>CM029549.1:6695214-9205602 GCA_017141385.1 Sogatella furcifera
TTGTGTTTGTGAGATGTCACTTCACCTATCAGAATCTAGCTGATAACGAATGCGACAGTGGAAACAGGATAGGGATTTCAAGTTTTTACCTAAGGATCGAGAATTATCTGTCCTCTAGTTCTAGTAGGAGATTTAATAAATTCAAACCCAAATCAAGATGTTATAGAACTAGAATAAATACGTTAATGCGTTCAAAATGTATTGGTAGGAGTAATTTGAAAATGAAAAGTGATGATTTCAAATCCATACGAAACAGTTGAGAGAAAGAAAAAATACGAGCTTATTCTAGAAAGGGATGATACAAAGAAAGATGGAGATTGAGAAAGAAAATAGGAATTTCATCTCAACTATGGCTTTACTGGCTGAAATATTGGCCAAATGGCCTAAAACGACCATTAGTCCAACTCCATCACAACAAGTTGAATTTATTAAGCAATTTGTATAAAAACCTTGAAGAAGCTCAATAAATAGTAGAATCAATCACAGATATTTATGACACTGGCGGCTCGTGCCCACGAAATAGGTGAAAAGCCCGTATCTTTCTGTACTATCTAACTGTACTTCAGCTGTTTCGTGGGTACGAGCCGCCAGTGATTTATGATAAAAATCGTTAAAATAATTTGAGGACTCTACAAACAAACTTGAAACCCACACTTCAATTGATTGAGCTAGAGGTTTAAGAAGTATGATCAACATTTCAAAAAAAAAAAAAAAATTGAATTAAAACTTTTCAAATTAAAAAATTTTGTGTTGAGCACAGTGTTTGGTAAAGATAGTACTCGTAGTTGGAATAATCAAAATGACCGAATTGAGAAAACTAGAGAGAAACATCAAATCAAAAGGTGTCTCAACAGGAATCATAAATACGATAATACACAAAATACCAACAAGTTCTAATAATAACTTTATTACATTTATAGCTAGCTACTAGTAAGCCCAACTATTTCCATGTAGCTCACCGGCTCCATTAAACTAATCATGGCTCGAGAAAGTTTCACAGCAAGTTTCTGGGGCAGCCAGTGGATTTATGGGATATAAATATGAAAGGGGAAATATTATTTTATTGCAGTGGACGCGAGATGGCCCATTATATTGATGGGTGATGGCTAGTGGGGGGGGCGCCTAGAAGAGGGGTAAAGGGGTACCGCAGTGCGGCATAGGGCCAACTGGTAACTCTCATCTCCGATCTTTTAAGGGGAGGGGTCGTCTAGTCAGCTAGCACTTTTCATGTTTCAAATTTACAACTTGTTCAAACTTCCCATTCCACTTTGTGCTTGCTCATCAAACACTAGTTTTCTCACTTTATTCCATCAAGTCACACCTTTCTCCTTCTTATTTGTTCCACAGACTTTTGTTTCTTTATGAGCTATTATTAGTTATCACTCTTTATTGATTTTACAAGGGAGCTTCTTTTTTATCATTTTTTTCTACAGGCTAATTTTCCTTTACTTTTATTCTTTATCGTATCTTACTTCACATATCAGCTATTATTCTCTCACTTCCATTTATTTCCTCCTATTCTTCTTTATTTCATGTATTTCTCATTTGGCTACCTTCATATTCTCGTTTTTCTTTCACTTATTTCCTCATTCTATCTTCTATTTTTCTTTTCAATTTAAGGATCTTTTTTTCTAATTTCCAATCCGTCCAATTCTATTTTCTTCATTTTCCTTTAAATTATATTCCTCTTTTCGACTCCATCGTCTTCCTCTTCTTCTCTTTCCTTATTCTGATGATTTTTTTCTCTTTTGTTAATCCTTCATTCAGATTTTTTCCCTGGCACTTATTTCTCTTCTTCATCCGCCTTCTTCTTCTTCTTCTTTTCCTTCGTCTCACCTTTTTTCATTCTCTTCCCCCTCTTCCTCTTTTACCTCTCTTCCCTATTCTTCTTTTTTTTCTTCTTCTTGTTCTTCTTTTTCCTATACTTCTTCTCCTTCTTCTTCTTTCTATTCTTCTTCTTCTACTTCTTCTTCTTCTGCTTCTTCTTCTTCTTCTTCTTCTTCTTCTTCTTCTTCTTCTTCTTCTTCTTCTTCTTCTTCTTCTTCTTCTTCTTCTTCTCTCCTCTTTTTCCTATTCTTCTTTTTTCCATTTCTATCTCCTCACAAATCAAATAAATTCAAACTTTGTCTCCTTCTTCTTCTTCTTTTTCTTTTTCCACTCATTTTCCTAAATTCATTCTCTACATTTTCTCCTCCTCCCTCTCCTTCTCAACTCACTCTTCTTCACCTCATTCGTTCACCATCTATCCCTAATCAAAAGCGAAGCGAAACCAGGCCAAACAAGCACGTCACCTTCCAAACACAGCTAACAATAGCTTATCGCCACATCCCAGCACAAAGTATTCATTTTGCTCCCCACACCATAAGTCTTGTGGCAAAAGTTTTCCAGAGCAAGGACATAACTGCATGGAGTTTGGAACGATGAGATAAAGTGGTTTGACGCTGATTACATGAGTTTTATCGCCTCCAATGTATTCTCCCTCTATTCATGTGTTGGGAAAGATTTTCGGCGCTACTCGCTTGAATAGTGGGGTTGCTTTTAATGATCTTTCCTCAGTCGTGGATGGGATAACATTACACAGGGTAACATAATATTCATTACGTTACTCTATTAAATAAATTTATTTTTTGAAGTTGGTAATATAATATAGTTTGGTCGAGGAGCTTAATACAAGCGAAAAATGTGTAGCAATGACTTGAGTAAAAAAATAAATCAAGGAAAAAAGGAAATCACGTTACAACAATACTATTACATATTGTATAGTCTGTCCAAGCAAAGAAAACATTCTGGCAAGATGAGAAAATGACTCCAACTTGATCAATGTTGGTTTGAAATATTATAAATTTGGTCTTAAAATAAATAAAAAAAATTCTGATCTATAATGTGAGACCGAATTTATAATATTTGAACCAACATTGACCGAGCTGGAATAATTTTCCCATCTTGCCAGAATACCTTCTTTGCTTGGACAGACTGTAGTATAAGTTTCTTCTAAGGGTGATACCCAAATTAATCATGATTGCACTGTATCTACAGTTTTGCTACAATTTATACCTCAACACACACTTCGCGTACATAAAAAAATAAAATAACGTAATTAATTGATTAATGAGACACTTATCTCCTACAGAATCATGTTAAACCAATACTCTTAATAAACCAATCATAACCAACACTCAATCAACAAAATTCATCAATTTTCCGAGTGAATCCACTCAGTAAATCATCCATAACCAATATGATGCATTCATTACTTTTGCGCTTGTGGAAATCCATCTCTTGTGAAGCTGTGTAGTGAAGCATATAGCAGTGAGGGCACCTCGAACAAGGTACGCCTGACGCGACTTATTGGACTTTGGCCTGAGAGAGCAAAACAAAAGCCTCCATCAGCACAGGAATCACCCCCTTACCCCCTCTACGCCCCTCAACAACCCCCATCACCCCTACTTTATCCCCCACCTTCCCTGCGGCGTCGGTTTTGATTTATCGTTAAGGGCTGCACTGCACTACACTCCTGTACGAAGGGTTGCCGGCCGCTAAAGATGAAGGGGCGAGACTCCACTCGACATAGCACAACAACGGGAGGGTTGGTTGCTTCGGTTCAACATCTGTCTGTCCAAGCAAAGTAGACATACTGGCAAGATGATAAAATGGCTCCAGCTTGGTCCATATTGTTTCAAAAATTATAAATTTCATCTCAAATTGTAGATCGAAAGTTTCCTACAATTTAAGAATAAATTTATAATTTTTGTACCAATATTAACCGAGCTGAAGTTATTTTCCTATCTTGCCGGAATGTCTTCTTTGCTTGGACAGACTATACATGAGCAGGCTTGCTTTCTTTGTTCCCGAGCTCGCTTTTTTGCATCTGCGTTTTCCAACTTCACTTGGAAAATGAAGCACATATGCGTGGAATGAGATCTACTAAGACCAAGGGAGTAGTCGAGCGTTAACACAGTTTCCAATATGCATGGAGTAACCAATCCCTATGTTGTAGCTCGACAGTGCACATTGGTCTATTAGGACACTGTTATAAGTATGGGTCACAGAATTAAGAGGTTTTTATTTATTAATCGGATATATAGGGCGATTCAAATTCAACGTTATTGTAATACTTTTCATAAACTCGAGTGTAGGCGAGTTTCACATTTTCCAATATGAATAAGCCAACTGCTCAGATCTGATACATAGTTAATATAAGCATGATACTTATTTTCTCTTAGGGCTACTGTATTCATTAGAACTTAAAATGATTCGAATCAAAGTATTTTTTAAAATATTTTTATTTTTCACTATAAAAATATTTAAAAAAGGGTACTTTGATTTAAATCATTTGAAAGTTTTAATCAATATTAGCCAATTTTAGCCAGTTTTAGCCAATATTAGCCAAACAATTGAGGAATTATCCTCAGGATATACTATTATCGATTAAATATTACAACATTGTAATATCATATTGATATATAATAATTCGTCTGACTTGATCGTATTGGGAGACGCACTCTATAGAATAAATAAGTAGAATTTCGATTTGCGTTTTGTTTTTTGGATCAATTAGTAATTTTATCCACAAAAAAATAATGAAAAAGGAAATATCTGGCGGAGAAATTCATACAGAGGTTAACATTAAGTGCATCACAAATATACTTTTTCTATTTTCTCACTTTGTTTTCAAATAATCACAAAGTTCGAAATGTATATGAGAGAAATCTGTTATTTTGATAGTTTCAAGAACATTGGGAAATCTTTGGGAACAATATCATCAATTTAACCAACTATCCCAGAAAGTAAAGTTATTCTCATAAAATCAAATTCAATTTAAAAACTCATATATCACAAGAGTATTCGTGAAACTTTCATCAAACACCATAACAGTCAAACAAAAAGTGTTGAAAAACTAATACTGTACATGCAAATACATAACAGCGCAGAGAAATTTTCCAGGAATTACACTAGCATGAAATAAAAGTTAAGTGAAGCCTCGCGCTCAACTCGATCACACAGAGGCGCATTATAGCGGAAATAATTGACGGCTTGTATCCCAAAGTCAAAAAGGATTTCTAGTTTATTCCAAAAGCGAGAGAGAGAGTGAAAGAAAAAAGAGAGAGTGATTGAGAAAGAAAGAGAAAGAGTGAGAGGGGAAAAGAAATAGAGAAAGAGAGAGAGGTAGAAAAAAGAAAGAGAGAGAGTGACAGAGAGAGAAAGAGAGGGAGTAAGATAGAAAAAAGAGAGAGTGATTGAGAGAGGAATGAGATGTTGAAAAGATAGGAATGGAGAGGGATTAATAAGAGAGGGTGACAGGGAGAAAATAGAAACAGACGGTGGAAGAGTGAGAGGGTGAATGATAGGAGGAGAGAGACAGAAGTCAAAAAGTAAAGAGAAAGAGAGAGAGAGAAAATCGAACGGATACGGATGTAATTTCGCGAAATGCACCGGAACACAGAGGAGCCGTAGGAACGGATGTGAATTTTTATCCCCGTTATAGTCTGTCCAAACAAAGAAGACATTCTGGCAAGATGGGAAAATGACTCCAGCTCGGTTAATATTGTTTCTAAAATTATAGATTTAGTCTCAAATTGTAGATCAAAATGTTTCCCACAATTTGAGACAAAATTTACAATTGTTGAACAAATATTGACCGAGCTGGAGTCATCTTCCCATCTTGCCAGAATGTCCTCTTTGCTTGGACAGACAATACAAGTAGAGTATCAAATCCCCCCCTCCCTTACCCTTTCCAGAGAGGGAAGGGAGGAGGAAGAGGTGAGGAATGGGAGTGGAATCCAGATGAAATTTCCAACACTCGAAAAACTTCAACGGAAAAAGCTTGCGTCGAAAAACAATGTGCACGCCAGCCATTGACAAAATTTGTAATGATATCCGCTTAGTTCCTTTTTTAAAGTGAAAAAAACAACAATTGATTACTATTGATTGAGCTTGAAACAAAGTGAAAATGTTCGCAGTAAAGCTGTATGCTCTGTGCATATTGGTTGAAGTGCTTGATAAAAAAGGGACGCGTTTGAAAAAGTGATATGTTGGATTAGGTGTGAGAGTGATGTTTATTTTGGGTATCAATTACTCAGGTTCTAACCGTCTTCACTTCACCTAATCTATTGTATTTGATGAGATATTATGGTATTTTTACTTAATGATAATGAAAAGACACAGATGTTATCAATACAACTATTTGTATTATTGGATACTTTTTACAATCATAACATGGTTTACAGGAAAAATCTGCTCCTTCCTCTGCCTTGAAGACACGGTAAGATTGTAAAAAAGTATCCAAATAAAAGTATTTGTAGTGGTATTAGAGTATGGTATTGACAACATCGGTGTCTTTCATAGTCTTTACTTTTTTGTTATTTCTATTGTGTGAAGTATTTGTTGCAGACATAACTAGAACTAGAGGAGATGCTTTGCATGATATAGTTCAACCAAGTATACAAATGAGAATGTAACAGTATGTAGCCTACCTTATCAACTTTTCACCATCAACAATATATTAATAGCATGGGAACATATAGTTATAACCTGTAATTGTAATACTTAGAACTTAAAAATAAGTTTTTAGAAACATCAAGATGTAAAATGACTAAAAATGGATGAACATATGGACATATTAATCATGTACCGGACCAATTAAAAGAAGAATGACTCACTCATTTGAAGGTATCATTCTCAATAAGGAGGCTTTAGACATACCTGAAAAGACAAATAAAATTATTATTAGAAGAATTCCACATGTAATATCATAGAAGGAAATATTTCAATTGGAATTATTTAAGTGACCTTGATGTAGTAAATGTCTCACATTCTCAAATATACAGGTTTATTACAAACTATTAATTGGATTTTGAAGGTTCTATTTGAAAAAATAGTACTCATACAGTAATAAATCATAAATGAAAATTTAGGGGGGAAATGTGCAAGTATTCAAGGTTTGATATAAAATCTCCTTTTTCCAGAAAGTTTACCAATCTCCTTGTTTTTCTCGACTTTTCCACTCGATAAGTATCCCTTTCTAAATTCATTATCACGTTTGCTGTCACTGTAGGTAGAGTGACAGAGTGACCTGATGATCACTGCAGGTACGTTTGAACTTTGTGCATGCATGACTGATGCAGTAGGCCAACACACGCGCACACACAGTCACGCGCACAAATCCAATTTGCAGCTGTGAGAGGAGTCTAGTTGAAAGTCATTCGATTATAGTGATTAAAATTGGCATGCTTTATCCCCTTTTGCGCTCTGACAATTGGCGCAGGCTCCTTTGCACGCATGCGGGTGCGTGAGTCGATTAGTCGCTCTCACGTGTGTCAATTGTTTAAATTGATTTATTAGGTGGTTACACGATGGAATACTTCCAAGCTTCAATTGTATTAGTATTGTCGGTTTCATCAGTTGAGTTGATACTTGCGAATCCTAGCTCGTCTGTTGAATTGTTTGTAAGTTTTACCCAACCAGGTTTCAACATTGAGAAACCTTCGGCTGAAACAGAAATTTGGACTTTTAACCTAAAATTTGGGACGATATTGAAACGAGAATTGTGTTGGAAATTCTGTTCTTTCTTGCCAAAGTGTTTTTGTCATTAGATTTATAAATAAATAAACATTATCCTAGACATCCTAGTTTTACCAAGCCTGGTGTCAACATTATCCTAGTTTCAGATGTTTTGCGAATACTACTTTAATAGTTTTATTGAGGGACATTGAATCCAATATTTTTCCTTTGTCTTTATATGGTTGACTCTTGCGAATACTTATTTATTGATTTATTTGATTGAAAGGAATTTGATGAAAACTCAATCATATAGGCCCAAAAACGGCTTTAAAAACGGGAGTTGATCACTCGCAGAATATCATATTGAAAATAGTTGCACATCAACATTCAAGCTGCGCCTCCGGAACGAGCCACCCACAGAATTATTTCCTATAACATTCTCATTATACTTACTATAACATTCAATGCCCACATACAAACTCATTTACAAATTCCATCGATTTCATAAATTCACAAATTCAATTAAAACTAACATTCTGATTAACTGAATACATTCCCAATATTATGCCTAAACTAGATACTAGACAACAAACAGAAGCATACAATTGCTTTTAAGCAAATTAATCCACCAAATGTTTTATCTAGGTAAAAATTAACTGTATAATAATTATTATATTATCTAGTATTATAATATAAATAATAAGATAATAATAATAATAAGATATTATGTAATAATAATAAAAAAAGTTTAAAAAATAAACAAAAACTCGACAACAAAATAAATGGATAACATGATAAACAAAATAATTATATTTTGTAAGGCGAAGTGGAACAACCCTTAGGTCTCCCCACTATTAAAATTATAATCACCGATTTTAAAACCATCTCTTGATTGAACACAGATTCCTTCACAACACTTAACCTTTTCACTAACAACGAAACATTACCACATTCACATGCTCATGAATTCAGCATACACCAACACCAACCAATGAACGAATTCAACACACACAAACACGGCAATACTATTTCAAAACCGAAACCCACGTGAAAATAGCGACGACTTTCGAAAATCTTTGAGCAAGTATCGGCGCCCACACACCTCAGCGCCAGATTTTTAGTCCAATAATAACTGACGACACTTGAATTTACTGCCTTCCGTGCCTGGTGGCGCCTTCTACTGTCAATAGTAGCAATCTTTGGGTGATAATAATGTTCAGTGCCATTCGTTAGTAATGTTCAAAGTATACTTCGTAAAAGATGTGGGTGAAATTTTGGGATTTCCCACAGTTAAGGTAGCTGTTGAATGCAATTAAATTTGGTGCTGTGCATGAATCGTTTTGGAAAAAAGACTGTTGTTAATTTGAAAAAGGGGGTTGGAGAATGACCCGGAAGTTGGGTTTTCAAATCATAAACACTTAAAATACAAGAACGTCAAAGAACATATAAACAAAATCGTGTAAAATATTTATGCAAACCAGAAAATGTAATTGAAATATCATTTTTTTAGTTTAATTAACTGAGGAACTAAATAAATAAGTAGTCTTCAATTCGAATTCCCTTGAGTTCATACCTCAAATAAAAAGACAATGAAATTTAAATCAAACCTAAGTGATATCTTTTATGTATTCATCTATTTCGCTTTTATAGATATAGATTTGAAATAATGAAGTATTCTTATGGAATAAAAATACAGACTAAACGTACTTTATTGTACTAAACGAATCTTTTACAAATTCTGAGAAATATTTTTGACCTGAAGGTTATTCTCATAATTACGAGAATGTTATAATTGACATGAATACCTAAATCTAAATGAATACCAACACAACTATTTTACTAAAAACAAACATTTTTTTCAAATTATTATAAACTATTATTTTTCTTGGTACTGATAACAGATCCCTGATTCTGACCATTTTTTGTTCCATTGATAAAAATCAATAGACTCTTCATTCAACTCATCATCAATGAACAATCGTGCATGCTCCACCCACACACATGTCCAATGAAGTCATAGCACGCATTACTCAATTCATAATTATTATTGTAAACACGAAAGTACTGACGGATAATGCACTATTACTATTCCAAGCACATTGAAATTTCACAAATGATAATGATAATGTACCGAATGGAAAAAGTTCATTTGAAGCATGTGTGTGCCGACAGACTCATAATCTGCAATATTCTCCTTTCTTCCATATTATTCTGTCTTTATCTTGTTAGTTTCCTCTTCTTCTCTTACTTATGATACCTTCTCCTTATTATTTTGTATTTTTCTTTTAGTTTCCCCTTCTTTTACTTGTGTCACCAATTTCACACCTTCTCCATCACCTTCCTTCATGTTAGACTTCTGATTTCAATTTCCAATCTCTTTCTTATTCGGTATCTTCTTCTAAACATCATCCAATTTTTTTATTTCAATCTTTTTCTTCTTCTTGTTGTTGTTGTTGTTCTTCTTCTTCCTCTTCTTCTTCTTCCTCTCCTTCTTCTCTTCTTCTTCTTCTTCTTCTTCTTCTTCTTCTTCCTTCTTCTTCTTCTTCTTCTTCTTCTTCTTCTTCTTCTCTTCTTCTTCTTCTTCTTCTTCTTCTTCTTCTTCTTCTTCTTCTTCTTCTTCTTCTTCTTCTTCTTCTTCTTCTTCTTCTTCTTCTTCTTCTTCTTCTTATTCTTCTTCTTCTTCTTCTTCTTCTTCTTCTTCTTCTTCTTCTTCTTCTTCTTCTTCTTCCTACTCTTCTTCTTTCTCCTACTCTTCCACAGAGGAGGAGATGGATTAAGTGGGAGAGAGGGCTTGCATGCCTCAACTCCGCCCTCAAAACTTTTGTCAAGTATTTACAAAATGTAAATAAAGGCATTCATCTATCTATCTATCTATCTTCTTCTCTTCCTACTCATCCACCTCCTCCTTCTCCTTTTTCTTCTTTTCCCATACTTTCTTCCCCTAACTATTGCATCTCACCAAACAAACATTGTAATTTAGATTGTGCAATGATAACATGCGCCATATGACGTTCAATGCTGATTCAACACCATATTATCATTGCAGAAGTTGCGTTACGAATTCGTAATTGCACTGTGGATTGATTCGATTGCCAGGATTGTGTTTTTGCAACATTCTGTTGCACGCTGAGACGAACCGTTGCACATGAAATTGACCGTATCTCCATTTATGGTAATTGTAATTCAGTATAGGTTCTATTCTCTTTATTTTAATGCTGCTATTTGTATTATGTGGTTTTCTACTCTTTGTGGTCTGCTCAAGCCCTATCACAAATTGCTTAGTACATATTCTTTGTACAAATAATTTAATAATGTATAATAATTAATATCTTGAAAATAAATTGTTCCGGGAAACTTTTCCAGCCGTGATCAGGGAGAATAGAATGAATTCAATACTCACTGGTCGTGATTCTTTTCCATTGTACGTAATGTGATATCAAATTATCAAAAAAGAATCCTAGGCACGATACAGTTTCTTTTTCAATTCACACCAAATGTCTAGAACTAGGTTGAAACTACAGTGACTATATAAGTCACTTATATAGTCACTGTAGTTGAAACTAGGTTTATTCCATGATATGATAATATGTTAGTTAATACATATGATGATATACTGGAATATGATTATATTATGTGTTATTATTCTACTAAATCTCTAGTTTCCACAGCAAAAACAAGAACCAAACATTTATAAATTATATCAGACTACTAAATAATAAGGTAAATTACTAAATAAGATAAATCAAACCATATAATCATATTACGAAAACATAATTCCATTCATTCCGAAATTCCTACGTTATAAAATAGATCAAATCAAATATTAAATAATGATTCGGTAATATTACTAAATAAGATAAATCAAACCATATAATCATATTACTAAATCACAACTCCTTCATTTTACCAAAACTCCTACGTTAGGAAATAGATCACTTGCAACCAATCCCCTAAAAAAGTAGCACACTCGAAAAAGATGTGGGCAGAAAATTGGACAATTTGTGTGAAAGTAAAACTTGAACAAATTGTGAATCCGTTGTATTTGAAGCGGCAAGGCAAGAGGCGTAACTGAGGACGAAAATTGTCGAGAAATGCTGAGTTAAGCATAGGTTACTCCTCCAACAGTTGAATAATGGTAATCAGTAACAGATATGCCGCAAGGAACCACTGGTACAGTCTGTCCAAGCAAAGAAGACATTCTGGCAAGATGGGAAAATAACTCCAACTCGATCAATATTGGTCCAAACATTATAAATTTTGTTTCCAAGTGTCGGAAACATACTGCTCTACAATTTGAGACCAAATTTATAATTTTGAACCAATATTGACCGAGCTGGAGTCATTTTCCCATCTTGCCAGAATGTCTTCTTTGCTTGGACAGACTATAAATTCTAGAAACGCGCAACTGTGAGTGAATTCGTTTATAATGGCAGGCTACACTCTTCAATGTAGAATCACCGAATTTTTTGCCTCTTTTATCAAGTGGGCGGTAATTCATACCCCAGACTTTTGGCTACTTTTGGCCAGAAGTGATTTATATTTGGATACTTGAAGCAGTTTAGCTTCAACAACAGTTGGCTATAAAACAGTTTTCTAGTCAGGATCGATTGAATCTGGTTGGAAATCAATAAGAGAGACGGTCAATGTTCTGAAACAGGCAACCTTGCTCTAAAAATATTGTTAAGATAGGCCTATGTGAATGTTATGATTTGAAATAAGGTTAATCCCAAACTTCAACCTGTTAGTAGTTTATTGAACTGAGATTTCAACAATGATAGTGATTAGATTGACTGAGATCAAGTAGAACATTTAGGATCAAGTAGATAATTTGAGATCAAGTAGATCATTTAAATCAAGTAGGTCATTTGAGATCAAGTAGTTGTGGTGGTAATGTGGTAGTTATCCATAGTATTTTATGAAAATACAAGATATTGTCAAACCACAGATTAACTATCACAATACCAAACTTTGAACTTTTATTCAAAATCGAGATACCGATTTCATTTACTACACTGGTAAACTCTATCCTATAGTGATTTATTATGTTGTAGCAACCAAAGCTTGTATCTCGATTTTAAATCAATCTGTGGTTTGACAATATCTTGTCTTATCATTTGAGATCAAGACTACTATTCAATTCATGTATTACTTTCCATAGAACCAATATAGCTAGTGAGATTTATTTAATCAATAGAACACAATCCATTCTAATCAAAATTTAATACAATTTATTTATTGATTTCAACTTTCGGGATGAAAAATTAAATAGATGGCTAGACTAATTCATGGAACTATTACTGCTTGAGGACTTCAGGTATTATTAGACTACAGTGTTCTATTACTTTCTAGAGTCTGTTACTGAACTATTTCAGCAAAAAATATTAACTAACAATCATTTCATTATGCAAGTAAAAAATTAAATTCTGAAAAATTAAGTTTTTCTCTTCACATCTCCGAACTCGTCTCTCAACCAACAACTGGTATGTTTTTAGTTCTTCACAAAATTAATAAAATTTTCTTTTTCAATCATCAGAAATGTAAGTATTGTGAGTAATATACTGCAATACCAATATTTCAAGAATGCTACAATACTAGATCGTAAAGCATGAAAAAGGAATTGGCTTGACAGAATCCAATTACAACAAAAAACTAGAATAACAACTAGTAAGTCGATAACTACTGGAATATAGCCGCAGTAAAGATACAAACAATAATACTAGAACATGAAATCAAATCTGAACCGAACTCCTCTACAGTTATAAAATACATGCTACAAGTAGCTGTGAAAATGTGTCGATAACAAAGATTATAGCCATTGGGAAAATACCAACAGTTAACAAGAACATAACTTTGAAGTAAATAATGTAAAGCAACACTATATAGTAGTAGAATGCGTACAAGCCCACTAAAGAAATGCAACGACAAAATTAAATGCAAAAATTCTAGCTACCTACGACTGTTCAAGAATATTGTAGAGCTTTGTCAGACCGATGGGGGGGGGGTGTGTGTGGCTGTGTTGGTGGGGGGGGGGGGAGAAAGGGGACAGGACTTCGTGCTTGGTCGCTCGTAAATAAGTCCAAGCAACAGTTGCTCACTTCCAAACGTTTACTTACTGCTGAAAAAAAACATCGATTATCACGTGGGCAACCGAATGAATCAACTGAATTTATTGCAAGGAAGTTGAAAGATTTCTAGGAGTAAATACGATTAAAATTTGAATTTCAAGTTCGGCGACAGTGTATGATAGTTTGTAATACATTGATGAACAAGGTAAGAATCGAATGAATAACGTCATAAAAACCAAAATTCAACGGAAATAATCGAATCGAGAAAGTCAAAATACATCGAAGACTCAATGACTTTTTGATAGTTCTTAATTTTCCTATAGTTATTCATTCATTATGAAGACACATAAATTTGAAAACCTTTCTTCCTGAAATAATACTTCTGAAATAGTTTTTTCAAGTTTACCATGATTCTTTACAGTGTTGGAATTTAAAAACTAAACAAAGCATTATTTAATGTTGAAAATTTATATTTATTTCTGAAATACAGAACAGATTTTATCTCAAGTATCAAGCATAATCACTTTTCTAACAATTAATTAATGCTGTAGTAATTTATAGAATTGAATCCAATGGTTGTAAGGTAGTATTCCAAGTGACTGCTCTAGCTGTAGGGCTCTGGTTTTTCCAACTATGAAGGACTCTAGTTACTACGGTACATAAAAAATACAAATTGAAGGAATAGAAGGCATGATTAATTTCTGTGACATTGAATACCCAATCACTCACAAATTACCAATAATACTGCATTAAATGACTACTATTTAGGTGAGGTCGATCCCTAAATCATAAGAGTGGGAGGACTACTGCCAAAGTACTTATAAAATAATAATCATAGAACTACCTACAACCAACACGATTCAATTAAAGAGAGCCTGTCATGTTATAGCGTGGATAATTCAGAAAAACTTCCTTCCACCAAGGTTATAGTCTGTTCAAGCAAGCAGAGAAGACAGGGAAAATGACTCCAGCTTGGTCAATATTGGTTAAAAAACGATAAATTTGGTCTCAAATTGTACATCAGAATGTTATCTACAATTGGAGAACAAATATATTATTTTTTGATTTATTATTGACCGAGCTGGAGTCATTTTCCCATCTGGCCAGAATGTCTTCTTTGCTTGGACAGACTAAAGACCACAGCTCTTTTGTAAAGACTGTAACATCTATTTAAGCCTACATTGATGGAAAAATTACATCCTACCAATAATAATTCACAATGAAAAGCCTTGCAAGAAAAATACGTATTATGGCAGATCTATTATGTAGGTAACAAGCATAATAAAAGGCTGAAAGAAAAGGGAATCGCTTGAAGGCAACAAAAGATTTACTTGGAGTGTATTGATTGAGTCCGTGTTAAACCTTGATACTGGAATTATCCGTCAATAAAACGGAAGAATATTTCAATGTTTACATCATATTATCATCAACAATAAATGAACAAAATCAAAGAGCCTTTCATGTGTGGTATTACGTATATTAAATTTAAACAATATGAATCTATGAATCTTGGTCGGTTTTCATTAAGGAATCTACCTCCTTATACTATGTCTAGGAATATAAATTCATTTTGTCCATATATGTTGGAATACAATATTGATATCACTACTTCAATAGTTACTCCTATACTCAAGATTAACATAATAATGAATATTAATAATGAATTATGATTCGTTGATTATTATTTGAATGAGATAAATAAAGTCTACGAAACATATATCACGTGTTTATATTCTACTAAAGGTTGTAGCCTATCTTAGATTTGGAGGACAAGTTCAGAAAGCAACATCTGAAATTGGAGATAAGAGAGGAAGTGGATCTTATAACCCATAAAAATTTTATGATCGTGAGAAAGGGTTCTTTCAAACTTTCGGAACGACTACTAGCATAACAATGAGTTTATCGTACAAACTAGTTTAAAGAACCATACCTAAAGCATAGACTAAGTATACAAAATGTCTTCTAAAATGTCTTCTTAATTGATGCCTAGAGTAAATTTCACCTAAATAATCGGATAGCTATTTGAAGAGACAAATATCGGAAAGTTATTAGAAGAGTGGAATATCAAAATATAATGCATATAATTTATTGTATATAATTAAATTAGTCACTACTAACGAGACTTTACACACAAGACTTTGATACACACCTAATACACACAGTTTAGTTAGTTATCCATTGAATAAAAAACCAACCAAGTAATAGCCTGGTCGAGTAAAGAAGACATTCTGGCAAGATGGGATATTGACTCCAGCTCGGTCAATATTGGTTCAAAAATTATAAATTTGATCTCAAATTGTGGAAAATATCCTACTCTACAATATTAGTCAAATTGAAAATTTTAGAATCAATATTGACCAAGCTGGAGACAATTCTAATCTTGCCAGGATGTCTTCTTTGCTTGGACAGACTATAACAGACACCTACTTCAAAAAAATAGTTCCTACTCACAAATCCAACAATTAAAAAATAATAAAGAAATAAATAAAAACAACTAATTTATAATCAAGAGTTGTATTGGAGATAGCTTATGCATACAATTTAGCTAGATTATATTGCACCAAGAGTTCACAATTAATATTTAATTATTTGACTAATCTGAGCACGTAGGAGATAAGCGCCAGTCTAATGCATAGGTGGTTTCCGTCTAAATTTACAACGCCTACAACGTTCTCTTCAAGTAATTAATCACTGCTTTCGTTGTTTGTCGAGGTCAATATTTTTCAGCACTTCATGAGTCAACGCCCATAAAACCAACAAAATGTTTGCATATCCTACTAATTTTTTTCCTGGGCGCTATACCTCTATTAGGCTATTATGCTATAGTTTGTCCAAGCAAAGAAGACATTCTCGCAAGATGAGAAAATGACTTCAGCTCGGTCAATATTGGTTCAATTTTAAATTTAATCCCAAATTGTAGAGCAGAATGTTTTCTACGATTTGAGACCAAATTTATAATTTTTGAACAAATATTGACCAAGCATGTATATTAGTCTTCCCATCTTGCCAGACTATATAATATAGCCTACAGTTTTTCAAATGCCTTATGTCCTAATAATTATACGTAAACTGTGCTAAGTATATCTAAGAATATGCGTTTACTGATGCCTATGTCTACCAAGTCTGTCCAAACAAAGAAAACATTCTGGCAAGTTAGGAAAATGACTCCAGCTCGGTTAATATTGGTTCAAAAATTCTAAATTTGTAATTTTAATTTAGAAATTTAGATTTTGTGGAAAATTATAATTCTTAAACAAATATTTACCAGAACTGGAGTCATTTTTCCACCAGCCTATAATAGTCTTATTTCTTTGCTTGGACAGACTAATCATTAGGCCTATATATTGTTCCTGTACGTTTCACTACATGCATAGTTTTGTCACTACGTCTTGATTCACTATACCTACATATACATCACTATAGGCCTACCTAATACTTGATTATATGCTCAATATTTCAAATAATTATTCAGATTCTACTGCATGTAGGCTATATGACTTGATAAGTGTGAATATTGAGTAACACACACTGTATCGACCTCAGTCATAGATATTCTACAAGAGACAAGTTTAATAATCGGGAATTAATTTTAATGTTAATTGTCTCCAGTGATATTGACGTATGTAAGCTGATAGCGATAATTGGTGTGATAATTTATGCAGAAGCCCAACCCAATACCAGTCTACATAGTGCATAGAGATGTGGGTTTGATTAGAGATAATATATAGTGTCTCGTAACACTCTGAGAATACGTTCAGATATTGATCCTAGCGCAGAACTGATAGTCTGTTACTGACTCCTGAACATTAGGAGGTTTCATCTACTCATTGTGCACTCTAACAGCTGATGTTGTTAATAAAAGTTGCCATTTACCTTGGCTTCCTGGGTGATGTTTTTGAAATAAAAAAAGAGAATAGATCCATTGCATCAGCTGTTAGTAGGTTAAACGTTAAACCACGTACAAGAGACAAACGAAATCGCCTAATTTTTAGCATCAGCTATACAGAAAACATAGTAATTCCTTTCAATTATTTTTTTATTTATGATTTTGATTTATTAATTATTCATATTTTCTAAAGACAAGTCAAATCCTTTTCAATACAAATTATGTTACCTTGAACCCACTATTTTTATGAAACTTTTACTTCATCAATGAAAACATCATTATAATCCATTTATTGTTCTAAAAATAATTAGAAATGGCAATCAATAGATTAGAAAAATGCTTTTCCAACCTTTTTATTGCTTATTGATATCTCATGAGCTAATATTCATTATACTATTTGTCAATATTATGATAAACTGTGAATAGCGAGCGTATT
This sequence comes from Sogatella furcifera, assembly GCA_017141385.1. NCBI lineage: Eukaryota > Metazoa > Arthropoda > Insecta > Hemiptera > Delphacidae > Sogatella > Sogatella furcifera. The sequence goes on from CM029549.1 coordinate 6,713,102, forward strand.
AATAAAAACATCACACTAAACTAAATGTTCAACACCATTTGAATAAACTTATAGGACAACTTGATCTATAATCATAAATCATTCGAAAATTAGAACTAGCCAACACGCCAGTTTGTCCAAATGTTTTATAGAGCTTTCATAGCAAACAAATGGGCTTGACGGTTAGTTCAGATTAAACATTTTATTAAGAAAAATTGCAGATTCAACAGTGAAAACTGAAGCGACGACTCGTGAGAATTTAGAGCAGTCAGGTGAAAGAAGATCATTTATTTTAGTGGAAGTGTTTTATAAGAGCTGACGGATTATTTGGAATTTATCACCAATAAAAAACTACCAACTGTCCTCGACAATCTCGCCCAAAACGCGCGTCCACTCTATAAATATACAGATAATACAGATTTATAATAATATACCTAGTGAATTCAAGCCGTAACCATGGCAACCAGCCAGAACATTACTGTTGAGAGATGGGCAGCTTTGTTAAATGTGACCAGCGAACACAGAATACAAATTTATTCAATACACGTTGTATTATGTGGTCGCAGCATGAGATGAGAAACGTGCTTTCATGTTTTATGTCACGTGGTTGCTGGGTCACGTGATACGGACTTTTTTCATAAAACTTTCAAGTACTGTATTTGAATACAGGAGATTGACTTATTTATTGCTAAAGATTCACTTTTATTTTGAGGGAGTTATTAAACACAAAAGACCACAATACAAAGAATAGATAATTGATATATTTTTCATAATAAAATATTTCATTCAGAAAAATTCTATTCTTAAAAAATCGAAAGACCTGAAATTTATTCATTTATTCATTCATTAACGAGATTGAAATACATGACTACAAGCCATTATTCAACAGAAACTTCATCAAAAATATCTTGCGACCAATTAACTACAAGCTTAATGCTTCGCTTCCAATTTGTTTTCAGGATTCGTTGTCAGAAAGATGAACGGAAGTGAGAAATCACATGAACGGTGAATCAAAGAAAATGATGAAAAATGACTAGGAGGATAAAACAAGGAAGAAAAAGAAGAAGAAAAAGAAACGAAGAAGATAAAAACAAGCGGACTTAATCATAATTGGAAGTCGATTTGCTTTGACATTTTGAGCAAAATACTTTTAGAATATTGAGTCATCTCGAACCCGTCTAATAAAATTTAAAATAACATTTTCAATCATCACCAGAAGCTATCAAGTTCAACCCATAATATTTTTAAAGTTCACCTTAAAAAAAGTCACAACTACTCAACAAGTTCAACTTTTTCCTAAATGTTTCAAAAAGAAACCAAAATTAGCTAATAAACCTTTTCAATCAACACCAAAAAGCAATCTTATCAAGCCTCTAACAACTATTTCACATTTTTCACTAAATGTTCCAAAAAGACAAACCCAAATTAGCCAATAAAAGTTTACTGTAACGTTTTCAATCAACACAGGATCGAGCAAAACCTTCAATATTTTAAAAGTTCAACCTATCCTACATGTTTCCGTCACTTTTTCAAAGCAAGGAGCTGATCTGCTAAAAGGAACGACTCCGACAACATCAAAAATGTCTTCATCTGTTTGTAATCTAGCCCGATAATCTCTTCGCCACATAACTAACATGGTTTTGATGACTATGATGGAACGGATACGAAATTGGTATCAAGTTTAATGTCAGCGGACCTATAACATTCCAAATGTGAAACACATATATATACTACATTGACTGAGTAAAGATATACAAACACTCTGTATGGTATATACCATGTGTTCATCGTATTTTGGATAGTATAGATATACCGGTGGTGATAAATCTGACTTGTCGTTCAATCACATATCGAATCAACAAAACGGCATCCGCACTTCTTAAAAACAGGATGAACTTTGGTGACCTTGTCATCATGATCATCATCAAAATCATTGAAATTATCATCGACATCAACATGCTCACTTGTAACATCATCACTGACATTATCATCATCCTCATCACCTTATTATCATGATCATAATCAGAATCATTGTCATTATAATCAACATCTTCATGCTCACTCATACCATTATCACTATCATCATCATCGGTTACTTCTTCATCTTTGATTTTTCATTTTCTTCTTCAATCAGACCTGCTACTCATAATCCATTTGATGAAAACGACTACTTTTGATGAAATAATTTCAAGAATTGAGATTACTGTAAAATATTCGAATATGCCAATTTTTTATTATGTCAACTAATTTCAACAGTTTAAGAGAAGGGAAGTGTAATAGATGCAAACTTATGATATCTCAATGGAAAGTAACAAAAATCTTCAATTTGTGGGGCAGAAAATTAAATCTTCGGAATTGGGAATAAAAACTGTAAGAGTAACTAGCACTAGGAAAAGTATAATAATTGAACGAAGATAATAGAAAGAATAAATGTTCTGGGGGATAATGAATTTTAGGAGTCGATTCTGAGCAGAACAGTAGACTCTGTAATATTTTCCAAGTTAGTGACCGTAGAATCTATATCTAAATCGAGCAATTGGGTCAATTGAAATTTCTCATAGTTGATACTTTAAAAGCATTGGAAAACAAAATAACGATTTAAGAATGGGCTAATATCACCCGCAATAAAGCGCAGTCTTTTACAGAATTCCATTACTAGAGCTCTAAAATACTATCCAATTTCCTATTAGAGAATTCTGGAAATATCTAAAAATTACAAACCCCGTATGAGACCATAATCATGAATGGAATTGTATCATTCAAAACTTTAGGTCTAGATAATGAAAAAATTATACAGTACTTTGTCTTCATTTGCAGTATCATTGATCGTTCTGTATATGATAATATTCTGTCTATGCCAAGACCTAATGGAATCAATAATTAAATGAAATTATCACACAAACAAAATATAAATAATAGTACATGAATAAAAAAACTTTTATAAAAACAACGTTTTTCATATGCACTAAAAAGTAGAAAATAATTTTTCCATGAGCCTGGCAGAATTCCTGAATAAATTGGTCACATTATGGTAACATACTTTATAACAATTTCCAATTCTTATAAAACGTAAAACGTTGGGCGCATTTTGTATTATTATTAAGAATGATCATTTTATAATCATATAAATATGAGATTTATATGAGGTGATACTAAACTACTGTTTATTTCTGACAATATATTAATTTTATAAATTATCTATGATAATTATTAATATAATTTAACCTATGATTATATTATTTATAAATCACTAATTGTGATTGTAAATGAATCATTTCCATAGTAACTTATGAATATATTTAATTCATTTAAAGTAAAATTTTATTTCTGCAAAATTATGTAACAAATATGTATTTGAAGAATTGTTGCAGAAATCATGATTTTAATGTTCATTTATATGAAAAATTTTGAATTCGTTAATGATGATTACTATTATTGCATATGATTATATCAAATGATTTCTAATGTTCACAATTCAATTTCGTGAGACTGTATTAACTGAATATTATGTCAACTGAATAAATATGAAGAAATTTCATTTTATAGAAATGTGAGCGCATTAGAAAGATCTTGATGTTTGATTACATGCGCCCAACGTTTTACGTTTTATAAGAATTGGAAATTGTTATAAAGTATGTTACCATAATGTGACCAATTTATTCAGGAATTCTGCCAGGCTCATAGGAAAATTATTTTCTACTTTTTAGTGCATATGAAAAACGTTGTTTTTATAAAAGTTTTTTTATTCATGTACTATTATTTTCTACTTTTTAGTTTTGTTTGTTATAAATTTGTAATCGTAAAATTTTGTTGAAGAACCTCGATGAACAATGCAGATATTCTTGAAATTTTTCGTTCAAGATTTAAAGACAAGTCAAAGTGTACTCATTATCTAATGAAACTAGATGTCAATAACGTTCTTTTAATGCTTTTACAATAGTTATTTTGGATGCAAAATCATTAAATGTTTTGGTTGGCAATGAGTCCCAGCAATAACACTAACAGCATTTTGTATTATTATTATGAATGTTCATTTTAGAATCATATAAACATGAGATTTATATTAGGTAAAAATTCTATTCTATAATTAATTTTTAAAACAATTAAATTATTTAATAAAAATTGAAATAATTAAATTTTATTTATATTTTAAAAATTTATACGATAAAAATTTTAGATTTTAATAAAAAGAGTTGAAGTTTAATGGTATAATCAAATTATCCAATTAAAATAATGTAAAATGAATAATTGAATTGGTAATTGTCCAATTAGTGCATGAATATTTATTTCATTTGAAAAAAAATATGCTCTGGATCTTTCATGTTGACCTATCTTTATAGTGCTAAGGTTGGTTATCCTACATTCACAGAATCACAAGTCAACCAGCTGCTATCATTTTCTTTTTTTGAAAGTTTAATTTTCATCATTCAGCTGATGGATTATCTTGAAATTTAATCTGCCAGTCCTCACCAGTTAACTCAATTGTGTCAAATTTTATAATATTTTATTGAAATTACTCAAGAAGCACTTTAAATCATCATCAAATTATTATAATATTGCATTGTTATCTGGTTCTGATCTATATGTAAAGTTTCAGAACTATAGATTGCCGATAAATGGTCGAAATTTGAGTTGAAAGATTTCGCGGACAAACAAGAAAGCGGGTTAAGAAAAACGTTGTAATAAAAAGTATAGTTTAATGTTCTACAATCTAAACTGTAAAAGTTCTGTTTGAAAAACATAGGTCAAGTATAAAAACGAAAAAAATATATTAAATCAATGATCATATTACAGATGTTTTGTTGATTGATTGTTTTTTGTTTCACAATTACGTGTTTGTAAACTACGTACCCTTTCATATTTTTGATTATTTATTTACTTTACTATATTTCTCTTCGTATTGTTGATAATTATGTTGATACTTACATATTATGAAATAAACTCTTGTTTGCTATGTGACTCTTCCCCGCAAACGGACCTGTCATCCAAGAGGGGAGCCTATTCATAGAAACACAGCATTTTATTTATTTTATTTCATGTAAATTTTATTGTTAATTATTTGAATAATAATTTTGTATTTTTACAATCTCAAATACATAAATGGATACCATCCAAATTCACATAGAGAAAGTGAACAAATTCAATCTTCTCCTATTACATCCACACGAGATATCAATGATAATAATAATATTCCCAACCCAAACAAAATGCAACCATCAAAATATCATTCCCATCCTTGAAAAATAAAAACTCCAATATTGTCTCTCAACAGCACCTGCAACCACTCCATACAAACGTCCCCAAAACAAATACTGGCCCGATTTCACAACGCTCCTCCACTTTGCCCATACAATTTCACAATGATACGCCTCTTTCTCTTTACCCATACAATTTCCCAATGCTACAGCTCTTTGCCCATACAACTTCACAATGCTACACCTCTTTGCCCATACAACTTCACATTGCTCCTCTTTGGAACACAGCATTCAGCAGGATATTGCTGCCAGGGCACAGCGTGTAGGAGGATATAGTCCATCCAAGCAAAGAAGACATCCTGGCAAGATGGGAAAATGACTCCAGCTCGGTCAATACTGGTTCAAAAATTATAAATTTGTTCCCAAATTGTAGAGCAGATTGTTTCCTACAATTTGAGACTAAATTTCCAATTTTTGAAACAATATTGACCGAGCTGGAGTCGTTTTCCCATCTTGCCAGACAGTCTTTTTTGCTTGGACAGACAACATACCATCAGTGTCTAGTACAGTAAATATTGACACATTTGCCAGCAGGATGACCGCCGGGCTAATAGGGCCCTGTACACACTGGACCGAGGGGCCCTGTTTGAACAGGTGTCACCACCTGCACACGGTGTGCAAGCGGCCTTGCTGCTGATAACCATACAATCAATTAGCGCGCTCAATTAGGCTCGCGTTGCCAAAAGCGCCGCTCGTACAACCTGGCTAGCAAATTGTCAAAAATGAGGCTGGCGAAATATTTGCAGTGTGGAAAAGTGTATAAGATAAGCTGTGATATCGTTATTTAAATTTCAAAATTGTTTGTTGGATGTTGCAAACAGTATTATGTTCTTTGTAATTATTGTATCACTGAATTAATTCAATTCTATAATTCTCTGTACAGTACTATAATAATATCACTGGAGAAGCTTATTACTGTAATTTATCAAATTAACAATTTATTCTTCCATTTTAGTCTTCTGTTTATAATTATAGCCTATCCTATATTATAATAAATATAATTAAAATATTGATACTATTCACATATATTCCTATATTTGTTTTCATGGAAAAAAGATTTTCTCCATTCAATGATTGATTGATTGGAATTGGAAGGCTACTACAGTATCCCAAGTTGAAAAATTTCCCTAGAGGTGGCGGCTTCATGATAATAGCTGATTTTACTTCATGAGGATATTGTTTTTTCAAGTACTGTAATCTTATGAGCCAGCCACAATTCGATAAAATTATAAATTTGAAGAAAAATATACAATCTTCTGTCATTATTATACACGTAACGAATAATTTTCGGTCAATTTCAATTCCTATGTGAATAATAATAATTATATTACATGAGTAATAATAAAAATATTTCTTGTAAAATCAATGGAAAATGAAAGTACTCACACCTACTAAGCACTACTAATAATATAAGTAGGTGTTGGCAAAACAGTGTAATGCTGTTAGAAGTGGTTTCCACCTCCAATAAAATCCTTAATCAGAATCCTTAAAATCGGCTCTCGAAGTGCCAGTAGCACTATGCTTATTATATGTATATAATAATATATAATATAATAATAATGATATATAATATGTATATAAGTACACTATGCTTAACTGTATATTCTTCATTCAAATGCTCTTTCAAGAACCATCTAGGACTATCTAGACAACAAGGTTTCTAGTTGAAGTTGATTTCATCCTATTGGTTTGCAAATCGAGCATTATTCAAATGCAACACAGATCTCAAAACCGAGTTTACAAGTCGTCATCATGCAAAACAACAGCCGAAAGAGTTGAGTTGAGAGACAAACCGCTGATTACAGGAGTTCGAGTCGCAATTTGCAACCTAACCTGGATTTGTGTATCACTGGCGGCTCGTGCCCACGAAAAAGGTGAAGTGCCCGTATATTTTACTATACAGCACTTCACCAGTTGTGTTACTATACAGAGCCGCCAGTGTTGTGTATCCACCGATTGGAAACGGAACTCGATTGAAGGCAGAATGCACTGATTGCAGCCAAACAAGGCAAGGCATAATCTGCCAAAGCAAAGAAGACATTCTGGCAAGATGGAAAGTTTACTCCAGCGCAGTTCACATTTATTCAAAATATATAAATTTGGTCTCAAATTGTAGAAAATACTCTGATCTACAATTTGAGGCTAAATTCATCAATCTTAAATCAATATTGACCGAGCTGGAGTCATTTTCCCATCTTGCCAGAATGCCTTCTCTGCTTGGACAGACTATAGACGCACCCAGACGCCAGCAGCAGTGCAATTTCAAGTCAATCGGAGCAGAGCAATCGCAGATGCAAAATGGAAGAAAAGAGAACAGAGAAGAATGAGAAAGGAGAAAAGAGTAAAAAGAGAATAACAGTGATAGAGGGGAACCGAGGAGTAAAAAAATATAACACAAAGGAATTAGAGACATAGAAACGTATAGAAATACCAAGTACAAAAATTAGAGAATGAAGAAGAGAGTAGAGTATTGGCCTACACGCATAAGAAAATATTAAAAACTATTATACCAAAGAGGTACCAGACAAATGAGTAATGAATCTATTAAAAAATTGTAGACGGTGGAGGATACTTTAGGCTGAGGCCGCACTGCCAGTGGGTAGAGCCTGGAGGGTGGAGGGTAGTTGGTAAATCTATAGAACATATACACCATCCACAGTAATACATCGTATGTATGGTATGACGTCATTCTGTTTTTTGAGGTTATGTTGTCCATATTTAAGAATTTCAAAATGAGTAATCAATCTATTAAAAACGATTGTAGACTGTGAATGGAGTGATACTTTAGGCTGCCGCAACTCCAGTGGTCTAGAGCCTGGAGGGTGGAGGGTAGTTGGTAAATCTATAGAACATACACACCATCCATACAGTAATACATGCCATATGACATGGTATGAAAACTATTGTAATAATTGGAGCAATTTGAGGTTATGTTGTCCAATATTTGAGAATTTCAAAATGATGGCTTGTAGACTGAGCACATACCATTCATACGATGTCCATTACGTCATCTCAAAGCAGTTGGGTTCAGTTAGGGCTCTATAAAAACTAGACGCACGAGTCCGCCATTCTGTGGTCAACTTTTTAGCGCCAGGTTTGTGAATTCATACTGAATATTTTTGATGATAGAGAGAGACGATCAACAGCTGTTTAAGGTAACAAATGAATTAAGTTATTGTTTTGAATTCTTGGAGGTTAATTTATACTAAAATGGTTCATATTGCTTAGCATCAAATTGCAAAATATAAAGATCATAAAACAAAATTTAAAAAATACAAATTTACCAGATTGAGGAAGATGAATCAAGGTTAAAATTTTGACCAGTCAAAAATTGCCAGACTGGAAATTCAATGCTCTGAGAAGAAGTATTATTTTTTTCTACCATGATTTTTATCATTAATCATATGTTTGACTGTCGAATTGGACTGAATTCAAACCTGGCGCTAAATAGCACAGTCCATGACCGTCATCTCATAGAGCAGGTTCAGTGGGTTTTGTGGAATAGGCATTGAGGTATAAGTGGTATTGGTAGGTATTGGTGTGGTAGAAGGCGAATAAATGTTACAACAAACAGGATCAGGAGAAGTAAGAATATGATAAATTGAAGTAAAATAAGATGATAAGAATACAGTAAATTGAAAAAGTCTATGATAAGAATAATAAAAAGATTGAATAATAGCACTAGTTTAGTTTTCAATATGGATAATTACAACATTATCAATCCATATCTTCAAACAGAACCTTCATTTACATTGAAAATTATTATCATGTTAATAGAACATAGCAGACTGACAAAATAGAACTGTAGCCATCGTAAGGAAATAAATGTTGGAAGACGTCAAGAAAACCAGATAGGAAAAGAATAAGTAGAAGGAAGACTGACAAGTAAAAACAAGTGCTCATGTCGTTGACGTTACCTAATTGAAACAATCCAACAGACAGTGGATCCACCGAACACGCCCCCTGCTTAGCATACCCCCATTTCAAACTCCCCCTACTTTAGACCCCCTTACATCCCCCCCAACTAGGGCAGTGCCAATCGAATTGCCTACCCCTCAATTATCGGGTTCAGTTGTCTCTGCCCCAAGGCTTCCAACTCCAACTGCTGCTATACATTTCAAAACTATTACAATTTCCCCCCATACTAACGGTATCAGCTATCCCTCCAAGCAAAGAAGACATTCTGGCAAGATGGGAAAATGACTCCAAATCGGTCAATATTGGTTCAAACATAATAAATTTTGTCTCAAATTGTAAAGAACATTCTTCTCTACAATTGGAGATAAAATTTATCGTTTTTGAACCAATATTGACCGATTTGGAGTCATTTTTTCATCTTGCCGGAATGTCTTCTTTGCTTGGACAGACTATACCTTTCAATTGAGATTCCTCACAAATTATCGAGACGCGCTAAGCAACAACTTTTCAACTCCTATCACAATTATCCAGCACAGAAGCTACAGAAGAAATAAGCGGTAATTGGAATGAGGCTGTAAAGGCTGATTCACAAGAAATAAATGGAAATTGGATTATATAGGAAAGATAAAGAACTGAAAGGTGGAGGGGTTTCCATCGTAATTCAGTTTCTACTTCTGGGCAATACAAGTAGTGAATCAAGGTACTTTCCTGTCTTACAGCTACTATTATTGGATACAAGTGGAACACATTAGACTACGGGTATAGGACCACATATGGAGAAGCCTTGAACCGATTCTACTGTTTCTCGATGTTTCTGGAATTGAATAAAAATGAATAATGATTCCTAACAACTATAGGAATTTTTTACTTTGGGTGAATTTTAGAAACGTCAACTAACTGCCGTAAAATAATTACGTCATCAATGAATTAAAAAGACATCTAGTAAATCTAGTTGAATTGATTTCGTCAAATGGTATAGTCATAGACAAACATATAGGTTAGTATATCTACGGTATAGTTTACAATTATGTATTTATTCTGAATGGATACTACTACTCAACAAAATCTGTAAAGAATACAACTAGGTTGCGTTTTATACAAACTTATTGAGTACACAAAAATACTTATGGAATTTGAAAGACCATGTAGCGTTGAGTATACCAGAATATCTATAGAATTTGAAAAAAAATCTTGTTGTATTTATAAAAAGAGTCAAATATTTTCAAATTCAATTCAAAGCAATATACAAATTGAAATTATATTTTGATGCCTTCAGTAATATTGGAAGTCGAGTTCATTGCCAAATATTCAACTGTTTTTTCTAATTCTAAACTAGTGCTAGAACAGCAATCTGAGATTTATTGATGTTCATTAGACAAATATATTGACAACTTATTAGGTGAACTAATGACAACAATTGGCAACTTGTGATTCAACAACAAACAGTTACTACATCATGGTGGTCTAGAAGGTCGTTCTTGTACCGGTGAAAAGGACACAAATTATCCTATTATTGAGACTACAACTGTATTCGACTTTCTCCATGGTGAACGATAATAAATCAGTAACCAAATTACAAGAACAAGAAACAACAATTGAAAAAGAATAAATCTTATTAGGAATTCAGAGAGCCGGAAGGGAGGGAGCATTCATTTGCGGACAAGAGAGGTAGTAAAGAGGACGAAGGAAGGAGAAGAGAGGGTGATGAAGAGAGGAGAAGAGAGGGTGAAGATAAGAGAAGGAGTGGACAGAGAGAGGACAAGAAAGGACGAAATTAATCACCGCTCGTTTTTTCATGACTTAACGCCGCCGCGGGTAGTTCCTGCTGCGGTTGCAAATAATAATTATCTCCTCAGCAACGGCCGACAGAAGCTGTATTCTTAAGAAAAAAGACATGCGAGACAGAAAGAGAGAAAAAAAGAAAAGATAAGCGAAAGAGAGAAAAAAGACAGGCGAAAATTCTTAGGTCTCCTCTTCATCCATCAAAACAACGCTAGACGCTCGTTAAGAATGAGGATGAGGACAAAAAGTGAATAGGATATGCGAGATTATGGAATAGGTGGGAGAGAGAGAGAGAGAGAGAGAGAGAGAGAGGAAGTGCGACAGCTTATGAGTGTGAAGAGTAAGATAGAAAGAGTATATGCGAAAAAATAGAATGACAAACATGAAAAAATAAAACTAAACTTAGACTGGACCCAGAAGGAAGACTGAAAGAAAGCAGAATGTAAAAGTTGGACAAGAACTAAATAAGACTGAAATTGAATAGAAAATAACTCAAATTAACAAATGTTGGTGATTGACAATATTGGTAATAATTTATTCAAAATTCAAGTCTGATTAAGAGACAAAACATCAAAATAAGTGGGCTTAATCCAAAGTTGGACAAAGTTGGACAATGTTATTAAAATTAATACAAAATTTAATTACTTGAAGGTTCATCATTGATAATATAGATAAGAATTGATTTAAAGATCAAGTCTAAAATAAGACAAATTAGTGGGCTTAAACTAGGACAGAGTTGGACAATGTGATTATAACTAATTTAAAATTCTATTCTTATTCTAATTTAAATCAAATTCACCATGGTACTGTACTTAAAAAGAACATTATATGTACCGAGGAATGAGAGACAAATCCAAACGAAAAACGAGAGAAACATACAGTGGAAAAAAAGAAGGAAAAGTCGAAAATTGGCAAACCAAAGCGTGGAACACAACCCAGCCACCCCGCTGATTGTTTTAAACGGTAGTATGCTTCTTAATTATTTCTCCCGATTTTTTCACTTGTTCCCAACTGGTTGTTTGGACTGGATAACTGGAATTAGTGAATGAGTATCACGTGACCCAACCCAACCAAGCTACCGACTAATCATCAGTTTAGATGGAATCTTCGTCCTATTTGGGATGATGAGTACAGTCTGGTCAAGCAAAGAAGACATTCTGGTGAGATGGGAAAATGACTCCAGCTCCTTCAATATTGGTTCAAAAATTATATATCTGGTCTCAAGTAGTAGAAATCATTTTGCTCTACAATTTGAGACCAAATTAATAATATTTAAACCAATATTAACTAAGCTGTAGTCATTTTCCCATCTTTCCAGAATGTTTTCTTGGCTCGACCAGACTATACTAAAAAGCATCCAGTTTTATCTGCACAAACTCAACACCGGTTTGATTAATTGGCTGCTTTATAGCTGCTTAAAAAATGCATAGGTGTAACATGAGATTTACAAGGAATTTTAAAGGTTACACTCATCTGTGATCCTTCATCCTGAGATCAGATTTTGTTTCCAATTACTTTTCTATTAATTTTTTAGTTCAGTTCGTTCATGTGATTCGGTTGTTGTATTTTCAACGCTTTGTAACATTCAATTCTTCTCACTTACTACCTTCTTTTGAATGAAAGTTATAAAAATACCTAATTTTTACCTAACAGAAAGATATTTCACAAAAATTTCGCCCTCACTGTTCGATTCTAATCAATTATCGAAGAATGTTCGAAAGCAATATGTTCAAAATCAGCAAGTTCTTATTATTGATATAATAATTTTATTAATAGATATATTGTATTATTTAGGTCAGAAATGGGTTCTAAAATACTCACATAGATAGAATGAGCTAAGGGGGGCAAGGCTCTATAAAAATCCCTAGTAACATGAGCTACATAGTCTTCTACAGCATCGTATCATATTATCTATTCCAGGATGAATTGTAAATAATTGTGAAATTGTCTCCTGATTTTTGATAGCAAAGGATCTAAAAATTAAGGCAGGATCACAAATTCTATAACCTTGTCTTATAAACATCTAAAATCAACCACACTCAAACGTTTTTCTTGAGAGAATCAATGTAATTTTTCAATACATTGAAAATTTCCAGCTATGACAATGAGAGTTATTTTGAAAAATCCAACTTCAGACAATGAAATTTATTCTAAAAATTTCACTTATTTATCCGGATCAATTATCGAAGAATGTTCGAAAGCAATATGCCCAAGTTCAACAAACTATTGCCTGTCCAAGCCAAGAAGACATTCTGGCAAGATGGGAAAATGACTCCAGCTCGGTCAATATTTGTTCAAAAATTGTAAATTTTGGTCTCAAATTGTAGAAAACATTCGATCTACAATTTGAGATCAAATTTATAATTTTTGAACTAATATTGACCGAGCTGGAGTCATTTCCCCATCGTTCCAAAATGTCTTCTCTGCTTAGACAGACTATACAATAGCAGCTGAAGCTGAAGCTAAGAAAGACGTAACACGCACTAGGAAGATTGACGAGCCGAGGGCCTTGCCATAAATGTTTTACTGTTGGTAGTAAAACACTTTTAAACGCATCTCGGACGAAGCAAGATTGCGGCGACCTGACATGTTAAGAAAGTAAAATGGAATTCAGGCAGATGGGATGTGCGATGAAATTTTTGTATACTCACACAATGGAGATTTCCAATTGGATTGCAGATGGGATGAGATGGAAAACTAACAACGTGTTTTCACAACAGCGAAATATGGTTGATTGAACAGGCCTTACCTGAAAACAAGAAGAGATTCGTTATAATCTACACATAAAGAAACAAGGAAATCATATATTTTCATTTGAAAAAAATAGATTGTAGAAGTTTGCTACATTATTTGTTTTTAAATTGTGATTTAAGAAAAAATTAGTAGGTATTTGAGAAATGGATGATAAAATAGAGATAATGTATTGACAGTATTTCGTATCTTCTTATGAATGATTTTTTTTACTCTTCACTCGGAGAAACTTTCTTCTTTGCTTTTTAGAATTGATTTGATTTAGACTTAGATTTGGGAAATGGGCTAGCAAATACAACTTTAAGTATTTACAGAATTTTATAGGTTTTTATAAAATTATCTTTTTTTATCTAATTATTTTCACTATTGACTCAGAGAAAATTGTTCTCTGCTAATTTTAGAATTTAAATAGTCTAATAACCAATTGAAATCAACGTCATTCAGAACAACGTCAAAAGAACCTCCGCAACGATTTCCTAATTTTAGATTCGTTGATGACGTAATCTTACATTCTTAGTTAAATTCTGCAATTGTAGATATGAGGTGGATGATTTTTCATTTTCCTAGCATTGAAAAATTGACCTTTAATTAATGAAATAGCAAATCTAAATTAAATTTGAAGTAAAAGTTCGTAAAGATAACCTCTCTTTGAAAATATTCATCGAAATTTGAAAATATGTTTTGGACTGAATTGTCAAGTGTGTTTTCATCCAATAACTTTATTGTATTTTCTCGAATGTAAGATTGTTCTGAAGTTTCATACTTTAATTCGTTAGCACGTTATTAGATGATAATATCATCAGATATCAATGATCATATTATGATCATTGTATAACCATATAACCATTGTATAATCATCACACAATGTACAATATTTCTAAGATGTGTTCCGCTCCATTTCATGCCCACATCCGAAAATAAAACCAACCTCAATTTACGACCCTTTCCAAATCTGTCAAACGGATTAAAGCGACGGAAGTACAAGCCAACAAAACACAGTCGACGGCCGTTGTCAAAACGCACACGGGGAACTAATTCGACTGAGATAAGGGTAAGAAGCGTTTTTATGCTCGTATAGGTTTTTGCGTCAACAGAAAAAAATCATGTCACAAAAAACTCAAGCGTGTGATATTGGCTTTTTCAAACGAAGCGTGCTGGAAAATCACGGATGAGAATTGCTGTGTGAAGGGGGGACAGAAAGTCGGGTGGAGAGGGGGAAGGATATGAAAACAATGGAGGAAGCGGAAAAATATGGAGAGAGAAGGATGAGAGGAGGAATGGAGAAGGGAAACTATGAAGAAAGAGGGACAAAATGGATAAATTAAAAGGAGGAAAAGAGAGAGAGTGAAAAAAGAGAAAAGATGATGAAAAAGGGACAAAATGAAAAAAATTTGAAGGGAGAAGAAGGAAAATGAATGAGGTAAGAGATAAAGAAAGAGGAAGAAAACGGAGAAATTATAAGGGGGAAGGAAAGATAAGAGGGAAGAAAAGAAAGACGATTTTTGATCTTGTGAGCAAATGTCAAGGATAAGAATGGCTGTGATAGAGAGGAGAAAGAGAAAAAAAAGAAACAGAATGAGGAAGAGGAAGAGAAAAATAGAGTAGCTAAAGGATGGAAAAAGAGGAAGAATGACGATGGAAAGAAAATATTTAAGGGGAGTAGAAAAAAAATTATTCCTAATCCTGTGACGGAAATTATCGAAAGTTCTCAAAGAATAATAATGACAGGGACAGAAAGAGGAAGAGGAATTACAAAAAAGTAAAACAAATTGAGAAAGAGTAAGAAAGTTGAGGAAAGAAGAAAATATTACAGGAAAGTAGAGAAGATTATTCCTGGTAATGTGGTGGAAGTGATGCCGATGATGAAAATGACACAGAAGAGTAAGAAAAAAGAGGATTATAGAAAAAGAGGAAAGCTTGAAGGAATAGAAAGAGAAAGACGTATGGAAAGAGGAAGAATTATGAAGAATGGAAACGATAACAGAAAAGAAGATTAGAGGAAGGTAGAAAAAGATGATTCCTGTGACGGAAATGAGCGAAAGTCAGTCTTTTTCTGCGGAGAGTCAAAAACGAGGCTAATGCATGTGTGGTTGATTTTGAAAAGGGTTCGTTTACGTTTTTTCGAAAAAAGTTTGAAAAGGATTTAGTGGCTAATTCTTCTCTAGGCGTACTCCTAAAAGCCGTGGGCAGATGTTTCAACAGAAGTTAACACCGTTTCGAACGGTTTCAACATGTGACTGTAACTGAAAAGGATCGCTAACATGACAAAAATTTGTATAATTTCTTGTTATGACTGGAATGTTTATAATCTTGTAATTATCAAAATAATAAGAAATGATCGAATGTATAGAAACTTATAGGGAACTATGAATAGGGAGCCTTAGTGATGAGGCCACCATTCGAATATATTTTGTAGAATATTGTCACAGACCCCCTCTCACAAATAATAAACTTCATAACAGAAATAGAGCATTATTGCTACAACTTTGCATCCTAGGATTGGAATTAAACCAAAATACAGCTTACGAAGAATAAAAAAGAATTTATGGGGAATTCCTTTTTTAGTTGGAAACTCATCAACAATATTGAGTTTTTTAGCACAAGTTTACAGAGATAATCAATATACCTATCATGCAGTGGGCATGGACAACCTCAAAATACTGTTCACAAAAAAATTAAAAAGAATCTACAGGCAATTCCTATTTTATTCCGAACCCCACTTACAGAAAAGATTTTTTTGAGTACAAAGTATACGGAGATAATCAATAAGCTATAATGCAGTGAACATGGACAACATCTAATCCTCTAGAAAGCTGTATCACGAAACATAGAAGAAATTGACATCACCGAGAAACGAAAAAAGTAGAGAAGAAAGAATAAGGAAATGAGACACAGAGAAAGTAACAGAGAAGGAGAGAGATGTGAAAAAAGAAAGGGTACGACCATAAACTGTAGACAATCACGATTCTAAGATCCCGATATCCTAATTAAAGAATTACACAAAGCGTTGAAGTTAGGTATGGCACAGGTTGAACGGTATAGTCTGTCCAAGCAAAGAATACATTCTGGCAAGATGGGAAAATGACTCCAGCTCGGTCAATATTTGTTCAAAAATTATAAATTTGATCTCAAATTGTAAAGCAGAATGTTCTCTACAATTTGAGACCAAATTTATAATATTTAAACTAATGGTGATCGAGCTGGAGTCATTTTCCCATCTTACCAGAATGCCTTCTTTACTCGATCAGACTATATTTGCACAGCTTGGTGGGTGGGCCGAATCAGATGGATGATAGGAATGCCATCGACTGGTGTTTGATGCATTAGAATCGAGATTTAGTAAGGATCAAAATGTTAGGAATGATCAATGGCTGGGTTCATTTTGTCGTGGACGATTTGGATCCTTCAATGTTAGGTATTGTATAGTGCGGTCGACCACAGAAGACATTCTGGTGAGATAGGGAAAATGACTTTAGCTCAGTAAAAATTGATTAAAAAATTATAAATTTTGTCTCAAATTATAGAGCAGAATGTTCTCTACACTTTGATACCATATATATAATTTTTGAACCAATATTATCCCAGCTGGAGTCATTTTTCCATCTTGCCAGAATGTCTTCTGTGCTTGACCAAACTATAAATAAACATGGTCATCAATATTATTCAAAACAACACGAAGACAAAGAACAGTACAAAACATAATACATACAAAGATTTTGCTCTTACGTTATTTATTAGTTAGTTTAGATTGTTATCAAGAATAGTTTGGTTAGTTATCAAGGATAGTTTAGTTAGTTATCAATAATAGTTTAGTTACTTATCAAGAATAGTTATTATAGTGAAGAATAGGTTCAGTTGATGAGTAGGAAATCATCAGGCTCTCATCTCAAATCACAGTCACTATCTTCAGTCTATAGAAAATCCCTGGCTCTCATTCCTCCCCCCACCTGGATTTTTTTAAAACCACTAACCGAAATAACTTCTAACCTCAAAATTTGAATACCAAGTATCATAATAATAAAATGTCCATCTACTATTAAATTCCCACGCATCAAAGGATATGCTTTGAAGCATTCAGAAACTATGTTCTCCATTATAGAATCAACCATAATCCTATTCCATTCATAAGATAATCCATATTCTGGCCATTAATATCCCTTTAGCCACGAAATGTGTTTGCACGTAAATGTGAGCACTTTAAACCACCCTTCAATTTATGGGAAGATCGAACCGATAAATTATTAATAACCAAATCGATTTTCAGACTACAAATTGCCTACTGCTTGAATCAATCTACATAGAGAATATTTATTGCTCCGAATACACTCCACGAACGGTATTATAATATATTTTAGCACCGTTCTCCTTATCTTTGTTACAGAGCGGGTCTGTAGTCTATTCAAACAGAGAAGACATTCTGGCAAGATGGGAAAATGACTCCAGCTTGGTCAACATTGGTTCATAAATAATAAATTTGGTTTCAAACTGTAGGAAATATTGTGGTCTACAATTTGAGACCAAATGAATAATTTTTGTACCAATATTGAGCAAGTTGTAGTCATTATCTCATCTTGCCAGAATGTCTTCTTTGCTTGTACACAGATAAAGTTCATTGCGAAAGCGAGTGGCAATACATAATAAATTATCACCAGTTTATACAATAGATAAAACAACTCGGGTAAATTAACCTACTGAGAAACAGGGGGTGAAGGAGGAGGAAGAAAGAGAGGGAGAATACAACAAGAGAAAGTGTGAGAAAGAAAGAGTTATGGTGTAAATCCACTCATCAAACTCCTGCAATAAAAATGGCAACTCAAAATGAATTCCAGCAGAGATGTGAAGATATCGTAAAAAATCTCAAAGACGGCTACATTTTTACAGCTTCTACTGTTTTACGGTGTTCTCATTGTTTTTTATGCACGACTAAAGCTAAATACGATTTTCCCAAACTTTGTTTCAATGTTTTCCGCTTGAGCTTCGAAATTTCGGGCCTCCTTAGGAGGTTCAAGAAAACTTGTACAATAAAATAAACTGACAGGTTCTCGATTTGACACGGATATAAACAATAAACATATTTTTCAGAGCTCAAATTTCATTAGAATAAGAAGTGAAATTTTTCGTTGAACAAAGGTCTGTCAGTTTAAAACCCTTTTCTTTAGAAGAAGCGGCTTTAGATTTTATTTGGTAGAGTGGTGAGCACTGTTGTTGGTTGCTTTGCGCTGGTTGGAAATTTGCGCAATTTCTGATAGATGGATGAATATTCATTATATTAGCTCACCTTATGAATAATTATATTTACATTGAATTAAAGTTGAAATTTTCATTCAGGAATTTGATGACTTAATATACAAGTCCCATCTCATTATCATCTCCCATTGAACAGAAAGGTAAATATCATAATATTGAAAACTGATAAAATCTATAATCATAATAATTATTAGAGCTTCAGTATTGCACATATAACCGACGACATGTTTATTACATCACATAAATGATTATTGAATTCAATAAAGAATAAGCAATGATCATGAAATTCAATGTCAAATATGCAATATCCTTTGAATTCAATGCCAAACAATATGCAATAATGATGTATGATGGAGATTGATTGTGGAAGATGATAGATAAATAGATTGATTCATTTATGTATGTGTTACGTCCTGGCAAACCCTTACACACTGGGCAATGTATAATACAACTAAAATTAGATGCAATGAGAATAAATTATACTACAAGAAAATAGAATAGATTTCTTCTAGAATGAGAAAACATGGAGGAGATGATGATAATGATAAAGGATCAGAAGGCTAAAGGTAAAGAAGAAGAAAAATGGTTATGATCAATGTAATGCAATAACACATCAGTAGAATAATATTCTGGGTAAAGATCGTGCAAGCTGACAAGACACGCAGTTACAATATAATTTACATTGTAACGGCGTGTCTTCTCAGCTTTCAAGAACTATACTCAACATCAAGCACCTTCAACTGTCAATTAAACATGCAATGTTTAATTCCATCTATTCAAATGTATCATACCAATTACACAACTCCATATATGAAGTCAGAGCATAAGTCACAAGAAATTTAACCTTCAAAGTTTCAATACTCTGTCAATAATAGTTGAAGAATGATCCAGCACTGAATAAATAATAAATAAAAAGCGATCAAATGGATTTAATCGATCAAGTTATTCATCATTTTACCATAAGTGACAGTTCTAATTGAGTCATTAAAATCATAAAATGTATCCAAGGGCCTTGAAGACTTTTGTTCTATTGAATGTTTTATCTGATCCCAATCTTGTAATAATAATAAATTATAGAAGATCTGCGACAAGGTTAACTGAGAATGTATTCGTATAATTATTTATTAGCATATTTATGACTATAATCAATGCACTCTACAACCAACATAATATACGTGTTTGTAACAGTATAGCATAATAATTCAACCTGGCTTACAAGGTGTGTACGGTTGAAAAAAGCTTTTCATGAGTTCGAATATTTATTATGTCCGATTATTGCAATTTAATGATCGTAATTTAAACTCGAAACAACCTGTAATTATTAATCTTTTGATACTTCCGGTTGAGAGATAGGTGATGGCATGAGCATGCAAATGCAATACTACATACCAGTTTTATTTTTAAGGGAACTTCGACAGTAGAAGATGTATCCAAGAAAGTATTATCATTATTATTTCAATAAGAAATAACCAAACCAGAATCACTTACAAGAATTCAGATGAAAAACGGAAAAACATATTTTATACTTCACAATAAAAGAAAATTAATCCACTCAGGTTCTAGAAAGAGGCTTCATAGAGCCATAGAATCCATCAATCCAGGATTTCATAAGTGAAGTCATATTACATGATCTTGCTTCTAAAACTGATAAAATTATGCAGCAAAAATTATTGAATTGATAAATTTTACAATCAAAATCATTTTAGAAGTAGTTTATTTAGAAAAATTTTCAGAAGTTGTTACAATAATATCCTTCACATTCACGTGACCCTGAAGCCTGAGTTACAAAATAACGAATCTCTCATACCTCTAATATTTCATTTACCGCTCTACAATATCCATACTATCAAGTGAATACAAACCCATTTTGAAATTAGAAACGCTTCTGTAAATGCAGCACGAATAATTATAATTGTTTTAATAACTCCCGAAAACTCTCCCCATATAAAACACAAAGCTCTTCAGTATTCCTTTTAATTAGTACGGAGAAAAAATGTGGGCTACATTTACAAGGTTAATAATTTAATAATAGGGTAGTTGGTGCTGTGATAATGAATAACCCGTGTTTTTACAAGGTTATTCAGACGGATAGACTATGTAAAGATATTTTGGCAAGATGGTAAAATAACTCCAGCTTGGTCAATATTGGTTCAAAAACTATATATTTGGTATCAAATTGTAGGAAACATTTTTCTCTACAATCTGGGTCTAAATTTATAATTTTTGAACCGATATTGTCCGAGCTGGAGTAATTTTCCCATCTTACCAGAATGTCTTCTTTGCTTGGACGGACTATACTAAGTCGAGTTGTTTTCTGGTCAATTGATCTTTATGGTTTTGGTCTTTCCAACAGACAAGACTCATCAAGAACTATTTTCGTCTTCATTTTGGTGCACGGCAGACTGTCAAAAGGAATATAATCACCATCTGTTCAGATATATTTCCTAGTTTATTAATGAATGTGCTGACAAGGATTTTTCTGTAACCAATTTTTTTGGAAGCAAACGACAAACATTTAGAACTTATTTGTAGAACCTACATCATATCTGCAAGTCTAAACTTTTAAAAAATTAATTTTTTCTTGATTCCATTCATATTAGAAAATGATGTTAACTTCCGCAAGTTGCAGCACATTGCCCATTTCAAAATTACTTATTCATCAATGAACAGATTTGAACAGAAAATTATCAACAGTCCCTATTTTTATATAATTTCACGCTTCCTCCACTTTGTTTACAAGCATTCAATACGGATTACAAGAGTTTCATACAAGCAGTTGCCTTTTGATTAATTTTATTAAAGACTTGAATTATTTTTCAAGCAGATTCAAAAGTTGCATTTCATTCAATATATTATGTGGTACGTTTATAGAAACGTTTTTCTATAGAAGAACATGTGAAACCGTAGTTGGAACAGATTTCGATTGTTCTATTTTTGGAAACTGAAACTGAACTTACACTGAGACGGAAACTGAATTTAACCATAGATAAAGTGACTCCTACGTTAACAAAAAATGAACTGAAATTGAGGCACAGGAGCTGTACTAGAGACATCGTGTTAAATGGTACAGTGGTCATTACTGTCCAAACTTTACCACGTCATTAAAATAAAGAAGTCATTCTATTCTAATATATTATAGAACTGAGCTTCAGACAACCACAAAAAATATTACAAAATGATACAGAAAGTAGTCTAGTCGTCATCTATCATCACCCACCCACAAGCATAAGAACTCAAGTTGGCATCACTCTCAGAAAAATCTTAAGTTTCAATGATTTGAGACAAAATTTGAATATTTTGTAAACTTGGTGGTATACCTATAAAGTTGTCAGCAGTGATTCATATGCTTTCCTTATCAACCATCATGGTTGAACCATGTAATTTTACTCCAACATAATACCAATAGTTGAAATAAGTGATTTCATCAATGTTGTTACAAAAAATTATAATTAAAATTCATTCAATCATTTTACAGCCCTCGTGACGTCACAATGATTAATCTTGAAGCGTGATACGTTGAAACAGTCTGGTGTGAGCGTGACCATGCTAATTGCATGCTTCCCCCCTCAACCCCTCAGTAACACCCCCACCATTACAACATGCATTACATTAACATGCAACCATAGTTCTGTCTCCCACTTACTCCATATATAGTCTATCCAAGCAAAGGAGACACTCTGGCAAGTTGGGAAAATGACTCCAGCTTGGTCAATATTGTTTATATAACTATAAATTTAGTCTCAGAATGTAGATTATAATGTTTCCTACAATTTCACACTAAATTAATAATTCTTCAACCAATATTTTCCAAGCTGGAGTCATTTCTTCATCTAGCCAAAATGTCTTCTTTGCTTGGACGGACAATACCAATTACTTCATTGGCCTCCGAAATTCTCACGTAATTTTTATGCAATTTTGAAACCACTATTTGAGATAGGAATCAAGATGTAAATTAAGACTCAAATTAAATTGAAGATTTGATAGGAATCAAAACTAAATATGTTGATTAGGGCTCAAATTTAATGGGGTTATAAGGTTATTATTTCAAACTAGTTTTGAATTATTTTCAAGCCATTCCAATATAAATCTCGCAAAAGAAATCTTTCAATAGTAAGTAAATATAGTACAAATATTTTTAACTAGGCCTATTAAAAGTATGTTAGTGGATTTACCAATTATTTCAAAATATGAATTCACTGCCCATTGTAATAATATCTGTCTCTATTACTACACTCTCTATTCTACAATATCATGACTGTTACAAAGTCTATAATATTAGATGAATAATATTATTCTACTGTATCTAATGCTATTACAGTATAATAAAAGAGTATGTTACTGTATATTTCAAACAAGACTTGATAGAACAATAAATTTTAGTTTAATATAAGTTTCTTTAAATTGATACGGTTTGACTTGAAAAACCAGTTGACTTGTTTTTTATGTTATTAATTATGAAAATGTATTATATTTATAATTTTTATTTTGCTCTAGCTATGTGAATAAGCATGTATTTTCTGTGAATGTGAGTGAGAAAAAAGCTTTCCAGCTTTACTCATATTTGAAAATAAATCGATTCATTCTCTGTCAAGAAAGCCGAGCTATTCTACTTGCCTGCTGGCTTGGCTGTGATTGGTGGAAACAGGACACGCCTACAAATGGGATGGGAGGAGCAAACTAGGAATGGGAGCTTACCATCCAATAGAGGAGTGCATTGTTTTCCACCAATGGTTTGCGAGCATTGAACAGAGCATAGCTCAATATTTCTAAAGAAAATGGAAAAATCAAATACCCTTTTTTAAAAAACTAGAAGCATTGTTTTTTACATACTTTATTTTTTAAAAAAGAGTATTTGATTTTTTCAGTTTATTTATCAATTATTTTAAATAGCCCTAAGTTTAAAGTTTAATTCCCAATATTTCTTTTGAATCACTTTTATTATTCTAGGACGTTTGCACTTTGAGTCAAAAATTATTCGAAAAAGAATTTCACAATTCCATATTATTCAACAAACCATTCTATCTGTCACTTCATTAGTAATTACAACTAGATTGTGAGATAATAATTATGTCTTGTTTTCCCTCCCGATTTCATTGTTTTGTTGATAAATAAATATGAATTCTGCTCCAAATCATCAATGTACAACTTAATTCATCACTGCACTGTACCTTGAGAATGTTCAGCACACTTCGCCCGTAATCTATCCCCCTGAAATATAATTTCTCTCCCTAGTTGCGTGGCTTGAAGCTCCCCAGTTGCAGCGACTAGCCTAGGTAGCTTACCAACAGCCTTCAGTTTCCCTCGTTTCATTTCCCTATTCCCTGCGTGTAGATCGCATGTTCTGTCGCCATCCCTCTTTCTTCCTTTCTCACCTGGAGCCCTGATCATTTCGAATTTTGACTCCCTACGCCACTCGTCAGGTTCAATACCATGTCGGTTTTCCCCCTTCACCGCCTAATCTTCCTCCTCCTCCTCCACCTCCCTCCTTTCCTATTCTTCTGCTTCTTCATCTTCTTCTTCTTCTTCTTCTTCTTCTTCTTCTTCTTCTTCTTCTTCTTCTTCTTCCCCTTCGTCCTCCCTCATTCGTAACACAGCGTCTTCATTACCGAATTGCGCTCCCATTCCCATTCCCGAAACCCGTATGACTCATTTCACATCTTATATTATTGTCAACATTCGAAAATTTACAGCTCTCATTAATACATCTGTACGTGCGTTCAACGCTAACTGTCTCGTAAATTCAGCCAGAAACTGTTTAATGAGCTTTACGTTCACCAATGCCTCCTAGTACGGTTCGGTGCCCCGTTAGAGATGTGGGGAAATAAATAAATCCATCTGTCCTGCGGTAATTATTGCTGGTTGAAGGTAACGCACGTTTTTGTCGGCTTGAATAAACGGCGAGGTGTAAGTGTTTACGGGAGAGTGTGTGCAATATTGGCAAAGTGTCTGCAGACTATTTACAGAAGCGAGGATGCGATTTTTTATTTTAATTATTAAATTCCTTTGTATTGACGGTTGTGATGACCCGGTGATGTGATTGACAACTACATATTAAGTTTAGATAACTGTATATTATTTCATCTGATTGAAAAAAGGAATATAGTCAAAATATTTTTATATTATTTTAAATAAAGGTTAGTTATAATAACCCATGGAAGTATTGAGAAAATAAGAAACACTTTATATAGGCTTCATTTTTGAAGTGTCAGGTGAATTCGAAGTAATGATACGTTAATGATGATTGACAAGTGATAATCCAAAACAAAATATTCAACTTTGATAAAGAGAACCATAAACATGGTGAGTACTGCTCAAATTCTTACAACAATAAGTTCAAGGAGAATTTATTCATTTAGAATTATCCTATTGGTTTAAGAGAATTGATAGGAACCACCCAGCATGCAGTATACACGTTTCACAATACTTTCACATTGAACCGTTTTTCCTATGAAATCACTGTCATTATTAAATGAAAAGACAAGACTTTGTCAAACCACTGATTTATAAAACAATCGAGATATCGGTTTCGGTTGTGACACCATTATCAATCTCTGGTAAAGTCTGGCCAAGCAAAGAAGAGCCTCTGGCAAGATGGGAAAATCACGCCAGCTCGGTCAATATTGGTTCAAAAATTATTGATTTGGTCTCAAATTGTAGATCAGAATTTTTCTTGCAATTGAGACCAAATCAATAATTTTTGAACCAATATTGGCCGAGCTGGAGTGATTTTCCCATCTTGCCAGAGGCTCTTCTTTGCTTCGCCGGACTATAAACCAGAGACCAGAAAACACTGTCATATTTCTCATTTTAAGTAGAAATACAAACATAGCGGGTTCAGAAAAATTAATTTTAGTTGAACATTCACAAATGAAATGAAAATGTGATCGATCCGTTTTAACCATGAATTGATTAGAATTTTTGTAAAACATTCATTTCTTATCTCAGACATTCCGAAAATAGTGAAAAATCAACTTCTCCTTAATTAAATTAAACAAACACAATCATCTCAGCCGTCCAACTCAATTAAAAGTGACTCGAAAATCAACAATCTTAAACAACAGCTCTTTGATGTCTTTGTCCACTCGGAAATTCAATTTCGAAAGCACAATGGCCCAGTGGATTGATGGATATTTTGAGCACTTGTCGTTCTCAGCTCATAACGCAACATTCATCACAGCTTGTGGCTGCTGCGACATGAGCTCAACAAATTAATTCAGAAGCCCTTGATCGTATGGAGTTAATGTTGCGTGGTCTCTATTATAGTATGGTCTGTCCAAGCAAAGAAGACCCTCTGGTAAGATGAGAAAATTACTCCCACTCGGTCAATATTGGTTCAAAAATGATTAATTTGGTCTCTAATTGTAGATCTGAATGTCTCCTACAATTTTAGACCAGATTTATAATTTTTGAACCAATATTGACCGAGCTGGAGTCATTTTCTCATCTTACCAGAGGGTCTTCTTTGCTTGGACAGACTATACTCGGCCTGTTATCATTACATGCTGTCTGCGGAGAGGAAAGTGGGGAAGGAGAAGGATATGAAGGAAAGAGAGAAGGATGGATAAGAGAGAGAAAGAGTGAGTGTGTGAGAGAAAAAATAAGAGAGAGACTGAGTTGGTGGAGATTTTCATAGTTCCCTGAGAGAGGCCACTGACCCTCGGAGACCTTTCAAGAGCACATTGCAATAGTAAAATGTCTCTGATCAACCCTCCACCAAGTTTACCCCTTCTCCTATAGTCCAAATCACTCCACGTTTTCTTCCTATATAGGCTACCAATGCTTTTATAGGAATGAAATAAAAATTCGACTGCTATGAGTCGTCGATGTTGAAGAATCGTTCCATAATAAAATAAAACACCTTGATATTGTCAATTCGACCGTCTATTTACGATCGAAGGTGGAAGTGTGCTTTATTACAGGTACAAGACTTCATAACAGTATAAGTAGTACAAGATTTATAGATAATAAGAGTGAAAAAGCCACCTGAAGAAGAGAAGAATCGATCAATTAATGAAGTACTGTATCACATTTTTAAAATTGTAGTTGTCATTTACTACCGCTTTCACAATTAAATCCCAGCATACACAAATCGCCGAACAAACTGACAGTAGGATAACTTGAAATGTTATGAGAAATTTTATGAAGTTCTATGTTCAGATAAAAATAACAAGTCTTATGGTGTCTCTTCCACAATCGTGAATTATCTTTTTCAGCCTTTAGCAAAATTATTTTTAAAAAATTGTTAAAAAAACCTGTCGAATTTAAAAATTCTTCAATTTTTCTAAAGCAGTTAGGAATAATTATTACAGTGGTTCATGATAGCTATTAGCTTTAATAATAAAATTATATTTCATGCTTCTTGGTAGGACAGTTATTATAATAATTTTAACTTCCCATCAAAAGCATCTATTGTTGATTTTCTATTTCTTACCTTTGAAAGTAGAATAATTAAGGAACAGCCTAATTTTGTTGTAATAGCTTTTCTCACGGTGCTGAAAATTTCAGAAGCCTAATCAAAATGTTCACCATACACTCACTCCACCTAATC
The DNA here is from genome assembly GCA_017141385.1 of Sogatella furcifera. NCBI lineage: Eukaryota > Metazoa > Arthropoda > Insecta > Hemiptera > Delphacidae > Sogatella > Sogatella furcifera. Next base: position 6,740,582 of record CM029549.1, read on the forward strand.
GAAGTATATTCGAAATTGATGAATAATCATAAATCGGCAACAACTTTCAATAGCCATCAACTGGCATCAATCGCCACAGCCATCAATAATTTGACGGGAGCGATGATGATGATGGTGATGATCTATTAGTCATAACTGCAGGCACTTCCATTAAGTGTCATTAAGTGTTAATCGCCGGTGAAATTCGCAAATTGTCTCCTCCATCCCAGCCACCACTAAAATTCAAAACGCTCACTCATACAGCAATAACTGCCGTATTACGGAGTTGGGCTCGTAAACACCTTCACACTCAACTCAACTCCGGCGACCCAGTCTAGCCATAAACGAGCAATAGAACAGCATACCTGCAGCTGCCAATAACTATTCCACCACTCTCTCACTCGATGAACTGTGAACTCTCTCTTTCACTCTTCTCTCAAAAACTCTTCTTACTCTCTTCAAAATAATATTTTTTCTCTTTTCAAAGTGTTTCGGGAAGAATGTGCAATAATTCTGAGGCTGAAGAGGAATTTTTGAACTCTTTAAAATGATATTTTTTCTCCCTTCTAATAGTATAATTATTGTAAACAGTGTTTCAGAAGGAATACTCTAAGCCTCATTACACCAAGTAGAGAAAAAGGTTTCTTGGGACAAAATGTTTTGTTACTGAGATGGTGAACAATGACGAAAATTGACATTATTTTTTCTAAGAAACAATTTTTTTGAGGCTCCATTCCAGGTGACAACATCAGTTCCTAGGTAAAATGAGCTAAGAAATTCATGAAGTGAGAAGTTTGTAACTTGACCGGTTATTGAGAAAATAGGGAGCATATGCTTAAAAACACTATTTTTCAACAGTTAAGGGTTATGACTGGATATGTTATCATAAATTTGTATTTTAAATAGATTGAAGTTGTACATAATTATAGTTTATCAAGTTTCTTATATTTTTCACACCATGTTCTGTTCAAATTTGTAAATTCACAACACAAAACACAATATTCTATGCTTATTTAGACTGAATATCACAAACAGTATTAGGAAAATAGTAACCGTTAATAATGTAGATTATAATGATTTGGCATGAATGAATAGTTGAGTGAAAATACCAAATTCGTTACAATACGTTTCCATTAAAAGATTGAAATGAACTTCAATTTTTGTCACTAACTCTTTCTGTACCATCACGCTTTCTTTTCTCAGACTTCCTTCTCTTATCCAACCCTATTTATTACTGTCATAACCTATTACTGTTATCAGTCTGTGCTAAAACCATTCTTCTCAACTACCCGATGAAATAAAGGGTGCAAAACTCTTATCTCAGTGTTTGCTTTCATTACAATGGCTCATAAATTTCCACCTATCTAAAATTTGGATCAAATTTTAACGTTCGCCGCACAAAATTCAATTTTATTTTCATCGTCGGTAAACTGCTTCTCGCGTGTTATTAATGATCTCCGCTGGGCCAAATGTGAATTTCACAGACTCAGCAAATTGTAAATTTTCTTAATGGATGATAATTAAGATTATATTGGTGCCATGTCTATTAAAAATTTGTTGCAAAGTAATAAATATGAGCAAATTTTGTTGTAAAATTCGGTTTATTGGAGGGCGGAGAGCGAGATTCCAATTTAGATAAGCAAATGTCACACTGGGAATTTACATAATGTTGTTGACTACAATACACCTTGATAGCACCGAAGATACACATATATAGATAGAATATATTTGCAGTTGCTTCTGAAATAGCTTTCTGTTACAACTATTACCAATTTAAAATTATTCATATTCTGAATTCATTTTACACATTTAGCGATTTCAATTTCTAGAATTAAAAAAATATATAAAAAAGCATTGATTTGTATGTTCAACGCAATGAGAAGAGAATTAAGCCATTATATAACTATTAGAATAGTTGAAATGCAGTGATAATAGAATAGAACTATTACATAACTTTAACAATAGTTAGTTTGAACGTAGAGGGAATAGACTAGAAATATTATATAACTATATCAGAATAGTTCCATTCTCACTGGTCCTACGCCTGCACTCACTCCAAAAGAAATGGGGGAAAATTTATATTAAATTTTAATAAAAAGGTGATAGAGGAAAAAATCAATGCAATTGTGTCATTCATTTGAGAAACAACACATCTCCAGTTTATTAATTTTTTCCATTATTAAATGGAAGTTTAAGAATCATATTTTATTATTATTGTATTATCAATTACCTAAACAAACCTATAAAAAATAAGAGTCTAGAAAATGTCAAATGATGGAATTGAAAGGTTTTTTGTAATTTCCCAGAAATTTACTTTTTTGGATATGAGGTGTTTCTCAAATGACTGATTCATTGTATACAACATGATCTAGAAGTGTTAGATAACTATTTGAATAATGTAATCTCGTGTATTCTGTAAAGTTGGACCAAATATACTGTTTTCAGTATATTCATCATACTGGATCAATAGATGTAACTTGATTTTCACGTATCGATGACTCCCTCAATGTATTCCGTTACTAAAGCTATATCTATGATTAGATATCATAAGCAATCATATAAAGCTATATCTATCCAAGTAAAACTAGAAGTTGATACACTTTAAACTGTAACTTAATCCCAACTTATTAATAATTGAAACCGAAAGGTCTGACAGAACTTGGCTCCCTAGAAATGGTCACTCATACCTTACCTTCCAAGTGTAGCGATGACTATAAGACTATAAGTTTACTCAGCGGTGATAATATAACGAAGTAGTTGAGATTGGGTAGAAAATTTTCCAAGTAATAATGAAGACATAAAAGAGAAAGAGGGGGTCTAATATAAGTTAATAAGGAACAAATAATACAGAGTGCAAGAGAGGAAGAAAGATAAGAATAGTGAAGAGAGTTTCTAAGATAAGAGAGTAATAATAAAGAGTGGAAGAGAAAAGAGAGTACGAGTACTCCAAGGTACACTCTGTCCAAGGAAAGAAGACATTCTGGCAAGATGGGAAAATGACTCCAGCTCGGTAATATTGGTCAAAAATTATAATTTTAGTTTCAAATTGTAGGAAACATTCTGATCTACAATTTGCGACAAAATTTATAATTTTTGATCCAATATTGATCGAGCTGTAGTAATTTTCCCATCTTGCCAGAATGTCTTCTTCGCTTGGACAGACAATAGTTGAGATTGGTTAGAAAATTTTCCAAGTAATAATTAAGACAGAAAAGAGAGAGAGAGGTTATAAGAAACTAATAATAGAGAGTGCAAGAGAGAAAGATGAGAACTGTGAACAGAGTTTCTAAGATAAGAGACTAATAATAGAGAGAGGTAGTGAAAAAGAGAGTAGAGTATCCCAAGGTACCTCCGTAGTTCAATAATTTATGATCTGGAATTAAATTTTCCACCTATTTTAGCAACTGGCAATGGCTACAATGTCAAGTTTATTATCGCGCGTGCAGCTGCAAATTTATGGCATACATTTGGACCGAAATTGTAGAACAGGCTTTCTCAGCCATTAGTATTCATTTTCCCAGCACTTTCCATGCCGACTTTCAACTAAGGGCTCTACTACACACATTCAATTGTGTTGTCCCTTTCAGCATTGAATACTCGGCTCACGATATCAGGTAAAGCACCTGGGTTACCGATAAGAAAATTAATAGTGGGTTGGCGGACGGTAATTCTAATGATGAGATAACAATGAACGGAAATATGAGAAATTCTGAACTTAAGCACTAAACTCTTAAAAACAATACGTATAATAATTCTAGTGGAATATGTAGGAGAAATTAATTTATAAGCTTTCTTATTTATCAACTGAGGAGAGTTCGAAGTTCATGTAATTGGAAAAACTTCAATAATAATTCCACATCATAAATCACCCATCACTTTCCATTACCCATGCATAAGTAAAATTGAATACTTATGTCAGCATCATCCGCAATATAAAAAAATCGACGAAATTAAAGCAATGAATTGAAGTTCGGAGTCACGATAGAAATTCTTCAAAATCTGAAGTTTTGAAGCCTTCACGGAAACATAGAACTTGAACAGCGTTCAACTCATTTCTCACTACCAATATCTATACTATTGGGGTCCGATGGAGAAATTACAGTATTCGTCAAAATTATACTGAAAACTTGATGGAAACATGAAATTTCAACTGCTTCACAGTACGCGCTAAACTCTTACTAAAACTGCTATAGTCCTAGTGGAATCTGTAGGAAAAATTACTTTATAATTTGTTAACAAGTAGACAAAAAACTCAATCGAAAAATAATTCCAACTAGGAATATAATTAGCCAAGTTTCAATTTAAGAAAATATTCCACCTGGAATGATAGTAGATCTAGAAAAGAAATATAGAATTGTTTCAAAAAAGAAAAAAATTACTTTCAATCCAACAAATTGAAAGTAGAAATATTGATGAATGGAAAAATCACAGCACCCTTTTAATATTTTTATTGTTCTAATATTTCTATTTTCCAGTCTAAATAACAAATTGAGCATTATAGAAATTTGATTATTATCCAATACAGAATTGAACCCAAATTTTAGTGATTTAATTCAATGACAGTGATTAAAACCATTGAAAAAAAATTTATACAAGATAAAATTAACAACACTAAACATCAAGATTCCCAACCTTCAGAGAGAGCTCAGTGGAGTTCCTAAGAAACTGGAGAGTAAGGGCCGGTTTCTCAAAAAAGTTAATCTGAATTTTGGATTGAACCATCAGCTGGCTCAGTTGAAACACAAGTTAATAAAAGTGACCATACACTGACAGCTGATAGTTGAACTAAAATTTCAGTTAAACGTATTAGGAGAAACCGGCCCTATCAAGCTAACTAAACCAACACTTCCTTGTTCTCTATCTACCTCTTTATTCAAAACTATTATTCCACTATTTCAGCTAATCATCAGCGTTTTATTGGAAATCACCATTTTCCTGACGCCAGTTTTTTACTGAAAACTCTACCAAACTCCATCAAGGAAACCATGCTAGTTAAAAGGATAAGCTAGCCATTAAAACAACATAAACGTGTATTTCTGCATCAGCTGGTCAGCCTATACCAACGGCTGAAGAAAGGTAAGTCATAATAACGCGAGTTATGGCCCTTCCTCCGCTAAGATTTAGATGGCAGCAATGTACATTCTGACATTTTAATAAGGAATCATTTCTCTTGCACCGGGCAAATGCTGGGAGTTAACAGTTCGAGTTTTAGAAAAGACATAAAACTCTTATTAACTTAACCGGCCGGCTTCAAAGCCAGCCAAGCCAAGCGACGAAGATTGATGCTTGTCAAATAAAATGAGCTAAATTAAAAAAGTTTTAATGGCCCAGAGAGATTTAGGAGAGGATTTAGACTACTAGTGGAAAAATGCATGGAGAGTTGAGAAGGGATTCAAGGATAAATTAGAATTTAGTTCATCTAACAAGTTGATCAACTAGTAAAACAATTGATGATAACAAATAACGTGAAGTACTTGAATCAATTACTGAATTGATATACGTTTAATTAAATAGATCTGAGACTCAATGAATAGATAAACAACTGAATTTCAATATAATTGAACTTCTGAATAGATAAATTAAGGAACATCAATAGAATTGAACTCCTGATCAATAAAACTCTGAGAATTGTATATAAAACTATTGAAACTTGGGATAAAACTATTGAACTCATTGCATAGCTTTTTTTCATCCATCAAGAGCTGAACGACAAGATCATTGAATGGAATAAATTCTTATTTCTTTACAGAAGAGAAAGTAGTACAATACAACACATTAAATGAGAGAACATCCTTTCAATCCTTTATTATTTATACTATTCAATTATTGAAATAGGTGTGTACCACAATCTAATGTCCAAAACTGCTACTCCAATTTATACCACATTCCGAGACAAGTTTATATTGAATAACTAATGGTTCTTCCAGCCAATCAGATTATACGAAGTTTGCCCCGCCTACCATCCTTAGCAGCTCCTTGATGTCAGTCATTTCTGCTTATGTGAACTATCTAAACCAGGGGTCTCCAACCATTCCTATCCAAGGGCCACATTGTTAATTCTTGTGAGGCTTAGAGAGCCAATAACAAGGATGTACGTGGAATTATTTGACTTGTGGGGACGAACACACACACAAGGTCAAACCCGAGGGGGTTTGGGGGTGTAAAATTATTATATTTCCATTGAAATATAATGTTTTACGTAAAAAGAGTTTTATATAGGTTCAGGGCCCTCGCGTGGTTTCTTGGCGCCGGGCGCCCTGTGCGAGATTTTGGCTGACGCCCCCCACCATTACCGAACGAACATAATTATCTAACATATTATGATATATTCAAAGATAAACATGATTCTAGCTGCCTAGCAAGTTCACATTTTTCTCATAAGCAATCCCAATGTTGCATGTGGTGTGACAAAAAGGATTGGCTATTATAGGGACTTATTTAAATGTATCCCAAACATATTGTTTTGTATTTTTATGTATTGGAAACGTGATTAGCAAAAGCCTTCAGAAAAAAATTAGGATTATCTACATTGAGCAAAACTGTCACATTGCACCGTAATTTATCATTAAAATATTAGAATTTACAGAATTTAATATTAGAATAATTAAAGTATTGATCAATTTATTTTATAAGTTTGCTTGAAAGCACATAGGGGAGGGAATAATAAATTTTTCACAAAGAAATATTGGATCATCATAAATATTTCATTTTACTGGAAGCAAATTGAAGATTTCAGCCATTTTCACTGTTATACCCGACTTTCTTGAATAAAATTCTGAATAGTTCCAAATTCAGCCAGCAAATGGCAGTAGCAATAGGGTGACTTGCTTCGATTTCTATTGGACACGCCTCCAAGCTACACCTACCATCAAAATGGCCGAAAACATCGATTGGAAAAGTTTCCAAATTCAACCAGTAGATTGGTCAAGGCATGGCTTATGGCAACGACCAATAGCAGAGCGAGGAGAATTTAAAGGCAGTTCTCCCACTACCACACTGATTGGTTGAAATTTAGCTCCTGATATGAGCTTGTAAATGGCGACTCTTGTTGGTCTGGAATCATTCAAACTTTGTGACTGTAGATGGCAGCAGTTGATGTGTTTCAGTTTTGACTTGGACTCGCCTTCATGCCCCGCCTGCTCTTTTCTGATTGATTGACAGTGTTTCGTTAGCTCTATCTTAGATAATGGCTGCTAGCAAGTAAATGACGGATGGTGTATCATACACAAAAAATAACGCTGATTTACTAGTGACGATCTTGTGCTAATATAATATTTATTTATGTATTCAGGCTGGTTAGATTCTATCAAGTTAGTATTTGAAGAATTTATATATAAAATTTAGACTCAGTTTTACTTTTATCGTGAAACTTGGGCCAGTACTAGACTCCAATAGTTTCATGCTGTATGAAATGAGATGAAAGATGATTTTGCACTCCCATCTTATACTCTTCAATTCTATTTTCTATACGATGAATATAATGAAATAGAACTCAAACTATTCATGATCTAATACTGACCAAATGCCAGAAAATTTTTTGAAAAACTACAACAATTCGATAAAAATATTAGGGATCAGTTTTTTATCGGAAACTAGCCTGGCTAGTGAGAGAAGAGTACTGAACTCACTTTTGTTGTCAAAAATGTTTATAAATATATATTTTAAAACACCTGTTGCAATAACTCTTGGCGGATGTGGCCGTAGGTTGGCGAGCCCTGATCTAAACAATGCCTCCTATTTAATTTTTTATTTTTCAAATTTCGCTCATTTTCTTTGACATGCACCATTTCTTTTAAATTAGTCAAGAGTTATAACTCTATTTATAGCTCAGTCAATTTTCAAATTATTATTTTAGTTTAAATTCTAATTAGATTCAACGTTTTTCCAAATCTAATCCAAAAGCGTTTTACCAATACAAGGCAAAATATTCCTTAATGCTATGCATTAAAAATGTGAATTTGTAATGAAAAATTACTTAAAAGCTTAATATGAATTCCATCATCATTGATAACAGAAAAACAGATAGCCTCCAATAACTTTTCCAGTAACAACCATAACTACATAACTCGGAGCAATGCAACAGGAACAGAAATAGGTCAAACAAATCTCTATTACGCAAACATTGGTTGCACACACATGACGTGCAATGGGAACATTTTTCAAACACAGAATTAGCAAATTAGCAACAATATTAATAACCGCTCACACGCAGGCCTGCTCACTGGAGTGGACACACGAAAAGAGGAGAGAAGAGAGAGAAAAAGAAAAAAGAAGTAAGGTGGAAAAGAAAGGAAGAGAAGAAGAAGGAAAAAGAAGAAAAAAGGAAGAAAGAGGAAAATAAAGAAAGAGAAGGAAAAATAAGAAAGAAGATAAGGATGAAAGAGAAAAGAAAACAAAAGAAGAGAAAAGTAGGAAAAAGAAGAAGAAGAGAGGGAAGAATGAGAAGAATAAAGAAAGAAAGTGAAGAGGAAGGAAAAAAAAGAAAAAAAGGAACGGAAAGGAAAAGAAAGAAAAGAAAAATGAGAGAAACGAAAATAAAATAAGAGAAGAAAGAATGAAGTAAAGGAAGAAAGAGAAGAAAAAAGGAAAGAGGATGAAAAGAAAGAAAGAAAGAGAAGAAAAATGAGAATGAAGAGAAGTATGAAAGAGAGAAGAAAGCAAAAGAAGAGGAAAGGAAGAAAGAAAAATAAGAAAAAAGAAGAAAGAGGAGAATAAAGAGAGTGAAAAAGAAAAAAGGAATGAAGAGGAGAAAAAATAAAGAGAGGAACAAATAAGAGAGAAAAGAAAGAAAAAGAAGAAGAAAAAAGAGAGAAAGAAAAAGAATAAAAAGGAAGAAAGAGAGAATGATAAAAGGAAGGAAGAGGAAATGAAAGGAAGAGTGATGAAAAAATAGAACAGAAAAAAGAGAAGATATAAGGAAAAAAGAGGAAAAGAAAGAAATAAAGAGATGAAGAAAAAAGGAAGAAAGAGGAAAATAAAGAAAAAGAAGAAAACATAAGGAAGAGGAAAAGGAAGAAAGAGGAAAATAAAGAAACAGAAGAAAAAAATAGAAGAAGAAAGGAAAAGAAGAAAAAAGAAAGAAAGATAACAAAGAGAGGAAGAAATATAAAAATATTAAGAAATAAAGAATCTTTCGAGTCAGTTGATTTCTACGGGGGGTTTTCGTATACAAGGGGGTCAAGGGGGACCGATTCGATCGTTAGTTGGTTGTCATTTGTTGCTTTACTGAATAAAATGCGATTGTCATCCTACAAATCTCATTTAAAGCCTTTGCTCCGTAGCCACCGTCGTCACGCCATACCAACTCCATCCAATATCTGCTGGGACTTTGAGCTAAGTCCCCAACAACGCTTTATGATTTATAACCGTTGTTCAGTTCTTTCTCTACAAGTTTATCGCCTATTTTTTCTTCTCTACAACTTTCATGCTCTCACACTCATCAATTATATTTCAGAAAATCTTATTGTTTGATATTAATATTTCTATAACTTTCGCGATTATGAGTGCCCTTTAGTTGAAAATAATCAAGTTTTCAACTCGTGAAATTAATAGAATATTTGGTTATATCTCCATATATAAAAGCGAAATGGCACTCATTCATTCATTCATTCATTCACTCACTCACTCACTCATCAGCAGAACTGAAAATCTACCGAATGCGTTCAAATTTGGCAGACATGTTCAGTTGGACCTCTAGACGCCTACTAAGAACGGGTTTTTGAAACTTCTCAAAGATACGCCAGATATTTGAGTTTTTCTATAGTTTTTCTGAATTTTCTTATTTTTTCGATAACCAATCGGTAAAAATGTTGATATTTGGTGGGCAGGTTCAGATAAGGTCTAGAAATGTTGTGTTGAAATATTTTTGAAATCCGTTCAACATTAAGCAAGTAATATTGTAGTTGATTATGCAGTTTTTCGAAATTGTAGATTTGGTAAACAGGTCTAGATTAGGTCTAGAAATGCCGTGTTCAATAAATTACGAATTCCTTCTGAGGTTACGCCTGTAATAGGCCTAAGCATTTCCAATCAGCACTTTTGTTTATTTCACGTGAATTACTGAACTAAATACGTTCAAATCATATACCCAGGTTAAGCTGAGATAATAGAACAACTGATTTAGAACAATTTCTTAAAAGAACCCTGTTAAGTGATATCATAGCAAATCCTTCCGATTGGAAATTGCAGGCGAGCAAAGCGAGCCTGTTAGTCTCAGCTGACACTGACAGAGGTTTTGCTGGCGAGCGAAGCGAGACTGTTTGACTCACGGACACTGCTAATACTGATCGGCATCGCCCCCTGGCTAGGCTGAGAAGGCGAGCGAAGCAAGCCTGCCGGCTAGTTTATTTTATAGAGGTAAGTGATTTTCCATCGTCTATTTCCATTTCATAGACGTAAGGGATAAACCTTTGGTATCTATAATTTTTTACTCTTCTTCAATATTTTCATTTTCATACTTTTCTTCTGCTGCTCTATGTTGATGTTGTTATTATAACAGTTTTTCCTCATATTAAACTTCTTGTAGTTCTTTCTTCTACTTCATTGTTCTTCATAGATTTCCTCCAATATTGTCTTCATTCTTGCTATTTTTAAATGTCTATTTATCCATCAATTTTCTAGTTCTCCCAATTATCCTCCACTATCTTTCTTGTTTCTTTTCTCATAATTATATTTCGCTAATTTATATTTTCCTTTCCTCCGACTCTTCACTCACATCTCTATCAATGTTCACTCACTCTCTCCCTCATTCACTCTCTCTCTCTCTCTCTACTCTTCCTCGACCCCTCCTTGTCCTTCATCTCCTCTTCCTCTTACACCCCCTCCTTATTACACTCCCTCTCCTTAATGTTGTTCCTCCGCTTATCTTTACTAAAAAAACTCTTATCATACTACTTCTTCTCCTTTCTCTACTTCTCCTTCTTCATCATCATTATAATATGCAGCTCTTCACATTCCTCCTATTCCAATTCTTCTCTTCTTCTCTTTCTTCCTTCTCCACCACTATTCCATAATTTCTTCTCCTTCATTCAATTAATCACCTCCTTCCTAGTTCTTCTTCTTCTTCTTCTTCTTCTTCTCCTTTTTCCACCTTCGTACTCCATTTCTTCTTCCACTTCTTTATAATCCCCTTCTCTTGGACCATCATTAAATTATTCCTCTATTTACATTCAAGAAGGCATTCACAACATTTCTTTAGCGCGCCTCTGCTAATCTCCAGTCCTTTCAAATTTTCTTTCTCACACACACTCTCTCTCTCTCGCTTTCGCACTCTCTCCTCAATCGGTATGAATCTATTTATTTCCTTTTCACGTCGGTTCGTCTATTGTTGAGGAATGATTGATTCATCTTGAATTCAATGCATTCGCTTATTAATAAACGTCCCTATTTGGTGTCAGATTTCTAGGTACTAATGACCAAGATGGTCGTTTGCTTGGTGAAACTAGCTTCATAAAATAGAGTTTTATTAGGCCTAGCAAAAACATGATGAGAACTACCTGCTTCAGTAGTTTACATTTGGTTCTTCAGAGTGCTTGACGGGAGCAGCAAGAACCATTAGTTTTTATGGAAATATGAAAGTATGAAAAATATGAAAGTCTTATGCAGGGGAGTGGTAGAAACAATAATTGTGAACAATGAATAATTAACAATCAACAATGAAAATTCATCGTCCTGAAAGGTACAATACAACAATTTCTGCAATAAAGAACAATAATTTGTCATCTAATCACAAACAAGTTCCCTATTGGAGGAAATTTAATGTTACTCGTATTCCATGAATTACTCGTATTCATTCACAAAGAAGTTTTACTACAGAAAACTACTGTTCTGTTTTACAACAGAAAAGTTTTACCTCAAAAAAATACACTTCAATTCGAATTTTATGTGATGAAGATTTGTTCATAATTAAATCTTCATTCATGATTGAAATTGAAATCTTGTTTTGAGCAACGTAATCTTCCAGGATCATCACTTCAACTCCGACCAGAAAATTATAGACTTCATATAAGTATATCATAAACAAAAAAAAATTATGAAAACTAGAAACGGAAATAACCATTCCAAGCAGGCTTGATCAAAAGGAAAACATTATAGTGGGGAGGAAAACTTCACCAAAAGGAAAACAATATACAGAGGAGCACACTTGATAACTTTCCTGTTCGAAGTACATAATTCTGTCTAGTTAGGTAAATCATTTCAAACAATATGTATTTTATTCTCAAGTAACAGAGGAACTTGCACTTGTTTGTATCACGATGAATTTGTTTGTAACAACATAATAGTCTTAGTATATTAGGTATAAAGTTTTTAATGAAATGAAACACACTGAGAATTTCAATTCTTCCCTTTCTGTTAATAATGGATCGATTTTACAAAAACGACAACAGACGACACAGACGAATTTTTACGAAGTTTTAATCTGAAGGATGAAGTATATTTATTAATTTTTGAAGTAGTATATTCAATGTTTAGTTTTGTGAACTCATTTGTTCTCTATGAGGTTTGTTTTGGCTCAGAACTGTAAACCTCTCATTGTTGTAGCACGTTTGCAATAAATAAATAATTTTTAAATCATGACAAAATGATCAGTGTCTTGATATTATTTACAGAAATTTTCTTATGGAAACATGATAGTGTTATAAGTAGAAAGTATGCCTAGCTATTAATGTTATACACTATCAACATGACCAAAAACGTAAAATCCCACTACCACACTATAACCTGACACCTATCACGATCTCTGAAGTCTGGAAAAGGTTCTATTCTCCAATATCCGTGCATGTAAATGTGCGTGACAAAGCGTGGCCTATTCTTGTGGCCAAAGGATTCAATTATGCTATCGGTTTTCACTCACACTCCACTCTTCTCTTTTCCTCAAATTCTCATTTCTCATTCTTTTATCACCTTCTTTCTTTCTACCCTCCTTATATTCTTTATTGTAAATTCCTCTCTCATTTTTCTCTTTTACTCATTATTCCCCAAATATCCGTTATTTTCTTCCAACGCAAATATTTTTTCCTTGTTTTTTCATTCTATCTATCGCTGATTTTTCCCTCTTACTCTTTCCTTCTCTCATTCTTCTCTTTTACACTTTCTTCTCCAAAAATATTTTCTTTTCTTACAACGTTTATTTTTCTTTCTTGCTTTTTCATTCTATCGCTGATTTTTCTCTCTTCCTCTTTCTTTCTCTCATTCTTCTCTTTTAGACTTTCTTCCTCAAATAACCCTTCATCCCTTCCAACGCTCATTTTTATTTCTTGCTTTTTAATTCTATCTATCGCTAATTTTTCTCTCTTGCTCTTTCTTTCTCTCATTCTTCTCTTTTACTCTTTCTTCCCAAAAATCCCTTCTTTCCTTCTAACGCTCATTTTTCTTTCTTGCTTTTTTATTCTATCACTGATTTTTCTCTCTTACCCTTTCTTTCTATCCCATTTTTCTCTTCCACTCTTTCTTCCCCAAATATCCCTTCTTTTCTTTCAACGCTCATTTTTATTTCTTGCTTTTTAATTCTATCTATCGCTAATTTTTCTCTCTTGCTCTTTCTTTCTCTCATTCTTCTCTTTTACTCTTTCTTCCCAAAAAATCCCTTCTTTCCTTCTAACGCTCATTTTTCTTTCTTGCTTTTTTATTCTATCACTGATTTTTCTCTCTTACCCTTTCTTTCTATCCCATTTTTCTCTTCCACTCTTTCTTCCCCAAATATCCCTTCTTTTCTTTCAACGCTCATTTTTATTTCTTGCTTTTTAATTCTATCTTTCGCTAATTTTTCTCTCTTGCTCTTTCTATCCATCCCATTTTTTCTCTTCTAATCTTTCTTCTCCAAAAATCCCTTCTTTCCTTCCAACGCTCAGTTTCCTTTCTTGCTTTTTCATTCTATCACTGATTTTTCTCTCTTGCTCTTTTTCTCCTTCTCTTCTACTCTTTCTTCTCCGAATATCCCTTCTTCTCTTCCATCGCTGATTCTCCTCTCTTACTCTTTCTTTCTTTCTTTCCTCTCATAAGTTCCTTTTTCTTTTTTATACCCTATTCTTCTCTTTTCCAGATTCCTGAAAAGCAATATCGGCGAACAGCATTGTCTGCGGTTGTCCTTGAGTGAGAAAGGATAGCTTCCATGTGCGTCCGCCAACTCACGCGATATCACCTAACAAAATTAGATGTATCGGTTACTGTCAGACGATGCAGTGTGGTGAAGCACTTCACGAAATATATAATTTTGAAAAATCTAACCGAAACTATTAATATACTCTCTATTTTTTAAATACAGATAGCTTGAAAAAACTTCAAATTCCTCTAATTTTATTCTCTTGTCATTCTTGAGGCCTCTTTACATAGAGGAATTTTATAGGCAATAGTAATACAGAGTCCAAAATTGATAAGGGAAGGAAGCTCTTTAAGACATTTGCAATGTCCATGGATCACCGCCAAGTTGTAAATACGCTGATTATGCTATATTTCTTGATGATCGGAAATTTCAAGAGCATTTCATCTGATTTTAGGAATTTTTGAGGTTGAATTAATAAAAAATAATGATAAACCACTATTTCAGAGAGCCAATAGTTATTTCTCCCCTATTTTCGGCATTGTCAAATAAGCTAACCTCACTTTGAAACCCCAAGAATAGTCAGTCCAAGCAAAAAAGACCCTCTGGCAAGATGAGAAAATGACTCCAGCTCGGCCAATATTGGTTCAAAAAATATTGATTTGGTCTCAAATTGTAGATTGGGATGATTCCTAAGAAATTTAATAATTTTTGAACCAATATTGACCCAGCTGGAGTTATTTTCCCATTTGGCCAGAGGGTCTTCTTTGCTCGGATGGACTATATTTGGTGTATTTGGACTTGGTATTCTTGTACCTGTGTACTTGTACTTGATGACAAGGAGCTTCCTTCCAGTACAATTGAGTATCAATTTTGGATTTTTGTATCACTACTGCGTATCAATTTTGGTTTTTTGTATCATTACTACGTATCAATTTCGAACTTCGTATCACAAATGCGTATGAAAAAAAACCGCCATGTAAACAGGCCTTTACATACTAACTCAAATTCACATAGCTTGGTGTTCACTGAGTATAATGAGAGATGGCAAAACACGTCTTGTTAAAACGATATTTGTATTCCCACTACGTAGAAGGCGATCGTAAATTATATTATAGTCTGACCAAGCAAAGAAGACATTCTGGCAAGATGAGTAAATAACTCCAGCTCAGTCAATATTGGCGCAAAAATTATAATTTTGATCTCAAATTGTAGAAAACATTATGCTCTACAATTCTAGACTAAATTTTCAATTTTTGAACCAATATTGACCGATCTGTAGTCATTCTCCCATCTTGCCAGAATGTCTTCTTTGCTTGGACAGACTATACCAATACAGCCTAATGCTAATTAACGTGCACTGACTGTGATGCTGCAATTGCATGGGTCTATGCATGGACATGGACCTCTGTTCTATGCATGAACCATAGATCACGTTTAACGGACCATAATAATCTATTGATCATCACAACACTATTGAACATAAAAACGTGAAAATAAAATTCACGTGCATTGAGATGAGGTATTATACGCATGCGCAAAGCTATTTATTCGTAGTTATTTCTGTAAATGAAAAGAAAGGTGAGCACCAAAGGATCACGATCATGATTTTAAAGTCAAGGTCGATGAGGTGTGTGTGTGTGAAGGAGATAAAACTATAAATAGGAGAGGAAAAAGTTAGAGACAGAGAGAGAGAGAAAAAAGAGAGAGAGAGGAAAAAGGTTGAAAGTAAGAAAATAGAGAGGAGTATAGGAGAAAATGATGCCAGAGAGTGATAAATAGAGAGAAAGAGAGAGAGAGAGGGAGAAAATATTTAAGGAGTAAATTTGATAAAGGCAGAAAAATGTCAATGAAGAGAAAAAGGGTTTCAAGTTAGAGAGGATAAAATTGAAAATGGATAGAAGAGAGCACGTGATGAGAGAAAGAGAGAGACTCTCTTTATTTAGTAGGTATGTGAGTTGGAACGTAGATGAAACGTAGAGAGAAAGAGAGAGAGTGGAGAGATATGATCTGAATAAAATTCCTGTACCGGATAATTACTTCCTCCTAACCTAGACCGAGACCTGAATATTATCGTGATTACTATCATTTCGCTCCAACACGGTAGGCTACTGGTTATTTTGCAGGAGAACTAGGCAGTCTGTACTGAGTAACAATAACAGCACATTAACTAGATCTAGTAGAATATGTTATCAAATTGAGAATGAATTACCTATTTTTATTCGAAGTAATTTGTTTCGAATATTATAGTATGCCTATAGTAATTGGGAATTGAATTTGATCAAGCTCAATTTTATTGAATATTCGATAACTATCTCAAGAAATATTTGCAATCATTCACAAATTTTTGGTTATCTTCAGCATACGATAAAAAAAGAAAAATGACTGAATAAGACTTAATATTGATTTCTAAATAACATACATCTTTCACACAAATAAATCAAATGAAGATAATTGAGTATAAAATTTGAAAAAGATTTAGAGAGACTGTAATAAAATTCAACAATAGGCCAATAAAATCTAGTACAAACAAATAGGATTCATTTATACAAGTAATGAATAACAATAGTGAAAATGAGTTCGAAAAAAGAAAACAGTGGATAAGATACGAAATAATAAATTATAGTGATATATCATATTACTATATGTAGGCTACAACGTACCACTCTCAAAAAGGTGTCTCAAAGAAATTTATAAAACATAGTACTCATTTTTATATTTCCAGACATGGATTCTTTCCCTTTGTACAGTACTTTGGAGAGTGAGGCTATGCACAAGGTTATCTAATCAGTTGGCGTGATTAGCGAACAAAGTAATTAATAAAAATCGCGTGCATTTGTTTTACATGGATAGAGAGGGTAGAGAGCCAGCTATAGAAAATAAGAGAGAAAGAGTGAGAGAGGATGAGAAGTGACACAGAAACCAAACTCTCAATTAGGGCGTCCAGCACGACATTATTATGCCCTTCACTAGATTTTTGAAAAAGCACAATTCTCTTTCGAACTAAAACATTACATTCTTTTGACTTAATATTTTCATTTTTGTAACTCTTGCCTACCTTTCTTTAGAGTTGTTAACAAACTCAATTGATTCATCGTCAAATACTACTTTACTTTTCCAAAAACTTTTAGAATGAATAACAAACTGAATGAAATATAGAAGCTTATGAAAAAAATCAATAATGATTCTTAAAGCTGGAAATAATAAAAACAAATACTTAAGATTATTTATTTATTCATTCAACCAATCAAAAAAATACAAAGGTTAGTAAAACAGGCATAATGCCTAAAACTGTTCCGAAACCAATTTTATTTATAATAGAAGTCCAAATTAAGGTTATGTCATGTAGTGAATCTTCAAACTAATTTTTACCACCGAAATAGAAGAAAAACAATTTCAAATTTTGAAAAAGGTTACGCTAAAGTTCCGAGAAAAAACACCAAATAAATAATTCAATAACTTTTAACGTTTCGAATTCTGTTATGAAAAGAATAAACAAATTGGGCAAAGATGAAAAGAGGAAACCCCTCCAGAAATATTTAGATAGTGGAAGAAAACATTTAAAAACTGGAAACATTAGGATCTTTGGGTGGTGTTCTAATTGTTCCTAACTTTAGCTCAATATGAAGTTCTCATTTTACACCATTTACGAGTCGACAGTAACATTTGAGTACTATAAAACTAGATCTTTTTATTAGACACAATTAAAATATTGGGACGTAACTATTTTTCAAGACCTATTGCCTACCTACTGCTCATATTTTCACTTACTGATATCTATATTGATATGCATATTTCCAAATAAAACTAAACAACAATAACAAGTGAAGCTGAAGGTATCTGTTGCTGCAGGTAAAGAACAGGTAAAGCTACCTATATCCCATATCAGATGGACTACTACAAACCGTTCAATATTTATGCTCAAGAATGAAGTTCAATATGCTTTCAAGGCACTATTAAACATACAACATAGAGCCACCCGTTATAGCACTACGAGACATACAATCTCTCCAACAAATCGACACATGATGCCATTGAAACTCTCACATGCTCACTCACTCATATATAGTAATAGAACCCTATTACTATGCACATACAAAGTGCAAGGTGAGAAGACACGCCATCACAATACACTTTACATTGTGAAGGCGTGTCTTCTAAGCTGAAGGTAAAGCAACTATCTTCACTGGTTAACGATCTTTAGCACCTGAAGGCCAAAGTGTTATCTGTTGCAGACATATGACTGCAAGAGATGCTTTGCATGATATAGTTGAATTGCTGATGAAACTGTAACAAGTATCTAAACTTTTCATCACCTAACCGTTTATTGATTGCCTTGGAGCAAGAAGAAGAAAGTTATTGATCTTATATAGTCACTGTAATTGGAAGGTATACATATATATTATATTGGAAGGTATACATATATCAGATATACATATATTTATCATTATAAAACAATATGGAAACAACAGGACATGCCCAGATATGTTTCCTTAACTCAAATATAATATAAAATCAATTATTTAAGCACTTTACAATTGAAAATAAAAATAGAAAACAGAGTAACTTAGAATGTTGAAAATAAAAGATACAGTAACTCACATGTGACAAAGAGGTTGGTAATGATAGATAGGTGATGATGGTAATGGTGATGATGATGATGATGATAAGAAAGAATAATATTAGGGAAGATTACAGAGAAGATTCTAAGAGAGAAATTCAATAAAAGGACATAATAGCCAAAAATATAAATAAATAAAAATTGGAAATTTGAATGTTGTGTGATTATTCAATTAATGTGAGACATTTAAGATAAGACTAGAGAGTATCCCACTCATTAGATATCATGAGACAATCATCATTAGATATACATATCACAGATATCAAGTTGTATAATATAATGAGACATGATGGATGATAATATTATTGATCATTACAAATAATTATATAGGTATTGATTAAATAAAATTTACTTTTTTAGTAGTTATGAAATCATATAAAATTACATTTTTAGAGGTAAAGTCTCAATAAGTGAGTTCTAGTGAAAGCTAGAGTTTTTATGATCAAGTTCTAAACAGGAATAGATGGTGAAACTCATCAGATAGAATATTCCATAAAGTGGGCCAAATACAGGTATAATAAAAGATACAGGAACTCACTCATTTGAAGTTACCATTCACAGTATGATATAGATATTGGACTCTGGACATACCTGGAAAAACAAGAAAAATGGAAATTAATATTGGAAGAATTTCGAATTAAACACAAGAATCAAATCTATTAACTATAGTAGAACGCATGAAAATAGTCCAAAAGGAACTGGAAAACTGAGTTAATTTTTGTCTGACTCATCGAGATTTTATTATGTTAATAATAACAATCTATTTGCAATATGATACACTGTATCCAATTAACCGCACACAATAATACCAATTAAAAATGTTATAAAATACAAATAACAATATACTTGAAAAATAAAATACATGGCTTTCCATACATAAACACAAACAAATTACAATACCAATATAAATTTGTGAAATGCAAGTAACAATATACTTGAAAAATAAAATAAAAACTATACACATTTTTTTATTGCGGGTGATGCCCACAAGCATTTTAGCTTGTGTGTGGGTAATGGATATTGAATGCGAAGGTGATTGATGAGGTGAAATACCCATATAAATTTGATGAAATGCTGATAACAGTATAATTGAAACACATAATATATTATTTCTAATACACAAATACGAACTCCACACAATACCCACATAAATGTTGTAAAATACAAATAACAATATATTTGAAACATAAAACACATAGTATTCCATACACAAACTATAAACATATAAATTTTGTAAAATACAAATGACAATATATTTGAATCATAGAATACATGTTATTGTTCTATACACGAAATACAAACTAAACACAAACAGGCCCCACAGCCTCAATTTATCATAGCAGGCTAGCTGAATCTTGCACAGAATGCAACATCATACTTCTCAGGAGTCTGCACTCTGCACTGGTATAGTCTGTCCAAGCAAAGAAGACCCTCTGGCAAGAAGAGAAAATGTCTCCAGCTCGGTCAATATTGGTTCAAAAATTATTGATTCGATCACAAATTGTAGGAAACATTCTGATCTACAATTTGAGACCAAATCAATAATTTTTGAACCAATATTGACCGAGCTGGAGTTATTTTCTCATCTTGCCAGAGGGTCTTCTTTGCTTGGCCAGACTATAGAGAACCTGTACTGCAGGCACTTTCTTAACGGCTTCCCAGCCGGTAGCATCTCTGTCACTAATCGAAAGGTTATTCTCTGTCATGAGGCTGCCAGCATTATTATATTTATACATACCTCATCTTCACCGAAGCTTTCAACATTATTATATCTATACATACTTTATCTACACCTAAGCTCCTAACATTATTATATCTATACATACCGATGCTGCAAATATTATTATATCCATACATACTTTATCTGTACAGATGCTGCCAACACTAATATATCTATACACAGCGTACGTCTGTCTTTATCTATACCATCTTGAATCGAAGTCTAGCGGGCACTTCCACATTCTTGCCAGTCATAAAATATGACCGCAGGCGTACAATACAAACTACCGAACGGCTTGCCTCTGGAGATGTGCGTTGATCAACGAAACATAGTTGATTCAACCGTTTATTGGTTAACAGCGATTTCATTAACTGTTTCGTGTACTGAGCTAAGGCGGGTATTGGAGATTGTGCATGGGATCTCTTTTCTCTTTTCATTTCATAAACATCATCTACGCATGGCTAGGTGACAACTATAAATTGTCAACATTCCCCTAGAGGGGTTCACAGGCGAGTCGAGCGCCTTTACGGCCCTTCCGCCTCCGTCTCTAGGGGTGCTGGTGCAGTAGGTTGCCTTATGGCTGCGTGGCTTGCACCCACGTGGCTTGTCGTGCTCTTCTGCATTGGCTCCGGCGGAAGTTTCGGTCCGGTGAGATGGCAGGTGGCTCCCTTGGTCGGTCCTGCGTCAAGAGTTGGAAGCTGGTCGCGGGGCCGTCCGGGAGCCCCTCTCTTACCTAGTGAACGGTATTTCATCTTCTTTCCAAAACGCGTGCTCTGGTTCCTTCTGCCCTCTTTCCTTGGGGAGGGTGGACACTAGGAATGACTGTCCCGCACCTGGCTGGAGTGTGGGTCAGAAGAGATAAGACGTTTTTTTCAAGCCTCTTGACAGCTGGGGGAGAACGTCCGGGCTTTGAGAAGGGGGTGTCGCTGATTCAGACACGCACCCCTGGAATAGCCCACGTACTGCCAGAACTGGGTGCTGGGAACCTGGCCTAGCCAGGGTGACCCCGGCCCCAGGCCAATCTTCCGTTGAAGCTGGCCAGGCGAGTTGGCAGTGGTTAACCACAAGGGGAATCAAGGCAATGTCCTATGGTCCGCCTCCATAACTAGGTTGGGAATCAAGGCAAGTTCTGGGCCTGCCTCCGTAACTGGCTTAGTTTCAGGGGGATCAAGGTGGTCCTACACGTTCTGCCTCCGTCCCTAGGGGGAATCAAGGCGAGTACCAATGGCACGCCTCCATAACTGTGGTGCTAGCTCCACCTGGGGCAATGCTCTGGCATGCTAAAGCAGATACAGAGGGCTCTGGGTAGGTCGGCCGATAGAGGTTACCCATGTCAACAACCGCTGAGACACTGGCAGCTCGTGCCCACAAAACAGTTGAAGTGCTGTATAGTAAAAGATACAGGCACTTCACCTGTTTCGTGGGCACGAGCTGCCAGTGGCTGAGAGTACTAGGACCAGACGAAACCGCCCTACTTTTAGTCGCCAGCTTTAGGCCTACATTGAAATTCATGAAACCTGGAAAAATTTTCCAGAATTTTTATTTAGTATACTGATAAAGAAAACTAAATTAAATTTTCACTTTTATCAGAGATGTTGTAGAACTTATCCATAATTTAGGTAAGTGAAAACAAAACCTTTGTGGATCTGACAACCTTTGTTTTCAGTTATCTGAAAAATTAAATTATTTTTTTTTTATTTTTCAACTGTTTGTAATACAATACTGTAAATAGTGATAGGATATTGCTTAAATAGCTTATAGCTAGAGCCTTGAGTAATACTGTTGCACTATATACTGTTCAATAAATATATAGCATGATCCCAACATAGAAATTCGAACACATTAAGGAAGAAATCCTGAAGTGTAAGGACCGGCAAGCAGAACACAATTCTGCTTTTGTGAATTAACGGCAAGCATATTCAAATTTTGAGGGTGATGCCTAGAGCTTTTAGGTTTGTGTGTGGGTGACGAGAGGAATGATTCTGAGAGATGACGACTACTTTTTGTAGTCGGGACCGACGGTTTATCGACTAGGAAAGACGGGGTCTTGTGTTATTGCTGTGGTCAAATAATTCTATCGCTGTTAGATTACGTCATTTAATCCAGCTCTATTGAGACTACGTCCGTTACAAGGCGCAATTTTACGTTTACTGTCCAAAAGATGAGAAATATCAATCATGTAACGTTTCAACTGACCTATCAACTAGTTGATTTCTATTGAAAAACACTATTTTCGTTGATACTCCAAACAACATATCTTAGCACTGCTCAAGGTGTTTCTGCACTCATTGGGAACCCGATAGCATTATCTTTTAATATTTCGAGAAAACACCACAGTCCCGTTTGATACACGACAAACATCTTTAGAGGCTAATCTACATGTGTTCATGTGCATGCATACACACATGTTTTTCAACTTGATGTGTGTGTGTTTGATATAAGATATAAGCTACTTTACAGGTTGTTTTGTATGCTATGTATAGTCTGTCCAAGCAAAGAAGACATTCTGGCAAGTTGGGAAAATTACTCCAGCTAGGTCATTATTGATTCGAAAATAATAAATTTGGTCTCAAATTGTAGAGTAGAATGCTTCCTACAATTTGAGACGAAATTTATAATTTTTTAACCAATATTTACCGAGCGGGAGTCATTTTCCCATCTCGCCAGAATGTCTTCTTTGCTCGAACCGACTATATGTACTTGTACAACATGTTTGTTGCTAGCCAGAAGGGTCTTGTAAAATCTAGTACTACTATTCCAGGCCTTATTGATAGCAGACGAAGATTGTTGTTGGATAATTCATTATTCAGAAGTAAGGCAATAACAGATGCACCATCTGTTAACATATTATACAGAAGAGATGTTAACATATTTATACAGTGCTATCCTTTATAACATCGGCCATGTTATACTAAAAAAATGAATGATAGATGAGGCAGTAAGATTTCAATGTTGGATATATATCCAGTAATAATCTGAAACTTCAATAAATAAAGGCTATGCAGATGAAAACAAGTTGATGCTGTATTGAAGCCAAGTTGAAGTTCATCGCGATTTTGTTCAATTGACCATGAAATTAACATAATGGTTTGGTGTACGGAGCAATTGAAAATTATTTATGTTTGAAAAGTTGTCCTATTAACAATAAATCCGAAGTTGATCGCGATTAATTTCAATATTGTTCATTACTATCAGTTCGTATAGTGTACTTAGTACTGTACTGTAGTATATTACCATATAGTATATAGTATAATATATAGTATATAGTATATTACCATAGTACTTAGTACTATGTACTATAGTGTACTTCCATGCTTGGAATTACCTCTATGAATTTCCGCATAAAATTCATATTCTGTAAAAATTACATGAATATTTTGGATATACATCATCAAATAATTCGTCAAGAAGCTTAATTCTATTTTTCGCCATACTCGTATGTAATACACAACTTTCCAAGCTAGATTTGCGTTTGGAAAATTGCCGTTTACAGGAGAATCAAAGATCAGCTGTTCTGAATGCGGGAATAATCATTTTGATGATTATTACAGCACTAGTCATCATCACGATGATAATTACAGCACTGAAAATCTAGCACAGCTGTTTTCTCCAAACTCCGACGTATGAATAAACGAGTCGAACGAGCCGCCATGACAGTTCACTGTGTGTGTTTGTTTTGTGCTACTGCTAGTGTTGTGTTGAGGTTATGTTGGCTTCAGTTAATGTTTTCAGTTGTTTGAGGTTTTAATGAATCATTCTCAGTCTAGTATGACGAAAAAAAAATGTACATAATTCGTGTGGAAAAGTTTACAAACTCATAATTATTTTCCAAACTCGCGTACCGCTCGTTTGGAAAACATAATTATTCGTTTGTAAAACCGCCTTTTCAAAACTCATTATGTAATATACTATTACATTCACTTTTATTAAACATAGTGGAATTTAACATGACAATTTGATTATTTGTCTTAGTCTTCTTATAGAAATGAATGAGCTTCAAAAGTGTATATTTAGTATATAGTCGAATTCAGTATAAAGATGATTTATGAAAAATTGAATTAAGTATATTATTTTCTTGTATAAGATGTAATCATGCTCTATATTTAGTATTATTCACTACTTCAAACCCGTTGGAAAGCCTCTCTTGGTGAAATTTAAACTTACTCTCAGTAACTGAAGAGCTGTAGTTGTCATTTATAAGTATCTAAACTTTAGTATTTCAATATAACAGTAATGCTGTGAAGTACAGCAAGATTTTCGTAGCTTCATCCTTATTACAGAAGTAGGATACTTCCATAATCAGCTACCACATAATACTAACTAAATATACATGAGACAAAACGTGTATTATGTGGTTGGGGTGTACAACAGACAACTTCCAAAACATTCCGTCAACAATAAACTTCATTACCTTGACAGCTTCATCCACACACAAAGAAAAATCCAATCAAAAGTTTACAAGTCAACATCAAAGCCACCTCAATAAATAAAATTAAAATTCTATTTTTGGATTTTTTTCAAAGAAATCTCCACATTTCTATGTAAAATGAATTCAACTACAAAGGAAATCCGTGTTCCAGCATTGGGTGAGTCACCTTTCAATTCTTGAATATGAATTATCGTTGATCGAAAGAACTAAATCAAGATATCTAGACACCATACGCTGCTGCATTCAAATTATTTGCAGCAGCTGGACTACGTCTGCAGTTTTATTTCTCTTTTTCCAGAAAATGAAAAAAATCCGTCTTTCATGTCGTTAGCTACTCTGTTTCACACCTATATTCTCTCTTCCTTCAACATTTTCTTCATTCTTCCTTCTTTTCATTGCTTTATTTCTCCTGGTTTACTACTACTCTTCCTCAATATATTGGAAATTTTCTTTTTTTGTCGACATCTATTTGATTCTCAAACATTTTTTCTCCCATCATCGTTTCTTAATTTCTCCCCAATAAATCAATCTTCCTCAACTTTTCCTTATTCTACATTTTCTGACTCTTACTCTGACTCTTTTCTGACTCTCACTCTCAGTCTTTTTCAATTATCACAATCCAATTCACTTCAATTTACTAAAACCTTACTCACTTTTCACCAATTACCCTCACAGAAAATTATTTTCAATTTTTCTCTTTTTTAAATTCTATCCAACTTTATATTCGTAATTATAATAGTACTGTATACTTATTAGACCTAATTGTTCCTCTTTTCTTTCTCTCTTTTTCTCTCCTACTCATCCTTACATCTTACAACTCTTTTTTCCTACACATTCTAATATCTTACTTTTTTTTCTCAAAAATCTCACAATTCTATATTTTCTCCTACACATCCTTACATCTTAAAACTTTTTTTTCCTACACATTCTTATATCTTACTTTCTTTTTCCCCAAAATCTCACAATTCTATCTTTTTACTCCCTCACAACCTTTTTTTTATCCCACACAATCTCACACCATTCTCTCTCTTTTGCACCTCCACTCAATCTCACACCTTTCCCATCATTTCGGCTCCTACATTTTCCAGTAAACTATTCTACCCGGTAAACAGGAGTGGCCCAATCACAACACGTCTCCTACAATATTATAGCTTCTGCAGTCTCCACAACAACCTCCCCCCCCCTAAGCCCCCCAATCCACACTGGTCACTAATAGAGACGTACCAGAGATCCTAGCAGCCATCTGGCGCTAGTCTTCACCACCCCACACCATGTAGTTTTGCCAATTTACATAATTTTTATTTCGAATGTGTCTCGTTGCATTTACATAATTCTCTCCTCCCCCCCCTTACCCCCCACCCTACACACCATCTGACAACACTGTCCGGAACAAATAAATTGTCAAAGGGGCAATAACAGCCCCCTTCCCCCCTTAAGGCGACAGACTAAGGTGTTATAGAACAAGAGCAATCCAACTGGAGTGGGCTACTACAACATTCACTATATATCTGTATATATTTCAGTCACAACCTACCTACTACACTCATTATATATCTATATATTTCGGTGTCTAGTATATATTGGGCGCCCACCTTGTTCACACGTTTGAAACTGAGTTGCCAGGCTTCTGAATATTTTTATTTTGTTGGAAGCTCTTTACTAACAACAAGGTATAGGCTGTCCAAGCAAAGAAGACCCTCTGGCAAGATGGGGAAAATGACTCAAGCACGGCCAATCGTGATTCAAAAATTATCAATTTGATCTCAAATTGTATGAAACAATTTGAACTAATATAAAAACTACATTTATAATTCTTGAAGAAATATTGACCAAGCTGGAGTCATTTTCCCCATCTTGCCAGGGGCTCTACTTTGCTTGGACAGACATAGTTCACAAAAGGTTAATGATACACTGTTGTTTTGTATCCTAGAAGTTGTGAATTTACTAATTTAATATTTCATCTTTTCATCACTCACATCATTTCAGAAGAAACTACATTATTCTATAGCATTCATAGCATATTCTTTCAGCATGTCCAATATTAGAAATGAGATAATTAGAATAGATTAGAATATGATTAGAATAGATAACATTCTTATCCTTCTCTTTGATATTGGTGATATTCACATTATTTCAACATGAGTGGCTCTGGCGGCTCGTACCCATAAAACAGGTGAAGTGCTGTACAGTGAAAGGTATGGGCTAAGTCATTGAGCGGCTAAGTCATGTTGGTTGAGTTCTTTTCCATTGAGTTACTGTTCATTCCACGTTATTTGCATTAATTTAATTTTTTTAATTATTCCATTAGAACGTTATATTGTTCATTGAAACCGGTTTTTGAGTAATTTTCAACTATATTTTATTTGAAAAATATTGCAGGATGAGATAAAAAGATAAATAGATAAATGCCTTAATTTTCCACTTGGTACAATACATATTATTATTATTTGTTGTTACAATTGCGACTTACATAAAGTATTTTAAGCAAAGGTGGTAAGTGGATGATGATGTTTAGGCGTCTATAGTGAATGAATGATGATGGTTGCTGAATGTTTACATTACAATTTTAACTTTAAAAAACACTATTTACTTTACAAAATCCTGAATTTTGATTGAGTTCACTGTTAAAAATGAAGATCTGATCAGAAAAACTAAATAAAAATGTTCAAAAACTTTGGGATTTTTTAATAAACTGGGAAAGTTTTAGAGCAAAATAGAACCAAATTAACAAGAAGCCATCACAGCTAATTGATGTATTAAGTGGTGTGGACGAAGTTGAGGCGCAACAGCCCCCTCTTCCACTCAACCAACAAGGTGAGAGATTCCAAGATGGCCCCCTACTCAATCGTTGAATTGAATTATGATTTGTTAAAACATTATAGAGCGCTCAATAGATATTTAATGGATTTTAGCAGAGATTTTAGTGTTTTGAGTAACATCCATGCTATGATTACATTGGAAAAGAGCGAAAAGAACAGAGAGAACTGTACTTTCAAATTCTATACACTCTGGGAAAGAGTAGTAGAAAGAGCAGAGCAGATGTAAACTACATGAAACGAGGTCGCAAAATAGTGTTGAATTAAATCGGACACAATAATTAGACATCTACAATTGGCCTAACCCAATTTCTCCACTTAGTTAACTTGAGTGCAGCATCGTTCAACATATCCCAGATGCAGATAACAATCAAAGCCGGATTAATTTTAAATGTCTTTCCAAGCACTGTGGTTTGGCCAAGTCGCTACTACGACAAGAAGACACGCTATATGCTATGCAGAGACAAACATACATTATTATCAATTTATTCTAGATAAGAAATTAGTTCAACAGAACTAGTTTGGATTCTTCTTCTTCTTTCTCCTTCATCTTCATCATCATCATCATCATCATCTTCTTCTTTTTTTCTTCTTCTTCTTCTTCTTCTTCTTCTTCTTCTTCTTCTTTTTCTCATCCTTCTCCTTCATCTTCCCTTATCATTTTTCTTTCCATAACATGTCTTCTCTTCCTCTATTGCCTATTTTCTCTTCCTCTGAAGCCTTCTTCCAACTCAATTTTGCTCTTCTTTTCTATTTTCTTTTCACCTCTATTTCGTCCACATTCATCATTCTCTCTTCCTTGTGTTAAGTCAACGCTTTCTCAATTATATTCCAGTAAAAAATAAACTATAACATTTTTCTATCTATCCAACACTTTTTTGCTTTTCCTTCAACTCGCTTCATCTTATGGAATTCGATAGGATTTCTATCAATTTTATTTATTCATAAAACTACTACTACTACTACTACTACTATAGTAGTATATTATTTATTGAATTATATGTATACATACTACTCAATTCCATTTTCCATATCCATATTTTATCCATTACAATTCCATAATTCCTATTTCTACTCAATTCCGATTCAATCTATATTTCCGCCATTCTATTCCTAATTTTTTTCCTCTGTCCTAAAATAGAATGTCTGAAAATGAATGTAGGTGGTCGAAATAAATCAGTCATACAAATCAAATTACTCCAGTTTTTGAGTACAGTATTTGCTGGAGAGAATAAATTCTGGTTTGTATTACTGCACAAATCAAATTGCATAGCCCGGATTCCTGGTATGATTAATACGGTGCATTCTTCGAAAGAGTCGCTTCCCGGGAGTCCCAGTACCCTTTTCGGGACATACAGCCCTCCAATTTCTGTAATTTTTTGTCACTAACCTACCGCATACAGTGTAACTCACACATTACCAGTCAGGTCAGGCTTCATACCTCACATACCGTCTCCCTAATAACATAGTTTTGTTATTGTTATAAATCATAACAATACTTCTAGTCGGGACTTGTTCTCTTTTGTTTTCTCTCTTCCATGTATTATTTATTGCATTTCATTCTTCATTGTCGTTTGCTTTTCTTTCCTTTCCTTTTGTGGTGGCAGTAGACAGAAGTTCTCATGAAAATTCATCTGGCTTCTACTGTTGCCACAGAGGACCTGACATTATAAATTCAGTCAACTTGATTTGATTTATGGCGATTGGCTGGGGAGCAAAGGGTTTATTGTATTAGAATAGTCTGTCCAAGCAAAGAAGAACCTCTGGCAAGATGGAAAATGACAGCAGCTTGGTCAATATTTGTTCAAAAATTATACATTTGGTCTTAAATTGTAGATCAAACTGTTTCCTACAATTTGAGATCAAATTGATAATTTTTGAACCAATACTGACCGAGCTTGAGTCATTCTCCCATCTTGCCAGAGGGTCTTCTTTGCTTGGACAGACTATAATATAACTTACCTTGGAATTGGTTCCTGGAGACTAGACTTCATCCGACTGCTAATAGTAGGCAAAGAATTAAGCATTAGTCAAGATGGGAAAATGACTCCAGCTTAAACAATATTTTCTCAAAATTATAAACTTGGTCTCAAATTGTAGATCAGAATGTTTTCTAAAATGACCAATTCTATAATTTTTGAATCAATATTGACCGAGCTGGAGTCCTTTTCCCATCTTGCCAGAAAATCTCTTGTCTTGTTCACTTGGATAGACTATACAAGAATAATTGTATTTTGATTGTAGACTTTACTGAAGTTATATGCCTTAGTTTAAAATATATTTAATATTGCAGTAAATCTATGTTTTTGGGAGCAATAAATATTGTTGAGTGTGAAGTGTAATTGAAATGAAGTGTGTTGCCTCATCTTATAAGATAATATATATTGCCTTTATTTCGTTTATTATTAATATTGAGAGAAATATATTGGTTGTTACTGGACAATTATTCTGGTAAAGATTAGAGGTAAAGGGTAAAGGATAATGTAAATAGAGCATTCCTTTATGGTAAACTAAACTCAAGAATCAAATATTTAGTGTCTCACTATTTTCGAATAATGAATTAGTAAATTGAGTAAATAAATTGTCAAACTCCACTATTGTATAGATTGGGTATAATGTTCTGGGTCTTATCTTTCTGGAATTCTAGTACTTCATGAACATCAGATAGGATATGATAAAATCGAATGGGTTTTTCATTTTTCTACTAGTTTTGGACAGCAATGTTGTGAAAAGAAACGAAAACAAATCAATTAATAAATTAACAAGAATAAATTTTTTATACATTAATTTTCGTAAGGACGTATAATTTTCAATTTTTATCTATTTTTGGACATAGCTTTTCAAGCTTAGGATTCAATAATTTGTATCTGAAAAAATTGAGAACAATCTCTATCAGCTTTCCTGGTGCCTTTAATGTTTAGCGATGAATTTATTTTATTCGATTATTGTCGACATAAAATATCTTCTATAGAACTCTAACTGACCTGCACCTATTGTAAATAACAAATCCTACTGTATTCTCAAATTATATTCAATAATGCATTGTTGTGTTGTAAATATAGCATTCCCTTCTACCGAAGCGAAGATTGTGAAAGTCTCAAACATTTCAACCAACAGGTTCCCTATAAATGTTTGTATTATCCACGATATAAACAGAAAAATATATCTATGTGTTATGCTACAGTATACTACAAAACCCACACGAGAGAATCGTTCGAATACCGGATTCGCCATATACTACTATAGGACAAAAATTACGTGTACTGAATGAGAAATTCAAACCTCCGCTTTTGAAAAAGTTGAATCGCCGCTTGTTCAAACACTCTCTCACACTCTCATCGCCTCTCTTTTTCTCTCTCTCACTCTCTTCCTCTTTCTCTCTTGGTCTCCTGCTATCACTGTCTCTCTTTCTTCTCATCCTTTTTCTTTCCTTTGTTCGTTTCCATGCATCACACCCTCCTTGTTTGCACTTCTCATAGTTAGCTTTCAAGAAATTCGCTGTCATCATTGTAAGCGGGGCGTGTAATAAATATCACCGGTTTCTCACCGGTTTTTCATGTGCGACGGTTGACATCTATTACCTCTCAATTTACGGCGCGTACTGTCAGAAAAAGTGGAAAAATCGCAATGGAAATGTACGCGATTCCTGAATTTATGTGGGTTTTGCGATGTGATCTATTCGAAAGCCGATCTGGGATACAATGGAGGCGATCGATCTGCTTTAGTGTTGAAATTAGTCAACTTCTTTGCGGTTAGACGTTGACGGATTGCGGACTATGTACGTTTAGTAAGTAGCCTATTTATAAGAAAACGAGAGTTTCAAGGGATATTTGAATGATTTTGAACAAGGAAATTTAGAGTTTCAAGGTATATTTGAATTATTTTGAACAAGGGAATTTAGAGTTTCAAGGGATATTAGAATTATTTTGAACGATGAATTTAGAGTTTCAAGGGATATTTGAATTATTTTGAACGAGGAAATTAAGAGTTTTAAGGGATATTTGTATTATTTTGAACGATGAAATTGAGAGTTTCAAGGATTATTTGAGTTATTTTTATGTTAACTATGTAGAATTTGTTCATGATTTCTATCGTATTGCAAATTGTTCTAGAAATCTGAAAGGTTTTCTAAGTTTTTTCAGCTCTAGGAAGTTTCTCGTTCTTTACACACACAGTTTTCGGAAAGACAGCATTATTTATGTAAGATTTTATTTTTGGCCACCATGCTAGCTGCTAATACCATATAATGTTTTTATTGTTCATGTAAATTGTTAAGAACTTATTCGTGATCTTGGTCAAGTCTCATAAATATTTATTCATTCAGAGACAAACACACAATCATAATAATGATTGAACAGACATTGTCAACGTTCCTTGAGTGCCTCGATCCTAATTTTCTAAAATAAGTCCAGAAAAGATCATGCTCCTTGAAATCTTCTAAATCATCATATTTTTGATGCCGAAATAATAAACAGAAAAATTTTAATTTAGAAAATCGGTACAAGAAATGAATTTAGAAAATCTACTTGAATCAGTTGAAAACTTGAAAAATATGTAATGCTGTACATAGAAGTCCACCACACACGGAAAAGTAAATCACGTTTCAACACTTTCAAGCTACAAAATTGTATTTATAGTGTAAGCTGAAAGTTTTTTATAGTGTATAGTTTAGATATCCGATTTTTATAATGTATAGTTTAGATTTTAGATCTTTATAGTGTATAGTCTAGATATTAATTTTTTATAGTGTATAGTTTAGATTTAGGTCTTAGTTTTGTTCCAATATTATAAGATCATACATACTTCTAGTGCATGATTTATTCTCCACCTTCCGTAATTAGCCAACACCTATTTCCAGCCGCTAAAAACCGTTCTCAATACAAAACATCAGGTTGTCCGAGATCGCGTATCAGTGATGCTAAAAACATAGCCTACTCCTCTTGGTAATTATCGGCCTTGGCTTACAGTAACGGTTATTTATCGGTCTTGTTTTGTGCCCGGCCTTTCTTTTACTGCCCGTGTGTCATTGTTGGTTGGTTGGTATGGTCTGTCCAAGCGAAGAAGACATTCTGGCTAGATGGGAAAATGACTACATCTCGGTCAACATTGGTTCAAAAATCTTAAATTTGATTCCAAGTTTTAGAAAACATCCTTGTCTACAATTTGAGGCCAAATTTATAATTTTTAAATCAATATTGACCGAGCTGGAGTCATTTTCCCATCTTGCCAGAATGTCTTCTTTACTATACTACTAAACATAGTAAGATAGATTGAAGTAGTTCATCAGTGATAGCGAGGTCTCCCTCTTCATAACAGAACTAACTTTCGCATTGGAATACAATGTATTCCCTATATTATGAGTACTACACAAATTCGGAAGTTACATCTACCCGAGTACAGGAATGGAAGCACTTTGAATCTGAAACTGTAGTGCTGGCCCCTGGGCAAAGTTGTAAATCACTTGTTCTGGTACAGCATCTATCTGTTCTATCACATCTATTCATCTTCTTATTATTATTCTCTCCCTTCCCTGTTCTTCTTGCCCTTATCATTTTTCAATCTTTTTAGTTTGTTCAATGTGTCGTTTGCATTTATGTTTGTATTTGTTATTTTCTCAATTTATTTCTCAATTTTAATAATAGATTATTGTTTGTTGATCAATTTAGAATTATCATCATCTTTTCTTCTCTCTCTTCTCTTGTTACTCTCTTTGCTTATTTTCTTCTTTCGTTTTTTTGCATTTCTCTATTTCACGATTTCCTCTATTAAAGATGTTTACATCAATTTTTTGAAGGTATTTTTATTAATTCCTCATTTATCTCATAAATGCCTACTCATGATTATTATCATTACCCTCTTGACCTATCATTTACTGTTCGAGCAGTGCTACAATAACATAACCTCATTTCAAAAAACATTGACTTTATTAAAAGATTTTGAGAGAGGAATAGTACATGCTAAGTCTGGTTTTCCCTTCCGCCTCCAGTATTTTGTATAAATGTATGAATAAATAAATAAATAAATTCCCCATCTCCACACTTCTATTTCTTTAGTTGTATCAACTGTGATTTTAACTCTTTTTATACGTTAATCCCCCATTTATCATCTTAACATGTCTTCAACATATTTCATATGTTTCCTCTTTATTATTTATTTTCCACTCCTCTTCCCTTTAGGTTATGCTTCTTCACTCACCGGCAATATTTCTCAATATGTAGTACAAACTGATTCAATACTGTATTTCAAGTGATGTACAATTTCACATTTTATCAGTGGACTTCACGGAAGCCAATTCAAATTAACAATCTGCAACATAATTTATAGTAAGCTTATTAATATAAATTCATCCAATGCAATTATTGTTGGGAGATGGGATATTCGTTTTATAATATGTTCATTGTAGATCCTTTGCAATTATAATTATTATAATAAAATATCGAACCTATAATTTCTCAACAGTTGAATCAGAAGAGGCCCGCTACTAGTAGAACAAGTTAGTAGCTTCTATAGGGGCTTATCTGCATTGGAAGATCTCAGATGCATTTATTCATCAGGGCATTTAATCGTTACTTGATTTGTGGCTGGTGAAAAGCAGAGCAACTTGTATGACACTATCGTCGACCATCGATTATTATTTGCTACAGTCGATGAAATATATCGACCGGGAAGTCGATTGGCGATTGTCGATTATTACAGTTGTACAACTATTGTAAAGCAGGCCGCGTTAATAAATAATTGCACCCCGCATCGTCAACAGAAGATGGCTATCGGTGCTACAGTTACAGCCATAGAACAGCTGATTGAGAACTGGTGTAACTCGGTGGTAACTGTAGATTAGGGAAGGAATAGAAGAAACAGGAGGAGGAAGAAGGAGAAGAAGAATAAGAGGAAAAAGAAGAAGAAGAAGGAGAAAAAGAATAAGAGGAAGAAGAAGAAGAAGAATGAGAGGAAAAAGAAGAAGAAGAAGAAGGAGGAGGAGGAGGATGTGGTGATAGTGGAGGAAAAGGAGGAGGGAGAAGGAAAATAAGTGATAAAGGTGGTTAATGGTGAGGATTAGAAGAAAAACGGTAGACAAGAACATGAACCAGAAAGAATAAGAAGAGAAGAAGGTGAAGAAAGATCTCAAAAACTCAAAAGTTGGTGAAAAAAGGAAGGTGAATGGTAGGAAAATGGGAGAAGAAGTGGAGAAGAGGAGGATGGCAAATAAACAGCTGTTGAAAGTTAAAAAAAGTATTTTGAAGAGAAGGAAAGGTAATTGAAAAGAAGTAAAAAGGAATTGTATTATTAGAGAATGGAAAGATAAAAGGTATTTGTGAAGGAGAAGAAGATGCAGGAATGTACATGATGTGGAAGAAAATTAGAGAGATGAGTGAAATAATTTCTATGGCTATTCTGCTAGGATAATATGAATGAATGAAATTTGCATTCTATAATATTTCTGATCAACACCCACTATAATTGGAAACAGTTGAACAGTTGAAATGAACATCTTGACAAAATTCTAAAAATTATTTGTAAGTTTTAGTTGGGGAAACCTCCCATTCAGCCGCCATTTCATCTAAACAGGAATAAATAAAAGAAGAAGATGGTTTGGAGCTAAATTACGTTCCAAGCCTCCTATTGGTGGAAGTTCGAGGAAGGGGCGAAGGGCACGCCCATATAACTCCCTCCTTCTTTTTAGCATTCAACCAATGACAGACCGAGTCGAGTGAGAACGCTCGGAATTCAAAATGGCTTTATATCCGAAAGAAGATAATTGTTGTTTACAATAAATTAACTTTATATTTGTTTGTAATCAAAACATCAATAATCACATTAAGAACATTGATGATAATTATAGCAAGTGTAAAAAATTAAGCCGGTTTCGTCTGTTACTTCGTTACTTGTAATAGAGGTGTTGTAAAGGCTCTAAAGGTATATTAAGCCTTTTCGAATAATAAATAAAGCAATTATTAAGGGCT
The DNA here is from genome assembly GCA_017141385.1 of Sogatella furcifera. Taxonomy (NCBI): domain Eukaryota; kingdom Metazoa; phylum Arthropoda; class Insecta; order Hemiptera; family Delphacidae; genus Sogatella; species Sogatella furcifera. The sequence continues at coordinate 6,776,146 of CM029549.1, forward strand.
TATATCATTAAGCGAGCTTCCTTCATGTAAGAATATTGATTTACTCGTACTAGATCTTATTATTCGAATGTTCATTTATTTATTACTAGCCGGCAGAAAGGCAGAACCAATTTTGACTATAGTCGCCCACAGATCATTGGAATGACCAAGGTCAACCAAGTCTTTGACCACCTTTTCTCGGTTCTCCCTCCGATGGTGCCGATGGTGCCGTTTATACTCAGGGGTAGCTGAGAGTGAGTGGTAAGGGAGAGAGTGAGTGTGTGAGAGAGAAGGAGTGATGTTTTGTTTGGGTGAGGAGGATATTTTTCACCTTCCTTGAATTGTTTTGTAGAAGAAGGAAACAATCATTCTAGGCTAGCCGAATGAGGGTGGACAACAGTGGCAACAGGGCTCACCATTGCTAGTGACCTTGGTCATTCCAATGATCTGTGGGCGACTATAATCATGAATTATGAAAAATTGATTAGTACAGGAAGGTAGGTCAATTTGCGAACTAATTGATTCCTTATTACTTGAGAACTTTCAACTAATAACTTCAACTCAACTTGACTCGCAAACTCCTCTCTCAAACTTTGAAAGTTCCAACTTTCAACAAGCCTGACATATTGCAGCCAAATCATAATTCCTAATCCATCCTAGCTTTTCCAACAAGGCCGTATTAGTAAAGTCTGTCCAAGCAAAGAAGACATTCTGGCAAGATGGGAAAATGACTCCAGTTCGGTAAAAATTGGTTAAAAAATTATGAATTTGATCTCAAATTGTAGGAAACATTCTGATCTACAATTTAAAACCATATGTATGAGTTTTGAACCAATTTTGACCGAGCTGGAGTAATTTTCCCATCTTGCCAGAATGTCTTCTTTGCTTGGACAGACTATAGCACTACTTGGAAAACTTGTAGTTTGGCAAATTTCTTCATCGAATAATACAACTTTTTCAATCGAACTTCATCTACGAATCTTTTCAATAAACGTTGCTAGTTTCCTGGTTTTCTTTCTTCTCAATCTTCCCTTCTTTTACGTCATATTCTCCTCACTTTCCCTTACATTCTCGTTCTTTGTCCCATATTTTTTCTTCTGTTTTTCCGAAAGTTTTCCGCTGAGAAAAGTGAAAAGTTATCCGACAGACCGAGAAAGAAATAGGAGACTGCCATCAGTTGGGGATTTTAACGATTCAGGCCGCGTTCAAGCAGCCGAACTGATCGGAAAAGAGTGGTTTTTCTCAACAAAAGTATTGATTATAGGGGGATAATACAATAATAGAACCTAAATAACTCAACTAACGGCACTGGGTGGCTTGCCAAAAGCCAGAACTTTACAAGATCTGAAGAAGAAGTCAAGTTACATTCACCAAACAGGACTGGAGAAATCTATTATTCTATGGTACAGAATAGTATAATATTATGCGATGTATAATATTATGTGAAGGAATCTATGTGAAGGAATTTGCAGTATGGTACAGAATAGTATAATATTATGCGATATATTATATAGTATTCTATGTGAAGGAATTTGCAGTATATGGAATCTAAAACATAATGGTAATAACAATTATCAATATGAGACTAATTGCAATTATTTTGAAATGCGAAAAACTACTTGTATATTTTAGTTTGAGAGTAGTATATTTTAATTTGGGTATAAAATATTTTATTATTTAGGTATATTTTATTATTTTATAGAGGAGTATATTTTAGTTTGAGATAGTATATCTATAGCTAGGCTAATGAGTATATCTAGTTTAATGTTTTCTATAATGTTGATGAGTATGCTAATGAGTATATCTAGTTTAATTTTTTCTTTAATGTTGAAGAAAAATTTAATGTTTAGAGTACTAATGATTTACAGAGATATATGGTAATATTCAAAACCCGCTTTAATGCTCACTTTGAAAACAAGATTTTTTACAAATTGATTCCCAACAATGAATTAATCAACTATAAATATTATTCTCAGAAGCGATAAAAAATGGTGCAATCACAAATATCATGAATACAACGATTCCTACTTCAACATAAATATTTAGATTTTATTAGTCTCAGTTGAAGTTTTTATTTTAGGCTAGTTGAAGTAAGAGTTTATTGTTGATTGAGTTGACTGAAACGTTTTTAGAGTCTCACTCATAATATTCATATGTACAACTGTATTCAGTACAACTGTATAACTATATAAATGTATAACTGTAACAATTAATCAACTGAAATAACAAGAAGCTAACAAAGTTTCTCAAAAAATAAGTAGAGTACATTAAAACTTCTCATCATCATACAGTAGTCTCAATAGCATTACATCAAGATAATAAACAGAGGTATATAATATGTTTCCTCAACTTCTCAACAGACCCAAACTGATATAGATCACACAAAACCGAGACACTAACTTTCGTCTCTAAGTAGGCCTACAAATGGATGCAATTATCAAATCTCCAAGTCAGCCTACTAGGGGTAGGGACCAAGCATCCACCCTAACCAAACCCATGCATCACTTTCAAAAATCCAACAACACATCTCTACTCTTTGCATGTATACAGTATCACTCTACATCTAAGATTTAAATGTATATCCTGCACTCAAGTAGGCCTATATACTACACATTTCTACTAGTTACAATGATAAAGTATCACTCTACATCAAGTATATCTATACTTTCTAGCTTTCCATGCCTATAAATACACAAAGTAGCCTACTTTATATTACATTAAAAATTACTAGATTATATTATATTAACATTTTAGGAATACACCTAACGAGTACATTGTATATATTTTTGTTTTCCATACATTTTATAATTCACTAGGTATATCTATACATACAGTATCTTCATCTAAAAGTAAGTCAATTTATTCAAGTATATCGGTAATATTATTAGCTTTATGCACATCAGAAAGAACATACTTTACATCATCTACATCCACAAGTACTAAATATTTACATTAAAGAAATAGAGCCAACTCAAGAACAGTATATCTATTTTTGCTTTTCGTACATTTTCATCTTCACTAGCTATTCCTATACATACAGTATCTGAAAATACATCAATTTACTCGAGTAAATTCATACACATCTACAAGTAAATCAAGTTTTTCTATACGTTTTTGCTGTCCATCGTCCATGCCTACAAATACACAAAGTACTAATAAAAAAGTAATACAAAGATTTATATTTATATCTTAGAAATACACCCAATTCAAGAACAGTATTTCTATTTTTGCTTTTTGTACATTTTTATCTTCACTAGCTATTTCTATGGATACAGTATCTTCCCCCAAAAGTACATCAATTAACTCAAGTATAACTAAGTATATATTATTATAAGCTTTCTACAAATTTTCAAGTACATCAAGTATATCTATACTTATTGTGTACTAGTATAAAGTATATCTATATTATTAGCTTTCTATACATCCACAAGTACATCAAATATATCTATAATTGGTTATAATAGTATATAGTATAACTATATTATTAGCTTTCTACACATCTACAAGTACATCAAGTATATCTATATTTGTTTGCAGCCCACCCGTTGACAGATACAGCGAGACGGCTCGGCTCGAGGTGGCTCCCTAGGGGCCCCTTCACTAATGCACCGAGGGTGGCGAAGATTCAAATTTTAGCCGACGACACACAAATATAAGACAAGTTTTGGCACGTGTTCGCATTTTCCCTCCTTTTCCAAAACGCTTCCTCCTCCCTCCTTATTCAATGAATGCTCTCATGTGTGTATACGCTCATTCATTCTCCCTAAAACTAACACCCCACCACTTCCCGTTTCTTAATCCCTTATTATCTGTCTTCTTCTCCCCTATTAACCTTCCCTATCACTGTGTTCTTTTCCCTCATCATAGTCTATCTAATCAAAGAAGACATTCTGGCAAGATGCAAAAATGACTCCACCTTGATCAATATTGATTGAAAAATTATAAATTCGACCTTGAATTGTAGAGCAGAATGTTATCTACAATTTGAAACCAAATTTATAACTTTTGAACCAATTTTGACCGAGTTGTAGTCGTTTTCCCATTTTGCCAGAATGTCTTCTTTGCTTGGAAAGACTATATCTGTATTCTTCCTTATTAACCTTCCATATATCCCTCTCTCTTTTTCTCCCTTATTAAGCTTCCCTATCACTGTCCTCTTCTCCCTCATTAGCTTCCCTATCTCCATCCTCTTCTCATCACGTTCTTTCACTGTTGGCACCCCAATTCTATCTATTTCTTCTTCTCTATTAGCTCCACAAATTGTATCACTTCCTCCCATATCTCTGGAACACAGTGCTCTTTCAGCATACCATTATTCATTCTTGCCCATTCACTATTTATTTCACTTTGATTTCCAATACATCCAGCATATGAGAATGAGAAGCGATTGTCGATTTTTCCAACCCATTGGTTTGCATTAAGTACTTTCAAGTACAACTTTTCACATCACTTCTCAATTTCTAATTTAGTTCAATTTTAGCATTCATCTTTTTTTCATCTATGTCGTTCACATTTAGCTGGAAATTATCAATGATAGAAAGATACATCATCCACTTCATTTTACAGGAATGTTATTATAAGTGAGCTAGCGTGATTCAATGATTCAACTTACTCATTTTGTCATAAAACCAATTCGACGAAAGAAACAAGAAAGAAATTTATGTTTCAATACATAACAAAGAACTAAAAAAAAAAACAAATGTATTTTTTTGAAAATGCCAACGTATTCATTATCTCACCCATCACTTCCATATTTTACTCAGCATCCACTGGCGGCTCGTGCCCACGAAACAGGTGAAGTGCCCGTATCTTTTACTGTACAGCACTTCACCTATTTTGTGGGCACGTGCCGCTAGTGTCAGCATCTTAACCTATCCATCGAATGATAGATTATCTCATACCTTATTGATAACAAGGATAAATTAATATGGTGTTAGAAAGAATAAGGTAAAATAATCAAAGTCAGAGATTTAACTGGAATAATAAATAGTTTAATTTCTCATTTATTCTAGTTCCACCAGTATAAGCAATGTGCGTAAATTTATTGTGGAAGCAAATAGAATTCGGAAATTCAATTCAATTAACATGGAGAAACTCCAAATCAATGATCACTCAACAAATTTGATTAAACTTCAGTTAATTTCCTATTTGCTTCAATGTAGACACTGTACGTAAATGTGATTCATGTATGTTTGAAATGATTAATTTTATCACTTGAATTGGGAGAAAAACTAGGCAAAGCCTACTATCTCTAAGCCTAATTACTCTCCAAATGAATTTTGTTCAGTCAATGGTGGCCGAAATGAGGTACTTATATTATCGAACTGCTTCAATACATAATTTACAATTCATTACTAATATTTAAAAATGTCAAATTTGGAAGGTTTGTGAAATGAATAAAATGAATTATAAATGTGGTTCAATCATTTTTATAGGATACTCTACTCAGATATCTTCTATTTCTCTACTTTCAGTTCTATTTCTCTACTTACACAGTAAATGAGTAAATAAAATTTAATGCAATATTCGATAAATAGCCAAATCCACCATACCTAATTCTTCATAATAAAGTGAATCAGATTTAATCAGACCAAAATGTCCCCAGCAATGATGATTTCTACAGATCACAAGCTCTAAGAGCAGAGCAGCACTTGAAACAGCAACTGACCAAGGATGTATTATATTAGAGAGCCGGAAGTGGCCGATGATACTCAAATCAAAGGACAACCGTTGTCACCACCAACCAGAGCACAGCACAGCAAAGCTATATTCTGTCCATAGCAAGCAAAGAAGACATTCTGGCAAGATGGGAAAATGACTGCAACTTGGTCAATATTGGTTAAAAAATTATAAGTTTGGTCTCACATTGTAGAAAACATTATGATCCACAATTTGAGACCAAATCTATTATTTTTGAAACAGTATTGTTCGAGCTGGAGTCATTTTCTCATCTTGCCAGAATGTCTTCTTTGCTTGGACAGACTACACATTAAATTAATACATACTTGGCCGGCCGGCCGGCTCCAACCAACTTCCGACCCCAATCTTTATTCGGTAAGCCTGTCAAAGAGACCGCAAGGGGAAGTCAGCGAGATTAAGAGAAACGAAAACCAAAAAGCGAGTGGAAAAATAGGGAAGGAAGATATGAGGTGCGAAGGAGTGAGTGAAAAAAACAAGGGAATTTGAGAATAAATAAGATGGATAAAGAAGATGATAAGGAGTAAGTGGGATAGGATGAGTGAGAAAAGATTGGGGAAATTTAGAAGGAAATGAGAGAGGAGGGAGTTGCGCAAAAAAATGAGGAATGAAAAATAGAAGAAAAAGGTGAGATAGAGCACTGAGAAGAAGAGAGAAAAATAATAAACGATAGAAAGGATAAGGGATGATTATGACGAAGATGACGAAGAAGATGAACGTTACAAATAGAGCGCTGATACGATAGAGCACTGAGGAGAAGAGAGAATAAAATAGAAAGGATGAGGGATGAAGAGGAGAAAAGACGTGGGTACGAATAAGGAGAAGTACTTAAGTGTAAAATTAAAAAATGAGGATGTATATTTTATTCAAAATTGTAACAAGGATGCCGCCCCTAGTAACATTAGGTTTGCAAATATTTTCATTATACAAAAAAATAGAAAATAAAAGTAGGAGGAATTAGAACAGTGAAGAGTTATTTAAAAAAATAGAACGAGGAGAAAGAGATTGAACAAAGGAAGAGAGACGTGATAGGGAAGAAATGCGGACGAAGAAAGAGTAAGATGAAAATTATAAAGAAATAAATAAAGTTATTGATAAATGTTGGATAATGGCAACCCAGGATTGAAATAGAGTGAACAACACTGAAAAGACCACAGATCTGAAAAGAGAGTGATGATCTAGCTAAATCGCATTAGGTTTTGGCTTTTAGTTGTGGCCGCCTATCACAGAGAGCAGCAGCAGCAGTCAACTCTGATTAGATTCGGCAAGGACGCAGCTCTTTGTGCCTAATTTTATTAACCAAGTTTGGACAAAGTAACCACCGCCATGATACGGACGCAAAAGGGAGCTGCAGCCACGCTTATTGCTGTAATAGGTGTCTCAACCCTCCCTTCTTTTATGCGTCACCCTTCCATCACTCCTCTCTCTTACTCACTCACTCTCCTCCGTGCTCTTTTTTCACTCCATACTCCTCTCTCACACTCTCTCTTCCTTGCTCTTATTTTACTCTATACTCCTCTCTCACTCCTTTTATTTCTCTTTCTCTACTTTCCTTCCCCCACTGCTTTAGCGTTTCCATTCCGTTACACCCATTAGGCACTTTATTTGTGCTATTTGTTGGTGTTAGTGTGCGAATGAGCAGGCACGTGTGTGTGTGTGATGGAAAGAGCAGAGAAGAGAAATTATAAAGAATAGAAGGAAGGAGAAATAAGAAGTTGAATTGAGAAAAGCCTAAGAAGTTGAAAAAGCCTGAAAAGCATAGAATTTAGGTAAAATTGAGAAATAATCGATTGATGGAGAACAAAATGAAATATAAGCAGCTGTTATGAAGTAGCTCGTGGTAGTTTGTGAATTTTCGGTTAAAATTTTCAATTCTATTCCATGTTATTGGAATTATAATTATTTTCAAGTGCTTTTTTGGCTTTCTAACATTACTAAATTCAAAATTGTTTTTACTTTTGAACTATTCTTGAGAGTATTCCCGGACCAGAAATTTGAAGTGTGTGACATATACATAACCTTTTGGACATCATTACCAATCGAAATTGAAAAAGAAATAGTACAGGCTGATAGTTTTCTCTTTCAGATTATTATATCTATAATTATAGATAATTGTTATAGTTTATTAATGAATAAATGATTGATTGATAAGATGCGAAATAAGAGGAAGTATGAGCAAATAGGGCATAGTGAGAAAATATGGTTGAGGTGAGAAAAAAAGTAATAAAATTAAGCGAAAGTAGTAATAGAAAGTAAGTAGTAGTAGAAAGCGTAGTAGTAATACTACTTGTGATAAAGAAGTGATAAAGAAGAAAAATAGAGAAATAGAAAGAGTGACTGGGACAGGGAAGACAGTAAAAGTTGAAGTGGAAAAAAGAAAAGGAAAGAGTGGAAGCAGGGGGGAGAAGATTAGTGTGTAAGGGAGAAGAGATGGGAAGGAGGAGGAAGGGAGAGAATGAAACAGAGAGAGAAATAATGAAAAAGATAGATAACAAGGGTGGTATAGTAGTGCACTTTGAATAGAAGCGAAATAGTACACTTAATAAGATGGGGATGAATTTGAAGTGACGTATTAATGTCGTGAGGGGAATGTAATTGAATTAATGTAGTACCATGTCAGTACTGTACATTAGTTTGGTTATCATGAATTATTATTATTGTAGGTTCAATGCGATAGAATATCGCAAGAACGAAATAAAAAGATCAGGAAATGGTCAAAATGAATACAATGTATTGTAAATTAATTAAACAACTGTTTTGTTGACTCGTTATAGTGCATTATTTATTCTAGAGAGTTCCATAGAAGCAGAGAGGATTGGAATATTATCATGTTACTCTATTATTAAAGTCAACTCTCAAAAGCTGATTCACGTTTCAATTTCCTATAAAATTGGATAATTTAAAAAAAGTCGATGTAATATGATACAATTTAGATGGAAAATACTTTACAATATTCCGAAACATTGCACAATATTTATTGAATCATAGTTCATAAAACTATGGATTTTGAATCTTACTGAATGTACCAGTTTGAAAGAAATCGTACACACAGCTTGATTCAATTTTTTTCAATTTAGATGTAATTATAGTGCATACTAACACAACGAGAGATTTCATCACTCAATCTCAAAGAGAATGAAACACCCAAGATATTATGATGGTTATAGGGCACCTTCAACACAGCAACAAAACCCAAGAAAATTACCGGACAATGATCACAAAGTAAGAACAGTACGAAGCAAAGAAGACATTTTGGAAAGATGAGAAAATGACTCCAGCTCGGTAAATTTTGGTTTAAAAATTATAAATTCGATCTCAAATTGTAGAAAACATTCTGCTCTAAAATAAGAGACCAAATTTATAATTTTTTTAAATCAATATCGACCGAGCTGTAGTAATTTTCTCATCTTGGCAGAATGTCTTCTTTGCTTGGACAGGGTGTACATTATTCCACCCCAAAACTGCCTACAGGAAGCAAGGTCATATCAGTTGACCATTCACAATAATTATCATGAAGCTATCCCTACATTGCGCCCCGAAACCATAACAAAAGGCACTAACAAGGAAGTAAAAACAGAGGGAGGAGAAGAAATAGACAGTGATGATGATTAAAACAAAGAATAAGGAAAGAAGAGAGCGTAATTGGACACCGATAATTGAGAAAGAGAAGAAGAAACAAGCTGGCTTCAGCCAATATAATTGCGTGTTGGACGGACATCACACACGCAATATAAACTACCCTTATCACTTTGAGGGTTCCTGTTGGGGGGAAGGAAGACGGAATACAAGGAGACAAAGAAGGTAGAAACGATGATGAAGTAGAAGTAAGGAGATAAGGTGATGAAAGGAGATGAACAGTGTCAGAATAAGTAAATGAGTGAAAATGGGAGACTAAGAAGAGGATGAAAATGTAGGGGGGGGGGGTTAGATGGTGGGAAGAAATAAAATATTCTCAAGGTTTGAAAGGGTAAAAATATGTCAAAAAGCGGGAAGGATGAATGAGGATGAGAATATTAGAAAATTTAAAAGAAAAAGAAGGAGAAGGAAGAGAAAAATAAGAATATTGCAAAAATGAATAAGCAAATAAAGTAAAAAGGAAAATAGCACAAAGTTTGATGGAGATTAAGAGACAATATACAAAGAATGAGGAAAAGAATGATAGAGAAGGAGAAAAAAGAAATTGAATAGAAAACAAAATAGGATAGATTTAAGGAAAAATAAGTAGTAATAAAGAACAAAATGCAATGTAAGACACGAAATAAGAAGTACATGTAAGAAAATAGGGCATAGTGGAAGAATAAGGACGAGATGGGAACAAAGAAGAAAGATAAAGAAGTGGAATAAATAGAGAAAAAATGAATAGAGAGTACAACACAAGAATGAAGACAAAAACAAAAAAAAAGAGGAGAGCCTGGATAAAGACTATGAAATTAACATCAATTGAAAGAAGGAGAAATATGAAATACAGAAAAATATGAACAATTAAAAAAATAGGGAAAGAGAAAAGAGGAAGAGAAGTAACACCCGGTAGTCTCTCTTAATTCATTTTCTCCCTTTTATCTCTGTTTATTTCATCTTTCCCCTTCTTCCCTCTTTCTATATTGTCTTATTCTATCTAGTCTTTTTCTCATTACCCCTTATTCCTCCAATTCCCCCCTGTATCTAGTCTTCTGACACCATAAACCTATTCTGATCCATCACGTTACCCCCTTCCTACCCCCTGCCGTTACCTGTAGTAGCCTCCACCAATAGCAACGATAAGCCGCGCCACATCAGAAAGTAATGGTAGTAAGTCCGTTTCGGGGCGCGACGAGCCCTAAAATGGTAATAACTTGGGGGCGCAAACCCCCCCCCCTTACAATGTTTATCGTGAGTCGGCCCATTCCGGGTAATTAAACTAGTAATTACTTTCCTTCAGTCAGACGAGTTGTAAACTTGCGAATCATCGTTTCATTCATCATCAACACGATCATCATCATCATCATAATCAACACTAACATCGCTTATAAACTTACTACTGCTGGTATCGACCTTTAAACTTGACTCATAGTATGAAGTTGACATAGAAGAAGATATTATAGGTATAGTCTGTCCAACAAAGAAGACCCTCTGGCAAAATGTAGGAAAAACTCAAGCTCGGTCAATTTTGGTTAAAAAATCATCAATTCGACCTCAAATTGTAGGAAAAAATTTGATCTACTATAAACACCACATTTATAATCCTTGAACAAATATTGACCAAGCTGGAGTCATTTTCCCATCTTGCCAGAGGGTCTTCTTTGCTTGGACAGACTGTAGTCATGATATAGTACTTGTCGTAAACAAGTCTACGTGCAGGTGGCAAGTTATCAGAATTTTGTCAAGTTGAACGAGGATTAGTTAGATAAAGTTTGAGGTAATAAATGGTATTTTGGGAATTGGATTGAGTCATTAAGCTATAAGTTGGAAGGATGGAATCATAAACAGAGATAGCCTACTTGTTTTATTTGTGATATATTAACGTGATACCTACTGGTTTAATATGTGGTAGAGAGTAAACGCTAGTGGTAAGTTTAATATAATTGAAAATTTATCGTTTCAGAATGATTTCATTATCACACCTCATTATTATTATTTACGCTTCCGCGCAAGCTAAGAAGACAAGCCGTCACAATGAAAATTCAATCAAATTTGATACATGATGCGATAATTAATACCACATAGAAGAAGTTGTTAATTACACTAAAAATATGATGCAAGACTTTCTATAATTATTCTACAAGATTATCAAACTTCACAAGATCTTTGAATTTATTTCAATTATATTAATTCCAAGTCATAATTCATTGAATATTACAGACTAGCAGTTATTAAAAAGGTCTTATCAAGTATGACAAAGACCTTTCAATTTGATTGTTCCATTTGATACAAGTAACATAGATTGTATTATTGACCTATCGTATGGAGTATAAAAACTGGAAAATTGAATGATTCGAAAAAAAATAAATCCTTCGAAATTTCACGATACTAGCTTTCTGTACTTAAAATAGTGTTAAGTGATCGTCCTTCTCCAACATCCTAACACTTTGCTTAGTACAGTCTGTCCAACCAAAGAAGACATTCTGGCAAGATGGAAAAATAACTCTAGATCAGTCAATATCAGTTCAACAATTCTAAATTTGGTCTCAGATTGTAGATAAGAATGTTTCCTACAATTAGAGACCAAATGTATAACTTTAGAACCAAAATAGACCGAGCACGAGTCATTTTCCCATCTTGCCAGAATGTCTTCTTTGCTCAACCAGACTATACAATGGTTTCCTGTCTAGCAATACCACCGCGCATACATTACACAATTCCACATGTGCTTCGCGCATTGTTATTGATTGCAGCAGTAACGAATGCTACCGTGCGTTACAAATATGAAGTTATGATACGGACGCTGACTGCTGGAAGCTGCACAGCACTGGAGCTGGAAGGAGGCACGCTGTGTGCCTGGAGAAGACTGGAGAACAGCACACACACTGGAATGGCATGGCAAGAATAGGCCGTTGTTTATTTTATTTCTCTCTGGAGATGCTGTAAATCAGGCCAGCCTCGCTCCAGCACTTCCAGAGGAGCCCCCATTTCTCTCAACAACCTCCTTCTCTATACAAACCCCCCTTTTCACCCCACATCCCCCCTGATAAGGGGGAAGAACATAACTAGACATCCCAACAACGACACAACCGCGTTGTAATGGCAAAGAAATTCCTCGAGATAAGAAATCCCTGACAGGAATGTGGGGATTTCAGTTCTCAACACATTTTTCTATTGTGAGATTTCCTTATTTGGTCCGAAAATATTAAAGGAGTTACCCCATTATCTGCATACACGAAAAAATCGATTTATGACTTAAATACTTGAAAGATTTATCCAAAAATATGTTTTTGTTTGAGTTCCATGAATTCATAACTGGATTACGAATATTATTTCGATCATGTTTCAAAATTTAGGGCCTTATTATTCATTTACGAATGGAATTACAATTACAATTTATTTTACACATGGAATTACATAGTCTTTTTATTTAACTCACGAAATTACAGTTACTATTTATTTACTCATAAAATTACAAATTACTATTTATTAAAATAGCAGAAAAATCGAAGATTTGATACAAATTTCTAGAAGAAAAGAAAATTGCATTCGTTTGTTACAAAGATATGAAATTGAATAGAATAATGTACAGGTTAATTCCTAAGTTAAGCGATTCCGACTACTGGCGAGCACCCAGCTCATTAGTATTCTTCTTTGAAAAACCGACGTTCATTACCTACTCAAATCATCAACTCTTTTCTTTCTCTCTCCCTCCAGCAGGTGCAAAAGAGAATAGAGAATAATTTATATTTAATCCTACCAAATATTTTTTATACTGCTTTGAGAAAACATTGAAAGAAAATTGAAAAAATAAAACCAATATTCTTCCAAATTAAAATTAATAGATTTTATAAGATTTTCAACATATATTATTTCTAACAGTGATTCAGCAACACTGTATCGAACACTAAAAAAAACCAATCCAAGCAAATTATAAGATATTCAAAATAGTTCTAACAACAGCAACACTAATCCAAGAAAATATATTCAATAAATAACCAAAAATAAATTATATATCATGCTTCTAATAACCAAAATTCAGGCATTTTAATATTCAACCATTAATTCTTTTCAAACATCTCATACATAAAGCATTGAAGCCGTATATTATATTTCCAACATTGTATCGAACACTATATAAACATCAATATACGAAAATATATCTTATAAATTATCAACAACAGATATACCCTGCTACTAATAACCAAAATTCAAGCATTATAATGTTCAACCATTCAAACAACTCATACATAAGTTACAGCATTGATGCCGATATAAATTTCCAACAACTAAAATCCATTTATTAAAAATGATAGTGTTACTGCATTATACACCTCATACTTCATCCAAAAACACTCTCGTTAGCCAGCCTAAATCTTCTAAAAGTGTGACAATAACATACTGTATGTCCATTGAGGAAGAAGTTACACACAGGAGAGAAATACAGCAGTACAAACTGTAGTGTTGAATAGGCCTTCCATGTAATAATACATCTTCCTATCCATTTCACCCTCCCCTCCTCACGGACCAACCCTAAAACACCCATACTCTCATTCCTTCTCTCTCACACACTCTCTCTCTCTCTCTCTCTCTCTCTCACTCTCTCACTCTCCATTCAATGCTCTAATGTGTTCGATCGAAATTGATAGCCCAGCATTGAGCATCCAGCAACCCAGCCTTTCCTGACACTACGAAAAAAATAGACGACCTACACCTTTTTCTTACTCCTATCTCTTTTTCAACTGTTTCTTCCTCTTTTTTCATTCATTCTATCTCATTCTACCCCGCCTCCTCTATCTGTCCATTCATTCTATTTCTTCCTCACTGTTGTGTCATTTTGTCATTTCATCTCATTCTATCTCTTGTTTTACATGCATCTTCTCTCTTTTTCCACTCATCCTAACATCTCTCTTCCTCTCTCCCTTCCTCTCTCTCACTCTCTCTCTCTCTCTCACTTTCTCTCTCTCTCTTCAATTTCGTAGAGTAAAATTCATTAAATCAATTTTCAGTCGAATCTTTCTATCAGTAAAAAAATTTGTTACGGTTGAGTGTTAATGGGAGGGATATCCTTCTCCAAAAATGGACATCTTTGTCCAAACTCCGCTATTTCATGTAGATACATCACAATCATATTATAACAGTAAGAATATTGAATCCTATATAACTGTAATTTATTAAGTTCCTTGTATATGTATTTTTTATTTTAACCAATCGAGTAATTAGATTAATGTTTAATTTTCGGAATCTAGGATTTAAGATCATAAATGCTGTACTCTACTTGAATAAAGTGAATAATCTAATCTCTCTCACTCTCTCTCTCTCTCTCACCGTTGAGTCATCTTATTTTATCTCTTATTTATTTTCATCTTCTCTCTTATTCATTTCCATCTACTCTCTTATTTAAATTCATCTTCTCTCTTTTTTCATTCATCCTATATCTCCCTCTCACTCACTCTCTCCCTCTCACTCACTCTCTCCCCCCCTCCCTCTCACTCAATCTCACTCACTCCCTCTCTCTCTCTCTCACTCTCTCTCGCTCTCTCCCCCTTCCACTCTCTCTATCACTGTTGTGTCGATGTAGGCCAGTATCCATGACAAGAATGCCATACCTTGTAAACGAGAACCAGCTGACTGTTAGTTTTTTCTCTCCTTTCATTTTTTGTCATTTAATTCGACCGTTTGTCGTTCCGATAGTCGAATAAATTATCGAAAAATTCCAACCCTTTTCACTACAATTAGATGCCACTTCATTAGGGCTCCCATTATCAGAGGGCTGTCACAGTCCTACTTCACTTAGAAGGGTATTTATAGGCTTTTCAATATTTCAGGCTCTACGTATGGCGCTGGTAGGGTTGAAACGCTGCACCCGCTTTTTAGTTATCATATTGGTTCCGAGTTATAATTTCATGCATTACTGTGATAAAAAACAGTAATTGACATCCGAATGTGATAAAAGTAAGTCATTTCGTTGTTGAAAATGTTTATGTGAACATTTAATGAGCACATGCACACACGTACTCATAGTCTGTCCAAGCAAAGAAGACCCTCTGGCAAGATGAAATAATCACTCCAGCTCGGTCAAAATTGGTTCAAAAATTATAAATTTGATCTCAAATTGTAGGACACATTCTAATCTACAATTTGAGACCAAATCAATATTATTTCAACTAATATTGATCGAGCTGGAGTCATTTTCTCATCTTGCCAGAGGGTCTTCTTTGCTTGAACAGACTACACATGTCACATCTACTGTATTCCTGACATCAAATCAAAAGTACCAACATGTGCAAATTAATGTTCTTCACAATGCACATGAAATATACATTATTACATGTCACACACGTTTTTTACGTAATTTTTACAATCACTTGAAAGAGAAACAAACTTCATTTTATCCCCGTTAAGTGACTCAATTTAACAAAAACCAAGCACGAATTGTGTACTTTTCAGCTCTGTCAAATTATGTCATCCCACAATGGTTGTATTCAATTGATTTTTGTGGAATCGTGTCATAAAAAATTGCACTTCCAGTAATTGGACTAATATAATTAAATTACAATTATGGAATAATATTATATAACAAAATATTTAACGAAATTTATCAACATGAAAAGATGGAAGTATGAATGAACCTTATTTATCCTATTTAATGTTGAACACTATTGTCTGGCCAATTATTGGGTGATTGATGAAACAATATGGATTGAAAACACAAACAGATAAAACGTGTATAATCACAGATTGAATTCTATTTCAAACAAGTGGAAGCAAACTATTATCTTTGAATAAATTAAATCCCTTAAAAAATGGATATTGGCATTGTTCCTGGTGAAAATACAAAATTCTGATATCGATTCATTTAAAAAACGATATAACTTAAGCCATATAAACCTATCTTTTCAAACTTGTCAAGGAATTCATGAAGGAATCATAAAGGTTAAGGAATATAACTAAATTATTCATATTCTGTACACTCTGAGTGTTCCCAGAGAGCAGAGAGAACATGATAGAATAAACTATTTATAATGGAATAATAATTTTAAAGTTTTTTAAAAGGGATATTTGATTTTCATTCAATTTATCAATTATTTAAAATAGCCTCAAGTTTTAAAGTTAAAATTTTCAAACTATTTATATTCTATACTCTCTGATTGCAACCGGAGAGGACAGTATAAACATTCATAGGGAAGAAAAATAGAGAATTATTCTATTCTTTCTGAATGCAACCGACTAAATTTTCCAATACAAACAATAGCCCACAATATAGAACAGCAAAAGAACAGTAGCAGTGGCCCAATAGGCTACAACTGCCTACGAAGTCTGTCCAAGCAAAGAAGACATTCTGGCCAGATGGGAGAATGACTACAGAACAGTCAATTTTGGTTAAAATATTTCAAATTTGATCTCAATTTGTAGAGCAGAATTTTTTCTAGAATTTTGTATTAAATTTATAATTTTTGAACACATATTGACTGTGCTGTAGTCATTTTTTCATCTTGCCAGAATGTCTTCTTTTCTTCGACAGACTATATTTGTGGAGCGAGAGTCCCAGAATTGAATTACTGATTTGCATACAATGACGCTCAATTTCAAATAGTCTGTGGGTTTTGTTTGTCAACAGTGTTGATTCAATCAGCGGCGACATTTCTTGGCTGACATAATTGTGTTGACTATTGCATGGACCAATGGAGGAGCATTAGGCAAGTGGGGTATGGTGATAATTTGTTGAGGAGAGATTGTTTGTATGGTACCATGTTTCTTTGTGAGGGATGTATTGTATTCAGGACCCTAATGAAGTACATGGATGGTAACTATTGTTCCTGAGAAACATTCAACAGGTAAATAAATGAAAACCATGCGTCAGTATAGTACTTGATGATTAACATGGATTCTCTTCAACCGGGATTCTTTCTGAGAATATTCAGGTTTCCTGTTTTATTCCATCTTGATATTAATTGAACATTTTATAACAATGAGGAAATAAATTGTTTTGATTTGATTTAATTCAATCAATTTCATTTAATTCAATTTAATTATTAGCACTGGCGGCTCGTACCCACGAGACAGGTGAAGTGCTCGTATCTTTTACTGTACAACACTTCACCTGTTTCGTGGGCACGTGCCGCCAGAGATTGATTATTAGTGAGAAGAATATTACAGTGGTAAAATTTTTATGAAGAAACTTGAAAATATGAACGGAAAACATCAATAAAAAAGTTACGAATTCTCATTATTAACATTCCATAGAATTCAGCTCTAAAGAAGATAAATGGAATGCAATAACTCACCAATGTTTGAGCTCTGAAATAATTACTGCTTGATATGAATATTTCAATTACCTGAAACCAAAAATTTATGGGTTAATGAACATGAAATCTAGAAACAAGTAATAAAATAGCATCATTATCATCCAACATTTACAGCTATTCCAGCAATACAGTTCTATTAATGCCTATGTTATGCAAATAAGGGGAACTATTATAGCTGAAATAAGGTTAGAGTTTAGTTATTTAAAAGTAATAAAATACCATAATCAGAGTAAATCTATAAACTGTAAAGTGACTCATTACAATATTTATGGTCCATCTATTTACTCATTGCAAAGAATTTACATCCTTGAATTAAATTATGCAATAAATTATGATCATAAAATTTTATCCTTGCCCTGGTCCATTTTTTTATCAATGGGATCATTCAAAAATAATTAACTGGAGAGTTTGAATGATAGAAAGTATGATGGTTTTCTAGATGAAAAAAAGACGTTTTTATAAATCAGTTGAACAGTACTTCAACAAAATAATATCTTACAAATAATCAATAATATCTTTAAATAATTATTATTGTTACAAAAATGTGTTTCGTTTAAACATTTGTATTCTGTGGTTGGCATTAGGATAAAAGAATGTTTGTTCATTTAATTAATCAATAATTTACAATACCATGTGCAGTGATTTACCAATAATACTTAATGGTAATGTTCAACAGGCTTAAGCCCAATAACTGTCCCTTTTCCAATTAAATTGAATTATTTGAGTTATCAGTTATATGAAGAAATTTTCATTCTAGACTCTGGTACATGATAAATTTCACAAGAATATCACAATTTTCTAAAAAATATTTCTGACAATGGTTCAAGCCTTGAAGCAAGTTTCATTTGATCACAAAATAAATTTACAGAAATATTACAATATTCTCGAAACTTTTTTTGACAACAAAAGATTTAAACCTTCTGATACATTCACTATATTCCTCAATCAAACCCAACTTATAATACACAAACTCCACCTCAACCTCTGGAAGGTGGAGAAAATATGATTTATTTCACATTTTTTCAGACCACTACCGTCATCTGGTGGGTGGCCCTTCAAGACACCTCCCACATCACAAACACTAATGCGTCATCAGCGAGGAACTCTCATCCCTCTAAAAGTCTAGATGATTGACAAATGTATACAATTAAAACTTTTGAAACAATTTTTTCCCCATAACTGACACATGCACCATGACTACTTTTATTTACAAAAATCATCACTTTTTAAAGAACCTACCACAACCACAAAGAGTCTATAAAAATATTGAAAGATACTGTTTATAAGTTTAGAGGATGAGATAGTTTAGAATGTTGAATATTCTGTTTGATTTTCAAACCACTTTCGGAAAGCTTGTTACAAAAAACTGTATAATTTTGGAAATCACCCGTAAAGGAGCTACTCAGTGATTTTAAAATGGTTCGGGGTGGATATTGTGTTGAGGACTATATCACTCACCATCAAAATCAGATTGAAACCGACACTTTTGATAAACTTTGATCACCAACCCTCCACTAAGTGAAAAGAGGGCCAATCAACCATTTCAAAAAGTGGTAGCACGGTTCCTTTTACAGTTGGCACCAACTTTCAACAAAAAACCATAAAATATATTGCCCTTGTCGGGTGACAGACATGGAAAAACCCGCTGGGACCCCACACTTGAAAGGGTATGCACCCTCTTGCTTTTACTATTCGAATTTAGGGTTTTTTCAAGACTTTCGTCTCCGTCTTTGAAAGCAGCTCTACAGTTCGTGCAAGTTGAGAAGACACTCCTCACATTGTAAAGTGTATTTAGACGGCGTGTCTTCTCAGATTGCACCAACTAGACTGCTCTACCACACACGTACAAACGACATTCTGAGATTCATCTTCCTCTAGATATACGTCAATACAACCCCCACCCCACCCTCACCTTCCAGGACCAATCTTCAATAATATATATACCGAGTACATCACCCCTCCCCCGCAACATTACACAATCTACCCTCTGCAGTCTTTCTCTGTGGTATATCTCAATATACAATCTACTTCCCCTCTATAAGTTGGATTTATTGATACCATAAAATAAGATTTACAGAAATTGATTCTGTTTTGTTAAAATTACATTGGTATACTGTAACTAAAATATATAGAACTGAATCTACAAAATAAGATTTACATAAATAGAATAGAATAACTTTATTCATGTATAGCAAATACAATTTTTGAATTATGAATACTAAAATAAGACTACTCCGTTACTAGCCATGGAATGACGAAGTTGATTCTGGTTAGTGATAGTTGAATTGATACTGTTTAGTGAATATTACACTGGTATAACAGGAATATACAGTACAGTACTTAAATATTAATACTAGACGAAAAAATCAAATTAATATTGATTTGAATAAAGAATTAAATTACCTGATGATAACCAATTCTAGGTTTTATTCCAATTAACTTGGTAGTGTACAAGCATTGACTATGGATATAAGGATATATGATATATTGGATATATTTACTTATATCCATAGTCAATGGTACAAGTCTATGGAATCCATGAACACGGTTGTACATTTTGTATTAGCCTAAATCAAGGTTGCAATACTAATGCGCTACTCTGCAAAATTGATAGTATAGTATATCAATATCAATAAATATTATGCTTCAAAATGATAGCCTATACTCCTATGCTACCTCAACTTTAGAATAAGCTACTTCTTGATTTATCATGTTCATGTTTTATTTTCTATTGAAATTCTCAATAGGTTTTAGTTCAATGTATTTTTCTGAGGATGAGGCCCACATGAGCTCCTAGCCGAATTAAAAAAAAAATCCATAGTACCTATAATAATATCATCCACTATATTATTCTATCATCAACTATACTATCATCCAGTATAATATAATTATGTAGTAGCCTATACATCCGCTACAATATACTGTACTATAGTATAGGTCCACTATAATAGTATACTCTATCTGTTGGTGGTATACAACAGATAGACTTGAGAGAGACTTCCAATAATGTTTTTTCTTCTAAAATCCTACCAACTGAAATTACAGGGTTACGTCGAGTAGCACGCTAGCATGCGAATCTATCTAGAGTAGTGAAGTTGATTGCCAGCCCCCAATTCCAAATGCCAATTTTCAGAGCTTGAGTGCCCAATTTTAGATTGAGCTCCCAGCGGCAGCACTGCAGACGCTTCGATTCAATTCCCGTCACATGTAGAGTAATTGCAAATTGTTAAAACAATTTGGAAGAGCTTGCTCCCATATTTTCATGTGAAACTAACTGCTGCCCAATTTTATTTTACAAGATAATAGCATGCAATTGGAGAGGGGAAGACTTTGAAGAACATAAAATACAAACTTTACTTTTTATGTCTTATGGTAGTATACGTAAGTACAGTAAAATTGTATGGATGGATATACATTGATATTTTATAGAAGAAAGTATGGATAAACATATAAGTATAGTCTGTCCAAGCAAAGAAGACATTCTGCAAGATGGGAAAATTACTCCAGCTCGATCAATATTGATTCAAATCTTATAAATTTGGTTACAAATTGTAGATCATAATGTTTTCTATAATTTAGGATTAGATTTATAATTTTTGAACCAATATTGACCAAGCTGGAATCATTTTTCCATCTTGATAGAATGTCTTCTTTGCTTGGACAGACTATAACTAGAATAGACGAAGAGTAGTAAAAAATAGCGGAAAATAACAGAGCATAGTACAGTCTGTCTAAGCGAAGAAGACATTCTGGCAAGATGGGAAAACGACTCCAGCTCGGTCATTATTCGTTCAAAAGTTATAAATTTGGTCTTGAAATGTGTAAAACATTCTAATCTACAATTTAAGGCCAAATTTATAATTTTTGAACCAATATTGTCCGAGCTAGAGTCATTTTCCTATCTTGCCAGAATGTCTTCTTTGCTTGGATTGACTATGGATACAGTAATAGTCCGGATGAGAAAGATAAAGCACAACTTTTCCAACGACTAAAAAGTGAAAGGAAGAGGGAGATAAGAATCAGGCCTCAGGGTCTAATGAAAGATAAAGATGAAACATCAAGATAAAACTGTACTAAAAGCGGAAATGGGAGGAAGCGTGATTCCGTAGAATGTTTAGAATACAAAATTGACAATGAAAAAGTGACAAAAGAATAATGAAATTGAATTTCTGAGTGCCTACTGTTGTAATTTTAGAAGCCATCTGTTGTAGAAATTCAACATGTGTCTATCGTTCTAGGAGTGAAAATTAAAAATGCATTTTTTATCAAAATAATTATTCCTGGAGCTTGTGGGTAAGTTAATTACTGGGAAAAATTGCATAAATATGGAAATTTGATAGTTATTCTCGCACGTAATGATATTATCTAATAACTGTTTAAGGATACGGGATATAGTGAATGTTAGTACTGGAACGGTATAGTGAGGAACTGAGGATTTATTCTGAATACAACTTTCAGTTGAAAGGTCACTTTGAAAATTCGATTTAAAGTTTATGATTGAGTTATCAATTAATTGAAAACCTCAATCTGCCTTAAAATAAAAGATAATCTAACTTTTGTTGAATACAAGAGATCTTCGTTAAAATCAAATGAAGAAATAAAAAAGGAATCATGTATCATAAAACGAGGCAAATGGTCTGGTCACAAGATTTCAATAATTATATTGATTATAGTAATGTAAGCTCTAATTTCAGTACTGTACGATTAGTTATATTTATGTATACATAAAATTATATATTTATGTATAAATATATATTATGTATACATGAAAATATATAGTAGTAAAAGGTATAATGTATCTTATACGATACTGTTTTAACTTTAACAAAAAATATCATTAAAAATACAACAGCTCAAAGACTTTATACTTTTGTTATTGTACACTGTAACTGCTGAAAAACTGAAAACTGAAAAACTGAACAGTACAACTACAGTACTGTTTTAAACGTTCAAATATTATTAAAAATAATAAACTACTTGAAAATAGTACTTGAAGAAGTACTGTATACTTTTGTATACTGTAACTGTTTTACAACCGGACTAAACAAAAAATAATGTAAACAGCAAAGCACGCTCCACAAGCACAAGCCATATCAGTCGATCACGTATGCTCGTAAAAATACGTGTAAATCAATCGCACATCGCCTCGCACCAGTGTGCACACTCATACTTGCTACAATTAAATATTCAGCGAGCAAAACAAAACATGACAGATTGGAAGCCGAGCTGAATACTGAATCACCGCATTTGTATAGTCTGCCCAAGCAAAGTTGACTTCTGTCAAGATGGGGAAATGACTCCAGCTCGGTCAATGTTGGTTCAAATAATATAAATTTTGTCTCAAATTGAAGGAAACATTCTGCTCTACTATTAGAAACCAAATTTATAATTTTTGAACCAATATCGACCGAGTTGGAGTCATTTTCCCATCTTGCCAGAATGTCTACTTTGCTTGTACAGACTATACCCCACGGCAACATCTATCACTCGCAAATAAAATCTGTGACTTTCATTTTTTTTAAATTTTATTTGTATTTTGTTTTCTTCGCGTTGTTTCCTGAATTGATACTTGGATAAGATAAGTAACTAAGATAACTAACTAAAGAGAGTAAGTGAGAATAGTAGAACAGGGACTACCGATAGCCTGTGTTCAAAAATGGAAAATTATCAATCTCAAGTTGTATACAATACCTAAAATACACTGGGTGAAAAACGATTAAAACTTAAAATGGGTACATCAAATTGGAAAAAAATCAATTCGTTTTATCTTTCTCGATTATTGTAGATAGGCTCTATCTATGTATGTTTTCTCTATACCAAATCATGACATTATTTTGTGTTAGTACTTTATAAATGTTGAATCAACTCATTAACTTTGTAGAATTGATCCATATCATCATTATTGTTTTCAAAATACTGCCTTTAGTTGAAGAAATAACTTCAAAAATTGTCAACGTTTTGAATCTCTACATTACAATCTTAATTCATTACCATGATTCAATTTACCTAAACAGCTATTCTTTGAACTCAAAAACAAATAAAACGACTAAAAATCTGATTATCAAGTATTTTGAAGTCCATGGGAACTCCCTAGAATTTCTACCATATACTCATGGAAACCACCATGCAATTTCTTTGTTGGATTTCATTCAATTGCATTACTTTTCTTTCCTTCAATTCTCTTACACATATAGAAAACCAACATTCAAAATAACAGGGGACGATCCAATTTGGTGAGAATGTTGCGATGAAAATTGCCAGGAATGGTGTGAAAAATACTGACGCGTTTTTCGGACTCAGTCAACAAGACGTCTTTGACTTATCACACATCTGTTGGTGGAGACTTTTTTCTTCTTCTTTTTCTTCTCCTTCTTCTCCTCTTCTCTTACTTCCAATCATCACACCTCTTCCTCACATTATTCATCCTCCTCAACACCTCTCCCCTCTTTTTTTCATTTCCCACCTACCATCAACCTGCTTCTTCTTTTTCTTCTTCTTCTTTGCTTGGTGACCAAAACGCCACAGTCAGTCGAAATGAAAAAGTATGACAAGACTCTGGTAGACAGTGACATACGGCTGTGTCGTTTGCAGGTGCCTTCTCGATTGATTTGAAGGAAGAAAAAAGGAAAAAGGGAAGAAAGAAGGGGGGGGGGGGGTAAGAACTCGAAGAAGGGAGAGGAACCATCCTTATGCGAGTATTGGTTGCAGTAAAAAATTGATTGATTTATCGGCTCAATTTAGAAGGTTGATTCAACATTCAAGCACCTGAATTCATTTATCTGGCCAACTTATCAACATTGAATAGTTTTTGGAAGTTTTTCTGAACCGTCAACATCAATATGTATCCAGAAGCCCGGAAGGATACTTTGAGAAGATATAATAGAAAATAGCATATATCTAGAGTTTTATGCAGAGAGAATAGAAAGTTTTTTTATATTCACTTTGGTTTTATTTATGTGTTCAATTTTAGTAATCAAAACAATAAAATTATTTCATTACTATAAAACATTTACATACATATATAATGGAAATATATTACCTATTTCTAGATATCCTTATAACTATCAATATCAACAAATGAACTTGTAGCGTATTATGTAAAACCAAATATTGTCAAATTATTATCTATTTCCAGATTCCCTCATTTACACCAATATTACAAACTGAACTAATATTATGTAGCACCTTCAATTTGTATCAACCAGATATGTTATTATTCACTGACATTATTTGATACCTTGACTTAGCAACACCCAATATACTGTATTGTTACTGTATTATTATAGTTACTGTGAAGGTATTGTCATTATTATATCATCTTTCAATATCATTGGTGAATAATTAATAATAATTGACAAATATTTATAGATAATATTATTGACAAAAATTGATGGAAAGCAAGTACCCTCAAACTACTTGAATGGCTTCTGTTCGGCCAGTGTTGGCTCGGGGACTGTGGGTTCTGTTTGAAAATTTATGGCCTTTGGGCCGGTATTGGCCGGGCTGGAGTCGTTTTCCCTTCTTGCCGGGGCGTCTTCTTTGCTTAGACAGGCTGTATGGTGGAGTGAATATGAAACTGGAAACCAGCTGGTAGGCCTAGGTCCTTCATGGGCTTTTGAGCTATTGACAAACAAACCCTTAGCTACTTGGTACTACAGTAGTATCATTTCAATTCATAAACTAATGGAACATATCTCAGAAATCAAACAAAATGCACACAATTATCCACTTGAATGCGTCAGCCACCCATTACCAACAACTTTGATACGAATGATACTTTTCCTAATAAAAAGCAATAGGCCAATCTCCATCATCTTATAAATAATAAACTCGTCTGACTTGCGAGATGCTGACTGGTTGCATTACATAAAAGGAGCTGTGACCTCGGAGCAAGATTCAGATTAGACTATAGTCTGTCCAAGCAAAGAAGACATTCTGGAAACATGGAAAAATGACTTCAGCTCGATCAATATTGGTTCAACAATCATAAATTTAGTCCCAAATTGTAGAAAACATTCTACTCTACTATTTGAGATGAAAATTATGATTTTTGAAACAATATTGACTGAGCAGGAGTCATTTTCCCATCTTGCCAGAATGTCTTTTTTGCTTGGACAGACTAAACCCTACCGCCAATTTCCGATAGCGAAATTTGTTGCTCATGAATATAAGCTATTATTAGCTATCCATTGCCAAGGTTAACGATTGCGGTTAGATGCCATCAAATAGGTGTTTTCAATTTGCGCTAACAATGACTGATCAAGTTAATTTCTCGTCTAGAATGGCATTCATTGTTCGATCAAATTGCACTGGAATTGGTTATAGGATGATGATACAGTATACTGATGGTACATCTACTCGGATGATACGATCTACGCTTGATGGTGGTTGGTTATTGCTATCAATATTCAGCAGGAAGTGAATCGAAGCGTTTCAGTCATCGTGATACAGTTCAAAAAGGATCATAGACTTTATGAACTGTATGTTTTATTTTCTTACTCTTGTTTATTATTTCTTACTCTAGACTAAGTATCATAGACATTAATACGTACAATTCGTACGTACGTACTTTGAATTCAAAAAGTGTCATCATAGACATGAAGACGTGACTTCAAAAAGTACCATATAAAAATTATATCATTGTCAACTAAGAGAGATGTTATCAAAATTTTACAACAAGAACTGATACACTTAAAAAATAATAATAAATTGACATCGAAAATAAAACTGATTCAATAGCCTATAGTCCTATAGTAATGCAATTAGATTTTAAGGAACAGAATTTGAAGAGCTCAATATTTCTTAATAAAGAATACAGTTAGAAACATAAGAAAACAATGTTATTTTGATTAGTAATGATCAGTTTAATTAGTTTCAGAAAATGGAATTTAACGAACTCTTGCATAAGTTTAAAAACTCAATAGATTATAATTAAGGATTTTAAGACAGTATAAATAGTAAAAAAACTATGAGTATAAGTATAAGAAGAAAACAGAATAAATTACATATGGGTTGCAAGTAGAGACAATCGAGGAGAAATCAGCAAAAGATGATAAAAAAGTTACTGTAATTAATGAATAAATGAGATGATATTCCGCAAAATTCAGATGAAGAATACTCAAATAACAAAGGATTGACTTTTTAACTGATGTGACCAAATGAAAAGATACTGCACATACTTTTCCAATAAGTATAATATTATATTCTTTCAAATAAATGAATAGCCTAAATAAAAAAAGTATATAACTAAATAGCCACAGGACCAACTATAAGATAGTAATATTTACTAGATGTAGAAAGAAAGATACCCAACATTATCGTTGGATGAAGTAGTCTACATATTCCAATATACAATAATATTGCCAATCAATATTGAAGCCAAACTTTCAATTTCCAACTATAAAAACTAACCACATTACGCAGTGGCAAAACCTTTCATTATTTATATCACCAATATAGAGTCATGTCAGTACAGTATGCAGCTCTCAAATCGCGTGTATCATTATCAAATATCCAGGGCAGGGACCAGAACTTGGTGAGCTACAAGACAGAGCAAGTAAGTATAGTCTGATCTAGCAAAGAGGACATTCTGTCAAGAAGGAAACTGACTCAAGCTCCGTCAATATTGGTTCAAAATTTATAAATTTGTTTTCAAATTGTAGATCAGAATATTTTCTACAATTTGAGACAAAATTTATAATTTTTGAACCAATATTGACAGAGCTGGAGTCATTTTCCCATCTTGCCAGAATGTCTTCTTTGCTCGACCAGACTATAAATAAGTAAGAGTGGGTGGTAGGAAAGGACTTAGATGGCGCCTCTGGGCAGATCTAACAGGCACCAACGAAGTAGGCGCTTGGTGAGTGTCTGTTATTAGTGTTCAGCTCTTTCAGGACAGTCTAAATGTGGTTTCGAAAGCGAAATCCCTTAGCCAGTCACTCTCGACTCAATAAGCTCTCGCAGACCGCTAACAAACTGTCCTGACAGAGCTGAGCATGGATAACAATCATTCAGCAGTTGCCTGTTTTGTTGGAGTTAGGAATACTCTAGATTCTAGAATCTACTACATCTACATCTCTATAGTCTGTCCAAGCAAAGAAGACCCTCTGGCAAGATGGGAAAATGACTCCAGATTGGTCAATATAGGTTAAAGAATTACAAATGTGGTCTTAATAGTAGATCAATTAGTTTGATACAATTTGAGATCAAATTTATAATTTTTGAACCAATATTGACCGAATTCGAGTCATTTATCCATCTTGCCAGAGGGTCTTCCTTGCTTGGACAGACTATACTACTATAGTAGTAATATCCAGTCAATACAACTCAGATATATCTTACCTACTCCCACATACTATAGTCTGTCCAAGCAAAGAAGACCCTCTGACAAGATGAGAAAGTGACTCCAGCTCGGTCAATATTGGTTCAAAAATTATTGATTTGGTCTCAAATTCTAGATCAGAATGTTCCCTACAATTTATTGAGACCAGATCAATAATTTTTGAACCAATATTGATCGAGCTGGAGTCATTTTCTCATCTTGCCAGAGGGTCTTCTTTGCTTGGACAGACTATAACAGTATGTATGTTTCATGCTGACTAATGCATGTGAGTATATCTATACATATGTGGTTTGCATACTTGCCGAAAGTTTCAATGGCATTCAAATCTCAAAATCAGACATTTTTTTTCTCTCCCTTCACTCTCAAAATCTCTCCTTCTCACAGTATTTCTCTCTCTTTCAAAGCATCAGAAGCGATTTCCGGGCTTAGTTAAGCTTACTTAAATCCCTCCCCTCCCCTCACCAACCATCTTCCCCCTTTCCTAACCTTGAATAAGCTTGTACCTTCCTTTTATAGAATATAGAATAGAACAGCTCTCTAAGCGTCTTCGTATCTTTCTCTCTCTCTCTCTCTTCACGTCTCTATTTTTCTCTCTCCATTATTTAAATAGGCTGATCCAGGATCACTTCCCGGTTCACAAAGTTGTGTTTTATTCAACTAGACCTAGAGTATAGTCTGTCCAAGCAAAGAAGACATTCTGGCAGTTTCGGAAAGTGACTCCAGCACGGTCAATATTGGTTCAAAAATTCTAAATTTGGTCTCAAATCATCGATCAGAATGTTTCCTACAATTTGAAATCAAATTGATAATTTTCGAACCAATACTGACCGAGCTGGAGTCGTTTTACCATCTTGCCAGAATGTCTTCTTTGCTTGGACAGACTATACCTACACAGTAGTGAATTAATATGTATGTTCAATGCTCAGGTTAGTAATCATGACGTGAATTCATAAATTCAAAATAAGCAATATAACTGCAAAAAACTTGAAATTTCCAAAGTATCTCAATTATTATTTCTGTAAATCTTCAACTGTTATGATTACATATTACTGTATCTGAAATGGATACACCACAGTATGAATTGCGAAAATGCGAATACTTCGATTCTATCAATTAAATTTGTTATTAATTTTTATTTTTTCTAAATGAAAAGACATGAGTGTCAAACCACTGATTTATTAGAAAATCGAGATACCGGTTTCGGTTGTTACACCATTATCTCTTTAACTTTACCGTTAATCTCACTAACGGATACCGTTAACTGTTTATCTCTGGTAAACTGATTCATTCTATTCTCTATTTTTTCTCTTTATTCGTGGACCAAGTGCAAGAGGAGGCTTGCATGCCTCAACTTTGTCCACAAAACTATTGTAAAACATTTACGAAGTGCAAAATATAATCATTTATCTAGCCTATTTCTAATACTGTAATGTAAACACAAAATTCTATTTTCTGGATGTGATGGTCTCTTAAATCCTGAAATTTGGGCAATGAAAGACTTGGCAATAATGGAAAAAATTGTGTAAACTTAAAATGTACACGTTTTGACAAAAAATCGGAAACAAGCAGATATGAAGATTGTAGCCATTTTCACTGCCCTCCCCAATTTTCACTCGAAATACAGTAGTTTCGAATTCAGCCAGCAGATGGCAGTAGCAATAGGGTTATTTGGTTCGATTCCTATTGGACACGCCTCCAAGCTTCGCTCTCATTGGCCGATGACATCGGTTCGGAAAGTTTCGAAATTCAACTAGTAGATGGCAGCAGTTGTCGGGTGATGTTTCAGATTTGACTTGGACACGCCTTCATGCCCCGCCTGCTCTTTTCTGATTGGTTGACAGTTTTTCGTGAGTTCTTCCTTAGAAAATGGCTGCTATTAAATGGCGTGATGAATCATACAAAAAGCAATATACTATTCGTTTATGTATTCAAGCAGGTACAATTTTATCAAGTTAGTACTAGAAAGATTTATTTAAAGCATTTAGAATCAGTATTACTTTTATCGTGTTATCAAAATGTCTTTTATGGTGAAAATATTCTCATAATAGAAATATTTGAAATTCCCCTTTTCCTTCGGCTAACACGGCGCCCCCTTGGCCTGTGCGCCCTGTCGCACACTCCACACATCCCACCCACCCCGCACGAGGGCCCAGCCAATGGGCTACAAATTTTAACAACACAAAATGTTTTTAGTCTTGAATAACAATTGAATTGAAAAAGTATACGGTGTTGAAAAAACTCTGCAGCAAAATCTTGAACATTACATTTTAATAATCACAGAACAAAGAATTTGAATGTTATTTGAAAAAAATAGCGTATTCATAGAATGCACTAATAGGTTGGTTAGTCGTACTTGGAATAACCTATCGAATAAGTTGGATTAAGTAATTAGAATAATACAAAAAAAAACATTATAAGCCACATAAATTGAGTAATCTAGTTGTGAAATTGATTAAATGCATTATTATGTTATTATAAGCCAACTATTCAATCAGTTCAGCTTCTGTGATAAATTCATATTCTAATTAGAATACAAACTAATAACTTGACTAGCGATAAAATCTTGTAAAATAAAACAACTCATCCACGACACCATTCTTGTAATCTGTTCTACTAATAATAATTTATGAAGTCATTAGAAGTCGGCAATTATTGATTTAAACAGGGCGTGTCCTCATAGATAAGAAAATTAATGGAGAACTACTCAAGCTTGGAAGTCTAGTGTAATAGCTTGGATCATTTACATGAAATGTACTACCAATGCTAACATGTTTGTTGGAATGCAGGAATCCATTAGGTAATACAATACACTCGGACTAGGAAGTACAACAAACTAATTGATTGAACAATGTTTTAACCATAAGTAAATCAATCAAAACAATTAGTTTTCAACAATTGAGCAATAATTGTAACAAAATAAAATTGAACATGGCATTAGCGACTTCTATTATTATTATGATAATATTTAATCAAAAGAAGACAAAATAGGCAAGACATAGCACAATTGAAAAATCAGTGTTTTAGCCTAATTGAAAAGACAAGATGTTGTTTTAATATGGATAACTACTACAATATTACCTACACAACTACTCAAAAAATCAGTGTTCAGTCGCAATTTTGCGATTTCTGAGATTTGGGTAAGATTTACACAATCAACGCCTTTCAACTTTTCCACAGAATCCTATTCTCTTCAACTTCCATCAATTGAAAACACACATTTATGACCCTTAATAATTGAAAAATTGTATTTTTAAGCTTATTTTCTCAGTTATCTCAATAACAACTTCAACTGGTTTCATTAAATTTCTCATTTCTCAAATTTGCAATATGAATTAGACAATATGAAGAATTCGAATAAAGTTTTTAAAAAATTAATATTTTTTGAAAAATGTCAATTATTTACCATTGTATCTCAGTAACAAAGCGGTTATGAGAATATTATGCCCTTAAAATTTTCATTTTAAAATTTCAAATCTCAATAGACAATATTGTGCACTTATTGTTATTATGTTCACAACATGTCACCCGCCACTGGCCACTGTGTCTTCAAATATTATGTTCAATGGAACTTTTTTATTTACTTGGAGTAAGGAATCAGCCTGGGAAGTATTGCACATTCCTCCTGAAACACCCTGTCCCTGTCTAGTTTATTCCTTGATAATTCAAAAGTGATTATAACTGAATATGATTCACAAATCATTACAATGTCAATCTTATAAGAGTTTACAAAAATTTGACCAGGTTGACCAATTAAAAGTGTGACATTCAACATTGATTACACATTCTTTCCAGACTTGAAAGACGAAAAATGACCAGACTAAACCAGGCGAAGATTGACAGCTGCTACTTTGAGTTGATGAGAGAGTCTTGAATGAGGAGTGAGCTTGCGCATGCGTGTGGAGTCGAATAATGAAAGGAGTAAGCGAGGCCTCCTGTTAATTTATGAACCAATAACTATGGTAATTACCAGTCGATAATAGTGGACACCGTTAAACGGAATTCTAATTCTTTATCTTTTACTCTATCTTCACCGGTTTCTCTTCCTTATCATGTTAATTTACTATTTGTACCTCTACTCTCCTCTACTCATTTTGTTCTTCTCCCAAAAAATTTCAATTTACATTTTATTCCATCTCTTCTGCTTCTTCGTCTTTCTTCACTTCTTCTAATCTCTCCTTTTTCTTTTCCTTCTTTTTCTTGTTCTTATCCTATTCTTCTATCTGATTGCTTTCCCTTTTAAACCATATTCATCACCATCTTTGAGAACGTTCATCCAGTTTCTCACCACCATGTATCATACTTATTTCCCCTATAGCATCCCTTATTATCCTAGATCCCTCAATTTTTCCCCACTTCCTTCTCATTCAATAACTTTATTCTCTAGAGATATTCATTATTTTTCTTTTTACCAAATCTTTTTTTTTTTACTGGGTTTCTCAATCTTCGCGTTTTTATCAACTTATATAGAATCCTCCTCCCATTTACCTTCTTCTAATCCTCATTTCCACCTACCCCTCTAATCACCACCTTTCCCAGTCTCGCTACTTCTTTCTCCATGCCTTCTATTCTTCTTGTTCTTCTTCTTCTTCTTCTTCTTCTTCTTCTTCTCCTCCATCTCCTTCTCCTGCTGTTTCTTCTCCTTCTTCACCTCTTCCTCCAACTCCTCCTTCTTCTATATTTTCTCCTTCTCCTACTTCTTATTCTAATAGATCTTCCCACCTTTTCCATCACTTACTCTATTCCTCATCAGCGATATTTCCCCTTCTTTATCAGCTGTACCTTCTTTTCCCTCTTCTCAACCCAATGTACCCTCTTACCGCTATTTAACGTTCATCCTCTTCGCCTTCTTCCTTTTTTTCTACGTCTTCTTCTTACCTTTACTCATCCTATTCCTCCACTTATCTCCTGTTTTACCTCCTTCTTCGTTTCTCTTTTATTCTTTTCTTCTTCTACCTATCTCCTGCCTTCTTTTCTTCCTTTTTCCCAAGTATCTCCAGCTTTCTTCTTTCCTATATAATAACAGTTAGAAGCAGCATATTTATACTTGCCTCTCAGCTCGTCATAATGACCACTTTGCCGTATACAGCGCGGGCATAGCAACAATTATTAAACGCGGTTCTGACGAATAATAAACGGTCGCTCATCATACGCATGTGTGTGTGTGCGTGTGCGAGTAATAATCAGTCTCCAACACGAGCCGGGTTGACCTAGCACGCTTACCGCCATAATTAAATAGGACTAAACCTACTTACTTTTCACAGACTACCGGTAGCTAAATGTTTGTCTACCAATGTCTACAGGGCTATTCTACATGTCTAACTAGAATAACTAAAAAATAAATCAGTAAATCATAAAAGGCATTTCACTGATTTTGCCTTTCATTTCTATTAAGGTTCATATCTGTACTAATCTAGTTGGTAAAAGACTAGTATCTAGGAGACTAGACATTAGATTACTCTAGACTATTAGTATATTAGTATGATTACTCTAGTATATTAGTATGGAGCTTAAAAAATGAAATCTTTATCTAAAGCTATCACAACTTTTATAGCCTTTTAGTGTAATCCCATTAAAACTGAATTCAAATTATTATTAAAGTTGTCAAAAATTAAAATTTTCCATCTAATCAATGTTTATTAAATTATTGAACATTCCTAAAGGTTTAGTACATTTACTATTTCTGGTAAATTATTCAAACTAATATCTGACAACTATTGATGCTCATTTTTTCAAGGGGCAACTCTGTCTCTTGATCAATACCAAGGAGATGGAGAGAAAATAATAGCGAATTTTGATTATAGTCCACCACAGATCATTGGAATTACCAAGGTCACGGGATTGCTGAGCCCTGTTGCCACTGTTGTCCACCCTCACCCAAACAAAACATCACTCCTTCTCTCTCACACACACTCTCTTACTAGCTACCCCTAAGTACAAAGCGGCATCATCAGAGGGAGAAACAGGGAGTGGTGTCGGAAGAATTGCTTGACAATTCCAATGATCTGTGGACGACTATAGTACATTCGTTTGAAACCTTGGATAAACATAATACTCAATTTCGTCTCTACTTCAGCACAAGATAAGTTTTGTTGTGATACTATATGATACCTAACAAATACCTAAATCTGAGAGGATTAGTAATTAGAATTATATAAATAGAGTTAGAAAATTGAAGTTAAATTGGGAAAACTGATACCTAACCTAATACCCAAATATAAGAGAATAAGCTATTGAAATTATACAATTGGAGTTATAAAATTTATAATTAAAGGTAATTTGAGATAACTAACCTTCAACAAATGGAGAAAACCCAGCTACCAGCACCAATACCACCAGCACCGACATCCTTGCATTGTCACACCACGTCGCACCATGGTGACGGACCCCTAATGGTGACGTCACAACCGAACACCAGTCACCACGATCCTTCATTTCACCACCAATTCACACCACGCGCACTCTCATACGGACACACACAAACACGCGCCTACCCTACCAACTATCATATTAAACGGATTGTATTGAGATGTACTGGGCTATCGAATTAAAATCACTGAAATATTGCTTCCTTTTTAGTTGTAAAATTTTCAATAACTTTTTTGTAAAATTGTAAAATCTTCAATCACTTCAACACAGGTCCCGCCAGCATACTTCACGCCGCACGCGCACACTCAGAAGTAGCCTGGAACAGAAAAGAAGAAAAATTGAGTTTTGGTGATGATTAATGTAAGAAATTAATGTCATGAAAAGAAGTTCATATGAACTTGAAAATAAATATTTTCAAAATGCTGGTTAAAAATATCATGCTAAACACTATATTTAATATTTTACAAGTTTTCTCATATAATTTGAGAATGGATGAATGAGGAGGTTTATTCAACTATGAAGTTATGATTAAATTATTCAAGCTAAAACATAATCGGCTTCATTATGATCAGATTCAAGTCACAACATATTCGTGCATTTTTAGATTTTTGCAAATTATTATGAGTTTATTAATTTATTTATTGTTACAATTGCGACTTGATAGCAAGTATTTTAAGCAAAGGTGATAATGACTAATGAGTGAGTAAATGATAATGTTTACATGGTGAAAGAAAGATTATGAAAGTTTACATTACAGTTTTAACTTTAAAAAAAACTTTTTACTTTGAAAAATACTTGACTTTGATGAAAGTTCACTGTTCACAATAAATATCTAATCAAAAATAGTTATATAGTAGCCTCATTGACGGGGGTATCCATTAGGTTAATAGTATTCATTGCTTGGAATATCAAATAACTAGAGATTTACTTGAATTTTTGGATACTTGAGCAGCAAGGTTAGTAAATTTACTAGCCTTCTTTGAGCAGTATCTTAACATCATATCTAATCTATAACAATGGTTTCCAGTTTGAGATTCTTTCTGAAGGTGACATAGCTATAAAACTAACTGGATTAGTACTAGAAACACTTTCTTTTCAAATTCTGTGAGGGGCTGCTTATTGACGGTATTTATTGAATATTCAGACACATTTCTTACAGTAATAAAATTATTACACATTACTTACAGTAATAAAAGTATTACACATTTCTTACAGTGATATGCACATACAGTAATCCTAATTTCAGGTGCAACTGCATCTACATGCAATGAAAACGAAATCCCAGAGGGAAATTAGCCTTTTCCAGGACTGATGCACGGAATTCCACTATTGTGAACAAAGTAATGACGGAGAACAAAATTACAGGCTGTGCTGTCCTATCCTAGAGTCTGCCGGACAAAGAAGACCCTCTGGCAAGATGGGAAAATGACTCCAGCTCGGTCAATATTGGTCAAGAATTATAAATGCTGCCTTAAAAGTTGATCAAATTGTTTCCTACAATTTGAGACCAAATCAGTAATTTTTGAACCAATATTGACCGAGCTGGAGCCATTCTCTCAACTTGCCAGAGGGTCTTCTTTGCTTGGACAGACTATAGCAACGGGTTTAGTACTTGCGTTGCAACGACTAATGAAGCTACTCTCTGCCTATGTTATTTTGTACAGTGACCGAGTTCTCATTGACAATGCACCGTAAAACAGAATAAGAAGGACAAATGGGGTTGAAAAGAATAAGCATAGATGAAAGGAAAGAAGAGGAAAACGCAGAGGAAAATGGAGAGAGAGGAAGGAAGAAAAGAAAGGAAAATAAACAGTGTACAAAGTGAAATGAAAATTGAAAAATGATAGAGGTCAAAGAAGTGGAAGAACGAATAGAAGTTGAAGAAGGAATAGAAGGAAGACAAGTGAAAGAAGAAAGAGAAGAGAAAGAGAGAACATGAAGGAAAAAGAACTCAGAGGAAATAAAGAAGAATAATTGAAAGTGACACAAGAACGAATGACGTAATGTAAAAAGAATATAATATAAGAAGAACGGAAGGGGTTAAAAATAAGAGAAAGAATGAATGGAGATGAAAGGAAAGAAAAGGAAAACTCAAAGGAAAGAGAGAAAGAGAGATTTAGATTCAGATTCATTCACTTTATTCATGTAAATTACAAAATACATCGGCTCAAGAAAGAGAGAAAAAGAAAGAAATGAGAAGAAAATGAGGAATGGAAAAGCAAAGAGAAAAATTAGAGGAAAGAAAAATTGTTAAGAATAGAAAAAGTAAGAAGGACGAGGGGTTGGAAAGAAAGAGAATAATAAGAAAAGGAGAGAAGAAGAAAACGCAAACGAATATGGAGAGAGGATTAGGAAGAAGGGAAGGAAAATAAAATGAAGAGTGGAAAACCAAATAGAATACCAAAAAAAATAAAATAACAGAAAAATAAGAAGGTTGTGGGCTGGAATGAAAGAGAAGAATGGAGAGTGAAAAAGGAAAAAGGTGAAAAAGCAATGAAAAATGGAGAGAGGAAGAAGGAAAGGAAAGAAAATGAAGAGTGAAAAAAGCAGAGAGGATAGAAAATTGAGGAATGAAAGGAGAGAGAGAAGGAATAGAGGAAAAAGAGAGAAAAAAGAGGAATCATAAAGGAAAAAGTGCTGAGAGAGAGAAAAAAGAAAGATAAAAAGTGACAGAAGAACAGATGTCCAACGAGTAGTAATCAAATAGAGAAGAAACTCTCTAGTTGTATAGTCTGTCCAAGCAAAGAAGACCCTCTGGCAAGATGAGAAAATGACTCAGCTTGGTCAATATTGGTTCAGAAATTATATATTTGATCTCAAATTGTAGATCAGAATGTTTCCTACGATTTGAGATTAAATTTATAATTTCTGAACCAATATTGACCGAGCTGGAGTCATATTCTCATCTTGCCAGAGGTTCTTCTTTGCTTGGACAGACTATAGCTATTGTCAACCGCAGTCTAACTACAGTAGTGGGCATGATAAGCGTCATACAGTATCAGGTCCGAGCAACCAACTATCCAACTTTCAGTAATTTGGAGTCCAGCCTACTAGCCTGGTCACCTCGTTATACACCAGCTGTCGGTTTAATTGAAAATAACTGGACAATCTCTTTCTCACTCTCTTTCAATCTAATGAGGCTCACTTTATTATCCCCCTATCTCTCTTAAAATTTATACTTTTCGTTCAACTACTGTAATTTTTATGTACAATAATTATTTTTGTTATGGATGGACCATCAATTACTCCTTCCCTACACAGATCAGTAGAATATAGTCTGGTCGAGCAAAGAAGGCATTTTGGAAAAATGAAGCAAGATGGAAAAATGACTCCAGCTCGGTCACTACTTTATAAATTTGGTTTCAAATTGTAGAAAACATTATGCTCTACAATTTGAGACAAAGTTTATAATGTTTCAACCAATAATGACCGAGCTGGAGTCATTTTCCATCTTGCCAGAATGTCTTCTTTGCTCGACCAAACTATACCACTTCCCTCCAACAACAAGTACAATCTCATCACAACCTGAATCCGTTGAGAAGTGTATAAACCAACTCGTAGTTTAACAAGAATTTTTTTCGAGTCAAGATTTTTAAAATGAATGTCATTGTCAAATAGATCATTGAACTTCAGCGATTGAATCAGATGGATCACTTTATTCATACAGTAATGCCACGTTTACACCGGAATGTTAATAACATTTGTTAATAACTTTTTTGAATAACGTACGTATTATTATATAGACTTATATATTATATAACTTATTAACAAATGTTATTAACATTCCGGTGTAAACGTGGCTTAATACAGTAATAATCATCGGTTTGAATCCTATGTTATGAAAATTAAAATTTGACTAATTACAAAGTTCCCTTGAGTTAACTAAGCATAGGCTATGAAAACTTGTAAAATGACTCAGATATGGAATTTAATAAGCTAACGGTAATATAAATTTGTGCTGTAACTACATAAGATGGCGGAGTTTAGACATATAAATGTCATTCTTGGAGAGGGATGTTCAAAGCAATGGCGGCTCGTACCCACGAAACAGATGAAGTGCCCGTATCTTTCACTGTACAGCACTTCACCAGTTTCGTGGGTGCGAGGCGCCAGTGGTTCAAAGAGATCCCTCCCATTAACACTCGAATATGGGAGAGAAATGCTGTAGTAGAGGAACTATTATGTTTTTATTTTTCTGCATAGTAATTTGTAGAAGACAGTGTATAAAATAGTTTAGTCAGCCGTAAATGAACAGATTC
Source organism: Sogatella furcifera (assembly GCA_017141385.1). NCBI lineage: Eukaryota > Metazoa > Arthropoda > Insecta > Hemiptera > Delphacidae > Sogatella > Sogatella furcifera. The sequence continues at coordinate 6,814,716 of CM029549.1, forward strand.
CGGATGATTCTTGCATAACCCAGAGATCAGACACAACAAACAGAAAACCGCAAGACCTCGAGTGGAAGGTGAGAAGTTGGGTCAAGAAATTTAAAACTCTACCAACTTGATTGGAGTTGGAGAGAAGAAAAATAAGAGAATAGCATTTCTCATTGAAGAAAAGAGACAAAAATATTATTTATTTGTCAGTAGACACTATCACGCAAGAAATGAAGCTGAGTTAGAAACTTTTTGTGGTTTCTTGATGACTAAACCAGACAAAACTAGATAAGTTACTCTAGGTCAATAGCCTGTATTTCAATGAATAAAAACTACAGTTCTTGTAAATTGTAAGGTGGACAAGGATATTCCAAACCCATACTTCATCAGATTCCCATAAAAACGTTCTACATCTCAAAAAGTTTCCCATAAATCATGGGAACTGTACTGGACCATAGAGATAACCTAGCGTGGGACATAAAGTCAACATAGTAACACATGAGTAATATAATCACTGGTTCACCCCCTTACTCTAAGTAGAATCTGATCTACTGTACATGCTATCCAACATATACATAATAAAGCTACAGTATTTCTTTTGCTGTAACGTATACTGGATTCTATACTAAACCATGTAGTATACGATATCACATGTACTAGAGATCCTACCAACTATAGTCTGTCCAAGCAAAGAAGACATTCTGGGAAAATGACTCAAGCTCGGTCAATATCAATTTAAAAAATATAAATTTGTTCTCAAATTGTAGGAAACGTTCTGCTCTACAATCTGAGAATAAATACATCATTTTTGAGTCAATCTTGACCGAGCTGGAGTCATTTTCCCATCTTGCAAGGATGTCTTCTTTGCTTGGACAGACTACACTTCTACTATAATATTTCTTCCTTGACTTCTATATTTCACTGATATGAGGGAACAGGAGTAAACGAATGTGGTAAGAAGATCCATGACTCCACACCCAGAAACCGAGAACTTCGAACTAGTTTATGCACTAGAAAAAATAGGAAACATAAACCATCTGAATCCCTACACTAAATCTGATTCAATTTCATTGATTCCGTCACTAAACTTGACTCTGATTCACTGATAAATTACGTAACCAGAAATCTGATAGACAGTATTGAAACAATTCAAGGTTAACTAATTCACACAACACTAAAATTGGCATTTTAACTAATGGTGTTTATTATTAAATAATCTTTAATTAACATCTGGAATTAACTAGAATCTAATTATCGATTTCAATCAACTAATTACTTTATTCAGTAAAATTCAATAAACAATTCAGGTAGGGGAAACTCATTTCAATCTAATGAATGTTTTAATGAAATTGGCATCAAATTAGTCAGGAATACAATATTGGATTTAGAAAATCCGCTAACCGCTTGCTTTGCGTTAGATAAAGTAATTTTTGGTAATTGATTTTGATCGACTTACTTGAAAATAGCAGTTACCAATCAATTTGACATGAAAAGTACATTAATTTTAATTGGGTTCAGTACAAATTCATTACCTATTTTGATTTCAACAGCCTACACCATTTATTTTGACAAACTTTATCAATTTATAAATAATTTATTTCTTTATCAATCATTGAAAAAAGGGTCATGAAACTTTGTTTGGAATAGAATGACTTATTTATTGACGTGGCGTAGTTCAGATTGTAATGTCCACTCTAACACTTAACCAATTAACATTCGTTCAATTAGTGAACTGTGAACATGTCCTGATTACGAATCACTTTTAGCAAATGTTGTATTGGTAGTAGCCAATGTCACTTGTATACCATTGATTGACATGACATTAATATTTTCAAAATCTGTACGAGTATATAACTACAAAAAATGTTGAAAATTTTTCATGTGGAACATTTACACATCTCAAAGGAGTCAATGAATTTGGGAGCACGTTTCTGAAATTTTTCCAGTTTAACAATTTTCCTAGTTTTCCTATTTCAACATAGTTCCTATGAACACAAAAACTATTTACACAAAAACTTGAGTTAAAACTAGAGTTTGAAAAGGTTTCGGTAACATGTCAGAACTGCAAAAAACGTTTCTGACGTAAATTTCAGACGACTGATCCGCGCCTAATTTAGGGTGCCTCACAACAAAACCCAGCTTACACACTCAGACACAACATGTCTGTTCTAAATGAGAGTTTTGTTGTGTCTTGGCCCATTGTTGCACTGGCTTTCTCCATTACAACAGGTTAATGTGCGCGGCCAACTTTGCATTGCGAGAGACAGACAGAACGATAAAGAGAGCTAGAGAAAGAGAGAGAGAGAGAAAAGCCAACAAAAACCCATCAGCAAAAACAAAAAGCTCTTTACAGAAAAAGTCGTTAATCACATAGCACTCGTTTGGGCAATGTCAGTTGAACGGAGAACAGTTTAATGAGCGATACATTGTTCTTTGAGAGGATTTGCGTGGTCTGGAACACTGAGAACATTGTTCGAGTTCAGACAATCATTGTACGAAACTCGGAAGATGCCAAAGATGTCAACAACAAAACTGAATGGTCGAAATGAGTATGAATATGAAGGGAGGAAGCTACAAAGTTGGACAATGAATGAAAACTAAAATGTGACCAACCCAATAAAACGTTTTGAAAACAGATGTTTTGTTTTGTTCAAAATTACATCTTCTTCAATATATTTTCTTGTAAAATGTATTACTGTATTCAGGCTACAGGATTTGGTATCTGTTTCAGCAGAAAGTTTTATTCGAGTATGTACAGTCTGTCCAAGCAAAGAAGACCCTCTGGCCAGATGGAAAAATGACTCCAGCTTGATCAATATTCTTTCAAAAATTATAAATATAGTTATAATAGTAGATCAAATTGTTTCCTACTGTTTGAGATCAAATTGATAATTTTTGAACCAATATTGACAGAGCTTGAGTCATTTCCCCATCTTGCCAGAGGGTCTTCTTTGCTTGGACAGACTTCAGCCTTTAAGTTTCAGAGAGAAACTTGAACAAATTTTATTAATTATGTATCTATGTTTGCAAGTGATTCTCTCAATCAATAGAGCATACAATTTTAGTGGATTTTCATAAATAATCACATAATCTCAACACTTATTATACTGAACATTTATTGCCTACATAATAACTATTATTATAAGATCTTTATTTTCATCTTTAATTTTCATCGAAAAGCAAGCTCCTTTTCAAGGTGATTCAATGGTACTCATTCATGCAGTTTTCAAATACATTCAGATAAGTTTAAAGAACAAGGCAGGTATCAAAGGACACGTATATTAATTATTCAAGAAATACAATAAACTTATTAGATATTACAAGTAAATAGATCAATACTTATAACAGTTATACTGTGATAGACAGTAAGGCTGGTATTACACGATAATAGTTCTATGATCATATCTGATCATATGGAAAGAGATGAAAATACGAAACCATATTTTCATCTCTTTTCATATGATCAACTATGATCATAGAACTATTATCGTGTAATACCGGCCTTATACATTTTACATCATGTGAAATTCCGTTTACACAAATTATTGAATAACTAAACTCCCCCAGCACAATAATATTTGGCCTAAAAATTTCGAAAGTAACCTAGTATCGAAGTTTGATCAGTGTAGGAAGTAGTAAACGGTTAGAGATCGCGGGAAGCCGATAAGAGAGTTTCAAGAAGAGTTGATTCAAAAATAGTAGTAGGTAAAAGAAGAAGTGAGGCAAGAAAAAAAAGAATTAAAAGCAGAAGGAGGAGGAGGAGGAAGAAGAGAAGAAGAGGAAGAAGAAAAAATATGGTGAACGGTGGCAAGATGATAGGAATGAATCACAGTATAGATAGCGCTGTTGTATCCTGCATAATGTATATATTATTATAGTCAAGTTATATACGTTTACTTGATGGTAGCGACTATTTATGTTCATTCGTTCAAGCCATGCAAAGCCAAGTGAAGATCTAGATCCTAAAATATCCACGTCCTTTAATAAAACAGACGGGATGAAAGGAACAGAAACATAGTGAGGTTATATTAAGAGAAAAAAGAAAAAGAGAAGTAGAAGAAGATGAAAGGTGAGAAGAGATAGATGTAGAGGAGAACCAGAGTAAGGATAAATTAATAAGGGGAGAATTATGAATTGAAAATTTACAAAGAAATGAAGATAAAAAAGAATAGAAGGAAGTTGAAACGGACAGAACAAAAAGTATAGAAGAAAAGAAAAGAAACAAAGTATAGAAAGAATAGAGAATAAGCCGTCGAAAATCATGAGAAATGGGATAAGTGGTAACAGTAAATTAAAAATACAAACGAGGGACGAGGGAAATGAAGAGAGAAAAAAGAGAAAATATGAAGAAAATGGAATAATGAGAAATACTAAATGAAAAAGAAAGTGATTAATTGAGGAGGTGAAAGTGAAATTCATCTTTTATTTTGTTAATATATTCTCAAAAAGATGTGGATGGAGAAATGATATGGAGATCGAGAAGACAATGGAAAGAGAGGGATTGGCAGAAGATGAAGAAGATAAATAAGCTGATTTAAAAATGAGAAACAGAGAAAAATAATCTGAGGGAAAGAGCAAGCACTCGATAAAGTAGAGGAGGAAGAAAGTATTAAAAAGAAATGGAAGATTAAGATAAAAGAAAAAAGATGAAGTAAAAAGAAAAATAAGAACAAGATAGTACAGATGATTAGGAAGGGGAATATGAGAGATAAAGTAAAAATTAAAATATAAAAGGAAGAAAAACAAAACAATGATGAAAAAAAGAAAAAGGCTGAGAAGAAGGAGGAAAAGGAAGAAAAGAATTAGAAGGAGAAGGGGTTAGAAACAGAGGCTAAAACAGAAGTGTCAATATTATTAAAAGACTTGAAAGAGTTTGGTATGGGGCTACTAACATCAGTAGGGACGGACAGAACAAATAATTCATCAGTTAGAAAAAGGCTCCCTGACTGCCTTTCTTGATAATGTGACGACAACACACACTGAACTTAACAAAGTTTTCTTTTGTAGAACGACTGTTCGGTAATTTATTAGAACTTGAGAATACAAAGGCAACAATCTTGATGAATTTATTATTGGTAATGAATTTGGACTGTTGTTTTTAGATTGGGTCTTCCATTACTTAATTTGTTGGAGTAATTAGTGAATGTTTTTCAATTATAAATTCTCTTTTAAACAATTCTAGAGATTTGTCAAAATGTTCATGACTGCGAGATAAATTCGAGGTTTTAGACACATTCGAGATAAATAGACACACATTTAAGAGTCTTCAAATTATAAGGACAAAGACAGAGATCTACTCCATTTTCAAGACAGCCTACTTTAAAAAATTTAAATTATGATTTCTTCATTTGAGTTGAATCACTAAATTTAAAAATTGTATTACTATTGTTAATATGCAACATTATAACTGTAAACTGTTTCTCTTAGGGCTACTGTATTCGTTAAAACTTTAAAATCAAAGTACCTTTTTCTTTTAAAATATTTTTATTTTACACTACGTTTCGACGATATTTTCGCCATTTTCAAGTGTAAATAAAAGTGAAAATGGCTATATCGTCGAAAAATGTAGTGTAAAATAAAAATATTTTTTAAAAAATGGGTACTTCGATTTTAATTATTTAAAGCTGTAAACTGCAATAGATTGGTCAGAAATCCCATTCTATGTGAGTTCTGATCAGAAATTTAGCACAAAGATTCTAGAGGCTACTGATTTATTATCGAATTTATCAAAAAATTTGTTATATTCGGTTGATGGTAAAGCTAATGCCGTACATTGCGTACATAGATAATACATTTTTGTTCTCGGTGGCACTCCCAATCTTCAAAAAAATAATTATTCGCACAAATCCATAAGAAGACACTTTCTCAACAAAAATTGACATTATAATGATGAGAACATTATTCTCATTACATGAGCAAAGACAGCTTTCTATGTCACGAATTCTTTCATTTCAAGCAACAAATATCAACCAGCTCACAAGCCTTATTCAAGATAATCAACCCTCAGTTAACCCAAATTAACCATCAGTTGAACCAAGTTAACTCTCAGTTAACCTTCATTTAAACCTCAGTTAACCTTCAATTAACCCTTTAGGTTGACCCAAATTAACCCTACTTAAAACATTGCTGAGTTTCAGTAAACCCAAGTAAACCCTCAGTTGACCAAAGTTATCCTCAGTTACCCAAGTTAACCCTCAGTTGACCCAAATTAACCCTATCAGTCAACTTTACAAATCCAACCAATTCAAAAACAGCCCTACCTGTACCAAACTCTTCCTCATACACCTGAGAGCACACCCCGCTATGATAAAGTGACCGCTGGGGCACCTATTCGAATATTCAAGGCGTTACCAGCGACCGTGATAACGTTGCATCGCTCCTTATTTATAGAAACCGGTATCACTCGATAGGAATCCAGTCCACAGCCCAGTCCAAGCAAAAGAGACATTCTGACGAGATGGGAAAATGACTCCAGCTCGATCAATATTGGTTCAAAAATCATTAATTTGATCTCAAATTGTATAAAACATTCTAATCTACAATTTGAGACCAAATTTATAATTTTTGAACAAATATTGACCGAGCTGGAGTCATTTTCCCATCTTGACAGAATGTCTTCTTTCCTTGGACGGACAAACTATACCCGACTCTGATGTCCACCGTATGCTGCGGATTATGTATCCATTTACCGATCTCTTGGCATCGGCTGCGAATAAATAAATAAAATAATACATAAATGTATTTATTTCCAAGCTGTGTAGGCTGTTAAAAGGCTAGCGCCGCAACTAGTTAGCTAATGTTAACAGACAGTTCAACTCATATCCCTACTAGTATATCTGTGTTTAATGACATGAATAACTTAGAACTCGTATATACAAGTAAAATGAGAATACTATATGAGTGGAACATGAGTATACCTGTAGAATTTACCTCACAACACATACAACAAATATAGCTTGTTCAAGCTGAGATGAGATGCATTCTCAATATATTGTGTACTATTACCTGATGTACTTGCACTTGATGATCTTATACTTGTATCTTGTGTACTTGTACCTGCTGTACTTGTACTTGGTGTACTTGTACTTGGTGAACTTGTACCTGGTGTACTTGTACTTGTTTTACTTGTACCTTGTGTACTTATATCTGGTGAACTTGTACTTGGTGTACTTGTACTTGGTGAACTTGTACTTAGTGTACTTGTATCTTCTGCACTTGTACTTGTTGTACTTGTACCTTGTGTACTTATATCTGGTGAACTTGTACTTGTACTTGGTGTACTTGTACTTGGTGAACTTGTACTTTGTGTACTTGTATCTGGTGAACTTGTACTTGTACTTGGTGAACTTGTATCTGGTGTACTTGTACTTGGTACTTGTACTTGGTGTACTTGTATGTGAACTTGTGCTGTACTTGTATCTTCTGCACTTGTACTTGTTGTACTTGTAACTGGTGTTCTCAGCTGAACTAAATCTATCTACTACTAATCTTATCTACTACTAATCTATTTATCTACTATATAACTACTGTAACTCCATACTAATACTGTACAATGTACATACTAACAAAGCGAATAAGCGAGTATACCTGGACAATTCAATTAATAACAAATGTATCTATGTAACAAATGTACAATAACCCACAACAAGAGTGTAACCAAAGAAAAATACACAACAAAACATGAAGTTTTACTCTAGAATACCTTTATACTAAAAGATTATATACTGTACAACAAAAACAAAATAAACCTGTATAGTAATATATCTATGCATTGAGTGTTTAGAACAAAGGTCACATGGGTTCACAAAGTATTGACGGATACTTGAGCGGTTGACTTTGAATGTCATCAGATAAGACGAATCAAATGTCTTCCTCGAACTGTGATCTCTGCCGGTATCCTTGGTGTTGTGACTTGTTATATGGAAGGTACTTGGTAATGAGAGGTGTAGTGTGTCCAAGCAAAGGAGACAACCTGGCAAGATGGGAGAATGACTACAGCTCGGTCAATATTTGATCAAAAATTACAAATTTGATCTCAAATTATAGAACAGAATGTTTTCTACAATTTCAGACCAAACTTATAAGTTTTAGATCAATATTGACCGAGCTGGAGTCATTTTCCCATCTTGCCAAAACGTCTTCTTTGCTTGGACAGACTATATATGGGAAAAGAGAATAGTGTAGACCACCGTGGTGTAGTACATGGTATAGGTATAGTCTGGCCAAGCAAAGAAGAGCCTCTGGCAAGTGGAAAAATGACTCCAGCTTGGTCAATATTTGTTCAGGAATGATAAATGTGGTCTCAATAGTAGATCAAATTGTTTCCTACAATTTGAGATCAAATTGATAATTTTTGAACCAATATTGACTGAGCTTTAGTCATTTTCCCATCTTGCCAGAGGCTCTTCTTTGCTTGGACAAACTATAATGGTCGACTTTTCCGGGTCCGACTCCTCTGATTTTTCAAGTTCTATAGCAAAACGTGAGGATCTGATTATGGATTTACTGTACTAAGTATACACTAACTACTGCCTGTAGTAACTTGTCAAATTTGAACCATTGTAAATCCATCTATTGTATTAAGGAATGATGAGAAAGCCTTTTTAGACCGCCTTCATCTTAACGTAATCTTGGTTTTATTATGATTATTTATGTTTAATTATTGTTTTATAAATGCTTATTACAGTTTTATTGCTGGTTATTTTGCTATGGCACCTGATCGGACATTGCTTCATGCCATTGTACAGCTATTTTACTTAATTATAATTATTTATAGATTATAAATCAGCTTACATGATAATGTGTATTGCTTTAAAAGTTGATTTTTTTTAAATTATATAAAAAATCTTGTAATATTACAAGATCTCCAACTTTATCTAGCTACCGTACTCAAACGAACAGTTCATGAGTTCAAATTGACAAACAAAACTATTAAACACGAATTTTTATTGGATTAATTGCTAACCTTTCTCACTTATTCAAGATTATTTTCAATGAGGTAACCAATGAATAATCAATCAATTAAAGCATTTTGATAATAACGTCCAGTCAATAGGTCACAAAAAATGGTTTATTACAAGAATCAATCAATTAGACGTCAATGTGAACTAATAAATTGTAATCAATGGCCGCTATTTTTACGAAAATCAACCATCTGAATCGAAATTTTTGGTAATCAGAGAAGATTTTTGATTGGGGTTATTTATTATCTGAATCCGCGGCCTATTACTCATATGACCCTCCGCGACCTCGCCACTAGATTTATTACTTTAATGGCAATAGACAACCGAGATAAGGCCAAGACCCATCGCAACCCAGCTTCCATAAATTGAAATATATCGATTCAGAGTCTGAAGTCTAATGAAATACGATCTAAAAAACTTGGAAAAAATGTCCTCAATTGAAATTGATCAACCGAATCGATCGTTATTTATTATCAGGGGACAATAATGTTGTGTCTTCTTTATGAAAGCTGACCTTTTTCCACGATTAAAAAATTGAAAAGTCAAATTCAGGAGTTGTCTGTATCGTAATGCAGGGTAGCCCATAAGAAAGATCTCACTAGCAATTTTTTGGACTATGTTTTGTTGAAAAAAAATTCATTTCTGCAACTGACTTAGCCACTCTGTATTCTCACGGTCTCTTAAGGAATTGAATTAAATTGAATATCCGCCTTTATTTAAACCTAGGAGGGCGCAGCTGGCCTTCTCTTTTCACTTGACCCTCAAAGAGAGATAGGAATATTGTGAATTTTGTAGATAATTATATGTAAGCTCAATTTATTATATTTCTTTGATCAACTTTCCAATAATGTTATTATTTATATTAAATATTGAATTATTCCACGTGACCCATTTACCCCATAAAAGTACAAGCTGCGGAAGTTTGTAATTCTTATAGTCATGAACTAAACATTATTATTGAGAGGATTAGGGGGGAAGGGGTGGACACAATGAATAATAAATAGCACTTCAATCGACCCAATCATTTATGAACACCCCACAAATTCGACTTCTGAAGAATACAATAATACCAATATCTATTATTGTCAAATCATAAAATCAATTATAATTCATTTTTGTGTATTAAAATTGAATTATTTTTCATTTTAAATAAGAATCGCAGTACCCTTTTCAATTATTTTTTATTTATGCACAAGCACAACACATCTCGACTACTCAGAGTCATTTTCAAAAGCTGAATGAAAACATGTTATGAATAAAAATAATTGAAAAGGGTACTACGATTCCTATTTAAAACAAAAAACAGTGATAAACTATCCCTAAGATAGAAGAAACATTGAAATTTGATTGTATATTCTAGTCAAAGATTGATAATGTCAATATTATAATATGGATAATTGTGAATTATCTTCATTGTTTCATCTGAAGCCACGTTTACAACGAAATGTTAATAACTTTTATATAATAAATTATATAATATATAAGTATATTATTATTTAATTATAGTCTATATAATAATACGTTATTAACATTCCGGTGTAAACGTGTCATTAAGGAATTGAAAAAACGTTTAAAAATTTTCTTTCAGTTAGTTCCAGGTGTGAGGTATGAGGTTGTGCTACAATGTAGGCCACTCTTACCCTTATTAACCAACTTTCCAATAAGTGTTTTACTGAATGTTGGGCCGAACTTTAGCAACATAATTCACTCACAAAGTTGCATTATCAACTTCAACAAAGAACTTTGCAGAATACAAGTCAAGAAATTCTTTGTGCGATAAATTATTATCGTTCTCTCTCTCTCTCTCTCTCTCTCTCTGACATGAATGAATCTGATTCTCTCTCTCCCTCCCTCACTCGCTAACAGAAACAAGAAAAGCTCGCGAAAATGTCAGGAACACGCAACCGGAGAAATTAATTTGCAAGATTTCAAAAGTTGGCGAATTTCCGTTCGCTTGAGGAGAGAGAAAAGAGATGGAGAGTGTGTGAGTGAGAAAGATAGACAGAAGATGAGAAATACTAATTTTTCCCACATGAGAAGAGTCAGAAATAAAGTTTTCTTTCTTAGCAATCAATTGAAGTGAAAGAAATGAAAAATATCTTCCTGAGGGTAGAAAATTACAGAAAAATAAAATAGGCTACAGTATTCTTACCACAGACATCCGATACTTTTCTAGCAATCAATTAAAATGAAAAACTCAAAAACATTTTCCTGAGGGTAGAAATGTAAGTAAAAGATGATGATTCTAATCACAGAAATTTAATGGATTTCTTCTACTCGACTTCATCCTCCTCCTCCTCCTCCTCCTATTCTTGTCAATAGCATTCCAGTATAGCAGACGCCAAATAGTTAGGCGTTTTCGTCTGTCTCTTGTACGTGATGTAACCCAGTACCAGCTGATACAGCTGATATAAAGCATCTATTGACTCCTTTGGTTTTAAAAGCACTATCTAGGCAAAGCTAAATGATAATTCCAATTGAGTTATCACATAAGTCATTCGCTGAAGGAGCGGACGAAACCGCCTACATTTTTCAGCTATAAAAGATACAGTATTACGTTTCTGTAATAATATTTATTGGACATCTTTGTTTTAATTTTTCATAATTTTTGTGATTAATTAAAGTTTTTGTTTGGAAAATTACAGCATTCAAAATTTTATTGCATTCAACTCAGGTTTCAAATATTATCATAAAATTCCACAGAAATAATTACTGTATTGTCATCATACTACATGTGTGTCTAAATAAAAATTTCAATAACAGTCAATAACAAAAAACCTAAAATGACATAGTTACACACTCCAAAATGACGGCACATTCTCCATTATTTTCCTAAACATTGAACAGCTTAATTGACTGCACTTACGGAGCCGAAGTGTGTGTGAATTATCTACTCTAGATAACAATATTGTCCATGCTAATTACCGGTTGGCATGCAACGCAACCTATAAAAGGAACACTTTCTAAAGTTTTTACGGCAACTTACACACTTCAAATAGAGTGCCGGGTTCTTTGCTGTGAGGAAGCGATAACTTTATCTTGTGTTTACTCCCAGAGAGAAGAAGAAGAAGAAGAGAGAGATAGATAGACAGAAAGAGAAAGAAAGCGAGAGAGATAGAGAGTAATCAAACAGAAAAGAAAAACTGAGTAAGTTGGACAGCTCATACGACTTAATAATGCATAGTCATATCAAGTTGAGTTGAGAAATTCCAAAATGCATTATTCAGACATAATAGGCTTAGTTGTGGGAATGCAATATCAAAGTTTGAAGTTTAGTTGAAGAAGAATGCACTGTCAAATCATGACAAGTTGGTTATGGGTTTAATGAATGAATTGAATTACATATTTTCTTCCCCTGTCACTTAGAATTTAGAATAAAGAAGATTCATCACTTTTTTGGAATTTATTAAGAAGAACTATGATTTGAATTATCTATAGTCGATGGGTAGAACAATAATAATATGAACAGATGAAAATGGAGATTTTGAATTGCATTGCAAGTTATTCCAATATTTAGAAATAATATTTACTGTACCTAACAATAAAATATGATTCTTGTAAATTTTCTATTAATCACTTGTAGCCTACTTTATTATGTGGAATAAAAGTGATTTTGATTCGATTTGTATTTTTAATAATAAATGTCATCTAATAGGACTTCCTTCACGATTCTATCTTAACATTTAAGAAGATATTTGAATTTGTAGTTTCTGTTGAGGAGACAATATTAGGATTCACCTGTTTGCACCCATATATTTTATAAAATATTAATGAAATACTAAAAATTGTCACAAAAAAACTAAATATTGATCACCAATAAATTTCTAGTGATTGATTAATTGATTCATCCATAAAAATGTACAATATTACTAAATAAAAGTTTATCAGAGATTGATGATGGTGTAGCAACCGAAACATGTATCTCGATTTTTTTATAAATCAGTGGTTTGTCACATCAGTGGCTTTTTATTCAATTGGGAATAGACTTAACTCCTAAACATTCTCAAAAAACAAAATAAATCTCTCTTAGTATCAACTCTTAATACTTGAAAATTAGTTAAAGTTATCAATGGAAAATTGGCATATTTATCCGGGAATCTCACCCGGAACCGATATTCTACAGATAATGCATTTAATCAATGCAGCAGGCAAATGCATCAAATTGTGGAATGAGCCAATAGTGATAGTGAATACATTCACTCGGCCACTAATTCTAATTTGCATACCATGGTCCACCAAGTGAATGACGATGCTGACTGTCAGTCCAATTGAAAAGAGGGAGAGAGAAGGATAGAGAGAGTGAGAGAAAGAGCGAATGGAAGAAACATCGAATGAGTTTAGTTTATCCAGCTCAGTGATTGGTGCATCCATTATTTCAATTAACTTCAACTCAATGATTGGTTCAGTTGTTTAGTTCGTTCCAATAAACTGATTGTGGTTTTTATCCGGTACTTGAAAAACAAGTGATAAGTGGTTCTAATACTAGTGCATTTATTGAACCCAACTAGAAGTAATACAAAATGGTCGCTAACTCACCGAAATGATCATCGCTATATAGTCAAAACTAAACATTCAGCCTAGTTGTTTACAAATATGTAGAAAAATCAAGCTTGAATACATTAAATCCCAAAATCAATCACTACTATCAATACCTAGTAAAAACCGATTGCACATTTATTGCAAAACTCTCCAACAATTCCAGAGCATGTTAACTTCGTTTTTATTTAATTTTCCAATCACCACGTGCCAACATAGAATAAATGAAAAGTAAGAGGCACCTAGGAGGTGGCCTCATAAAAGTCAATTCCAAGGTGCATAAAATATTATATTAAATGTTATTAATCTTAAGCTAATTCTACCAAATATAATTTAATTCATGCCTCACCTACCTACTGCATTATCGCCGATTGAACGAAAGTTTTATATTTTATAAAGTTATATTTTATGAAAGTTATAGTATTTTTATAGTGATTATCATTAAGAAAAACGTTGTTTTCCCATCGATCAATTTACTGAATTTTTTGATAAATTATTATTCATATCAATATGGTAGCCGATGATATTCTTGTTATTATTTTTGCAAAACTTTCCAAAAAATTGGATGAAATTGAAGAACTTCATTTTTTGTGAATTTTAATGAGATTGGAAATGAAACATTTCTCCCATTTATCTTGGGAAGAACATCTAGGCCTAGATGAAACCACAACCTTCTACAATATAGATATATTCTACAATATAGATATATTCTACAATATAGAGAAATGATGAAATAGATGGTTAGGGATGAAACCGTCTATAAGTGAAAAACATCGATGAATCCCATCGCAAGTATTTAAATAGATGGAAAACGTTTATGGAAAGTGGAAGTGCTCAAATGGCTAGCGCTAAAAATTAAGACGGTATTTGAATGACTACCAATAATTAATAGTAAACTGAGCATACACATGCTCAGCTCTGACAGGACAGAGCAGCATGATAACTGTTTGCAAGAGTCATACTGTTAGCTGAGACTGCTCTCGACCGTTCACCGACTGTCCTAACAGAGCTGAGAATTAATAACAGTCATTTGCCAAACTCCTTAATTTTTGGCGTCTGCTAATACCCGTATACAGTAGTACAGTATATACTTATTAGTCTATGCTAATAATACCTATCTACTGAAAAGCAGCAGCAGCTAATGCAGCAGACGCGGTCCATATCGATTACTGTAATACAGTGAGGTGAAAAGATGAACTTGACCCAGGCCAGACACGTCTGATCCACTAGTCTGCCATAGCATAGCTCCCTCCAGCGCTCAATACTAATCCCACTGTCTATTCATCACCACTCGCATTTCGACACCCACTCTCACTCATTTCTCACCATTGGTTTCCAACAAGAAGAATTGAGAAACCAACTACAGAAATTGCCTATTTATAATTTTAAAATTCAGAATAACATAGATTCTGTCTATGCTAACTATACTGATAAGACATATTTTCTATTTAAAATATAAATCTCAGTACGGTACCCTTTTTGAAATGATTTTTATTTCATCATGACATTTGAAAAGAGTTGCATTTGAAAATGTCTCTTATCCCACGTTTACACCGGAATGTTAATAACATTTGTTAATAACTTTTTGAATGAATTATAATTATATAAGCTTATATATTATATAAAAGTTATTAACATTCCGGTGTAAACGTGGCTTTATGAGCCGGAACATGTCATGATGAAATGAAAATAATTTCAAAAAGGGTACTGAGATTTATATTTAAAGTAGAAAACATTGATAATTAGCCCTAAGAAAAAGGAAAGATTGATAAGACATAGTCTGGTCGAGCAAAGAACACATTCTGGCAAGATTGGAAAAAGACTCCAGCTCGGTCAATATTGGTTCAAAAATAATAAATTCTGTCTCAAATTGAAGAGCAGAATGTTTTCTACAGTTTGACATCAAATTGATAAATTTTTAACTGATATTGACCGAGCTAGTCATTTTACCATCTTGCCAGAATGTCTTTTTTGCTCGACCAGCCTATAGATTGGTATAAGCATTAATCAATATAATAAGGGCCTACAATCAATCAATCTCATCTTTCAGACGGGAGCCCCCCATAATGAAGAAATGTCCGAGATATTTTTATGTTTATAGGTCAATAGAGTTACAATTAAAAAATAATAAAATAGTCAAAATGTGGGTCAATCTAAAATTGTAGATTTGGTGCTTGTATTGTGGAACTTATTAAAACAAATAATATAGTTTTAATGAGAAATTGAGAAGTTGGACAAATTTGATTCTTAGAAAAATATTATTATTTGTCTAAATTCACACAAACTCGACTGTATATTGATATGGAATATTACAGAAAAAGCGGTAGATCTACTCAATTTGCAAAACATTATTCAACAGAAACCGTACATTATACGTCAATAACACAAATTTTCCTACTTCAAGTACAAATCCACTAACGCGGAAAACACAGGCCAATAAAATCTCGAACCAACTTCCCCGATTTGCTTTCTGCGGTAATAACACGGGCTGAAGCCCCACGTGCCCCAAGAATTTGATAGTCTGGTAGAATGTGATTACCATTTCTCACACAACGAACAATGTTTGAGTATTGTGGAAAGCGTTTTTATTGCATGGCATGCGTCTAAATGGAAGCCATTACGCCAAAACAGCCTCTCCAAGTCAAAGTGTTTACGCTCGTACACCGGAAAATGTTTCAAGCACTGACGGGTTGTCTTGTCATGCAACCATATCCCTAATCTGCTAAGGGTGTGTGCCGAACGACCGTAACCTCTGCAGAGCATTGCCGTAACACACATATAACTGAGTAATTCCATAATGCACACGATCAAATAGAACTGAACCTCGCTTCAGCTACTTTACCTATTAACAATCGTAACTAGAACTAAGGCTCGCTTTCCTCAATGTGGCTCAGTCAAGCAAAGCTACGGATGATTGTATTTAATTAGTATAGAATCAGATTTTACTTGAGCCGTAGCTTTGCTCATGCCGCATTTGGGAAAGCGGAAGTCTGATGTAAGTTCACTTTGCTTTTGCTACTTCAATTCTTTAAGAAATACAAGTACATTGTTAGGTTACATGCCTACCAAAGGCATGTCAAAAAGTCCATTCCCCGTAAGTCACTCTGTACAGAAACTATGAGTAGTATGGCAAGGGTGAGTGAGAAAACGACAACGACATAACCTCAGCATAACAACATAGTACCATAGTGATTTTACAATAATCAAGATTAAACAAAACTATAAGATAGTCCATCACATTCACAACTTAGTGAAAAAACAAAACTGATCTCTTGTTACGGCTGGGTACCGAACAAGCGCACGTTTTTCTAAAGTCTGTCCAAGCAATCAAGACCCTCTGGCAAGATGAGAAAATGACTCCATCTCGGTTAATATAGGTTCAAAAATTATAAAATTGATCTCAATTTGTAGGAAACTCGATCTACTATCAAGACCACATTTATAATTCTTGATCAAATATTGACCAAGCTGGAGTCATTTTCCCATCTTGCCAGAGGGTCTTCTTTGCTTGGACCAGAGCGAAGAAACAGTAACGAGTGCGAACGAGCAGTAACGAATGCGAATTTAGTATTTTAATTGAATGGGATATTCGCATTCGTTACTCAGGTGCAGCCGTAGCCTCAGATCATCAAAATATTGTGATTTAAATAAGAAACGAATGTAGCCTAACTCAATTATTACGACCACGATTCGTGAAAAATAAACTAAACAGAGTTTAATAGAAACTAGACTAGAATACATGAAAGTAGTCCAATTGAAACTTGACCAGCGGGGTACAACAAACTACCATAGTTCAATTAAATGCGAACAAATACAGTTACTAATAGAATCTAAAAGTTCTTCAATATGCATGATAGAAAAAGTCCAAATTATAATAGAATAGGAAAACCCTACTATCTCTCGTACATTGTTGATTCGAAATTATATCATTATTCTGTTATTATTAGCTATGAAACACTATTTACAATTAAATTTATCAAACAAATATTTAAGCTGATGGGACATTCCTTTATATTCCAGGACAGATCAGTTTCTATAACTTACGGTTTTTTTACGAACTTTTGGAGGACACCCCAAGATACACATGAATGGTTTCAGAAAATAAAGTACATGGAAATAACCAGTTGTATAGAAGCTGTATCCATCCAGCTGCTGGTTGACTTTTGTTTATTGGATTCAACCCCAAAAAGCCCAAGGAGACAGCTGGATTGTTTACACAAAGGTCGGAGAAGGAATTTCATCACAGTTTTGAATGTTGAAAGTAAACACAGCATGCGGCTTGACAGTTTCCACACATAGACTACTTGTCTGATTTCAACATAACACCCAAATTTTGGTAGAAATACCAGCAATAATACTACAACAATAAAATTGAAATGAAATTGACTATGGAATGGATGAACAATATTATGAACTTTTGGACATTATTACCCATCGAAATTCAAAGAGAAACAGTACAGGCTAGTTATTCTCTTTCAGATTATAATATCTATCTTAGCTTATAGATAACTACCGTATTCTATTAATCATCAAATGATTGATTGAATATTACACTTCAGAAGTTGAGTTCTAGATGAAAAAGTAGGCTACCGGTATCACTTTTACTGCACAATAACACTCACATATTGAACTCCAAATTGATAAATATTGGGAAATATTTATTCAATTGAAGGAGTTTCGTAAATCAATTCTATAGGTATAGACTATCACTTACAAGTTAATCTGCCGGACATTTGGTAAAGAACTATCAGAACTACAAACGAACATCACACAAATTTCCACTGCAGACAACAGGAATAATCAAGCACATCGTACCGGAAAACCCAATAACAATATGGTGGAATCACGGCATAATGATGGATGAGAATGATTACCCTATCTTTGACAGATACCGGTACGGTACGAATCCATTTCAATAGCATGTTTATCAATAAGTGTCAAAAATTCATTTATATTCTAATGTTCAACAATTTATGTATATTCTAATGGTCAACAATTTATTTATATTCTAATGGTCAACAATTAATTACTGAATCACATCACAACTTAAATCGATGATTTAAAACGAAAATCACTTCAGTCCGAAACCCAACAACGGCAACATCATCTTGACCGTTATTATCTTAACCTCAAATCCAAATTGTAATCGAAATTTATACACGAGTACGACATTAGTAATAATTTCTTCCTCAGGCAAATAATTAATAAAAAAAGTCACATATCATGATAACAGAATTGTACGCTAGTCCATGTCCTTTCAAAATAATACTTCATCCCATCATCCAGTAGATCAACCGTATCGGTGAGGAGACACGATTCTATTTTTATTCTAATAGAAGGGGTCAATTTAGATATTAATTTTCATCCAATTCCTCCCTAACTTTCAGTAACTTATATTGATGTTTGAATTAATAGGTATCCTGTTCCTTCAGCATCAATGTTTTCATAGGAAGAAACCACAATTACGCATGTACAGCAACGAGATTGCCGGATTCAAAAATACTTACCGGTTTACGTGAAGTATTGTCCACTTTTATGAGATGTTCGTGAAACGATAGTCAAAATAGCACAATAGTATCCGGAAAAGGAATAGTCACACAGTATGATATTGACACGATAAAACAAACACGCTAAACACACATACAGACATACGCGGAGACGTTACTCATTCGACTGATCCTTTCGACTGCTCTGTCCGTGGGGGACGCTTCTCTGTCTACTGGCGCAGTTTCCAGTTGTGCCAGTATGGCCGCGAGAAACTTCCCTTCACGCTTATTCCCTACTGGAGTATCGGCGTATGGAGAACACATGAAGTCAGAGCAATGACACCAACATACGCATTACGAAATTCCCTTCGGAATATCGGCGTTTGGAGATCAGTACAGCATCCGCTGTTTTTTTACAGAAGTTTTCATTTTTTTCAAAATTTCAAAAGATTTTTTTTCCAATGTGCAATTCGTTTTCAAGATGACAGTTCTAAACTAAGATGATAAAATATTGTACGAGATGATTTATATAAAATGAACCAGTTATATTGAAAGGTTTTGAATAAAATTATTGATATAATTGAAAAATAAATAAAAATCAAACACCCTTTTAAAAAACTTTATAAAATTATTAAAACAGACATGTTTCGGCACATTAGGCCATTATCAATGTGGATAAAATAGTGAAAAATATTATTGATATAAATATTTATACGGTATTATTCATTGATATTTAACTGAACGACAATGCCTATCCAGTACGGTACATGAACTGGTCACAGACAGAAGAAGAATTGAATAATTGAATTGATATATTTATCTATTTATACCTATATGTTTATTGTTACCGACTGACGAGTGACGACTGTTTCATTATTAATAAAACATACATTGAATCACAGCCACAGCAAAATGTGTGTCAACACCGTCAACGGTTTAATTCAATTAGAATATGATACAGAAAAATTCAACTTGAAAGTAGGCTACACTATACGATGCACACAACGCTTGAAATATCTTGAAAGGCAATTAAAACTTGAAAATTTTAAATGTAATACAGTATACAGGACATCTTTAAAGTGGTTTGTTTTTCAATTATGATAGTAGAGTATGATAAATTGTTGAATTAATATCATTGAGACTTTTACATAGCCGTCTTCATATTAGTTGAATTTCATTATAAATATATCAACAATATACTTTTATTACAATATAGATAGGGTACATATGGATTGTAACATGGGGTGAAATTTAGGCCATATTATCACATGGATTATAGGTACCGTACCGGTAGGCCTATTTTAGCTTTAGTTTGACATTATGAGCGTTTTATTATAATAATCACAATATATAGCCTCTATATGAGCTTATATATAAAATATGATAGAATATTATCATAATGATAAAAAATATAACTAATAAGATGGCGCATAACAGCAAAGGGCTATGAAAAATAAGTCTGAAAAATATTAATCCAACAGTTCAGTACCATCGATAAGAGTGATCAATCTTGTGACGGGAGCCATCTGTACTGAAATAAAACTGAAAAGAAAGAGTTCAACGCCTTCTGCTCAATGCTATGCTACGTATATGCGCTGATAGGAAGAATAATGCCAAGGAAAAAGTCCCTTTCATCTCATATTAGTTACGGTGTCCTTCTTATGATCAACGCCTTTTCAAAGCGTTTGCTTTCATAAAGCTTATAATATGGTGCTTCGATCATGACATTGCAGTCCTCAGTTACATCTTTGCATTTCGAAGACCATCAAATAGATAAGGTAGGCTTTTTTCAGCGTTGGTTTGTCATTATGTGCGTTGTTATTATTGTTTTTATTTTCATTATCAGAATATCAGGGTCGAAACCAGGGGGGTGGGGGATTGAGGGGATATATACCCCCCCCCCCCGAAATTGGGACCTATCCTACACTAAATAGAATTCTCTTCAAAGGAGTTGCAAAAATTTTTAATAACAACTTCTAAAATTATACGAGGGTCGTCCGATAAGTACTTAGCCTCACCCCCCATGGCATCGGCATGTCATTCTGTCGTGAGATAAATTGATTTTCGTTTAGTACAACGAAATTTGATCAACAATATTTGATCAAAAATTTGATCAACAATATTTGATCAATAATATTTGATCAACAATTTGATCAACAATATTTGATCAATAATATTTGATCAACAATATTTGATCAAAAATTTTATCAACAATTTATCAATGTATAACGACTGAAAGAGACCAAAATCTCTTGTTATAATCAATTCATCTACAATAATAATTGGTAAATAAAATCTCCATTTTTACTATGTAAATACATAGGTCACTATAGATATTTCAAGGCAGCAACAACAAAAACAAACCCCGTTGGAGTTTCTGGTCCCCTCTGATTTTTTCATATCCCTACCGAAATTAATTCCTGGGTTCGCCTGCAGAATATAGTCGGTTAGCTTGCTTATATGATATTTATTAGAATATTCTCAACACTATAGATGGAATAAGCAAGGAAGAATACACTATCAACGATTCAGAGTAGGTAGCAAAAATAGTGAATATTCAATGGATGTGAGAGAAAAGTTTTGAATGATTCTACCAAAGACAGTCTTTGTATTGTATATATATGAATATGATAAAATAATATTGTATTTGATTCTACTGAATAATCAGTGACGGTCACCGGATTTAAGGGTAGGCAATCTTGCCTAAAATATTTTAATTAAAAAAAAAAAAAATTTTAGAACTGGCAAACTTGCAGAGTAAAATCAAAGGGTTAGTTAACTCAAGGGTAATCTGCATCTGTTCAATAATAATGTAAGGCAAACCTATTTCAAAGCCTCAAGAATAATGTTACATAATTTTTTCATATTACAAGAAAAAACTCACGCTAGGCCTTTTTTATAATTTCACCTTGAAATGTAGGCTATTCTCAACTAAATTATGTGTTCCTATTCAAGTACGAAACCACCAAAAAACATTAAATAAAGTTTACTGAGAATGAGACATACATCGGTTGGATTAGATAATTAGATTCCTCCTTTATAGTTTGGATAGTGCAAATTAATAGGATACAGTACGGCCCATTCTAGACGAGCGTCGGAAACGCACGCTCGACAGAAACCATTGTGTTAAATCATTGACTATGACCATTTAACAATGGTTTCTGTCGAGCTCGCGTTCCCGTCGCGTCGAAAACGCCGCGTTTTCGAAGCTCGTCTAGAATGGGCCTATTTCTTGAAATATAAATGCCAAATAGTAACAGCCAACAGGTGATAACATATCTGCTGAAGCCTTTATTAAAGTATGGGCTACCTACTCGCACACCATGTGATAATAAAAATAACGCAAACCCGAGCTAACCCCATCATTATGTAGATGAGCTGTACAATTTGCATGAAGGAATATTTGAAATTATGCCAGATAAACATGATAAAACAAGGAATTTCAAATTCGCTGCTTTTAAATTAATGTTCCTGTGCGCAATTGCAACTGGAAAATGCACTGGGGAAAGTGTAGAAGAGAAGGTATGATACTCTGCTTTTCTAATGTTTTTCAACATACACATTACATACACTAAATAATAATATGCTAATGAAACAATAATTTTATACTACTCAAATAAAACAAACAGATTAAAAAGTTTAGATTAAAAACATATAAATTGAAATGTCTTGTATAGTAAGTCATGTAGATCCTACAAGCCTAATACTTGATGAATGGAGCTTTGCCTCTACCCTACCGGTACTAAAAAATGAATAAGATTGAAAGACGATATTGAACCGTGCGTGGACAATAAGCTTTTCAAGTATCCAATTTTATTGCATATTTAATTCGTTCCATCAATATTATCCTATATTCATTTTAAAACCATTACAAGGAATATTTTACTACGAGTAGAATACTCACCAATTATCCTTTCCTCAGCACTGTATTACTTATTCATTCCTTATTTCAGAATTGATGACATCTTCAATTTACAAAAAGCCTGGATCAAAATTACAATACTCTGCTTCAGAAAGTAGAATAAATGAACAGGATCTATTAGATGAGACTATAAAAATTTCAATAAACAATGAAGCGTTGGATTCTCTTGACAATGAAAATTTAGAGAGCGATGAATCTGGGAAAAGTTCATTTGTACAAGATGAGGAGGAATCATTATTATTGACCAGAAATTTTCTTCCAGAAACAATGACATCTTCAATTTATGGAGAATCTGGATCAAAATCACAATACTCTGCTTTAAATAATCAACTGGATTCAATGAATGAAGCTATAACCTTTTCAATAAATAATATTGAAGCGATAGATTCGTTTAAATATGAAAATTCAGAAAACATTGAACCTGGCAATCGTTTATTGGAAAACGATGGAAAGAAATCATTATTATCGACCAGGAATTTTGTGAATAGAGAAAATGAATCACCTCTAACTGAAGTAGAAGAGATTAACTGTGGTCCACAAAATAAAACCGATAGTAGAAAAACTATAAATATTTCAGCCACAACTTCAACTGTAACCAAAATTTCAATCATAATGGATGGCGATGACGACGACGATGATGATGATGATGATGATTATGACGACGATGATGATGATGATTGCACACCTAAAATTGCTCCCTGCTTCACAACTGAAACAACCACTAGAAAATGTTCGGTTTGCACCAGCAAAAACAAAGATGAATGCAATAAAGAAAATGGTAACAATTTTGAACAAGTTCCGACTAGATTTGTGTGTAGGCCTACTGTAACTACTGAGAAAAATTGTACTAGGGAAAACGATAATGATACAAAAAATTACTCTTTGGGAAACCAAGAAGTAAAATTAGATGATGATGTTGCGAAGGAGGAGGATTGTGAGGAGTCAATAACAACTAAACTAAAATTGTTGAGTTCAACTCAGAAATTGAGACAAAGAAGAAATTATAACAGTTATAAAAATCAGTTACGAGGTAAACCAATTTACTTCAAAAATAAAAGCGAACAATTAATGTCAAAAGAGGAGAAAATCCAGAGAATACAAGATCTATTACATGATATCAAACAAAAGCTTGAAGCGAGTGGTAATCGATTAAAAGGAGAAATGAATGAGTTAAGATTTGTAAAAGAAAAAGTAGAAGATTTTGCGAGGAACAATAATGAAACGAGCGAAAATAATGTAGATATCGATGATGATCAGCTTGAAAAATTGAGGAAAGCTCTAATCAATCAGTACAAAACTGAAAATAAATTTGTGAGTAATGATGAATGGAAAACTAGAAATTTTGAGAACAAAAGATTGTTGTTTGATGTACAAGGGAAAAATGATTATAATAATTTTGGAAATATTCATCAACGAGCTCGTCTGAATAGTTTGGAATTATTAGATAATAAACAAAATGGACATCTTAATAAAGAACTCAATTATAATGAAATGTTGGCGTGGAGGAAGCAATTTGCAACACGGAAATTTATGGATGGATAACTATAAAGTTGCAGATTATCCAAATAGATATGAGGGTAATTATGAAGCATAATATGTTAAATAAATTTGGAAATAATTGAAATGTAAAATACGAGTAATAATCATAATTGATTTATAATATTTTAGCTGAATTGAGAAATAATTCAAATGTAAAATACGAGTAATGATCATAATTGAAAATTGATTTATAATGAAAACAAAAAAAAAACATTGTCAACTTTAACAATTTTTGTAATATTTGACAATAATTTTGTATTTCAATCATGACTGAATTAGCTCACCTCACAATTTCAGTGGTTACTTTATAAAGTATTTATCAAACCAGTTTATGGAGCATTATATTAAGCAGGCAAACATTAATTATAAAGTATGGTTTGACTAAGGTACTTTCTAGTAGCCTATTAATTATGGCTTGAAATTCAACCAACTAAATATTAAAATATACCGGTATATAAAGTCAATTAAAAATTATCTGTTCACCATATTATACACAATATGAATTTAAACGAATAAAACATCACTGAGAGATAATTTACTAACTACTTTATCTACAATAATTCAAAGATATACCATTAGATAACAAAGTTCCTACAGTAGTTATTAATTCCAATAGCAACAAACCCAAACATTTTTTATGCAACTTTTTGTATTTATTTATTTCATTGAAAAAATACAATTGAAGGAACGAAAAAACCGGCGTTAGTCCAGAACTTCTTCTGTTCCAATTTTTGTAAAAATGTCCAATTCAGGTTATGTCCCTCTTTTATACCTTATAAAAATAAACCCTTAAATTTTTTGCATCAGCTTGATAGTTGTTATAGCTGTTGCCACAAAGTTAGGCGGTTGGTGAATGACTGTGAATGAATTCTCAGCTCTGTCAGGACAGTCTGAGATCTGTCTGTGAGAGTACATCGGAACTAACCGTCCCCAGCTATACTAATCAAACTGTCCTGAACCACAGCTTCAAACTGTCCTGAGAGAGCTAAGAATTAATAACAGTCATTCACCATCCGCCCAACTTCGATTCGCCAACTTTGGCATCAGCTAATGTGCAGATTTTACTTACTTGATTTTTCAACTCTTCATTAATTGACGCATCCAAATTAGTTTTTCTAACCTATAGTATACAGATACAGTACTTGTTGTTCTATTGCAGGAGGAAGTGGACGTATCTACGATTTCAACCAAAGATATATGAACTTTCAAAGACCAACTATTAATCTGTATGAGGAGCAAGCAAACCCTAATTCATTTGAAGTCATCAATTCCGAAATATTGAAAAGGAGTGTCAACAATTCTCAAGGAACTAGCAGCAACGTGGTTGACAACAAATCAAACGATACTAACAACAATATAGCTGCACAAGAAAATAGTTCGCCTGTTTATATATCTCAGATATATTTCATTGACAGCAATGGGACAAATTCAAGAATAAATTGAAATAAATACTGAAATAAGAATCAACTTATTAAAAATAAATTGATTTAAACATTGAAAATAACACATAAAATAATGATCTACTGTTATTGGCTGAGATGCTATGGGAAAACCCCATGAAATAAATGGAAAATGGAATAAATATAAAGGTTAAAAGCAGTGAAGGTGATCTTTCTGAAACTACGCCGCGCAAATGCGTACTATAGGCTTACTGTTAAGTGGGAACTGGCTTCTTTTGGAGCCGTGCCACTATATAGCAGCACTACTACGTTTTTATGAGAACACGTAATTTTCTTCGGCTGGGCGCCGGCGTAGTTTCGGAAAGCTCCCCTTCAAGGGTTATAGCAAACATGAATAATTTCTAATAATTAAATGAATCGTTTCTAAAACTAACAATTACAAATACTTCATTACTTTTGCATTGAATGAAAAAGGGTGATAGCTAACGAAGCTATTCATTGAGATAACGAGATACCAGTTTTGGATATTACGAGGTTATCAACATCTGCTAAACCCTGGTAATATGGAGTTCATTACAGTTGAAAATTGTGTAACAAGTGGAACTGGTATTTCGCTAATTCAATAAATATGTTATTGAGACCATATATATTTATGGATTCTATTTAATACATATATCTACCACAATATGCCACCTCCTCTACTTATTTTCTCTTAGGGTTACTGTACTTGTTGAACTTTAAATAATTACAATCAGAGTACCACCCTTTTTAAAAAAATATTTTTATGTCACACAACATGTTTCGGCGAATTGGCCATTTTCAAGTGTTATTTGAAAATGGCCAATTCGCCGAAACATATTGTGTGAGATAAAAATATTTTTTAAAAAGGGTACTCTGATTGAAATTATTTAAAACCACCTCCTTTACTTATTCGCAGGAAATGTAAAAAAATTAACCAACGTACAAGTTAATTTCAGTTCACTAGCATAATGTTTAATATTAGTATGTAACCCCTGAAGAAATACGAAGCATAAATTGATTTTACATCTTTTATTATACAAATATAGAAATAATTCACACGAAATAACGTTTCTAAATTACATCACATTTATGACGACGTTAACACTTACAACTATCTTTTAGAAAAGTGACTGTTCATAGCTGAAGGATTCCTCTGAATTCGATTGATGTTGGATTTGATTCTTCCTTCAACAGAAGCATTAGACGCTGCTTTTGATAATTCGTTTCTGTAACAAGAAATAATTCGAACAAATTATCTAATCTGTAATATAATTTTGATAAAAAATTCAATAACACCGTAGAAGCTAATATTTCCTTTTTGACTAGGGCTACTTACCAGTGTATATTATTAAATAAAAGTTTCAATCATAGCACCTTTTAATAATTTTTAATCTAATACAAGTTTCTGCTCTTTAGAGCCATATGGCTCTAAAAGGTTATCTAAAGGGTACTGGTAATTGAGATTTTAATTTTATAATATACCGTAGATAAGTATACCAAGATCTTGTTGAGTAGTGATATTGTGGTAGTTATCCATATCAAATGAGAAGAGAATAATATATTGTTAAACCACAAATTTGAATAAATCTGGATTTTGATTTTTAATAAATCTGTGATTCTTGTCTGTTTATTAAGTACTAAATTTTATCTTCAAGAAAAATAATGTTCTGATAAAGAATAGTCAATTTACAAGAGAATAGACAGAATGAACGCAAGATGGAAAAGTAATAGTTATTTGTGTATCAGTGCGCAAAGTGTGATTTTGCTGCATCAAGAGAAACAGTTTACGCACAAGCCGCGGGCGAGTGCGGAATAGTTTCTCAAGTGCAGCAAAGGTACTTTGTACCCGTATTACACATTAAATTTTTCCGACAGTTACCATATTGAATGTGAAAGGTTGAAATTGAAATTAAAATCGTCATATCTCAGTTATTTATCATCGAATCCTGACAAATCAGGCACCATTTTATTCACAATTTAAAGCTCTAAATTTTTGTAATTGTAAAATAGTTCATAGAACCTTACTTTTAAGATAAATTCAAAATTAATATTTCAGTCAGCCGCCATTTTAAAAATTTCAAATATTGAAAATTTTCAAGACAACTATTTTGAAGCCTTAATACTTATACTTGAGCCAAATTTTGTTAAAATTAATAATTAATAATTTTTCATTTATAATTTTTTATTTTTAATTTTTAATCTTTAATCTATAATTTTTAATTCTTTTTTCATATCAAAAAATCTCAAAAGGTCGTTTATTACTTTTCTTTCTATGTATAATATTGGAAGTTGTTCTAAGTTGAAAACAATCATAAAAAAAATGTTCTGCTCAAGATTCGAACCCCCCCTGATTGGTAAGCAGAGCAATACTAGTACACGTCACTAACCACTCCGCCATCGCGGTTTGTTAGAGGTTATGTTATATTAGGTTGCCAGTGATACCAACATGATTTCAAGACTTTTTTGGGCTGAAACTTTCCAGAAAACTGATGTTAAGTTGCAAGCCTTAGTGTGCAGAAAAATCTTTCCGCATACTATGCGGAAAAGTAGAGTTTGTGTATTGAAATCAATGCAGAAACCGCAACTTTGTGAGGTAGCTGTAGGAAAACAAAATTGTTCCTACACTACACTAAAGTAGGTACTACACCAAAAATTAAGGCAGTTTCATCTGTTCCAACAGATGATATTGTCTGCAAACAATCAGTGTAGCTGTACCAAACCAGCTGAGTACAGAATAAAGCTACGAATATAGTGTAGTCAGCCGGTTCAATTAATGGCCAATTACTATAACTAGTCAGTAATTGGAACGTAAAAGGAACAGACAAAACCACCTCAATTTCTGGCATCAGCTCAAAGCTACTAAAATATTAATTAAATTGGATAAATCAATTACAAAACAAATTAAAAAGAGAGCCATGAACCCATCTTATCTTGTATTTTGAAGACATCTATTAAAATCTGTTAATTCTTCACAGATTTATACATACCAAGTTAAATATTTTATTAGTAAACTCTACTCATTACATAAATGGATTTTTTAAATATCTCAACACTACTTACAGAAAAAAACAACAGTTAAAAAACTCAGGCACCAAGATTTTTGGACGTCTGATTTATTGTTTCCTTTATAAATTTCAATAGATTGAATGAAGCTTGGCAAACATATGATGTGCGCAGAGACACATATAAAGTTTACCAAATTGTGTTCAATCTAGTAAATTTGTTCAGAAAAACTGGAGCCCAAAAATCTTGGTGCGGGGAACGCGGCTAAAGGTACGATTCCCAAGCGACTGCTCGAGCCGCGCGGCTTCAAATTCGCTGCTAGAGTTGCCCAGCTTCACAACTCTATCCACACAACTATATTATAGATGTTTACTCTGTTAATACGGCTACTAATGTATACTAAATCAATATATAGTGAAATTCACCCTTTCAAGCCATTTTCAAGTAAATTACACTATTTATTGATTTGGTATACTTATATTATTAGCCCTAATAACAGAGTAAAAATCTATAATATAGTTATGTGGATCGAGTTGTGAAGGCTAGAGCAGCGCAGTTAGACTGAGGCCGCACTGCCGATGGGTAGCGCTTGGAGGGTGGAGGGTAGTTGGTAAATCTATAGAACATACGCACCATCCACAGTAATACATCGTATGAATGGTATGTGTTCAGCCGCCATCTTGAAATTCTTAAATATGGACAACATAACCTCAAAAATCAGAATGACATCATACCATTCATACGATGTATTACTGTGGATGGTGTGTATGTTCTATAGATTTACCAACTACCCTCCACCCTCCAGGCTCTACCCACCGGCAGTGCGGCCTCAGCCTAAGAGCTGGTTAGCCCGAGCAGTCGCTTGGGAATCGATCTTAAGAGAAAGAACCAATAGAGAAGAATCACAGAGAGTAAACAATCATACACAAAGAGTTTACCCATTCCAAAAAATAGTCAATTAGAATAAATATATTATAGAATCCGACAAAACACTATGAATTAAACTTCTTCATGAAAACAGCAACATTCAACATATTCATATGAGATAAAAAACTTACCGATAAAAGTCATCAGAGTAATCTTTTTGTTTCTCCTTCTCCTGCTCTTCTTTCTCTTGATAGCTCTTGATATTTTTCTTGCGTAAGTCATCCCTCCATTCCGCATTTTTCATCATCTCCTTCCTCCTTTCTTCCTTCTCCTTTTCGCTGAGTTTCGTTGGTTTCGGTCTTTGATACGGCTTTGGTTTCTCTTTCTCCTTGTCCTTGCTCGTGTCTAATCTTTCTTCTATCTTTACTCTACTTTTTTCGTCGTAGTTTACACCTTTGGGAAGCTGTAGGGAAACAAAAAATAAATATAATCGGTTAGTAAAATCTTAATTCTAAACAATCTAAAAATCTAAATTAGTGAATAAATTGGAACAAAATATTTTTAAAACATTAGAGAAGGATAGACTCTATAGAGTCTGGTTGAACAGAGAAGACATTCTGGCAAGATGGAAAATGACTTCAGCTCAGTCAATATTCGTTCAGAGCCAAAATATTGGGTTGTAGAGCAGAATAGTTACTAAAATTTGAGACCAAATTTATCATTTTTGAACCAATATTGACCGAGCTGGAGTTATTTTCCCATTTTGACAGAATGTCTTCTTCGCTCGACCACACTATATTTGAGTTAAACACAGGGGAAAATTATTTGAAGTGTTTTCAACTGCCTGTGAACGTACACACTTGAAACAATCAAATCCACGTACAGAAATTACTGACAAGAGAATACATTGTGACTTCAATTTAATAAATTTATCAATTTTTTTGCTTTAGTTTATTGTAAAAATTTATTTTTTTGCTTTAGTTTATTGTAAAAATTTATTTTTCTGCCAAAAGTAAAGAAATAGTAGTTGATAGTTGAATAGTAAGAGTAAACGCATACTGATAAGACCAAGAGCAATAAGATGCAATAGAAACACGAAGTTGTGTAGAGGAACGCACACTGGTCACCTGATTTTTATTCGATCGATTTATAGTTGCTTCATACAATTCCTTGCGTTGCTCCACGTATTATTTCTATTGCATCTTAAGCATCTTATTTCTATTGCGCGTTCACTCTAATATAAGCAAATATTACCTTACTAATAAACTAAATCATATTTTTTTAAAACCAAATAAAAAAGAACCCTTTCAAACAAATAATTTGTGAAACTAGGCTAGTGTAGCAGACACCGAAAAGTTAGGCGGTTTTGTCTGTCTCTTGTACATGATGAAACCTTCTAATAGCTGATTTAAAGTACCTACTGTCTTTTCCGCTTTCAAATACATCAACTCGACATATAAATGACAGCTAAATGAAAGCTACTAGAAAGCTTAATGACAACTCTAATAGAAAACATCAGCTGTTGGAGCGCACAAGGAGCAGACGAAATTGCCCAACTTTTTGGCATCAGCTATAACTTATTTCAAAATGAAGGAATTCTACTTGAGGTAGGTTTCCATTACAAGGATGTACATTACACATGTGCCAAGGATGCAATAGAAACACGGAGTTATATAGAGGAACGCAGCTGATTTTTTATTTGTGTTGCACCATAAAACTACGTATTCCTTTGCATCTTGTGTCCGACATGTGCCAGCCACTAATACAGTAGTAATGGATACCTACTAAAGAATATTCTAATTAATATTTTAATTTAATGGATACCAATTAAAAGAATTCAAACTTCTCAAACAATACTTAAATATATTCCCTTTAAAAGTAATGTGATATCACGAAACGAGGAAAAACGTTTTTTTTTCAAACCAGTAGACAAGTTAAGCATTGATGTAGATAAACCCAATACACATCAGATGGAACAAAAAGACTTGAACCGTTTTGTACACTTGGTATGAGTTTCAACATAGCTTCCTTTAATAGAAGGCCATGACCTAAAAATCGACAACTATGTAGAGTAGGAAATTGGGTTAATTTAAAACCATTAAAATCATTTTCCATTCAGCTGCTCTAATGTATGTGTTTCTTGTGTGCGTTCTCCCATTCGACCTGCTACAAATCATAAGCTATTTTAATAAATAACTGTCTATTCTTAATCTTTCTTGCTAATCTCTATCACAACCTATTACAAGAAACAAAAGGAATTCTATACGAAGAGTTTCATGAAAGTTTTTCATGGAAATTATGCTCAAAGAGAGAAAAACCAAGGCAACATGCATGATTTGTATCTGTACTTAAATATGAAAAGACTGTGACTACGGTGCGACGTTGCCATATTATTAGGGCATGGCCTTCTATTAAAGGAAGGTATGGTTTCAATCACAACAGAACATTTTCGTTTTGTTTGTTTCATCTTGTGTGAAATCAACCTAAACAAACAATTGAGAAAAATTCAAAAGTAGTGAAAAATATGAGAACTCACCACCAATCCAAACTTCCTTTTGGGTACAACCTGTCCGTCAGAATTGTAGTTATCTGATGACGATTCACTGGAACTGGATTCTTCCTCTCTTTTCTTTCCCTTACGTTTTGGAGATTCATCGCTGCTTTCATCCTTCTTCCTCCGCTTATCCGTGCCTTTCTTTTCAATTTTCTTCGATTTATGTTTTGGACTTTCTTCGGCCCCACTTTCATCACTAGATTCATTTCGTTTCTTAGCTTTTTTAATTTGTTCTTCACTAGAACTATCGCCATACTTTTTGTACTTTTTTGATCCCTGAGTTTTGGACTTTTGATTACTTTTATCATCTTTTCTTCTACTTTTATGATTTTCATACTCACTATCCTCTTCTGATGATTGTTTTGAATTATGTTTGTCCCTCCCTTTTTTCTCTTGAGTGTATTTCCTTTTTCTATGCTTCTTATTGTCACTATCTTCATCAGATTCTGTCACTTCCCTGTTCCTATCTCTCCTCTCATTCTGTCCTTTTCTCTTTCTACGCTTCTCATTGTCACTATCTTCATCAGATTCTGTCACTTCCCTGTTCCTATCTCTCCTCTCATTCTGCCCTTTCCTCTTTCTACGTTTCTCATTATCACCATCTTCATCAGATTCTGTCACTTCCCTGTTTCTATCTCTCCTTTCATTCACACGTTTTTTCTTAAATTCCTTTTCACGCTCATCTTCGCTATTATCAGAATAATTAGTATAATTTCTGCCATCTCGTTTCTCACTTTTACTGTGTCTCTCCCAATCATTCCTTTCCTGTCTACCTCTATTCCTCGTTCTATCCCTAACTTCATCATCTCTGTCTCTTCTCCATCTCTCTTCTCTACCTCTATCCTCATTCCTTTCGCGATAATCATCACGTTTACTTTTGAAACTTTCTTTATCACTCTCTTCAGTATCACTTACATCAGAACTGCTTCCATTCAGTTGTGATAAGTTGTCCAAATTGAATTTACGTTTCATTTTTTTGAACTTTTTCAAAATTAGTTTATCAATGTCATCTTCGTCTGAACTATCATCCGAATTGTCCCGTTCTTTCTTCTTCTTCTTTTTCTTAGCTTTTTTCTTCAATGACTTCAACTTCTTCTTTTCCCTCTCGATTTTGTTCTTCTGTTTACTTAACTGCAAAACAAAACAGAAAAACAACATATTAAATTAGAATTAGAAATGAATATGATAGACGAATCAAGGAAAGAAAAATATTTTATTGAGAAAAATATTTCAAGTGAAAAATCTTTACCAACAAATTGGTTTAGTGATGAGAAATGTCAAATTTTAATACAAATTATAAGTAAATGCACAGCAAATTGTTTATGATTTGAATGATTATTGAGATAGAGTGAAACCTCGATAATTCGTACCTCTATAATTCGTAATTCTCTATAACTCGAAGTGAAAGCTCAACCCCTTGAAATAATTTTCCATTATTAATAGTTCGATAACTCGTAATTTTCCCTAATTTGTACAAAAGCTTTGATCCCATGAACTACGTATTATCAAGGTTCCACTGAAACTGATACTAAAAACTTAATATTCGACTCAAAGATCCTATGAAGAATATATATTTTATTAAATGAATTAGTCAACAAATGTTCGGAATTAATGCTAATAACTTGCGGTAAATAACTTTTTCATGATAATTCATTCTTCATATTTTATGTTAAGTCTCCATAAATGGATCAAACAACAAAACATTATCACCGATACTGCTTCTTGGTTGGGATTGCGTACTGGCAACGTAGTTAGTCATGTATAAAGACATTGACAATAAGAATAAAGCAAGAGCTTTTGAAACAAGTATAGACTGACCAGTGCAAGTCTTGAACGATCCATAACAAAGTTCACACAGCAAGAGTTATCAGTGTTATTGTTAGAAATAATTAACATTAACAAAGCAGTAAGGATATGTGAAGTATGAACATAGTCAATTATCTTTCAATAATGTTTCAAATGTGTTATTTTTATTTGGTGTTCTGGTTTGGAACGTTTTGTGAACCAATTCGGAAATTCAAAAAAATTCTCATTTGAATTTAGCTGTGAAAATATGTGTTGTTGTTGTTACTATATAACCTGATTTTTGTCCATTTGTATTAATAGTACGAGGAATAGTTTTGAGTTTTGCCTGCAGTACTCTTCCATGACATGTATTCTATCGTATTCAATAAAGGTATGATGATATGATGCACTAACTATGATACACCATACTATAAAATATTATATTTCATACAGTTGAACCAATTAAATTGAAAGTTCTTGTATAGTATAGCAATGCTTTAAAGAACTATATTCAATACTTTTGTGTTATATTGAATAGTTTCATGAAGATACCTTATTGGGTGCATCATATTGAAAATTAATTAAATCGCCGACACACAGCTTAAGAAACTTTCAATTAAATTCAGGAGTCTTTCCCCAATGCCGCTTAAGCAAAGATAGGCTCTAATAAAATCTGTTCCTATACTAGTTTACATAATCAAATGTTATTTGATCCTAGCTTTGCTGCATTGAGGAAAGCAAGCCAGAGGCCATGACTTTGGAAGCATAGTTTGTAAAATGTAACATAAACAAATAAAATAACTTCATTGTTGATATGTGTCAATGTGTAACTTGTGTTAGATAACATAAAGATGTGTGTCGTAGCGCCATGCGCTAAATAAATAAATGTATAAAAATTGAGAAAAAAATAAAGAACCTTACCATGTCACGGAGCTTTTTCAGTTTGACAGGATTCTTGAGCAGCTGCTCGCGTCGCTCAATCTCTTTTCTTTTTATTGCGTACAGAGGATCTTCGTGAATTTTCCGTGCCAAGTCAACATGCTCAATTTGTGCTGTGCTTGCATTGCTTGTAAACAGCGGAGCCGGAACTGAATCTGCAAACGAGATTCGAATTAATTCATTAGAAACATTCAATTTTGTTCAAAAGGTTTGAGACTCAATTAAGAGAGGGCAGTAGTAGTCGGCCATTTGCCCAACAGCGGAATCATGCCCCATAAGAACAATGTAATTTTTACCAATCTCTTGGAGCAGATAGCGTTCTTACTTACGGACAAAATTTCATGTTTTTATGACATTGGAAAGATATTCTCCAGAGGCTGAGCTTTTTACTTTCAAGTTTTTTCAATAATTAGAGATCAATACTCCTATAGTTAAAATAATTATTGAAATAAACTGAACACCAAAAAAGTACGCCCCTACTGTAATGTAAGTTCCTACCCCTAAGCCCCTACCCTAATGTAAGTTCAGCCCCTGGAGAATTGAATTCTCTTTTCAATGACATAAGGTACGTAAAATTCTGTCCATTAATAACGGCGCTATCTGCTTCAAGAGATTTATGAAAATTATATTGTTCTTAGGGATGTATCTCGCAAAAAAAAACGTTTTTGGGGAAACTTTTTAATTTACTAGGTGTAAGGAATCAGCTTGAGAAGTATTGCACGTTCCTCCTTGAACACTCTGTATAATAGAATTCAGAGAAAATTTCATCAACTTACTTTTTATTGTGTATTAAAATTCATTAGAACCAGAAGATGTGGTAACTTACATAAACCAACTTTAAAAGCTAGATTTCATGCTTTCAAAACTAGATTCTTTTCATGCTACTATAAAATAGATACTGTACATCAATGAAACCCCTACCTAAGTAACTCCAAGGCTATAGAAAAAAATATAATTGAAGAAATAAAGTAGAAGATGGCAAAGTCACCTCGCTCTTTTTTCACCACAGGGGCACTAGCCACATCACCGCCTCCTTGTTCAAATGCTTTATCGACGGCTCTGCCAAGTAGATATTCTTCCTTATCCACTTGTGCTTTCTTGTACATCCACTCCAGTTTTCCTTCGTCATTATTGGAGCTGAAAATTTAAAGATTTAAAGAGTTACAGAAGAATGAACAGAAGCCCCACTTCAAGTGTCCAGAAATGGGCTGTACAATGGTTGGTTTAAACCCTATTTCAATCAGTAAATTACTATTTAGAATTTCAAAATCCCAATGAGGATTTTGTGTTGTTTACACGTTGCTATTATCCTTGTCTAAAGAGTGCTGTACATGCCTCATGCCAGGTTATTAAACAATTTCAGGGCTGAAATTTTGTGAGTCCCCTGCAATCGATGGCGTATCCTAGGGACGTCAGACACATCACCATGCCTGGTGTTATAGTAGTGAATGCCACTACGGGCATCCATAGTGTTCTGGTTCCTCTTCACATAGGCTACATCAACCAAACACAGGTTGATGTAGCTAGCAAAGATCGGCTTGCAGTGGGCACGATGATTGCTGTCTGATATGAATCTAATAGCTCTCCTTTGGAGCTCAAGGATATAAGCAGCACTCGCTGAATGACCCCAATCCCCAAAGGAGCAATCCATAGGTGATGTGGCTATGGAAGAGAGATACATCAAGATACCTTCCAATCATCAGGCCCCTCCTGAGCAGCAGAAAGCAAATATGTAAGAATGTCTTGTAATACATAAATACATACATAAATGCTACTTTTATATGAGAAATTTAGAATCCCTCGTGGCCAGCACCTCACATTAGGACTGGTTCTAGAATTTTCAGTCACGTCCCGATAAAAAATTGCAAAAAGGTAAACGATATGTCACAATCCAACACAGACAGTGATCTAGCGCCCACGGAAACCTACATGAAGTCATACGGATACGGTAAACCTAAGAAATACCCTATTTCCCCCACAAAACTACGAATTGTATAATTCAAGCTTTATCTATCTAAAATGATAGACAATGAGCATGAGAAAATTCACACATTGATCATGAGATTGAGTTATTAGACTAACATATTATTTGTTTAAATTATTATGAAATTTGATAATCCTTACCTGCCTGCCATTGTGACAATACAATTGAAGTTGAAGGAGACTTAATTTGATTTAGATCACTGCACTTTGAGGTATTGATAGAGTAAGTTTCACTAGATTTTGAATCTATAAAATACAATTCAAAATGAAGAATAAAATTGAAAACAGAACGATGGTGAACGAATGTCGATTGAGGTTATAAATACAAACTTCCTAACCAACGCCATCTTGTTAGTTTAGTTCGAATACCTTATGGATAGCTGGCATTGCTTTATTGTGAAATAGAAATAATTAAAAAAGTATAATCTTTGAACAAATTTAGAACACTTATCATTGCGATAGAGAATATTATTTTACAAGATTTATAACTTGATCATTATAGACATTTTGTGTACGATTTTTGCTTGGTGACTATGTTGGTAGCCATTACAGTACCGGGATATTTGAAATGATGAACATATTGGGCAGCTGGAGTTTCGTGCGCTGCGCTCTCTATGTACGTTTTATGGACTAAACCTGGACCATTTCATGTTTACATGACAGAGTTGCCAAAAACTATGAAAATTATTATTACAAAAATTACGTTTATTTGTGGCTTAATGTTTAATATACTATAATAATAAAAATAATGGGCGCCGCACTGATAACCAGGTACGTGGACATCTGTTTTGAGTCTCAACCAGGGCAAAATTCTTTGACTACAGCACAATCACATAAATACGGCCACCTCGTCTTTCGGAGGAGACGATAAGCCGTCGGTCCCGACTACTTGAAAAGTAGTCATCTATCATCCATCTCATTACCCACGCACAAGCCGATGAGCTCATGTGGGCTTCGCCCTTATAAGAACAAAACAAACAAACCCAATGACATCAACAGTAATAATAATCACCTGCAGCCTGTAATAATTATTAAATAATAAATTGCAGTTTACCTGCACTAGTTACCAATTAGTTGCATGGCCATTCAAGTAGAATCTACTTTCAAACTATTATAAAAAATTGTTATAAATAAAATTTTTAATGAAACATTTCGAAGTACAAGACTGATGAGAATTTATGATTTCTTCAGTTTTATTAATCTAATTTTTCACAATAATATGGTGGGCTAGGTACCATTGAATATATGCTGCATTGCTGTCATTAATTTAAACCATTCTCAATTGGTTTATTGAATTATTGAATTTTAGTATTATTACAGTTAGCCTAGAACAGATGAAGTAGTCTTTAACAATTATTAATTAATTGATTGACAAGTTCTATAAAATAATGAAGTTGCTAAAAGAGACCACAAATTTATAAATTAAAAAATCCAGAATGGAAATCAAGCTAATATGTAACAATTGGTGTTGGAGGGATTTCCAATACTAACACAAAATGATTAATGGATTAAAACTATCTTTAATTGAATACATTTGAAAATAACTTAATTTTCGTACTCAAGTCACATACCATTAAAATAAAAATAATATACAACATTATGACCTACAAAACTTTCTGAATTAGAGGCTAATTATATACTCTTACAAATAATAATTCAATTTCATAAGAATCAAATTACATTGTTTTATAAATTTATCAACTATTTGAAGCTACACTAACATGAATGATACAATTTGTATAAATTTCAATGGTGATTATTTCTGTGTGTTTATATTTAATGCAATTTTTATTCTCAGGATTATGATTTATCGAGATTAAGTACTTTGAAACTGAACCAATAAAAAAATATAGCTCACTCATGAGTCAATCTATGGAATAATATGAAATGAACAGTTTATTGCACTTGTGTAATTAGTTTGCATTGTTTTCACTAGTGTCAATATTAATGTACTTAGATTAAATATTATTTCCTCGATGAATTAACAGTACACAGCCTGATATAAGACAATGATAATTTACAACATGATTATTATAACATTTAATAATTATTATATAGAGCTTGGAAATCAGTGAATTGCATAATAGAGAACAAAATGTCAGTAAGATCTATCACAATCGTTTGACAAATAATTATAAATATTGAAAACTTAATATTTAAATAATAACTATAACAAGCATAACTTTAGTTGATAACAATGGATAGAAAAATAGATATACACAACATGGCAGGAATGGAAAAGTTACCTCTATAGTTCTGACATAGTCAACAAAGTTGAATGTATTTTGGAACTTTAGCTACATGATTATTACAGCAAGCAAATTAAAAACGTATTAATGCAATAATCTTAAAATTAGAAGACAAATGGAACAATCTATATTACCTTACATTAAGTCGTAATAATAATAATAATTAATATGAAAGTTGTAAACATTTACATGGGATCATTCTCGAAACATACTATTGTGCTATTGAAACAAATAAAATATCAGAACGAGCAATTTGATCAAAACCAATACAGAAATAAGAAATAGGTTTCGTTATAAAATTACATGGAAGAACTTACAAGGAGTATTATCATTGAAATAAAAAAGATGTAAGATTTCTAAAAGTTGAAGATTTACATAGCAGCTCATTCTCAATAATAAATAAAAAAAAAATATATTTATTGTTAATAAAAATTAAAATAACAGACAGAAAACTATAGACCATCTCAAATCCTAATAAATCTTCTATAGTCCATTCAAGATCACTTGAGACGAAATAAACAAACCTTTTGCGTGTGTGCGTGTATTGGAAGGTCTTCTTCTATGCTAAAAAATTGGCTGCAGTTGAACAGCTGACTCTTTTCTGGAGCTGTGATTGGATACAGTCCGACTTGTATTGTCTCAAGACTGTTGTCTTGAGCTGTGGTTGGCTACAGCTGTTGGTCTGTGGCCGAAAGTTTCGCATAGAAGAAGACCTTCCATTACACGCATACACACTCAAAAAGTTTGTTTATTCCGTCTCAAGTGATCGTGAATAGAGTATAGTGAATAATTTACGGTAATCCAAGTTCAAATTTCACGAACTAGAAACAACAGTTCTTTGTATTGAGAATTTCATTTGAGTTCCTTTCAAACATATTAATTTATATATGACAGTCTGATTACAAAAACTTCTTCCAATTTCAATATAATTATTCATAAAACAATTTTTAATAATGATGTATGAAGATAGAGCACATTACCACACTATAGACTATACAGATGCTATTATATAATATTGAACAAGGAAGTTGATCATACACATTACATTATAATGTATTATAAGTTTATATGTTCGTAGAAATTGAATTTATAATCATAAAATACGACAAATATAAATTGTAATTTGGTGTTAACGTTGGTGAATACTTGAATGTAGGCTACATAAAATATCTATTCAAGAAAATATAATTTTGTTAAAAACATTGAGTATTTAATGTTGGTGTTATTTAAATAAAACTGAGATTAAAATTCATTTCATTCTACGTATCTTTTTTAACGTTAAAATAAAAAAATTGTTTACGTAAACATTTTTGAGAAACGATAATTTTGAATGTCACATCTTAATTAAGGCACTCAACAGGATCAACTCAATTATTTTGATTTTACTTTACAAGGGGAAAATCTATCCATCACTATTATTACAGATGGGGCATTGTTCATAGAATGTCACCAGAAATACAATACTCGAATACTGTAGTAAGATATTCAAAACTCACAAATTATAGGATCAGACTCTTCATTCAATATATTATTTTATGAATTCATATTCAAGTGTATATTTGGTTTGATACAGTATAGCAGTCCATAGCAGGAACTAAAGCAAACATATTATTTTTATATTAAGTATTGACGTGTTTCTGTAAAGATGTTCTCAAAGAAATAGCAAAAAGTGATTTAATTACACAAGAATCGATTTTATTTGCACTTCTCCATATTGAAAAATTAAGTACAAACAGTAATGAAACCAGCAAATTTGCGAGGAATCAACACACAATAAAACCTAAACAGAATTTAAATAAGAACAACCTTCAAAATATTTGAGGAGTTTAAAACGTTTCACAGATTTCAATTTTGGATAGAAGACTGGTTTCATACATTGAAACAAGATAATGGTAGCGTCTAAGCAAAATATGAAATATTTATTGTCATACAATAAAGAACGAATTGTTACTTTCAAATAATATACTTAAAATGAAAAAATGTAGGATTGATTCGCAGTATTTCATAACAAAAACTAACAACCATAGCGAGAATTAAGCTGGTTCCACCTCAACTAGGAATAATAAATTATGAGAATGCAAAATACAAAAAACAAACAAACAACAAAATGAAATACAACTGCGATTAATATTAAAAACAGTTGTGCTGCATTATTAATATTTTTGCCAATGTGGCAGACAAGCAAAATTTGTTTGAAAGAAACAAATGGAACTGATTACATACTCATTTGTTAACTTGAATAGTGAGAATAATCTAAAAGGTTCGAAATGTAAAACCTTTCCTATTAAAACATTATTATTGAAAGTACATTTACAACAAATAAGGCATAATTGTTTCAGTTATTTATTTAAAAATTATGTGCTTCATAACATCTAAATCTAATGTAGTTTATATATCTCTCCTTGTTTTTGTTATAATTTTATCTACAAGTTACGGATATTTAGTTTACACATTTTTTTGAAACTATTACTCGTATCAGTGTGAAAATTTGGATAGATATATTCAGCGTACAGTATGGAGATAAATAGTATATCATCTATACTTTATTGGAAATTATGTAGATTATTTACATAGTTTGAAGATAAGTGACATAAGTATAGTCAGGACGGTGTTATGTAAATAATTCACGGATTTCCCTGTTTATTAAGAAGTACTATCAAGTAATCTGTATAACATGCATAGTCAGTTATGATTGGTTACCAACTAATTGGTATTTAATTCAAGATTCTTATAAATTTACAGTTGTAGTAGTCGTGTTAAGGCAGGTTTCATTCCTCTTGAACTTTTGTATGCGATTCTACGGATTTTTCCAGAATCTGGAATAAGGAAAATTGCAAATTAGGAAACATATTTTTCAATTCAAAGTCGTTCAAGTATTGTCTGTCCAAGCAAAGAAGAGCCTCTGGCAAGATGGGAAAATGACTCCAGCTTGGTCAATATTAGTTCAAGAATTATAAATGTGGTCTTAATAGTAGATCAAATTGTTTCCTACAATTTGAGATCAAATTGATAATTTTTGAACCAATATTGACCGAGCTTGAGTCATTTTCCCCATCGTGAGGGACGTCTTTGCTTGGACAGACTAATCCACCAACCATGAGCCACTGAGTAAATCTGATTAGTATAAATATTTCATTTTCCATACTTTAAAAGGTTGATGTCACACTAGGGGCACGACAGAGTTTGACACAAACGGACAAAAATGCACTTCACCGTGCGAATATAAAAAAAGATCTGGATGGATCTGGTGTGACACGGTCTCACCAACTCCATTGCTTAAGACTTCCAACTCGGTAATTCGGTCCGTTTGTGTCCGGCATAAAAACGTAGAAACAGCTAATGTAGAACCTCTATTTTCGCTTTTGATTTCTGACTGACAACTCCAATCGACAACATCAGCTGTTGGAGCGCACAAAAAGCAGACGACTCCGTCTAACTTTTTGGCGTTAGTTATACTGCTCTTTTTCTTAACACGGCATATCACATATAATTTATGTACAAATATACAAGATGCGGAAAGAAAAAACAGGCTATTGCCCAAAACTTCTTCTATTCCTAATTTAGTCACAAAGTGAATTGTCCATATTTATCTATTAATAATACACTGATGACTTTTAATGTTATGGAGACCCTTTCGGGTAGGTTCCACCTAGCCAATGCGTGGCCTCTCACCGATTGGCCAATATCCAGAGCATCCAATCTGGAAGACTAACACAATATCACCTTCATATCTACACGAAAACAAACAGTACTAGTCAACTGATGTGAATCAAGCCCTTAAGCGTGACTTTGGCCCTGTATTAAAACAAAACTATATTAATTGAAAGAAAATAAAACTTTGTAGTGAAATGACTCACGTTTTTGGCGCGAAATTGTTTTGTTCCGATATTGCACATTAACAAACGGGTTTGCACTGCTGAGCTTCAAGGGTTTGGAGGGTGGTTATTTGAGAGTATAGGAGAAGGGATGAGAGAGGGGTATATCAGTGGTAGTTTATTAAGTAATATAAGTATATAATATTATATTTGTTTGTTTGTCAATGGCTCAACAGCCCATGAAGAGCCTAGGCCTACCAGCTGGTTGCTAGGTAGGACACTCCGGCAGGACGGGAAAACAACCCCAAATAATTATATAAGTAGGTGACAGATTCAAATAAGGTTATTAAATAGTATGTGGGTTAAAAAGATTACAGTACTTGATCGTTCAGAGTTTCATTAGGTTGTAGTTTTTTATGTTCATCAATTTCGAACTGTCCCAGGTTTCAGCTTAAGCTAATATGTTTTTAATCG
The DNA here is from genome assembly GCA_017141385.1 of Sogatella furcifera. Lineage (NCBI taxonomy): Eukaryota > Metazoa > Arthropoda > Insecta > Hemiptera > Delphacidae > Sogatella > Sogatella furcifera. Next base: position 6,858,231 of record CM029549.1, read on the forward strand.
TCTAAATATAGTATTTTCCTTTTAGTTGATTTTAATTATACCCCATCTGAAGTATAGAATTATTACAGAGATGCACCGACCTGTGGTGGGTGGGCGTTGGCTCACGACTGCTGCTGCTCGGGAATGTGGTCGTCGTCGTCCGGGTCGAGCTTCTCTCCGCTGCTGCAGACGCGACACTTGCAGCACACAATGCACGGTGCGGCCAACAGCAGCAGCGGTGACGCCACCAGCAGTAGAATACCGAAACCGGCGAATATGCCTATCACCTGTAACAACACACGTTATTACAATTTATGAGATAATAGCTTATCTATACCGGGATACTATGTTCATTATTGAATGAGATGACTTGACTGTCAAATTGACATGAGATGCATGGCAAGAATAATGCAGCACAGCAAGGATTAAACTGGAAAAAGGGAGATAGCTGTGTACTTTCTCATCCAATTAGGTTGACATATTGTTGCAAATTAATGCCAAATCCATGATCATTTTATTGCTACAGAGGATACTATGTTCATTATTGAATGAGATGACTTGAAATGTCAGCTTGACATGAGGTGAATGCCAAGGATTTAACTGTGAATAGGATGAATGCCGTATGTTGCTATGTTCATTTTAGAATAAGATAACTGGACTGTCGAGTTGAAATGAGATTCAAGGAAGGCTAATACAGCATAGCAAGTATTGAATTGGGAATAATGTATACCGTCTCATTAAATTATGGAGAAATATTGATGAAAATGACAAATCCATGATTAATTTATTGTTACAGAGGATGCCATGTTCATAGTTAAATGAGATGACTTGAAATGTCACGTTGACATGAGATGGATAGCAAGGATAATGTAGCATGACAAGGATTTAATTGTGAATAGGAGGAATTTTGTGTGTTTTCTTATTCAATTGAGTGGAAATATAGTTAAAAATTTCAATTAAATAAACATTCTATTACCACAGAGGATACTATGCTCATTATTGAATGAGATGTCATGACTGTCAAGTTGACATGATATGCAAGGCAATGATGATGCAGCAAAGCAAGTATTTAACTGGTGATAGGAAGAATGCTGTAGGCTCTCTCATTCAATTAGGTGGAGATATTGTTGGAATTGCCAAATCCATAATCATTTTATTGTTACAAAGGATACTATGTTCATTATTGAATAAGATGAGTTGACTTGAGATGCATGGAAAGGATAATGTAGCATAGCAAGGATTGAACTGAGAATAAGAAGAATTCTGGGTTATTTACATTCAATTGGTTAGAAATATTTTTGAAAATGCCAATTCCATGAACATTCTATTACCACAGTGGATACTATGTTCATTATGGAATGAGATGACTTGACTGCCAGGTTGACTTGCGATGCATGGCAAGGATAATGCAGGATAGCAAGGATTAAACTTGTTGATTGCTGGGTGTTTTCTTATCCAATTGGAAAGAAATATTGCTGAAAATGGCAAATCTATGACCATTTTATTGTTACAGAGAATACTATGTTCATAAATGAATAATATCACTTGACTGTCAAGTTGACATAAGATGCAAGGCAACGATAATGCAGCACGGCAAGTATTGAACTGGAAATAGAAAAAGAATTCTGTGTTTCTTTTTCGATTGGGTACTAATATTGTTGAAGATGTGAAATCCATGATCATTTTATTGTTACAGATAATGATGAATTGTTATTGAGATGAATTGACTGTAATGTTGACATGAGATGCATAGCAGGAATAATGATGCAGCATAGCAAGGATTGAACTGGAAATAGGATGAATGCTGTGTGTTTTCTCATTCAATAGGGTAAAAGTATTGTTGAAAAGTTGAAAATGCCAAATTCTTGATCATTGTTACAGAGATATGTTCAACTTTGGATTAGATGTCTTGTCCGTTATTTTGACATTAAATGCAAGATGCAGATTCTTGACAAGATGAAGAATAAAAATATTGAGTGAAAAATTTGATCATATTTTGAAGGAAAATATTAATTGATTAACGAATTTACCTGTGTCCGGTGCCAGATGACAGACGCTCGTGAATGGCCCAGCTTATTCTTGCACGGACCTTTGTCGTAGTGTCTTAGCAAGAAGTCATCCTGCAATTAAATGAGAAAACGTACTTGAAATAAATAACATATTTATGCTGAAAATAAAAATAGTAGCCCAAGATAAAAAGGAAAGATTGAAATAACTTCTAACTCGATTTAAGATCAATGTATTTTTACCTTCAAGTATTTATCTATATAAATCTATTGAAAATTGAATAACATTGATAAGTGGGAGTTCCTGCTGAATGAGCATAGAGCAGAAGAATTCATAATCATAAACCATACTACTTAGATAGTGTGCAACAATCATAATTTATTTCTTGAAACAACTCCATCGCATTTTAATTTCTCTTTAAGACTGTCTAAATAGATATGGCTCAAGCGCACGCTCATAAAAACGAGTTGTAATTTAGAATAATACATTTTCATAATTCATCCAGTCTCGAGATCTATTCACTAGCTGTAAAGTATAGGACAACAATAGACAATGTATTTGAACAATGGACAACAATATCAGTGTTGAAGACTCTTCTCTCTTTCGAAGATGTCTGCAAAGGCGACAAAATGTCAGCTCACTCAAGTGATTCTCAAATCTATTAAGACAACAATAATATCATTCAAACAATTTTTACTAGATTTAACACAATTTTGCCTTCATTGAGTTTTCTTCCATTCGATTCAGCAAATCGTTTGAAGTTCACCAGAGATTAATAATGGTATAACAACAGAAACATATATCTCGATTTTCAACATTCTTTTTTGACAAAACCTTTTTTTATTCAATATGTATATCTACACAATAATTATCACATCCATAACCACGCAATTATTTCAATTATTTTCTGAGGCTGATGCCTACATGGGCTCCTCAGCCTGTGCGTGGGTAATAAGAGGGATGATGGTGAGAGATGACAACTACTTTCTAGGTATCCGGGACCAACGGCTTATTGTCTCTGAAAAACTTTGTGGCTGTATCTATGTGATTGTGCTGAGGACAACATTTGTTACCCGGTCAAGCATCGAACCCGAAACCTCTTGACTATCAGACAGCAGTTATCACTTACTCTAACGAGCCACCCAACAAACAGTGAGAGGTTCTTGCATTTCATTACATCAGAAGGATTTGGAATAGTTTACATACTATTGAGACTTCTTATTATGAGAACTTTATTGTTATTGGAGCTTTGTTATTGGAACTTAACATAGTATGTGAACTTGTCATTCTGCATTATACGATAATTAACAATGCGTAAATCATCAAATCCTAAACTACAGTAATGACATTTTTAAGCATTGCTCTAATCTTTTCAAGCAAAGAAGACATTCTGTCAAGATGGGAAAATGACTCCAGATCGGTCAATATTAGTTCAAGAATTTTAAATTTGGACTTCAATTGCAGGAAACATTCTTATCTACAATTATTTTTGAACCATTATCGACTGAGTTGGAGGCATTTTCGCATCTTTTCAGAATGTCTTCTTTGCTTGGACAGACAATACTCACATCAAGCGAAGCGAGACAGTACCAGCAGAAGACGTGCTTGCATCGTTTGCACATCATCTGCGCACAGCCCTCGTCCTTCTCGATGGGTACCGCGCACATAGGGCAGCACTTGATCAGTTCCGAGTCGAAGGTGAGCTGCGCAGTGGCCAGGTAGGGCTGCGGCTGGCAGGGGGGTGTCCGGCCCGTGCCACGCGGCACGGCACGACGAGCAGAAGTCGGCCGCACAAGTCGGGCAGTGCACCGACTGCGGTGGGCAGCGTTCGCCAGCTGATCCACCTGAAAAACAAGAAAAAAAAAATTAAATTAAAAAGTGCATTAAGAGTGGGCAGTAGTAATCGGCCATTTGCCGAACAGGAGAATCATATCCCATAAGAACAATGTAATTTTTATAAATCTCTTAAGGGGGTTTATACGAGTTTTAATTCAGCTATGTTTCGATGATGGTTTCAAAATCAAAGGATACAAAAGATACTTAACATCAGGTGTAGAGTTCAGGAGACAATTATCTCGCCAATTGGCATAGTACAAACCCGCCTTTAGAGAAGATAGTGCCGTAATCTATGGACAGATGTCCAGGTTCTAAATGATTCATGTTTCAAGTGTTATTGGAAAAAGAATTAAATTCTCTAGGCGTTCTAATATTCACGGTTTTTAATAGAACAGTAGACCTCATGCAGAAACCCATGTTCTATGCATTCTAATAGTTCTTTCTGTCTTTACGGTACGTTCAGAGTGTGCGCCGATTCCGAAAGTATACACGAGAGAGTCAGCAATTGCAGTGGCCACATTCTAGCTCTAGTTTTTGTAGTCCGTCGCTAAACGCTATGGTCACAGCCCGGTGCTACACAAAGTCAATTTTTCGTGCAGTTTTTCGGAATCGGCGTGCACCCTGAAAGTACTAGACCGGGAAATTAGCAAATTTGAAAGCATGCAACTAATTAATATTATTGTCACATCAATCCGGCCGGCCGGGTTGGCCGAGTGGACTAGGGCGTTACAACCTTCAGTCCGCTAGCGCTACACGGTCGTGGGTTCGAATCCCACCAGAGGCATTGTCGTTTAAGCACCTCATAAATCACCCTCGCACACTCAATTACCCAAGCACAAGTGAAATTAAATACTTATGTGGGCATCATCATCAGCAAAATCCTTGACTTCAACTTGAAAAGCTCAGCTGTATCCAAATTTATGTCACTAAGTCACTATGCCTGTTCTTTATTTCCTATGTATATTTGAGTTTATATTAATAAATAGAAAAAGTAAAATAATAAACTCCTCAAATCAAAACCGATTACATTTTTCTTGTAACAATTTATTTCACATCAATTATTCATCTCAAATATCTTGGCTGAATTCAATCAAGAGTCAAAATGATAGCTTTGATTCAATCGTTAGTGATCGACTTTTCTAATAATCCACATGAGTCTATGATTTTCTCTATTCTATAGTCAATCCAAGCAAAGAAGATCCTCTGGCAAGAAGGGAGAATGGCTCAAGCTCGGTCAATATTTGTTAAAAAATTATCAATTCAATCTCAAATTGTAGGAAACAATCTGATCTACGATTAAGACCACATTTATAATTATTTAAGAAATATTGACCAAGAATATCTTGCTAGAATGTCTTCTTTGCTCGACCAGACTGTAAGGTCTATTCCCTATGACTCACCGCCGACCGAGCACACGGTACACACAGTCTCGCAGCCGGCACGCGGACACCAGGTACGGCTCTTGTCGAGTTCCACCTCGCGGTTGAGCCGGAACCGCCGATGCTTGTCCAGGTTGTCGGCGCTGACTAGATTCTCCATCTCGGCCATCGTGATCACGCCCTGCTTCTCGCACACCGCGTCCGGACACGAGATCTCGTAAGCACCCTCGTTGATCTCGAACTCAACGTAGGCACGCATACACTACAATGCAAACAAAATCATCCAAAGTTATTACTGGAAGAAACTGAAATTTGAGAAAAAAAACACAATTTTCGAATGCTCTCAGCTATATCACAGATTTCACTAAAATTAAGAACTAAATATAGTTTATCAATTTGGCATGATTTTTCATTCTAATCGAGTAATAATATTACTTCAATATCAATAATTTTCCTGTATAATATGATTGTGATATGTAGGCTGTATATATTTATTTATATATATATATATATATATGTAGGCTATAACGTATTCCTATTGTTTCATGACGATTCGCCTTCGCAATTGTATTTTTTCAAAAACAGAAGAATAGTTGAAGTATTGTAGTTAGGATTAAACTCGAGTTCAAAAAACCTTGTAATAAATTTAGAGAATTTTCTTCTTTTTAAAAATTCTCATGTTTAATCTTCTAACAAAAAAGTTACACCTAATTGAAGAATTAAAAAGCGATTTCATTAAATTTTTCGTGATTTTTTATCCATTAAATAGTGTGTAAATGAGTATAACAAGAATACAGAAACTTCTATCTAGTTTCAATCGTAGATAATTTTATCCGCTACGGTACAATATTAGGTTCAAAAGAAACCTATTAAAAATGTTCTTTAAATTAAAAATTTGCAAAAAATATGAAGAAAGGAGATAATTTGACGATTTTGCGACTTTTATAAACAAGCATATTTCACCTTGTAAAACAGATATTTCGACAAATATAAAACAATAAAATATATATTTATTTAAAATGGAAGTGAAAGCTGCAATCTATAAAAAGAAACCAATTACAGTATGATTTTTTATCATCGAGGCCTACCGAGATAAGAGAATTTGAAAGCAAAAAATAGTCTGTACTCAGTACATGAAAATAAAAGTTCCCTTAAAATAAGGGTCCCCTCAGAAATGAAATGTTTCAATTTTGACAGAATTTTACTTGTGATATATGCATTTGAACCGCCTTGATGAGCTGAGAACAATGAGCTATGATTTGTCCACTCTTACCAAAGTTAGAGGGGTCCTTAGCATATGATCCTTCAAGGGTCCTTTAAGACCTTTTTATGCCAGAAAATGACCTCAATTAAGAGTAGTAGGTGGTTAATTCAATATACTGTATAATGTTCAAATAAATTATATTCTGCCAGGAAACGTTAGTACAGGTACGTAAATATTTATTTTCGAATGAATAACAAGAAATGGTGGATTTTTGGAAATGCAAGGATATTTGTTTACAAGTCTTGGAGGTGTAGCTAGAAAACTATCAAAGATAGAGAGGTCAATTTCGTTCTCAAATTGTAGAGAACAAAATTATTCCCAGAGGGATTTTAAAATACACATTTCCAAAACATCAGGCGGATGTTATAAAGTATAAACAATCAGAAGCTGAGAAGAAACATTTTCTGAAAAATCAAAACTCGGTCATCATTCAACATATAAGGTTGAATTTGATATAAATCTCTTGGAAATTTTATAAGCTAAAAAAAAATACTCAATTGTTTCTGTTCGGCGCTTCATTTTCGCATAAATCGCAGAAAACTAGGAGCGAAACCGAAATTTTGTAGTTTTTGGGGTACTCTGTATGAAGCAAAAAGTTTAGAAGGACAACTTTTTGAATTTAAGTTGTCCAAGGACCAATTACACGAAAATGTCGCGGGAAAGGATTTTTTCCCGCGTCAAACCTAAAATTACTGGACTATCATGGAGACTGGTGCCGTTCGATCGCAACAGCTGATCATTTCCAAAATTTGGAACATCAGACGTGTTATTGGTCAATCTAAAATCCCGATCAGATGTTTTTCTTCAGTGAAACTAGCTATGAATGTTTATGAGACACAGCCTTGATGCAGCTTTGACAACAACTCAACTAAGTTACTGACCTCAATGCAGAATACACAGGAGCACTGCTGCAGAGTGAACATGCTGGAAGGAGGAAGCTCCAGCAGACACAGCTTGCACAGCGCCGGAGAGGCTGGCTTCACCTGCACGAAACCACCTGTCATCGTATCTATCGAGTACCTAAAAACAAACATATAATTAGAACAATATTAATAGAATAGGTGAAAAATGAAAAGAAAACACAGATTTTACACTAGTGATCAATACCACAGAAAATGTAGATCCTTGAGAGAGTTTTTAAGGTATAATGATTTAGAGATGAACATTCAAGGTAAGAGATTTACCTTTTCTGTGTCAAAAGTTATCAAGTTGTATATATACTTAATAGTTCACTATGGTTCAATCACTTTTCAAAGAGGATTTACAAGAGATAATCCATGATAGCTGTGACGTCAGAAAATTAGGAGGTTTCGTCTCTCTTGTACGTGACGTAAAACAGCCAACAGCTAATCTAAAGTATTTATTTTTTTCCATTTCAGAAACGTCACCTAGGCAAAGCTAAATGACAATTATTCCAAGTGATGACATCAGCTGTTAGGACAAGGAGCAGACGAAACTTCTTTGCATTAGCTTTATCGAATGAAATAATCGAAAACGAGCATTACGGTTCAATAATGATGAAAGATCTTTCAATATTCAATTTGTTTTACTTTTTACCTGAATATCTTGTTATATGATACCTGATTGGAAGTTTTTTTATTATTGCGGATGATGCCCACATAAGTATTTAATTTTACTTGTGCGTGGGTGATTTATGAGGTGGTTAAACGACCATGCCTTCGGTAGGATTCGAACCCACGACCAGGTAGCGCTAGCGGAATGAAGTTTGTAACGCCCCAGTTCACTCGGCCAACCAGGCCGGCAATTGACAAGTTTAAAATTGTCTAATGAAAATTGGACAACAGACACACAGACCGAACAATTTGCTCCAAACTCATAGGCATATTTACTTGCTTCACGATATCCTGCATGCCAGGTCCAAGAATACTAGAGGAATCGAACCTCATTGATCTATTTCCTACAAATCAAGATCTGATTGTGAGAAGTTCTGAATTACTTGGCAACTAAGTTCAAAGAAGCGTGATCATTCAACATTCTAAGGAGAAGACTGATTGATGAAAAAATGTCCTTAGGGCTTTGGCTATAAGTTAGTTGGCATGGGGATCATTGAATGTTGAGTTTGTCTTTACTTTGTACAAATGGAAAGGCTATTTAGGAGAAGGAAATTTCAGAGTATTGGAGATTAGCCAGCAACAACAACTCTGTAAACTTCAGACAGAATTCGAATAAATTCACGAATAACATATCAGATAAATCTGTAATAATAAGTTCTATAGGTAATCTGACTTTGATTAACATTTGAAATTTATGTCTCAACCATACGATGCTCATTTGCAATCAAGAGCACTTGATCAAGTAGAATAGACAGTAATACTTATCAGGTAAAAATGAGAACCAAAGTAAAACCCAACCTTTTAAATTAATTATTAATATCATTGAATTAACAAATCAACAATTTCAATACAGGATAATATTTTTTTGTGAAGCTATTATTTTTAAAATTTCTAGTTCTAATAATTAAAGTCACATTAATAATAAAATGTATAATAATAACTTTGTTGATAAATCTAATTTGTTTTTTTTTTTAATTTATCCAGTCACATTATTAATGAAATGTACAATATTCTATGGACTTCTCTTATAATCTACTTGATTAAGTCAACTAACTAGACTGCAAATATGCATCGCGTGTTCATTGTAGAAACATTGTTGAGAGCTGAAATCCCGTCAAATGTGGAAAGTACCATATTAATCATCATAGTAGCATATTTATTAAATTATCCACATGGTTGAGTGCAACATGCTTTCGCCCAAACTACTCTGCTATAAATGACTGACATTTATAGTACATTTATAGGACATTTATTATATTGACTGACATTGTTTTATATTCGTATTTTCAGATTTTTAAGCACCGTTTGACTGATAGTAAATTTTTTATCTTTGTATTTTGTGACTTTGTCTATTGCTTGTTAATGAGTTCAATGACAATAAAATATTATTTATTTTATTTAATGACGAAAAATGTTTACAGCTGTTCGATTGCGGCCGACCGTCAAATCGCTTCGCATAAAGGAAACCCCCCCTTTAACGGCTAAAGAAGAGCACTAGAATTCTGTATATGACAAAATGAATTTTAGTCGTTCAGGGCTTGAAGTATTGGTTATTGCAACTTTTGGACTATTATTGCAACCATCACTTTTCAAAACTCGGTTTCAAAGCCGGTTGTTACCTGGAAGACGATGCCATCGATAGCAAACTGGAGCAGCGGGAGCACACTCGACTGGGCATGCGCAGTCGGTTGACCGGCTCCATCTGCTGCTGCTGCTGCGCAGCTAGGCTGCTCAGCGCCACCACCGTCTCGCACTTGCGCGGCTGCTGTGTGTGTATCACGGCTGCATGCGACGACTGCATTGCAGCCGCTGTAGCCGAGTGATGCAGCGCCGTTGTCGAGCAGCTCTTGCGCCGGCTGAGGGTGGCCATTGACACCAGAGACCGTAAGAGATCGGAGGGACGGCCACCCCCGCCACCCCCCTGGTGGTGGGGAGAGGAGTGCAGGTCCTAGAAAAATACGATAACAATTTAGGTTCTCATTTGATTATTATCATCATTTATTCACGATAATACAACTCAATGGGATAGATACACAAGCAGTAGGTCCAAAAGGCCTCTTTTCTTTTATAATATTATACAATAAAAATAGTGTAGATTAATTTTCAAATGAAACTACTTGGCTTCTGAGCGGCTGTTATGAGACTAAAAATTTTCACCATAGTTACCGTATGTACTCAACTTTTTAATTATCATAGTAATTCTTATTCATTTCTAAGATAATGTTTTGTACATGTTTCTCATGCTCGGTTTTTCCAAGCACACTCAAATTTGAGGGACACTCAAGTTAAGATTTAATAGTATACATTTTCTATATTTATCATAGAAAATATAAGCTGTTCTATCATAATTTGAGGGTCCATCAATGTTTTCATCCTATACTTATTATAAATCTATAAAAAGTACTCAACAATAAATTGACGCATAGAATATTCAGTGTTTATAATAAAGCTTATAAATAAGCTGACTAGACGAAAATTTAAAAAAAAAACTGAAAACGCTGAAAGAAAAATATTCGCTAGTCACCAGTCTTGTTGGGAACTACAACATCGGTCATATGTCACTTCACAAAAATGCATTGTGATATTACTGACTGCTCTTGCCAAATTACATATGGCCTACTCTTTTTTTAATACATAATCCATTCAATAAGTATCAAGACTGGCTCTCTGTAGCTGCAACGCCTGCAACAGAGAAATGGTGAAGGTTTTAACCGATTGGGCTCAATAGAGGGGTTCTTTTCCATTCAGGAGCACTGTGGTTCAGCCACCCAAATCCATTGGGGCAGGATGTTGATTTTCACGCCGTGTGTTTCGAGAGCATGTCGCACCAATTAATGAACATGAGGCATACCAATAGGCTTTGATTTTTTAGTCACAAAAGAGTTTTTGAGTAGCACAATATGCTTTAGGAAGGCCAATAACTCGTTGAAGTCGAGTTTTGCATTGGTCGCCTGGCAAACGCTGGGGCTCAAGTGGTAAAAAACGGTTTTTTGGACTTCGACAGTCAAATAATAATCGCCCTCATGAGTGAGAAACCACTTGTAGTGGAAACCATCCACACTATCGAAACGAATGATTTGGAGATGAGAAAAATCGTGAAGAATAGTCAGCTGTGGCGCCGTGCCACAGTGCGATTGTTGCGTGGCATCTACTGGCGAAATTCTTAGTTTCCAAGTCATATTAATCCCCTAAACAATTATTTTTTATTTATTCACTTTACTTCTCCCTAACTTCCATGGGTAGAGTGAAAAGGCCACTGCAAATGCAGGAGTTCGACTCTAATAGTTTGACTTTGGTTTTCCGAACAGCTGCAACACGCTCTCAAAACTCGGCGCGAAAATTGACCTCCTGTTTCAACGAAAGGACTTGGGAGGCTAAACCTCAGTGCTCCTGAACGCAAAAGAGCCCGTCTAACTCGACCAGACGGGCCCCTCTTCACTTCTTTATTGAGGGTGGCGAAACTGAATGGTTTAAGTGTTGGCATTGCAATCCAAAGGTCCCAAAAGTTTATTTTTTCACTTCTCTATTGAGTCTCCAGTGATTTTTTTGTGAGACTCGATGCTTATTGAATGGACCTTGTATATTAAAAAAATACTTTCTTCCATCATGTTTGCAATAATTCTACTATAAATAAATTCACCTCTTCAGACAGCGCTCCATAGTGATGCGGTAATCCATACCAGGAGCGGGTGGTTGCCGCATGCCTCCGTGCAGCCGTGCCGTCGGTGGCGGGCCGTGTGCGTGTCGTGGCGTCCTCGCCGCAGTACCAGGAGGTGGCTCGCTGTGCACGACTACAGCTGCCCTGCTCGCTAGTTCCCCGTTCGGCCGCTGACACGGCGCAGCGCTGCTTCGGTTGCCCACCACCCTCACCAACCACGCTCGCCGCACCACTTAGCATCGATGCTGCGCTCACCTACGAGAAAAATATTGGAAAAAGTTAGGTTGGAAATATTTTACTATAACTTAATATTTGAGCACATAGTCAATTCGATTCATCTTCAACTTATTAAAAAGTAAGTTCCATTAATGTCATTACATATAAATAATATTCATATGTACACATAGATATAAATAAATTGCTTGAAAGAAAAATATAGGAATTTTGTTCATTATAATGATACACAGAGGATTTCATTACTGAATACTAGCACATGGTGAAAAAACTCACAATGCATCTTCTCATTACATACTTTTGCATCCCTCTGAATTTGATGACTTGTTCTTTATGACATTATTATGATGATACATTATCCAAAACCAAGAGTTAATTATAAGTTTTAAATTGAAGTAGAAAAATGGACAAGAAAAAATAACTATATAAAACCTAAATTGACCCCTTGGAATGACTTATGTTTTTCAATAAAAGTGATTCAATAGTTTTAGTGCATTTCATTTGAAATTCCAACTCTTTCCAACTGTTCTGAATTTCATTCCATTACCAGGATGAACTTTAAAAATTAATAACTGATTAGATAAGGAAAATATGTCCCATAAACAGAAAAAGTAATAAGTCCACTCTATTATCATGAAAAAGTGCTTTTCAACGCAAAATCTTTACCTAAAATTGGAAAAATGAAACGTTCTAAAGTAAATTATTTTCAAGATCAAGTAGAAGATGCGTCGCAAAATATAAATTATTATTTTCAAACAGAGAACAAAAAACAAACGCTCTTCAAAGTACGAACCAATGACAGAAAACTTATTTTAGTTACAAAGATTTGAAAAGAAGGTTACGTTTGACGAAAATAGATCAAACAGTGAAACAGAAGCTACTTCCTAGGGCGGAAATTTATTGTGAAATATGTGTTTTACAAGAAATTAACAGTTAACAGCTCGTAAATAAGTGATTTCGGCAATTAAACCTTTAGATATACACGCGTGTTAATTGGTTCCAAGAGAATAGAGTTTGATAACAAACACTATTATTATTATTGTCTTTTATAATATTTGAGTTGAAACGATGAAGGAAAATAGTAAACCAACCAGCCAAATTATTCAACATGAGTCAAGCCGAATAACTCTTTTATTAATCACACAAGTTGAAACATTCGACATATTAAATTTTGGTAGAAAAATATCAGAAAAGAAGATTTATCATTAAATTTAGTTTATATATTTTTTTGAACTTTCTATTATATTTTGAATTGTTTAATATTGTAGATGATTTGATTCCGAAAAAAATGTTCGGCAACTTTTTCGTCTTGAATGCACTCAAACCTCACGAATCAGGATTTGAAGGAGACAAAACAGCAACCTTTTTAAAACAGTTTTTTGTCGGTTTTATTCCCTTTGAATCATGATTTGTGAGATTTGGGTGTGTTTTAGACGAAAATTGTTTTCTTTTTCAGAAAGACTCTGTATATAATATGATAAAAATACACTATCAACTCTGAAGCTCTTTAGAATGATGCAGGAGTATGATAAGATATTTTATAAAAGTCATTCAAATGATGCATTGTCATTTAATGAAAGACAAAATCATAACATATTTTATCGTTAGAAGAAAACTGAATCAAGCAAACCCCGTATGCGAATTATGGCTATGGAAACTCTGAAATGAAACCATGTTTATAGAGATAAAGAATACAAAAATGAAATCGCAAGGATACATCTACTTTTGTTACAGTCTGTATTTTCCAAACTACCATAAAAAACGCATCGCTGGGTTTGCCCAAAAATGGAAATATAATTGAGTAAATATTGATAGTAATTGAGTAAAATTCCTTATTTTTCTATAATTTTAGGCCACGATCCTTCAAAAAGTTAGAGCTTACGCTAGTTTGTAATAGCTTCTCCCCTAGCCTTCATCCAGGAAAACCATCTCGTTTATTCGAGTGTTTACAAAGGAGTCTGTTCTATTGATTGGATAACTCATTTTTTTGGTGCTAATTCCAAGATATTATGTAATAAAAACTACTCCAAGGCCGGTTGGATTCCTGAAAACCACTTCGGAGGACGTTGAATTCTATCACTTATTATTATTAATATGAATTGTGCTAATCTTGTATGATTACATTTTCATCAACAATCTGCAAAACATTTGTTATAACCAGACATAATACCACTTCCATAATATGTTTTACTATAAAACTTGTTCAATTGTTTTACTAGAATAATCTTGTTTTATTATTGGGATCAATAGTTTTTTGTTTAAAAATACAATACTAATGAATAAAAGCAAGCATTCACCCAAAACTTCTTCAATTCCAATTTTGATAAAAATGTCCAGAGTGATGTTAATAAACCAATTAAAATTTCACTTTTAAATTCCAATTTATAGGTTTTCATTGATAAAATTTGTTGTTGGTTCTGCTAAACTTACTGAAAGCAGCATATACAGTTTACTGATATATTACTATTATTATTATTCATATTAATTTATTTCATCAGATTTAAGCCAAACTCATTTTTACATTTTTCAAATAATTATAGAGCTGAAGACACAGTGTCAGGTGAGATGTTGTGATACTTGAACATGGTTGGAAAACACAAAATTGTCTATATCACTGAAAGTTTTTTATTTGGTACATACAATTATTGTTTCGATGTGTTTACATCATCATCAGTGTACTGAAGAAACTAAATTCTAGGTTATGAGAGGAAGTACAAAGTGGTGGCAATGAAAATTTGTAAATGTAAATAACAATATGTAAAAGGTTAAATAATATAACTTAAATAAATTAAAAGTTGATTACAAAAAATTGGCATAGATTGAAAAGAATCAGGTAGAATGACAATTTAGTCAAAAAATTTTAATTGAGTAAGATATAAAAAAACAAAAGAGGTGGTGGCATTGGAGGAGGGTAATTTGAAAAAATTATATGGGTTGACATGACATGAACAAATAAATGAAAGTGCAACAAAGAAAGTTAATTGAATAGGTTGAAACATGAGAAGAATTAGATAAAAGGTTATATTATTGAAATCAAATGCTTATATTATTACTAAACTATTTTGGAAAATATTTTTTTTTTTTAGGTAAATAAAGATTATATGGTTTGACATAACATTAACACAAAAATGAAAGTCCAACAGAGTAAGTTAAATGAATAGGTTGAAACATGAGAAAAATAAAATAAAATGGACATAATTATTTAACAGGAGTGATGGAATAAGGTTAGGTAATGGGAGGAGTTAAGTTAGAAAGGTTCAAGACCAAATAAAAACAAATACACTAATGAAACAAGGTTAGGTAAAAGAAAGGGGTTGAGCTATAGAAATGTTTAAAACTAGACAAAAAACAAATAAATATACTAATGAAACAAGTTAGGTAAAAGGGAGGGGTTGAGTTAGAAAGGGGTGAGTTTGGAAATATAGTAATTGAAGAAAATTTGGTCATTTAGGCAGATTGTATTGTTGTTTTTAGCTGTCTTGGTGGCTTTTGAGATTTCAATTGCCTCCAAGACATCTTTTGGCGTTTTTGGGGATTGGTCCTATGGAACTTTTTTGTGTACTTGGTGTAAGGAATCAGCCTGAGAAGTATTGCACATTCCTCCTGAAACACTCTGTATATTAAAACATTAAAAATTACTTTTTATCATTTAATTAAAAAATAAGTTGATTAATAAAGAAAATTACAATGGAATGGCAGATGAAAACTACAACTGCATAATAGGTTCAAGTAAGCAACTGATTTAGATGGTACTTGTTTCCCTGTTGTTATTATTATTTTACAACATTGGATTATGCAGTAGTTCATTTTTTAATAATTCAATGTAAAATTTATCCAAAAATATGAATTTAATATGATTTTTTGAACAAATGGAAATAATTAATATTCAATCTGGTAAAATTTATAACATTTTTCATGGATACAAGGATTTTTGTTCAAACATTTTTCAACATAAAAAGTGAAACAACTCATTCTCGACATCTTCTCCCGAAGACAGAGCCATCAATTCAACTTGATATCTATTGGGTAAGAAAACGATCTACCGTCAAAGTTTGTGGCGTATCAACAAGCACATATATCACTCACTCCTCTGACCCCCTCCCCCCCATCAGAACAAATCCCCCAAATTTCCGGTGGCACAACAAAAATCGAACTCTAGCATGCAAAAAAACGCCAAGTTATCCTTCTTTTACCCCCACTTTAACCTTTCAACCGAAACTCATCTTTCTTGCAGGAGATAAAAAACGAGCCAGATAAGCGCAGAGTTCTGCGCTGGAGGCTAAAGCATGGTACAGTCTGTCCAAGCAAAGAAGACATTCTGGGAAGATAGAAAAATGATTCCAGCTCGGTCAATATTGGTTCTAAAATTATAAATTTGGTCTCATATTGTAGGAAACATTCTGATCTACAATTTTAGATCGGATTTATAATTTTTGAACCAATATTGACTGAGCTGGAGTTATTCTCCCATCTTGCCAGAATGTCTTCTTGCCTGGACAGACTATATAGCAGACACCAATGAAACTGGCATAACTCAATAAATGTCTGTTACTAATAATAAGCTCCGTTAAAACGGTCTGAAAGCGGTCTGTAAGAGCAAAACTGTTTAGCTGAGATCATTCTCGACTCAATTTGCTATCTAAAACAGCTGGTTGACTGTTCTGCCAGAGCTGACAGATAGTAACAGTTATAGTCTGTCCACGCAAAGAAGACTCTCTGGCAAGATGAGAAAATGACTCCAGCTCGGTCAATATTGGTTCAAAAATTATTGATTTGGTCTCAATCGTAGGAGACGTTATGATCTACAATTTGAGACCAAATCAATATTCTTTGAATCAATATTGACCGAGTTGGAGTAATTTTCTTATCTTGCCAGAGGGTCTTCTTTGCTTGGACAGACTATACTCGCCAAGGGCCAATATCGTTGGAATCTACTATATGCCGTGACTACTTTCACGCACGCAAGCCCACTACAATCACGAACGACGATTGAAAGAGAATTGAACAATTGAAAGATGGAAAGAGTGAAGAAACGCACAGCAATTGAAGAGTTCTGTTTCCTATCAAGAGACTGACAGCTAGATGTGCGTTGCTTGGCGATAAAAAATAAACGAATTACTGAAATAATTGTTTATTTTGGTTTGGAATGAGAAAAACTGGTCTGAAGATGCATTTTGATAGCTTATTATGTTATACCAAAGATAGAGGATTAGAATTGTATTAGTTACAATAATGTGATCTAGTTACTCTATAACAATACCCAAAAATTATTAATCATTGATAGGAAATCAAAAATATTGAATAAAATAATATAAAAATCATAACCCACAATATGGACCCATTTTAGTGCATTTCATTTGAAAAAATGCACTATTGGTCTTGCCCTGACAATCGAAAATTTATGATGGGATATATTTTTTACACGTTTCCGAGCCCCTAGAACACGAATCTGATGTCCGTTCAAATTCATATATCTATATATATATATATATATATATATATATATATATATATATATATATATATATATATATATATATGGACAGTTTCTTGTTAACACGATAACTCCCGAAGGGCTTGTCGGAGAGCGACCAAATTTTGCACAAAAATCATTAGTGTTAATATCTCGGTCAAGTTCGTTAACCAGCCAAATTGGTCCAAGGGTAGGGGGTGAAATTAGGGGATGAAAATTTTGAAAAATCACTACAAATCGACCAATAACGTGATCGTTTTGAAAATTGGTGGGTATAATACCCTTATTATTCCCTACAATTTGAGCCATCAACGAAAAAAATCCAATAAAAAATGACAGAGAAAATGGCGAATAACACAATGCCAAAAATTGTGTTTTTCGAAAACGGCGCCTTTGAATTCATACCCTGAATAGCTCATTATAAGTTATATGATTTGAGCCATCATAGAATTGCATTTGAAATGCACTCTTTCCGACCGCCAGCTGCCGGAGCGAATTTTTTTTTCTGAAAAATTTAACAATTTCATTCTCAAGTTATTATAATAAGTGTCTACAAAAATGATAACAATGTAACTTTATTAACTTATAAACTTTTTTAATATTTGACTCAATCATATTCAATTTTTGTTTCAAGTGACTTGATTTTGACCTACCGAAAATAATGAACACATTGATAGGCAAAGTTGTAATGATTACTATAATTACTTGTTTAAACTTAGACAATCTTATTATTGAAAATACCTAGTAAGATAGCAGGTATGGGTTCAAATCTGTTGTTCTTTCGTTCTTTATACGAAAATAACGGTACTAAACTGAGTCTACTAAATTTTATACATTTACTAGAAATAATATCAATTGAATTATACTTATTTAATCTTTGTATGACATATTTTTTATACTCCCTCTATTAAAAACAAGTTTGAATTATTAATATCAAAAAATTAATAAATACTCATATAATAATTTAGAAGTGGCTCTTCAACGGCACTTAAAAAGCCATCCTCATTTTAAGTAAGTCATTACGTCATAGAATCGACATTTACTAAAGTCTGTCCAAGCAAAGAAGACATTCTGGCAAGATAGGAAAATTACTCCAGCTCGGTCAATATTGTTTAAAAAATTAGAAATTTGTTCTTAAATTGTAGATCATAATGTTTCCCACAATTTGAGACCAAAATTATAATTTTTGAACCAATATTGACCTGGCTGGAGTCATTTTCAAATCTTGCCTGAATGTCTTCTTTGCTTGGACACACTCCAGCTGATTCGTGTCCCGAGTGACCTTCCCAGGTTTATTAAGAATAACGGTCGCATGATTCGAGTCAGGAACTAACTTATTGTGTCTTCTATAATAAACGCAACGTTCTCCTGTGAGAGAACAACAAAGCATTACTTTGCTTCCACAGCAATTAAAAACTGATCAAAGACTGAAATCGAAGGTTAACAGAGATTAGAAGTAGCTGCTATAAAGCACTTCATCGAACATTCTACTACTTTTTAAAGCCTGATAATATTTCACACTTCAACTGCTGATAATGGATTATTGGAAAAAAGAAAATATGAATGGCATTGGCTTCCAGGAAATTTGATAAGAGTGTCTCTCTTAGTAGGAAATGTATTAGGACAACGAAAAGTAGCTACAATGAATTTTCATTGTTGATTAGCTATTGTATGGTTATATTTTTCAAAAACAGATTACTGTATTTACCAATTGGTCAATCAAAATAATGATGCACAACTTTGTTATTTCATATTTGTTATTAACTGGTCGAATAACTTTAAAGTTTGGGTTTGGTTAGCTCTAAATCAAGATTATTTTGTATTATTATTGGTCCTGAAAAGGTAATCTAAATTGATTGCTCATGCTCATCTTCTGATTACATTGGAATTGAAACATCAACGCTAATGAAAACATCAATAAAGAATAAAACCAATAAAGAATATTGGTTCAACCTTCAATAAAGAATAAAACCAATTGGAATTTCAATATAAATCTTCAATTTAAAATTTTCTTTCATCTTTGAGCATAAAAACTATAAGCTAACTCCTTTGATAAGTTGAATAAGGGACAATTTTTTATAAATATGTATAGACATCCAGTGAGAACGCCTCTGAATTTCTTTGAATAGATTAATACATTATTGTATTTGATTTTTCATTTTATTTATCAATTAATACATTAATATGTTATTATTACATATATTATATACATTATATTTGTTATTATTGAAGTTCTTGAAAGTATTGACATCCAGAAGAATGTCTCTTGAAAGTTTTGAATGGATTAATACATTAATATGTTATTAATAAAGTTCTTGATTGATTCTGTTATTTATCTAAATTGTTGAATTACTTGCTACAAACGAATTGTATGCAAACTGTTCAAGGTACTATAAATAGGAAGGACGTTCACCAGGCTTAAATAAATAATTATAAAGAACATGGCCAGTATCCTGAAAATATGCAAACTCATCCCAACGTGAACGAAGATATGAATAGAATGGAACCAGTACCGTTCAGAGTCTGGGCTTATAATAGCCATTGCCAAAGCCTCCTACATTAATCCTACAATATAGCTATAGTCTGGTTAAGCAAAGAAGACATTCTGGCAGGATGGAAAAATTACTCCAGCTTGATTAATATTGGATCAAACATTGAAAATTTGGTATCAAATTGTAGACCAAAATGTTTCCCACAATTTGAGACCAAATTCATAATTTTTGAACCAATATTAACAGAGCTGGAGTCATTTTCCCATCTTACCAGAATGTCTTCTTTGCTCGACCAGGCTATACCTTCTTTCTCTATGTTCCTACTATTTATTTCACATTGCAGTATATACTTCACTTTACAGTTTACTCTTCACTGAAGACTGTGCAGTAAGGAATATTACAGTTTACTGTACAGTCGCAATGAGGAACACTCGACAGTTCAACGCAACCGTAACTCATAGAAGACAATGGAACTGAGAAAAGAAAATTCGGCATAAACAAGGAAGGAAGTGATGATAGACAGTTAACAGCACATCACGTGGATCTGTTATTTTAGCAGCAGAGGCAGCTGAATGATATCAATGGAGATCAACAATCTCATTTTGACAGTTCCTCATGCTATAAAGCAACAGCCATCGCTGGAAATCAATCTACCTTTATATAGTCTGATCGAGCAAAGAAAATATCCTGGTAAGATGGGGAAATGACTCCAGCTCGGTTAATATTGGTTCAAAGGTTATAAATATGGTTACAAATAGAAATAAATATTCTGTTATATAATTTATAATTTTAAACCAATATTGATTGAGCTGAAGTCATTTCCCATCTTTCCAAAATGTATTCTTTACTTGTTCAGACTATACTATTTGATACACTATGAAGCAACAACCATCATTTAAGATACAGAACTTACTTTGTTTATTACTTGATATAAGTAGTTTTATTGTTAAACTAGCCGGCAGGCTCGCTTCGCTCGCCTTCTCCGCCTAGCCAGGGGGCTCCGCCCCCTGGACTCCCGACAGTATCGGCAGTGTCAGTGAGTCCAACAGGATCGCTTCGCTCGCCTGCATGACCTCTGTCAGTGTAAGTTGAGACAAACAGGCTCGCTTCGCTCCGAATTCCGTTCAGAAGAGATTCAAAACTTATTGAACACAGCATTTCTAGACCTAATCTGGACCTGTTCACCAAATTTCATTTGTCACACCAATGACATTTTCTACCAATTTATTCTCGAAAAATCCAAGAAAAACAAAAAAATTCCGAAAAATAGTAAAACGCTGATATTGAGCGTAACCTTGGGAACTATATCGGACATAGTTTGAAACTTGATTCAATATCTTCCAAATTAGTTTATCTATAATCTCGCTGAACCATTGAATTTACAGTAAGGATTGGTCGTATCAAGGCGGAAGATATGCAACCCGCAAAACATCTACAATTTTGAAAAACCTGATTACTGGCGTAATCTTGAACGAAATTCAAAAATATCTCAACACAACATTTCTAGACCTTATCTGAACCTACCTACCAAATATCAACATTTTCTACCGATTGGTTCTCGAAAAAATTGAGAAAACGCCGAAAAACTATAGAAAAACTTAAATATTTGGCGTATACTTGAAAAGTTCCTAAAATCCCTTCTTAGCGCGCGTCTAAATGTCGAACTGAACATGCCTGCCAAATTTGAACGCATTCGGTTCAGTGGATTTTTAGTTCTGGTGATGAATCAGTCAGTAAGTCAGTCAGTCTGTCATTTCGCTTTTGTAGATATAGATTTCAAGACTACACTACTTGATTTTAAACCGTTTTGTATTATAATTAAAAATAACACTGTGTATAGTCTGTGTACATTCTGCATTTGAGACCAAATTTTTTCTAGTGTTTCACCCCTTTCCCATATCTTCCGATCTCACACTCTACCTACCTATTACAATGAAAACGATATAGTATTTTAGTATTAATAATATAGTAATTATAATAATTATTTATAATATTAAGAATATAGTATTATAAGTATTTTTCCTTATTCCTTCTCACTTCTCTTTCCTGGACACCTAACAATGAAGCGTGTGTTTTTTGTTTCAAGTGTCATTGTTTATTGTACCCTACATTGTTTTTGAAATTTTTTGTTATTTATTTGTGTCTTCTAGAATGTTTTAATAAAAATAGTAATTTCTGAAGTGACTGACCAGTATAGGCATAGGCCTGCCGGGCCTCAGAGGCCTACACTCCTCACTGGCTGGATCATCACACTCCTCCTCCTCCTCATCCTCGGACTCCCCATGATGGTGTCCTCCCTCAGCCACCATCATCCCTCGCTCCTCACACTCCCCCTCTCTCTTCTCCTCCTGCTCTTCCTCCTCCTCCTCCTCTCCATCGCTTCGCCTCCTGCTGCCTTGCTCCACATCCTCCTCTTCCTCCTCCTCCGCCTTCACTTGCCTCCTCCTGGACTCTCCTCCTCCTCTGGCCGTCTGCCACTCCTCCTCCACTCCTTTGCCCAGTTGAGACCTGAAAAACGCACTGCCACTGTTATTACAGATGAAATTAATCGGAGGTGCTAACAATATTTGTGGAAAAATACTATGAAATATACTAAATATACATACTAAACAAAATAAAATTCTGAAAGAAAAAATATAAGAATGATGAAGAGATTCTGCATAATAAAAAAACATATTTTTAAATGCCTTCAAAAATTATAAAAATATAAGGAAAACATGGAAAGATTCTGAAAATGGCGTCAAATATGATGAAAAATGAAAAAAAAAAACATGAAAATGACTAAAAGATTCTGTATCTCAAAAGAAAATGTTTCGAAGTTCCTTAAAAAATTATAAAAATAGGAGAAAAACACGAATTTACCGAATAGATTCTGGATTGAACAAGAAAACACTTGAAAATGCCTAGAGGTGGATTGAAAAAAACTTTAAAACATGAACTGAATTCCCAATTGAACAAGTAAAGCACTTAGAAGTATCAAATAGATTATTGATAAAACGAGAAAATTCTGACTATAAGATATTATACATATACTGTATTTCCACATCATACTATACAATAAATACACCGATGAATATCGCCATAGTAATTCTTTGAAATAATTATTATAAGTACACTAACAGCAATGAGACATGAAACGTACAGTAAAAAGTTAAATCTAGATTACTAATACAATTAGATGACCTAGGCCCAAGTCTATAGCGTATGAGGCTACCATCCTCATTAATGAATATTAATAAATGTCATATATGAATTAGAAGATTGTCATATGAAGATATAATAAATAGTAACGTTATCAATCATTCAACATCATTCAGTTGCTTTCATCAATCAAAATAAATAACAGAAAATGAACTTGGTCAGATTTTTTCCCTCATTCCTAGAAGATATTCAGAAGTAGAATACTGTACATTGATTTGTGACATCGGTTCAATTTCTGAATAATTCATCATATTGAGATTGATAAGTTACACCAATATACCTAAGTTCAGATACGTGAAGTTCAGAAACCTTGATTCTGAAAACAAACTTTAGCCACGAAATTAAAAGAAATAAATCAGAGTAGCAGTAGAAAACGCGGGGACAAAAGACAGATGGTTGGAAAGCTACGGCTAGCGGGGGGCTTTACCCTCACAAGAAAAGATCCAAGAGAGAAAACTTCTCATTTCCCTTCCTCCCATTTTCCCTGTAGGAAAACGTCATTTTATAAAAATATCCTCCACCTCACCCCACAAAACTATGACCAAAAAAAGACACACTTCTATTTCCCCTATTCTCATTTTTCTTTCTCCTTCAACCAATACTATTCCCAATTCTCTATTCTACTCTCTCCGTCACCCCCTAGAACTATATCCCCCTATTCTATTATTTTCTCCTTCATATTATACTATTTCCTTCTAGAACTATTCCTCCTGTTCTATTCTTTTCACCTTCCCATGATATAGTCTGTCTAAGCAACGAAGACATTCTGGCAAGATGGTAAAATAACTCCAGCTCGGTCAAAATTAATTCAACAATTGAATATTTGGTCTCAAATTGTAGATCAGAATGTTTCCTACAATTTGAGATCAAATTTATAATTTTTGAACCAATATTAAACGAGCTGGAGTCATTTTCTCATCTTGCCAGAGGGTCTTCTTTGCCTGGACAGACTTTATACCATTTCTTATACTATTTACTATTATTACTACTATATAGAACTATTTACCACATTCCCTACTCTATTCTTTTCAACCCCCACCCCTCCCCATTATACTATTTTCCCCATCCTCTATCCCCTCTTTCCATCTTTTTCCAATCCTTTTTCATTCTATTTCTTCCACCTGACACTATTTTTACCATTTTTCGTCACTATCTAAATTAATTCAAAATCGCCTGACCCTTTCATAGCCTGTCAATGGCCGTGTGATGACGTAGTTGAGTTCTAATTGGAATCCACGTCAGCGCATAAGTATGCAGCATAAATATTCAGCACGACAACTTTTTTGTCCTCTTCATATGACGTAAGAAAACTCCACTGTTGGTGTGAGTGAGTACTCATATCAGTGCCCAAAAAAATTGTGTTTTGCTAAATTTTTCACTTTTCGTGAGAAAGCTTTCTATTGGTGTGAGTAATAATTATAATCTGATGTAATTTCCGACCTGGTATTTATTTTCTTCTTCTTTCTTCCTCCTTATTTTCCTTCTTCTTCTTTTTCATCCAACCCATTTGATGTAAATCTTAGGCTGAGGCCGCACTGCCGGTGGGTAGAGCCTGGAGGGTGGAGGGTAGTTGGTAAATCTATAGAACATACACACCATCCACAGTAATACATCGTATGAATGGTATGACGTCATTCTGTTTTTTGAGGTTATGTTGTCCATATTCAAGAATTTCAAGATGGCGGCTGAACACATACCATTCATACGATGTATTACTGTGGATGGTGTGTAGGTTCTATAGATTTACCAACTACCCTCCACCCTCCAGGCTCTACCCACCGGCAGTGCGGCCTCACCCCTATAGTGTACACGAAAGTAACGAAGTTACATCAAATAGGTACAGTACTCATTGCAGCAAAAGTGATGTTTTGCTCATCCTAAACTTTGTCTGAAATTGATATGCTTGATGGAAAGTTGGGACGCTTTTGGACAAACAGTGTAAATTGATCATCCTCATATCTGATGACGAAATTCAGACCATATTACATGAGTATCAAGTGAAGTTTGAAATTTTCTCCAACCCCTTTCATCTCTAATAATTTTTCTCAACACCCTTCGATCTTTTCAATGGATTTTCTTTTCCTGGATAGGAATTATGTAGACTATTCCTATCATGAATAATTAAATATAATTATAAAAGTTAATAAAAGTGAATTTTTATGGCGAATTTAATATTGAAACAATCAATTCTAAAGCTATTCAAGTGAGGTAAAGTATACTTATTTTCTCTTAGGGCTACTGTATTCATTAAAATTTTAAAATGATTCAAATCAAAGTACCCTTTTTAAAATATTTTTATTCTTCACAACATGTTCCGGCATTCATGTTATGAAAAATAAAAATATTTAAAAAAAGGGTACTTTGATTTGAATAATTTCAGATGTAAAGTATCTTCAAACCTTACTTCAATACTACTGTACATATATTTGATTTCAAAGTAAACGTGGCAAGATATTGGAAAAATATTTTTAGTTGTATGAAATATAAATTATTCAAGTATTATGGATTTCACTTTTCCATCTTTATAGTCCAAAATGAGACCAGAAACAGTTTGACCAAGAACAAATATTTAGAAAAATGATGCTTCAATCAAACAATTGCCAATTCACCATTTATTATGGCGTAACTATTGCAATTATTGCCATTGATGATTGACATCTATAATGTTTGTTGTGTAACTTGATATTCTATTCCAACTGAACAACAACAAAATGTTATGCATGATTTGAGAACAATGGAATCAGCTGAAACCGAATAACAGCGGTTTTTATTTCCCTGATCAGGTGAAAAAGAATTGTTGGGAAAAAACTGCCCACAATTAGTCAAGGCCATGCATCAATTTAGATTAGGTTACGGTCTGAAACACTAGAAAGGCCAAATAAAACTGTTCGTTCAATCCGCATTTGAATAATTTGAATTCAAATAATAAATTATTCATTGGAAGCCACCAAGTATTTCCGGAAGTCAAGACAGGATTCTACTCTGATAAGTGAGCAGATTTGGTAAAACTAGATTACTTTTATTGTAATTATGTGCATAAAATTATCCAAAGATAGATTGTCAAGAAATTAAAAATGTTAATGGTCAAGAGTTTTAATGCTTTGGTTTCATAAGGAATTGGGAGAATGAACTAGTCCTAAATGTGAGGAGGAACTACAAACAAATTAAAGAAATAAGGTTACTGCGTGGGAGTGACTAACTATAGCTAACTCCAAAAACTTAGTCGGTTTCGTCTGCGGCTTGTGCGCTCCAACAACTGATGTTGTCAATTGAGTTGTCATTAAATGCCTAGATGATGTTTTTGAAATCAGAAGTGACAATAGATCTTCATCAGCTGGTAAACCGCCCAAATTTTTGGCGAAAACTATACTAGAACATAGCATTATTGGTCATTATAGGGACAACATTATATTAGGGACAAGAGCGATTTTCTTATTCAAAAGTATTCAAATTAAGTTTCTTAATTTTATCATCTTCAGGAATGAAAAATCCCTCTAATAATTTAGGTAACCTACAAATACATCAACTTCAACTTCATCAGAATATATATTTTTTCAATTACATCATCGAAATGAATTAATTATTAAGGAAACCTGTAAAAATAACGAAACTGGGAACCTGTAAAACACAACTATGGGACAACTATATTTATGAGAAGAATAGAAAATATTTCTATTGGGCATACCAATTAAATTGACGAACCTGAAAAAATATCAGCGTCACAAACTACAATACAATGTAAACTTATAAGCCGTTTCTATGCAATGCCAAAAATAAAATTATCAAATGAATAAATTTATTACAAGAAAAATTATAAATATTTGTACTACGAAATATTCGTACCCAGGAGAGCTCAAAAATAACACACAAGTATAAACTTGATTATAAGAAATGGGTTTTCCATTAGACATAGAAGTTAAAGTTTTTACATCATTCATAACCATAACCAAGTGTTCTTAGTAACTATTTCAATACATAATTGGGTAAAAATTGAAAGACACCGTGAAACAATTCATTTACATAATTTATAGTTTGGAATGATAATTTCAATAAGGAAAATTCCAAGGATAAATAGGTAGCATGGCATAGGTCAATCCATTAACACTACATTATTCCCATCCCGGAAAACCCATCTGATATTTTCTCCCATATCAATTATTGTTAACAGGTTGTTAAATATGCACAGGATAGCCTAGCAATCAAGTAAAAAGGAATACAATTGGACAAAATGAGAGTACCTACAAGAATAGTATAGTCGGGTGAATAACCTTAGAATTCGCATACAAAAACATTTCGTTAATGACATACAAAGAAGTTCTCATCGGACTCAATTAGTTCTATTCCGTCCAATCAAAGAAGACATTCTGGCAAGATGGGGAAATGACTCAAGATCGGTCAATATTGGTTCAAAAATTTTTAATTTAGTCTCAAATTGCAGATTATAATTTTTTCTATAATTTTAAACCAAATTCATAATTTTTGAAACAATATTGACCGATCTGGAGTCATTTTCCCATCTTGCCAGAATGCCTTCTTTGCTTGGACAGATTATGTGTGTCTTGACACAACTTGACTTGAGAGTTGTTTCAACAGTACATCAAGAAGAAAAGACGAAGCAATTGAAAGTTTATTACGACATGTCGCACTAATTAGCCAATAAGGAACCAATGACTGAGTTATCATCATAATCATCATCACCAGAAGGCACCAAAGAGTCTGGAGTGTTCGTGCATTTGTTCACGTTCACCATTTCATAAAAGCTATTCTTGTAATCTAATGAAAGTACTGTAATTATTGGTTTTAATTTAGAGCAGGCTTAAAATATGAATATTGTATGAATATATCTACCATATTGTCAATACATCACAGTTTATATCAATAATGTACTGTAAAGGGTATAAATTTAGAGCAGGATTCAAATATCAATATCTATATAGATACTGTAGTATGATATATTTAAGATATTGTCAATAGAGTAGGCCTAAAGCATATATCAATAATGTAATCTAACAAGTCGAATTACTGTATAATATATTTGGTTGTTTACTACTGCTCAAGTTCAATTTGTAATGCTGTACACAAATAAATTTCACGCAACTGAATTTTGTTTAAAGATTGAAAAAAGTAAGCGTTATTGATTGTCACTTGGGAAAAAATTAGAGTTAGCCTATAATAATTTTCTACCATAACAATTCCTAGCATTTTTATCCAAAATTAATAATATTTCTTCAAAATCTACATAGGATGTTACTTATACATTGATTTAAGTGTTAACACGAATATACATATTCATATAGACATATATACATAATTCTTATGAATTTTAATGAATAAATAATTGATGATTTAGAGCCCTATGATGTGCTGATCATATCCTTCTTTGAATCTCTGTGTATCTACTTGGGGAAAAGTTTTAATTGATTTTTCATACAATGATTTATTGGAAACCCCAAATCAAAGACTAATAAAACAGATACTTATTAACGAATTTACCAGGTTTATAAAGGGTAAAACTATGCCAAAAATAACAAAATTTGGTAAGAAACAAAGTACTCATTGCTGAAAAAACACCACCATCAGGGTGAAAACTTTAAATTAGCTTGAATATTGGAACGAAGCCAATCACTTTCAACACTAAACTAGTTAGGGGAACTATGCTAGTTACGGTGTAACTATGATCTGTCCAAGCAAAGAAGACCCTCTGGCAAGATGGGAGAATGACTCCAACTAGGTCAATATTTGTTAAAGAATTATATATTTGATCTCCAATTGTAGATCAGAATGTTTCCTACAATTTGAGATCAGATTTATAATTTTTTAACCAAAATTGACCGAGCTTGAGTAATTTTCCATCTTGCCAGAGGTTCTTCTGTGCTTGGACAGACTATACTTTACTGGATTACATGCTAGGGGATACGATAATGAGTTTCAAATACTATACGGTAGCCTGAAAGAGATTACCTTCACTGCAGTACTAAACCTACCTTGTATTATAGTAGTATAGTCTGTCCAAGCAAAGAAGACATTCTGGCAAGATGGGGAAAATGACTCCAGCTCGGTCAATATTGGTTCAGAAATTATGAATTTAATCTCAAATTGTAGGAAACATTCTGATCTACAATTGGAGATCAAATATATAATTTCTGAACCAATGCTGCAATAATTGACCGAGCTGGAGTGATTTTCCCATCTTGCCAGAATGTCTTCTTTGCTCAACTAGTCATAGAACAACCAACAACTAGAACAACATCTGTGGTAGTGTTATACTGTTATTATAGGTACGTGTTATCAATGATACGTATTATCAGTGAATTGGTGGACGTAAAGAATATTATTAAATCAATAACTATATCGAACTGAGAACATGAGAACTAATCCAACAACTTCAAAACTAATCCAAATAGATAAGCTCTCAAGTTGGATACGTAATAAGTATGATCGAATACTTATTTTTTTCTTAGGGCTACTGTATTTATCCAACTTTTAATGATTTATTTGCATTTGATAATGGCTAATACGCTGAAACATGTTATGCAAGATAAAAATATTTGAAAAGGGTACTTCGATCTTCATTAATTGAAAGTTGGATAAGTAAGAACGACTTGATTACTTATTCTTCAAGGAAATAAACCAAATACTGTAGAAAAAAATTGAAAAATAATTATAACCTTTTCAATTAGACATATGAGAAAATAAATTGGGAGCTACAGTATTACTATTCAACTACGAAACGTCAACACGAAATACAAGCAAGAACTGGCACCAGCTATACGAAGAAAAGAAACGACGTTATTGGAAATTGACTCTAAAATACAAATACACTGGCAGCTCGTGCTCGCAAAACAGGCGAAGTGCCTGTATCTTTTACTGTACAGCACTTCACCTGTTTCGTGGGCACTAGTCGCCAGTACCCAAACAACGATCCATTCAATTTAACCCTTCTCTCCAACTAAATCTGCTGGAATATTTCAAGATCAAGGTTACAATATGAAGGACGTCACTCTGTCATGTGGAAAAATAGGGAGAATGGAGTGTGATTGATAACAACCAGAAGAGATTGATGAAGCAAACTAACAAAATGTTGTGATATTTTTACAGTAAGCTCTCCATCATAAGGCTTACCTACCTACGTCAACGGAAAATTGTGTAAAAAAACAATCACCAGCACTTTTTTTATAACTGGATGAATCCAGTTAGTACTAGAACCAGTAGATATTCTCAGCGAGAATGGAATATATTCTAAATTTCTATATTCTATTCTCTCTGGGTATTCTATACCTACTACTCAATCCAAATGAATGAAGAGAAATAACTGTCCTTTGGAAATTTATTTTAAACAACCATTTGCGAAGGGAATTTGATGTTTGGACTCCCTGTTTCATTGTACAGTATAATCATTTTCATAGAAAATGGAAAATTATTCACAATATAGGCTAAATACAGAATAAAAGACACGTGTCGAGTTAAAACACTCGATGAATCACTCAAGTTTTAAAAGATTAGATAAATTTATGAATCTGCACATTTCCTCCAAAATTTCATAATTTAAAACTTCACTGCTCAACGCATAACAAAAAAATCATAGAGCATCATTATCTTTCAAGTTGAACAAAGTGGAATGATAAAAGTTGTACTGTACAATTAAATGAGTGAAGTTAGAAATGAATTTTAATTATAAACTTGAAAGAAAACTTCGGAAAGAATTAGATAAGAGCAGAGTCCGTTCAAATTAAGCGAAGTTTAATCCTAGAGAAAATACTATACTTTCATGAAATGACTAGAGCCCTTTTTCCACTGGCGGCTTGTGCCCACGAAACAGGTGTATTGCTGTACAGTAAAAGATACGGGCACTTCACCTGATTCGCGGGTACGAGCCGCCAGTACTCTTTACACGGCGGATTTCTGATACGCAGAAGTGATACAGAGTACAAAATTGATACAGGAAGGAATCTCATTGATACGAAACATTCACAATGCTCATGGATCGCCGCCATAGTAGAAATAAGCTGATTCTATTTCTCAATTATTAAACATTTTGTGAGCATTCAAACTTAGTTTAGTTTGGTTATGTTTCAAGATGAAACATAAAAAATAATAAAAACATTGAGTTCCAGAAAGCCAATATAATAACTATTTTTCACCGTTTTTCGGCATTGTCTAATGAGCTAACTTCACGTTGCAAATATTTTGTGTCAATGAGCTTCCTCCCTGTACGGATTGCGTATCAATTTTAGACTTTTGTATCACTGCGACGAATCAAAAATTCGCCGAGCAAAGAGGGCTTAAAGCATGGAACAGAAATTTCATATTCAAATACTAAAATGAATAATGAAAAACTGAGCGCATAAAGGATAATGAATATGGAAGGGCAACTATGAGAAAGTTTTTTTAAAAATAAAAATAGTACATTTATTGATAATAGTGTACAACTATGCTAAGAAGCAGACACAATGCAACACTATTGAGTAAATTGTGTAAACAAGAGTGAATTCAGCTACTAAATCCATGTTTCATCATGCGATCACGAATTATATTCAAAGTTGAGGCCAGAAACTTTCAGACATGAAGGACAGTTGCGATCGAAAGTCAAATCGGACCTACTTAAATTTCGACTGGCATATCCTATCCGCCAACTTCCAATGGAACAATGTTTGAATATATTTACGATTATCCACTACGTCAGTCTGTCTGTTCTAGGCGAACAATCAACTTTCTAATCAAATTTATATTATTTATGAGAGCTATCAATACGTCAACAAGCATACTAAATTCATGACAGGTGTCGTTTATCATAGCTCGCCCAATCTGAGAAGACACACAGCCATAATACACTTGACACTGTAACGGCGTGTCTTCTCAGCTCGCGCAACAAACTCTGCTAACAGCTAAGGCACGTAAAATTGTAAATCACTCAAAAATAATTTCCAAGAATTTGCCATGAACATTATTCAAACAATATAAAATTACAAAGTATTAGTTTACCTGCTAATGATCATTGTCAAGTCGTAATTCCATCAATTAATCTCCATTCCAATTGATTAAAAAAATTATGCATTTTATTATTTTTTTGCTCTTTGTCAAATCGTAATTATCCGATCAACCGTCGCTTTCAATGGCGCCTACTATATCAGAGCTTATTGAAATAAAAATCTGCTTTATTAAAAACGGTAGCTGAACTTTTATCTTGTCGTCGATAAATATTAAGCGATCAATATTAATTATCAACTTCAAAAGCCAAATTTATTGCCTACGAAAGAATAGATTTCTTTGAACTACACTGATAACTGTTTTACGTTTCCAGCATAGAAATTTGATAAAGTTTCAGTGCTTCAAGAGCTGCATCTGGGAAATAAGCTATGTAATTCTCGCAATTCAAAGTATATTCCATTGTTAAAATCTTATTTTAAACTGCTGAGTAGGATGTATTTTGCAGGAAATGGAACAATGGAAAAATAGAAAAAAATATTTTGTGCTGGAATAGTTCAGGAATAAAATACTTCAATACTGTAGAATAGAATCAATACTTTGAGAATAATAAAGTATAATGAATAATCAAAGTACCCATAAAATAAGTTTAGTGAGAAAAATAAACTTATTTCAAGGGTAATTTGATTATTCATCAATGAATAATAATCAAATCACCCATAAAATAATTTTAGTGAGGAAAGATAAACTTATTTCAAGGGTACTCTGATTATTTATTGATTTATACATTAGTAGCCCTAATAACAAAGTGAATTTTTTAAATTTTATTTCATATTCAATGAAAAGACAAAATGTTGTCGTACCACGGATTTATAAAAAAATTCGAGATACCGGTTTCGGTTGTTACACCATTGTCAATCTGCCGGCTAGTTATTAATATGATGTACAACGATGTATCAAACATTTCAGAGAATTGATCGATGAAAAATATGGATGTTTTACTCCCAATGTTTTCCATTTCAACTCAATAGCCTATCATGTTGAATAATTATAAATATCATACTCTTATTAGAGTTTAAGAGTTTACCAGACATTGACAATGGTGTAACAACCGAAACCGGTATCTCGATTTTCAAATTAATCAGTGGTGCGACAACATCTTGTCTTTTCATTTAATATGGGTAACTACCACAATATCACCTTCACAAATACTCAAGAGATATTTTTACACAATTTTCAAGAAATATTGGAAAGCTGAAAGTTTTTTATAAGTTGAAATTTCCCCTCTTTCAAATGGGTCTCATCATTTTTCATTATTCTTGTTAGCAGGTACAGGTACAAAAAGTGTGGCAAAAAGGACTTTTTCTCATTTTTCCATCCTGTCTCATCTTGGTCATTTTTCTTTCGAAAACGTGGAAAAATAACCGAATCGATGATGGGTGGAGTGATGTCTTCATGAAATGCAGAGCATGTAGTTCAATATTGATGAAATTCTGTCCTGCACTGACAAGTCTGTTGGTATTGGCTGATACAGTATAGTCTGTCCAAGCAAAGAAGACATTCTGACAAGATCGGAAAAAGACTCCAGCTCGGTCAATATTGATTCAAAAATTATAAATTTAGTCTAAAAATGTAGATCAGAATGTTACCTACAATTTGAAACCAATTTCATAATATTTGAGTCAATATTGACCGAGCTGGAGTCATTTATTCATCTTGCCAGAATGTCTTCTTTGCTTGGACAGACTATGCATGCATCACCATCACAGTTTGCATCCATCATGATTCAAGGCTGAGGCCGCACTGCCGGTGGGTAGAGCCTGGAGGGTGGAGGGTAGTTGGTAAATCTATAGAACATACACACCATCCACAGTAATACATTGTATGAATGGTATGGCGTCATTCTGTTTTTTGAGGTAATGTTGTCCATATTTAAGAATTTCAAGATGGCGGCTGAACACATACCATTCATACGATGTATTACTGTGGATGGTGTGTATGTTCTATAGATTTACCAACAACCCTCCACCCTCCAGGCTCTACCCACCGGCAGTGCGGCCTCAGCCCAACAGACAAAACCTATTGCACTGATGCTATTCGAATACATTTCGAGACGAGTTTCATGAACTTTGACACTTGAAATCAAAGCATCGTTCTTCTTTATGCATAAACAAAAAATCTTCATTCACTTTACATAGTTGCAATTGAATTTGATAGTGATGATTGGGCCCAAGGTTGAAGGTTATGACATTAGGATCGTAAAAATTACACAGATTTTCAAAGTAATAAAATCATGGGATCTTCAGAAAAGTCAACCAGGTCTGGTCTTCTTTTATTTTTGGCGGATTATATATCAAGTGAATAAATAGTATGACAATGTATCCTTTCCTTACAATCCACCCTTTCGAATACATCCAGCATTCCTTGTATTTTACTAGTACATAATATGAACAATTAGACATGTTAATCAAGATGATATATATTTGCAGTTGAGAGTCTTCATCGTTATTAATCGTATATTGATTTGAAGAGTTCTACAATAAATTTCAATTTATAAATATAAGTTTATAGCGGGCGAAACTGATCATTGACCTTTGTAATTTATATTTTGCATGCAAACGTATAAGGCATGAGTCCACATCGTAATAATCAAATAATGAATTTTCAAATAATTAATTTGAAATATCAAAACTTCAAACAATAAATTATTGAAATCAATCACTAGATTAAATATTTGACATAGATTAATTTTCATAAAATATTGAATCAGTATAACTCCACCTCCCACCAAATTATCACATTTGTTCAATTATCAGTTTGTCCAAGCCAAGAAGACATTCTGTCAAGATGGGAAAATTACTCCAGCTCGGTCAATATAGGCAATATAGATTCGGGCTCAAATTGTAGAGCAAATTCTTTTCTATAATTTGAGTCAAAATTAATAATTTTTGAACCGATATTGACCGAGTTGGAGTCATTTTTCCATTCTGCCAGAATGTCTTCTTTGCTTGGACAGACTATACATATTATGATGAAGCATGAACGTTCAATTTAATCAGATTTATCATGGTGTTTATCTACCAACAATTAAATAAAGATAAATAGATGTTTACATGGAAATTTCATTTGTTGTAGAACATTTGAGTGTTTCAAAAGAGGAAAATATAGAAAGAAAGGTAAATAAATGCTGAGCTCTTTTAAAAAGCAATCAACCTTGTAAATAACACATGTCGCAATTACAGTGCAGGAAAATGTATCAAATCCTTTTATTACATCGTAAACAAGTTGAAAACAACTTCAACAATAATAAAGTGATTTTTAATTTTATTTATTGTGTTTTAAGGTACTCTAATTGATAAATAAAAAATTGTAATAATATAACGGAGGGGATAAATTTCACAAATTATAAACATTTCAATGTATCCGTTCATCAAGTTTATATGGTTTTAAAGTTTCGACTAGTAATTAAAATGTTTAATCCTCGTGGGGGTTTCATATGAAATCGCTAGTTCCCAAAATAGTTTATAATTATATTTCTGAAGTTATCCCACACAAGGTTTTCCATTGAATAATGAACTTTCACGTTTTCAAGAAAGGAAAAAATATTTTCCCTTTCCTAGCCTATTTATAATTACAGAAAATCTTTCCTTTCCTCATTCATTTACTGTTACTCGATTCCTCTTCAACTATTCCGTCTGATCCTCCATCCTTCTTCAATTTCTGATCCACATCCTTTTCCATCCTTCTTCACCTTCTTCTCAAACCATATTTTTTCTTCTCAGTCTGCACCTTCATTTTCATTTCAAGTTATTTCTTCTTTCATTTCCAGAACTGAGGAAGTGTTTTCAAACATCTTTAGGAGGAACATGAACAGAGAGAATAGAATTATTCTCTTCTTATTCATCAATCTCTGAATATGACAGATCAAGCCTTAGGCCATTTGTTTTTATATTTTAATCCATCTACAATACCATTGTTTGTCATTTTGGCAATAGAATAACGACTAGTTCACCTCCAAATCGGTCAACAATGAACAAAAATAGATCAACCAAAGTCTGGCTGAACAAAGAAGACGTTCTGGCAAGATGGAAAAATGACTCCAGCTTGGTCAATATTGGATCAAAAATAATAAATTTGGTCTCAAATTGTACAAAACATTATGTTCTACAATTTGATGCTAAATTTATAATTTTTGAACCAATATTGGCTAAGCTGGAGTCATTTTTCCATTTTGTCAGAATGCCTTCTTTGCTCGACCGAAGCTAGGCACGCACTCGCTTTGTCCAGTTTAATTACCTGCAGTATTCACGTTCAAGGACAAATTCAATCAAAACCAACAACTATAGCAAAAATAACCTTTCGGCGAAATTGCATAACTGAAAACCAGTAAATTGCACAGAAAAACTTAAATCAACATTATTATGCAACTTCAAAAAACAAAGCATACACCGTAATAAATAAACTACTCAAGAAAAACAGATCAACACAAGCCTACGCAACAAAAGAGAATTTTCTTCAAATTGACAAGATAAGTTATCTGAATAACCTTCCACTAGTACACAACTCAACTGCAATCATGTTTCATTTTTTACTGCAATTGAAAATTATTGTTTATTACTTTATGCTAATTTTTTACATTTCTCTTATGAATGTGTGTACTCGACTCTACAAATCTTGTTTTTTTGCTCAACAACGTATTTGTGATAGCAGCGTCATGGTATTACCGTAAGTTTTCATGGTAGGCTACAATAAAATATGACGTCTTCATCATTGAGTTTTAGTCATATTTTTCTTACGTTTCGTGGCTCTGATAGCGAAAAATTGTTATTATCATTGTCAAAAAGAAACATTAATTTTATCAAAAAGAAATATTTAAATTAGGTGGTATTATTAAAACTAAAACAGTTGCTAGAAGTGAGTTTTATGGATGAATAGACAATTCAAGCCCCGTTCAGAGATTATGCACTTTTGAAGGGAATTAATTTTTTTTGGATTAAGAATTAGAACGGAAATAATCGTAAGTAAATTTTAGTGAATAGAATTCAATTAATTCATGAACTCTATGTTTTTCCATTGCTTTGATAAATATCTTTTTGATTTATGAATTTTTCTACCCTGGAAAGAAAATCTCGCAGTATAGTCTGTCCAAGCAAAGAAGAACCTCTGGGAAGATGGGAAAATGACTCCAGCTTGGTCAATATTTGTTCAAGAATTATAAATGGTGTCTTAATAGTAGATCGAATCGTTTCCTACAATTTGAGATCAAACTGATAATTTTTGAACTAATATTGAACGAGTTGGAATCATTCTCCCATCTTGCCAGAGGGTCTTCTTTGCTTGGACAGACTATACCTATAATGTCCTATAAGCCTGTGAGAATAGAACAGAATTAGAAATTCCTTTCTCACTGGTATAAGCCTATTAAAATTTATAATTAAAATGTATAATACAAGGTTTATAACAATTATGTGATTATGTAAGGTGTCAATATTTTTAATTCAAGACCTTTAAATTTGACTGTTCAATGGTTATTAATACCTTTCCATTCGATTGTTCCAAAAAATATAAAATACATTTTACTTCGATTATATTTGAAAATTGTTTTGAGTTAGTGAAAATTGATTCATGTTGTGAATCTTCTTGAATATAATAATAATCTATCATTTCAACAATCAATTTAATTCAATCTAATTAATTTTTCAATCAATCTAATCAATTGGAATTCGATTGTTTGAAGAGTGCTATGGGTGAATGGATATTTATTCATGTTTTGTATCTTCTTGTAATCTATACTATCATCTTGAAAGAAATTTAAACAATGGACACACCGCTTCACAAACATAAAAAATTCCGCAGTGCTAATTTTTAAACGCAATATCATGCTAGACTTTTCAAACGTAAATAAACTTCCATTGTAATTCAACAACTCTGCCTATGACTTTATTGTATTATTCGAATTAAAATAAACATTTAAAAAGCATTATCAATATTTGACCCAAATCGCTTGCACTGAGCAAACGGAAACCCAAAGTGGGTCAAGATTGTCACTTGAAGGTCTTATCGTAAGATAGGAAAATTATTCGTCGCCTCTGAAAATGTTTTATCGTTCTATTCACAGCAATATGATATTATTAATGACTCGGTTTGATTTACGGATTCGAGTAAACGTGACGATCGTTCAAATTGTAGAGACTGCTTTATACAGTCCCGATAGTTTAAATCATTCTTAACATAAAAAACAGGGGTTTAAAGATGATAATGAAGCATATCCTATAATTTTATTCATTGGCTGAGGAAAACTGTCGGTGAATGGGAAGGAACAATCGAACAATGTCTAACGTAACAAAAATACGTTCCGGAAAACGGAACTTGGAATTTTGAAATTTCTAAATGAATTTTAAAATGCCTGTAGTAGTAGAACACTGTAGTGATATTGACCCACTGAAGTGGGCTACAATTAAATACATGGTACTTTATAATGAAAATGAAAAATATAATAATGAAAAATCATTTCCTGAAAGTAGTTGTAATTGTCAAGTCACTAGTGGAGTATTTAGCCACCAAGTTTATTCATCCAAATAGTAGCTAATGAAAATTATCAAGCCACAAATGAAATATTTATCTATCATGAAATCTATTTGCTTTTAAGAAAATTAGTTTAGAGATTCTCACTATCATTCATATGAATCGTTCTGATTAAATTGAGTTCCAGAATCATAAGAATATCACAGAATAAAATATTCTATTTAATATAATTTGGTGAAATTCGAATATAGGAAAGACTATCGAAAATCGTATCATGGTAATTAATAATTCAGTGTCTCTCTTGTCTCTTCCAAGTAAAGTCTGTCCAAGCAAATAAGACATTCTGGCAAGATGGTAAAATGACTCTAGCTCGGTCAATATTGGTACAAAAATTTTAAATTTGGTCTCAAATTGTCGATCAGAATATTAATATTGCCTACAATGTGAGATCAAATTGATAATTTTTGTACCAATATTTACCGAGCTAAAGTCATTTAACCATCTTGCCAGAATGTCTTCTTTGCTTGGACAGACAATATCACCGTCTATCACTAACTAAACAGGACACTTACTACCACTACAACAGTATCTCCAATTCATTTGTCGTTTACTTTGTCAACATAAAAAACATAATCTATTACGGTCTGAAACAAAAACTTGTACCTACAACTACATTGGTACTGAGATAGATGCTATGAATCATTGTTAAATCACATAGTGACTTCATCTACAGTCACTGCTGATAAAAAAGTTGATTGACTATTACACAACATTGAATTAGCATGCTCTTACAAACTAATGATTGACCAACCAACTACCACAAACTCTTCTCCAAGTAGATCTCATCATTTTTAGTGCATTTCATTCGAAAAAATGCACTATTGGTCTTGCCCTGACAATCGAAAATTTATGATGTGATATATTTGAACACGAATTTGATGTCCGTTCAAATTCATATATCTCTATATATATATTTATATATGTACAGATTCTTGTGAACACGATAACTCCCGAAGGGCTTGTCGGAGAGCGACCAAATTTTGCACAAAAATCATTAGTGCTAATATCTCGGTCAAGTTCGTTAACCAGCCAAATTGGTTCAAGGGAAGGGGGTGAAATTGGGGGATGAAAATTTAGAAAAATCACTACAAATCAACCGATGACTTGATTGTTTTGAAAATTGGTGTGTATAATACCCTTATTATGCCCTACAATTTGAGCCATCAACGAAAAAAAATCCAATAAAAAATGGCGGAGAAAATGGCGAATAATATGCCGAAAATTGTGTTTTTATGGGTTTTTCGAAAACGGCACCTTTGAATTCATACCCTGAATAGCTCATTATAAGTCATATGATTCGAGCCATCATAGAATTTGAAATGCACTCTTTCCGAACGCCAGCTGCCGGAGCGAACTTTTTAAAGATTACTATCATTGAAATACGAGAATATGAATGAAGATCTGTCTTTCGAAAATATGTATATCAAGGATGTCAACGAAATTCTAATACTATGAATGAATAGCTTGTATCAATCTATGTTTATGGGTTACAAACTATCCCTGACCCACCAGCATCATGGAGGAGCTAGTATAGAGATACAGCAACTCGATAACATTTAGATTTTAGATTTAGAGTCAATAACGTTTGGATTTCAACGTTCAAGCTTATGCCAAAAAGTTAGGCGCTTTCGTCTGTCTCTTGTACATGATGTAACCTACTAACAGCTGATGTAACACATCTATTGTCTTTTTTGATTTCGAAAACGTCTTCTAGACGAAGTTAAATGATGAATCTAATTGACAACATCAACTGTTGGAACTCACAAGGAGCACACGAAACAACCTAAGTTTTTGACGTCAGCTGTATCACGTTCAAGTTGTTCTTAATGTATTTATCATATTTATTATTCAATCGTTTATGATAAGAAAGAAACGATAAAAAACTGTAGAAAATTTTGGTCTATTCATTATTGACCTTCAAAATACCAGTTACATTCAAAATCAAACACAGAATGATTTCTTGATTTCAAAACTTGAGGAAATATAACGGAATAAACCCTGCAGGCTGAAATCCACCAAACAAATTACAACCAATATTAATGACCTCAAGTGAATTGGGATAAGAACCACCAAAATCCACCCAACTTTCATACTTTCAGTAGGCTGCCTACAAATGACAGCAGATTCTATTTATTATTCTGAGCGCTGCAGTCCTCCACATGTATATTTTACAAGTTTCGATGCCCAGATAATGTTCATGATAATAATTCGAGTCTATGGCTGCTCGGCACGCGAGCCGAATTTGGCCCAGTAAGAGAGACAAGGATAAAAAACGTAAGATTCATGAGTTGGAGGGAGATGGAAGAAAAGTATATAGGCTAATCTAAGGCGAATTTTGCCTAGTAAGAGAGAAAAGAATGGAAAACGTGAAATTCATGAATTGGAAAGAGATGGGAATAGAATTTTGTATGTTCAGTATAAGCAGCCTAAGAGGCATATATAGAGGTGGATAAGAATTTCGGCCCAGTAAGATAGACAAGGACATTATATTGTAAGAATCGTGAGTTGGAAAAGGATAGAATTATAAAAAAGCCCAAATTGTGAGTTGGAAAAGAATAGAGGTATAAAAAAGCCTATGGGATGGAGGTTAAGAATTTCAATTTTAGTAAGATAGAGAAAGACAAAAATGTAATATTAATGAGTTGGACAAAGATCAAAGTAAAATTAACCAAAAGATAGATAGTAAAGGATAGAAATATCTTAGTGCTTCAAGTAAAACAAAGAGAAAAATATGCAACTAATCCAGAGATGGTAACAAAAGGTAAAAAAAGACGGGGAATCTTAGAGCTGACAAGTTTGACAAGGAGAGAAGCATAAAGCAACATTTTCTTCTAGAGAAGGAAAGTGAAATCTTAGAGCAAATAGTTTGACAAGAAAACAACCCTAAAAACATTCAAGAGATAGAGCAGAAATTTTGACAAGGAAAGAAGTAGTATACAATACAAACAATTTGGATGTGGAATATAAAAGAGAATATATAATCGATGAAGAGTTAGTAGGATGGATGGATGAAGAGTTTAAGTATGGATAGTAGGAGTATTTTGATACTGTAGTAGAAGAGTACAGTATTATGTCTTGAGGTTGAACAAGGAAAGAAAAATATACAACCTAGAGATAGTACCTAGTAGAGAAGGAAAGTAAAGCGTTCTACTTTGGAGCTAGACAAAGATAGCAGATCACGTTTCGCGCCACGAGAGTTCATTTCATGCGATCTGTTGAGATTTCGGGCGATACGATACAATTCGGTCAGA
Source organism: Sogatella furcifera (assembly GCA_017141385.1). Lineage (NCBI taxonomy): Eukaryota > Metazoa > Arthropoda > Insecta > Hemiptera > Delphacidae > Sogatella > Sogatella furcifera. Next base: position 6,900,089 of record CM029549.1, read on the forward strand.
CGGTTTCGTTTGAGTTGGCGTGAATAACTTTGAATAACTTGCCTGCCTGGACAACACACGTCCCAACTTCGCCAAAAGGAAACCGCTACACTGACGAAACAGTTCAACGTCAAAACGATGGCGCGTCCAACTCAAAGGGAACAACGTTTTAACAATTTGATTCAACTGAATCTGTATAACATCAACTAATGTAAACAGCTTCCTTCATGCGTGCTTATTTACAATGTGAAACTATTACATATTTACATACATTGGGTTTGTATGCATTACTCTCATTTTCCTTCTCTAAGTTGACATCTACAATTATTTACATTCATTGGATCTATATAAACTCAACTTCTGTAAACATCTTTTATTGGGCTCGAATTTGCAATGTAAACCAACTATTTGCATTCATTTACTTCACAGTTACATCCAGTTAAAATCGTGTAACATCGTTCACGCTAAATTCTAATCTTCACTTAAATTGAAAAATATATCAAAATAGAACCCTATCTCGAATAGAATACATGAAAGTAGTCCAATGGAAACTGTAACAGCAAAGTATAGTCTGTCCAAGTAAAGAAAACATTCTAGCAAGATGGGAAAATGATTCCAACTCGGTCAATATTCGTACAAAAATTATTAATTTGGTCTCACATTGTAGTAAACATTCTGATCTACAATTTGAGACCAACTTTATAATGCTGGAACCAATATTGACCGAGCTGCAATAGTTTTCTCATCTTGACAGAATGTTTTCTTAGCTTGGACAGACTTTAATAGGAAGAGAGACACATTAATTACTATGATTTGATTTTCAATAGTCAATCCTGTAAAAATTATATATTTGGTATCAAACTGTAGGAAACATTCTGATCCAAATTGATCTGATTTGATCATTGAAATTGATTCTGAACATTCTGATCTGAGACCAAATTGATAGTTTTTTAACTAATATTGACCAAGCTGGAGTCATTTTCCCATCTTGCCAGAATTTTTTATTTGCTTGGACAGACTATTGGCATAGATGAACAATATAAGCTTATGATATAGCTTATATTACTCTTCTATGCTATAGACTACCTCCTCAACCAGAGAGGTTGCCAAATCGTCAGGTTTATTATAAAAATTCACTTCCATTCATAATCAGCCAGTTTGACAACGTTGCATCAAGTCTCACTGGACTATTTTCCACTTTGCCGGTGAAATAACGCTGATTCTATCAGACATACGTGCAACGGCCCTTAGAGTTATAAATGTCTGCCATCTTAAAATGACGTCTAGTTTCGTTCATTGTTTCTCATTAAATTGACTCAATTCTACTCTAGTTAAATTCAGAAGGATAATTGTGCAAGTGGCATAATAAATATTATTTTGGGGATTTATCTGCAGCTTCAATTGAGCTGCATCTAACGAACTGAACTTACCCAATAATGTCAGCGAATTTGAATCCAGATATTATTTCCACAACGGCCATCAGTCTCACCTGCAAAATAGATAAAAATTGTTTGAAAAATACACATATTGTACCAACATCAATTAGCATACATCAGTTCAAAATTATAATTAGATTATTTCAACTTTCACTCAATTTGGAAAAAGACCCACCACCTTTGACAATAATGATGTAGCAAGGTTTAACAGTATTCGATTCTTATAGTAGTAATTTACTTGTCTTAGTAAATGAATGAATGAAATAAATAATGTTAACTTGAGATGAAATAGAAGCATAGGATGACTTGAAATAGATAAGCTGAAAATATGACTGATGAGAAAATATCATCAAGTATTGTATATAAGTAAGTTTTATAAACGAACTGTATTGTATAGTTTTTTAAACTTGAAATAATTAAATCGAAGTACCCTTTTTAAAAAATATTTTAATTTAACACAACATGTTTCGGCGATATAGCCATTTCCAGGTGTAAATATGTAGCCGAAACATGTTGTGTTAAATAAAAATATTTTTTAAAAAGGGTACTTCGATTTAATTATTTCAAGTTTCAACAAATACAGTAGCCCTAAGAGAAAATAAGTATTGTACAGCTTTTATCTGTAAGTAATGCAATTTATGAATGCAAACATGAATTCAATTAAATCAATTACAATGCTTTACACAATTCATCATTTTAATATAAAAACCTTTTCACATAGATAATAATTATCATTTGATTACAACAAACATCTCTGAAAAATATATTACACAAACCGCATTGAGTAAGCTTGTGATAAGAGTACTTTGATTACTTTCAAGCAACGCATGCTAGGCGAGTGTGAGATAGACTCGAATGAGTAGCAGTACTGAGTACTGCTATAGTTCAAGCAAAGAAGACATTCTGGCAAGATGGGAAAATTACTCCAGCTCGGTCAATATTGGTTCAAAAATTATGAATTTGGTCTTAAATTGTAGATCACAATGTTACCTACAATTTGAAACCAAATCTATAATTTTTGAACCAATATTGATTGAACTGGGGTCATTTTATCATCATGCCAAAATGTCTTCTTTGCTTGGTCAGACTATATGCACTTCTTCAATAATTTGAAGCGTTTTTAATGGATGTCTCATGCTTTACACAGCACACACTATAGACTAAGGCTGAAGTACTCGGTTTCTTTAATTCATTCTATAGAACAGGCAAAACTTGGCACACTTTGAGAACATTACAAAAGATCACCTGCTGTTGAAATTAACAAGGCACATGCTGAATGACAACATCCAACTCACTACTGAAAGGAACCCCAACTTCATTATAGTGAAGTAGAGGTAATAGAGCTGAATTTTCTCATAGTAAAGTTACCTTTTATTAATTTAGTAATAATAAAGATAATAGTGTACTTTGTACTGAATTGACAATAGAAAATCGAATTGTGAAAGGAAAGAAAAAAGTATTAGAAGCAAAGATTTTAAACTGGTACTCAAAAAAATTAAGTAATCTAAAGGTGGATAGATAACTACAGAATTATTAGAGTAGCAGGATAATTGGAAATGGAACCACGAAGAAATAGAACAAGAAGCAATACCATAACAAAAATGAATAATAATAAAGAATAAAATTTACATGTTAAAATCCTGTTATTTTAAATAAAGGTAATCGATTTAAATAAATATTAAATCTTGCATTCCAATAAGATTTAAAAAATTGAATCAATTCAACATTTTATTGGAAAATTTGTTGAAAGCGTAATCAACGAACCTAGTTTGGATGAACTCAATCAAGTAAAATAATTTAATAATTTAACAAACATTCCATTTCCCGAACTAGAATTTCATGGAAATGTAGGATATACAAAAAAATCTACCTGTGATAGCACTACAACCAATCCTATACAATGTAACAGTTTTACATGGGTAAATTTAGCTTAAAATATTATAAAAATATATTTAAAGTAACAACTAAAACACTTTTTTCAATATCTTGAAAATGAGAAAATTGTTTAAATGCCTTCAGAACTGAAAACAAATAAATTCTGACGTTAAAACACTACACTCTATCACTCAAAAAATATCATTCAATAAAGTATCGCAATATATATCTGTCTTACAAATCAATTTAATAAAAACATTGATATGTAATAATAATAAAATACTGATGACAATATTTTACTACTTTGGAGTAGTTTTTACTCCAATACGGAATACGTTATCAACTCAAATACTCGTCAGCTCTATAAAAAGCTTTGATGACTGAGGTTGATACTGTATCAGTATTTTCTATTCATACTCCAATGAATCTTATCTAGCTATACAAATACAATAAAAAATTATATTCTATGTCACGTACTATATTTGACAATGTATAGGCCTACTAAGTATTACGTCTTCTTCAATATTTACCAGCTTGCTGTAGATCAACCTCGAAAATCCTCGAGAAAAAAGTATTTGTCATGTATTTTTAATTTTTGACGTATTATGTACGTATTCATTAAACCATCCATACTATTTACAACCAATTTTTTGATGTAACCTCGAAAATAATGAAAGATTAATAACAAAAACGTGTGTTCCAGTTTCGAATTGATAAGAAAAAATTGATTGATCTTAATAATTAAATTATCACAAAATTATAAGTTTGATCGAAATTAAAGGTCACTGATAACTTATTTTGATTGATGTCAGCTTTTCTGACAGTAGGCAGCAATTATTGTCAGATATAGTCTGTCCAAGCAAAGAAGACATTCTGGCAAGATGGAAAATGACTCCAGCTCGGTCAATATTGATTTAAAAATTATAAATTCGGCCTCAAATTGTAGGAAACATTCTGATCTTCAATTTGAGATTGAATTTATAATAATTGAATGAATATTGATCGAGCTGGAGTCATTTTCCCATCTTGCCAGAATGTCTTCTTCGCTTTGACAGACAATATTAATAAGTGGTTGCTCAATGTGTTGATGATAATGTTAACAAGTCTTCAAAATGGAAATTTTCGGTGTGGTGGTAATGACTGTAATAATTGGTTTTCCGAGTGACACTATACTCTATTCGATATAACTTCCGATTTGGAATACATTTTATTTCCTATTTGGTACATGTTACGCCACGTATGAAGTTACATCAAATAAAGTATAGTTGTTTGTTCAACGTATTGTCGAACATCTATCTATACCGGACTAGTCAACAGTTGAGGCCAAATCTGGAGGTGACAAGAGAATAAAATCGTCTAATACCAACGACTAATTACTTCTTTCAAAACTCTCATCTTCGTTCTTCCTTTTCTTTCTTTCTGTATTGCTTCCCTTCTTCTCCAACTTCATCTTTTTCATCTTCTTTCTTTATCAGTTTTCTTATCAGTTCAGTGTACTAAGTTACATCAAATAGGTTTTAGTTCAACGTATTGTCGAACATCTATCTATCTATCAGAAATTATTTCTGATTCCACTTTTTAATATTTAGTAATTTCTTCTTCTCCTACATCCTCATCAAATTCTCTTCTTCAACTAGTTCCTTATTTTCTTACTCTTCTTCTATATATCTTTCACTTTTTCCTCATGCGTTTTTCTTGGACCTCTACCTCTTACCTCCCTTTCTCAATGCTTTTTTCGTCCAGTTCTCTTTTAATTTCATCTTCTTAAACACCCTCTTCCTTTTCTCTCTCAATCTTCAATGGTTGATTATTATTCACCTCTTTCTCTTCCACCTCCTTCGAGTTTTTCTGCTACCCTTTTTCAATTTCTTCTCCGTTAGTGAAGCTGTGAAGGTACTGATTTCTTCTCTGTTTATCTCGGTACTCAACAACTTCTTCCTTTTACTTTTCTCTTGGTTTACATCTTTTTCCTTTTCTAGTCAATCTCTCTCCCTTCATCTTCCTGCCCTCTTTTTTCATTCATCTTCATCCTCATATTCTTCCAATCTTAGGTATAGTTCACCGTGATATTCAACAAATCTTCCCTTCTGCTTCTTTATCTTCTTCTTTTTCTACCTCCTACTCCTCCTCCTCTTTCTCTCAAATTCTTGAAAAATACTTTAATTTGACTTGTCAGGTTGGTTTTTAGAAGTTAGCTATTCAATAACTTGTTAAAATTGTCGTCCGTTTAGTATTCGACAAGAAATCGATGTATTATTGAAAGCGAAGCTGACGAGATAATTAAACGGTCATTGCTATTATGAGGATAAATTATTATTGTGAAACACGAAAACGGTATTGGCCGATGATTGATGTACGAAATATTCCATTCAATTTCTTCTACCTTATTATTGATCACTAAATAATAGATTATTAATTATCATTGATCTAGGCCTGTTGGTTTCGTCATTGACAATTTTATCAAAGTTTCACAACCAATGTAGGCTATAATGATAATGATGAAGATTTTCATGATTCTTGGATTAACTTGATTTTATTTATTTATTTACAGAAAATAATTAACCTACTGGCTAAAAACACAGACTAACGTCCAAAACGTCTTCATACCAAATTTTGATACATAATAAGTTCGAAACTAGGTTATCTTTCTTTGCTGCACTTTCCCAAGAATTTATAGTTGAGGAGAAATACCGTATATTTAATTTTATAAACTCATTATTCTGAATAAATAATTTCATTTATTATTTACATAAATCATACATGTATAATATGATAAATTGAAATAAATCAAATACCTTTTTTAAACTTTAAAAATATTATTTATACAATAGTAATAAAAATAATAAAATAAGTTTAAAAAGGGTATTTGATCTATGTCACTTTATCCATCAATTATTTTAAGTAGCCCTTAATATAATATGCTTTGTTATAACAGGCCCATGTTTCTTATTCATTTATTTATTTGAGAGAATACATAATACACCTTATTGGAAAAATACAGACAATCAAGTCCTCAATTTTTACTTTTAAATTTTAGAAACATTTAAAATGGATTTACGGTTATGAAAACAATGATCTACATTGACGTCATCAATTTTTCACTCAATGATTAAAAACTATTATTTACTAATTTATAATTGTATTCGTAATTGAATAACCAATAATAAAGTGCGTATTGAATGGGACAACTAGTTTTACAAGTTATTGGGCTAGTTGCACTAACTTGAATTTTGAAGCTATAATTTGAATAATAATTACTCAACAGAAACAACATCGTTGATTAAAAATCAAGCTTAATGCCGACTTATACAAATTGTCCTATGCACAAGCCTAAAAAGAGCTCATGTGGGTATCAACCTCAGAAACAGACTTCCATACAACCGAGAGATTGTGTCAAACATACCCTAGAAGCTAAAAAACGAATGGAATAAGATGATAAAAGAAGGATTCGTATATAAGAGAATAGGATCAACTGATAGGAGGAAAGGATAACAAATGATTGAAAACAAAAAAGAGAAACGTCCAGAAGAAAATAACAGAGTGAGGCCGGTATTACACGATAATATTCCTATTACTGTATGTCTGTATAATCATAAAAAATAATGTGATACGAAATCATATTTACATATGATCAATAATGATAATAGAAATATCACCGCGTAATACCGGCCTAATGTGAGAAAATAATAATTGGATGACAGTAAAGGATAAAAGATGAAAGATGAACAAGGAACAAAAAAGGAGAAACGGACAGAAGAAAAGTGTAAAGTAATGAGAGAAGAGAATAATCGGGCGAGAGAAAATACAAACAATTATTGTGGGAAATTGATTTGAAAAAGAACGAACAATGAACAAAAAAAGATGAACGTTTGGGAGAAAAGGACGAAACTGAATGCGAGAAGGAAAAGAAGAAAGTGACCCGGTTGTGAGCGGGCGGGAGGAGTTGGAGCTTTTTTCAAGTGGCTCAGATATAGGCCAAGATCACACCAAGCTCTGCTCTGCAGTGCGAACGAGTTTAGCGCCGCCGTCAGAATATGAAATAAAGTGTGGGCGGGACTTGACATACGGTATATGCTGCTACACGCTGGGTGAATGCAAGAAGTAGAAGAAGACGTTCTCCTTCTATACACTCTGGATATAAGCTGTAACTGTTTATGTGCTTTTTACTGAAGAAGAAGAAGAAGAAGAAGAAGAAGAAGAAGAAGAAGAAGAAGAAGAAGAAGAAGAAGAAGAAGAATAACTCATAATAGCATTCAACTCAATAACTCATACTATTCAACTCTCATCAGTATTCATAGGTCTGTATGATTAATAGGTCTATATTCATAGCTCTATAAACTGTGTTCAATTAATAAATCTGCCAATAGGGGCAGCACTTGTTGGTTGATTTATACCTACTGGTTCTTGACTCCGCCTTCTTTCTGATTATCCAATCGTATTGAACTCTCAATTTAGCCAGTATATGGCAGCAGTTGCTGGGTGACATTTTCTTGACTCCGCCTACTCTCTCTCCTGATTGGATTGGTCGAAAGTTCAACAGGCGTTCAACTCTATTCTGCCACAAGGTTGCAGCACTTAGAATGCTTCAATATATTTTTAATAATTTGAAAAAATTATTACCAGTGACTATAACTATTTTCTTTTCTACTCTTTCAAGTTTGTCAACTATTTCTTACTCATCTTACTCTACTCCTTTTCTGTTCTTCTCCTTCATCAATAATAATTCTTCCTCTCCTTCTTTACTTTATCCTTTCTTCAATCAACAACACCATCCATCTCTTTTATCAATAATTCTTCCTTCTCTTTTTTACTTTCATCCTTTTTCCAATCAACAACACCATCCATAACTTTTCTTCGGCATTGTACGCTAACCAGTAACCCATACTTTGCTCTCCTAAGCACAATAACTAACAACAAGAGAAAGGAAGCTCCCCATGGTGCACCAAATGCTTGATCATGTTAACTCTCCCCCCCCCCGCCCCAAACATTAAATCCCCGACCCCCATAACCTCTCCTGAAATCCCCTCAAACACTCCTAAAACCCCCCGATCTCCTTGACCCCTCCTAGAATGCCCGGCCCCCTTAGCCCCTCCTAAAATCCCCCGGGGCTCCAAAAAACTAAACTAGTAAACATTTCTATTGCAGGGCACACTAAGTTCAAGTTTCACTTTGCAGCTTTGTCTTGTTTCCGACAAACAACTTCAGACCGAAGTTTGCACGCGGAATCTGCCAACTTTGTTCACTAATTAACCTTTATTTAACCTAAAATTACACTACATACGTTGTCTCATTGTGTGTGGTGGCCTGAGGTTAGCCGCAATTTGTTGTGCGTTGTGATGCGCTGTTTTATATTAAACAAACGTCTCTGGAAATTTACTTTTTCATACAGTGCCAACATGAAACAGTATTACAAAAGGACCTTTGCTGAACAATGGCATTTTGGAGGATTAATCGAGATACATGTACTGTAGTACAAACATTTGGTATTTTTAGACAATTAACAAGAAAGTGTAACACTTAAAGAGTATAGATATAGAAAAACGCTATAGAAAAGGTAATATGATATTTAGTACTATGCTCTCTGGAGAGACACTATCTCCATATTTATCTTCAAGAGTGGGCAGAAGCAGTCGGCTAAACTAATCTATGTAATGTATAGTCTGTCCAAGCAAAGAAGAGCCTCTGGCAAGATGGGAAAATGACTCAAGCTCGGTCAATATTGGTTCAAAAATTATCAATTTCATCTCAAATTGTAGGAAACAATTTGATCTACAATTAAGACTACATTTATGATTCTTGAACAAAGATTGACCAAGCTGGAGTCATTTTCCCATCTTACCGGAGGGTCTTCTTTGCTTGGACAGACTGTAGTAATGTATGTATACTGTTCAATTATTACTATGAAGAACTTATCACAGTGTTTATATTCTTCAACCCCAAAAAGAAGATTCTAAAGTTATTCAAAGTTTAGTTGTTTATTTTTTCAAAGTTTACAAATGAGTTTATAGTTTCAATCATGTAATAATGAAAAAAACCTTTCGATTGGCATGATTTGACTGTATTCATTTTCTTATTTAGTTGAAAACAAAAAAATAATTCATACGTTAGGTACAAGTTTCTGGGTGTTCAATCAAATAAAGAAAATTTATTTTCAATAATTATTAATTATTTAAAAAATTGCATCTCTTAAGATAAATCTTGGAAGATAAATAATAAAATTTCAATTTCCAATTTAAATCTGCGATTTCGGATACCTGATTCAGCAAAAACTAACTGCATCACAGTTCATTTCTTAATCTTTCCAAATTTGCAAATCTTCAGGTTAGCTTTACAATTTCATCAAAAACGGTGTTGTCACATCTCACTCATACTATCTCTCTCTTTCCTTGCAGTAAACCAATCTACTCTCCTTCTCTCACAGCGTCTCTTTCTCTTATCAAGGTAAGCACCAACTTAGGACACAACGAGTTGAGAAAAACTCTACACGGCAAAGCAGAGCATAGTAAAATTAGCATAATAGAGCAACATTTTCCTTATTCATCAACATTATACTAGTCAAAACACTGCTAGTTCGATTATCGAATAAATTACAACATCCTATCGATCTTTTACATCTTCACAGCAAATATTTCGACCAATCATCACTGAGAAACTGTTAACTAGTTTATTAACTGACAAATATTCTAAAACTAATAAAAATTCAATCTGAATATGTTCATACTGTAATATGCAATGATTAACTAGTTAAGTAATCAACGGTCAACTAGTTCTAACTAAATGATCTTCAACTGGTTAATTTTAGTCACTAAAAATTATAGTTGACAATAACAGAAATTAATCAACAAGTTGATTTTCTTAACCGTCAACTAGCTTCGAAAAAGTTGACTAACAACAATTATTACACAAAGGATATGATGTCAACTTATTGTAAAATTGGAATCTGACTTAAAAAACTGGTTAACGCCATTTACAGAATGCTGCTGTTCTAGACGGTACAGTAGGTTGGAAATATTTGAGAAAATCCAAGTTCATTAAAATGTTGGCCGCTGTTTCCAACTTTTATTGCCAAATAACGGCGATTTAAAATCGAAGTTTCTCAAAGGAACTTGTTATTCAAAGTTTCTACGTCACAACCGAAATCGATTCAACTTGACATTGCTCACTTTATTCAACATTTAAATCAATATTTATATGTACTCAATGAGAATTTTTAGCTCATCCAAACAAGTTACAGTATTCTTCATTTTTGGTTTCATCAATATTGTCGTTGAAATTCATATTCAACTAATAATAACGTACTGTATATAATGTACTAATATAACTAATGTAATGTACTGACAATTGGTCTTTCGGTGAGGGTGATCTATCAGTGAACGTAATGTTAAGTCACGAACACTGTGGATGTGGACTGCTCTTGGATGGGTGACCAGTATTTGGCCAAGTACACATTGGCGAGGTGGAACTACCCGTAAGGGTCACCCCACCATTAAAAGCCATAAGAATATATATATTCAACTAATATTCAATTCATTTCATCTGTTACTAGTTACTACAGTATCTTGTTCTAAAATAAATTGCGAGTGGAATACGTTAATGGAATGGACTGAATCTCAAATAAACAGCGAATCTGAAATCTTGATTCACGTTTTTTACTATTCTTGATAGCCTTGGCCAATCTTCAAACTTCATCAATGTAGAGTAAAAATTAGATTAGTATAGAAAAAACCATTATATTTACAAAGTAGTATACCATATTTAATGCAAAAAACAATACACTCCATCAGAGTAATCTTAATTAGGTACTATTGTTACTAATTCCAGAACTAAACTAATTTTGGCTAAATATTGAAGTGGATAGCTCAATAGAATCAACTTAAACTTGGATGAGGAAGAGGAAGAACATAATAGAAGAAAAAGTTTCATTTAATTTGAGAAGTATCTAACAGTTTCGGGAGAATCTTTCAAGAATTAATCCATGCACGTTTGGGTGAGTCTGAAATCTAATTATTGACTGGCATCAACTTGTGTTTAGAAAATTTGTAAAGATGAAAAATTAAACACAGTATGAAAACATTATGTTAGAATAAGAAAACAGTATGAAAATGTTAAAATACTAATTTTGAAACCATCATGACAAGTTACGTGTAGTTTATAATTGAAAAAAATATATTCAAAAATTATTCCAGAAAAGTATAAAAATTCACTGCAATGGTGAATGGTGGAAATGGTAATGAACTAAATTTCTTATTTAAAAAAATAAGAGGAAACGAGAAATAAAAAAGTATACAAGGAAGCGAACATTCATGATGATGACGGTGATAAGGAATACGTAGGAAATGAATACTGTAGGTGAGTAGCCAAAATAATTCTACTAGTTATTAATGAGAATTGGGCGAATTTGTTTTAATTGGCATAACTTTTTTGGAGAATCGAATCAGGAAAAGATGGGCACCAACGGAATAAACACCAGAAACTGTAAGACCTTCATGGATGATGATAATTTTAATGATCTGACGACGCATTCATAACTTACAAACGTATGTTATGTGTTCAGTTTTAGGAGCTAAAAAATGGAATCAACATGTAATGAGTGAACATGTTGCCAATCATTAAAATTGTTGATAGAAGACGTGCATTGCAGTTATTAACTAAATACAGGAAATAGCAAAAAATTAATAACTCCTTAAAGTATCTTTTAATAAATCAAGGAACAAAACAACAGAACTTATATCAATGCTTCAAAAATTGGAAGGGTTGAATAGAAATATATAGAAAATTCAAATCTTGATTAAGATCATCAATATAGAATTAAAGTGAATGAATAAACAAATAAAACTAGTACAATCTTGATATCTTGTAATACTACAAGATATACTACAATCTTGTAATACTACAATATTATCAAATAATGATTCTGATGAGCTAAGCTAAGAATGCGTTTTCCGAATCAACAAAAATAATTAGCAATTTTTCACAACACGGATATCAACTTGACAATTAGAAATGAAAACTCAGCATTAGTTCAGTTGTGACCACAACTACAGACACAATAGTAACAGAAGAAACTCTAGTATCAACATAAGAAAGTAATGAAAACTATTTCACAATAGTATTACATCATTGACAGTCTTTTCAAACTGGTAAAAGTGTGAATAATAATTCACCAAAATCTAACGGAAATACAAAAATATAAACAAGTTCAGCATCAACGACCATAAAATCAATCAGACTAGAAAGTCAGCCAAGATGGCTTTCAATTTTATCTATAGGAGATTTCTGGCAATATGAAATTCAAACTTGACTAGATTTGTTATATTGGCAGGCGTGGGCGATCTCTCAACAATATTAATGAACAAGAAGCTAACGAATGGAAGGAGGATGGAGGGAGGAAAGAAAACAAAGAAATAAAACTAAAACTATCTACCGTTGTTGCCAACAGACTCAACTTTCACTGTCCAAATTCGATCCATCAGGAAATATGATCGCCTGTGAAATTAAGGAAAATTGCCAACAAGGAAAATATCAGGACCTGATTCCCTTCTGGAGAGTTCTATTTGAAAAAACTTTGACATCTACAATACTGTTTCAATGCAGAAAATGTGTGAAGAAATCAATTATTGGATTATAATTGATACTGAGTGACCAATAACAGTAAATAAGTGGTGAATTTAAAGGAATATTATAAAGTTCTCCATTTACAGTCACCGCCTATACGCCTTATACTGAAGTTTGAGAATTTAACCTATAGGCTAATATAAAGATTTAGTAACGACGAGAAACGTGACAAGTTTGAATCTGATTTATGGAAATATTAGTCCTGAAAAGTTTCAACCTACAATCAATTTGTTAATTTGGTGCGAATCAAAAATCAAACTGGAAATCTTATAAATTACAGTTCTTCAACACCATTCACGCATGATATTTAGATTCCGTTTTCTTTTATGAAATATTAATACGAGTTAAATTTTATAATTAATTTATCTATCAAACGAATTTCTTTATCAATCTCTTTTGTAACAATGTAATTTGATTCTTAGGTCTACTCAGACCTGACAAAGGAGATTATAATCAATCAATCTGGTATACTCCAAATTAGTTTTGATACTAACGATAGAATATTTTAGTTGTTGTAGTTGATTGAAATTTACTATACTAATAAACTGAATACTTAGGCTATACTGTAATTTAAAACTTGAAATATTTAAATACTCTGGAATTTACTAGAGATTGATGACGGTGTGACAATTGAAAGTTATATTTTAATAAATCAGTTTATTTCAGTTATCAGTTTATTGATAAGTTTATTCAAGAGCCATTAATATCGACGAGTCTTTATATTCAACAGTCTTTTTCATTTTATTCAAAATACATAAAATACCATCAGATCACCTTTGTGTGAAATAGTTTACAGCAGGAATTTAAAGTTGGAAATAAAGATACATCAAATTTATAAACCTGGGAACCATGCATACTATTATTGAAAACCTGAATTTATTGTATGGATAGAAATGTTGTAGATTTTGAATTTATTTTGAATACAATAAAAGGATGAGTTCAACTCGAATTGTTTATGGAACGTTCTTCCGACATTCAGGTCATGAAGCAAAACTAGTACATTTCACTGTAGTCACTGTAAACTTATTCCAATATACTATTGGTTATGTCAATCAAGTTGGGCACAACCACAAATCGTTCTGATTCGCGTGGATCTTCACTGTTTCATCATGCGAAAATAAATAATATTGTCATTGACATTATGAAATTTGAATACTTCAAGTCAATAATAAATTATTGCTAAACATTCTATGATAATCGGAGGTGACAAATTGTATAGTCTGTCCAAGCAGAAGACATTCTGGCAAGATGGGAAAATGACATCAGATTAGTCAGTATTGGTTCAAAATTTATAAATTTGGTCTTAAATTGTAGACCACAATGTTTTCTAAAATTTGAGATCAAATTGATATTTTTTTAACCAATATTGACCAAGCTGGAGTCATTTTCTCATCTTTCCAGAATGTCTTCTTTGCTTGAAAAGACTACAACAATTTTTATTTTTAAAAACTTAGTAGATACTAGTGACTTTCACTTTGACAACAGAACTCACGATTTTTATGCTTGTTGGACGCGTTTCGTGGCACTGAGCCACATCTTCAGCATACAAGGAGTAACTAGAAGCTTACTATAATCAACAGTTCAAGTAGGATGAAGACAAAAGAAGAAATTTTTATTTCTTTTTTAGCTTACTGTAGTGTAGATAAATAGGAATATAGAATAGAATGACTTCTTTATTTTAATAACGTGGCGAAGTTTGGACAGTAATGTCCACTCTACCACTTAACCACGACATTTTATTAAGAAAATAATAAAACAAGATGTTTTTACCCACAATCCATGCTTGAATTTTTTTAAATCATGATGATTAAATACTAATAACTGTTCAATTAATACTGGAAATGAGCCACTCAATTGATAAGTAGATAGTTAGGAGAATTGACAATCTATAAAATATCAAGCCTATCCAAAGATCTACATGCTGGTCCAGTTAACGATGAAATTCTAGAATGATTTGTGAAAACCCAGATGAAAAAATTATGGTGAATAATGATGATTGGAATATTTAAAAAAAAGTATCAATTAAACTCACCAGTCACATATTCCTCTGCTTTGGTCTTGGTCTAGACTGGTCTATGGTTTTAATCATCTTGGTCTTGACAAACCATCTAACTTAGGGCCTACTGATCTTATCACCGAACTGCCTTAACCTAAACAAACAAAAAGAAAAACAATTTAAAATGTGAATACATATTTGAAGTTATTATGTATGAATAGGGTGGTTTATTGGAAGCGACCAGAGATAGAATCCTTAAATCGCTTCGCTGAAAGGCAATATGAATTGAATATTCACTTTGGTGACTGATAAATGCTATAGAAAGGTCAATGAATAATATTAATATCCATCATTTTCACTAACGAAATTACAATTTACATTTATAAGATATAAATTGATAAAATTCAGACAAGATAAAAATTTAATATAACACATACACAAAGTCCAAAACCTATTCTATTCCCAATTTTTACAAGTTAAAATCTGAAATAAAAGTTTTCTTCACATTATTTAAACTTGAATTATTCACAAATATGGACTGCTCAAGTTAAAAATCTGAGAATGATCAATTTAGAATTAACAAGGTCAAAAGCACCAAAAATATGAGTGAAATGATTTGAAGTATTACAATATTTAGTACTATAATTTAAAAGTATTATAATATTTCTCTTGGAGTTTTTTTAACTTGATGGAAGTGACTATTAATTAGAAATTTTATTACTATTTTTGATAAATGAATTCTCAATAAGGCAGCTATGCCTTCGGCTATAAAATTTCATTAAAACATCAAGGATCAACATGGCAGAAGGCTTGTATCGAATGATATGATAGTCAAATAGCACAGACCAACATCACAAAGATAAAGACAACAGAAATTCTGGAACAAATAATTCAACAATATCGTCACGAACGAATCAAGACGTGTATTCGAGGTGGATTGAAGGAAAATTACCAAATCCAATCTGGAATCAAACCAGGAAACTAATCATCAGCAGTCAGGACATTCACGATAATACAAAGAGGTCGAATAAAAAACAGTAGAAAAATCTTTACAAGAATGTTGTTCAATTTCATAAGTATCAAACAATAACCTTCAAATACAGCACATAATAAGCGTATGAAGTGATTAGGTTCAAGAAAAACATCTTGAGTTCCCGTGCGTTACAAATTTAGTTATTTCAGGTTGCAGGTCACAATATTACAAGTACTTCAAGTAGGCTATTTACTATATTTGGAGTTAAGAAAATTATTCCGATTGAAGTAGATGACGATAATGATAAATTGAATCTACTGTAGCTCAATTTATTTCGAGAGACCTACTTGAACTTAAATGAAGTGTATAGAGAATAATAAGATATGAAATTGGATCAGTTTTTCATAATTTCATTTTTCTGAGAAATAATTGGAAGTTGAAAGATTATGATGTAGCCTAAATGAAGGATTGTATGGCTACGTTGTTAAGTAATTTCATAAATAGAAAGTAATGACTAATAAGAAATTCAAAGAATATCAGTTAGCCTACATAAACTATTTTAACAGGAATAGGAAAATAGAATAAAAATAGACAGAAAAATCGATGAATTGAGAGGAACAGAGAAAGTTGAGCACTGATAACAAATTTTAATAAATTTTATCATTCAAAGAATAATGAAAACCTTTTTTTTTAATCTAAAAAAATATTAATGTGAATTGATCCCTTGAATATTGTCCCTCAAGTTAAAATGCAAATTTTTGACTCGCAAACCAAGGCCAACTGAAACTGACAACACATACAAATTATTTTCAGTTACAACATAGTTTGTTTTACTTCACAAATCCAAGAAAAATTTGAAAAATCTCGTCCAGTGAGTGTGAATGAGAGCAAAACAAGATTCAAATTATTACCGAGTCCGTAGTGTAGTCTGTCCAAGCAAAGAAGACATTCTGGCAAGATGGTAAAATGACTCCAGCTCGCTCAATATTGGTTCAAAACTAATAAGTTTAGTCTTGAATTGTAGGATACATTCTGATCTACAATTTGAGACCAAATTTATAATTTTTGAATCATATTGACCGAGCTGGAGTCATTTTCCCATCTTGCCGGAATGTCTTCTTTGCTTGGACAGACTATAGTTTGAGAAGTCTCATTAAATCTAATCAGATAGAAGAGGAGAGAAGCTGAATAGATCGATCGGTTGCCATAAAAACAGCGGAAGCTTATCAAGATTGAAAGAATTGGTGAACCAGCAAAATCCGGATATCTGGCTCCTTCTTCTTCGGAAATGCTTTTTTGTTCATCTGCCAAATTCAATTCAATCTTTCGGCCGTCAAACAGCAATATATTTTTGCAGTTCCATCTGTCAGTGTTGAGCTCTTATTTACAAAAAACAAGAATATAATTCAACTGTCTCAATTTCGATTCTACGTTGAAGAATGTTCCAGCAGAGATGTATAGTCTGTCCAAGCAAAGAAGACATTCTGGCAAGATGGGAAAATGACTTTAGCTCGGTCAATATTAGTTCAAAAATTATAAATTTGGTTTCAAATTGTAGGAAACATTCCGATCTACAGTTTGAGATCAACTTTTAAATTTTTTGAACCAATATTAACCAGCCTGGAGTCATTTTCCCATCTTGCCAGAATATCTTCTTTGCTTGAAAAGACTACATCACTGGTATAAATTAAATTCTAATTGGGGAGTATTGGTGCTCAATTCTTTTTGTTTTGGATGGGTAAAAATTGTCATGAACTCGATTCCCACTTATATTTTTTAAAATCTCAACGGCAACGTCTGAGAGATTTATAGTTTATTTGAAATTCCGATTGTTGACATTTTCTGGCACCCAGTAAAATATAATGGAAGCTAACAGGATCAATACATTGATTTTCCACAATCCAACATACATACCCGTAAGTTATTATCTATCAATAGCAGTTTAAACCAAGTATAAATTTTACAAAGCCTAAGTTGGAATTTTTGTTTGTATGTTGTTCACAAAGAAGTTTAGTGCTAATTGACGTGATCTCTCCGGGATACCTGGGCATAGATCGAGCATTGGAAATTGGGAAGTTTAATTAAAACAGGATTAAATCAAGCTATGGTCATATTCATTATAATGTGTTCGATTGGCGGTTCGTGCCCACGAAACAGGTGAAGTGCTCGTATCTTTCACTGTACAGTACTTCACCTTTTTCGTGGGCACGAGCCGCCAGTGATGTGTTCTAATTGAGTTGAAATTATAGATGAACAGAATACTATAAGGGACTTCATCTTTTGTTCTGAGGGTGAAGCCCACATGAGCTTATAGGCTTGTGCGTGGGTAATGAGATGGTGGATGACGAGAGATGACAATTACTTAGTCGGGATCGACTGCTGATCGTCTCCTCCGAAAGACGGGAAATGTTTTAATTTGAAACAACATCATTTAGTAAGTTACTTCATATTTATGTATTCAAGAAACAAGAAACAGTAAGACAGAAAAAAGCAACAAAAACTTGTAAAAAGTCCATTCAGATTTGACAAAAAATAAAAAAAAACATCGTACAGGAAAGAAGAACAGTAGAAAAAACTAGAGAACTTTAGCGTAGTTCCGACAAAGCCCCTATATCATTCGCAATTCAACCCTGATTACAACCAAATCAGGTTTAATTATATTATAGTCTGTCCAAGCAAAGAAGACATCATGTCAAGATGAGAAATGACTCCATCTAGGTAAATATTGTTTAAAAATTTATAAATTTGGTCTCAAATTGTAGATCATAAAGTTTCCTACAGTTTGAGACTAAATTTATAATTTTTGAATCAATATTGAACGAGATGGAGTCATTTTCACATCTTGTCAGAATGTCTTCTTTGCTTGGACAGACTATAATTGCCGGCTGATTTCAACGATTTGACGCCAAATAAGGTTGGCCAACCAAAGTGCACGACAAGAGTTATGCAAATAAGAAAAGAATCATGGATATTCAGAAATCTCAAGTTGACGTTTCGTAAAAGATCCTCAGCAAGTCTCTCAAACTTGAATTGAACCCGTAGCTCTCAAGCACCTTTAATTGCATTACATTGTCATCATACTGGATTGGCCGATTTCAGCTAACATTAGGACCGGTCGGAACTGGTTAATTGAGAATGTATCAAATATTACTTAAGGTTGGCATTGAAATGAAACCTATTACCAACTGAGTAGAGCATAGTACAGTACCCTAATACCGACAGTGAAAGGCATACTAAGAAATTATCCATCACTATACTATGATTTCTGTGATATGAATACATTAATTTTCCCAAGAACACTGTAGGTAGGAAGTTATTTGATACAATTTTAAATTTTGATACAATAAAAATAAATTATTGATGATTACAAGAACAATTTTATAAGTTACAGGAAGTTATTGTCTAGCCTATTCAATACAATTTTGGAATTAATTTCAAACATTAAAAAATAATAATTTGATTGAAATTGGGAGTCTGAGTATGAGAATCATGAATAAATAGCACTCAGAAACTGAGATAGAACTCAATTGACTGTAGGAAGTAGTTATTTGTAGTGGTTGTTTAATATTTTTACATCATATACAGCAGTGATTGGTAAAATAGAAATTATAAATATATTGCTATCCTATCTAATATGAGAACTGCTACAGTGTGAAGGATTGAATCAATAATAATATATAATAAATGCCAAATATTTTGTATTTTGTGTCCTTGGGGCATGAGAACACATTTCTTCATTCTTAAGCTGTGTGTCCAAGGTTTCATTTTCTTCCGAAGAGGGGAGTAGTTCTTCAAATGTGATACATGACATTCTAGGAAGAATGCGATACAAGGCATTTCAATAAAATGAATCAACAAGAAGGTGCCGTAATTCAGAAAAAATGAAATGCACTAATAAAAAATAACAGCTATATGGCCACCACCATCAGCTTCCTTTAATAGAAAGCCATGGCCTAAAAATCGACAATTATGTAGAGTAGGAAATTGGGTCCATTTAAAAGCATTGAAATCATTTTCCAATCAGCTGTTCTAATGGATGCGTTTCTTGTGTGCGTTCTCACATTTGACTTGCTACAAATCATAAGCTATTTTAATAAATAACAACTGTCTAGTCTTAATCTTTCTTGCTAATCTATATCACAACCTATAACAAAAAACACAGAAGGATTTTTATACGAAGAGTTTCATGAACATTTTTCATGGAAATTATGCTCATAGAAAGAAAAACCAAGTCAACATGCATGATTTGTACCTGCACAAATGCTTTCATTTGAAAAGACTGTGTCTACGGTGCGACGTTGCCATAGTATTAGGGCAGGGTCTTCTATTAAAGGAAGCTATGCCACGATTCAAATGAAAATTGAGAATTTGAAGCTGTAACGAGAGATAAATAAAGATTTATTACGATTTGTTATCTATACAGTCTTGGATGATAATAAAATCTGATATTGACATCACAATTTTGACAAAACCAAAATAGGGCATCGTCAATATTTTCATATTTCCAGTGAAACTAAATCATTTATTTTTCAATTATTGGCATTTATACATTATACATTCTCTTTTATAGGCTAGCTGTTACGACAGGTATAGGCTAAGTTACACCGTTAGAACAAGTGCCTCGTCAATTATTTAAGAATTATACCATAGACTAAATATACATGTCTGTGTAATATATCTACGCTTATACTGTACTACAATATTGGTGAGGAGCTAGTTACTATTAATAATTCATTTATTAACTACATAACTCATATACTTTACATTACTATACTTTATAACTTTATGTTACTTTTATAACTCATATTTACCAACTGAAATATAACTATATTTCTCCAGACACTGTGTCATAAAAGACTGTATACATGTAAATAATAACCAGAATTACTGAGCATCAATTAGAGAGAATAGAATACATACAACAATAATATTGTTATATTCTATTCTCTCTGCATACAATCTCTGCAGCAGAAACTAATCATCATTGATGGTAGACATAATCATCCAGTCTATGGTAATAGTCAAATACGTGAGAGAAACATTAAAAATAGAATGCAATTACTGTGGTTTGGGGAATGAGACAGTTAGGTGCCAGCAATTGCGAATGGCAATGAACTTGCAAGTTCCGTATGCCACATAATAACTAGGAAGAATAATAACACGGCTCTTATCGACACACTCATATCAGGAAGAAACCGTCCAAACGATTTGCCACGAAAATTCGATCACAAAAAACCGTCCGCTCAACTCATTTCCTAAACAGGTTGCAGGCGCATACGAGTTTTAGAAATGATTCCTCCTCCAAACTTAAACTATAAATGTTCTGTCCAAGCAAAGAAGACACTCTGGCAAGATGGGGAAATGACTTCAGCTCAGTCATATTGGATCAAAAATTATAAATTTAGTCACAAATTCTAGGAAACTTTCTGCTCTACAATTTGAAGCCAAAATTTTAATATTTGAACCAATATTAACCGAGCTGTAGTAATTTTCCCATCTTGCCAGAGTGTCTTCTTTGCATGGGAAGACTATACTACTTAGCATGGCCGAGTAAAAATTCTAATGGAAGTAAAGCATTATGAACTTACACGTTTAGGTAAACAAGTTAAAAAACGATATTAAAAAAGTGGGAAGGTAATCGACTACTACTCTTTGGTAGAATACTTGAATTTATGAACACTCATTTTCCCATCAAGTGATGCACGGCTCAAGTAAACAATCAGTTCCGTTCCGGTATGTGAACGTGAAATAAATTTCAATGACTCGACAGTAATTAAAATCATCAACCTCATTGCGAAGTGTACACATTGAAAGACGTGTGATTCTACCTGTCGGTTCTATTCATTATCATCCTTAGATTAGAAACGAGTTGCTGATTGAAATGGATTTAAATTGATTCAATATTATAAATCCATGTACAGTAGTTAGTTACCTATTTTAATTAGGTTCCAATTCACAGTAAAGTTACCTATTTTAATTCTAGTTCATAAAAAATATTACATAATTGTAGTTTGGACAATAGTTGTATAATGAGAGTCCCGACCCATTCGCAATGATTTTTTGACGTCCGGTTTTTTGTTCTCTTTATAAATTTTACTAGATTGAACATAACATGGCAAATATATGATGCGTCTCTGCGCGTAAACTTTATTCTATCTACTAAAGAAATAAAAATATAATTAGAAAAAATTAATTTCTTCATAAAGAAATTAAAAAACCGGACGTCCGAAATCATGGTATTGAAACAGGTGAAACAGGAGTAACTTGTAAGTTAGCACTCATTATCCACTAAGGCTTAATATTCATAAAAATTTGGTATAAAGACGTTTTGGACATAAGTCTGTGGTTTTAACCAATATGTTTATAGGTTCTGTAAAATGAATAAATAAATAAATAACCGTTGCATATACTATTTCATGATGAATATAATCAATGAATATTCTACACTAAATATTTTTAGGAGTTTTTCTAAGGTTATATTCAATACTAGATTCTGAATTGATTATTTTCAGGTCCTCTTACAAACTATGATTCTGTTAGTTTACAGTTCAATTTCCAATAAAAATATAGAAAAGATTTTTGCTTATTTTTCAATACAGAGTATATTGTAAAAACATGTATAAGCTTACGTTAATATTGAAAAAGACGGTCCAATAACTAGATTGTTCCATTTGATACATCTTTCTGACTATCTCCTTGGTTTACATTAGGCTAATTTCATCTTCTCAGATTATCTTCATTATTTACAATGTTAATCAAGAATTATATGATCAAACATGACAGGCTAGCCCCGAAAATAAACTGTTAGCAGTGGTTAAACACCACATCATCATAAACTAAAAATAGTCCAATAAATATGCAAATAGATCAATATTGTCTTGTATTTTCCTTATGAGGTGCAGACAAAACGTCAGTAATGGAGTAATCACAACATAAAGCAAATAGGCCTATTGATGATTCAACAAGTATTCAAGAATAAACTTATACTGACGACAGAATTTGGTCTACAATAATAATGAATAAACGAAAACACTTCCACTGTGGCCTACTGCTGATAAAGATAGAATTGAATAATATAGATATTTAATAAGAATACTAGAATAGGAATCAAGGAAATTAGAAAAAGATGCAGTTTTTCATTTTTAATAATTTTTCATCTTGAATGGAAATAAGGAGTTTTCAAAAAAGTCAAAATAAAAGATGAAACAGACCAGAGGAATAGGAAAAAATACAGTAGGCTAGTAGGAGGTGAATCAAACACTATACTGAGATCGAATATGAAAAAGAAATTAATTAAGTAACTCAGTCTCATAGACTGAGTGAGTTTATGCACTATGTCTATGATGTAAGATAATCACTATTCTGGTTATTCATTGAATAATAGCAAGAATAATCATGGCATTAACAGGTGAGGAGGAAAATTTCATGCATATTAACTCACAGAGGAAAACATGGTATAGGTAAAGGTGATAATAATTACTGTATATTGACAAATTCAACTTCAACTCAATTATTGATGTGGTTGCTCGCCGTTCAGTATTAGAATAGAATTGGATCGATTTTTACAGGGAAATGCGTTGGGAAACTATCTATTTTAGCAAAAGGTGAGTGATTGACAATTATTTGCTCACCCACGACTATCTCGGATTACATTGCATACTCGGCTCGGATGGGCTCGACAATCGCCTTGACCGCCGCGATCCAAGGAGGCGCCTCGTGGGTAAAAATGTTCTTTCTGAATCTAAGTAACTATTTTCATGACTCTCTTAATGTTACCTAGAGGATATCTTGGCAATATTCTATACGGATAGACTGAACCTCATTGAAGAATGAAGAGGAGACTAATGTCCTGATGTGCTCATTGAAGAGGCCACTGCCATCCCCTGCTCAGAAATCTGGATGTTCTCACAGTTTACAGCCATTACATACTGTGCTTGCTGATGTAGCCTATGTCAAGAAAAACGAACAACTACTTAACAGAGTGACATATACAGCTACAACACTTGTTATGCGACCAAACTGAAGCTACCTCGGTGTAACTACAAAAAAATTGGGACCTATAACAGCTTCCAATAATTGTCTTCTCAACAAGGGAGATGCAGTACATGCGATTTGCAGGGTTCTGTGAGTAGTTAGGGACAGGTTGCTGAATGGGCCGTTGTATTCGCTGCAGGAGCGGAACGAGGAACCTCTTATAAAGTTCCTAGCTGCTCCTCTACCATACGGAAAAACATACTTTGGTTAAACATACGTTGGTACAAATGACACTGCCAATCTGAAGACCCCAGTCTTCAGGCCGCCCATTCACGTTGCGATCGGTCTCCGAGCCTTGGCTCAAAGACCGAACGCAACGTGAATGGGGTCCTAGACCCCAGTCCTAGCAACAACTTCAAGTATTTGGTCGGGCACCGACCAAAGCTTTGCCTTGGGAGCGCAGAGCACAAAATTAATTTGTCATCAAACAAATGAAATAGAATCTGCTAGGCAATAAGTTTATAAATTTATTCATTTGGATATCATGACACAAGCCTATAACCGAGTTTAGACTAAATATAGAGCCTCTTAGTGGAGACATGAATAAGAATGATATGGGGGAAATTGCTGTAAGCAAATAATTTACGATAAAAATAAAAATTTAAATCTCAGTAACTTACCTACATGATTTGAGCAGATCAAAGACAATTTCTTAACATTGACTAATAATTAAAATATTTATAAACATGATATTGATATGTATTACTGATTGACGAAGGAGGTAATTCAGGTAATGATAAATATACATGACATGATAACTCAAACCTAACCTAAGTTGACCAAAAGACAATAGACCTAGCCTACTGATAACTTTGGTAACATTAGTCACCAAGATAAAATAATCATTATTCTGCAAAAAATGAGGAGTAGCCTATTATAAACCAAACACCAAACAAAAAAATGTTCAAATTCAACTTGCAGCATGCATAACCATAGAAATTATTTGGGTTATCCTAGACTTTATATTAGTTACTAAAATATAATTTGATGTAATATCAATTGAGCAAAAAAAAATTCACAATCAGGGGCTGTTTCTTAAATACTGTAAAGTAAAACTGGATGAAAATAAGAACAGTTCCCACTGAGACACTGATAGGTCTACTGATTTCAGAATGTAACACAAGTGTCAAAATTAGGTTATAAATTGTTCAACAAGAAGAATGGTTGCAAGACGTAGATGATAATCAATTTATGTATAACTTTTCATATGAAATATATGAATATTCTTGAAAAGGAGCATTCAACGTTTGTCGCCGCAATAATATTTTATCTAAACAATAATATGGTATGCGACCTCTAACCTGTGAAATCTCCTAGGTGTAGGAGACGAATCGCTGCTGTCGTAGCGACTTATCTTGAACAGAGATAATTCTCTAAACTGATAAAACCAAAACACATCACCACTTTGTAGCAATTCAACAACTGAATTGATAAATTCAAGAATAATTGAAAACTGCTTTGATCCAATTACTCAAAACTGTAGTTGTCAACTGTAAAATCACACGCCTAGAGATTCTGGATATGACACCACTTTGAATACCGTAACGAATTGATCATTGATTAATGTAATTTACACTTCACATCAGACAATAAAACTTTTCAACACGAATTCACATTGTATTTGTCATTACACTTTCCAACCCAATTCGTTTCGTTGTTCAGTTCACTCCACGATCACGGACTATATTTTGAGAAACAAGTCAACTTGTGGTTGTAATGTCCGTTGTTCGAGTGCGCTGCTTGTTCCGTGTCCCACGCTCCCTGGCGTACGGCGGATGAACTAGTCTAATTTCAAATTGACCGCGGGTCCTGCAAAATTTATACAATATTCTAGCTTTTGGTGCTCCTTCCAAATCTTTTTTGCGATTGAATTGGATACTACACAATAGGTATAGGTATTTTTTTATCTTTGAAAGTAAATATAAGCTCAACCGGCCAGAAAAGTTGACTTTTTTATTTTTTAACGTACGGTACCTATATTGTACTTGTACAGCCGTCTCTGCCAGGATCTCCACTAGACGAGGAATGGATGCAAAATAAGTTTAATCATTATTTAAGACTGATCAATAAGAAAACAAAGAAAAAATATGAGTTCAGTCATAAAAGCATTAAGTAGTAAGTATGTATTATTTAATAGTGTGTTCTAGTACTAAGTAAAACTCTCTTTCTTGAGTTTTGATTTATCATGTTGTGGCAGCATAAACTATTATGATAATATTTATTATTAACGCTTGAAGTTTAAACCATCAGATGAGATAATAGCACATGATTAAAACCTTGAAAATTCAAAATTTTGCAAATTTGATAGGTTAAATTTTTATAAATATCAGAGAATTGAAATCGCTACGCTCTTGTTTTGAAGCATTTAATAGATTGCGGTAACTTACAGTCCAATATATAATTATTGTAACTCAGTTTTGATAAGAAAGTGACAAGTCGGTGTTCTGAGTTTAATGGAATAACTTTCCAGACATAAATTATATGACATTGATGACCAATAAAATTTTGGAAGAAATTTTGATAACTGTGTAGTTATTAATGATGATCACCTAAAATAATTTAGCGCTTCACAAGGTAAGAGAAAGTCGAACATTGAATAGAATTAGAACATAAGTATGCTTCAAAAAAGTAATATTATAATTTTTAAACTGTAAAACAATATTGAGGATCTAGCTAACAAGTTTTATTGGCAAGTTAATTGGTTATTTCAAGACACATTTTAAAAATGAATATTTAAACGCTATTGATAAGTTGATAGCAAGGGATTTTTTGAGACGTAAAGCACCGGAACGAAACAAATACACAGTTATACAATTACACATGCTTTACATTCTCAGATTCTAGAGTTTCAGAACATTATTTTAGCCCAATCATAGCTCTTTTTCTAGAAAAAAAGATTTTGGAACGCCGGAATCAGTACCAGTTCTTAAATAATTATGGAAGAATAGAATATAAAAATGCCTCGTAGATGAGGCACCGTAACGCCGTTCCATTTATACATTCCAGCAAAGAGGTTCCGGCTGAAAAAAGCCTTGGTTAAAATCTTATCTTATTACTATAAAATAATAATAAGTTTCTTCAAATGTTTATAGATATTTCAAATTATTTTCCTTATCAAACAGGCTTACTAAAAATCACATTTATTGAAAGACCTTTAATATTTTCCATATAGTGAAAAGTATATCAATAATTAAACTATTTGTTACAAAAATAACTTTTTTATTCTATAAATTTGAAAACATACAAGAATTAATGAATCAAAATCAGTCTTGAAGATAGATTGATCATGAAAGTTAATTTCAAGACAACTGCAAAAAGTTCTTTGTTAAAATAGATTCAGTTTTAAATTTTGAAAACTGCTGACTGGTTAATTCACAGTACTCTACCAAGTAAAATATTTTATTATGAGATAATTCACTTCTACAAATCCAAACTTGATATTAGCTAAACTTAGGCTACTAAAATCCACACTATCATTCAGTCTTGGTTTAGTAAGATTCAATATCCATCAGCAATAACAGTATAATTATAAGTTATAATATGTGATGTCTCATAACTAAAGGTAAACAGACATAGTAGTATTTATTACTTAGGGAAATAGTCCATTTTCAATGTGATGTGGAAGTACCTAATAATAATATAATTCAATTAATTATTTCTAAATATCGACTTATTTCTACAAGATAAATTGAATTCTACCTGAGCACCATAATAATCAACAATATATATATATAAACTAGGTATTTAAAATAAATTTAAAACATTTTTATAATAGCTAAAAATCAACAAATACCTTTGTAAATAAAATTATTACCTGAACCTAAACCAAAAATAGAGAAAAATGACTTTAAACCACAAAACATTAGAACTATGATTCTAAGATAACATGGGAATGTGTCATAAAAATAATAGTGATGTCTTCAGTTATGAAATATAGAATAGCTATCACAACTTTGATTTCTTATTGAAAAATTTCATGAGTTGCTGTAATGAAGTCCTCAGATTTCCATCTTTCCACCAAGGCTTTACATTCAGCAGAGTTAGCTTCTAGAAGCAAGTCACGGTCTCTGTCCCTCAACAGTTTCTTTGAGCTCAGCAGAGACTGAAACATAAATAGTAGATGAATATCACACAATTAATCTAAATAAATTAAAGTATATTCAATTTAAATGTAGCCTAAATAGGGTTTGAATTGGATTTTGTCTTCAAGTTTTATCAAATAACAAAGATAAAAACATTGAACATGGAAAAATATTTGAAATGTTATCCATTGACATTCAACTTGGTGCAGCATTGATTCCCATTGTTGAAGATATTAGAAATATCAGACAGAAATTTTAGTTGCAATGGTCTAATGCTTAAGCATAGGTGTAATCATACGCAAATAGAAAATTCTTATGGCTTTAAATGGCGAAGAGACCCTTACGGGTAGATTCCACCTTGCCAGTGTACTGGTCACCCATCCAAGAGCGGTCCATAGTGTTCGTGACTTAACATCACGATCACAGAGCGACCTCTCTCACCGAGTGGCCAATACCCAGTACGAAAAATGGAATTAGAATATTCAATCTTGAGAAAATAAACACTGTTAATGAATCTGGCAAGATGTTTAATAAATTCAAATAATAATTATGATGAGTGAAAGTTGCTACTGTAGTTGTAATTAATGCAAGATCAAGCAAATTCTACGATGAACTGCAAGGATCTTGACTTTTAAATCTAAGAATTTGACAGAATGCATTCGTATACTAATGAAAAATATCAAAATTTAATAAATATTAATTTTTTTCGATGATAGTCTCAATACCAAAGTTATACAGCCGTGTGATAATATGAACGGTTTTTCTAAATTTTCATCTATCAATTTTCTTACCTCATGAGACACGTCGAGAAGTTGATCGATATGCGTCCAGGCCTCATTTATGTTTGAATGAGGAAGGATCTTGTTGACAAATCCATGATCAAAGGCTTCTTGAGCGCTCATTTTGTGATTGAAAAGTAGCATCTCAGTTGCCTGAAATAGAAATTATTTTGAAAATAATGTCAATATGCAATCAAGTATCACCATACTATTACCAAGTAATATTGATAAGTACTGCAATAAGTAGGTAAATGAGTAATGATATAACTTTTGATCAATGAATAGCATGACTAGTAGTAAAATCTTTCCAATAAATGAATTATTCACTTACAACGGTTGACAACCGTGAAGATGGCGACCCGGCCGAAAGATGTCGTTGTCACAGTTCGTGAATAATTCATTTAAGGTGGGTTTATACGATGCCAATTGGCGAGACAATTGTCTTATGAAACCTACAGCTCATGGAAAGTATCTATTGAATCTTGTGATTCGAAAATCATCATCTAGGCATAGCTAATAGAGAACTCTAATTGACAACATCAGCTGTTGGAGCGCACAAGAAGAAGTCTTCTGACAATTGTCTCGCCAATTGGCATCGTATTAATCTGGCATTATTGAAAAGATTTTACTGTTGAACGTGCTATTTATTGATAAAAAAATTATATGATAGTAAGGAGTCGTGATGGAAAACGTCATTCAAGTAATACGAGTAATATTTGTTAATTATTAATAAGTCAGTAATATATTTAATGTTTCAACCACCCTTGATTAATATTTACTGTTTCAATTCCAAGTACAGTTCATCATCCCATAACTAGTTCAAATATTATTTTCAAGACAAGTGATCTATGATTTTGCAAGGTACACTTGTATTTATATCGTATACTATGATATTTAACATGATATATACTATGATATTGATATACTAGTATATAATATGATATACTATTTAACATATACTATGTTTTCATTGTATTTAATTATTGTATCAATATGTTTTATACTTGTATTTATTGTACTTATCACAAGTATTGTAAATACAAGTATTTACTTGTATTTATCACATTTTTTTCATGTGATTTATACAACTCAAATATTTTTTAATTTAATCGTTTAAATTAAATTTTCATCTTCTAAATAAATAATTCATTAAAATTAATTCGCGAATTGAACTTCCTCTCAACAGGATTACACCTATCCACTCCATGAATATTCCAATTCCGACAAGCCACACATCATGCACAAACTCAACCAATCAACATCGATTCTCGCGACCAAAGATGAACAAAACTGGATTGGCCTCCACCTCTGCTCAAAACACGGGCATAAAAGGAATGATAGCCGGTGGACTGACTGGCGCCACCGAAATCCTCATCACATACCCCACAGATCTAATCAAAACCCAGCTACAACTAGACGAAACCCTACAAATAAGCGGCATACGACAAAAACAATACTCAGGAATGTTGGATTGTGTGCGAAAAACAATCTCAAAAAACGGTGTCCTAGGTTTATATCGAGGGATGAATATTATATTGTGTGGATCTATTCCGAAGAACGCTATACGGTTTGGAGCGTTCGAATCGTTTAAAAATCTAGCAGTCGATCAGAAAGGAGATTTGTGCATGAGGAGTAGGATTCAGTGTGGGTTAGCAGCAGGGGTTTGTGAGGCTGTTTTCGTTGTTACACCTATGGAAACGATAAAAGTAAAGTATATACATGATACCTGGAGTCTTAACCCGAGGTTTAAGGGTCTCTACCATGCGATTGTGAGTATTCTCAAGGCAGAGGGATTGAGAGGTAAGACGTTTTTAATATAGTTCAACATTATTAATTTCAAATTTCTTACAAACTAAATCCCCTTTAGCACCACGCTTTCCAAAACTAGCGCACAGCGTGCAAATACTAAGCTAAAAACCAGCACACGAGCGTGACAGCACATTGTAGTGGTGCCTTTTATAGTATAGTCCGTCCAAGCAAAGAAGACCCTCTGGCAAGATGAAAAAATGACTCCAGCTCGGTCAATATTGGTTCAAAAAATATTTATTTGGTCTCAAATTGTAGATTAGAATGCTTCCTACGATTGAGACCAAATCGATAATTTTTGAACCAATATTGACCGAGCTGGAGTCATTTTCTCATCATGTCAGAGGGTCTTCTTTGCTTGGACAGACTATAGCACGATCACAAAAAAGTCAGTTCCCACTTAGTAGCTCAATTCTTTGTACGCTGTGCGCCTGTGAGCGACGCGTTTCTTAATAATAATAATAATATTCGTGTGACCTGGCTGGCACAGGTCTGGTGTCAGAGTTTTCAGGTCGCTCCTGATCAATTTCAGGGCCTTCTGACGTGACTTAACGACTGTTTTTAGGCAGCCGGGACCGACGGCTTAACGTGTCCATCCAAAACACGGACGCGTTTCTTTATACGCCATAATAATGGAAGTTCTTCTGTGAAATTAATAAAAACGACACTTTTTTGTATATAGCTAATCAAAGCATCCTATTTTTTACTAAATTGTAATAGAAGCACGTATTGTAAAAGTAAACTGAGTACAATTACACAAGTTATAAGTACACCAAGTAAAAGTACATCATACACAAGTGCACTTGTATAGTCTGTCCAAGCAAAGAAAACCCTCTAGCAAGATGGGAAAATGACTCTAGCTCAGTCAATATTGGTTCAAAAATTATCAATTTGATCTCAAATTGTAGGAAACAGTTTGATCTACCAATAAGACCACATTTATAATTCTTGAACAAATATTGACCAAGCTGGAGTCATTTTATCATCTTGCCAGAGGGTCTTCTTTACTTGGACAGGCTAGACTTGGTGTACTTACAATAATAATTCTTGTACTAAATTCTTGAACAAAATATAAAAATCTTGTATAATTCTTGCACAAAATATTGTTGTACTTGTAAATGGTTTACTTGAACTGTGTGTACTTGTACATGATGTATTTGTACAATACGTGTTTCTATCACAGTTTAGTCAAAAAATTGACACTTTGAAAAACACTTTCGAAACATCTAAAACTGTATTGAATAAGTTATATTTTCTTGGTTTTTCCTACTACAATATTGTAAATTATTGGAATGCTTCTCAACGTTACTCAACTATTACACAAATGATTTTAGTATTTTGCTTTGACATCTATGCATAATTTCCTTTTTCTAAATCTAAAACGTTTTTTGAATTCCCGTTACAGGCATTTACCAAGGCGTAACAGCCACCACCATCAAACAAGGAAGCAACCAGGCGATCCGATTCACAGTTATGGAAACACTGAAAGACAAGTACTGCGCAGAAGACAAGACAAAACACGTGCCCAAAATATTAGTGGGGATATTTGGAGCCGTGGGGAGCTACCAGTGTATTTGCCAACACACCTGTAGACGTGGTCAAAACCAGGATGCAAGGGATTGAAGCAGCTAAGTATTCCAGCACTTTGGACTGTGTGAGGAAAATTTGGACCCGAGAAGGACCGACGGCTTTCTACAAAGGAACTGTACCTAGATTATTAAACTCCTGTATGGATGTCGCCATCACGTTCATGGTTTATGACTCTTTCATAGATCTATTAAACTTTATAAGCAACTGATTTCATTCTTTATTAAATGTAGCGCACTTAATTTCAGCGATGAGAATGATCGTATGGTTTGTGATAAACAATTTGGAGTTAAATGAGGATTTCTGTATAGTCTGGTCAAGCAAAGAAGAGATTATGACAAGATGGGAAAATGTTTACAGCTTTAATACAGTCAGTATTAGTTCAAAAATTATTAATTTGGTCTCAAATTGTGGATCTGAATGTATCCTACAATTTGATAACAAATTAATAATTTTTGAACTAATAATGACCAAAGCTGTAGTCATTTTCCTATCTTGTCAGAATGTCTTCTTTGCTCAACCAGACTATAATTAGATAGGTAGATAGATAAGATGACTTTATTTTAAACTTTGTAAAAAATTTTACGAGAGTTTGTGGGCGAAGTTGAGGCATGCAAGCCCCCTCTTCCATTTAACCCACAATCCATAGATTAACCTATAATTCAATAATTCATAAATAACTCATAAATTATTCAATCCTGATAATCCAAATGAATTATACAAAATTTAACAGTTGAATTACTTGAACTTCAATTATTCGGATTTTTGTTCAATCATGAATCAAATCTATGTTGACCTATTTCAGATTGTATAATTTCATTATGATCAATCTCCATAAAGATAAAGCTGACGCCAAAAAGTTAGGAGGTTGGTGAATGACTGTTATCAATGCTCAACTCTGTCAGGACAGTCCAAAGCTGTCTTTAATGGTGATTTATTATTGCTAGGTACGCTTTCGTTTCGATGTGCTCTCGCAGACAGCTCGTAGATTGTCCTGACAGAGCTGAAAATTAATTACAGTCATTCGCCAATCACCTTAATTTTTTACTAACTGCTATAATGATCTACATCTATCATACGAACAAATCATCTATTAAATGAAACAATAAAAACCAAAATATGTTTCAAAAATTATACGAGTGCTACCAATAAGATTGTTCAATTTGGAACATATATATTTTGGAAATTAAATTTGATGATGTTAAGTATGTTGATTTAATATTGTGTTAACCAATATCTTTCATAATGATCTTAAAACGAACGTGAGTAACAAGCACGACATTTAACGCTCTATCACTGATGCCTGTATTTTATTTCACGATAATCAAAACAAACATGGTTAACTTACAAGATTATTTCAAGGCTTTCACGCAACATGCACATTGTAGAATACCTAGTCTGAAATTGAATTTTGCACTCATTTCACATGGCGTTCCATGAAATATGTTGTTGAATAACGTCATGTAATGAGGAAATAATGAAAGAAAGTGATTTTCTTTTTCATTCTACTAGTTTGTCTATGAATAAAAGTTAATAGTTTGAAATTATAATTAAATTACTTCTAACTTTGTTATTGGGGCTACTAATGTACAGAGTGAGCCAGAGAAACTTACTTATTTGAAAGGTCAATAAAAACAAAATTACTTCGATTATTGTTTTTATTTTCAAATTTTTGTTTTCAAGCAGCCTTGAAAATGATATCGGATAAATGGCGACCCCCATTGCACATACACTGATGAAGTCGATTTTTTAAATTCGTCTCTACTCTTTGCAGCGTATGAATCGGTATGTTGGCAATGGTGTCGCGAATGTTGTTCTTGAGGTGTGCTATGGTCCGCGGTCGATCGACATAAACCAAAGATTTCAAATAACCCTATAAAAAGAAATCACATGGAGTCAAATCTGGAGAGCGTACCGGCCATTGGAGATCGCCTCTGAGAGAGATAAGCCACATGAATTTTGATGAGCAATGAAATCCGGTTCAGTTAATTCTTGCACAGCAGCCAATTTATAGAGATGGAATTGAAGGTCTTCATGGAGAATTCGTCGAACAGTGGTGTCAGGAATTCCCATAGCAGCTGCGTGTTTGTGACCCAAACACCGGGGAGAAGGCACAACTGGCTGCCTTACTCTTTCGATATTTCCCGAAGTTATGATGGTCCATTGGAGTCTATTTCTGGGATCAGTGACAGTTCCTGAATGAGTATAACACACAACAGAATATTACGGCCAGGAAGGAGTCTGTGAGGAGGAATTCCAAAGCGAGCGCGGAAGGCACGTCGCGCAGTGGCCATTAGAAAAGAAGCTATCGACTGCGAAGGCCCGCTGCTCTCTAGTCTAGACCAGAGCATGATGGCATCTGGCTGGATAGAGAAACAAACTTGGTAGCTTCCCTCTTCAGTTGCAACCTCTCACGCCATTCTACCAGTCCAACTCACCGGGTGGGAATTTTTTCAAATAAGTAAGTTTCTCTGGCTCACCTTGTATAATAAATCAATAATTAACTCCCAGTATCCTTAAAAAATGAATATCAATTTATTTTAGAGGTTACTGTGTTTAATTATTGTTTTATCAATTTACTTTATACAGACACTGAATTTCAACCAATAACATCATTATCATTTAGAAATTAACAGTACTGAGACGTACTATTATTGTAAAGTATAGTTGACGCCAATAAAATAGGCAGTTTCGTCTGTCTCTTGCACAAGATGTTAATACCAACAGCTGATGGAAAGCATCGTATAACTCTTTTGATTTTGAGAACATCAGCTTCGGCTCGGCCAGTGTTGGTTCGGGGACTGTGAGTTCTGATTGAGAATTTATGGCTTTTGGGCCGGTATTGGCCGGGCTGGGGCCGTTTTCCCGTCGTGCCGGGGTGTATAGTAGAGTGAATTTGAAACTGGCAACCAGCTGGTAGGCCCTTCATGTGCTGTTGAGCCAGACAATTGACAACATCAGCATCTGGAGCGCACAAGGAGCAGACGAAACCGTCTAAATATTTTGCATCAACTACATGAAGAAAATGGAGATTATTGATAAATTTTAATTAGAAAAAATTTTGCTGATTAATAGAAAAGAGAAGAAAAAATTAATAAAATAAATACTAATTTACCTTTCTTGCTCCTAGAAGACGTGGAAACGTATGTGTTGAGCAACCTTCAGGTGAGAGACCAAGTGATGTAAATGGTGTGTAGAAATAAGCCTGGAAAAGCAATAACAATGAGAAAAATACAAATGATAAGAATAATGGATATGAATGAGTTTTGGCCTACATCACGAGTTCCAGTATCAATGTATTTGAGGCTGAAATGAGTCTTTCGAGGCCCAATATAACACTGAATATGAATATTTTTAAATTCTATATTCAAGGATAGTATTTTACATTAATACTGTACGTATTGTGATTCAGAAAACCAGGAAATTCTGAGATGTAGAATAATAAGTTATGCACTTGGATGCATTAAAATTCCTTGACAAGATGATTTGAATTTCAGTTTTCCAATTTGAAATGAAAGTGCTAACCATCTATTTTTGAGAAACTTATTGCAATTATAAATACGAAGTATATAAGTTAAATGACTCATTACAGTAATTTGAAATAGGCTAGAAACTGAAGGCGAGGTGCATTAACTCTTCATATGTCAATCCTATATTAATATTGAAATCCTATGGTTCATCTTATTGATTTCTGGAACTTAAAAGTGGACTTTTATCGAAATTCAAAATTATTTGTGATAAAATATTTTTTGAAGTGAGAAATTATTAAGTGAAAGTGGACATTGTGGATAGACATAATAACCTACATCTTAAACCTTCATCATCATCATTCATCATCACTCATTCATACTTTGCTTAAAATACTTGGTAATCAAGTCGCAATTGTAAAGAAAGAATAAAGAATATTATTCTATAAAACTTCGCAAATGAGAAAAACTGGACATGTTGACCAATGAATTGAATGTATGAATTAACTATCAACTTCAAAAACAAACTTAAAATACCAGAGAATCCTATTTGCTTTTTAAAGCTTGTATTGGGTAACTTTTATTATTTGAATGAATAAGAATAGTTCAAAAAGCGGAAAAAGTTTTAGCAAATCAATCAAATACAGGATCGGTAAAAATCAACAAGTTTTAATAACGAACTACTATACTATACTAGTAGAATAACTTCCAGAATATTGGTTATGCATTCCTGATATGAGTTAAAAAAATAAAATAATCATGATCGTCTATTATACACAATTTTCAATAAATTTCAATATATTTTAGAGATTGTAGAGATTTAGAGATTTTAGACGCAGTGTTAGGTGAGATGTTGTGATACTTGAACATGATTGAAAAACACAAAATTGTGTTTATTTGATTTTATTTTATTTGATTTTTCTCATGTTTCAACCTATTCTATTAACTTACTTTGTTGCACTTTCATTTATTTGTTCATGTCATGTCAACCCATATAATTTTTTCAAATTACCCACCTCCAATGCCACCACCACTTTTGTTTTTATATCTTACTCAATTAAATTTTTGACTATATTGTCATTCTACCTGATTCTTTTCAATCTATGCCAATTTTTTTCATCAATTTCAATTTATTCAAGTTATATTATTTAACCTTTTACATTTTGTTATTTTCATTTACAAATTTTATTGCCACCACTTTGTACTTCCTCTCATAACCTAAAATTTAGTTACTTCAGTACACTGATGATGATGTAAACACATCGAAACAATTGTATGTACCAAATAAAAAACTTTCAGTGATATAGACAATTTTGTGTTTTTCAATCATATTTTAGAGATACTAATGAAAATTAAAATCAAAGCACCCTAAAATATTTATTCCAATAGCACATGTTTCGACGTCTTAGGGTCCATTTTCAAGTATGAGTGTGAATAAACATAATAAGTTAAAAATTGATAAGTTAGTGATGGTATTAATATTTTAAACGTTGTTTAATCTGTTTATTCACACTCAAGAATGGCTCTTGAACATGTTATGTTATTGAATTATTGGTGCTTTGATGTTTAATTTAAATTTCAAATATAATTACATAGGCTACCTTTATACTAAATACTCCAATGCTGTTAATGAATGCAAATGATTGAAGCGTCTAAAACATCCACAACCATTATTAAAAAATACAATGAGATAAAACTAATTCAGCATGCTGGATTATATTTATTATTTAAAGGAGTGATTACCTTGTCGGACGCAATAACATAATCACAAAGAGCAAGTGTTGTGGCAGCAATGCCTATGGCAGGACCATTAACAACGGCAATTAGAATCTTTGAATGGTTAACAAACGATGCGACAAATTTCCTAGAACAATTATTGCACCAGTAAGT
The DNA here is from genome assembly GCA_017141385.1 of Sogatella furcifera. Lineage (NCBI taxonomy): Eukaryota > Metazoa > Arthropoda > Insecta > Hemiptera > Delphacidae > Sogatella > Sogatella furcifera. The sequence goes on from CM029549.1 coordinate 6,937,608, forward strand.
TGTAAGAATTGCCGCTTTACTTATCAAAATTTATAAAAGGATTTAACTCGAATTTTGAATTCCTATGATAACTCAGAAACAAATGTAATATCTTAGAGTTCATATCATAGAGCTATCATGAAAATTTTGGGTGAGAAAAATTGGTTTATGAAAATCTCGAGCTCGTTCTCGCCAAGAACCAAATTCCAGTTTAAAATATTAATTTCGCCAAAAACACAAAATACACGAGAAATGAAAATTATAAAGCTAAGAAAATTGTATACTAAGTTAGTGGTCCCATACATTTAGGCCAACAGTTCGGTCTAATGATATGAATACTGTAGATATGGAGCCAATCTTTCGAGTTTGACAACATATCATCGGCTATACTGCCGTTGATATGCTGGTAAACACGAAACCATCGTCCTGTATCTAAAATTTATATTCTTAAAGTGAAATTTGAAAACTAATCTATAATATTTTCTATTTTTTTTTTATTATTTCATCAAGTTTCCAGATACACAAATATGTATTCGCATCTGTGCAGTTGAGATAACTTGAAAAACTATCCGACAGCTTGAACTCAAAACTAATTAGTTTTTAATAATTGATCTTGAAGTCAACTACTTTAGAATAGAATAGGATGACTTCTTCATTTTAATAAGGTGATGAAGTTTGGACAGTAATGTACACTCTACCACTTAACCATATATTATTTAAAGAGAGAAAAGGTAAATAATTACTCTAGAATGGAAGCTGCCTCCACGCTTTGTTTCTCAAAGTCTAATCCATCAACCATGTATCCTTTGATGTCATTGCCACTGCTGTAGAAATCACCAGATCCCGTGATAACGGTGGCCACAACTGATTCGTTGCTTGACGAAGTATTCAGTGCTTTAGTTATGCCCTCATACATCTGTAATCGGAGAAATAGTAAATTACTTTTTACCAAACAATTGTGAGCATTTGCATCCTAGTGGTTAGAAACAATAAAAAATTTGATTGGAAACAATGATTTCAAATTGAATACGACATTGACAAGTTAATGCCTGTTGTATTCACATTTCAATTTTATTGAATAAAAGATTGATTGATAATAGCTAAAGAATATGACCAAGACCAAAAGATGCAATAGAAACACGAATTTCTATAAGGAGCAAGACAAATTAAAAATCAGCTAAGAAGAGTAGGCTAAGTTGCTCTATACAACTCCATGTTTCTATTGAATCTTTTGGTCTTGGTCTCGCGGGTTGACCCAAACTCCCGTCGCATACACCACGATTTTTGGACGTCCTCATGAACTCTAAGAGATCATACAGAACTTGAGTAAACAGAAAAAAATCATGTGTGAAATCTATGTCTATAAAAGCGAAATGGCACTGACTGATTCATTCATTCATCACCAGAACTAAAACTGAACCGAATGCGTTCAAATTTGGCAGGCATGTTCAGTTGGACGTTTAGAAGCGCGCTAAGAACGGGTTTTAGGAACTTTTCAAGGATACGCCAAATATTTGAGTTTTTCTATAGTTTTTCGGCGTTTTCTCAATTTTTCGAGAACCAATCGGTAGAAAATGTTGATATTTGGTAAGTAGGTTCAGCTAAGGTCTAGAAATGTTGTGTTAAGATATTTTTGAATTCCGTTCCATATTACGCCAGTAATCAGATTTTTCAAAATTGTAGATGTATTGCGGGTTGATACCTTCCGCCTTGATACGACTATTCCTTACTGTAAATTCAATGGTTCAGCGAGATTAGATAAACTAATTTGGAAGATATTGAATCAAGTTTCAAACTATGTCCGATATAGTTCCCAAGGTTACGCTCAATATTAGCGTTTTACTATTTTTCGGAATTTTCAGAGTTTTCTTGGATTTTTGAGAATAAATTGGTAGAGAATGCCGAAATTTGGTGAACAGGTCCAGATTAGGTCTAGAAATGCTGTGTTCAATAAGTTTTGAATCCCTTCTGAACGGAATTTGCAGGCGAGCGAAGCGAGCCTGTTTTCAAAGGGGGTGAGTATGTAATACTCATAGTCGTATAATAAATAGAATTAGAATCACAGCACCCTTTAAAATGTTTTCTATGAGCGACTCATAGCCGTATTCTATAAGAATATACCACTATTATTTATTCTTTTTCAATTATAGGCTGAGTGTCGTTCAGTGACCCAGTACCCTGAAGTCTATGTTATCAGACTGAATGTCTATGTTATCAGAACATAATGAATGGATTGCTTCAAAATATAAGATTCTATCGCATTGAACAACACTTTGGCGCAGTTGTATAAAAAATAAAAAGAATTGAATATAGTATATTTGGTATTTTTATAAATATATTATTTACATCGCTATAATATTCAATTCGATTTGATTTAAATTTATTAAAACACACACAAAGGACAAAATGGATACAATAAATTAAAAAAAAACAATAACAATTACATAATTATTAAACAAAACTACAGGTTTCACGATTGGGTGTGTTGGAAAGAAAAGAGAAATTTAATTTAATTTTTCTTAGAAACAAATTATTTCTTTTATTAATTTATTTATTGATATCACAACACAAATCATAATAATATTATTATATATAACTGGGGTAGAAAAACTAGACAAAGCCTTGTTCTATGATCCTAATAATCACTAGTGATAATTCTAGTGGCACGATAATTGATTTCCTTTTTTTAAATAATGCTACGCGTACATTTTTCATAATGTTTTCCATCATTTAGCTTACTGAATGTACATTTACTTTAGGAGAACTGAGTAATCGATATGAACTGAAATTGGAGATCTCTCAGACGAATAATACTTTTTGACATTTAGTAACATGAATCAATTTCATAATAAAATTCGAAAAAAGGTTTGGTTGGTAGCCTTTCTAAATATATTATTCAAAGATTGTGCATGAGTCAATAAATTAAAAATAAACATTAGAATCTGCAATTGAATAGATAAATTTGATAAAATGTGATAGAATAATGCTGGAGGTAACTCACCTTTAGTGATATGGCATTCTTGGATTTTGGAGAGTCCAAAACTATTTTATGGATTTTATTTGTGATGCTAAACCTTAAAGCTTCCATTTTGTTTGATGTGATGTGGTCTGTTCATATGCTAGAAATGAATAATTTCATTAAATTTCAATTCTACAGTTCCGCATAGGCCTGTAGGCCTATCTATAAAATAACCAATCTTATCTCTGCAACTGAAAGCCTCTGATAGCACTAACTAGGGACTTGGAACATAGCAGGATTTCCCTACTACGAACTGATAGATTTTGCAAAGCTGCATTGATAGTAAAATTATATTTGAAAGACAATAGATACCAGAGAAGAATGTGAATGTGACAATCCAAGATCAGAAGATCACGTACGATCTTACTCATAATCAAGATCACGAACGATGTTTTCTTCTATAACAAAGACTCGAACCAGATAATAAGTTTGATATGAAAATATTGTAGGGCCTAGGCTACAGAATTTAACATAAAGGATTATAATACTCAACTTGTAGGCCTTCGTAAATTTCATCAATAAAAAAATATCTGAATAGATTATTGCCATTCCTAGGCTACCCAGTAGTACTAATCTAATTAAAGAGAAAAATTAAACAAATTTCTTACCTACGAAAATTGAAGTGTCAAGTCAGGATCGTCGGTTTCTGATTCTCATTCATAACTAGATTTATAATAAAGAATCATGAGTTTAATACACATGTTTTAGTGTTGTTTTATAATAGATAAATATTCATAACATTAAATAACGCATTGTGGATTGAAACAAAACTATTTGTTTTTGTCTATTAACATAAATAAAAAAAGATTGTCATTGTGTTGTTTTGGTTCATGAAAATAAAGTTAGGTTATGAAGCTCTGTTGCTCTCTAAAAGCAAGGCGGCCACACAAAGCTTTCAAAAAGTTTTTCTTTTTATGTTGGCGAACATTCTCAGTTCTACTCACCGGCAAATTCGAATCATCACGCAAGGAGAAAATAACACGGTTTTGAAGAGAATAATAATGCTTGGAGTTCAATAAGGGAAAAATGCCTTGAATAGATCAATATTAGAGATATAGATTAAAGAATGTTATTACAAGATTTGAAAGAGACACTATAAAAGATAGGACCAAAGCTCTTCTGTCTTTAAACTACCTATTGTCATAGACTAACTATACAATATTAACTATAGAATAGTATATCTACGCTATTCTACTGTAATAAAACGTTACCGGTACTGGAGAAATGAGAAAAAAGAATGAGAAATAATTTACGTTAATTGAGAAAATAATGTAGTCTACTAAAATAATGTATTATTTTTTAGTTAAAAATCATTGAATAAAATATCAACATAGGTAGGTACTAAACTTCAAAATCAATCCAACAATTTTTTTATCACAAATAATATATATTTTTTAACCATACACCAAGCTTCAATGCTTCAATTATTTGGCCATGACCACCTGGAAATTGAAGAAAAATGGTGTTGATAAAGAAAAACATGGTGTATAAAATTCAAAATTATTTATTCATCCATACCTAAATAAATCAACAATACTTACAGATTATTGCACTTACAAATTTAAAACTTGGAAAGCATAATATAAGTAGTATACAATATACTATATACATACCGTAGATAAGCATGATATATGAATTTAAACATGTGTGTTCATACAATAACAATGATGAACCAAACTTTACATATAATTCTTCTCAAAATAATACAGGGATCCACTCAATTTAGGCCTACAGTACCGTGGCTATATTTTAAAATTCATCAAACTTATTGATGAGAATACAGTAATATAAATTGGAACAATTTGTTCAAATACAAGGATATACCTACTAGGTCTACTTGTAATCTCTTAGCCATAACGTTTCCTTCTATTATAAGATGTTTCATTGTAGTTGTTAGGAATATTTATCCAATGCAGTGATATTATTATGATAATTTCAATCAGAATTTGATATAGCATCCATAAAATCTATACTCATCTATTCATTCACATATAGACCAATGTAGACTCTTATCACAAATCAATATAAATCCAAATTATGATGAATATTATTTGAAACTTCCAACACACAATGCAGTTCAAGTTAGATATGGATACAAAAAACTGGTGGCTCCAGTTTGATTATTACAAAGTTCAAAACTCTTTCTTCTAAGTTCTTGAATCTTATTTTTTCATTTATAAAAAAATTCTGACATTTTTTCCATCTGTTCACTTGTTTCCCCTATTCAAGAATTATTTTTTCAGGTTTTCGATTAAAGCTCTAACTATATTTTTCTCTTCATTGTTCAGGCAAGTCAAAGACAAATCTTTGCACCCATAACATAGTCAGAGTTACAAATTTTCAATAATATTGATCGCTAAACTTCACATGTTGAGTTAACTCAACAATGAAAATAGCAAATTCAATTCCAAGTATGGGTTGATCGGTGGATGTAAAGTAAGGAAGAAAAAGGTAGAAATATTCAATTTTCATAACAAACTAAACTCTATGAAACATAATAACTAATACACAAATAACTGCAGGTAGATGTTTGCATTCAAGGTTCCTTTGCACAACAAACCTACCTACACTTTTGTTTATTATCCAATCCAAATAAAGTGCAGCCCTTTTTGAAAAATACAGATGCTGAAATTATACTTTTATTTATTTATTTCTCATAGGATCTAGGCCTATTTTGTCTCTGAACTCGATTCTAGCTCTCATTTGAATTTTAGTGAAAACAAATACAGTTTTTTTGCAAAAGACTTCCTGCGAAAAGGATTCGATCTTATTTGGCAGAATCCAATTGCCTGTTATTTATTTAGAGACTCAGCTCTGTATTTATTTTAAATAATTATTAAGTACCCTTTTTGAATTATTTTTCAATGCATGACATGTTTCAACTAATGAAACTGCATGAAACATGTTATGCATTGAAAAATAGTTTAAAAAAGATACTTGATAATTATTTAAAATAAAAACAGTGATAAAATTAGCCCTGAGATTAAAGAAACATTAGTTCTGTATGTACAATAATGTACCAGCATCCTACACTTTGCACAAGAGCGCTTTGGTCAAACTGGATGCGTTACTCTTGCCTTTATGCGTTCTTGCTGACTGCACAAGGATTGCTTGCAAACTTCTCTGAGAACGCTGAGTATCAAAAATAGTAGTCAAATGAGCTATTTTGAATTAAATCCGCTATATTTAGTAGGTATTAGTTATCATCTACTATTCTCTGCTTAAAAGTGCTTTAGGGCTAAAATAAAGAGGCGGACCACTATTATGACCACCTGAGGTTGTTTTTGAGTCACGTCGGCTCGATCAGATAGATATTATGACAAGTAGATGCAGATCATTCAAATAGAAACTAGATTGAAATTGTCTACTTCATCACTGTTTTATTTTATCATGTGTTCCACCTTCCACATCAATATAGATTCTACAAATGAGTAGGAACTATATTCAATCACAATGGGAACCACAAATCATATCTATATATACTTTTATTTTTTTATCAAGATAGTAAATATTATTTTATAATGTTAAACTTATTATCAATAATTTATGGATGGTTGTTTTTTTACAACTACTTAAATTCATAGTTTTTGATTGTTGCTATTTTCACTTTTTTGTAAGACTACTTTGTTTCCACTACCTACTTAATCAGACATAGAATTACAAGTCAACTTGACTCAAAAGCAACCTTGTATGGTCACACCATTAGGCAGAGCAGATCAGTGTTGAATATTTGCAAGATCTGCTTATAAGCCCCATTTAACACACCACGATTTTTGGACATTTGGTTTTATTTTCCATATAAATTCTACTAGATTGAACAGACATGGCAAATACAATGTATTTAATACATAATGAGTCTCTGAGCACATCATATTAGGTTTTCCAAGCTTCATTCAATCTATTAAAATGTGTAAAAAAATCGGACGTCCAAAAATTGTGGTGTCTGAAACTGCACAAAACAAATCAGGGTACATTGGAGTTTTGTTATCAGTTACTACTGTGCGGCGGTGCACCCGTGTAACTGGGGTACCTGGGTGGTGGGTGTGGCGGGTGTGGAGGATGAGGAGGGGGCGCACTGTGCTGCCTAGAGTAGAAAGGCGATAGGCTGGCAGAAGCAGCCCAGTAGGAGGGGGGAGGCGGGAAAAGCGACGTTGCCATACTGCCTGGTGTCTGCGCATGTGCAGCGCTGGCTGGAGGTGGCGGTGGTGGGGATAGCAGGGCGGCCGATGACGTGTACAGGGCAGCGTTCAATTCTGCTGACGTCTGCAGGTTGAAACAGCTGTCGGCCGGTGTCTGCGCGGCTTGCGATTGAGCCTGACAGGCGGCCGCCAGACCATGAAAGTCAAACTTGTAGGCATACCGCTTGCCATGCACTTTGGTCATTATGTTTTTGTCATAGTAATACCTGTGGAGAAAAGTAAGATTATTACTTTTTGTTGTAAATGACAATTTAATGATGTTCAAGTGGGTTTCCATCATTACAGAACATGTTTACATTTTGGGCACAAACTCCAATAGAACCATGGAGTTTTATAGAGCAATGCACACTGGTGCTGGTCAGCTGATTTTTTATTTACATTGCTCTGTCAACTATAATTCTATAGTTTTTATTGCATCTTGTGCCCGTGTTTTGTAGTAATGGAAATCTACCTTTGAGCTTACATAAAAAAGAAATTAAATTGAGGCTTGATGAACAATAGCACAAAAAGTATAAGAGCTGTGAATTGTTTCATGGCTTGGAAAAATTATGTGGATTGTGTGAGGTGGTAAAATTCAAATAAATATATTGTTGTAAAATTGGAGAGTAAAAATACCTAAGCCAAGATGCTATAGCACACCTTGTGAGGCATATAACTGAAAACGTGGCTAAAAGATAAATCTCTAGCAATTTTTCTTGACCTTGCCAATAATTTTCACACAATTTCACATGAAGAAACAACTTTCAAATCTGGATATAAGAGGTGCCCTCTAAAAATTCTTAGAAATTCCTGCTCAACAGATTGCAACACCTTCCATTGAAAAATAAAACTAATATTGTATTCCTCTCAAATTACAATTCACCCCAGGGAACAGCACTATCTACCAATCTCATCCTGATTTGAAAAATAATTTAAAAAATGGTGAATTCATATAATTTGCTAATGATATTCAATGGATCATCGTGGGAAGAAACAGTAATTATTTTTAGTAAATAATGGTTTGTTTGAAGTAAAGTCTTGGTTAGAACTACTTTTTCCACTACAAAAAAGTATTTTGTGACCGTCTGTCCTACAGGAAGAACATGGCCCAACAACTTTAATACAATTTAAATCTACCTTTCCAACTGCAAGAATCATGAAACACACACAAAATCTAATTGTCCAACTCTAAATAGAAAAAAAATACTTAGATTATCATTTAAGATGGAACTACCACATCAGAAATATGTGTTTCAAAGTTAGAAATTCACAAAATAAATATTTAAAAATTGGTCAATGAAGAAACCTAGAGTTAGCAAGATCAGTTTATTCTGCTTATTCCAGGTCAATTTTTCAGTATAGAATTTTGATTTGGGGAGAAGCAGATAACATTCAATTGAACAAGTAAGTATTCATATTGAAAAAATTCCTCTGGGTTGTCACACCCTAGCCGGCTGGCTTCTCCTGGTGTCTTATGGAGTCAAGGATACATCTTTTTACTAACTTTGGGCCATGGAACTAGAAAGATACAGTACCGTAACTCGTTCCCTATGAGTTTAGTTCCATGTTTGTTAAGTTCCCTACAGTTTGAGTTTGGTTCCCTATAGTTTACGTATACTTTAAGTTTAGTTTCCTATAGTTTTAGTTCCATGCGCCTTAGGTATCACCCTCGTACATACATTGTCACACGCTGACAAGTGAAAATGTTCATATGTAAATACTTATCACAAATAAAGTTCTTTAAAAAAGAGACACTCTGTGATGAAAATTAATCTAAAATGTGTATAGAAGGTCTATCTATACCTGAGCGCTCTGCTGAGCTTGTCGTAGTTCATGTTGGGCTTTGACTTGCGCTCTCCCCATCGCCTGGCCACCTCATCGGGGTCGGTGAGCTTGAACTCGCCATTGGCGCCCTCCCACTGGATACAGCTGGCGTTCGACGAATCGTCCAACAGCTCCAGCAAAAACTGCCACAGCTGAATCTGGCCGCTGCCCCCGCTCCCCCCACTGCCACCGCTGCCTGCAGCCACGCGCGAGCTCAGCACTTCGAACGCGTCTGAAAAAACGTATTAAAAAATTAATGCTAAACATTATTGAATTTTTATTGATAGCGAATGAATTAATTGCTCATATTAATTGCACATGAAATACACTGGTGCCAAGGTTTTTCCAAGCACACTCAAATTTGAGGGACCCTCAAGTTTACTACATTTCCTATACTACTTATGAAAGAGAATGTTTGCTGTTCATCAAAATTTGAAGGATCCTCAACTTTGAGTGTGCTTGGAAAAACCCGGCATAAGACTTATGTTTAAAAAACAACCCTACAAATAACGAGATTGAATGAAAAGACAAGATATTGCCAAACTACTCATTTATTATAAATTTTATCAGAATATTAATATTGTTTCACAATAAAAAAGTAGCAAGATCATAAATTTTCGATTGTCCGGAGAAATTAAAAAATAATTTTGGACAACCTTAATGAAAAATACCTCTCCTCTCTGCAAGGGTATATCACGAAACAATCGGCTTCATTAATCAGTTTAATAAATGAAAATTAAGAGAGTTCAAAATACGTAACCTGATTGAAATTATTCCTGTTCTATTAGAATATTTTTTGCCAGTTTTGCGAAGCATTCCATTCAATTTAACCACGATGGAATATTGTTATTTAGAGATGAGATGAGAGTCCAACGCAACGAAGTTCTTCATATTATCCGATTTGATTAAAATATAATAAAATTGATAATAACTGCACTGGGTAATGCCAGAATTTTTGTCCCATTGATGTTTTTAAGCCTGTTTCTCACCTTACTACTAGAGGCTAGTGTGCTGCTAGCTTACTAGAAGCAGATACTAGATAGCAACTGAGACAGAAGCTCCTAGCACAGAGGATGTAAATCATGATTTACATCATCTATGCTCCTAGTATAGTCTGGTCGATCAAAAAAGGCATTCTGGCAAGATGAGAAAATTACTCCAGCTCGGTCAATATTATTAAAAAATTATTAATTTGGTTTAAAATTGTGTAGCAGAATAATCTCTACAATTTGAGACAAAATATATAATTTTTAAACCTATAATGACCGAGCTGGAGTCATTCATTCTCTCATCTTGCCAGAATGTCTTCTTTGCTCGACCGAGTTATATTAGTTGCTGCTATAAGAAGCTATAGCTTATTCGCAACTCTGAATCACCTGCTTCGCTAGTAGGCTACCTGATAAAGTAGCCAGGAGTGACACAGCGACACAGGCTATATGTAGTCATATGTGTCATGAATTTTGAGTATAAGTTTCAAGACACTCAAGATGATGTATGTAGTGCTGTACAGTAAGAGATGCGAGCACTTCACCTGTTTCGTGGGTAGAGCCGCCAATGATGTATGTATCAAATTGAACAATCGAATAGGAAGGTCGGGTCTCTATATACAGGAATATCAATCGATAATGATACAAGACTTCCAGCTCGATTGATCAATTTTACATCTGTATCATCTTATGCAAGATCTTGTACTTATTATTATCTTTGAAGTAATAATTGAACCCTGAACACTCAGCTTTGAGTTTGAAAAAAGAGCAGGAGGTAAGACCGTGTTGCGGGTTGCCTATCATACGCCTCGTTTTCTAGCTATTGAGAGTCCATCCTATGGTCCATTACAGTACTGTAGGCCTACTTCATTCATTCTACTGAAGGCAAAAAACCATGCTATTATGAATGTAGGCCTATAGGTTTTCCATTGAAAGTTATTCTATTGGATTGAATTCTATGAGAGGAATCCAATCATTGAAACAAGGCTCAGACTTACTAGGCACAATTAGGTAAATCGAAAGCATATTTAGCACAATACGACACTGCGATTGAAGATAGTCAGTTCAGTTACACGAATATCTGATTCTATTCACTATTTTTACAATGAAGTGCTGTCATGATTTCATTGGGGAAGCAATAAATTAGGCAATTGATTCAAGCGAACCTCTATAATTAGTAGAAAAACAATGATTTCAATTATGAGCAGTAAAATGATATTAACAAAACTAAGAAGCATAATAAAGGAACCAATCAACGAATTAATGATGTTTGTATGAATTTTTGTTTGAGTTTATATGAGTTTTGTATGAGTTTATGTTCAATTAGTTCATATCTCATCTTATCTTATAAAAATGAGAAAAGCGTTTAATACACATGATTAGAAACAATTATACATAATTAAGCAGTTTAATAGTATGAAGTCAAGAAGAAAGAACTACATCAAATCATTCGAATGCTTTCTTAATCCTTTGGGATTCCCATAACTCAACACACACTGAATTTGAAATTTACATAAATATTATGATTCAAGGGAAATCTTTCACTCTAGTCAACTTCACAGAAATCTATGATTTTTCTAGTGTTGATGAATCAACAGAAATGAACAAATGAGTGTCTTATTTGTTCTTATATTGAGTTGTCAGTTTATCTGTAGTTCTGTAGATAATGCGAAAGAAACCCTTAAAACTCAGGAATAGAAGCTTCTATATTAAGAAGATCTTATGTCTCGCACGCCCCATGCTAGTCTTGTGCCTCAACTTCGCCCACATCACTTCTGTATTGTAATAAGTGGAAAATGAAGGCAACTATCTATCTAGTATAGTTTCCAAGAATTTAAAAAAATTCTAAATTTATTAATAAATTTTTAATTTTTTTAGAGTTTAAATGTGTGAGCAGTGAATGTGGACAAATTCAAATATAACCTTAAAAATTTGAAAAAAGACGTATTGAACTAGATGTGTGTTTTGAAATGAATAAATAAAGAGCAAAACAAGTGGAAATAGTGTAATAACTACAAAACAAAGTAAGTATATATAGTGGACTATATAAGTTACTGTAGAATAGTCTTATATAGTCACTGTAAAATATACTAGTACAGATTTGAATCACACAATTTAAATAAGCATTTACTTTTTCTATTTTTTTTGCAAATATATCAAATTACCATTGTATATCATGGCGGTGTGAAATTGTTTGGCAGCTGCTGCGGCCACATTGAAGTGTCTTCGAGCCGTGTTGAGCAGCTGATGATGTCTCTCAACTGCCGAAACGCGCCACATTACGTTCACAAGATTACGCTTCACAGTTTACACTGAATACACAGTTTACACTCTTACAATATCCACCAGATTTACAGTTTTACTTGGATATCTCAATAGCATTGCTTCTTCACATTAGTGTTATAACTTACAGTGACACTTGGATATCTTGAAAGCATTGTTTCTTCACATTTTGACACTGTTTCATGGAATATTCCAGTCTATTTGAGTAACTCATTGATCATTCAACCCATCTTACTTCTAGTAGAAAATTTTGGGTTTCGAGTATAGTTAATAAATGGAATTATATCAAATTTAACAGAAAAGAGTTGATTCTAAAATTTGTTAATTGGATGCATTTTGCAAGAAATATCTGCAATAATAGAAGCTGCAGTTTTATTTGTTTGTATGCAGTTTGTTAAACGAAATTGAAATAAATTGAGAATAAAGTGCCTGTAAATTATCCGAATATTTGGTTTTTAGAGATTTGAGATTTTGTTGCCCTTGACCTTGATGAATAGTATTTTTTATAAATCTAAATTGATTTTTTTCTGCACTTGAGAATTTATTTCCCAATTTAGAAAAACTGAATTCTATTGCCCACAAGATTCACTAAGCTTAGGTTCCAAGCTATGAAACAAACTACGTTCCTAGAAATTGATGTTAAAACTTCATTGATAATACCAAAATTGCTACAATAATGTAAATGACTTCAAGCAGGAGTTTCCTCAGTACACCTAGATTCCACATGGGGAAACATATCACTTAAGATCATTGTTATTGAGAAACATCCAATTCAGAGGTATTCGAATGAATGAGAGGGCTTCAATACCTATTTAGTTTGATTTGAAAATTACGTGGAAGATTCAGTATGTATGATCAAAGATAAAAAGTAGTAGATAAATAGTAACTGAAGTAGTTAAAGTATTAGTCAATGGTATGATGTAAGCATTCAAAGCGAGTTTTTTTCACTAAAATGGAACTTCGTTAAGAGATAAGTTCTATCCAATCACATACACGTTTTATTCAGACAGAAGCGATACAAATCAACACAATCGCGAAAAACTGGATAAATCCCATCTGAACAATAAACCACTAAGAACCAATCCCAATTTTTTACGGTAACATTCCACTATTATTACGAATCCGAAAACGATTTTCCTAATTTGATGCACAAAAAAATTGTCTCGCGAAGTTCTTGATATTATAGTTCACTTTTCCACTTCCTTTTCCTGATAAATTTTCAAATTATTATTCAAACTTCACTTTCCAAATTTTATAAACACCAATATTGTCTCGAGTTCGCACTCGAATTCACATTTCTATCAAGTTATTTTCCGTAGATCTTGTCAATCAGAGACCGTGGAGACCACTGTAAGGTTTCCTACGGAGGGCGATCTCTTAACAGCATCCCTCCCTCAACTTGCCAACCCCTTATCACCCCCTTGAATAGCGTCGTGACGTCACACAAGACGAAGAGAGCACCGCGACACCGCTGAATTGATAGCCGCTTTATTCGTTGAAGTTTTGATACGTTTTTATAATGTGATGTGCTAGAAATCTTTAGAGTTTGACTATATAGTTTAGTCGAGCAAATAAGACATTCTGGCAAGATGAAAAAATTACTTCAGCTTGGTCAATATTGGTTCAAAAATTATAAAATTTCTAATATTTGAACCAATTTTGACGAGCTGGAGTCTTTTTCCCATCTTGATAGAATTTCTTCTTTGCTCGACCAGACTATAGTTTTACAAAAGAAGAACTTCTTCAATGAATTATGATGTCATTGTAGTGGTAAAAATAGTAAATTATTAGAAATCACATTTGAAAATTATCAGAGACATATCACCAAATAAATTTCAGCCTCGCAATTTAATTATACAAGCAATTTGTAAGAAAATATTAGGTACATTTTGAAACATACATCAAAATTAAATTATCACTGACTTTCAAATCATTTCGTAACTGAAGATATTCGTTCAAAATCAAAATTGGTTTGACATTGAGAAATACACTTAAGAGAATTCAAAAATAACTTTCTTCATTATTTTGTTTCTGAAAATACCTGTTCAAGATTAAAATAAATCTGAAATTAAGAAATTCACTCAAGGAATAGAATAAATTAGATCATTGCAGGAAGAAAGTAATAATTAAGATTTATCATTCAAAACAAAATAATTAGAGAATTCAATGAACATAATTGAAGTAAGCTTTCAGTGGAACACCTTCCTCAAATCCTATTGGTGGATGACAGCTCAACTTTATCCCTCCTACCACTACCACTCACAACTCATCGACCAATCACAGACAAGCAATGGTGTCTTATACTCCCACCTCTAAAATGGCCGATTTTCAGTACAGACTCCAATTTCTCAACATTGAAGTCTCAGCCAATAGAATAGATACTGGAGTTGAGTCATAAGCTAGATAATTATTATCATTAGATATTTGTTTAAAATACACAATTAGCTTAAAATACGCCGTTGGCTGTAAATACGTATGTATACCAAAGGTTGAAATAAACAGGATAAATATTAATTATTCTTACAATTTAATTGATTGGTCTAGATGTATCATTCTTTAAGATTATTCAGCTATTACATGGATGAAAGTGTACTGAAACGTCATTACGTGATTGGCTAAAGATGATACTAACATCGACCAACAAGATTTCAGGAGACGTTTTCTTCAGCCTACTCGTTTTGTATATTATAAACACAAATGATCTCATCTTCATCTACTAAATTCTTAAATTATAAATCTTCATTCTTTCAAGTTTATATTGTTAAACGTTTTTCTTCAATTCGGGTTCTTTTGATTAAAGATCGGAGTGTAAATTTTCAGTCATAGTTTTTAATTTCCAATGAATATATGAATGAGTTTGTACGGCAAAAATTGATGCGGTAAACGTCATTTTCCATTAAAAACTATACACGATAAAAAAAGTTCAATTAAACAGTTCACGATAGTTGGCTTGAATAATAATTCGGATAAACAGGCATGAACCTCAATTATTTTGTCCAATTTCCCACACTGTTAAACTGTTAAAATTCATTCAATGATTTCAATTATTTTGCTTAGTACCGTGAATCGTAAGCTGAAAAACGTTTAGTATTCGTCTTACGCCTTATCATTTGAGATATTGCCTCCTAATAATTTGAGATATTTCCAATAAAATTGATTGATTGAAATTACACTTATGGAATAAACTATTCAAATTGCATGCCTACATAGTAGAGGGCATTATTTTGCTTTACTGGATAAGTCAGAGCTAGTAAACCAGCACTCTCCGTTCCTAGAAGACGTTAATTTTTAGAACGAGTGTATAAAACGTTTTGCCCTGAGGATCTCATTCATTCATGAGGAGTGTTTCAAAAATAACGGTGAACCATTTACAATCGCACTAGCAATCGTGATGAAAAAACGACATCTCTAACCCTTTCTTCTTTTTAGTCTTGTTTTGCTTTTCCGTCCTTTCTTCTTTATTTATTCCATTCTTCCTTCTTCATTTATTTCCTTCTTTCTTCTTTATTTACTCCTTTCTTCCTCCATTCACATTCCTCAGCCTTTAAAAAAAAATCAATCACTTAATTCTTTAACTTCTTCTTTACGTACTTGATGAATATCTTATTCTGGAGCTCCTTATTCTTCCTATTCTTATTGATTCTTCTTCTTATTTTCCATCCTTCTTCTCCTCCTCCTCCTCCTCCTCCTCCTCCTCCTCCTCCTCCTCCTCCTCCTCCTCCTCCTCCTCCTCCTCCTCCGCTTCCTCCTCCTTCACCTATGCTTCCTCCTTCTCCTACACATTAGTTTCCTTCCCCCCTATTTCTCACATCTCATCTTATTCTCTTCTACCCTTCCTTCTTCTCTCTATCTGAATTCTTACAAAACTCAACTATCTACTTCTATTCCTTCTAATGCATTCTCTCCTTTACACAATCTATCTCTTCCTATTCAACTACTGTTGCCTAATCATGAACATCTGATCTCCTTTCTTTTCGTATTACTTCTCCACTCTTTTCCTTCTCTGCTTCTCTCCTCTCCTTTTAAACCTTTTTCTCTTCCTTTTCTCTTATCCACTTCTTCCTTATTTCTCTTTCTAGTTCTTTCAACGCATTTCTCCTTTCAAAACTAATCTCGTTTCTCACACGAACAAGCCTCTACTTATTTCTATTTACTTCCAGAAGTCCTTCCCATTAAAAGATGAGAAGATCTGGCAAAACCCATTCAAGAGTGTCTTCACACAGGTGCATCAGGCCTGCAGCATTGAAACCTTCCCAGAATAGATTTCGCGTGGAAAAACTCACGTGACCACTGATGATAATTAGATGATGATGATGATGACTACTCATCTGACTTCTACAATCTGTCCAAGCAAAAAGACATTCTGGCAAGACAGGAAAATGACTCCAGTTTGATCAATATTGGTTCAGAAATCATAAATTTAGTCTCAGATTGTAGGAAACATTCTGATCTACAATTTGAGACCAAATGTATAATTTTTGAACAAATATTGCTAAAATCATCATTTTCCTATCTTGACAGAATGTCTTCTTTGCTTGGACAGACTGTACACGAGATCGACTTTCCTCATTTGGCCAACAACGCTCCTGGGGTTCCCATTATATTTGTCACTGACATTTGCAACATTTACCTCCAGCTAATTTTTTCAATGAGTTCAGTTCTATTTCCCCAATATATTTTGCTGGAGAATAGTAATAATACACCTAGTGATATTATGTTGAGACTAGCTGCGGTGTAGTAATGTAACTTGTAATATTCGTTGAGACTCTACTTCGTGCTACTAACGACCCAACCGAGTAAACTGTAATTTACAGGGCTACTCGGTGTGGACAAGTCCGTTCAAACACGAGATTTTTAAAATCGATAGTGTTGTGGAGTTTTCAATTCACGGTAATCACTCTCCTGCTGTTCCAAAATTATTAATTTCCGGTGCACTTACACTTGTTTTGTTTGTTTTGTTTATGAGGGTGAAGCCAACATGAGCTCATAGGCTTGTGCGTGGGTAATGAAATGAATGATAGATGAATGTTTAGAGACTGTTTAGATAAGTAAAATTGCTTCGTGATACTTGGCAAATTATTATACTTTGACAAATAATTTCTTAGTCAGTTACATTTGAAGGGACAGCGCCGAATTACAGTGTTTTTTACCGAGGGCATAAAGATATAATAAGATTCAGGTGGTCAATTGGATTCAGAGCGAACAGGAACGAACGAGCACTAATCGAACAGGAACGAACGAGCACGATGCATGCGAATCTTACATTTGAATTCAAAGGCAAAGTTCATATTCGTTACTGCTATAGTGTAACCGAGGCGAATTAGTGAAACCAGGGATACTAGAACACAGTGGCCTCGTGCCCACGAAACAGGTGAAGTGCTGTACAGTAAAGATACGGGCACTTCGCTGTTTCGTTGGTACGAGCCGCCAGTGGAATACATCATCTTCCAAATGTCCTTCATTGGAATCTAAGCATTTTTGCAGCCGGGCCTAGATGTTTTCCATGACATTTGGAATGGAATGTATATTGAGAGGTATTCCTTCAATCTCATTTCGAATTCGTTGTTTTAGAGCTGGCATAGTTCTAGGTAGATCGTTTTGAGAAATGACGCGGCCGTTTCTTCCAAGCAGGCTGCAAAAGTGCATAGATTCCAATTGAGGACATTTGGAAGATGTGATATTCAAAAAATAATTTTCCACTTATTGCACACTAAATGGCTACATTTCTACTTTCTATTTATAATAATAAAATTACAAAAATACAATTTCATAAGCAATCTGTTACTCATTTGAATCGCCCCGTTTCACTGGCAGCCCCTGGTATAACGAATAAATTACTGTAGGGACTGGTCAAGTGTCATATGAAAATCTTTCCCGCACCCTCTTGGGTTTTCACCCCTATTGTGATGAGTGTTATAAAAGTCAGTACCGGAAGTGTTTACAAGCTATGCACACGACCAGAGGGTTGCTCCTACCCTAACTAGCTTTATATAATATCATTTACCGCCCCTCTATTTATTATATTATCACTTTTCTTAGCTGAGTGTTACTCTATCTTTCATGAACCGTATAATTCTGGTTTCCATTATGTCCTGTGATTATTGATTCAATCCATTTTTCAAGAGGAAATAATGTTGTCAGTATTTTTAGTCAGAGAAATAGTTCACCATAGAGAAAGATTAGCGTGAGACAATCAATATTAAATTGTGTATTCGCATTATAATTAATTACATTATTTAGGAATCTTAGCTTTGCTAATATAATTAATTACATTACTAAATTAGCAATGCTTGATCATCTATCTCATCCACATTTCCATAATCCATGATTTTCAAAATCTTTCTTTTTGTCCATTCCTATTATGACACTTTCTGTCCTTTCCAATTCTATAAGTAGAGAAGTTGATAAGTGGCAATATACGAAAAATTCATGAGCAAAGAAAAACAGGCATGAACAACTTAAATAAAATAGAATGATAACGAAGAAATCCTCAAAAGTTGAGAGATTAGATTAGATTAGATTTCTTTATTCATTTAGATTACAACAAAATATTTATGCTTAGTTTCTAGATTACAAGAGTTACCATTAAATCCAATTATTCTATAATTCTTACAAGCTACACACTAATTTCGATATTTCACAATACACTTTTTACAGGTTATTCTATAATCTATTCAATGAGATAGGTTACATGTGAATGCAAAAATCATAGAACAATTATCAAACAATATGCTACTTGCTTGCAATCTTACTTGTTGTGCATTAAAATATCTAAATGAAAAGGCGAAGTTTGGACATAAAAATGTCCATTCTTGGGAAAGGATAAGTATATCCTTTCCATTAACACTTGGCCTGTTCAGAAGGAGAGAGATTCTGATTGGTGTAGTGTAGTACAGAAAGAAAGAAAATTATATATATTTTCTAACAATTGTGGAGAAGGAGAGAGTAAGAGAGAGAGAGAGAGAGAGAGAGAGAGAGAGACATAGTTGGTGTTTAATGATAAATGGTCGGAGAACGTAGAATTGATTTGCTAAAAGGAAGGAAGGAAGGAGAGTAATAGAAGTAGGGGTGTAAAGAGAAGGAAATAAATACGTTTTCGGAAACTGGAATGGTCCACTTGAATGGCCGGTCTTTAACTGATAACAAACGTAACTGATAACTGATTCAGACGTAATAGGAAAGGGTGAGAATTGTTTTCTTTCTCCTATCTGAACTCTGGTCACGGATAGACGAGTGTGAGAAAGGAAGAGGGAAGATAGATGAAGGAAGGAAGAGGAAAAGAGAGAAAACCGTTGAAATAAGGAAAAGGAAGGTAATGATATCGAGATAGCTTGCTTTTCTTTGGGGTGAGAGCTGAGAAGTCTCCAGGGAAAGCGTTAACTATCAACTATACTGGTCAGTTCCTTTCATTTCATCAAATGCAGTACAGTACTGGCAATCATTCTGATCAAGATTATTCTTCTTAGTGTGATGGGAGAGGGTGGGAAGCATGCAGTGAATGTGGAGAAATAGAGAGACATTATTTTTGTATAGTTAGACTGTACAATATTATAATTTTGATTCATTTACTTCAATAATAACAAATATTCTTATTGCTATTATTGGTGGGGAGACCCTTACGGGTAGTTGGCCAATGTATACTTGGCCAAATACCGGTCACCAATTCAAGAGCAGTCCACTGTGTTCGTGACTTAACATCACGTTCACCGATAGATCACCCTCACCGAGAGACCACTACCCAGTACATTTTACTTCAATAAGTCACTGTTACAGCAGTATAATTGGGTACATCATAATCCGTGAAAAGAAGAGCCGTTCCTTTTTTGAGATGACAAAATCTCTGTTCTGCAGTTGAAATTCAGTGAATCCTCAGAATCTTAGTTAATCCAAAACTAAATTGTGACTATTTGAGTTTTAAAAAAATATTCAATTCAATGATAGCTTGGAAAATTTTCAAATCTATCCACTATCTCATTTTGGCCTCATAGAAATACTGTATCATGTATAATATGGTTGATTACAATAATATTATTCAAGTGGATTTCCACAATTTATTTCTTGTTTTAAATTTCTTAATTCAAAATTTCCTGGTTATTATTTTGGCAAAACATTTGTGTTTAGAAACTTTCAAGAAACATAACTTTTTCTGGACTGAAGTTTCCATCATAATTGGGATTAATAGAATAGAATAGAATGACTCTTCATTTTAATGACGTGGCGAAGTTTGGACAGTAATGTCCACTCTACCAGTAACCACGAATTAAGTACCACTAATCAATTGCGATTGAAATAGTGAAGGGCCCTTGCCTGTTTCCCTTTAATTATTATGATTGTGTATTTATCTCTCTAAATAAATTAATAAATAATCACTTGTATGTAGAACGAATTATTCCTAAACTTGTTTTAGATAATTGTGATTGCTCGACTCTTGATAGAAAAGTTTGATCGAAATTTCAAACAGGATTTTGAAATTGTTAATACAGTAATTGAATGAAATAAGTATTTCTATTGATTTTGCCTATACCAAATATAATTTCTTCCTCCATGAAGTCACTTATGAAATACGTTTCGACCAGGAAGAGATATAAGAGTATATAGTTTGGTCGAGCAAAGAAGACATTCTGGAGAGATGGGAAAATGACTCAAGCTCGGTCAATATTAGTTCAAAAATGATAAATTTGGTCTCAAATTGTGGGAAACATTCTTATCTATAATCTGAGACTAAATTTATGATTTTTGAAACAATATCGATCAAATTGGAGTCATTTCCCCATCTTGCTAGAATGTCTTCTTTACTTTGACAGACTATAGAAATATGAAGTGTGCTCATTATGCAACTTTCGAGAAATTGCCATCATTTAGAAGTCAGGTCAAACGTCACAGGGGATCGTAGTAGAGGGTTTGGGGGGTTGGGGGGAAGGACGGGGGAGCTTCTAAGGCGGTAACATTAAGTGTGCAAATCCAGGGGGCTTTCCACATCCTTCCCTTTAGAATCTCCAGCAGGCGTTTCCCTACTTCCTTCCTTCCTGCTTTCCTATTGGTTGTCCCTGTTTCCCCACTCCCTCAAGACGTCGGCTGCATCTCAAGATGGCGCTTGAGGGGAGTGGGTAGTGGGGGGAACCACATCACATCAAGAAAACAATTTCGAATGAACTCAAGCTGAGAGCTCGAATCGTAGCAGCTGCCACCCGTCTGACCTGACCTCGAGTTTTAATGTTGTTTTAAAGAGAGAAGAGACATTTATCACGAACGCAGCGATCTCCACTTATTCACACCACGCGGCGGGGGGCCTTTCCGACCGGAAAATCCCTGGATTTCCCAAGCTTCCCCCTTTTTCCTTTCCATGACTTTACATCACATCACTTGAACAGACGGTGTGGCGAGCGCTAGCTAGACTTCAACAATTCCTTTCTTTATTAACACGTCAGCGGAACTTAATTTGCCATATTCTACTCATCACTCACACTCTCTCTCTCTCTCTCGATCTCTTTCTGTCCCTTTCTTCTACTCTCTCTCTTTCTGTCCCTCTCTCACTCTCTCTTTCTGTCCCTCTCTCATTATGACATTTTAACATGTACATCTCCTCAGTATACTATCTCTTTTTGAGCTCTCTTTGTCACCCCATTGTTGTGTCACCTCGGAAGAGAAAATTAACGCAACTTGAAAACCGCTAAAAAGTAATATTATGAAACGCGGGAGGAAAGTTTGTTAGGGGAGCTTATTGCACCAGTGCCTGATGAATGGCAGGCCTTTTATGAACACTACGGTTCTATTCATTAAGTTATGAATAAGTTGTTCATGATGAAGTACAGTTAAATTATTTATTTTATCATTTTAAATGGTCTTCACAGACAGGACACTCTCAATAAGAAAATTCCTTGAAAGAATTTTAACATGTTGATACTATGAGTGGGTTTGAGAGAATGTGATGGTGATCATATTTCAGTTTAAATTTCCAATGCTTAGTATAGCAAGGATTATTTATTTATTTATTACATTGAGAAAATACAATTGGAGGAACGAAAAACAGGGGTTGACCCAAAACTTCTTCTGTTCCAATTTTGATAAAAATGTCCAAATTCAGGTTATGTCCCTTTTTAATACTCACTTAATACAATTTCCACTCAGAAAAAACACCACAATTATATTCTTGTTCTATAAAGTGAAGTATATGCATATACTTATAACATATATATATAACAAGAATATAATTGTGGTGTTTTTTCTGAGTGGAAATTGTATTAAGTAAGTATTAAAAAGGGACATTTTAAAAAAATGAGTATTGAAAATGGATGTAGTAGAATGATTGAGTATAAGGGATTGAGGCTAACAGATCATTTAGGATTGCAGATTATTATTCCTTTAAAAATGTTAGGAATACTATACTACTATGACTTAGGATATCACTTAAGATTCAAATAAGATATGAATTAAACTAGCTAACTGAAACATGTTCAGAATGATTCATAAGGAGCTTAATAAGCTAATTCTAAGCTTGAAAATACTGCCATGAATATTATTATTTGTAACCGAAAGTGCTACACCTAATCAGCACCTACAGCTTCATTAGGGATGATCATGACTTTCACATTATTAAAAATTATTATTAATCACATCATTTATTTATTATATTAAATTATTATTAATCACATTATTATTAAATTGAAAGATGGATTCAAAATTTTCCATGTTTACGGTATAAATTCTTCAAAATCTTTAAAATTTTAATAAAAATCTTAAATCTCTCACTTTTATCCATTTATGCTTTTTAACAAAAATCATTGCAACGTTTCTCTATTGTAACAATCGAATCAGCTTTCAATACGTACATTACAATTACAATTACTGTATCAATACCAATTACCAATAGTCAATCTTATCACATGGATTGTGACGTCTTATGAAGTTATTATTGTTGTTTCTCCAATGCAATTTCAGAAATTTCTTTTAAAAATCTTTCCAAATCAATCCGCGACAACTCGCAGCGATTATCCGGTTGTTAAGACGTAATCTACTGGGATTTTATTTATTGAAGATAAAGATCAGCGCCAAACCCCTTTCTAAGCCCTGGGGTCTTATTTCCCAGCCGCCCCTGACACTGGAATTGGCTCTTCCTCCCGCCCGCAGTGCGGTAAGCCAGTAAGCGAGGGGTCAACAGGATCAAGGGGTCACCCCTCCCCTCACCAACCCTTAAGAGTGAGGGGGTTGAAGGTGAGGGGAAGGGGTTCACATCTGAAAGTCAAATCTGTGCCCCTCAGCCGCATGGTCTAAGCCCTGGGGTCGCTTTATTACTTCAGGATATATCATTCGTGACATTCACAACTTCCACTATTCACTAGCCTCTTGCAAGTGACTGTGAATCTTCTGTTGGTAATAATCAATGGAAATCCTTCAATGTGTCAATTATTAAATGTTTCTTTTCTCTGATCTGAGTATTAAGAATTGAAAATCCCAATCACACCTTATAAAGCATTTTAGGTTCCGTTACTGTTTAAGCAATATTTGCGCGTAAAGGTTTCCATCACTACAAAACACGTACCGAAAATGCAATAGAAACACGTAGTTGCGTGGAGCAACGTAAATAAAAAATCAGCTGACCATGGGCAAAAATTCTGGTTGACTATTTTTCCAACTGGTAGGCCCTTCATGGGCTGTTGAGCCGTTGAGTCATTGAGACAGACATTTCTCCAGCTCAAATAAAAAATAAATTAATGGAACAAAATGAAATGAGTATATATAAATTGAATATATAAATTGATCAATCTTCAACTCACCCAAGCCCTCATCCTGCGCCTCGGGCGTCGGACTAGGACACCGTCCCGTGCTCACACTCCTCAGATCCGCCAAGTGCAGAGCCAGCAGTCGCCCCGCCCGTGCGGATCCGGCTGCGCGTCCTAACTCCGTCCTCGACAGGCCAATCAGGTCTAGGCCGGACGTCGGAAAGCGGCCGGCGTCGGGACGCGGACGCAACTTGAACTGGCGTCCGGCCCAGGACACCCATGCGGCTATGTGGGCGCCTTCCCATTCGGCCGGATCTGCAACCCCCAGTACATTGTTAGAAATGCATTGAATGGTCAAAATAACGTAATAGTGATGCAGAATATAGAATAGGTAGTATTTTATTGCAGTTATAAATATCCAATTTGTTAAGTATCATATAGAATGAATAGAAAGAGTAAATAAAAAAAGAGTAACAACTTATGCTCGAAATGCTATGAAAGAAACATAAAGATAAACGTATAATCTATAAGAATTAGATAATTTTAAGAAATCGAATAGAATCTTTCTACATTGAAGAATATTCAATAATGGACAACACTTCTACTTCAACGATTGAACTGCACAACAAATATATTGCTTTTGGTTCAATTAACTGCAAGAAAAATTCAACTGAGTTTCAAATTATTTCATCATAACTCCAAGAAAATTAACATAATGTATTAAATTCATGTATCAAATGAAAGAATTTATTATTCAAAAGTCTTGTTTTATTATTGAAAGGTATTGTATCTCTAATGAGTTACATACGGTACAGTTGATACATGTATAATTTTTTGTGTCCTTTTGATTTTATCTCGAAAATCTTGTACCATCTTCAACGTAAATCGTAACGGTTATTGATTAATTCTTGTTGTTAGCAAAGTATGATCCAGTCATTTGAGAAAAGTTGAGCTGGTCAAATGAATGACTCATATTTTCAAATCATGTCATTGAACTGTTCAATGAAACTGATCCTCAAACGTCAATTAACCTATCATCGTAAACAATCCATTCGACAGGTGATATAAAACACACCATAATTCATGAATATTTTCCTTGTTTCATTACATCTACTAGTTACATCCGGCTTGACAATGCGTAATAACTCCTTATCCTTGAGTTTTAAGATGCCAGTGATTCACAATCACCACCCGAAAGTCGGTTCGGCCATAAAAGGAGACCGCAAAAGACTAGTAAAAAAAATTGTGTGTGAAACTAATGTGTCATTCAAAACACAGATAGAAAGACCTATTTAAGATACATAGATAGACCGATATATAGATATAAGAAAGAACGAACTGTGGGAAAGATCAGGAGGAGCCCAGCAAAAGAAGCAAATTCCCCGCAATAAAAATTATTGTGACACTGCGTGAATGAATATTGATTTCCATATTATGCGAACGTTCCTTTCTGATTTTTTTTCAATGTTTTTCTCTATTTTGAAAGCTTTTGATGACAACAATACTGTGCTTTCCGATGACAAAGTCATCAATTGATTTCACATAATTTATTGGTGTGTAATAGGAAAAACTGAGATCGATGTTTGATCTAGAGTCGAATGTTCAAAAATAACATTCTTCCAGTCTATTTCATTGGGTTTGAGTTGTAAAAGATGAATAGAATAGTATAGTCTGTCCAAGCTAAGAAGATATTCTGGTAAGATGGGAAAATGACTCCAGCTCGGTCAATATCTGTTCAAAATTATACATTTGGTCACAAATTGTAGATCAAAATGTTTCCTACAAGACTAAATTTATAAATTTTCAAACAATATTGACCGAGCTGGAGTCATTTTCCCATCTTGCCAGAATACCTTCAATACCTTCAACCTTTAATCTTAATGTTGATCTGCATGCAACAAAAACTATTGCTTAAGAATAGTTCTGTAAATTACAGTAATGTACAGTACTGTAAATTTACACATGAAACAAATACAAGATACATACTCCATTGCGTTTCAAATTAAAAAGACTTCAAACAATAAGTTTGGAGTACGAAATATGTCATTAAATGACTGCTGTGAAGTAAATATTCAAATTTGTTTGGAATCTTCTCAATATCTCAACAGCCTGAGAACAACTCTACTATTATAAGGACAAAATACAAGAATGAAATTGATGTATAGGAAAACAGTCATACTAGAAGAAAATATGGTTTGATATTAAACAATTAGTTGACTCATTCATTCATTCACTCATCGCTGTAGCTGTGGTATTATGACAACATTCCTTGGCCAACAATTTTCCTTGATTATACACCTAACACGTTTCATTATCTGTTGAAAACGTGTTATCAGAAATAAAAGGTAGAGTTCAGAAGAAGAATAATTCGCTATTTCTCATTCCGAAATGTAACTGCTCTTAATATTGATCGTGAATGATAGAAAATGATTGCTTGCTATATTCTGGGATGTCTCACATCTTGTGGAAGGTATTTTAATAATCGTACAAAAAATTATTGCTATATTCTGCGATTCCTCATATCTCGAGAATGGAATTTTAAAAATAGTACAAAAGATTGTTCCGAAACAGGAATGATAACCATTAGAGTTTCGGTGTTTCTTGTTCTGAATATCTTACACCCTTCATTTATACTATGCATGAAAAAATCTGAGTTGATTCAGAGCTAACTTTACCACTATCCACTAGGACCACTAATTTATGACCATATACCGGATTTGCATCATCATCTATACCATCTATAAGGGTCTATGACCCTTTAGCCTTCATTTTGGAACAAATTTTAGGTTTTGTTGTACAGGGCCCTCGCTTGGTTTTTTGGCGCCCTGAGCGAGATTTTGGCAGGCCCCCCCATTACCAAACGAATGTAATCTAACATATTATAATATATTCAATGTCAAACATGGTTCTAGCTGCCTTGCATGTTCACATTTTTCTCATAAGCAATCCCAATGTTGCATGTGGTGTGGCAAAAAGGATTATCGATAGCCTACTTGCTTATTATAATGTATCCCAACGTATTGTTTCGTATTTTTATGTATTGGATAGTATAGGCCTACGTGATAGACAAAAGCCTACTGGAATTAATGAGAAAATAACTTGAGGTTAACCTCCATATATATTGAGCGGAACTGTCACATTGTACCGTACTTTATCATTGAAATATTAAAATTTTGATTATTGATTAATTTATTTTATTAGTTTGCTTGGAAGCACATGAGGAAGGGAATAATAAAATTTTCACACAAAAATATTATAAATATATAATAATATATATCACACACATATAAAATAAATAACTATCCATGATCTAATATCGACCTATTGCCAGGAAAAAGTTAGAAAAACTACAACAAATCGGTAAAAATATAGTGGGAAGTTTTCATCGGAAACCGGCTTGTGATTGAGTGTAAGGTGATTGTCAGCCAACAAGAGAATTAAATTTAACAGGGCTTGCTTCATACATTGATCGTGGTTTTCCAATTGATCAATTCATTATTGACCGAACGTAAGTGAGGTCTAGATTCAAGACGAGGATTTTGCATTTCTCTTTATGTTTGTTTGTTTGTTCCGCATTCACGACAAAACGCGGCAATACATTCTGATGAAATTTGACAGGAATGTTCCTCTTGAATTTGCGCGTCGATGTATATTAGAAGACTTCCCCCTCTTACTGGATTTTACCCTAAATGAATTGGTTAAATCATCAATTTTATTAACTGGCACCATAATTTTTACATCAATTTTAGCTATTTTTACCTATACTCAAATTTTCTTTTTCAAATTTGCTTAAAAAAAAAAAAATCTTGAAATATTGCATTCTAACAAATTAACAAATTTATCTTGTAAGGTTTCTTGAAATATTGCATTTTAAGGATAATATAAAAGGAAAAGGAATTACCTCAATACTAAAATATTACTTTATACATTCATACTTCTGAACATAAGAGAATTCAAACTATAGAAATATTCATGCTTACCAGCTGTCTAGTGGATTATTAATTGCATGCAATTAATAAAACTCAAACTAACTAAGTATTCCCTCCATGAATAATGTGCCCCATCCATGGGTGACTTCGTGAGGTCTACTGTTCACAGTTGTACTATTAGTGTAGTTCAAATCAGCCGTAAGTTTTAGTTGTTTTTGTGACGGTAATAGTCTGTCTAGCTGACGCCAAAAAGTTGGGCGGTTTTGTCTGCTCCTTGTACGCTCCAACATAAGCTATGCCTGGATGACGTTTTTGATGTTAAGAGACAATAAACTTTTTACATCAGCTGACAATAGGTTACATCACGTACAACTGAAAGACGGCGTCAACTATACAGGGTGTTTCAGGAAGAATGTGCAATACCTCTCAGGCTGATTCCTTACACCAAGTAGACAAAAAAGTTCCATGGGACCAACGCCTAAAAACGCTTTGTTACCGAGATAACAATGGCAAAAAATTGAGATTTTTCAAAATATATTTAATTTTCTTATTTTTTAGAGGCTTTAGTGAGCTTCGAAAATAATCAATTCCTATGTAAAATTAGCTGAGGAATTCAATGAAATCAGTTCCAAGTTTGTAACTTCAACGGTTATTGAGATAATTGGAAAAATATTCTAGAAAACGCCATTTTTTCAACAATAAGTGTTATAACTGGATAAGGAATTATAAAATTGTATTTTTTATCAATGGAAGTTGAAGAGAGTTGGATTCTAAAGAAAAATTTAAATGGCGGCAATTGTGTAAATCTTACCCAAAACTCAGAAATAGCGATCAAAAATCGGAAAATCGCTACTAAACACAAATTTATCACTTGTGCTATGTTTTGTCAATTTTGCGATTTTTGATCGCCATTTCTGAAATTTGGGTAAGATTTACACAATCGCCGCGATTTAACTTTTTCTTTAGAATCAGACTCTCTTCAACTTCCATTAATAATAAATACAAATTTATGATTCCTTATCCAGTTATAACCTTATTGTTGAAAAATGGCGTTTTTAAAGCATATTTTTCCAATTTCCTCAATAACCGTTGAAGTTACTGACTTCAGACTAGTTTCATTGAATTCCTCAGCTAGTTTTACATAGGAATTGCTTATTTTAGAACCTCAGTATAGCCTCTAAAAAATTAGAAAAATAAATTATTTTTGAAAAATCTCAATTTTCCGCCATTGTTATCTCGGTAACAAAGCGTTTTTGGGGGTTGGTCCCAATGGAATTTTTTGTCTACTTGGTGTAAGGAATCAGCCTGAGAAGTATTGTACATTTCTCCTGAAACACCCTGAATGTGAATAGCCTATAAGTACGCAAAACATTAACCACTATTTTTTATAAATCAAGTTTCAATTAAAATTCAAGCTGGGCATAATTTACTTTCAAGTGGAGTGAGTTACTCCTTGAAAGAACGGCACTCTGCAAGCGGTTCTCAGAAAACAAACGCTATTATTCGCACCGAAATAAACCCAATATTTGCACAGAGCACTGGGAAATCCTAATTGCGGCGATCCGTTGATTTGCATCACGCAATGGTCTGGTCAGTACAGGAGTTGGCATTGAAGACTCAATGCAGTTTATATCGAGGTCACTCAAAAGGAAACTTTCATTCATTCATTGATAGCTGATCTACGATGCGTTTATTGGATTATTCATTGATCATTCATTAATTGATAGTTGATCTACGATGCGTTAGATGAATTCTTCATTGATTATATCTGAACTACGATGCATTTATTGGATTATAGAATAGATGTTGAAACAGAAAACAACGAACGCTCCTTTTGCCAAAAGTTTGTTAACTGAAAGCAGTAGCAGTTCAATTGATTTAAAGAAATCTCAGTTAGACTTACACAAATATCTGCCACAATCTAGTAAAAAATGACGACATTCACAATTATAACACTACAGGTAGATCTATATTTTATTTTCTTTTAAGCTAGATCAGAATAAATCTATGTTGATTCCGATGAGAAGGTGATGAACAACAACCTCAATTCCGTTATAATCTGTTGAACCGGCCCAAATACCTTCAAACATTGAGAAACTGCATTATTGAATTATTCAGTTCAGTTTAAATGCAAGCTACGAAACTTGCTATAGCTTGTATAATCAATGCAGGATGTTCAATGTTCATCATAAGCCGATCAAATTAATGAAAATAATTACCCACTATTAATTTAACCGGTGAAGTTATTGACAATCATTAGCAAAGTGAGCTTGAACATGATCATTACTAAGTATGAGTGAGAGGGGGGGAAGGAATTGTCTTAAATGTCAGACAGTGAAAACACAAGGTGCGGCTAGGCGCCGATGTGAAAGAAAGAGAAAGAGAATTCACGAACAGCGTGTGAGGGAGAGAGAAAGAGAAGAGAAAGAGAGATGATGAGTGAATTGAGTAGTTTGAAAGGCGCCGCGTATAATGCTATAAAAAATAGTCGCGGTCTCCCTGAATTTCCAGGAATCACTTTCACATCTACAGCATATAGTTTGGCCTCGATGGCCAAATAAGACAGAGAGAGATCTACAATGTTCTTAGCGTGATTTCTACAAGCTCACTTATGTTTTTTCTATCTCTTCTTCTATCCGCAAGTATTTATCTATGGTTACCTTCCATTCCTCCTACTCCTCATCCTTTTCATTTACTTCTTGTTCTTCCTGTCATGTGTTTCTTCTCCTTATTTTTTTTCTTCTTATTTCCGCCCTCTTCTTTCTTATTCTTATTCTTCTCCTCCTTCTCCTCCTCCTTCTCCTTCTTCTCCTTCTTGTCCTCCTTCTTATCCTTCTCATCCTTCTTCCTTCTTCTTCTTCTTCTTCTTCTTCTTCTTCTTCTTCTTCTTCTTCTTCTTCTTCTTCTTCTTCTTCTTCTTCTTCTTCTTCTTCTTCTTCTTCTTCTTCTTCTTCTTCTTCTTCTTCTTCTTCTTCTTCTTCTTCTTCTTCTTCTTCTTCTTCTTCTTCTTCTTCTTCTTCTTCTTCTTTCTCCTCCTCTCCCATCACCTTCTCCTTTTCCTCATCATCCATCCTTGTCTTCCGGTTCTCTTTGTTTCCATTTCGGTTCAACTTCTAATCTCCATTGAAGATCTTGCAGACAACACCGGTCGAGTAATCTTTGTTTGGCGGAACATTTGAAAATTTGAAGTGAGACTATCATTGCCTAATAATTTGTAATCATATAGAGTGAGTAGGAGTTGGTGATTTCATTCATCTCGCGATCTTAAAAGTCTACCTGATGACTGTTAAGACAGTTCTTATTTTCCTTTGTCCATTTTATTCTATTTTTTTTGTACCTCAACCAACCAAACTATTCACTACTCAAATTATTCACAACCCAAATTATTATTTTACTATAACTGTAATTGATAATCGAATCCATTCTATACAGTTTATATTTATGTTTAAAAATCACACTACCCATTTTTTAGAGAGCTCATGTAGGTAACAAACCGATGAAAAAAAGGAAAAAAATAGATAAATATTTTTTTGGTTGATTAAACAAAAATCCAATTCATGAAATTTAAACATAATTTAGGCGGTTTCGTGATAGACTAATATCAATCATTGGCTCTGTCAGGACACTCAGCGAGCTGTCTGCGAGA
This sequence comes from Sogatella furcifera, assembly GCA_017141385.1. NCBI lineage: Eukaryota > Metazoa > Arthropoda > Insecta > Hemiptera > Delphacidae > Sogatella > Sogatella furcifera. Next base: position 6,969,172 of record CM029549.1, read on the forward strand.
GTACATTGGAACGAGAGAATCACCAACTATAATAACTCACTCTCGAAGACAGCTTCAGACTATACTGACAGAGCTGAGAATTGATAACAGTCATTCGCCAACCGCCTTACTTCGTGATATAAACTATGGGCATGTGAACTATGTTACTTCAGATGTAAACTATGATGTAAACTCCAGGCATTGATATTAGATTTTTCATTTGACAACTGGTCGATAGTCTTCAATATAACTATGTTCAATAAACTCGAATGAATTCGATGTTCCGATGAACCAATAGGAAGCGAGATAACAAGATCTAATCCTCTCTCACACCCTGTCCTAATTCACATGGTGTCGCGACAAGGCGCCACACTGGCATACCGACCACCGCAGCTGAACACACTCATTGATCGGACGCCGAGATAGTGATTACTCGGTGGATATATAGGAGGCATTTGCCTATTGCCGCCAAAAGAGAGGCAAGGCACATTATTGGTGGGTGCTGGACCACCTTGCTGCCTGCAGTCATGCTAAAGACGGCGCTAACTCAATGAATGGGATCCCCACCGACACTCTTCTTATTTTCCTTCCACGTCTAAATCTAACATTCTTCTTCTCTCCCCGTTAAAACTGATCTCTTTGAGTTTGATTCTTTGAGCTTTGTATCGTAAGTGTCGTAATTTTTTCCTCAATAACATTAACTTTTTTTATTGACATAATTCATAGCAGAATTTTTATACATAAAATTACCCAATAATGTCATTGTTCTTTCTAATTTTTGAACAACCTCCTTGTTTGTACTTTCCTTCTCCTTCTTCATTTTCATTTTTTTCTCACTGTTCATCTAGATAATTATTCAAAACACAGTCAAACAATTAACTCTTCCTTGTCTTATTCTCGATCATCCTCACCCGTTTTATTCTACTCCTCCTCCTTCTCATTAATCTTCTCTTCTTCCTCCTCCTCCTCCTCCTCTTCCTCAGACCCTCCTACTCCTTCCCATCCTTTCCTCACCACCTTCTTCTAATAATTTTGTTTCTTTTTTTCTACACTATTCTACTACTTCTTCTTGTCAATCATCATACTTATTCTTCCTTGATTTATCTTGTATTTTTCTTTGTCTTATCATGTTCAACATTGGATTCACAACATTTCCCTAAAACCTTACAAAACATCTACAAATCCCATCTTATTCTCCATCAAATAAATTTTCTTAAGAGTGAATGATAGTGGACGACTAACTGCCGAACAGCAAAATCAAGCCTTATAAGAACAATTTAATTTTTATCAATCTATTGGAACAGATAGAGCCTCTATTTATGTACGGAATTTCACGTTCTTTAGGTCATTGGAAAGAGAATTCAATTCTCCAGGGGCGTGACTTTTTACTTTTTCGATTTCAAGTTTAGTTCAATAATTAGAATTCAATACTTTTTTAGTTAATTAATTATACAATAATTATTAAAATAAAATTTAAATCAAAACAGTAAAAAGTCACTCTTCCCTTTGCATATTCACTCAATTTCTCTTCGCGGTTCATTTTCACTTCATGCACTCGTATCATTCATTACTTCTCATGCCTGAGTAATCTGAGTTTCATTCCTATTTCCACTTTAATCTCTACTCCAAACCTCAAAGGGTTCCTGATAGAGATCTCAGATTCGTAATAATTACCAGACCACAGGATGATCAACTTCCGGTACACTACATTGTATAAAAAGGTCTTTATTGTCTGAAATAGATTCACAGGCAGATCTATAAGAAAGAGCTAGATAGGCTACATAAAAGGCTACAATACTATGTAGGCTAAAAGCATATAGACAATATAAAGGCTACAATAGTCAACAATAATAGACACTATGACATGACATGTAAAACCAACAATGCCTGTAATAGACTTGTAGAGAAATCTAAAAAGAAGACGAAGGTAAACTTGTGTTTTGGCACAAATAGCGAATTAAATTAGCCGAAGGATAGCCTGAGATGGGGTTTCCCGACGGAAGTATCGAATTAAACCAAATCTATCAAAGCTGACCGCCTAGTTATCAGGATTGAAGCTATTATTATCGTTCGGCATTTGCCCTCTCTTTGTAATTTCTAAACTAACTAATACAGTATTAACAGATTAGTATTGTTGGTATAGCTTATGCCTTAAAGTGAGGCGGTTTAGTCTGTCTCTTGTAAGTGATGTAACCTGATTGTAGCCTGAAAGGCTATCTACATTGAGCAAAACTGTCACATTGTACCGTATTTTATAATTAGAGTATTAAAATTTTGATTATTGATGAATCTTATTAGTTTCCTTGAAAGCACATAAGGAAGGGAATAATAAATTTTACACAGAAAAATATTGGGAATCATCATAAATATTTCATTTCACTGAAAATAAAGACGTTTTAACAAAAATCGGAAACTCAATAACAAGCAAATTGAAGATTTCAGCTATTTTCACTGCTCTACCTAACTTTCTTGAGTAACATTCGAAATAGTTCCTATTTCAGCCAGCAGATGGCAGTAGCAATAGGGTGACTTGCCACGACTTCCATTAGACACGCCTCAAAGTTCCGCCTACGATAAAAATGGCCAAAGACATCAGTTAGAAAAGTTTCCAAATTCAACCAATAGATGGCAGCAGTAGATGGATGATGTTTCAGATTTGATTTGGACACGCCTTCATGCCCCGCCTGCTCTCTTATTGGTTGACAGTGTTTCGTTTGTTATGTTTAAGAAAATGGCTGCTAACAAGAAATTGATGGATGGTGTATCATACACAAAAAATTAAGCTAATTTACTATTGACGCTGATATAAGCAATATTGTCCAAATATAATATTTATTTATGTATTCAGGCTTGTAAGATTCTATCAAGTTAGTATTTGAAGAATTTATTTATAGAATTTAGACTCAGTTTTACTTTTATAGTATAACTGAGGCCAGTACTAGACTTCAATAGTCTTATGAAAATATGATTTCGAACTCTCATATTATACTTATTAATTCTATTTTTTGTATGATGAATGTAATAAAATAGAACTCAAACTAATCCCGACCTCTTGCCAGAAATAAAAGTTTTAAAAACTACAACAATTCGGTATAAATATTAGTATTATAGTATTATATAATAATATGGAGGAGTTTTTATCGGAAACTGGCTTGTGATTGATCGACAGCGACAGAATGTAAGGTGGTTGTCAGCCAAGCATAGAATTAAATTAAAGAGGGGCGTTTCTTGGCTTGCTTCATGGAGTGATATGAATGAATGAATTTATGCAGAGGAAATAATTTCTTGTGGATTCAAGTTGTTGGTAGAATAAGTTTATTTTATCAAATAGTGGAAAAATTATTCCAATAGCCCAACTGAAATTTTTTAAATTCCCGTTTTGCATCGGCCGCCGCGGCGCCCCCTTGGCCGTGGCGCCCTGTGCGGTCGCACACTCCACGTGAGGGCCCTCTGTACTGGATTGATAGGAAGCTTTTCCAATGAATTCGATTTGATTCATTGGATTTAAATGCTTTTTTGTTTGTCAATGGTTCAACAGCCCATGAAGGGCCTAGGCCTACCAGCTGGTTGTCAGTTTCATATTCACTCCACTATACAGTCCGTCCAAGCAAAGAAGAACCCCGGCAAGACGGGAAAACAACTCCAAACGATTTAAATGTAATCTATTTCAATTAAAAGTTTCTCAGTTTTTGAAATGTTTCATGTGGTATTTCACTTGATAATTCAAAGCCAAACTTTCAACAGTAACAAAATCTGCAAAAAATCTTCTGCTTAGTTTTAGTTTTATCTTCTGATTATTATTCTACTATTGAAGCTATAAAATGTATCCAATTTGCGTTAATAATATTCCTTCAGCGGTGAAGATTCATCACTGTTTATATTGATTACAGTATATTGTACACTAAATAAATAAACAAATAAATATTATTGGAAATTCTGTAAAAGTCTCATAGAATTTTTCAGACTTGATTCAACATTCATCATAAATTTATTCTTTTTTTAACTAACTGATGACTGATGTATACTGAGATTGACATTATACTGACATATTCCTGTATAAATTGTAATTGTTGAGATCTCAAATAAATAAAGTTTGAAACAACGAAGCAAATAATCTTTATGGATTGGATAAAATTTTGTTCTCAGAGAGAATATTATTTTGTATAAATATGCTCTTGTTTGCGACTCCTTGCCAAACTATCACTAAATACTAATAATTTTAATTTATAATTTCATTTCAATTAATAATAATTCAACATTGATTCAATATTCTATCTAGTACATGATACTAAGTTACTATATTGGTCTATCTATTAATCTTGTCAATTCCACGAAACCACGCTAGTTCACACATTCAAGTTTGTGACACATTCACATAACAACTAAGTGAGGTCATGAAAAACAAATCAAAAGAATTTAATAGAGAACAGCTTCAGAAGAAGATTCAATAAACTTCGGCTTCAGAAAAAAAGGTGAGAATTTTAAGTAGGAATGTTTGAACATGTTTTCAAACAGTCATCGACGAAAAACCAATAGTTCACATAGGTGGGTGGGCAGATTGAAACCATGGTATTTCCAAGCACAGAAGACATTCTGGCATGATTGGAAAATGACTCCAGCTCATTCAATATTGGTTCACAAATTATAAATTTAGTATCAAATTATAGGTCAGAATATTTCCTACAATTTGAGACCAAATTTATAATTTTTGAACCAATACTGATCGAGCTGGAGTCAATTCTCCATCTTGCCAGAATGTCTTCTTTGCTTGGACAGACTATATTTGGATAGCAATATATAGGTATAAAAACCTTGGAATGGACCAAGGAAAGATGTAACACGTAATCTTTTGCCTACTAAAATCGGCGGCCACCTTTATCACACTAATCAGCTTCTAAACAGGAGGGTGTTATATCATCATTCTATCTCTTTCTAGCTCTCACCTCTTTATTACTTACCTCTTCCTTTCTCTCTCATAAGTAACCAAAATGGTCTTTCTCTCTCACACGTTCTATTTCTTCGTTTTCTATCTCTTGCTCTCTCAGGAGGGTGTTTTGATTTTTTCTTTTCTCTCTCGTTCTTCCTCCTTCTCCGTTTCGCTCTCTCTTGTTATCACAGAAGCATCCGCATAAACTAAAGAGATGACCGACCACCCTCACTTGTGAATAAACTGCCTCCCTATTTTATGACTTAGGTCTGCTTTATCGTTGTGCGATACCCTCTTACTCCATCACTAGTATTCTCTCACAGCCTCCTTTGTATACGTTCTTCTTCTACTCCTTCACCTTCTTTTTCTATTTGTATCTTCTTCCTTCTTCTTCTTTCCTTTTTCTTCTTCTTTCATCTTATTCCTCTTATTTCTCCTTTTTCTCCTTCTCTCACCGTTTTCTTTTCTATGTGCTCCTTTTTTCACAGTTTCCCTTTTTATGAGAAGACCTTTCGTTTTCCTTTCTATGTGCTTCTTCTTCCTCTCTTTTACATCTTTCTAAATTCCTTCTAATCCTTCTTCTTAAACCACACAGTCAATTAAGTTTCTTTTTGTTCCACTCCTTTCTTCTCCTTTATTTTTCCTCCTTTTTCTTCTCTACACTCCCTTCTTTTTCTTACTCTTATTCTTCTCTTTCGTTCACCTCCCCTCTTGAATCGTTTCCCTTTCTATGTGCTCCTTTTTCTTTCCTATTGCATTCATCCAGTTCTCTCCTTATCCTCCTTCTTACACCACTTAATCAATAATTATTTCCCTAATTTTCTGTCAGATTCATTCTTCTCTATTCCATCACATTCCCTACTTCTCCATCTCGTTAAAGTCCTCCTCCTTTCTCTGCTTCCTCTCCTTCTTATTTTCCATTCTTATTTTCCCTCTTCCGTATAATTCTCTCCTACCAAATATTAATCTCTTGGATTTATTCCGGTTCTCTTTCACCACCTCTTCCTCATTCTTTCTCTCTTCCCTGTTATCCTCTTTTCCTTATCATTCATTCCCTATTCTTCTCCAAATTAAATCTTTCTACTCCTCACTCACACTCGTCCTCCTCATCTTCCCCTCGTTATTCCTCTCCTTAACTTCTTTCTTTCTTTTCTATTTTCCACTCAGCCTTTCGTTCTTCAACCTCCTCAATTTTCCACCTCTTTCTGCTCTTTCTTCTACTCTCTACTTTCTCCCTCCTTCCTTTGTTAATTTCAATTTTTTCATTGTCACCTTCATCTATCCTTCACTTTCTTCTATTTCTATTTCTTCTTCTTCTTCCTCTTCTTTTTCTTCTTCTCCTTTATCTTCTCCTGCTTTTTCTTCTTCTTCTTCTTCTTCTTCTTCTTCTTCTTCTTCTTCTTCTTCTTCTTCTTCTTCTTCTTCTTCTTCTTCTTCTTCTTCTTCTTCTTCTTCTTCTTCTTCTTCTTCTTCTTCATCATCATCTTCTTTCCTACCTGATTCTCTTCTTCTTTACCCACTTCTTTTCCATCATCTTCTATTTCCCTTCAGGCGATAATTGGCCCATCTTCTCACCTACAGATTTATTAAGTGGTTGCTGGTCGGTGAGGCACCCTCCACTGCCTGGTGGACAAATTGGATGAGCCGGCCCGACATAAACGGGCAACCGTGAAATAGCGATAACCATTCAGTGAACAATCTGGCAAGAAATGTGACCACCGTAGTCGAATAGGAAGGTGGTATAATATCAAGAACTATTAAACTCAGTCTATTCATATTGTTACAAAATGAATAAACCTAACAATTTCATCATTCTCTGGTACAGTATAGTAAGCATCTCATCGATTTCAAGTTTATAATGGTCAATGAAATGCAATAATATATGCTATAATAATGCTTTGTATACATGATACAATTTTATTTCAAGAAGATGCACAAGATAGATAAATAGATAGATAGATAAATGCTTTTATTTACAGTTTGTAAATATTTTAAAAAAGTTTTGTGGGCGAAGTTGAGGCATGCAAGCCCCCTCTTCCACTTAACCCACATAGATAGATAGATTACTTCATTTTTCACTTCATAAAGTTTCGTAAAACTTTTTGCAGACTAATTTGAGGCCAGCAAGACCCTTTATGAAACTCATGAATTTTTATGAAAGGATAAATTCTAGGATAGACGAATAATATTTGAAAATTTAACTATAATTAGCCGACCCGACTACCTATTAAACCGATACATATTGTCATTGACGTTGTTGTAAAGAGATTGGAACTCACTTTCGGGTTCCAATTATTTTGAAAAGGCGGATAAAATTCCTATACAACAATCCAAAAAACTATCCAAGGCATAAAGGACTGGCTATTTGTCAGAATGAGAGCAAGCGAGAGGTCCATTCATGAATCAATTGGCGTAGTTATTGTTATTAAACGCTCACGCCTGCCTTTAGCAAGCAAGAAGGATATCCTGTTGGAATGCAATTCCAGTTGATCTAATTACTACTCAAAGAGATCCCGCGTGGGCTATAACCACTCTGGGCTGGCCGTTTAGGGTTGTAAATGCAAGGAAGGACTCTGAAAACCCCAAACTCACTTCCCTAATCACAAGTTAATTCAATGAACGAAGAATGTTTGTTGTATACGAGTGAACTTCATACAAGAAATCATGTTGAACTCGAGAGAACTCCATAAAAGCCTCAAAAAAGCTTAATTTGAAATAGCTCACGCTTCTCTTCTTGATGCCTTATTAAGTTATTATCATATTCACACATTTTTAGTCCACTAATTGGTCAGCTTTAAATGTTTTCAATTGTTTTTAATGAAATTTCAGGTAGCCAATTCGAAGATTGGAAAAACGTACGATTATATTTTCTGAATTTTAATAATATTATAAGTGACTTTAAAGAAGTTAAGAAAATACAATTCTACTTTGGAAATTATTTCCTAAAATCAGATACCCACCTCCCTTTTACGTAGCTGGCTTTTAATTGGCTGAAATCGTTTTACGACAACAAAATGGAGTCAAATTTCTACCAGACATCTTAAAAATGGACCGTACTTCAACGCCATAACTTGATTGTGATTGGTTGAAGTAGTTACAGGTTGTAGATCTCAATGAGTTCAGGATAGTTATGAATACTCGAATCGTAAATGGATTCGATCATTTATCATTTTTAAAAAGACTTCTGTGAATATATTGTTTGTTGCTTGATGCTTTTGTCGATTATTGGTATATTGAAGCACCAAAAACTGAATAAATGAAATGAATTAATTGTTTCATCAATAAACTTGATTTAAGGCGTGACAATACAGTATACTTGAAATCATGATCAAACACACAAAAAAGATAAAATGAAATGAATTATCATCTACTTTATTTGTTGTTAACATTTATGATGAAAATTTAAATTTGTTCCGATGACATTAAATAAACAAATGAACAAAAGAATGCTGTTCCGTTCATGACGTATGAAATTATCGTTCATGACATACACGTATTAGCTGGTAACAAAAATTAAGGCGGTTGGCGAATAACTATTATTAATAGTTAATCTCAATTCTGTGAAGACAGCCGGCGAGCTGTCTGCAAGAGTACACCGGAAAGAAAGCGATCACAAGTATACTCATCTGCTCTCGCAGACAGCTTTAGACAGTTTTGACAGAGCTAAGCATTAATAACAAACATTCGACAACCGAATTTATTTCTGGTATATTCTGTCCGAGCAAAGAAGCATTCTGGCAAGATGGGGAAATTACTCCAGCTTGGTCAATATTGGTTCGAAAATTGAAAATTTAGCCTTAAATTGTAGAAAACATTCTGCTCTACAATATGAAATGAAATTTTTAGATTTTGAACCAACATTGGCTGAGCTTGAGTAATTTTCTCATCTTACCAAAATGTTTTGTTTACTTGGACAGACTATATCAGCTATACTAAAACTGCAATCATTGGTTACGATAATAGTAAAAAATTATAGCTTCTGCTTATGCTGTTTTGAGCATGCCACCAATACATTTAGAAGAATATACTCCTCCATTGGTTGTTGACACTAGAATTGCAAACATTGGCTTTGATAGTAGGAAAGAATCATAGCTATTGTCTGTCCAAGCAAAGAAGACCTTCTGGCAAGATGGGAAAATGACTCCAGCTTGGTCAACATTTGTTCAAGAATTATAAATGTGGTCTTAATAGAAGATCAAATTGTTTCCTACAATTTGAGATCAAACTGTTTCCTACAATTTGAGATCAAATTGATAATTTTTTAACCAAAATTGACCGACCTTGAGTCATTTTCCCATCTTGCCTGAGGGTCTTCTTTGCTTGGACAGACTATACTGCTAATCATTAAAACATGATAAACACACTAAATATTGATGTAAAATAATGCACCAACACTTCATTCCGGATTCCACTATCAGCCGTAGACTATCATGTTGGGCACTATTGAACTGATGATCCACACTTTTAATCATTCACTAATCAAGACTCGCGTTATCATAATATTAAGATTCTCGTAATTGTAAAAATGAATGATTAAGTAATCACTGATTATGGTCACACAGCTTCCGATTGTACACTCGACCGACTCTTGACTGACAAAGAGGGTCTGTGCGCTGTAAGCCACCAACAGTCAAGGGGAAGCGACTTATTAAGGGACAGGATGCCACTAAACTGCAGCATCTAGCAAAGGCCTACTACATTTGTCGGTGGTCTCTCTCTTTCTATCTTAGTTTGGTTGGAGTTTTTCATTCATTAATGAGCTATACAGGGTGTTTCAGGAGGAATGTGCAATACTTCTCAGGCTGATTCCTTACAACAAGTAGACAAAAAAGTTCCATGGGACCAACCCCCAAAAACGCTTTGTTACCGAGATAACAATGGCGGAAAATTGAGATTTTTCAAAATATATTAATTTTTCTAATTTTTTAGAGGCTTTAGTGAGGTTCTAAAATAAGCAATTCCTATGTAAAATTAGCTGAGGAATTCAATGAAACTAGTTTCAAGTTTGTAACTTGAACGTTTATTGAGATAATTGGGAAAATATGCTAGAAAACGCCATTTTTCAACAATAAGGGTTATAACTGGATAAGGAATCATAAAATTGTATTTTTTATCAATGGAAGTTGAAGAGAGTCGGACTCTAAAGAAAAAGTTGAATGGCGGCGATTGTGTAAATCTTACCCAAATCTCAGAAATGGCGATCAAAAATCGCAAAATTGCTACTAAACACAAATTCATCACTCGTGCTTATTTGGTCAATTTTACGATTTTTGATCGCCATTTCTATAATATACTATTTCAACTTTTCATTTCGTTTTTGAATATGCTTGAAATTGATTTTTTCATCTATAGATTCGTTTCCTATCCAACTCTTCATTTACTTCAAAGTTCCATTGGAAACCTTGATAGGTTTGTTTGAAAATTATAGAATTTTTGAATTGGTAGGTAGGAATTCCTCTCGTTCTTAATTCCAATATCAACACATCATCGAATCAATTCATCTCTGAAAATGGTTTTTTCATAATGAAACTAATTCAATGATGTTCCCATGTCATTCTGACAGTTAGTTCATTTCAATTATTTATTGAATTAATTCATCAAACTGGGGATATTCAGACACAATTCACACGCATTCGGGGATCAGCGCGATTTCCTATTACCGTAAACATGGGCCTATCACTATCCACGATTAATTCCACTTTGGATTTGCTCGCGATTTGTCATTTGCTAGTCATTCACTGAATCGACTCAGCAGTTATTCAGAACTAGGAACCATATGGAATTAAACTTTACGTATCTTACGTCTCCTTTGATTGAAAATAATCTAGTCATAGCTTGATGACAGCTCTGATACTAATTGAAAATATGACAACTTCATACTAAATGATAATAGGCTATGAGCTATTAGAGCGTTGCTCACTAGTTGCGAATTGTCTAAGACGAATAAATAAATAAATTCAATAGAAAAAATAATATTAAAAATTAGTTGAACGTTACTCACCAGAAGGTACATAGACTCTTTCTCTCTCCTCCTCCTCATCCTCTTCTTCATCCTCAGTCTCAGTAACAGTCTTTTGTTGAGGAACTTCTTTCGATATGCTAGGAACTTGAGGATCACACCTTGAATCAGGCGTGAGTTCGGGTGATGTGAGAATGCTCTGTGCCGCAGAACTGGAACTGTCTGTAAGAATAGTGAGTTCCGATGAGAGGTTGATAAGATCATCGATTTCCAGATCGCTGGAAGGAACACTAACCAAAGTCTGAGATCGATAGTTGTCCCAATTGAATTCCCTTACTATTTCATCGAACAAATTCTCACTAGTGTAACCGCTCTCTTCGGAAACACCCCTACAATTGTCACTGTTCCTCCCGAATCGAATGTTCTTCTCCTCGTTGTAACCATTTCCGTTACACTAGAACTGAAATTTTCTTGCACACTAGAACTAAAATGTTCTGTTACACTAGCACCAAACTGTTCTGTTGTACTACCTTGAGTGAAAACGTTCTCCGTTACTGAATTATTATTGTCTTTTACAAAATTATTGTTATTGCACACAAAACCCGTGCACTCTGAACTGGTGCCTGGTGAAGAGAGCTCGTGGCTTGAGTTTTCACAAGAGCTATTTCCACCGAATACTCCGTTTTCCGAGGAAAAACCACCGCAAAACATTTTGTCCCAAATGGGAAAATTTCCCATTCTTCCACTGATAAGTTTTTACTTTGTCCACAATTTACATAGTTTATTGTAGTTGGTGCATAATTTGCTGTAATTTTAAAATAAATAAGATTTTATAGTTGTGTTTGAATCAGAGTGTTTACTGCTAATTCTTTGTGGGGCCAGTCTTGGGGAATCAGAAGGGTAATCTTGGGGAATTTGGGGTTTTAAATATCTTGAAAAAATAGATTTATCTTATTTTTGGGGGGTCAGCTATGGGTAGAATATAGCCTAGATAGAAACTATTATAGCTTTATTAAGTTGGGCTACAACACATGTACGATGAATGCGTGTAATCTTCTTACAGGATTCTATTCAAATAATAGGTTCCAACACAAACAAATCCTTTCAATCCCTTACTGTATTCTTATCAAGGACTCAATTACCGATAGCACTCTTTATATGGTGAGTGACAAATAGACGAGATACTGTGATTCAAGAAATGTAAAATTTGGAAAATTAGAATACTAATGATAATGGAAATAATAAAAACTAAAAGAAATATAAATTTCACTCATGTCCCATTATTCCAACCTATCCTAGGACAACATTCATGATTTATATCCAAATTAATCGTGAGAATTATCAAAAAGAATTATTATTATAGAACAATAATTTATTTTAAAAAATTAACGAATTAATGAAATTAAGTAATTATTAATATTATTGAAAGTATTTCAAGATTTTATTCATTACTCTAAAAAAACTTTTTCAAAACTCAATCAATATCATCCATATTTCGAAACTCCAGATTACTTTTCAAACAGTAACACTCTGAATAAAACTCAAGTATCGCCTATAATCAAGATAGACTAAAACCGAATCTTAAACAATTTGATAAACAAACAAAATATCACTATTTCACACCTTATTAACACGATGATTAATACACACTCTAGATTTCCGCCTGACAGCGAATTTCCCCATACTGGTCAACACTTTTCAAGGTTGAAATAACAAATTTAAAGTAATCAACAATTATAAGAACAGATCACGTGGTACACAGGTTCCAGGACCCCGTAGAAAACCTAACCTCAAAAAGGAAAATAACTTCAAGTTTCCTCATACTGGTCAACACTGTTCCTCAAAATTAGATTTAAAATTGAAAGGGTGGTTGATAAACTAGAATTGGATCAAATCACATGGTCCACTGTTGTCAACGACTGGAAAGCCGTGTACTACGACCTAACCTAACCTCAAAATAAGAAAACTTATTGAGAAATCTCCTCTCGATTAGCAATCGCAGAGCACCAGGATAAGACTGAGAGCAAGCTGTTGGAAGAACCCGCCGTCCGCCAGGTAACTTGCAGCACAGGTGATGACTAGGCTCCAATTCCTGGATTTCGGTGTGATGCTGCTCCTTTTCTTTATTCTCCTCCTCCTCTCCTCTTCACCTCCAGCCCGCGAGGATGACCAACACGAGAAACGAAACTATCGCAGAAAATATGATACTCACTCACAGAAGGTGCTGGTGAGGACTCCTCAGTGGTAGTGAGTTCTAGTGTTTGTGTGTTAGTTCTTCAATAGAATTTGTTAAAAAGGTTCAATTTATATATTTTTTGTGTTTTGTTCTATCAGTTTAAGTGGATGTGATATTAATAATGTATAGATATATATTAAGAATGTTTATATCAAGATACTTATAAAGAAATTCATGGTAGACAATATACTTCAAGTAGTGGGGATTTTTGTAATGGCTGATATGTGATTTAGGTTCTATTAGACTAGTATTTTGAGATTAAAAAAACAAGTCAGGTTCAAGATTTTGATGGTGGGAGTGTTCTAAGTGCCAATTTTTGGTGGTGGGGATTGCTATATAAAAAAACTTGTTTGAAAACATTGGGGGTAGGTTATATTGGAGTGATTTATGATTATTATAGTAATTTGTGAAATAAAACAACAAGATGTATTGGAAGTTTTGGTGGAGGGAGTGAGTACCAAAATGGTGGATGTGTTATATGTGGTGGGGATTTTCGAGGTTCTAGAGGTTTTTCACTCTTTTTCTAGAGGAAGCTGTTTTTTGTAATGGTAAGGGATTATGTAACTTTAATTTTTATCATATTATTATAGGCGAAGAAGGATTCACAAACTGAGCAACTTCGACAACTAGCAAACTGAAATGTCAATATACAAATGAAAATAAGTGAGTTTAAGTTTCCCCATATAGAACAGAAGCCTTTATTTTCAACTGGGAGGGCGAAGTTGGGGCGCAGCCGGCCCTCTCTTACACTCGACCCTCCCATACATACATTTCGATACATAAAGAGAGAATATCTGAAACGAGTGGATCAATAAAAGCAACCTAATCCATTATTGCAAGTAGATGAATTCTATGATTTTATTGAAGGGGAGAAAATGGAGTTGAGTTTGAGATTCAATTTAGGATTATCAAATGTTACAGGAAGAACCGGCAAAGGATCACAAGTCTTTTAAATTTTCATTATTCATTATTTCGAATCATATAAAGGGTGTTTCAGGAGGAATGTGCAATACTTCTCAGGCTAATTCCTTACACCAAGTAGACAAAAAATTGATCATTTTAGAACCTCACTAAAGTCTCTAAAAAATTAGAAAAAATAACTTTTTTGACAAATCTCAATTTTCCGTCATTGTTATCTCGGTAACAAAGCGGTTTTGGGGGTTGGTCCCATGGAACTTTTTTGTCTGCTTGGTGTAAGGAATCAGCCTGAGAAATATTGCACATTCCTCCTGAAACAGTCTGTGTAATGTATTTGATAATATGAGAATAATTATAAACAATAATTATTTTATTAATCCATACTGATAGTCTATCGAATCTGTCATGACATAGATAAAAAACTATTCTATAACTATAAAACTATTAGGTTAGTCCAATGTAATAGGCTATCTATTACATTTTATTATAGGACCAGCAATCCAAAACCGTGATTGGTTGAGTATTGATATGAAAGGCTTCAGAGTCAGAGTAGCATTATAAGTATGAAAGCATTGAAAATGGAAATTCAGGCAATAAAATGTAACTTACTCAAACATTCATAGAGCGGATTAGAGTTAGAGTTAGAGCTAGAGTTACAGTTACAGTAACAATATTTTTTCAGAAGGTCATTTAATACCTGTGTTGGTGGGAAAGATTTAGAAGCAAGTTCCGCTGCAATGTAAATATCCATGAAAATCTCATCTATTTAAAAATACGGGCCAACGCTGTGAAATAATTTCTCGATTACCGCGAGTAAAGTTTTCTACCCAAAAAGCCGACAAATCAATAATGAAAGCTTTTGAAAATGATTACAAACGAATGTAATCACAATCTTGATAAAGATTGTTTACTCTTGAAATCTTGCTCTAAAATGACTTTTCATTGTAGAATAAAAAGCAAATTTCTTGAATCTAACAGATTTCGGTTAACATGAGAATTTGGTAACCAAAAGTGATAAAAGCTTTTGATGAGTTTTTGGAAGGAATTAAGCATTTTTCACGTAACTGACGATTTCTGGTTTTTACAGCGCTTTTGACGCTTTTCCCCAACAATAACTTTTGTAATTGACACTTTTTTGATCGATGAATTTTTAAACAAGATTCGAAATGATTCAATGGAAAATGTTCCTAAAATATCAATGAGATCGAGGGCACGAAATTTGATTGGTAGAACTGAAGTATTGATTTTTCTTCCCAGTGATAAATGTTCAAGTTCATTTTATTCCCATTAATTTTATTTCACGACGGAGCTTCAACAAAATGGAATTGACAGATGTTTAACTGAGTTTTCAAAATTTTAGGATAGCTATGTCAAAAACTAATCGAATCTTGGAACGTATTTTTCTTACATGGAATCAAATCTATTGCTCGTTGAATTTCTGTAGAGCTTCAATTCATTTCCAGTTTTTCAAACCAATTATTCTCCTCAATCTTTATTAAAAGAATAAGGAACAAAAGGAAACATTTTTCTCGAATGTAAGTTAAACTTATAATCGCTTGTTCCCAAGAACGAGTAGAAAACAGCTTTCAATAATAAAGATAACAACTTTCTTTGAAATCGAATAAATCGAAAATTACAAATCTTGGAAGTAGCTTTACAACAGCAGAAACATTTAGGCTTCTACAGATTTACTCCGTCATGAAATCCATTTTTGAAACTGAATCTCTCAATTCTCAAAAAATTTTCCAACTTCATCTTCATTTTCCAAGGAATCATCTTGAACTTCCAATCCCACATCTACCAATAAAATATTATCTGAATTTAAAAACTTCCTCGAGCCAATTTTGAACCAAGAATTCATGGGAGAAAGAAAGAATAGTCGTCAAAGCTGCGGATTTCTTCACATCCACCTGAACCAAAATCATATTCCGCAAGGCAAACTTTCGACATTTCAACTCATTCGGCCATTTTGTTTTCCGTTATTCCTGTTGTAAACATGCTAACCATGGATAGAGGCCGGTGGTTATAATCATTTGAAACATTTCAAGCCTTCGCAAACACCAACAAAGTAGTTTCACTCTATCACTCCATCTCCGTTTAGAAAAGAGATGAAAACTTGTTTCTAAAATGTAGACGGCAAACTGAAAACCGGGGAGCCAATCAGAGAAGAGTAGGTTACACAGGAAGAACACTTCTCCACCAATAGCAAACTAGATAAGAAGTCAGATGATCAAGTAATGTTATTATTCTCTTCTCCTTTGGTTTGCAGCTTTATTTCCTATTTCACAGCACACCAGATTATTATATGTTACTCCGTTCTTCTCTAGATTATTCTCTTCAATTTAGCAAGCTACCTTCTTTGTCTCTAAAACTCAAACTGTATATTTCTATCCCACTCATACCAATTTCATAGTCTTTCACCCACTATCTTCTTATCTTCTTCAACTCTCTTAACTTCTCTTTCTTTGTTCCACTTGTATTCCTTGTTTGTTTCTGCCACACCTCATTTGTCGGATATTTCTCTTCTCTTCTAGTCCTAGAGTCTCCTACATATACTCTGCTGTTTCCATAATTCAACATTGTTCGACTTTCATTAGTGTCCTTCGGCTTGTTGATTGGAAACTTGTTCTTCTTGACACGATTGACATGCTAATGATGGATATTTTCTCTTGAAACAACAATATCTTATTAATTTATTGAAGTTTTTCAGTTTATCAACAGTTATGCGACTATCTATGAGATTCTCCTATTCTCTCAATCTCTTTGTTTGGATTATCCTATCGGCACCACCTCATCGCCTATTAAAGATGATACCACCAATTGAAAAGACCGGTATTATTCTATAACGTTGATAGTCATACGAAATTATATGAAAATTTATATCTTCACCTCATTCCTCAAATAACAGTACTATCATTGGATTCACACACGAAAAGTGGACAGCAAAATACAAGCTGCTGAAATGAGATTTTTAAGGAGTGTGTTCGGCTGCACCGGGACTGATAGAATCAGAAATAGTGACATAAGAACGGCTTTGTCTTTAACACCTGTACATGAGAGAATTACTCAGAATAGAAGAAACTGGTGCAGTCATTTGAATAGGATGCCTTCAGGAAGACTTCCTATTGCAGCCCAATGTTATGAACCAACTGGAAAAAGAGATATTGGAAAGCCGAGGAGAAGATGGGTACCGGAACAGGTTAATTAATAAACCTAATCCTTGAAGTGCAGAAGAAGGAGAAGAAGATCATTGTAGTCTAATACTGGTCGAAGAGCTCGATAACTTCTAACTTGTCATAGAGTTGTCAACATCAGAGTGTGACTCAAACCTTGTTAGTAAACTGGCTAATTATTGTTCGCTAATTCAGTCTAAAAATAACAATTCTGATTCCTGTTCAAGTTAAAAAACATTGTCAGTTCTCAAAGAAATTAATTTTGGGGTGACAAAACATGTTGGACCGGTTATTCCGTTAATTCCATTATTGAATTTAGTACTATTTTCAAATGTTCAGCCTTGTCAATTTGTTAATGATTTTACTACAATTTTTATATAGTTTTTTCTTACTTTTATACAGTATTTTCGATACTGTGTAAAGAGATGCAAATCCAATAAACGAGAACGAGTAATACCAATATATCAATATAGTAATACAGTACTTGTAACGAGTAATGAACTATAGGTAAGCTGATTTCATTGAACGCCTAATAAAAGAAACGATGAACAACCCTTGTTTATGAATGTGATTAATATTTTAGCTTACTGAGCAACCTATTAAAGCAGATTATTATTTAGAATCATGCCTGAAAATACAGCCGATACTGATAAAAAATAAGAACCAACCGAAGACCACTGGCGGCTCGTTCCCACGAAACAGGTGAAGTGCCCGTATCTTTTACTGTACAGCACTTCACCTGTTTCGTGGGCACAAGACGCCAGTGCCGAAGACCCTATGCAAGCGACAATTGTTAGGCGAAAAGTATAGAAAGTGAGTAAATTAAAAGAAAATACTTTGCTTGTTGTTTACAGGAGAGCTTGGTATTCAAGTATTTGATTCTGATCTCAAACTCTGAGGCCGCATTGCCGGTGGGTAGAGCGTGGAGGGTGGAGGGTAGTTGGTAAATCTATAGAACATACACACCATCCATAGTAGTACATCGTATGAATGGTGTGACGTGATACTTTTTTGAGGTCAGGTTATCCATATTTAAGAATTGCAATATGGCGGGTGAACACATACCATACGATCTATTATTGTGAATGGTGTGTATGTTCTATAGATTTACCAACTACCATCCACCCTCCACGCTCTACCCACAGGCAGTGCGGCCTCAGCCTAAGAGAATCTGGAATTTCGGCCAATATAGTGATAACAAATGAAAGGCATTGAGTTTTGGTCAGTCATGGGTCTTGAATAATAGAGATCAATTCAGGGCCCTCGCGTGGTTTTTTGGCGCCCTGTGCGAGATTATGGCAGGCGCCCCCCAATTACCATACGAATGCAATCCAAAATATTATAATATATTCAAAGCCAAACATGATTCTAGCTGCCTTGCATATTCACATTTTTCTCATAAGCAATCTTAATGTTGCATGTGGTGTGGCAAAAAGGATTATCGATAGCCTACTTGCTTATTATAATGTATCCCAATGTATTGTTTCGTATTTTTATGTATTGGATAGTATAGACCTAAGTGATAAGGAAAAGCCTACTGGAATTAATAAAAAATAACTCAGGGCTATATATATTGAGCAGAACTGTCACATTGTACCGTATACTTTATAATCAAAGTGTTTCTTTTATCCCAAAGCTACTTTTATCACTGTTAATTTATTTTATTAGTCAGCTTGAAAGAAAATAAGGAAGGGAATAATAATTTTTGCACAGAAAAATATTGGGAATCATCATAAATATTTCATATCACTGGAAATAAAGATATTTTAACAAAAAATCGGAAACTCAATAACAAGCAAATTGAAGATTTCAGCCATTTTCACTGCTCTAACCAAATTTCTTGAATAACATTCGCAATAGTTCCGGATTCAGCCAGCAGATGGCAGTAGCAATAAGGTGACTTGCTTCTACTTCCATTGGTCACGCCTCCAAGCTCCGCCTACGATCGAAATGGCCGAAAACATCGGCTAGAAAAGTTTCCAAATTCAACCAGTAGATGGCAGCAGTTGACGGGTGATGTTTCAGATTTGACTTGGACACACCACGCTCCGCCTGCTCTTTTCTTATTGGTTGACAGTGTTTCGTGAGTTCTGTCTTAGAAAATGGCTGCTAGTCAGTGCCGCATTAAGCAGTTCAGCGCCCCTAGGCCTACAGACCAAGAAGCGCCCCCTCCCCTACACCTGAACTCCTCTCTTCCCCCACGAACTATGACGACACCCTCATCCATCATACACATACATTATTTTTCTCATAATTGTTTCAGATCAAATAAATATATATAGTCCAACAACTTGGTGAAACATACTAATTATTATTGATGATATTGTACTGTCACTGTCAAAAGTTATTAGGATGGTATGTAGAATAACACGTTTGATATCTATGAATCATATTTCATAACACTGCGAATGTCGGTCGCTACATTGTTATTGTTGGATATTTTAAGTTTAGTTAGAATATTTTCTTTTGAAGATAAATAAATATTCGCTGCTAGCTGCACAAAATTTTTTCGATCGCTTGCCCGATCATATCTTATCCACGGTACTGGGTATTGGTCTCTCGGTGAGGGTGATCTATCGGTGAGCGTGATGTTAAGTCACGTACACTGTGGTCTGCTCTTGGACGGGTGACCAGTATTTGGCCAAGTACACTTTGGCGAGGTGGAACTACCCGTGAGGGTCTCCCCATCATTAAAAGCCATAAGAATATTTTTTTATCTTATCCACGCTCGTGTTTGCGCCCCCCAAAATTTTGCGCCCTAGGCCTGGGCCTAGTAGGCCTAGTGGGAAATGCGGTACTGCTGCTAGTAAGAAAATGAAGGATGGTGTATCATACACAAAAAATTACGCTGATTTACTATGAACGATCTTTCGCTAATATAATATTTATTCATGCTTTCAGGCTGGTAAGATTCTATCAAGTTAATATTTGAAGAATTTATTCATAGAATTTAGATTCAGTTTTACTTTTATAGTGTAACCTAGGCCAGTACTAGAATCCAATTATAGCTTTATGCTGTTTGAAATGAGATGAAAATATGATTTCGCACTCCATCTTATAGTCATTAATTCTTTTTTTTCATAGAATGAATATAATGAAATAGAACTCAAACTATTCATGATCGAATACCGACCACTTTCCAGAAAAACGTTTTTATCGGAAACTGGCTTGTGATTGGTCGACAGAGTGTAAGGTGATTCGTGGTTGTCAGCCAACAATAGAATTAAATTTAAGAGGGGCGTTTCTTGGCTTGCTTCATACATTGATCATGGTTTTTCAATTGGTCAATAATTTTGATTATGATGAATGAGTTTATGTAGAGGAAATAATTCCTTGTGGATTCAAGTTGTTGGTAGAAAAGTTTTTCATCAAATAGGAATAAAATATTCTTCTAATAGCCCAATTGAAATTTTTAAAATTCCCGTTCTGCTACAGCAGCCTTGGCCGTGGCGCCCTGTGCGGTCGCACACTCCGCACACCCCACGCGAGGGCCCTGGATCAATAGGAAAACTTGTATTTCAACCATTGAAAAATGAAAAATATGGATTGATTCAAGAGGGAATTGAAGTAAAGAGAAACAATGCAATCTCCTCAGTTTAGTTTTAAATTAATCAATATATAAATCAAATTAATATTTCAATAATACTGATTCATTTATGAAGAGGATTTACATAATTAAATAGAGGGATTATTGCATATTTTGCTGTGCATCCAAAATACTCCACTTGACTTCCAAGTAATAACTGAGTTATAATTTGACTGATTTTACTGGCATTCAACTCAATATATACTGCTAAGTATCTACATCCACTACCGGTTCTGACTGACAGTTCAGACTGTGACAGTCAAGAATTGTAAGTGGAAGGAGAAACCAAATTAGCTGTAAACCGACAGGTCGATCGTTGATCGATCAGCTGTGAAGATTGAACTGACAGTACGAACTGTTAGTGGATGTGGACCTGTTCAGTCCACATGTAACTGCTCAGTGTGATATGAATATGCTGTGAGATAATGAGAGTGAATATGACAGTAGCGTTAATAGAGCTTATTATCATTCACAACGGAGTAATTATTCAATAAACATAAGTAATGTGAACAGGTTGTAAAGTGGAGTAGAATGATGATTATTCTATGATTTCTAAACTATTTTTATATACTTTTTATCTGGTTACTCTGTCTAGCGAGGTGTCTCTAACACGCCATATATTTTCGATTATATCTCTGCACATAGAGAGTTCTGGTTTTTACTGGTTGATTGGTACCATCCGACACTACAATTTGAACGTTTTCATTGGATTTAGTGTTAATTGGTTTTTTAATTGAATGAATAAAATTTGAAGTGAGACAATTTGGATATGTTTATTTACGAGATTCTCAATTTTTTCGAATTAGTGAAATATTTTCAAGTTCCAACTACGGTACTTTCTTTGGTGTACTTTTTTAGCAAATTTTATAAAGGGTTGTTTATTTAATAATTTTATGAAGATGACGTTCATTGAATAATTTGCTCATTTCCATTAATCTCATTGTGTTGGATAACTGCAGCTGATTCATGAATATCAATTTCAGTGACATCCGAATTTCCATCATCATCCTTTAATCCACTATAAACTCACCCGTAAACTATGGGATTCTTACCTTAATTTGGAGGTTCAAGAATAGTTGAAACCTCTTGTGGGCCAATAACGAGAAATAGATCTGAAGTTGATCAGATTTTAACAGACGTCCAGAAGTTCTCAGAAAAGATGGATGATCACGATCAGGCACTCACTTGTATTCCATTTTTCATCCAGTACTGTCGAGAAAAATTTTATTTATTAGTACGTGATCAACCAAGTTGAAAATTAATATTAATACAATCATTGTGGAGAGTAGAACGGATAAAACTGTCTCTCACACAAAGTCAGTTTTACACAAAGTCAGTAAGAGAGTCAGTTTTACTGACTCACAAAGTATGTGTGAGAGATCGTACTTACTTATTCATCATAACATTATTAGAATTACATATACGGGTTACATACCGGTATTTCAAATAGGCTACAATTTTTTAAATTATTATATTGAATAAGATCATTTAAGTGAAAACAAAATTATTCTGAAACATTTTCAAAAGTTCAACTGAATATGGATCCTTGAAATAAGTCATAGCAATAAATAAACAAGAAACTACAGTACATTATATAGTGAAAATTTAAGGCGCATGTTTTCGATTTCACACTTCAATCTACTTATATAAATAATTGGAAGATGTCTTAAAATTCACCAAGATGTCTTTCATTTTTGCATCTAAATGGCGAGTTTCAATGGTGGACGACCATCGAATAAAATAATATGTAAATAAAAAAGGAAGGTATTATGACAGTTGACTAGGTAGGAATCCGAGATTTTTTTGTGAAGAGTCGTGTTTATGTCTTGTGTTTTTAATACACGCGCACGCACGCGCACAGTTCAGCGCGCACTTAAACTTGATCGAAGCTGCATTCCTTTGTTGGTAGTCACTGGAAATATATCAGCTCATTCCACACCACCACCTCCACTCAGGAATCCCGGGAGAATGTGACCGAGTTCCCAGGGCAGGCATAACATGAAGCATCTTGAAACGCGCACAATTATTATTATTGTTTTTGTTTCTCCCGCTGCTGCTTAGCGAGCGGGTAATGGGTGGGCGTTACAGATCCCAACTTAATTTTCGATCTTATCAAATATAGATTTTGTTGTGTGGTATGCTTGGAATTTCGTGGTGAAAATTATACTGTGTGGGTTGGAAGTTGAGTACTTGGGATGCATAATGATTATTAAGAGCTTATATGATTTCAAGTAACTAATGTTTCTAGAACATTCCTGGAAAATGTATTTGAAAGAATTACTTCTGGGGCCAGTGCTATGTTGAAAGTCCAATAATACAGAAAACAAGATAATAAATAATTATAGAATAGAATCGCTGCCTTCATTTGATAAGCTGGAAGGGCGAAGTTAGGGCACTCTCTTACACTTAACCCTCAATACAGAGTGGGTGAGAAGTTTGGTTTAATATTATTTTCTTAAACAATAGTAATTTGACGGTCAGTGACAGAGATTGAAAGTTCTACTCAACTGTGACATTAAGAATTTGAATCCTTATTCATTTTTCATTCCCACTCTGTATACAACTATACAGTGAGATAGGCTCACGTACATTAGGCAGATTAGACTAATGAATGATTTGCACGTTGCATATAGTGCGCCGTTCTCGTTTTGTCTAGTGAAGTCCGTTTTTTCTGTTCTAAAAAGAACTTCGATACAATCTTTTAAAATAGGTTTGTAATTTAGGTTTTGAAAAAATCACTTCTGATTAAAAAAATTATGGATTCTGAAAAATAATGCTAAATTATACAATAATATGAATTTACAGAATTCATTACTATACTGTAATGGGATGACTATACCTATACTGTTACCTTATTTACACATACTATCTATTCAAACACAACACAATACAATCAAAGCTTTTTCAAAACCATCCACTACAGTTTTAAACTTCGATTCTATAAATATTGGGCCTATAAATATTTTATTGTGTATCATTATTTATTTATTGTTACAATTACAACTTAATAGCAAATATTTCAAGCAAAGGTGATGATGAGTGAGTGATTATGATGTTTACATGAGGAATGAAAGATGATCAAAGTTCACATTAAAAATTTCACTTTGAAAAAATTTTGAATTTTGATAATATTATACATTATGAATAAATTATTCCATTCATATTTAAAAGCTATGAATTCAGGTGTGATTAAATCCAGCCTGGTTATTTCTATTGGATAATTTATTAGTAAGATGAAACTAGCTATTTTCAATCTTTTTAATTCAAGTGGAATCTATAGTTTTATCACGTTCCTAATCCCAATAGAAAAAACGAAATTCATTGACAATAGAAACGTTGAAATTCATTTACATTTAGAATCTGGTTTTATCAAGAGTGTGTGTCATCCTCTTTGATATTTTGAGAGAATGTACAGCTTTAAAACATTGATCTTTTGTCAAATTAATCAAGCATCATATCTAGCACACTGATAGTGCCATGGCAAAATTATTCTAACACGTTAAAATTTTGTGCTCTAAATTTTTCTTAAATTTCAAATTTTCCAGTCATGGATTAGTGTTTTGGCCTGAGTTTTGGTGCTGTCGGACTTTCTAAATAATTGTGAAAGACTTTTCTGAATCTAAATTACAGTGAAAATAATCAAGCACTTTTACCATGTTTCCTATTGGCGAAGTATGGTTATGTTGGCGAGGTGGAATTACCTATTGGTCTCCCCACCATATAAAGCCATACGCTAATAATAATAATCTAGCACACTTCTGTGAAACTGTAACATTCTCCCATATCATATTAGAACGAGATAAATTTGATAAAATAATTACAAATTTGTGAACCCATAGAAAATGCCTGTTATAGTTATAGTGATAGAAAGTTATAGAAAGTGTGATAGCATGTATGATATCTATATCTATAAGAGCGAAATGGCACTTACTGACTGGCTGATTCATTCATTCATTCATCACCAGAACTAAAAATCCACTGAACCGAATGCGTTCAAATTTGGCAGGCATGTTCAGTTGGACGTTTAGACGCGCGCTAAGAACGGATTTTAGGAACTTTTCAAGGTACGCCAAATATTTAAGTTTTTCGGCGTTTTCTCAATTTCATCGAGAACCAATCGGTAGAAAATGTTGATATTTGGTAGGTAGGTTCAGATAAGGTCTAGAAATATTGTGTTAAGGTATTTTTGAATTCCGTTCAAGATTACGCCAGTAATCAGGTTTTTCAGAATTGTAGATGTATTGCGGGTTGCATATCTTCCGCCTTGATACGACCAATCCTTACTGTAAATTCAATGGTTCAGCGAGATTATAGATAAACTAATTTGGAAGATATTGAATCAAGTTTCAAACTATGTCCGCTATAGTTCCCAAGGTTACGCTCAATATTAGCGTTTTACTATTATTCGGAATTTCCAGAGTTTTTCGTAGATTTTTCGAGAATAAATTGGTAGAAAATGTCGAAATTTAGTGAACAGGTCCAGATTAGGTCTAGAAATGCTGTGTTCAATGAGTTTTGAATCCCTTCTGAACGGAATTTGCAGTAGTTTTTGAATTACAGAAGAATTTGCTGTTTGTCTCAGCTTACACTGACAGAGGTTATGCAGCCAGCGAAGCGAGCCTCTTTGACTCACTGTCACTGCTGATACTGTCGAGGGTCGGCGGAGCCTGGCTAGCAGAGAAGGCGAGCGAAGCGAGCCTGCCGGCTAGTTATAAATTAATCCCTAGAAATTTTAAAAATATGCAAAGCATTCTTTAGCTTACTGTTCAATGGAGTACGGATGGTCTATGTACAAGTAATACTTTCCTCATAAATTCGTAAGTGAATAATCATGAAATATAGTAATATTCACTATAGTATATCTTTGGGAACTGATTTAGAATACTATATAGCATCTGTAGGCGACGGAAAATAAATAAAAAACATTCACAGTGTACAGCGCAAGGCAGTATTGCCCGGGGGTATTCCCACAGTAGTGCTCCCACTATAGCTGAGAGGATCTAGACAGAAAGAAGCTCAGAACTCATCAGATAGCCTGAGGGCTTCCAGTCCCGTCTTCCCAGAATCCCCGCGAGTTGCTCCGTAGGACCTGTCTACAATTAACCTCTTATTAATAGCGATCCGAAGCTGCCATACCGATATCTATAGATATACTCGAATGTTCCTATGTGCTTTATCATGGATATAAATAGATATTCACGTAGTTCTTTATACTGTAAAACATGATCCATTTATACTCCGGTATATGCACAAAAGGGGCGTTAACATTGGTCACATTGAAACGCTACAAGAATTTCCAATAAGTCTCCCGTCCATTATTCTACTGACGGGGGTGTTATACTTGAATATTATACTCTCTGCATTACAGTGTGTAATGACTTGGGTATAATGATAGTGTAGGAAATCGAAAATTGAGTTGCTAGTTTAATTTGATTCTCAAAATGAGAGTGTGCGTTGTGGTTTATTTATTGTTTCCTTTAGAGAGCAATCGGGTTTTGTTTCTTTGCATTGTTATTTAGGAATGTTGTTGGTTGAATTATTATAGCCTAAACTATTTCAAGTATGGGAATACTGATGCCTGTCATCTGATAAGAGTTTCAGAATTTGTAATAGTGATTAATACTAGGCTACATAGGCTAAGATCAAGTTTCAGTTTGTTAAGAAATTTCCATCAACTTGATTTATAAAAGTTTTGAAAAAAGAAAAATTCTAGAAGGTTCCAATTATAAAATAATTATTGTGTTTTGAATACTGCTATAAGTTTTTATAGACTTGTGGAGAGTCTGATTGTTATACATGCACATTTATTTATTCAACTTTTCTCATAAATCAATCAAATTTGATTCAAAATTGAAAGAATGCATAAAAATTCATTGCTTGAATTTCATTTGTTTGATGATGCTCGAAGAAGCTGTTGAGACAATGTATAGTTTGGTCGAGCAAAGAAAACATTCTGGCAAGATGGGAAAATTACTCCAACTCAGGCTCCGTTAATATTGCTTCAAAAATGATACATCAAATTGTAGATTAGAATGTTTTCTATAGTTTGTCACTAAATTTATTATTCATGAATCAATAATGATCGAGATGGAGTTCCAATCTTGTCAGAATGTCTTCTTTGCTCGACCAGACTATCATACTTAATGAGTTTTGAAAACGTTTTGAGAATCATTCAATTTTCACCTAAATGATCTTCTTAAATAGGTACCTATAATGATTAGAAAAATATCATATCTCAAAAACCGTTATGTTTTGTTGATAATAGAATTGACTAACTACTTCAAGTTGATTTGGGTAATAGTAGTTTAAAAATTTTGAATTTATGGATATTTTTATGAAATACATTAATTTGTACTCACACTGGCTCAATCTCAGCTATCTCCTGATCTCTCTCCAACATAGCATCCAGCAGATTTTTTCGGAAAATTCTAGAAGTGAAATCATGTCAGATACCGTGGTCAGAGTTTCCGTTCCAGCCTGCTCTCTTGTTTTGCTAAGCTATTAATGTGTCGCTAGTAGATCTAAATGGCATAAATGGCGACTTCCTGTCAGTGGCGAATCAAATATACCTAACACATCCGGCAGTGGAGGCCTTTTCATGTGTGGAATAGGCGCAAATAAACCACAGGACACGGGCTCTGGAAAAAATGATCCCATAAACAATAGGAAAACTAGATTCGAATAATTAATTAACTATTATCAATTATATTAAAATTAATAATAAAATCTTTTTCATATTGATAATTCAATTAATTAATAATATTTTATTATATATTTTTAATCAATTATAATGATGTATTATTATGTTTCCAGAGATTTAAGCTTATTTGCATGTGTTAACAAGTAGTATTATTACTGAGAACTTTACCACATTACATTGATTTTGGTTTTTGGTTGAATACCTCTCAATTCTATAAAGCTATTTGCTATGAACCACAAGATGAGATAAACATGGAACTATATAATTAAAAATCGTGAACAGTTAATATAGAAATTGACATAATTTTTCAATAAAAAATCATTATACGTTTAATAGACAATATGGCTTTTATCAATGGAGAGACACTTACGGTCCACCCAGAGAAAATAGAACTAGCCTACAATACGTATTTGGTTTAAATACTGGTCACGCATCCAGGAATATGAGATGTCATTGATGAATTATTATAATATCATAACTTATGAAACGATTAGTTCATAAACAAAAGTAGGCTACTACGTTAAAATATCACCAGTTAGACTTATGTTACATATTTGATGTGGGTTGTGCTTGAAAATGATATAATATTTTTGAGTAAAAGTAAGATAACAATTTATAATAAATTGTATTATCTAAAAGGCTGAGCACTGCCGGTGGGTAGAGCCTGGAGGGTGGAGGGTAGTTGGTAAATCCATAGAACATACACACCATCCACAGTAATACATCGTATGAGTTGTATGTGTTCAGCCGCCATCTTGAAATTCTTAAATATGGACAACATAACCTCAAAAAACAGAATGACGTCATACCATTCATACGATGTATTACTGTGGATGATGTGTATGTTCTATAGATTTACCAACTACCCTCCACCCTCCAGGCTCTTCCCACCGGCAGTGCGGCCTCAGCCTAATGTCTACTTCAACTAGTCAATGAATCGCAATGATAGCATTCAAGATATATCGAATGAGTCGTTGTCACTGTTGAATAGACAATATGAGTGTATTTATTAATTTCATTTCAGATATAATCTGCAAAATGAAATTTCATAAGGTGAGTAAGCAGTAAAAATTAGGTACTCAATGATTTGAAATATATGACACTTCAAGCAGTTAAACACTTTCTCAGAACACTGTCATAAAATATACGTGAAGTCACACTCCTCAGCTTCAATGTTTGTGAAGAAAAGGCGAATTTATAGACCGCCAAAGCAGATTCGCCTAATCTACAAAGACACCGAATGAACTTCAAAGTCGATACCATACAAAGTCTGTCCAAGCAAAGAAGACATTATGGCAAGATTGAAAAATGACTCCAGCTCGGTCAACATTGGTTCAAAAATAATAAATTCGGTCTCAAATTGTAGATCATAATGTTTCCTACAGTTTGAGATCACATTTATAATGTTTGAAACAATATTGACCGAGCGGTAGTCATTTCCCCATTTTGCCAGAATGCCTTCTTTGCTTGGACAGACTATACGAGTAAGCAGATCATTATTCACCGACAAAGATCGCTGCTTTGCCGACAAAAGTGCGATTGCAGATTATCCGGCATAAAATTTGCGGCCATTATTGTAGTTTTTGTGTGTGGCTCAATGTCTACGGGTGGCCCAACAACAGAAATCATTGGTTGCTCACAAGTGAGACCACCTCGCCTGACTTCTCACTCAGACCTCCTGGTAGTTTGTCCAAGTTAAGAAGACATTCTGGCAGGATGGGAAAATGATCTCGGTCAATAATGGTTTGAGAACAATAAATATGGTCTCAAATAATAAATGTATTGAACATTCTGCTCTTCAATTTAAAACCAAATTTATCATTTTCAAGCCAATACTGACCGAGTTGGAGTCATTTTCCCATCTTGCCAGTATGTCTTCATTGCTTGGACAGACTATAAGATTGGATCGCATCCTTTGTAATTTGCTACTTCCCGTTCCCTATGCAAAATTGAATCCTTGCCGTGTTTTTCCTAGAGTTTATCAATTTGTGGTTAATTCCTATTGGAAACCTGACTCCCCTATGTTTTCTGTGTAAGGGACATGCGGTTTCACCAAACATAGCTGACGTCAAAACGTTAGGCGGTTTCGCTTGCCCCTTGTGCACAGCTGATGTTTTAATTACAATTAACATTTAGCTATGCCTGAATGATGTTTCGTGTTTTCGGAATGAAAGCTGCTCTACATAGGTTACATCATGTACAAGAGACAGACGAAACCTCCCAACTTTTTAGCGTTAGCTATATAATACAAGATACAATCTACCTATCTACCTGTAGTAGATTCTGCTCTGATTCTGAGTATTGTTTCTACGTCTGATCTATTATTCTACGTAGACTACGATTCCCAAGTGCCGTATGTACATGTGCTAGGGACTAGGGTATTCCAATATTGAGAATTTAGTAACCTATATCTTCGACGATCCTTACAAAAATAAATTATATCCATCATTAGGATACTCATAACAAATGGCTGTGTGTAGGGAAAAGCTATGGTACTCATCAATAGTATCATGAGCAGATACTGTATATTTTCTGTTGATTTTAATTGTTCAGCTGTGGAGGTAGCTTGTGTCCGATCATTTCATTCTCATCACAGTAGTTGAATTTGGTACGGTGTTCACGTACCGTTGACTTTTTTCAAAAATATTGAATCAAATCACTTCCAATTGTAGTACAACTGAAAATCATAGCTCACACATCAGTATAGTCTGTCCAAGCAAAGAAGAGCCTCTGGCAAGATGGGGAAATGACTCCAGCTCGGTCAATATTGGTTAAAAAATTATAAATTTGGTCTCAAATTGTAGAGCAGAATGTTTCCTACAGTTCGAGACCAAATCAATAATTTTTGAACCAATATTGACCGAGCTGGAGTCATCTTCTCATCTTGCCAGAGGCTCTTCTTTGCTTGGGCGGACTATAGCTACCCCGATTTGATCCTGTTGTGTGGGCAGCCATACCATTAGTATAGTCTGTCCAAGCAAAGAAGATCCTCTGGCAAGATGAGAAAATGACTCCAGCTTGGTCAATATTGGTTAAAAAATATTGATTTGATCTCAAATTGTAGATCAGAATGTTTCCTACGATTGAGACAAAATCAATATTGTTTGAACCAATTGACCGAGCTGGAGTCATTTTCTCATCTTGCCAGAGGATCTTCTTTGCTTGGACAGACTATATAACTATATAGGGTGTTTCAGGAGGAATGTGCAATACTACTCAGGCTGATTCCTCACACCAAGTAGACAAAAAAGTTCCATGGGACCATCCCCAAAAAACGCTTTGTTACCGAGATAACAATGGCGGAAAATTGAGATTTTCAAAATATATTAATTTTTCTATTTTTCTAGAGGCTTTAGTGAGGTTCTAAAATGATCAATTCCTATGTAAAACTAGCTGAGTAATTCAATGAAACCAGTTTCAAGTTTGTAACTTTAACGGTTATTGAGATAATTGAGGAAAATATGCTAGAAAACGCCATTTTTCAACAATTAGGCTGAGGCCGCACTGCCGGTGGGTAGAGCGTGGAGGGTAGTTGGTAAATCTATAGAACATACACACCATCCACAGTAATACATCGTATGAATGAAACTTTAAAAATGAATAAAATCAGAGTACCCTTTAAAAAATATTTTTTATTTCACACACAACATGTTTCGGCTAATTTGCCATTTTCAAGTGTAAATATTATTTACATTTGATATTATTTTCACTATTAATTTTCAATATTATTTACACTTGAAAATGGCAAATTAGCCGAAACATCTTGTGTGTGAAATAAAAAATATTTTTTAAAGGGTACTCTGATTTTATTCATTTTTAAAGTTTCAAATACAGTAGCCCTAGAAGAAAAGAAGTATCGTATGAATGGTATGACGTTATTCTGTTTTTTAAGGTTATGTTGTCCATATTTAAGATTTTCAAGATGGCGGCTGAACACATACCATTCATACGATGTATTACTGTGGATGGTGTGAATGTTCTATAGATTTACCAACTACCCTCCACCCTCCAGGCTCTACCCACCGGCAGTGCGGCCTCAGCCTAAGGGTCATAAACTGGATAAGGAATCATAGAATCGCAAAATTGACAAAACATAGCACAAGTGATGAATTTGTGTTTAGTAGCAACTTTGCGATTTTTGATCGCTATTTCTGAGATTTGGGTAAGATTTATACAATCGCCGCCATTTAACTTTTTCTTTAGAATCCAACTCTCTTCAACTTCCATCAATAAAAAATACAATTTTATGATTCCTTATCCAGTTATAACCCTTATTGTTGAAAAATGGCGTTTTCTAGCATATTTTTCTCAAATATCTCAATAACCGTTGAAGTTACAAACTTGGAATTGGCTTCATTGAATTCCTAAGCTAATTTTAAATAGGAATTGATTATTTTAGAACCTCACTAAAGCCTCTAAAAATAAGGAAAATTAATTTATTTTGAAAAATCTCAATTTTCAGCCATTGTTATCTCGGTAACAAAGCGTTTTTGGGGGATGGTCTCATGGAACTTTTTTGTCTACTTAGTGTGAAGAATCAGCCTGAGAAGTATTGCACATTCCTCCTGAAACACCCTGTATAAGCATACCTCATACCATTGTATAAGGTTGCTACACATCTTATAGAACTATAAGGATCCTTATAGTTCTATGAATAATACTCTCATGATAAATATTATGATGTGACTCAATACTAACAAAAATAGTATACCTGACTAATATATAGCCTTGGCAATGAGGACAAACATCAGGACAAAAAAACCTCCAAATTGGACAATATCAAATCAACCAACAATAAAATTAAGCAGGCAGCTGAGAGTCCAATTCGGCTAACAACTCATTAAACCTTCAACAGTCTTGACTGAATCAGGAGATGATTCATCCTAACTCATTGATGACTCTCGAGATGAATCAATGAATGAAAGTGAACCTAGCGTATATAGTAAGACAGAATTACGCTACGGTACACTTCTTGGAATGCTTATCACTAATACACGAGAACGTTCCATTCATAAAACGTTCGTGAATTTAATTCTGTGCTAATGTCTGGCAATATTAAGTTCCGCATGAGTTGTGAATGGAGGAAAATACAGATTGCAATGACTAAGCCAAATTTTGCCAGATAACTTGAGATTGCCTCAATTCAATTTCGTGCAAACCGCAAGGTAACATGGATATGATTGCATGAAACAAATTTGACTGTACAGTCAACACTGTACAAACAATGAGTTGCGGTAAGGAAGCTCTTGAGCGACCTTGTCATATGTATAAGCTACAGAATATTGTTTTGTATCAATAGTAAAAAGTAAAGGTCAACTGATTCTCGAATGATAGGAGTTTTATAGTTTTATAGCTCATAAAAATATAAGCAAAATTAGAACAACAGAGCATTTCATTCTCCTTAAATTTTCCCATAGTGTTGGGTAATTTTACAAAATACAACAGTAGGTATTCAAATTCATTAGATTGCACTACGTATACGGTACTGCAACAAAATTCATGTTGCAACTGCAGCTGAGCTCCTTGCAGAACAGTAAAACCATAGCTTCCTTTAATAGAAGCTATTAAAGGAAGCTATCCTCTATTAAAGGAAGCTATGTTTTGCATTTATCTTTATGTTTGTTTGTATGTATGTATGTATGTATGTATGTATGTATGTTCTGCATTCACGACAAAACGCGGCAATAGATTCGGATGAAATTTGACAGGAATGTTCCTCTAGAAATTGCGCGTCGATGTATATGTAAGGTTTCTTGAAATATTGCATTTTAAGGATAATATGAAAGGAAAAGGAATTACCTCCATACTAAAATATTACTATATACATTTATACTTCTGAAGATAGGATAACTCACACTATAGAATTATTCATGATAAACCAGCTGTCGAGTTTATTATAAATTGCATGCAATTAATGAAACTCAACAGTATTCCCTTCACGTGTAATGCCATATTCATGGGTGACTTCGTGAGGTCTACTGTTCACAGAACTACTAGTATTTTTGGAATCATTTTATATGATAATTAGGTATGGAAATTCCATTGAAACTCCACTGTGCAGCACTTGAAAAATCGTATTTTTTTATACAATGAATTCTCATACTTATAATGGTGTTCATAGCAAACATTTATGAATAGTCAATTGCTTGATTAAGACAGTTTTGAATATGTAGCCAATAAGTGTAGGATGTTCAACTTGAAAGAGACCCTTTATTTACAATAACGTGAACAGTTTACATTACCCTTACCTCTTCCAAGTAAAAACTCT
Organism: Sogatella furcifera; assembly: GCA_017141385.1. Classification (NCBI taxonomy): domain Eukaryota; kingdom Metazoa; phylum Arthropoda; class Insecta; order Hemiptera; family Delphacidae; genus Sogatella; species Sogatella furcifera. Next base: position 7,002,918 of record CM029549.1, read on the forward strand.
ATATGAGAAATTGTTGGATAGAAAAAAAACGTTCTGCAGTCTATAATAGAAAGTAATTTTTTTTAGCCGGAATTCACACAAAAAAAGAAAAACAAAACAAACGTGTACCGGTATGCTTTAAGTTAAAAAAATTGTAATGGATTTTTATACTGCTGAAAATACAACAATTTCTTAATATTCGATCAACTTCAATTTAATGAAAAACTCTTGATTTCTAAATTGAGAACTAATTCAAACTATTTCGCTTATTCTAATTTGTACAATATTACTGACAACACTACAGTCTAAGTTTAGAAATAAATCATATCATATTGAATGTGCGATACCATACCACAGTCGTCTAAAGTCTTCTAAGTCGGAAATAACAAGTTAATTAGCAGTTCGTCATGGAAATTGGAAAGTGAGCTTCCAGTTTAAAAATAACTTCTATCAATCACAATAATGAAAAAATAAAAGTACAGACAACAGGATACGAATTTAGATATCTGAATCATTTCTTGTAGCAAACGAGGATCGAGGAGTTTCCTCTGTCTAGACGGAACAGAACCTGATCTTTTCAGGTCGATCTCACCTGGTGACTCACTGAACGTGGAGGCGTGGAGGGGTAGTTCATTCAAGATTATTTCCCGCCTTTCAATATTGTACTACAATGACTCATCCAGTGATGCGAGAGCGAGACTCAGCGAGAAAGAAAGAAATGAAATGAGAGGGAATGCGCTATCCTGCGTTAATCATGTGATTGAAAGTTCTGTACTGTTTTTGAGACAGTATACCCAGAGAGAATAGAATATAGAAATATATTCATATTCTATTATCGCTGAGTATACCTGACGCAAAAAAGTTGGGCGGTTTCGTCTGCTTTTTATGCGAAAATGATGTTGTCAATAAGAGTTGTCATTTAGCAATGCCTAGATGAGGTTTTTGAAATCAATAGATGGTTTACATCAGCTGTTATTAGAATACATCACGTATAAGAGACAAACGAAACCGCCTAACTTTTTGGCTTCAGCTATACTAAGGTATCAAATTCATCTAATCATGATTATGATTTGATGTAAACCTTTTTGTGCCTAATAGAAACGCTCTTATGAATTTTTGTAACATATGAATGATAAATATAATAATTATTATAGTAAAGTGCTTTTACGTTTTACTTAATATTTGTTTCAATTCATCTGTACTGAAAATGGAATATCTGGTTATAGCTTCTTATTACTATAATGGATTTATATGAAAATTCATCCAAAATATCAATCAATAAGCCATAGTTATGTTGTATAGTGGATGAAATCTTACGCACATTAGAAATGGTATGAATCTGTAATGAGTCGCAATTGAGCAACAATAATAATACTGTAATTATTCATCTTTTAATCTAGGCCTATGGTAAGCGGCTTTCATTTCTAGCAAGATAAAAAAAGCTGTAGTTTAATATTGATGGGAATATCATAAACAAACTACTTCAAGTAAATTGTCTTTAGTAATATAAATGATAAGAAACAAGGGATCTCTACTGATGCAAAATTTTCCTTATTTATACAAAATAAGTGAAATTTTCATATGGTTGAATGAGTAGTAAAGCTAAGTATCCTCGCTTCTATTTTCTTTCCAGAAAATAGACAAGCTGGAATAAGCTCCTTTAGGAGATTCGCTGTTGTTAGTAAAGATATTCAGCCGTTTCCCGTCTCTGGAGGAATAGTAATTGTTGCATTACACTTTAACTGATAAACTGGATGTTATTCAGAGGTGTTTTGCGCCGTCACTTGCTTACTGAAACTGGCTTATGGTTGAGAGGATCAACTTGCTAACCACACGTTACCTCTATCCTGGTTGATGATTGTTCACCTGCTGTATGGTCTGTACGGGCGGGGAGGGCATTCTAGCGGGGTGGGAGATGGCTTCGGCTTGGTCAGTGTTGGTTCGGGACTGTGGGTTCTATATGAGAATTTATAACTTTTGGGCTGGTATTGGCCGGGCTGGGGTCGTTTTCCCGTCTACCTGGGGCGTCTTCTTTGCTTGCACGGACTGTATAGTGAAGTGAATATGAAACTGGCAACCAGCTGGTAGGCCTAGGCCCGAAATTCCAGATTGTCTTAGGCTGAGGCCGCACTGCCGGTGGGTAGAGCGTGGAGGGTGGATGGTAGTTGTTAAATCTATAGAACATACACACCATTCACAGTAATAGATCGTATGAATGGTATGTGTTCACCCGCCATCTTGAAATTCTTAAATATGGACAACATAACCTCAAAAAACAGTATGACGTCATACCGTTCATACGATGTATTACTGTGGATGGTGTGTATGTTCTATAGATTTACCAACTACCCTCCACCCTCCAAGCTCTACCCACCGGCAGTGCGGCCTCAGCCTCAAAGTTGAAATAGGTCAACCATTCAGAAGAAAAAAGGATTATAAATTGAGTAAAATCTAAGGGTAGGATTCCCAAGCGGCAGCTCTAGCCATCCCATCTCAATGCTATTCAGAAAACTGTATTATAATTAATGTTCACTATGTTATTAGGGCTATTAATGTATAATAATCAATAAAGGTGAAGTTCACTTGAAAATTACTTGAAAAGGGTAAATTTCACAACTGTATTTATTGATTCATTATACATTAGTAGCCCTAATAACATGGTGAAAATGTATAATATAGTTATTTGAATAGAGTTGGGATGGATAGAGCAGCGCAGCTGGGAATCCTACCTTAAGGCGACACAACAGAACATTGAGTTTAAGGGTTGCCAACATACTTTTAGTTACCTGAAAACTGAACTTTAAAACTTAGGGCTTTTTAAAATAATTGAAAAATAAATGAAAATCTTTTAGTTACCTACTTGTAGTTATTTCTAGTACGACTATCAACAAGATAAGATTATTCAATTTAATAAAAAATTAGTTCATACAATGATTAAATAAAAACCACCATAACTATTATTAGGTTACCTCTACAGCAACTATAAGCGGAGATAAAAGATTCCCAACAGTCTACAGCATCCGAATGTAAAAATGAGAGTATCTCAACAGTTTACAGCATTCGAATATTATGAAGATGAGAGTCTTTCAACAGTCTACACTCTACATGATACCATATTCAACCCAAAAGCATCTAAGGAAAAGTTCAAACTAAGGAAAAGGAAAGCAAATCTAGTCAATTCCATAATTATCTATAGAGAAAACAAAATTTTTTAACTGATGCCAAAGTTGTATACAAATGACCACACACACAATACTACAGATCTCTACTTGAGAAAGGATAAAAGGGATTGAGACAATACTACAATATCTAAGAGATGTGTGACACAGATCACAAGCTTCAATTAGAGTTTGATTGCAGATAAAACATAACAAACCTTCCTCTTGAGAAGATTTGAAAATTATTTTTTCAATGCATAGATGGTACATGAAGTTACTATTGAATTCTAGAACACTTATGCACTAATACCACCATTTTTTCGAACCCACTCTAAAATAGGTCATTACTTCTTCCGACGAAATATTAATTAATATTGAATTGGAAACTAAAAACAAAACGACTTTGTCCCAGTCTACATTCTCAAGATATAATTTACTTTCATACAATCTCATAGTATTGAGAAACTCAATAATATACTGTACAAAAATTTGGTAGTATATTTTAATTTTCTTCACAGTTGAAATAATTTTTAGATATTGCAGTTTACCAGCTTCTGGAATATTATTATAATAATTCATTCGAATTTCAAGTAGCAGAAGTCCTTATAGTCCGCGCAATCTAAGTTGACTGTTTTTCTCTTCACCCGGGAAATAGCTGCGTTACCAGATTGTGTGGAATTGGAAAATCTTAAAATTCGCGATTAAACCCCATATCTAGACGTACAATTTTATTCTTGATATGCCAGTAGTATTAAAAAAGTTCCTGGGTAGAAGGATTCAAAGGAAATTTGATTTTTTTGAAAAAAATTTAAAATCGGGAAAATATTACTTTCTTTTGTATATCACTTCTTTCAGAATCATGAGTTGTAGTAAAAATTAAGTTTTTTATATAAAAATGACAAGGAGAATTTGAGCTTCCTAATGGTTTTTGAATTTTCTACATCCGACCAATAATTATGTTTTAATTAATGAATATGTTTGTCAATGTCGAGTCTACTCGAACAGAAAACATGAAATTTTCGATGATCTAGAAACTTTTTTGTTTGAGAAGATAAGTGGGTGGTGAAAGCGAGAAAGTTGTTCAAAAACAATTGAAATTATTTTTCCAAATGTCGAAAATAGTCGGAAGATCGTAATTTGGCCTCTCAAGAGTTTGAAAGTAAGGAGAGCGGTATATGCATGAATCATTGTATGTTAAAGATTGGAGTTATTGAAGCTAATTGACTTGGATATTCGAGCTGCGGTTTATCATAAAAATAGTGAGTTTTACAACACCGCGTGATTTTTCCGAAGCTTCGCTGTCACTTTTAACATTCAGTTGAATGTGTTAGCGTTAGGAGAAGTTTCAATTTCACGCAAAATGACAACGTAGCTATTTCTCGGGTGGAGGGGGTTTTCGTCAACTTAGATTGCGCCGACTATAATTCAATTATAAAGCTATAATTAGAAATTCGAATAAACTATTTTAATAGTATCTCTCCACACTATTATGACCATTAAAGATACAGTAATACTTATATCCACCAATAACTGGAATCAACTGAGAAAAGTGTTAGACACAGATAATGTATTTATTATATAGTGATAATTATATAGTAAACATGAGATAACATTTTAAATATAAACTGATACTTCTCCATCAATGTCCAATACTCAGTAATAACTTATTAACACACACACCCAGAGTAAAAAAAACGCCTACACTCACTTTTAAATTTACACATTGCTTATCCCAGTCTTTTCAATTTGTTCCAATAGTGACTGCAGGTTGGAATCAAATAGTTCACAGCGGACTGGCATCTCCAAAGAGTAGAATGGATTTTTCAATGCAAAATCAGCATAGAGTTCATAAATCTTCTTCAACAATAGATCTACTCCTGTCTGAGAAGGTTCAGCCACTACCATGAATTTGACACCTGAAAAATAATAAAAGATATTGATTAATTAATTTATTTATTACAATTGTCATATCACATAATCATTTTATAATGATACAGAGAAGAAAAAACAGACTTAAACACTTTCTATCACAGTATTTCTTATTAAAAAGTAAAAGGATTATTAGAAATTGTTTGTCTCATTCCTTGTTCTATTGCATGAAAAATTTCAATTCTATTCATGAGATAGAAAAATACCTACATGCCATTCGTACAAGAATCATTATTGAGTGAGAAACAATTGAACTTAAAAGCTGACTTATTAGACTTAAAACAATGAAAATACAATATGTATTGCTGAAATCCACCAAACCGTGTCAAACAATGTATAGAGAACGTTTATGTAGTCAGCATAACTGGAATCTCGTTAAAATCAAATATATTTCATCGAATTGAATTTGCTCTGGAATTCAATCGACTACAAATTAATGTTTCAAGCAATGATAAATAAAATTATCAAACAATTCGCAATCAGAGGTGAATAGCTGACACCAAAAATTAAGTCGGTTTCGTCCGCTCCTTGTGCTTTCCAACAGCTGATGTTGTCAATTGGAGTTGTCATTTAGCAATGCCTAGATGATGTTTTGAAATCATAAGAGGCAATAGATTGAAAAATAAATAAAAATCAAACACCCTTTTTTTGGAAACTTTAAAATTATAAAAATTATAAAAAACACATACATGTTTGGGCTTAGCTCCCGAAACATGTATGTGTTTTTTATAATTTTTATAATTTTAAAGTTTCCAAAAAAAGGGTGTTTGATTTTTATTTATTTTTCAATTATTTTAAACAGCCCTAAGTTTTAAAGTTCTTTATTCAAATAGAGGCAATAGATGTTTCCCATCAGCTTTTGAAAGGTTCTTTATTCTTTCTTTACAATTGCGACTTGATTTCCAAGTATTTTAAGCAAAAGATGAATGAGTGATGATGAATGATGATGATGAAGGTTTAAGATGTAGGTTATTATGTCTATCCACAATGTCTACTTTCACTTAATAATTTCTCACTTCAAAAAATATTTTATCACAAATAATTTTGAATTTCGATAAAAGTCCACTTTTAAGATCCAGAAATGAATAAGATAAACCATAGGATTTCAATATTATGGATTCACTTGGTTACAACAGCCAGGAAATCGCCCAACGTTCTGGTGACAGCTATAATAATAGTGTTTAATCATTGTGAGAGAAATTTTGTGAAAGTGAATGTGGATCATTGTGTAAACACAACCTTTAGGCATTTTGTGTATTTCTCAAATTTTGAAAAAGAGGCGTTTTGAACTCAACTGGCTGTGTTTTTATCCATAGGTATATTGTATTCTCTGTAATAAAAACAAATAAAACTGAATGCGTTTTTTGAGAGTGAATGTGGATCATAATGGTGTAAACATAACTTCTAGTCATTTCAAATATTTTTCAAAATTTGGAAAAAGAGACGTTTTGGACTTGACTGTGTTTTTAAACATAAGTATATAGTATTCAGTATTCTCACAAAAAAAAAGAATAATTTTATCAGTAAATTGTATTACCTGTCAAAGTTTGGAAGCAGTGTAGTTTGAATGTATCCGCCTCCAGTACCTCAATACCAGAGCTCTTCGGTTCGGGGCTGAGTTGACTAGCAATGGCAAACAGAGGATAGAACATACTGGCCAAAAATATCTTCTCATTGGTGGTCATTCTCGGCCTGGAAAATTTCAAAGTCAGAGGATAGCTTTCCGAATTTTCAATCACTTCGAGGACGTCTCTGCCATCGTCCAGCTGTTTTCCAGTCACTGGCATACCGTTAGCAGCGGTGAGAACATGACCAACTGGAAAATAGAAAAATAATATTCAATTTCAAATTAATAAATTGAAAGTCTAAGTTTCAAATCTATAGACTATACATTTTCAGAAAACAGGAAATTTAGTAGAAAATGACAACTTTAATCCAATTTCAGAAGCCCTTATAATTTATAGTTGTCCAAGCAAAGAAGACCCTCGGGCAAGATGGCAAAATGACTCAAGCTCGGTCAATATTAATTCAAAAATTATCAATTTGATCTACTATTGAGACCTCACATTTATAATTCTTGACCAAATTTTGACCAAGATGGTCATTTTCTCATCTTGCCAGAGGGTCTTCTTTGCTTGGACAGACTATAGCTAGGCTATATTATTATTATTTAGATTATCTAAGATTATTATTTAGATTTATATTATTTTTTAGAATATGGCTTTTAATAGTGAGGGAGTTTAAATCTCCCATACAACCTAATTTTTCCTAGATGGGGACATGGAGAACCATGCAAGTTGTATTTTTCTAAAGGTGAAGCTGAAGCTTGTGCGTGGGTAATGAGTTGGATGATAATGATGAGAGATGACAAATAGCTACTTTTCTAGGTAGTCAGGACCGACGGCTTATCGTCTCCTCCGAAAGACGACATGGCCGCGTACTTATGTGATTGTTCTGTGGTATTTAGTTTCTTAGCATAATTAATCGTTAGGCGACTCATACACAATACACGACACATTCCGTGTCATTTTTTAAATAACTTAGCATAAACCATGGGGTATAGCTGATGCAAAAAATTCAGGCGGTTCTGTTCCCTCTTTTTGTGCTCCAATATCTAATATTTTCAATACTGTAAGAGTTTAAGTTACATTTATGCCAGGACGATGCTTTTTCAAATCGAAAGAGACAATAGATGATTTACATCAGCTGTCAGTAGGTTACATAATGTACAAGAGACGGACAAAACCGCCTAACTTCTTTTCATCAGCTATACATACTAAGATAATTAGTAAGTTCAAATAGGTATTAAATTTATTAATTACAGCTATCACTGATGCATATATGATAAAATAAGTATCCATTTCCTCTTTCAACTCATTTTATTAGTGCATGAAATGTATGTTTCCCCTGCGATTATTGAATGCAATAATCCATTTTTTGCAACGTAGTTGAATTTAATAATGAACAAGGAAATAGATACATGGCATACACTAGCAAAATACATAGAAAGGGTACCTGGATCCTTATTTTATTGTAATTAGAAACTAGGACTATAGAAACCTTCGGTAAATATACTGTTTCAAGTCTATTCTGTATTTACTGAGTAAATTTTGTGTCCGCTTCAAGCGCTGTTCAGAAAAACTGATAGTATGCTTGAAAAGCACACAAAGTTGTCCAAGTGTGGAGTGTGGACATGAGAATTGAAAATTACAGAGAGCAAAATTCACATTGCTGCCAGTCACGTTAGAGTCAGCTGATCACTAATATAGATCACGAATAATCAGCTGTTAGTAGGAATGCATACCGGTAAATATTTTGTTTTGAGACACTATCATTCTATCAGTAGACCACTATATCAGCAAATACCATCCCTAGAAATCTCTCGTTGGTGAAATATAAAATTAAAATTCCAATGATATGCAACTCCAATCATCTGAAGTTGATAGAATCTTGAATCAGTTCAATCATAATATTTTGATGGGGGTTTTTATGGCCTCGTGATGAAACTTTAACCTTACCTAACCATGAGGCTAGGTTAGGAAAGGTAAGTTTTGTATAATAACTCAGATCAATTTGAATAAGATAATTTGCCTATAGATTAAGAAATGAGATAGTTTAATTAATCATACTTTGATTCCTATATCATAATAATATAGGCTACATTAGCCAATAGATCATGGAAAAATGGTTGCAGATGCAAGTAAACAAACCATATCCCAAGTTAGGTTTTTGTCAAGCAGCTTTCAGTGCTCATGAATAAAATGTCAATAATAATTGAAAATATAATTAAACTTTGAATTTGACTGAAATATTCAGCAGATTGATCTAAAAACTAAACTTACCCATTATTCCTTCTCTTTGGCCAAATGAAACGACGACTTTCTTATTTTCATACACAAGTTTCAAGTCCAATGGGTAAGAAAAAGTATGTTCATTTTCGATTTTGGGTACATTATGATCATGATTAAAAATGAGTCCACCTGATTTTGAAACAATATACACTCCATAAATAACCATGATTGATTTTGGTGAATGATAAGCCTACCTCACAGCATAATGTTGGTTTGACTAAAATGAACACAGGCTCATGATTTATTGACGAGATAGTGCAAGAATAGCTGAAACATGACCTGCGTTACTCAAATAATTTTCAATGAGCAGAAAATATAAAGAAAAGTGATTAACTTTTTCTGTTCTAAATAGTAAGATAACCTCAAACAACACAAACTCAGAAATCACAACTCAACTTGTCAAGACTTGTCAGTTGTCACCCTCAGCCGATGTCAACGACATCTCTCGCACATAACGAGAACTTACAAACGCGGGCCTTTTTGTTTAATTTTAGATAGGTTTGTCACTTTCGATATGAATTATTTTGGATTTAAACAATGTAACCAATATAACGAAAATTAATTTATCTACTCCTGTTAGTTAATGGTTAAAAGTTCAAAGTGATATGTTTTTCTTAAGTAGCATTTATGGGTGAATAGCCTACGGTACTCTATTATTCAGTGGCGTAGCAGGGGAGATAACTCCTTTGAATGAGAACTCTGCAGATTAGAGAACTCCTCTACCAAATTCCACTGATCCCTTTCGAAAAATGTTCTTTTTGGCTGGCACTGTTATATTCATTTCATAAGGAAAAAATTACTTTCTTTCTGAGAGTTGAAGATAACGTTTTTTTTTAGTTTTCATTAAATGGACGTTTACACAAGTAACTTACCTATTTATAAATTTACATTTCTGCCAAATAATCAGACTGAAAAAGTTTCTAGAAGAGAAAAATATCCCTTTCCAGGGTAAATATTTTCAAATGTAACTTACAGTAAATCTGGGAGTGATGGCCATACGTTTGTGAGTAATTAGAGATGACTGGTTTCAAGGTATTTGGGACCGACGACTTTACGTCTCCTGAATCCTTAAGACAGGGTGGCCGTATCTGTGATACTGATAATTGTTCACTGGTCAAGAATTAAATTCTGAACCTCTGATTAACAGACTAGCGCGTTATCAATTACTTCAACACTTGATAAAATAAATATTATCATCAAATTTTTATGTCAATTCAACTGTTCTTCTTATTATGTAAGTTATTGAACATTGAATCTGATTTGATATATGGATGGCAGCATTATTCTTACTTAATGGGCGCTTGAAGTTAGTATGTAGTTTAACATAATCATTATAGTAATGAAACAACAACACTTACCTTTTAAACTATTCCAAATTTCTTCAAACTCCAAAAATGCTTGGGAAATGAATTTATTTTCACTATTTTATCCTTTTCTCTAGCACATTACACTACATTCTACAGTGCGGATCAATCTTCATCTTATTGAAGGAATGACAATAACAGTAAATTTTCTTATATGTATGAAGTTATCTAATAAAATTTTTCAATAATTTAAAATCACCTTTTTTTCTGGTACGTTTCCCTACTATGTAGTCTTATTCCCAACCGAAATTGATTTATTTTTTCTATTCCAGATTTCAGTAACTCAAAATCATCAGGACAAAATTGAATTAACAAGAAGCAAAACAATATTAACATTGCTAATGGATGATACTGAATACACTTGACTCTAGTATTTTTCCAAATTATATTATAATGCCAGGACCTCACGGACCCTCCATACGCAATCCTTTATTAAGAAAATTCTATGGACCAATTTCATCAAATACACAATACATATGTGATAAATGTAAGCCAAGAACATGTTGTCAAATGAATTATGTTCCTGTATGCAATTGCTGTCTCGCTAGACACAAATTAAAATTGTGCTGCGGTTTAGAAAAAGTAAATTGTGCTCATAGGGTACATTCAGAGGTGATCCTACCAAATCGTGATTTTGGAAGCGAAAATGGAGAGAAAAGTTTTGATAAATCAGAATTACATGGACAAACGAGGAATATTTCAATGACTGATGTTCAAATACAGACAGTATCTGATGGGACTAATAGAGCCCCAAATGAGTTCAATTGGAATGAAAGAAAATCTTACATTGAAAGTAAATTCAATGATGATTATGAAGTGATAAAACCTCCGCCCAAAGTATGGAATATATCTGAAGGAAAGAGTAAGGTTCCCAAAATATGTTTCAAGACCGAATGGTATTTGGAGAACACCAAAGAGTTTCTACCAGAAAACGAATGTGATTGTGAGCTTTGTATGAAAGAAAGGGACAGAAGTACAATGAACGCTTTCAAAGATTATTTCAGTTGTTGTAGAAAGGAGAAAAATGTTTATTCAAGGTATCGAAGAGTGGCGGTCCCCGATTTCAGTGAGTCTGAAGACGAGGAAATTGGAGAGAAATTGAAGAAGAGTGTGGGTAGTGGGAAGTATCGACAAAGAAGAAGGAGCAGAAGAAGAAGCTAAGTCCTAATAAATACAAAAATATATAGGCCTACCTGAGTAACTTATTTGTCTTCTTCAAGTATATGGCCTGACAAATGTTTAAAAATCTTAAATTTGAATCTTGATTTTATGTGACAAAGTGATGTTTAATGTAGAAAATTAATCGTCTAAATATTTAACCGATTTTGAATCTTAAGTTTATGTGCCAATGTGATGTTTCAAGTAGTAAAATTAATCGTCCAAATTTAACCAATTTTTTTTGCTTTCCTTCTACTATTGCAGCAATGTAGTCTCATAAGAGGCTAATAAGCAATTCATTTCCAACTTATAATCAAAATTTTTGACTAAGTTAGAAGTCCTCACTAGGACTACTACTTCTACACACTAATTAAATTATTTCAATATGACATACGTAAAATAATAAATAATATTCAACTATGTAAATTTCACACTATTATCACTGCTCTGCTTTTTCACTATTACCACTGCTCTGCTTTTCACACCACATCACCACAAATGAAACCAATGATCACCACAATTTAACCAAATGAAATAATAAATGTACATATATTTCTATTCAATAGAGTAATATTATGGATTGAGAGTTAACATTATCGAAAATAACATTTCTGGGTGAATTAATCGGTGAAATCAAATAATGAAATACATCTTTCTGTAGTTGAGTTTCATGATGAAAAGTTACATACCAACCACGGATACTAGAGTTGTAGTTCATATTTTAATAAATTAGGGCTACTATTGTATACTAACGCAATAAATAATCACAGCAGCCTACCCTTTAAAATTATTCTATTTTTTCACGACTAGTTTCTACATTAAAGTCATTATCAAGTGAATTATTAAGTCAATTCACTTGAAAATGACTTTAAAGTCGAAACTAGTCTTGAACAAAAATAAAATCATTACAAAGGGTACGGTACTGTGATTATTTATTATATTGGTATACTTGTACTGTGATTATAAATTGCGTTATAATTGTAGATTTTTATGAATTCCAGTATCTGTGATACCAAAATTATTTTCATAATGTGTTGAACGCAGAGCGTAAAGACGAGATTATTCAAAGAAACGGATTCTTGTTTCATCGTCAAAATAGAATCGTTGAAAAACTAATTGATGTTTTAAATTCAGTAATATCATACTCTAAAATATTAAAAGTGATATCAAAAGATAAGAGTAATATCATACACTAGTGGAAAAGATTAACAAGTACAGACTGATATGTAGAATTGGAATGACATTCAAGGCAACTTTAGAAATTTACAAAGCGGGAGGAAAATTGATAATTTTTTCAAATATTCAACGCTATAGAATAATAAAATGATTTTATAACATACAAAATCGCACCCATACAAACAGCATTGTCAAATTTGAATCAAGCAAAGGGCTTGAATTTTCTTGTCTGTTTCAATACGGCAATCTTTTTCTTGTCTTCTTCGAATTTCTCTCTCAGTTTCATCAAACCTGGAAACAGAAGAAAGATTAATTATTGATCCTAAAAACAATTTGGCCTGGCGTATGCTGGGGCGCACGTGTGCACACGCACGCAAGCCAGCCAATCACAGCTCTTGTCTTGTCCTCAACAAGAGCTGTGATTGGCTGGCTAGCCTGCGTGTGCACACGTGCGTCCCAGCATACGCCAGGCCTTTTAATTCTAAGATAGTGGGCTATGCAATTTTTTACACTAACATTCAAACACAAGGAGGAAAAAGGAGAACAGTCAAGGATTATTTTCTAAACTCTTTAATTTGTAGTTTTGCCTTGTATTCAAACACAGAAAAATGTTTGGAAATAGAAAGAAGTATTCAAAAGATGTGACTCCAGTGCCATGTTAGCGAGTCCAATTGCCATAGTTAATTATTTTTAATCAGCAATAAAAATATTTATATAATGAGCATTTAAATGTCTCTGAGATCTAAAAAAGAATTGAATCCATGAGAGCTAGTAAAAATAATTGAATCTTGTTGAGTAGTTGTGAAAATGATATTGTGGTAGTTATCCATATTAAAAGACGAGATATTGCCTTTAGTTTATTACTTATTTACCGAAACCGGTATCTCTATTTTCTAATAAATCTATGTTTTGACAATATCGTATCTTTTCATTTAGTCTAATAAGAATCGAATCTATGTGAGCTAGTCAAAATAATTGAATCTATGGAAATGGAAGCTAGTCGAAAGAATTGAATCTATGAAAATGGAAGCTAGTCGAAAGAATTGAATCTATGGAAGCTAGATAAAAGAATTGAATCTATGGATCTAGTCGAAAGAATTGAATCTATGGAAGCTAGACAAAAGAATTGAATCTATGGTAGCTAGTCGAAAAAATTGTATCCATGGAAGCTAGTCGGAAGGATAATCTATGGGAGATAATAAATGACAATGACTTTAAAAATTGAAGAAAGATAAAATACGAATCTAAAAAATAAGTTGAAAACTGGAAAAAGTTATACTAGTAACTCATACACGTCAATGAAGACAAAGGACGAAGTAGTCCATGTACTTACTGTTCATTTTTGATTCCTTTATTTGAAACCTGTAGAAATTCAATAGCTCTTTCTTGGCACGTTTCCTCTTTTCACTCTTCATTATCTTTTTATTAACACTTTCTTTTCTTGCAATACCTGGTTTCCTTCCCCTGGGAAATAAAATAGAATCAATAAAACAAAACATGTTACGCATTTTCAAAGCAATTGAAAAAACATGGAGAAATTGTTAATTCCATTCAATTTTTAGTGAAATATATTTCAAATTTCACAGAACCATGATATTGTTGGTGCCAAAAATTAAGGTGTTTTCGTCTGTTCCTTGTCCAAGTAATAGCTTAGTAACTAGCCAGTAATTGAACCAGCTGACTGGAGTATATTAGTAACTCTATTGTCTAATCAAGTGGTCCGGTGCAGTTACGCCGTTATCAGCTGTTGAAACGCACAAGGAACAGACGAAACTGCTTCAATTTTTGGCACTATAGTCCATTCACGATGGCTTGAGACGAGATAAACAAAAGCTCTGCATGTGTGTGTGTGTGTGTGTGTGTGCGCGCGCGACTGGAGTGGCTTTGTTTTAGCCACGACATAAACAAGTCACAGCAATGCCAAAATCCCGATTTTTGTTGTAGGCAATTCAGAATAAGTATCTCTAAGTAATCTTTTTTATAGGAACACATTGGGAAATTGCTTGTTCCGGTTGTCTCTCGACTGCATGTGAACCTAAAATGACCAATTAAAGTGAAAGTTTTTGTCTCAATGCTTTGGTTACAGTCCCGACAACAAAATTCGGGATTTCTGCATTGCTGTAACTTGTTTATGTCGTGGCTAGAACGAAGCCACTCCAAACGAACACACACACATGCAGAGCTTTTATTTATCTCGTCTCAAGCTATAGTGAATGGACTATAGCTTTAGGCTGATTATAATCAATGTTCACTCTACAAAAGCATTGTTACAAATAAATAAAAAAGCCTACATTATATTGAGAATGCTGAAATGATTTATAAAAAATTAGTTCTAATCTGCAATTTCTTGAATAATCTCGATTCTTGAATGCAGACGAAGAAATAAATAACTTATAAGAGAAAAAATAAATCGAATAAAAATATTACCTCTTAGTGACAGTGACCCAACCGTCTTCATCAGCTTCTCCTAGTGCTTTCTCTTTCTCTATACTCTCAGATACTTTCATATCATAGCTTTCAACGTAATTATTGATATCCAATAGCATTTCATCAACATTGGGTATTGAATCATTGTATTCCTTGCACCACTCTGGAAGCAATTGATAAACCATCAATATTTCATAATTCATTAAAACTTCAATATAATTCAAATCAAAGTACCCTTCTTTTAAATATTTTTAAAAGGGTAGCCTACTTTGATTTGAATTATTTTTAAGTTTTGTTTGAATAAATACAGTAGCCCTAAGAGAAAATAAGTATTCATAATTCATCTATTCACATTCTGAACAATCTAACTAGATTAATCTATTCTAATTAGATCGATTGTAATCAAAATCCACTTGTGATTTTCATTCATTTATTCATATAGACATAATAATTTAATTTTGGATCGACAAATCAACTTCAATTGAAATCAATGAAATCTAATAAAAACTATTCAAAACTCGAAGTCAGCCATGATCAACTAGCTTACAATGTGATGCTGCCACAGTATACTAATGGTCACAAAACATTCACGTTATTGAAATGCTTTGTACAATCTCAATTAGTAATGAAACATTCTCATTTTGATAGTTCGAGCATGAAAATTCATGTCAATTGCAATAAAACTACGTTCAAGGACATTTAAAACTAATATTATGTTCAAAACTCTAATAATTTTCAAGATCATCGAACAATTTATTAATAATATTCATTTTTATACAAACATTGATGATTGTATAATCATACAATCATTAGTGTATGAGTCAAGACCACATAAGCTCTAAGCTTTTGAGAACACTGCAAGACAATAAATTATACTTAAATTAATAATATTAATTTGATTTTTTGTTGGTTGCTACTATCGTATGATTGCGAGTTTGATGTCTATTGAGATCGGTCATCCCTATTTATAATATTTATATTTACCTACTATCAGGCTTGTATTTATTTGTAGGATATGCTCGATAACAAAGACAAATTATTTTAAATTTTGATTTTAATCATAATTTGAAGACGTAAAATTGAGGAATTTCTACAATTATAGGAGATCATTGTAAAATTTGTGTCACGAAATCATAGAAAGTGATACCCCTGATTTACTTTCAATTCCAAAAGGCACCGACACACCCTTCGATGACAACACTAGTGGAACAGAAGAGTCCAAATTCATTGCTCTGTCACGGCTCCCTTCTTTCTCAAATACTATGTAAGCGATTTTGAAACCCTGCAAAAAAATTCAGTTAGCTATAAAAGAGCTTCTCCACACACTGAATAGAGTTTATAGAATGGGCTATTCTCACAAGAGTGCCTAAAATACTTCACACGCTACAGATGTTAAAACAATTCCAAAAGAAGAAATCTTTGAAAATGTGCTTGGACAACTGGTGCATTGTGTACATTCATTGTACTGTATCAGTCCACTTCATCGGTTCATTTTATTAGTTCATTTTATAAGACCAATCTGCCAGTCCATTGTATCAGTTACTGTAATTCTATCCATCCATTTTACCACGGACTGTACATAATAATAATAATAAAGTTTTATTTGTCATCAGGGCCATGCCCTATACAAAGAGTTGCGTATTTTTACAAACAAATGAACGAGCGAACAAATATATAAATAAATTTTAACATCATAATAAATATACATGCAAAACCGTAAAGTATACGAATTAACAATAACCTTAATAAGTTAGGTACTAGCCTATTCTACATGTATAATAACATTCCTTTTTCAGCATTTCGCTATTCATAAATAAATTTCATCAAATACAGTATTACAGTGATTATAGCCCTATTCAAAGTTTACTAACACCATCAGCATTCTTTTCAGTGAATATCATTGAGCTAATGATATTTACGGACTGTACATAGTGCATTTCAATCAGGTGGGTGAGATCAAACATAACCTTTTTGATTACCCTACAACCTTCGATTTACATGTTATAGGTCACCAAATCAACTACATCCTTCTAAATTTGTTCACATTCAACGGAAACTGAAGGAAAAATTTAATGTCTAATTCGAGTATGAAGTGTACTTGCTGCACTAGAAATTTTTTTCACTCCGGCTTGTGAAAAAACGGTTTCTCTCGATGCAGAAATCTACCACTTTAAGCTCTAGTTACACAAATAATTATTCCAATTTTGTCATTGATTTATTAAAGCGCAATAATTCACATTTCAATGTGATTAAAATACGATTAACAGACTGCTTATTCAATTGAAAATGGACAATCAACAAGTGACAGGCAAACATTTCAGAAATGCAGGTAGTGGTTAAATATTGTAAATTCTTCCACAATATTCAATTGATAACAACAAAGTCTCATTTAAACCTTTCTAATGGGAGGAAATAAGAGAATAGTAGGCCTAAGTTCAAGGTTTCTAGATTTGAGAAGCCTATTCACAATCACTTGAGACGAAATAAACAAAATTTTTGCTTGTGAGCGCGTCTTTTTCTATGCGAAACGTTCCGACTCAAGTGTCGACTCTTGTCTTGATCTGTAATTGGAGCTGTGACAAGCCTCAACTTGTCTTGAGCTGTGATTGGTTACAGCTGTTCGACTGCAGCCAACCAACTTGTCTAGTCTCGAGGCTCTTGTCTTGAGCTGTGAGTTGTTACAACTGTTTGACTGCAGCCAACCGAATTATTGCCAGTCCGACTTGTCTTATCTCAAGCTGTGATTGACTACAGCTGTTCGACTGCAGCCGACCGTCGAACTGTTTCGCATAGAAGAATACCTACCATTACACTCACACAGACACGCAAAACGTTCGTTCATTTCGTCTCAAGTGGACGTGAATAGTGCATAGAACAAAATCTATCAACGTTTAAGGAGAATAGTATCCCAAGTGGGATAAGAATGATTTTCATTAACAGGTTACTTAACTAAACAAATATTGAAAACATTACTCACGTTAATACTTCCATGTAATCGGAAATATTTTGACTCTTCAATAGGTGGAACTGATGAAGTGGGCTTGCTATGTATGTAGACCGACTTGACTCGTCCGCAATGTTTAGCAAAGAGAGCTGACAGCGATTCCTATAAAAAAGAAAATTAAATCCAATAAAACAATTTCTCCATTCACGAATCTAATCTGCCGGAAATAATAGTTTAAATTTTGATCCAATTCTTTACTCGTGTCCTACTACTGCTACTTTATTCGTGTCCAATTGTTGAAAAGGCTAAGGTTACTAGCATTATTTGTAATCAAATCAATTGAAAAATTTGTGGTTTTAGATTATTTTGACTTAGAAGTTGTGGGAATAAAGCCAAACAGGCTGTGAAATTAGGAAGAGCAAGTGAATTATAGTAAAAGAATGCAATAATAGAGGATGAGGCATTCAAACGGCATTATTTTAGGTAATAACATAAAATTTACTGAAAATATTTCCAAGTGATATATTTATTTATTTCATAAAAAATACAATAAACGGAAAGAAAAAATAGGCGTTAGCCCAAAACTTCTTCTATTCCGATTTTCATTAAAATGTCCAACTTTAGGATATATTCTATTTCAATACTCACTCAAAATTTTCACTCAGAAAAAATATCACAAATGTTAAGAACACAAATGGAAATTTTGTTTTTTTTTACATAAAAACAGGTACTTATTCAATAATACTTCAGTAAGGTGGCGACATCATTTTGCAAACATTGTTCAAGTCTCACACCGAACTTCTCACTAACACCTCTGAAATAATTGCACAAATTTCTTGTGTTATCCATATTTTCAAGTCCTGTTTTGTTGCTACGGTCTGTCTAAGCAAAGAAGACATTCTCGCAAGATCGGAAAATGAATCTTGCTAGGTCAATATTGGTTAAAAAATTATAAATTTGGTCTCAAACTATAGAAAACATTCTGCTCTACAATTTGGAACCAAATTTATAATTTCTAAAACAATATTGACCAAGCTGGAGTCATTCTCCCCATCTTGCCAGAAAGTCTTCTTTGCATGGACAGACTATACTAGATTCGGCCATAGTGACTGTCTGTCGAAGTGATGTCTTCGAATGGAATAATTGGTTCATATTTTTTTGAAGATGACATCGGCCACGCAGTTACAGTAAAATTATCTCACAATGTTCAAATGCTGAACAACTTCCTCATTACTGAACTTCGACGATTTCATGTGGATGAGAACATTTAATTTCTACAAGAAGGCTCAACTACGGCCAAAGTATTGATTGACCTTATGAAAACTCTTATCTCGAACCGATTGATCAGTATGGAGTAATATTAACAAATAAATAATTCAGCTCTGTAAAACGAAAATTTCCATTTGTGTTCTTAAGATTTGATAGAATATTAATTGAGAAAGATTTCATGTGAATTTTATTTTAATAATTTATCTAAAATAGTGCCGTTTGACTTCCCAAACCTTTATTACAGTAGCCCATATTATATTGCCTATTCCAAGTAAATAAGATAAGAATATTATAAATTATAATTACACTTACATTGCGGTAATCTGAAATTGAGTTAGCCTAATTCTCTCTCTACTACTTTTTAGAATACGGTATGCCTACAAACTGTAAAAGGGACATAAAATACACACCCACAATTAAGCAACAATAAGTTGTGGAGGAGATTTATCAAGTTGTTTAAAAAAAGAGAGATTGATTGAATCAGTACGTTAAAAAAAATTTCACAAAATGAAGAAAAATAGCAAAATATACATAAGACAGAAAAACAGTTCATGATTGTGAACACTCAATTTCATAGATTGTAGAAATCTAGGTTCTAGTAAAGAAAATCCAAAATAGGAATACTGTATTTCGCGCTAGCTAAGAAAACTCGCCGTTATTAAGGCTCGAATGGCCTTTCTTCTCAGATTGCGTGAATTATATATGAAGATTAAACAGATGTAGGCTAACTGAATTTCCAAATAAATTTCGTCAAAAAATTATGAAAGTACAAAGATTATCACTTCCGGGTCCGCATCCACTGTCAGTTCGGACTGCCACAGTCAAAAACTGTAGTTGGATGAGGAAACCGGCAATCCAAAATAGCTGTAAACCGGCAGGTCGATCCAAACTGACAGTGGATGTAGATAGTGAACCCTCAAGATAGCGAATGATGATAGAGATTTAAATGACAAAGATCTTAAATTATAATGAGTTTAAATTGAGAATTTAAAACACTACTTACTTCTGTGCAATATGGAGGTACTCCAAGTACAAACAACGTCCTATCACTGGGCTTCTCAGGACATTTCTCTCTTATTGAATGCTCCTTCAGATACAAGTAATGGTGAGCAGCACTATCCTTATATATTTTCAATGGGATGACTGAAAAAATATTATAACTTAGGCTATTTTGAATATTTTTATGAAAATGATGCATATGAATGAATTGTAATAGGCTAGATTCAAAGCGTTAACTTATAGTAATTTGGTGAGAATTATTGTAAATAGTATGGCAACTTGCTACCCTATGCAATGATAAGCGATACATAACAAGAAGTGTTGATAATCTAATCCTAAATTTGTATGAGAAGGCCGCATTCAACTTATAAGTTATTATTTATTCTGATTTACATCAATAATGGTAAAAAATTATTTCATAAATAATAAATATACCTACCTAACTTAATAACATTATCACAAAAGTTCAACTAATTGATTAGCCTGCTCACGACGACATCTCAACATGTTTTGAGTTTTGGAACAGTATCACTTTCTCTCAAAATTTCCAAGTTCATTGAATGCAACGTAAGTCTGTACTACAACAGTAATATCGTGAACAAAATTTATAACTTGGGCCACCTTCACTTGAATAGCATCGAAAAACAGGCTAGGATATTGGGAAAACATTATTATTTCCAGATTTGGCTACTTACCTTTATAACCACAAATTTCTTCTTGATCCATTATTCCTTCACTCAGTTGAAGATAATATAAATATTTGAGTGATAATTTATCACATAGAAAATAGAATTAAAAATTGAAAACATACAAATTACAAAATTAGCTCAGAGCAAAGACAGTTGAAACACGAGTTGCTTTTGCTTTTGTCAATAAATGACATAACCTAAAAGTTTCGTCCTTCCTCTTCTTGCCAGAGTAGCGCCACCATACACCATAGAAGATTCAAATTAATAATTATATGATTTGGTTTAAATTTTAAATAAAGAGGATTATTATGAAATAATCTCTTTGTCTTTCTATAAAATATTATTGATAAAGTCAACCTCCTAAGGCCCATTCTATATACACGGGCTTAGTCATAGCCTCCGAAGGACATAGATAGGCCTTGTTCAGTATTGAGAATATACTTTGAATATACTAAGAATAGACTTTATATTCACTGGCTTAGGAAAGGAAACGCGGCGTTTACGTCGCGTCGAAGATGACGCGGGGGGGGTTTAGGGGGCACTTTTTCATTTTTTGTCATTTTTGGGCTCAATACAGGTATGTGACTAGAGCCCACAGTCTTGATTTTCATCATTACAACCTTTTTTGAATTCCAGGGGAGGCCTGGGGGGAGGGGTTTTTTGCCAAACTTTGGGGGCCCAAAATAGGGGTATTTTGACATGCGCGTAGAATCGAGACTGACACCATTGGATTCAGCGCAAAAAGTAGGTCTAGTAAAGAATCTATCCTCGATAGAGACTTTCAGGATTTACAAGCCCCTATCTTGCATTTTAACTGACTTATTGGACCTTACATTTTTATGCGTTCATTGGCTCTGGACGGCTCAGTTTTGGATCAAAGTATGTTATCATGTATATCATTGCGATTAGCCTGAGACAATGTGTAACATGTTATGTTTTTAGCCCCCCCCCCAAAAAAAAGAGCCAGAATCTATCTACAGTACCTCCTTATACTTTAGAGCTAGAAAGTGACTGACTGACTAATCAAAACAATTTCCCACTTCTCAATATCTGGTTTAAATAGATTGTACATCTTTTTAAAGAGGAAGTTGAGCACATAACCAGAAAAATCTGAAAACTTGAAATATACCCCCCTGAAGGGGGTTGTGGCCCCCAAATTTTATAACATTTTTTTCTCTGACTGTTTATTGCAACGCCATGCTGATTTTGTAACTAGCGCTCAGAGTTAGCTCGATTTCAACAAAAAAATTTCTGCCGGGTTCGTATGAAGGGGGGAAGGGGGAATTTTTCCATTTTTGGAAATTGAGGGCTCAATTTTGAGGAGTTGTTGATAATTTTGTACTGGTTTTGGCAGCGGGATTATGCTACTAGAGCCCACAAACTTGATTTCCATCATTACTACTCAGTTTGGTCTATTTATTTTTGTTTTGGGGGTTATTTGAGGGGTGAAATTTGGGGTTGAAAAGGTGAAAATTTATAATCAATTTTTTAGGAAATAATAAAGGAAAATAATTCATTGAACTTGAAGAGCTTGAAAAACTATTTGAAAACTCCATATAAGACCATCCTTCCAAAATCAACCCCAAGACACTAAAGGTGCGAAAATTATTGTAAAAAACACAAAAACATGAGAAATCAGTATTTTAGGGGTTGTAAAGCAAATCGATTAATGTGCGAGCGAAGCGAGCATGCCGATCACATCCCACTTACTAAAGACAAGCGCAGCCCCCTTCTGAGCGAGCTATCAGGTAACAACTCCATGCTGAGTCGGGACAGTACGGTACCTGGTGAGATCAAGCTCCCTTGAACGCCATATACTCTAATGACTTACCCGAAGCTCCCTATACTCAATATACTCAGAGCTCCATGGAATGCCATATACTCAATTGACACAGTTTTTACACAAAAACCACAATTTCCTAGAACCATCATCAAAACTGCATTGAGCTCCATCAAACCCTCAATTATTGCATTTTATTAATTTATTACTGAAATAAACATTAAGCCACATTATTCCATTTGAAAGATACAATTTCCCAAAGCTCTAGTGGATCTAACTATAGATCCCATTCAATTGAAGTGAAGTTCTTCAAACTCCATATTGATCGCCATTGAACACCACTTAACTTCTTCAAACTTCATTGAATTACATTTCACTAAATTCCACTCTATTGAACCCCATCAAACTCCATATTGAACTATTTTGAACTTCATTATTGAAATAAATATCAAGCATAATTTTTCCATTGGAAGAAATCCATTCCCTAGAACTCTATTAAACTGCATCAGACAACATCAAACTTCATTAAACGCCATTAAATTGAGAAAAAAATGTATTGACTTTATTGATCTCCATCTGAATAGATAAAATTTTAACAAATTTAACTGGCGAAGTAAATAAATTTCCCTAGAACTCAATTGGACGCATTAAATTTTATTAAACTCTCAACTGAAGTCAAATGCCATCAGGCACCCTAAAAGTTGAAAAAAAACTTTAATATATTTTCATCAATACCTATATCAAATAACCATTAAATTTTCAAACTTACAACGGGTTCCATTGAATTACTGAGCTGATTTTACATAGTAATTGATAATTTTGGTTACTACATTGTCACTGAAAAAATATAACTGTTGCATCCTAGACCACTTCTAGGCTATACAAGCAATTCCAACTTTTATCCCCATCAAACTTTATTGAACTCCATTAAAGTAAATTGAACTACAAAAAAGTGCATTGAACTCTATGAAAATCCATTGAATTTCATCAAACTCCATTGAACACCTTAAAACTAATTTGAACTTTAATGTATCAATATATTATTATACTTGACCCTTTACACTATTCATCCTACTCCTACAAAACAGTGTAATAATTGACCAATTGGAGTTTTTTATATGGAGAGCCTGAAAAAGATGACGAACTCGATCAACCCTTCCACTGGCACAATCCAAAAAAACAAGTAACTCACCCCCCAACTGGGGGTGCACGGGGCATGGCCCCCTGCCGAGCAAAATGCGAGTACTGTATTAAACTCTTGAAATAATTTATTCAAAGGAATGCTGTATTCTGCTACATTGGCAGTCATGTTTTTGGGGTATTTTGGCGCCTTACACAAAGCAATGTACAATTATATTATTAAAAATTTCCGTCCTCTCATTTCTAGATAATCATTTCCAAATCCGGAACTATCATAGTTGATAGCAGTATCTAAGGTAATGTATCTTATAATCGTTTACATTCCCAAGTATTGTCCACTTTTTCACAGGATATACAATCCAACTTGTTCTCCTTAAGAAGGAGTGAATCCTATTTATAAATGGTCTTTTTTGTCAATTTAATTTTTAATATTTTGAATTTGGCCACTCCATTGTAATTTTCAAATTCCATTATTTCCAGAGTAGCCTACTACAGTAATAGTGAGAGGATTAAATAATTTTAAGTTGCCTATCTGTTTTATTTTACTTACTAAACAATTTTCTACAGGCAATAAAAATAATCTGTATAAGCATCCATTTAGCTAATAAAAATCATTAAACCTACTCACTGTAGATTATACTGTATTTAAGAATATACAGTAATAATTGTTCCGAAAGCAAATTTTCAATTTGTACACCTATCTTTTCATTTTTATACAGCTGCCTTAAAGCCCATCCAATGACCAAAATAAAAAACAGTATCCCCTGCTAATCCTCAGTAAAATCGTCTCTTTTTAGGCTTAAGCTTCAGGAATATTTTCTTGAATCAAATGTGGATTTAATTCTATGTTTATGAAACCAACTTTGTAAATACAGGCACACTATTTTCTTTAAATGAAAAATATTACCTTATTTTGCATTTGAAATGTAAGTTTGTAGAAATATTCTCATGGCACCTCTTGATATTACCTATCATGATCATTGAACTTTCTAATTCTTCCAATTATGAAACATTTCCCAAGTGATAGGAGTAATAAAAACCAACACAACCCAATGAGAATTTATTCAATGATACTAATTTTACTTTAAGAACATTACAAATATAATATTTGAATCTTATCACAACATTATCATATTTTATCATAGAGCTGCAAATAACATTCAACACTTAAATATGTAATATTTTCTGAATTAAATTCATTTTCAGCTTTAAGCACCTTTTCCCATTCAATTCAGTAGAAATCGGCTTCATTATTGAATATTATATTGGGCGAGTTCAGTTTGCTACATCCAAGAATTCTTATCCAATTCATAATATTATAATTTGGAATGAAATTTCGCCATTATCGTACCGATTTCTGAGATATATTCGTATGCTATTGCTAGAAAGAATTCAAATTTTATCAATCATAATATTTATAAAACATTCCACTATAGTAAAGCTATAACTTTTCATAGAAATATAAAAATAATATACAGGACAAAACTTTAAAATATTATACAAAAATTTCAGAACAATTGAAATTAATAATTTTATTGTGATGACACATTTGATAACTTAATTTTATTATTTGTTAGAAAGTATGAATTTTGTGCACGTCAAATAATTCGAAATACTGTATTATAAAAGTCTGATGCTAATAAAATGAATGTTCAAGTCCAACTTTTAGATATGGTAGATACAGCCGCTTTTTGAAATTCAGCTGTGCATAAAAGTTACACAGTAACTTACATCATAGAACAATGAATTTACAAGAATGACAAAGTATTCTGATTGATATGGTATTGTAGAGTAGTATGCAGTAATGAATATTAGGAAGGAATGGCGATAAATGTAAGATAAGCTATATCTACATATTAGTGGTACAATAGTTATTGATGGTGATAAAAGATGATAATAATAGAATAACAATACAAATTAATTTTAATTAAAACAACATGATGTGCGTGTTTAATTGATTTTTATAATTATTGGGGTGACTTAGAATGTTTATCAATGATAATTTTTCTCTGATTTGGGAGCTTTGACTGGAAAAACATTCCCTCCGATTTGGAATAAGCATGCTTTTTAGAATAATTGCAATTACATTAATTATTATCCATGATATCTTGTTAAAAAGCCATAAAACAATGTGATTTTTGTATTATGAACCTCACAATAATATTTGAATTTGAGGTTTATTCTAAAATCTGAATTCAAATCATGTCCCTGAAATTGAAGTATTATGGACATTTATGATAAGATAGTATCACAAAACAATAAATTTGATTTGTTCTTTTGTTCTAAAGCTATGGGCCATATATACTAGTATATGTAACTTACTTATAGTAGACCCATGCAGGAGAGTATTATTCTTCTGCAATCTTTTTGGAGATTGAGTATTGATTTGATCTCCAATAGAGTTCAATGAAGCTCATTAATCTGAGATTAAAATGAAAACGATGAGTCCTAGTTGATGAATGTGACATCAAACTAAACGTTTGAGACATTGAAAAGTTATTATGATGAGTGAGTTTTGATGATGTTCTTGAAATATTGACCAGTTTAATGTCGTAAAAACTGATCAAACATTCAATTTCTCGATAACAATTAGTTTTAGGCCTTACATTAGGATATAATTATACACACCGATATCAACATAGAACAATCATTAAAATACACTGAACACTGGTTAACAGGTAGCATTTGATAACACTTAAAATCCATATTTTTTACACTTTTGCTACGTATTTTGACAAATGTCGTATTTCCCTTAAGCTAACAATTGAACAAATATTAGCCTACTGTTAAGGGGTCCAATTTGTATTGATTTCTCAAGCGTATAATAATTCATTATAACATGTATTTAGATTCTTTAGAAAAGTAGAATGAAGCTTCTAGAAATATCGAAGTAAGTCATAATAATAATCTGTACAAAGTAATAAAAAGCTTTAGAGTTGATTTTTCAAGTTCGACATCAATATATTGAACTGTTATCAGCTAATTATGAATAAAAAATTACACAATTTAAATTCACTCGTCAATCTTTGTAAGAATGTTCTTAATACACTTTAGAGAATTTTGAATTTCAATTTGTACAAATAAAAATTTCCAATCAGTAGCTAAACTATTATTATTCCTACTACAATTTTGTATTACAATATTCTTAATTCATTTGTAAGAAATACGTGCAAAAGTGTAATATACCGTATTGAAACATTCATATGGACTTTTTCCAAACATTTATAACAGTTAATGGATATGTATTAACAATGAAAATGATATTTTTTATAAAAATGTTCGTGATCATTGTAGATACTAAACGTTTCGTATGATGTTTTTATACAATAAAATCACCCGCTGTCTCTCCGAACTAATTGAATAGTGAATATTTTTATAAGTAGCTTAGAAAAGAAACGAAGCTTACATCAATAATTATGTACAGGTTATAGATCGAAACATGTAATTAAATATCATGCCATCAATGTGTTTTACATTGAGATGTTAGGACATTTTACTTGTCAGTCATACTAATAAATTATGTTTGATAATTACATTTCATTAAAATTTTTCCTTCGCAGATTCATTGTTATAGACAAAATTATGTCAGAAATACTCATGATGGGGCAATTACACAATATCATTTTGAGTCAGTTAGAATAATATTGATATAGGTACCTCAGATATTACAAATAATCGAGTCTCTATTCTAAAATAAGTCACACATCAGTTCCAGTTAGATGAGAGTTTTGGTCCAAAATTAAATGATTGAGTTTTATGCTTGGAACCCTTTTTTGCTTATTCAGTACGAACTTTCTGAAAAGTTGAAAACAAAAATTGCAGAAAACAGTAGCCTAATCATTTGATAAAAAAGTTGAGAAATATCAAAACTATTTTTTCAAATTAGGTTATTCCCTATCACTTTATTGTAATAGTCAATGATAGCAATTGAAGTGGCACAACCTCAAGTTAATTGTAATTAATGATGATTTTAGTGCAAAGTGGGAATTAATTTATTTGGAAAATCTCATTAAAACAATAAGGTTTTATTCATTTTAAGAGAACAAAATTTCCTAAAATTGAAAACATACTGGAGCTCAAAACTTTTTCATCATCAAAGATAGAACTTCAATTAGGTATATTGAATCGGTTCTTAGAAACATGTACAATTTTTCAGCCAGAAACAGGTTAAAATACTATGGCCTACTACTCTTACGTATAAGGGACCATTCAGTAGAGTTGAGCCATCAAATATTAGATTTTTTGTGGTCCCTGAGTCATGATAGAATAAGACCTCCAATGCAAATTCAAGACCTATCAATACAAATTTAAGATCGATTTAAACATTGGGAATAGGTACTCTCTGAGTAATTGGGACGCTAGTCATTTTTCCAATAACAAAAATAAATTTCAAAGTACAATTGTTAAACTGCATGAAACCAATAGTCGTAAATAGATTAAACGATTTTCAAGACAAGTATTCAATACTTTTGAATTGAAATATTGATGAACATACGTCAATCTTAATAATGTACAGGAATGATAAAATGATATTCTAAAATTCCGTTGATTATTGTCTTCAACTTTTCATATTAAAAAAATTTGAATGTGAAAAATAGCATTGAAACGTTACATGACCAGTTCACAATAACTGACATTATTTCAATAAAATACAGTATAATATCCTATATTATTTTTATTGGTGTTGTTATTGTTGACCATACATAGCTAATTGGTCAATCGATTTCAACATTTCTGCTTCTTCTACAGTTTCTAAACTTCAAAAAACTTCTAGGACTCCTCATAGTTTTACATAAAATCACTCATACTTTCTGTTATTATCACTACCCAATCATTATACTGCCCTCATACTCTAGTGTCAAATATTATTTTAGTTTCTATAAATGATAAATTTAACCATACATATTGTTGAAGCGGAATCGAATAATATAATATTACAATTTAATAATCCGCATTTATTGTTCTATTGGAATGTAGTTGAACACTCTATGAGAACCGCAGAGGTGTAAGTTTAAACACTTGAGCTTCACCAGTTTATCAAAAAATATTGATCCTTCACCTTCAACTATGGAAAATTTTCATAAAAAGATTGAGAATGTTTTTGCATTTTCCAATTGATGGCTATATAATTAACTTGATCTGGATTTGAGTTTTCTTTCTATTTGATTTCCGCTCTGTTTAAAAGATCGATATAACTTTACAACATATTAAAAATAACTTTAGTGTGGGGCTCACAAGCTACCTCCTCATTGAATCTCTCATTTAAATGCTCCAAATCTTCATTAAAAAATATAAGTGATCGTTAAAAACAATTATATATACACATTTTCCATCTAATAAGTTACTGCACATTATTGGTTTGAATGAGCTTCATTAACCTGTGTCTTTGGAATGAATTTTACAAAAGAATAGTATAAATAATCGTTCTAACGCTAACCATTCCTCAAAACTTTTGAGTCAAAAGCATAATAGTATGTCACTATTGAACTGAAAGTGATATATTTTTAATAAAGAAAAATTATCCTTGATAGAAGATTAATGAGAATACTGAAAATCTCAAATCCAATGATTTCATTCATTGTAATCCAATAGCAGAGTTCTGCTCCAATAATTAACAATCATGCGTGTGAGCTCATGCCGCACATTAAAACATGTAACATTAATCAATTCTTGATTTTTTTTGAAAGTTTCCCTTCTTGATAAAAATACTTCAAATATATATGCGTCGAAGCTTTGGTATTTATCAAAAACTCAAGATGCAAACATAATCGGGATAAATTTGGACAATATTATTTATATTATTGAATCTTAAAATATTATTCTAATTTAAGAAATTGAAACTGTGTTAGAGATACAGGGAAATACTAAGCCTGTTATTCCTGTTATGTATGTTTGACATTGGATAAATAAATAGATAATAAACTATAAAAAACCGCAAGTATATACGAGTATATACTAGTATACTAGTATACTATAGTATATACGAGTATATATAACGTAATAATTTGCAAACGATACGCTCACAAAACTCAAGATACTTTGCAATCATTATTATGCCCCAAAATAGATAAATTTTTAAATTAATTTCTTAAAAGTCACTCGATAAAAATACGTTGATACGTTACATTGACACGTATCAGAAACGCAAGACACGTAACACAAACTTAAGATACGTTGCAGTCGTCATTGTTGGTGCCTTGAGCGTCGCGTATCTGCTGCTTGGCCTTGCGGCTGCAGCGTCTGATGAGACTGCGGCTGCGCGGCTTGGCCGGAGCTGCGTTGGACGGTGTCGCCGCGCTGTCGCCGCCAGTCGCCTGGCTTGTCGCCGAGCTGCTGGGTGTCGCCGGGCTGCCGCCGCGACGTCCGGCGCCCTGTCGCACGTAGGCCGATGAGCGTCGCTTCAGGCCGCCGCCCGTGTCCTCACCGCTCGGGGGCAGTATGCGCGACAGAGTCACAAAGCAGCGAAACATGTCGCGGATGTGCAGGTCGTCCTTGGCCGAGCACTCCATCAGCTTTGCCCTGAGGCAGACGAAGAAAAACGATGAATTTCATGTATAGTCTATCCAAGCAAAGAAGAGCCTCTGGCAAGATGAGAAAATGACTGCAGCTCGGTCAATATATTGGTTCAAAAAGTATTGTTTTGATCTCAATTGTAGGAATAATTATGATCTAAAATTTGAGACTTAATCAATAATTTTGAACCAATATTATTGACCGAGCTGAAGTAATTCTCTCATCTTGCCAAAGTCTCTTCTTTGCTTAGACAGACTATAGAAATGCCGTAAAGTAGCAATGAAAAATATTACAAATTGTAGCAAATAGCAATCATCGGCAAATTTAAAGATGACAGGGATGACAAAGATAACTTAGATGCCTTACATCCTTTTTTTACTTTGATATTGTATAATTTAAACTCCTATAGACATATTTATTGGTTCGTTTTTAATGGTATCAGCTTATTTGTTCCACAATTTTGAATGCTTCGTATTCACAATTTTCACAATCTATAAAAAATAGACCTATTGTAAATTTTCCGTTGCATAATTATCTGGTCTACTTCGATGTAATCATTCATTTAGGCAACATTCCAAAAATCGAGTAAATATAAAAGCATTATATATATACTTAATTTCTACTTTTTATAAGACTATAGCCTCCTATCAATAGATATTCATTAAAAATCGAAATCCAGCACCCTTCTAGTATTTTTCATCCAAACACAATTATAACATGTTTCGCTTTCCTAAAGGGATTCAAACTTGATAACATTTAGTGTTTAAATGAAAAAATAATAAGTGGGTACTGTAATGTCAATTTTTATTTTTTATAATTAAAGTATAGGCCTACACGTATTTTTTCCACCATTAACTTTTCTAGACTTCTTTCAAGGTGAGTTGAATTCTCTCATCGATCAAAGAGTATATTATTAAAGTAGAGATTTAGATTAATTAAGATTAGACTCTTAATATATCATAAATTCGTTAAATTTAGAAGATTTATGTGCTTAATGACAATCACCTCAACTTGGGCTGCTCGCAGAACAGCCACTCGCTCACGTCCTCAATGGACACCTCGCGCCTCGCGGGCGCCAGATCCAGCTTATTGCCAGCCACCATGATTGGCACCTCCTGGAAGTCGGCTCTCTGTTCGCGCACCTCCTCAAAGCAGCACTTCATGCGCTCAAAGCTATCTGCACTCGTAATGGCGTAGACTAACAGAAACGCATGCGCTGTGGCTATGCTCAGCCGGCGCATCGCCGGAAACTGTAGGTCGCCGCATGTGTCCAGAATGTCCACCTGGTAATAAAAAATTGAAGATTTGTTAGAAAATTCAAATCTAAACTGCTTCATTCAGATTCATGAACAATAAATAAAAGATTGAATACCTACATTACACAATTTCAATAAAAAACAAGGGATGCCGGTACTGGAGAAAGTATAAATAAATATAAGCTGGCAAGGAGTATTCTGTATCTATTGAACAATGTACGAGTATATTATAATATAATTATATCTTTATAAAAATTGATGAATCAGAATAATATACTACTTGCTGTAAGCTGGATACTAATATGTAAGTAGGAGTGTTTATCAATGTTGTTTATTATTGAGGATTGAGGTTGATTGAAAGAGCCAGAGCGAAAATACTGGTAATCGTTCAAGAGAATAGCAATATTATGTATCATATGCTAACATTTGACGTGTCATAATATGCTGCATGAGCATTGCTCACTAGTTGCGGCTTATAAGCGACGAATAAATAAAAATATGTACAGCTGCATGTTGTCAAAAAGTCCACCAATTGGAGTTGAACAAAATATAGGAGATTTATTGTTAGAAAGTTTAATAATCGTTCAAATAATATAGCAATATGTATAAAAGTTTGAAATAAAATAAGAGTAGAAATTAAATTCTACTCAAAAGAAGTTTTACTACCTATTTGATCGTTTAAATATTTATGGCAATAAGAATGAAAGTTTAATTGATTCACCGAAAATATGCGATTTTCATTTTTTGGCAAATTTATCAATCGTTTATTGAAGTAGTGGAATTTATTCAATTAACAACGAATATGATTTTCTTTTTTGATTAATATATTGACTCAAAAGAAGGATCTGTTTAATTATACAGATCTAGATTCTCAATAATTAGTTTATTGGTCCTTTCAATAAGATATACCAGCTTATTAATTGAAATGTTGTTAATTTTCGAATGTTTCATTTCAAACATCTATTTATTGTCTCGTGTATCTTCTTAAAATGGAATCAAAAAACAGTTTAACAACACAAGTTAACTTAATTGAATTGAGAAGCATAAACATTTCAAAAAAAGAATCAATTAAGGCACCGGTACCTTACAACCCTCATACGTTGAATAAATTTAGAAATACTGCTCAACTGAAAAAGTATTGGTTGAATCAATAGACAAATACACTGGTGATCAACCAATATAATTATACCAAGTAGGTAACAACATGAGCTTATATTGAACGATGTGATTCGCCTCCTTCTCCTTCTCCTCCTCCAACAGATTGAGTTCAATGTGTAGCAGGCTATAAAAGGTTTTTTAAAAAGTGGAAAGAACTCATAACTAACTATTGGGCTGCTTTTCTACAATTGAGTTACATTATGTGATACGGTACTATTTCCATACAGTGAACATGAAATACAATAATTATCGCCGCAAATAGGATATTGCAGTTCATCGATTCTTGATCAATTTATGATAATTTTTTATAGCAGCTCTGAAAATTAACAATGAGAATAGTAGCCTACAAACCTTTATGGTGACTGGTCCTAGATCAAATTCCCTGTTATATAAATCCTCGACAGTACTACGATATCGGTCGGTGAATGTATTGAAAAGAAATCTTTTAACAATACAGCTTTTCCCAACTCCTGGTCCTGAAATAATTAAAATAAATAGGGTTTAATAACAAAATAAAAATTTAGATATCGATTATCACTCAATTGAAAATTTGAGGAATAGCTCTTGCAAAATTTACAGCGAGTTCATATTTTTCAGTTTTTCTGCTCAGTTCTATGGTATTTTCATTGTAAAATTCAAGGATTAAGTATAATTTCATAATTTTTAAAGACACAATACATTTCTCAAATTATAACAGTGCGGTATAGGCTACTGTATGGGATTTGTTGGAGTGAATTAATTGGAGTTAATTAATTTGTCTATAAATAGATTGATATAAATACATTTTGAAAACATAATCCAATAAATTGATGATAATGAAATTAATTGATAATGCTCAATGAATAAAATACTAAGATGAAACATTCTTGTCGTAAAATCGAGGATTTTTGATCAAATACCATTCCTTTTATTATTATATTTTTCAAAGATCAAAGCATTTTGAACCAAAATCAATGCTAACAACAATAACAAGCTATAAGTTTCGCATGGACTTATCATGAATAAGAGGGTATCATATTCTCTAATTTTCCATTGAATTGAGTTTTAAATAATAATCAACCTCCAGAACAAATGAACGAATCTCATTAGACTTTCGAAAAATGGAGTAAGTTACACAAAAAATAATTAACACATAATTCAAATTTTTAGAGTGTTAATCAAACGACCTACTAAGAAAGGTAAGAATAGATTAAGAATATTTAGTTGCAGTTTTATTACCTCCAAGAATGACGAGTCGAATTCTTTCTTGATCACACATGTCTCAATCGAAAAGTCCTTCATTCGTTTTTCTTGATTTGGCCCAGCTTTCGAATTTCCTGGTTGAAGATATGTATTAATTTGGAAGGAATCTGGTGCTTGAGATAGATTTTGGGATGGTTCTTATGACTCATTCATACCCTGAAATAGATTAAGAAAAATATTTTTCAATGATTGATGATAGATTATCGTGTTACTGTTAACTTTGTTATTAGGGTATAATAAATCAATGCAATAAACTTATTTTTAAGGGTACTGTGATTTATTATTGTATAAGTAATATATATGTGAGTTCCTGAGTTGATAATAATATTGATGCTGTTTTTTTTATTTTATTTTCAATAATAATCACAGTACCCTTTTCAATTATTTTTTAATGCATAACATTTTTCAACTATTTATAGCCCTTTTCAAATGCGAATGACTATAGAAAGTCAAAACATGTAATGCATTGAAAATAATTGAAAAGAGTAACTTACTGTAATTATTGAAAGTTCCAGCTCACCAGCCCCTCTCCACTCGCAAAACTCAGTCGTCATTTCTGTACCGTCAGAAAATTCACTTTCCGTGGAACCCATCAACCCAATCTCCTATCAATAACTAGATGAAAATGATTTTTTAGTCAATCCTACAAACACTCCAGCTCGTTTTTTAAACGGAACAATTTAGATTCTAAAAAAAAATCCTAATATTTTTTCTCTCATGTATTGTAATGTTCAATCTCTTAATAACAAAATCAATGAGATCGAGATGATGAATCGAGAGAAGGATTTCTATGTGCTTTGCCTCTCTGAGCACTGGTTGAGGAAAGAAATCATGGATCTAGTAAGTTACAGATGAATGGGTTTCTATTGATAACCGCTTAAGCGGGTTTTCTGCAAAAATTTTTGCAGAACCTCTTTAAAAAATGGTGGGTTTGCCATATTTATGTCTAACAAATATTCAGACCATGTCCAGCCTCTCGATCTGTCATCTCATTGTCTTGAATTGCATCATGAATTTGCCGGAGTTATTGTTAAAAAATTCAAACTGCTCATCATAGTAATATATAGATCACCCAATGGTAACCTTCAATTATTTTTCAGTGCTTTGGAGAGACTAACTCTATCACTGAATGGATATAAGAATAATAAATATAATATTATCATAGGTGGAGACTTTAATGTAAATATTTTATCAATGGATTCTAGAAGGTCAGATTTAATAAATGAATAATAGATGAAAATTGTAGGGAATTTTATGCTCTTTGAAAAAGTATTGAATAAAAATATCGATAAAAAATCGGTTTTTGAGATATTATGAAAAAACTGAAAAAAGTCCGAAAATTTCGTGATTTTTAGGCTCCCAAAAGTTATGCCTCCAGATATTTTGGTGGAAAACCATGAATTACTCTTACTAACACCCAAATGGACCGATTAAGACAATAAAATCAATTAACAGGATTTTTGATTGGTCGAGGCACAATTTAATGACAATTTGATTGGGCTAAATTACTCCATAGTGCTTTAGTTTTCTCAACAATAATCTATGATTGACCATATCAAATGATTTTGATAAATCGCAGAATATCCCCATAGCACACTCCTTCTGGTCTAGACTATTCAATACGTCCGTAACTACATTTGAGACCGCATCTTTGGTTGAGTGGCGCTTACGAAAACCAAATTGATTTGGGTACAGCAAATTATTATCTTCGAAATATTTTGAAAGTTGATTGTACACTGCCTTTTCGAAAACCTTCGAGAACACAGTCAGTAAAGCTATCGGACGATAGTTCTCCATCTTTGCTTGGTCTCCCTTCTTGAATAAAGGCTTTACAATAGCATATTTTAATTTACAAGGAAACTCTCCACTCTTAAAAGAAAGATTTATAATATGCGCTAAGGGCTTGGCTATTACATATCTTGAAGATTTGATTACAGAAGAAGGTATATCATCCCAGCCTGCTGAAGGGAGGTTTTTCATTTTTTCAATAATTTCTATTACATCCTTCTCTGAGACAATGGTAAATCTGAATGAAGATGTAGGGTTAGTAGTCCTGCCAATGAATTCGGAACTTAGATCGGCGGAGTAAGAAGAAGAAAAAGGAAAAGAAAAAGAGAAAGAAGAAGAAAGAAGAAGAAGAAGAAGAAGAAGAAGAAGAAGAAGAAGAAGAAGAAGAAGAAGAAGAAGAAGAAGAAGAAGAAGAAGAAGAAGAAGAAGAAGAAGAAGAAGAAGAAGAAGAAGAAGAAGAAGAAGAAAATAAGAAGAAGAGAAAGAAGAAGAAGAAGAAGAAGAAGAAAAAGAGAGATAAAAAGAAAAAGAAGTAGAAGAAAAGATGATGAAGAAGAAAATGAACGAGAAAAAGAAAAAGAGGATGAAGAAGAAGAAGAAAAAGGAAAAGAAGAAAAAAGAAGAAGAACAACAACAAGACCAAGAACAAGTACAAGAACATGAAGAAGAAGAGATGATAAGATAAAAATGCACATTTTCATATGCTGTATTGATGGAAGACGGTCACCCATGTTATTCTTATGAGTTTACTTTACTCCCTAGGGAACTTTCATTTACTTTTTCTCCCTAGGGAGAGAACGTGGAGCTTTAGTATTCGATTCCGGGGAGTGAAATGCGACTTTAGATAGTAGGTGGAGGAAAAAGTTGTTTAGAAAAAATGTGGAACTTTTTTTATTTGAACATATAATGTGAGAAGAGATTCCATATAACATAGTAGACTATAGTCTAAAGTCTGTAGAATTATAATTATAGTTGACATTTTTCAATCTGATCCAATGTTACACTCTGTCGATTTCTAATTAACCAGGAAACAATCAACATTGATAATTATTGCTTTCAAAACAATGGATCATGAAAGATAATAATAATTGTTACCGGTATCACAATCTCCACATTAATGACTTTATAGCAGAAAAATCAACAAAGTATTTAAATCCTCTATTTCCTTGTTGGTTTTAAAAATTTGTACAACTATATTACTTATATAGTAGAGTAGGAAATTCCTTATTGCATGATTGCATCACAATGACAGTTTAAGGAAACATTATGTAAAAATTTTGTATAATTCTGCAACTCTATATTTCACAGAATGAGGATGATTGTTGAAACTTCCTATTAACTGACAATTCAATTGAAACAAAGATGCTCAATTAAATTTTTCCCAAGCCGAATTACTACTGCATGAAAGTGGTTCCTCATTAATAAAAAGATTATGAATTACACAATGGAGTTTAATGTACATGGCAGTTATATATATGATCAAACTAAAAACCCATCCCTTGATATTGTACTAGAATGTCAATGTTACTAAACGTAATAATTACTAATAATAATTATCTGTTGTTTCAAACTTAATAAAAATCTTCCACTCTAAGACATTGATATTTGACAAAATATCATTTTGTTGAATACTTTAGAGATGGAATGATTATAGCTATGAGCATTATTTTCAAGTGTTAATCTGTACATTAATTTAAATTGAATATACATTCCATTTAGGTATCAGTGTGAAATGACAGAAGGCCTATGAATGTGTAGAATTCTTATCCTTATCCTGAATGAGAAGTTAACCTGATAATAATAGTTTTTCACCGTTTACAAGGTGATATAGCGGCGGGGTCGTCCAGGGAGTGCAACGTACAACCCATGAAAGAAGTTGGTTGAACAGAACAATCTAATCATATAGATATTTAGGCCACTCATCATATATAATAAGGCAATTTCGTCTTTTGGAGGAGACGATAAGCCGTCGGTCTCAACTACCAAAAAAGTGGTCATCTCTCATCATCATCCCTATCATTACCCACGCTCAAGCCTCAACGCTCATGTGGACATCACACTCGGAAAAAACTTTCTTCAACAAATACTTATTCACAGTATAGCCAATACTTATTATATAATTGACTATGATAATAAGCTGCATAACACCATAGCTTCCTTTAATAGAAGGCCCTGCCCTAATAATATGGCAACGTCGCACCGTAGACACCGTCTTTCCATATCAAAGCATTAAGTATGAGATTTGTACAGGTACAAATCATGCATGTTGACTTGTATGCATATTGGTTTTTCTATCTTTGAGCATATTTTCCATGAAAAACGTTCATGAAACTCTTCGTATAGAATTCCTTTTGTGTTTTTTGTAATGGGTTGTGATAGAGATTAGCAAGAAAGATTAAGAATAGACAGTTATTTATTAAAATAACTTTTGATTTATAGCGAGTCAAATGTGAGAGCGCATCCATTACAACAGCTGATTGGAAAATGATTTCAATGCTTTTAAATGGACCCAATTTCCTACTCTACAAAGTTGTCAATTTTTAGGCCATGGCCTTGTATTAAAGGAAGCCATTATAACACCCATCTTATAAACTCAATATTATTAAGTGATGAGGTATGCAAGATTGAAGCTCTAGCCTCTAGCTAGATAATTTGGAGCAGCCTCTTCACAAAATCAAGCATGAGGTCAAGTATACCTCAACCCTAGCCAATAGCAGTGAAGAGGGTGTACCGTACTTCCTTCATCCCCTCAACAATCGGTGCAGTTCAAGATCGACTTGAAGTGAAGACCTTCATTATCGGGCTTGCTCTGAGATCGAGTGAGAGTCAATCGATTCTGTTATCTACCCTTGACTTGTGCAACGGAATTCAGAATATTAGAATATTGATTATTAGTTAGTATCTTACTAGTAGTGAGGTACTTTATGAGTGAATGGTCAAGAGATATTAGAATATAGAATATTTCCTTTTCAAGTTTCCATTTCCACGATAGCCATACAGAATATCTATTTGAGAATACCACGTGTTTTTTCTTCACGCTGTACCTATTATTTCTCTTATAAAAATTGAGTAGTAGGTCTTATAAATGAACAAATAAGTCACAAAATATTATAGTTAGAAGTTCTTAAAAATTTCAGTTTAGATTACTATAGAGTACCGTACATAGAGATAGACTACACAATTTCATAATTTTCAATGACTATTTGATTGTGGAAAGTCCAAAAAAATGAAATGATCAGAAACTTTCCCAATAAGATTGAATGAAATGTTCATAGTGGCAGTGACTATTAAGATCTCTGGTAAAATATGCTGGAAATGTAATTTATGTGTTCTTCATGAAGTCTGAACGTGACCATAGAATTGGGAAAATTAAATCCCAAAAACTGAATTTAATGGATGAATACATCATAAATGGACAACAATAAAGAAGTTAGTGGTAGCCTACACAGTAAATTTTCAGGATCCTTATCACTTACAATAATGAATAATAACAGAATACCGTATAAAATTAGAGCATAATATTCATATAAGCACAGAATAGTAGTGTTGCTCTCTAGTCCACATCGTTCTGGACCTCTCTGGTCTGTAGTTGAAGTATAAACAGAAATAATTAAATTCTTAATGTGAATACGTTAGAAGAGATCATCGATCGATAATACTAGTAGAACGTAGGCTTGAATGTGCGACTGCACAGGGCGCCTCAGCCAAGGGGGCGCCGCGGCGGCTGATGCAAAACGGGAATTTTAAACATTTCAAGAGATATTGGAATAATATTTCCACTATTTGATAGAAAATTTATTTTACCAACAATTTGAATCCACAAGAAATCATTTCCTATGCATAAATTCCTTCATCATTGCATAATGCATCACTCTGCATAATAAATTAATCAAATGAAAAACCACGATCAATGTATGTATATAAAGCAAGCCAAGAAACGCCCTTCTTAAATTTATTTTCTATGGTTTTCTGATAACCTCCTTACATTCTGTCGACCAATCACAATCCAGTTTACGATAATAACTCCTCCATATATTAATCCTATAATACCTACTAATATTTTTACTGAATTGTTGTAGTTTTTCAAACTTTTCTAGCAAGAGGTCGGTATTAGATCATGAATAGTTTGAGTTCTACTCCATGTTTCCATCATATTAATCGTATGAAAAATAGAATTAATGAGTATAAGATGGGAGTGCGAAATCATATTTTCATCTCATTTCATACAGCATAAAACTATTGAAGTTACACAATAAAAGTAAAACTGAGTCTAGATTCTATAAATAATCTAAAAATATTAATATTAATAATAATAAAATATTCTTCAAATACCAAATTGATAGAATCTTACCAGCCTGAATACATAAATAAATATTATATTAGCACAGGATCGTCAATTAATAGTATATCAGCGTAAGTTTTTGTGTATGAGACACCATCCATCATTTTCTTACTAGCAGCCATTTTCTAAGACAGAACTCACGAAACACTGTCAACCAATAAGAAAAGAGCAGGTGGGGCATGAAGGCATGTCCAAGTCAAATCTGAAACATCACCTGTCAACTGCTTCCATCTTCTGGTTGAATTTGGAAACTTTTCTACCCGATGTTTTCGGCCATTTTGAGCGTAGGTGGAGCTTGGAGGCGTGTCCAATGGTAGTCGAATCAAGTCACTCTATTGCTACTGCCATTTGCTGGCTGAATTAGGAACTATTTCAAATGTTATTCAAGAAAGTTGGGTAGAGCAGTGAAAATGGTTGGAATATTCAATTTGCTTGTTATCAAGTTTCCGAGTTTCTGATTAAAACATCTTTATTTCCAATGAAGTCGAATATTTATGATGATTCCCAATATTTTTCTGTGAAAAATTTATTATTCCCTTCCTCATGTGCTTTCAAGCAAACTAATAAAATAAATTAATCAATAATCAAAATTTTAATATTTCAATGATAAAGTACGGTACATTGTGACAGTTTTGCTCAATGTAGGTAGCCTTAAGTAATTCTGTATTAATTCCCGTAGGCTTTTGCTTATCACGTATACAATACATGAAAATACGAAACAATACGTTGGGATACAATAAGCAAGTCCCTATAATCCTTTTTGCCACACCACATGCAACATTGGGATTTCTTATGAGAAAAATGTGAACATGCAAGGCAGTTTGAATCATATTTGACTTTGTATAATAATGTTGGATTGCATTCGTCTGATAATGAGAGGGGGGGGAGTTTCCAAAATCTCGCCCAGGGCGCCAAAAACCACGTATGGACCTGGCTTGTACTGGTGCTTTATGTTGCTAGCACTCACATAGGTAAACCTATACGTACTAATTATAAGCATTTGCTCATCAAACGATAAATCTCCAAGCTCATGACGCTATTGAAATTCAAGTAGTGTACTACTTAACACGGCTCGTACCCACGAAACAGGTGAAGTGCTCGTATCTTTTAATGTACAGCACTTCACCTGTTTCGCGGGCACGAGCCGCTAGTGGCCAATGCTACTTAGTATCTGCATCCCAGTTTCGGGAATCTCTAGTGCGGTAGGGATTGCTTGGAGAGTCTGATTCCAATGATTTAAGTGCTAGCTGGTTAATTTATTACCCATTGTCTAGTAGTGGCAGACATTGTAGATGATTGCGATCATATTCCAGTACAATTTGCTCGGTAATATTATTGCTATTGTTTAACTAGTAGTTTCAGGCAGAACTGATAGTTTGATTTACAAGTGTTTTGTAATTAATGGCTGATAATTCACGGTGAAGTTACAGCTCATGAACTTTATGCGGTATGATGGTATGGTATATCCTGTCCAAGCGAAGAAGACGATCTGGCAAGATGGGAAAATGACTCCAGTTTGGTCAATATTTGTTCAAGAATCATAAATGTGGTCTTAATAGTAGATCAATTAATTATTTCCTATAATTTGAGATCAAATCGATAATTTTTGAATCAATATTGACCAAGCTAGAGTCATTTTCCCATCTTGCTAGAAGGTGTTCTTTGCTTGGACAGACTATACTCACGTCTATTGGGGGTTTCCAGGTATGATTGAGTAAATAATCTATGTTGTGAATAGGGATGGTGATTATTATTGAACGACTCTCAGAGAGTTTGGAGAGA
This sequence comes from Sogatella furcifera, assembly GCA_017141385.1. NCBI lineage: Eukaryota > Metazoa > Arthropoda > Insecta > Hemiptera > Delphacidae > Sogatella > Sogatella furcifera. The sequence goes on from CM029549.1 coordinate 7,044,862, forward strand.
GTTAGTGGCTTAGTCAGGTACCGTATAGTATTCCCCCGAAATGGTACCAAAAACATCTCCCTCCAACATGTAATGATCAGAAAAGTTTTCTGGCCATGCATCACTAGCATTACATTCAAATTTCATTCAATTTAATTATAAAATACTCAATTATTATATAATATAATCGATTCATTGAAAGACCATCTAGTCTCTCCTCGGAAGATAAGACCATGCGAAACTCCCCAATAATTTTAATCGTTTTCCGTTATAATAGCCAAAGGTTTTTGTGTAATTATTGATTTGTATAACTTTCATTTTTTGAAAAAAAAAATAAATATAAATATTTTATTGAGATTATTTGCTAATTCATTTCCAATGTCAAAACAGTGGCTTACTTAGTTCATAGAATAATCTTCTCAATTTCTATTTTAAATAATTTTTTCCAACTGAAAATTATTATTATAAGCGTATGGCTTTATTTGGTGAGGAGACCAGAAGGTAATTCCACCTCGCCAACATAACCATGTTCCACCAATAGGAATCATGGTGAAAGTCCTTGAGTAAAATCACTGTAATTTAGATTCCTAAAAGTCTTTTACAATTGAAAATTAATGTAGCCTACTTCTTATAATTCTTTTTCCTAATTGAAAATTGATGTACGGTACTTTCCAATTTTTTAGTATATCTTCCTACAGAAAATTGAACTTTTCTCCTAATTACAACTCTTAATTCTCTCTAGCTAGTCACCAATAACAGTAAACCTCACAAACAAAGCATCTCTACCGACGCAAAGAAGTGGACAAAATAAATTGAATAATAGAGTGCAAAAAAGTAGTACTGTACAAACAAGACTTTTCCAGACAAAACAGACGGTGGAAAAAGGAAAGGTCGAGTTTAACCACTGGAAAAACCCCGGCGCACGCAATCTAATAAAGTTACAGCTGAATTAAACCAGCAGTTTTCCACAGAGCTTGGTTTACTATGCAAGAGTACCGCCAGCAAGTAAATATCGAATAAATATTAAATAAGCTCTCGGACCATGTCTTTATACGAGAGTTTGGTGGAGGATAAAGCACGATTATTTTTCCTAGCGGAAACCCCGTAAATTGCCAGGCTAGTGTTGATTTTGCTGTGACAATAAATTGAATTGAGTCGCGTCCAAAAAAGCCACCAAACACCCTCGGGGTAAAGTCTGTCCAAGCAAAAAAGACCCTCTGGGAAGATGAGAAAATGACTCCAGCTCGGTCAATATTGGTTCAAAGATTATTGATTTGGTCTCAACCGTAGGAAACATTCTGATCTACAATATGAGACCAAATCAATATTTTTTGAACCAGTATTGACCGAGCTGGAGTCATTTTCTCATCTTTCCAGAGGTCTTCTGTGCTTGGACAGAATATAGCTTGCCTTACCACAGCGCAGCGCTACGCACACTATACTTTTTATATTATCTTCTCTTCCTTGATTCCCTCTTTACAACTTTTCTACTTCATACCTCTCCAATTTTTGGTTCCACTCATCCCATATTCTATTTGCTATCTTCTAATCCTCCTTTCACTCTTTGTTTGTTCTTTACACCTCTTATTCAAACAGTGTATTTCTTCAATCCTACATATTGAACCTTCTTTCAATTTCAAATTGTTTATTCAAATAGAATACAATAGACTTCACAAGGTAAAATTAAATATTAATAGGCCCTCATTCATCTGATTAATACTAGCGTAATTTCTTGTGTATGATTCAGTTATCACTCCATATTCTCTCCTTATTCTTGAATTTTTCATTATTCAGCTTCCCTTTTCCTTCAACGTTTTTTCACTTCTTTGTTTCTTCTAAATATTTTGCTCACTTTCACTCAACTTCTTCTCTATCACTTCCACTCTTGTATTTTTCCTCATATTTTCCACCATTTTTCTTTTTTGTCTCCATAATCTTGCTCTTACATGCTCATCTTCTCCTTTTTCTATAATTTTTGAGTTTTCATATTTTTCTCCAGCTATTTTTCAGAATGATTTTCATGCATTTCAAACTTCTCACAGTATGTTCCCTTTTTATTCTTCTCCGCCTTCTCCTTACCTTCTTCTATTCACAGTATTTTATTTCTTTTGTCTCATTCCTCCTCAGAAATGTAAGCTTATTGCTTTGATTTAGACAAATAAGAAAAATATGACTGAAATATATTGTTGTTGACTACAACTTTTCAATGAAATATCTTCATTAAATTCTCCCCTTCTACTCTCAAACCTGAATTCCGTACAACGAAAATTTCTTATTGCCATCATTCAGTTGGTCCTTGTACTCTGTAGGTGACATTCCTCATAAAAAATAAAAATATTACATTTCAACGAGATTTCTCCCGTAGAAAGCTTCGCATTTTAGAGAAGAGTTTCAACTTTATAGCCTTGATGTTATTTTTTCTCTCAGCTCATGAGTAAATTCCAGTTCAAACACAGAACTCGAATGTCATCAAAAAATGGCACAGAAACATTTTTATATAATACACCACGTCAAATTCGACAGTTGGCCTATTTCATAAGAACAAAAACCCCAGTAGAATGACCCGGTACATTGGTGATATTTCTCATAAAGAATGAGAATATTATATTTTTACGAAATTTATATTCCCATTTAAATGGAATTTGAATTGAATGTGAATGTGAATTAAATTTTTCTAATATTTTCAGAGAACTTCATTCTTCATTGTACAAGTGAATGGCTGATTGGTTCATTTATTGTGAGTTTCATATCAATACAAGTAGTAAACTTCAATCCTTTGTTCATTCACAATTTTTTCCGAAAAGAAAATCATCATCGCACCAATCAGATAGTACAATATCTCCTCCAATCAGCTTCAACACGCTGTCACCACCTTGTCAATTTTTGAACCGCGAGCGCCCGATTTCATGCTGATTTGATGAGAGGAAAGTTTGCAAAAATTTCCGACCCACCTTTCACTTTTACATTTTCGAAATGGCAAACCAAACGACTATAGTCTGTCCAAGCAGAGAAGACATTCTGGCAAGATGGGAAAATACCTTCAGCTCGGTCAATACTGGTACAAACTCATGAATTTGGTCTCAAATTGTAGAGCAAGATGTTGTCTAAAATTTGAGGCTAGATTGATAATTTTTCAATCAATATTGACTGTGCTGGAGTCGTTTTCCCCATCAGGCCAGAATAACTTCTTTGCTTGGACAGACTATACCCTGCTGCCCTAATTGGAAAACGTGACTCTATATACTCCCCTATCTATGTTCGCCCGATACTTTTATTCATAACACATTTTCCAACAAACGTTTTTCCGTGCATCAACCTTGCCGAATTTTCTATTGTATCAGGTAACTCGTTACGAATCACTGCAAATAACACGTATATTGATTGACTTTCAGCTCCCCATTTCGATCACGATTGATTGTAATCGGAATTCATGATAAACATTGATTCATATTTCAAAATATACAATCAGAAATGATAAAGTAGTCGTAGTTTTTTTATGTTTGTAGAAACGGAATTAGTTGAAAAGTACAATCATTCAAATTTGAAGAATCAAGAGCTTTTGAAATCATAGTTTAACAAATAATAATTAACAATTGTATTAACAAAGAACTCGTGTTTCGGATTTTAAAAACTGGACTAATTTAAAGTTTTAGGAATTTCGTTTCATTGATTGATTAAAGCTTTCGAATTAAGTAGTTTCAATCGATTAACTTCACTATCAATTATTATTATTCTGGACGGAGTTGCAGTCAAATTGAGCTTGGATAATTGGAAATTCTATTTTTCACAAATATTACACATCCATTTAAAAACTTGACTTGTCTTTGATCAATTCAAATATATTCCGATATTCCTTGGTAGTATAGTTTTGCAACTTTATGATAAATTTGGATTTTAAAACATTTCATTTTATCCATTCATTTCATGATATACGATGACATACCTGACTCAAATATGGTAATACGTTTGGTGGAATGGAACAATGGTCAAATTTTGAATAATTGGATTCCAGATTCCATTACACTATCTACTACACCAAACTCCTCTTATATGACAAGTATACTTGAAACTTGAATTAAAATACCTAGCTGAATGGTTCGAAAGGTTTAAATTGATTGATATCCACTACAGCACTCAATTTTAAATCAACTGTAACCTCGTATATTAGAACTCTTTAAATATGCTATTGTTGTTCATCCACCGTTTTTCAAAATGAAGCTCAATAGTGCCTAACCCGCTTGATGATGTGCAATACCAGCACGAAACAATTGTCGTGCCATAAAAACGTGAGTAATTTCACTACAGAGTTTTAATGTTCTTTTAATTTCTCCAAATAGTATCTTGTTGAATGCCCCACAACATTGAAACTTGACAAGAATATTTTTAATTAAAAATTATGCCCGTGCACCGGTGTCAAGTTTAATGATTCAAATAGTTGAAAATAACTTTAATCATTTCATTACTTAATCCCATTCCCCTATCTGTTATTATTTGTACCTACAGATTTCATTATTTCAAGTACCTTTTATTGGAATAAAGATGATAAACTTCACCAAGAAGTTTACACGTTACAACTGAATAAAGCATTCTACTAAATACAAAACGAAATTCAGATGTAATTATTTCAAGACTCATCGCGTGTCTGAAGAAGTAATTCAGCTACTTTAGACAATTGTTGAAACAATGCCCGAAAATTATCGTTACACTTGCTCAAGGACGTGCTTCGTAAACAAGAATAAAAACTTTTGTGAATGAACCAGAATCGTAAATCTCCCAAAAAACACGCGACCAGGAAATTCGTCTGACGTGAAAAGCACACGATAACAGTTGAAATTACTTTCAATAGAACCGTTGTCTCGTTGAAAAAAATGCATCTTCCACGTGAGTCTAGTTTACGCTGAGAGAAGTTTCCAATTTCAACAGATATGGGATAAAAACGTTAATTGTTATTCCAATTGTTTGGAAACAATCGAATCTGTAATCACAGTCAAGGATTTTCGAAGATTTTCAATGCCATAGTAAATTGTAAATATTTTTTGGATTTCTGTCCATTGTAATTTGTATGAACAAATCTGTCATTCTTGACAATGTCTTTGTTATTCATCATAGATAAGAGGTTTTGATTCTAGATTCTAGAATATTACAAATATAGGATATCGGTACGGCTTATCGTTTCAATACAATCAAATCAAATAAAATCAGTGTATTTAGTTCAACTATGCATTAAATTATGTAACCTGTAGTGCAATATTTATCTTGAGCTATGTCTACGCTTAGCAAAAATCTTGAATCCAGATGATAGATTCGAATAAAATTGTAGAAACTAAAACTAAATTCTAGCATCTCATATTGGGGCAAAATAATCATTGTTATTCCAGTTACCTCTTTTGATCAACTCTTCTGATTGTTATTCAGTAGTCTCTTTTGATTAGCAAATGACTTATTGAAACTAAAATTTGATCTAAATTCTAGTATTATGTCTCATATCGGAGAAAAACAATCATTCTTATTTCAGTAACCTCTTTTAATTATTGTACACTGGCGTACCCACGAAACTGGTGAAGTGCCCGTATCTTTCCCTGTACAGCACTTCACCTGTTTCGTGGGCACGAGCCGCCAGTGTTGGTGTATTGGCTTATTGGTGATGAGAAGATAGAATTTTCCCAATAATAGTACATAGTTCTAATAGTCTATACGCTTGTGATCAAGTAATACCTGTCCTTTTTATCAAATTTCAAAAAAGTGAATCTTTTTGAGAAATTAGTATCTAATTCTAGAAATTAGATTTCTAGAAAATAGATTTTAGAAAGTAGTATCTAAAATCTCCCTTAGATATAAGAAGCTTATTGTACATCCATTTTTAAATGCAAGCGCCAGCCATCTAACAAGCAAAAAACTGACGTGAGACCAGGCCTAAACGGAGGCTTTCAAGAGGAAAACTTGAGACATTTTCCAAAGTAGCTGATAAAGTAGCTAAGGGACAAGGCAGCTCTCAGGAAAAATCCGGAGCGCCATAATTCTCATCCAGGGAGAGACTGGCTGGCTTGCTCAACCATCCTTCAGTCGAGCAAAGAAGACATTCCGGCAAGATGGCAGAATCACTCCAGCTAGGTGAATATTGGCAAAAAAATTATAAATTTGGTCTCAAACTATAGAAAACATTCTGTTCTACAATTTGAGACCACATTCATAATCGGTGAACCAATATTGACCTAGCTGGAGTAATTTTCCCATCTTGTCGGAATGCTTTCTTTGCTCGACAGACTATAGGCTATGTCTAAAGCACAGGAAAAGATTATTTGAGAATATTTAAACCCAGAATGAATTTCCCAAAGTTGACAAGAATGTGTAATGAATCCTATCCAAAATACATGGCAAAATTACTAGGTGAATAGAAATTGCAGATAAAAAATGATTGGACGCTTCATTATGTATTTACTAGCTCGTAAATGATTTTAGGTCTACTGAAAGGTTAGCCGGAAAATTATTTAACAATATATAATAGTAACACTCTGATATTCAAATTCAAAACAGTTGATTATCATCAAGAACTTGTGGGCCAGGTCCCTCGCGTGGGGTGTGCGGAGTGTGCGACCACGGCTAAGGGGGCGCTGCGGCGGCTGATGCAAAACGGGAATTTTAAACATTTCAATTTGGCTATTAGAATAATTTTTTCACTATTTGATAAAAAAAACTCATTTCACCAACAACTTGAATCTACAATAAATTATTTCCTCTGCATAAATTCATCCATCATAATGAATTGATCAATTGAAAAAACACGATCAATGTATGAAGCAAGCCAAGAAACGCCCCTCTTAAATTTAATTCTATAGTTGACTGACAACCACCTCATGACGACCAATCACAAGTCAGTTTCCGATAAAAACTCCTCCATATAATAAGTAATCCTATAATACTAATATTTTTACCGAATTGTTGTAGTTTTTCAAACTTTTTTCTGGCAAGAGGTCGGTGTTAGATCATCAATAGTTTGAGTTCTATTCCATTATATTCATCGTATAAAAAATACAATTAATGAGTATTAATCATATTTCAATCTCATTTCATACAGCATAAAACTATTGAAGTCTAGTACTGGCCTAAGTTACACAATAAAAGTGAAACTGATGCAGGGGTTTTCCAAGCACACTCAAAGTTAAGGGACCCTCAAATTTTGATGAACAGCTGACATTTTCTATGATAAGTATAGAAAGTGTAGTAAAGTGTAGTAAACTTGAGGGTCCCTCAAATTTGAGTGTGCTTGGAAAAACCGGGCAAGAGTCTAAATTCCTAACTTAATAGAATCTTACCAGCCTGGATACATGAATAAATTAATATTTTTATAGCCTTTTAGCACAAGATCGTCAATAGTAAATCAGCTTAATTTTTTGTGTATGATAAATACCATCCATCATATTCTGCTAGCAGCCATTTCCTAAGACAGAACTCCCGAATCACTGTCAACCAATAAGAAAAGAGCAGGCGGGGAATGAAGGCGTGTCCAAGTCAAATCTGAAACATAACTTGTTAGCTGCTGCCATCTACTGGTTGAATTTGGAAACTTTTCTAACCGATGTTTTCGGCCATTTTGGTCGTAGGCGGAGCTTGGAGGCGTGTCCAATGGTAGTCGAATCAAGTCACTCTATTGCTACTGCCATCCATTTGCTGGCTGAATTTGGAACTATTTCAAATGTTATTCAAGAAAGTTGGGTAGAGCAGTGAAAATGGATGGAATATTCAATTTGCTTGTTATCGAGTTTCTGATTAAAACATCATTATTTTCAGTGAAATGAAATATCTATGATGATTCATTTTTTGTGAAAAATTCATTATTCCCTTTCTTATGTGCTTGGATCGAAGCAAACTAATAAAAGGGGCGCCTGCCAAAATCTCGCACAGGGCCCCAAAAAACCACGCGAGGGCCCTGTTGTGGGCTATAAATATGTTATTAGGTCTACTATAAATAAGCCAGAGATTCATCAATGAATTCCATTCATCAAAGTCCTCTGATATTGGGAAATTTCTAATATAAGACGTAATTTTGTTTCAATTTTGCAATAGTTGGCTTTTTCCGCTCTATAGCTGGGAAGACCCACAGTGTAAAGTGTATTTATGACTTTGTGGCACAGTTACATATATCCTTTGTGCATTCAAAAAACTCTTTCCTATTGTTTTCAATTTCCATAAATCATTCTGAACTAAATGATCAACGTCAAACCTGTCGCTATATATCTCTGTCTCTCACCTGAGTATCAACCCTAATCAAATTCCTTTATTAAAAGCCTCTTCGCGCTCAACCTATTCAAAAGAAAAAATTTAAAAAAAACCTGTTCCATGTTCATATTTAACTAGAAACTATCAATAACAGTTGAAACTAAAGAAGAGAGGGCATTCCAAATTGAAATGCATAACAGTACAGAACGGCACAATAATTCTTTATCCATTCTTTTTGTTCTAAGCTCGCCGATCGTAACTATTTTCTAGCGGCATCTGGCTCTTAAAATAGAAATAGTTGCCTCCAAAAATTGTCCAGTCACCGTCCGATGACTTTTTAATTTCGAGATCGCTCTCAGAAGTATAGGCTGTCCAAGCAAAGAAGACATTCTGTCAAGATGTGAAATGACTCCAGCTCGGTCAATATTGGTTCAAAAATTATAAATTTGGTCTTAAATTGTAGTGGACACTTTGTTCTACAATTTAAGACCAAATTTATAATTTTTAAATCAATATTCACCGAGCTGGAGTCGTTTTCCCACCTTGCCACAATGTCTTCTTTGCTAGGACAGACTATACCTGCAAACCGCACATTTGCAATGTTATTCTTTCAGTTACAGTTGAGTGACGTCAGAGGCCAGGCCGGGCCAGCCGAGTGGAGTGAGCTTATCTTCCGACATGCATGATTTGACAATCAATGCCAGACCACCAGTTCCGAGCCGAGCGGAGCACAGCTGAAGCATCCTCAAACCCACCAATCAATATAGACTACCTGCCTGTAATGTACAGTACAGGTATAATGCATTACTGTGCATACCCACATTTCGATTCAATAACATACAATGTTGCACTGGACAACATTACAAACTTGTATGAATTGTGTAAGAAAACATTCCACCCTGAATTAATTGTGAGAAATCATTGTAGTCAATGCCAGTCTACATCATATATAATTAATGTATAATTAATATGTATAATATGTATAATATGTATAATATGTATAATATGTATTAAAATATGTATAATTACAAGTGTATAATTAATACTGTATTGCTGCACTCGAACCTAACAGCCTTATTGAACTAGAGCTTACATATTGGTGTATCAATATATATTATATGTGCTGAAACTATGTAGGCTATCTCTAAATTAAAAGAAAACTTTGCAAGTCTATAAACTTCTTAGTCTAAATATTAAGCTAAAAATCTATAGAACTGAACTACTTTAAATCAATCCTGTTACAAAGTACTACTTTTCAATCAATTACAAAGTCTATGAGCACTGGAAGGCAATATTGTGTCTTGTAAAGATTATTTCAGATTACATGATTGTTTTTAAAATGAGTGATTAAATTAAAAGTTTTAAAAATTCAATAGTTATTTGTCTCTGTATATTTCTAGACTGTTTCAATTTGGAAAGGAACAGTCTTGGGAGAAATCCTGAGGTACTCTCCATTAAGAATTATTGAATAAATTATTAAGATTTGAATTTTGTCGTTTTTGACACAATGAAACTTCAACCGGTATTATTCTTTAACATCAGGTTACCGTCATAAATGTACAGAATAGGCAAATAGACTATAAATAGGTATTTGAGAAGAAATAGGATATGCTGAAAATTCTAAATAGACTGCAAAAAAGGCGATTATGGTAAATGAGCTTTACAGCCACTACACACACCATTAACACTCAAAAAATGTCTGAGCTCGAAACGCTCTATTTACGTAGATAACTTTAAAATGTAAATATTCCCTTTTCTGGGAAATGGGATATTTTGTGGCTCAACATTGTTATCTTTCCTAGTTACATTGAAGGTAAGAATGTATCATAAAACACGCCCATTTTCACAAAAAGAGAAAGAACGTGGAATATTGTTAATTTACAGACTTCATCCAAAAAGTATATTTGAGACTGAGAATTAGATTATTATACTGTATTACTGCTCAGCTTTATAGGTAGACTTCAACTATATCATTTATTTATTCATTTGATCACAATTATAGCCTACTATAAAAGGAACGAAAATACAGGCATTCGCCCAAAACATCTTCTATTCCAATTTAGATTCAAATGTCCGAATTCAGATTATGTTTCTTTGAAATATTCACTCACACAATTTTCACTCTGAAAAACACATTTATGGAAAAATTATCGATTTAAAAACCAGGATGGTTGTTTTGAAAGCCAGATCAACACTTTTATCATGATCAATTATTGGATAGAAAAATAAATTTAAATGAATAACATACAGTAATAACCAACACTTATTTTTGCAATAGATGAAACCACTATTGGAGGAATATTGGGAATAATAAGATGTGCTTCATTGATGTACTATACTACTCAATTTTTTTAATTATAAAATATCTAAAGAAAACCAGTATTTTGAATACAGTACAAAGAAATCAAATTCATAAGAGAAAAATGCTCTCCTGAAGGGGAATGTATCTTTTAATGTACGGTAGTGCTCTTCTAAGGAAACTGTATTTATCCGTAAAATGATTATATTCTCACACCAGCCCTGTATCATCTTATGCAATAAATAAAAATACAATAATAATACAAAAATATGATATTGTCTTCAATACCTTGATACAATACAGTATTATAATTCAATAATCTGGAGTTCATCTTCCCAGAGTTTTACGACCTAAACCATAATCCCCCACCATGAATCTCACTGCACTGCTAGGAGGAATCTTGCTCTATAACTCCCTATTAACAAAAGATGAGCCTCGATAATGGGTTCCTAGTCTGTGGAGGGGTGAGAAGCCCCCCCTTGCCAGGTTGAAGAGCAAGTTCTAAATATTTTATTGAATCAACTCTTGCGTTGAGTTTCGAACAGCGCGTCAGGTAATAACATTGGAAACACTTTTAAAAGCCCGAGAGTACTATACTCTTCATTTCATGTAACTTTCGACTCTGAATACATTGTAGTTCCCAACTTAAACGTGAATCGACAAGTCGGAGCTTACATAAAATGAGGTTTAAAGTGAAGGAAGGTATGCCGCATGACGCTGGAGCTAAAACTTCTGGAAAAAGTGAAAATGTTGCTTGAGGGTTGGAGTGAATTTTCCACCCACTTCATCGCCTCTAACACCCGACAAACTTGTAGGTGTAACGTGGCCTTATCTCCGGGCATTTTGGAAACATTCATCTCATATTGCATCACAATGTAATGGATTGGATGACACAGCTGAACACACCTGTACCTGTCTAGAATCAATCTATAAATTTTTCAGTCTATAGTAATTTTTTGGTCAATTTATCTGAATTAGAGAGTGTAATGTCCAATTGAGGGTTGTCCAAACTATTATTGTAGTTGTCCTGTAATTTTCATTGATTTCTTGTAATTTTTTGGTCAATTTGTCTGAAGTGGAGAGTGTTGATCGATTGAAGGCTGACTATACACTATTATTGTACAGTAAATGAGAGCTGATTTTATTGTTATTGTCCAAAAATAAACTAGAATTGCTAAATTGTGCTGTTATTGTTGGTGTTATTAAGTGAAGGGAGTGAAAGCCTAACATTGCAGAAAGTTTAATTGAATCGATAAAATTAATTTGACTTCATGGGATAGCCTATTATTGCTATTTTCACAATAAAAGCTGTTAAATAACAATATACAACATTTAAGTTTCTTCTTACTTTTGATTGGTCTAATCCTCTCTCTTTCTTTCTCTCTCTTTCATTGGGCTCTTCACACTTATCTGTCATCTGCCTTCAATATTTTTTGGGTTTTCCAGCGTTTAGGAACAGTATTAGTCGTTCGGCACACTCTTATAATAATCCTGAAGCCTTTTTCGTATATTATTGTCTTCAGTCTACTTCTTGGTTTCAGTTAACCTCATGAAAATATTACGTAGTATATTGAATAAGTTATGATTAAATAATTGATAAATAAGAAAAAATAATTAATAAAAATATCCCACTCACCACTATTTGTTCTGTTTTCTGAATCGCATGGCCACTGATCTGAAAAGGATTGAAAACAAACGATCAGCAAGATAAGTTTGTTAGTGGTTTATGAGGATCATGAAGTAAATATTCAGAGATCTTATTTCGGTATAGATCAATATTATTAAACTTATACATGAAACATTACAGCTTATGAAAATAATAGCTTCTGAAAGAATAATTTTCATGAGATTTTCCACAACTATCAACATTTTTTCATCAATGACTCTATGAAAAAAAGCACTGTAGCATATTTAATGGCACTCAATCATTCAAATTTGATTATTCTCAATAATCATAAAACTAGGAAAGGTAGACTATAGTAATAAGGGTTACCCCAATTTCTTTTCCCTCAATAACATACATTTATGTAGATTCATTGTTAATCACAAATTGTTAATATCAAGGTATCGTAATATATAATTTATAGCCCATATCTATAAAAATGATTTAGCAATTTCCTTATTGGGTTGAATATATCTTTGCATGATATTTTTCAATACGGTACAGTAAATCAAAATAATGTTAACTAAAAACAGATCACATTTATTGTCCGCATGTCATCCATAAATCATTTAATATTATACGGACATTTAATTCACCTATCTCTGAAACAAAGTATTCAATTCAATAAATTTACAGCTAATTCAAAGTTACCTGGAACATTTCCCTAATCAGTTAACCCAATCTGAAGTTAACAAGTTTGTCAAATACCGAAGTTGGCATAAGGAAACGGTAGTTACACCTTAAAAAAACTCAACCATCCACATTTGACAAAGAATTTGTTTCAATAAGAGACAAATAAAACACGGCTTCCTGCTGGAAACGGAACTCAAGGTCGTCCAGCTGATATAGTCTGTCCAAGCAAAGAAGATATTCTAGCAAGATGATAAAATGACTCCAGTTCTATTAATATTAGTTCAAATATTATAAATTTTGTCTCGAATTGTAGGAAACATTCTGATCTACGATCTGATACCAAATTTATAATTTTTGACTGAATATTGACCGAGCTGGAGTAATTTTCCCATCTTGCCAGAATGTCTTCTTTGCTTGACCAGACTATACCAGCACATCGACCTGATCTAAACTGTCAACTATAACTATATTTACTCTTCAAAATAAATACCCCTTGACTTCCACTATAACTATATTTACTATTGTGAACGTGAAATGTATATAAAGTAGGCTATAGCAAACGTGTCATGCTATCAAGCACATTCCATGCTATTTAAACATGAACATTTCCTTTCACTCCATTCTACAGTGATTCAATAAATATCAACTGAAGTTCTTTGCATTCTCTCAACTTCAGCTGCATTCCTAATTCTTTATGATAATATTGTTTGTATACAAAGTTAATGTTGGAAATAATTTATAAATTATGATTTCACAGATGAAGAACTCTGACTACTATCCACAGGAAACGGAGGTGTTCTAAGGATTTACATGTTTCAGGTGTTTTAAGGCTAATAAAATATACAAAACCTTGGAGAAAGAAGGTTTGTTTTCATATTCTATTATTCTAAAAGGTTTCCAGAAAATGTAAAGTTTTGTATTGTCTTTCCTACTTATATTATCATTGAATTTATATTGACTGACCAAAAACAGCGACCCCGTATAGAAAAAGCTGAAGAAGAAGAAGAAGAAGAAGAAGAAGAAGAAGAAGAAGAAGAAGAAGAAGAAGAAGAAGAAGAAGAAGAAGAAGAAGAAGAAGAAGAAGAAGAAGAAGAAGAAGAAGAAAAGAGAAGAAGAAGAAGGAAAAGAAGAAGAATATTGACAGCTTATTACTTCTGTCTTTTTTTGTCAATGGCTAAACAGCCCATGAAGGGCTTAGGTCTGCCAGCTGGTTGCCAGTTTCATATTCACTCCTCTAACCTCTTACTTCTGTCTTACTTAGCTCATAATTCATTTTATGAATTATCGATGGTTGAGGTCGAATATATGGTTGATGCCTATATTGTTGCTCACAGAGCTTGGAAAATGATAAAATTTAAATGAGCTCAGCAGTAAATCTATCAAAATAATGATTGATCACTGTACAATAGCTAGGATTAACACTCCAAATAAAATATTGGAAAGTCCCTCCGGGAAAACATTGAAACAAACATTCGATAATTGAATATCATCAAGTCATTAAATAATTTATCAAAATATCATTTTGTTCACTTATTCAGATAAGTTTGATTAAACTCCTGTCATACAATGTTCAATCTATCGAGGAAATGCAAAGAATGTTAGTCTTGAGTAAATAACTTATAAATTTGAAAATCTTGCATTATAATCGGTATTTCCGAGTGTCAGTCAGCAATCAAGATATGCATTGGAACTTTCCAATATAATCAATTTGGGGGATTGGAACATGATAAAAAATAGTTCAATAATATTTACTGCAATCTGACACTGAAAAATACAAAGAAAATTCTTTACAAAACTTACAAAGTTCACATTATAGAGCTCTGTTTTGAAGTTTTATTACCAAGAAATTTCCTTATTCCTCTAAAAAGCAACTCGACTTTATGAAGACAGTATACAAACTTTCCCCAGCTTTCAGCTTCAATTTAATTAAAGTTTTAATTTACTTTTGTTGCTTCGAAACGAATGTCATTCAAAGAGGAATTCATAAATTCGTTTTCCACCTTGAATTAAGGACTAGAAGAGAAAGGAAAGATTCAGAAGAAAATGTATTAAAATTGCTCTTTTCAAGTTATATCTCATAAAAATTTCAGACTGTGCATTTCATCTTTTGCTCGAAGCATTTATTATTAAGAACGAGTTATGAACGTATTTTCAAAATTACAAGAGTAGGAGCTTAACACGGAAAAACTCGATTCAGATACTGTTTTCAAGGATATTGTCCGTTCATAGTATGGAATTAATAAAAATTGTAATCAAACAGAGAATAATATAATTTTATTTCAATAGCTTTAGAAACTACTTAATAAATTTTATACCATTACAAAATTCTGGAGATGGAAATATGTTGGAGATTTATTCAGTTTATTAATTAGAAGTGTTCTATTTTCTATCCCAGATTATATTATTGATAGAATAGTGGGACAATATAATTCTGTACTCACAAAAATTAAATAACAATCAATTAACTCACAAAAGAGATGAAGTTTGAGATCTGGGGTATGCGGATATCTAACAATAAAACTAAAATAAGCAATAATTCATTCAATTTGAATTTCAATTCATTAGAAAAAAATGATCAAATTCCAATTAGCTCTTGATTTTCAGGCCCCAAATCATTCATCTCCATCTACAGAGTTCATCTTCTTGTCTTCGATATCCAGAGTTAGTTTACCTAGCTTTTTTAATAATATTTAATTTTTTTGTTTTAAATGGACGATTTACACTAAGTCTAAAAAGACCCATAGTGGCACATAAAAAATAGTACTGTTAAGTTATAAGCATTCAATTTATTTTGTAGCCTAATAATAAAATAATGTATCAGATTGATACATTGGTCAATATTTACGATTGCAGAAGTCCTTTGTCAATTCATATAGCAATATATGGAGATTCTAATTAGGTATTATTAAAATTGAATTTAGTTCAAAAATGTAAAGTAATTTGACAAAAATTTTCTATATAGTAAGATATTGAATAATAACTACCCAGTTTTCCGGTTTAAGAACATTTTTTCCGTGTTTTCAGTTCATTAACAATACACCCAAACCACAGACTAAAAAACATTTGAGATATCAGTTTCTTGATAACACTATCTCAGACCGCTGTAGAATAACAACAGCGGAAACAAATTTAGACAGGTGCAAGTGTTGTTTACTTGATGGCGGATGACTTTGGGTTTCTGCTAATCGCAAGATCGGTCCACAGATGCATTAGATTTAGAAGATAAACGGAGCAAAAGACGACGATTCAGTTGAGCAGTAAATGCTTGGAAACACAGAGTGAGTTCCTTCTGTACAAATCAGTTTCACTCTTACAAATTAGAGGGAAATATTTCAAGAAGTTTCTCAAAGAAACTACCTGTATTACTAGTAACGCAGTATTCACTATGCATTTATTGTGGATTATTGCTCGAAAATTTATTTATTTATTAATCTATTGGCAAAAACACATTGGTAAGAAAGAACAGGCATAGCCAAATTTTCATTCAAATATAGTCCAAAATTTGAGGTTACAAGTCCAAATTTCTTCTTCAGCCGAAGGTTTCTTACTTGAAGAAATGACCTGAAAGTAATAATAATTGAAAAATTTTGAATTTTGAAGGGTTGATCCGAAAAACACAGAATAGTTCCCAAATTTTATTAAAAAATTGATTGAAATACTCCAGTTTCTTGATGGAAAAATTATCAATGAAGAGGAGAAGATGAAAAATAAAAACGTAGGAGATGGAGAAATAGAAAGATAAAAATGATAGAGAAAATAAGAAGAAGCTACGAGAAAAGGATGGAAATAGAAGATAATGAATTAAATGTGAGAAAAGCAGAGGAAGTAACAATGAGAAGAAGAACAATGAGGAGGAGGATGATAAGAAGAATGAGAAGATGAGGATGTGGTTAATTAGAGGAAGAGGTGATAAGAAAAATGTAGGGATAGAGGTACAAGAGAAATAAGAATATTTATTAAGTATAATATAAGAGCGTGAATGAAGCAGATAAGTAGAAACTAGGAAAACCAGATAATTTTGGAAAGAGATTAGGAGTTTGAAGAAAAAGTGATCAGAATTAGAAGGAATAATGTAAAGTGGTAAGAGGGGGGGGAACAGTAAGCAATATGAAGAAGAAAAAAGAAAGAAGATATGAGGAGGTAGGAAAATTAAGAGGAAGCAATATTAAGAAGACACAAATTAAGATAAGATGAAGGAATAGACGATTATAGAGAGGAGAATAAATGGAGAGAAGAATAAGGAGAAGAAGAATAAGAAGAAGAAGAAGAAGAAGAAGAAGAAGAAGAAAAACGTGCACCGCGTGACTCCTCTAGTTCGCAGAAGAGTGTGCACGGGCCATGCCACTAGTATACCACTCTCTCCAGCAGACCAGAAGTGCTCCTCTCAAGCAGCATTTTGCGCGTCACTCCGTCAGTCAGTTGCAAATGACCGGTCGCCCGACACACACTCGGCTCTAGAACCGGCTTGCTCTCTCTCCCTCTGTCTCCCTCATTTCGCCAATTCCGGCAACCCAAATTAATATTGTTGTGTTTGTGTGCCCAAATATCATCAACCATCACCAGTGAGTTCCCCCTAGTGCGCGATTTTACTGGATTTTACTCTTTTTTCAAAGCATCACTCAATTTTCGAAAAGTTTTTCAATACTCTCCATTGTATTACTGGACTGTGTTCTCCCTTTCACAGAACATCACTCAACTTTTGAAAAGTTTTTCAATATTGTATTAGTGGACTGTGTTCCCTTTTCCAGAACATCACTTAATTTTTGAACTCAATTTTGCGATATTCACTTGATATTTCGAACTCCATTTGATACGATATTGGTGGAACAGTGCTGCTTTTTTGACGAAATAAATAAATTTTTGTACGGTTTCCGATAACTCATTATCGGCGGAAGAGTTTTAAGCAGTGTTTGAGATTTTTTGGATTTTGTGCTGGATTTAGAACAGTGTCAACAATGAAATATTCATCATGGTGTTCTTCGGCACATGTGTTACTTGCTATTGTGTTGATGACAGTGAATACAGCCTCAGCTGGTGAGTCAATTATCAAATTATTAAATTTTTTATATTTTTGTGAATTTTGTTTGTTACCTTTTCTGTCTCCATCCTACCTGCATTTTTTTAATATAATTTGAGGAATGATCATTTTATCACTTACATTAATATAAATTTCATCCCATTAATCAATAATTATTCGTTCATTTTCAAGCTATAATAGAAATTATAATAATCCTCATTTTTCAATAATTATTCATTCATTTTTAAGCTATGATGGAAATTATAATAATCTTATAAAAATTTTCACTGTATTTTATTTGTATTCAGTAAGATAGGTTTAATGAAATTTGCTTATTAGTCTCCAGACTGGATAGCAATAGTCAGGCTATTTGCAAAAATAGAATCAAATTAGAAGTTCAACAAAATTAAATAGAGAAGAACAGAAGACATTATGAGACTGACAGGAGAGAGAAAACTATGTGGCTGTATTATCTTTGTGAATATTGGAAATCTGCGTATTATAATTTAGACTGTTAGAAGGAGGAAATGTGGAGCTTCAATAATATTATAAGTGTTACAGAGATTCTTGTATCAAACTCAATTTTTTTCTATTATTCGACTAGGAACTAAGTTATACAGTTTAGTTCCCCAGAGTCCCCATTCCCCAATAATAAAAGATTGAGCTGAAATGAAAATCAATATTGATCTAAAGAAGAAATATTTATCTACAATAAATATTGAGAAAATAATTGACCAATAGAAGAGGAAAATATTGATCAATAGTAGATATGAAGAGAAATATTGATCAATGAAAGAGAAAAATATTGATCAATAATAAAATAATATGAAGGGAAATATTGACCAATAACAGAGAAAAAATTGTTGTAGAATAACAGGATTCCCAAATGATTCATTACTATCGAATCAGCACTGTCGATTGTTTTCTCAACTTACAATCATTATTATTTTCAATTTATCAATCTCAAATAATACTGTGGAGTTGTAAATCAATAAATTCAAACCGGTTGATTAAAACATGAAGATAATGTGGTTTCAAATATCAGATTTGGTGATATCTTAACAGTTTATTCCACAAGCTTCCTTTTTTCCTGTGTTAACAACAATAATAATATCCTCATCAAAACCAGTGACAGTTTCAAGTAAGCTTGTAAGCAAATAGGTGACAGTTTCCTTAGCCTCCTTAGCTTCATGTGAGGAAAACATTCGAACTATTTCCGTTGAAATATAGTGGGATTTCCTTTTTCATTTGACATTATCCATATTTTTCTCAATTTTGTTGATCACTATTTTTCTATTTGAATTAGATTATTGTTTTGAAACTGATTGGGATTTGTTTGTTCACGTTTCAAATTGAAAGATTGTATAAAATGGAAGAGTTTTGATAAGAAAGAATTATTATGAAGGACAACAAACTGAAAACAGTAAACACTATTTGGTGTTTTTATAAAATTAACGTATTGTATTTTCTCCGTTCATGGCATTCAATTTCCAAAACAAGCCCCACTGTTGATCTATTCTGATTGTATAAGGTGGTTCGATGCATTCAATATTGTATAATGAATATAATAAATTAATAGCAAATATAGCATACAATAGAAACGTATTACGTTCTTCCTTATATTCAAAATAGAATACAATAGCTGAGAATCATGTAAAAATATGGTTCATGTCCTTGAAATAATCATGACTTCATCAATCTCACGGTATTTTCGAGCTGCAGGAGCAGCCTTGAATACCTTCAAGATTGTCTTAGTTTTCTAATGTTTATTTCAAGTACCAAAACAATAGTGATGATTAAATGTAATTGTATAAAATATTTTATTTAAATGTAGGAATTGAATTGCAAGAAATACGGTAAATTCGATTTGTTGTTTTCCATCTACCTTGAAAGTCGCAACCAGACAAACAAATTGAGAAATTTACTTCATGAAACTATATCCAACTCAATGAATCAGAAAATTTGGAATATTCTTGACTTTGAAAACAATGGAATATTCCATCAAAAACAAAATGAATCCTCTCTCAGCTTCATGATAAGATAAAATCTCCCCAGGCTTCAAACAATGCTCTGGCACAGATATTACCATTAGACATTCCATCTGACTGAAATCGGAAATAGGTATTTTAATAAACGACATTTAGAAACTTGAATCTGAAACGATCTCCATTGTAGAGATACAGCGTGAGAAGATACAGCTCTTTGATAGTAACTGTTACACTACAGAAGTAACGTTAATTAGAGCGCATCAATACAAGAGTATAGGTATCATTTGGACCGTTATTAATTATTACAGCATAGTACAAAAGTGTCCAAATGACCTCTAGAACAAGCTACTTCCTTCAAAGTGGAAGAATCACTTTCAAACTACAAGAAACGAAGATGCTACGATATTGTGAAACATAGATAGATATGATAATATCATCTATATATTATATAGATGATAACAGTATAGTCTGTCCAAGCAAAGAAGACACTCTGTCAGAATAGGAAAATGACTCTAGTTCGGTCAATATTTATTCAAGAAGTATAAATTTAGCCTCAATTTGTAGGAAATATTCTTATCTACAAATTAAAAAAAATATAATCCTTGAACAAATATTGACCGAGCTGGAGTCATTTTCCCATCTTGCCAGAATGTATTCTTTGCTTGGACAGACTGTAACAGCAGAAATATTCGTGTGTTGAGCAATACGAACAACGGAATAATGTTTTTAAATAGTGTTGTTGTTATTGAAATAAATGCGAATAACAACTAGATACTATGATTAGATATAACGTGTCAACAAAACAAAATAACTAAATATTATAATCTTGAGGTTTCTGGAATAAATCCAAATAATGGCAAAATAGTTTTTATATCATGAATAATTTTCTCAAAAATGTTGATATTATTGTAATAATTATGCTAAATTGTCTCCTGTTATGATTAACAAACATAATAATTGTAGACTGCTTGATCTTGACCCAAATTATTCCTAGTTTCTACTTCTAGTGTCCAGGTAGGCCTTATAGTCTTACATCATCGATATAAATAGATATGACCGGTTTTATAATTTCCAGTAATAATAATGGGATAGATTAGCAGTTCAATAATTGAGGAATGTTATTGTAAACAACTTTTTCAAGATTATCTTTCTATAACAGTTGTTGTTGATGATGATAACAAAATATTCCAATATCTACTGCTGACTTGGTACTGAACTACTGATACTGAAACAGTAGCACTCTAACTCACTACTCAAACGAACTTGAACTCAAATTATTTCAATGTATGAATGTTTTGATTCTCGAAATAAAATGCATACAGCTTGAAAATCTCCATGATTTTCAAAAGAGTAGAAAGCTACAATGTGTAGAGCCTGAATCGAAGAAGTAGCTGACAAATTGACAATATTGTAAATTTTGCATTTCCATAAACATCTGCAAAATTGTTTATTGAAGCTAAAATTCCAACAAATCTCGTTTTTTAAATACGGTACAGACTTACTATGATTTAAAATTTTTCGATTAAGAATAAAACTGATGATAATTTTTTATTAATTAAAATTTATTGGATCAATGCTGAAAATCCAATCAATTTATGCTACCAGAAATAGCTTATATGCTCAATACAAGCCATTTATAAGTGATGTTACTATCAAATTGGTCCATAGACTGATACATAGACAAGACATATACCTCAAGACTTCCCTAGTGTTGAATTTGAAAATTCGAGATTGCAATGTTCAGTCTAATATCAAAATAAATAATATTAATAATAATTAATATTAAATTTATTAATAATATTAAAATCTTCTAATTGATTATAATTTAAGAAATCATCTAGAATTGATTGAATAAGATCTCAAACTTTCTGTAAGTAACTGTTTACAACATCACACTCAAAGTCTCAATTTCACACGCGTATTTTTATTTCCTGTTTAATTTTGGCTACTTATTTCTATGAATTGATAGGTAAATATCGTAATTAGCTAAATAAATTGTTAGAGAAAGTATTCAACCTTGAAATGATCGATATTAGCGATCGATCAAACTCTCAGCAACAACCCGAGGCGATTGAGCCGTCAACATTCCGTTCCAGTGGCTCATGAAAATATTGTTATCTCCATCCTCCTCACTCCTTACACTATTTCTCAATAGGTCTTCTTCGTTCTCTGTCACGCCTAATTTATGTGGGAGTTGTGTTTCTGCGCGCACACGCGATTCAAAAGTTTTTGCTTCTGTTTGGACGAGTGGGCGAGCGATGGGCGTGAGGGGTCAAGTGCAATCACAAGTACGCGCATAAGAAACTGAGCATCAGCTGCGAACGTTCCTATAGCATCAGTGAAAGCTGACTGACGTGAGAAGACCCTACACGTTTATTAGGAAGAAAACCTGCTATGAATCATTGCGGAATAAAGAGGAAACATAGAGAAAAAATAGAGGAAACATGAACGAAATATAAAGTGAACATAGAGGAAACGTAGAGGAAATATAGAGGACACATAGAGGAAATATTGATACTATATACTGTAGTTCACAAAAATCTCTTGAATTTCTTACATTTTTCGAAACAATATCCTTAATTGGAATATGTAATTGATTTGAATATAACTTGATTTGAATATTGTCAACCTCTCAATCCGCTGGAATTTTATATTTTGTGAGTAAAGGAAGGTTATTTTCATATTCAACCTGTGAACTCTATCAATAAAAAAACATACTAAAACTTGGACAAACACAATCATTTTTTGATAATCTTATCTGGGAATAATATTGAATTTCTTATGTATTTCGTTTAAAATATTGAATTTCAGATGGAATGCTCCCGCCACAAAAAATACATCATTTTTTAATTATTTTTGTCACAGTAAAATCCATTTCTTAGCATTTATTTCCTCAAGAAATACAGTAATTAACTTATATCCCAGAGGAAAGTTGCTTTCAATTTGGGTAACAAGTATTTTTAATGAATTCACCTGACTAACATTACTATTGTTAATACTGTAGATCACTGGCGGCCCGTGCCCACGAAACAGGTGAAGTGTTGTACAGTAAATAATATATATACGGGCACTTCACCTGTTTCATAGGTACGAGACGCCAGTGCTGTAGATTGAGAATTTTATCCAATCATAAAAGATGAGGAGCATAATGTATATGAGGATCTGGGACCAGAGAATAGAACTGACATTCTTATTATATATTCTCAGGATGCAAGACCTATCTTGGAGTCAAAATGGCAAACAAGGAGGTCTGCGAATAGTCTATCTCTTTTGCACACACTCCTACCAGGTGATACAGGCAACAGACCGTATCATAGCTGGAAATCGTCAGCAATAGTTTTTATTACATGAGTTCTGTTATACGTTGGTGAAAGAGCTAGCGGTCAAACTACAATGTGTGGAAAATAGAAAAACTACTTGGCTTCAACAATAATGTTCTTGTTAGAGCAGGTCCATTATAGTCTGTCCAAGCAAAGAAGACCCTCTGGCAAGATGGGAGAATGACTCCAGCTCAATTAATATTGATTCAAATATCATAAGTTTGGTCACAAATTGCATATAACATTCTAAAAAATCTATAAATTTAAAACAATATTGACCGAGCTGGAGTCATCTTCCCATCTTGCCAGAATGTCTTCTTGTAACCAGAACATACTTGAACCAGAACTTCTTGCCAGAATATCCTTGTAACGTATATTTGAAGCAGAACGCTAAATACTGTGAGCGAAGAAATTGTAAAATGAAGATTGGAAAATGTTTTTGTCATTTTGTCAGGAAAACTAGTCCTTAATTTATAATTCTTCCTGAATAACTAGTACGCTGAAAGTGATCCAATAATGCGGAAATTCCATTGGCGGCTCGTGCCCACGAAA
The DNA here is from genome assembly GCA_017141385.1 of Sogatella furcifera. Classification (NCBI taxonomy): domain Eukaryota; kingdom Metazoa; phylum Arthropoda; class Insecta; order Hemiptera; family Delphacidae; genus Sogatella; species Sogatella furcifera. The sequence goes on from CM029549.1 coordinate 7,068,530, forward strand.
CAGGTGAAGTTCTTGTATCTTTTACTGTTCAACACTTCACCTTTTTCGTGGGCACGAGCCGCCAGTGGAAATTCATTGATGAACAGTTATTGAACTCAAGATTCATTCATTTGAAAGGAACTCAGTCCATTCAGAAGGAACTGAACAATAAATAGCCTTTATAATATTTTAAATATTTGTTTTCTCAATCAGTTTGAATACGATGGGGATGATGATGGATGAACATAAAATACATACAATTATTCTTGAAAAACTATACTCTTGATAGAAATAGGCTACTTGAAATTTCAATTAAAGTGGGGTAAAAAGTTGATTAGCTCAGGCCACAAAAACGTTTAATGATAAATCTCAATGAATTACCATAGCTCGAACAAAAATACTACCCTAACCATTAAACATAATAAAGGTTTGAAAACTTGAAATACTGCATATCGATAATATTGTTCCATGTTACTAAATGCAATAATAGAAACAAACAACATAACAGATGATCATATTATTAATCCGGTAATAAACCGACAGTTGCACGAATAGTATGTTGCACATCTAGTTAATGAAAATGATGTACTATCTTGTACACATAAGTCTGTCACAAACGGAATCCACTTATATTACAAATGAGGTTAGTAGTAGTTTGTTGGCACAACCAGAAGACCATGCTGTAATTGACGTAACTCACGATTTTGCGTTACAAGTTTAACATAGGAAATACAATGTATCAAAGTAGGAAGTTACATTAAATAGAGTACAGTAGTGTGAAAGGAAGAGGAAAGGCTTTCAACTGTCATGTGCGCTACCTACTATAAAAGTAGACCTACTAAACATACCTACTATACATGTTATGGTACATGCACTTGTGAGACATTACTCTTGACTTATATGCTTTATCACGGATGAGATGAATAGCGATTAAACCTAACAGTAACGTTGCAACTTGATTCTTTCTTGATTGACTTACAGACCTTTTCGAGAAAGAAATGATAAAATGGAGGTAGAAGAATACAAGGAGGAATGAGTAAAAAGATAAATGTAAGAGAAAAATTAGAGGGAGGAAGATGGAGGGAGAATATATGGATAGAGAGAGCATCGACCTTTCAAAGAAAGACATGGTAAAGAGATGATAAAATCGAGGTAGAGGAATACAAGAAGAAGGAAAATGATTGGAGAAATAAGAGAATCAGAAGGAATAAGAGAAGAATCAGAATGATGAAGATGAAGGGACAATGTGTGGATAGAGAGAGAGGAGTGATGAATGAATAAAAGAACATCTGTGTAAATGGTCTCAGCAGAAGTTTCAATGAAAGATGAGAAGAAGTGGTGAAGTGTGGTAATGAAGAATAAAAGTAATGAAGGAGTAAAGATAATTAGATTAGATTAGATTGGAAGAGAAGTAGAGTTAGATCAGTTAGAAAGCAGTCAAATAAGAGAGCAAATAGCACAAAAAAATGTTATATTGATAGTATATAGCTGTACTTTATTCTCTCTATAGAGAGAATAAAAAGAAGAGGAAGAAGAAGAAGAAAAAGAAGAAGAAGAAGAAGAAGAAGAAGAAGAAGAAGGAGAAGAAAATGAGATAAGGTAAGTAGATGATAGCAGGTTAAATGTTAGCCGGATATTGTTATCTTGACTGAATGGTCAGTTGGTCATCCAGAGAAGTGTAAATGAAGTTCAGGTGATTTAGAATTGCTCGCATTCCTGTTATAGTGATAGTGGGTACATGTCAACTTAATGTAGGGTTGTAGGCTACTGGGTGAATGTGAATGAAGTTCCAGTTGGTGAATTTGCATGAGTAACTGTTATGAGTCTAGCAGTCTAGTTATTACTGTATGTTACTTGTGGCTAGAGTCACTGCATACGGCATGGTGATACGTTCACTTCATGGAATCACTCCACTGCATAATATGGCTCTAATCAACTTAGTGATAAGTTCACTTTGATGATATCTGAAAGTCGATCAACTAAAAATACTATAATTACAAAAATCAATTGTAAATCTAGGGATATTCATGACATAACAATGGCTGGATTGAACTATTACACATTACACTTTAAAATCTGGGAATTTTCTTTCATCTTGAAGCCTGTCACATCACATAACTAGCGATATAGATATTACTGAATAGTCAGTGTGATATGTGCAGAAGCTTCCCAGCCACTTGAAATCCCTCGAATAAGGAAATGATCAAGTTTATTGGAGGACCAATGAACGATAAATTGAAATCCGTCATCTCGTCAATCAGATTAAAGTAGGAATTAAATTACACACTCTGCAATGAGCTGAGGGCAGTTACTATCATAGAACTCAACAATAAAACAGTATATTGCCCAAAACCCATTAAGAGTCATATACATCCAAAACCCATTGAGAGTCCAAAAAAAGTCAGAATAGAAAAATAAACAGAGGGGCTTACTTTGTCTTTGACATATATCAAGATAATATAATTTTTTGGTATCCATCATTGATCCATCAACTACTTCATGAAGGGATAGCAGTTGCTCACAACGAAACTGGTGAATGAATCAGCTGACAAGATTCTATACAAACACTTTTTTGTTCTCGATCATTCTCTTTCTTCACATCTTCATCTTTCATCTCTCCTTCCTTCATCTTTATTTTCAATAAATCTTTCTCTCACATCAATCTACTCTTTCAGTGTAGCATCAGCTCGTTTATTGAAAAAACATCATTGCTTAGTCGCTACTTTCGTTGTTGGCAAGTATACCTATATCGAGAAGCTAGCTAGCTCCTGGATTGTAACTAGGGAAGCTCTGACAAAGGACCACGATAGAATAGCCTACAATTACTCGACTATCATCGACTTATCACCCAATTGAATCCCTATAGTCTGTCCAAGCGAAGAAGACCCTCTGGCAAGATGGGAAAATTACTCCAGCTCGGTCAATATTGGCTGAAAAATTATTGATCTGGTCTCAATTGTAGTGAACATTCTGATCCACAATTTGAGACCGAATCAATAATTTTTAAACCAATATTGCCCGAGCTGGAGTCATTTTCTCATCTTCCAAAGGTCTTCTTTGCTTGGACAGACTCTAGTAGTGCATTTTCGAATGCCTATCGAGAGCCTACACTCTACTAGATCTTACCTCCTTCTTCACTAAACATGTATAAGATAGGAAATACAATGTATTCCAAGTCGGAAGTTTTATCAACTAGACTATTATAGTTCCGTGATTGTGACTCCACTGAAGGGTTGCAGCGTCACAGCTTCCGTCACACGATGTGACTAGGGACACACTTTGTCGCCAGAAGTGTGCTGCGGTTAATCGTGTGACCAATCGGCGACCCTTGTCAGGTCACGTGACTTGGCTGCTGGCTGGTCATCTGTGACGTCATCAGCGACAATGACGATCAGCGAACGCGCGCTGAACTGTGAAAACAGCCGACCAACAAGTCACGAGCGACAGCCAACTTCCTCCGAGAATTATCCAGTTTCCTTCCTCTTATCTTCAAAGAGAATCCTTCATTTTAAGAGTAGAACATCAATTTTCAGCTATCCAGATATGGAAAATTTCCTTCCCTCTCCCCTATCTCCTCTTTTCCAGTAATCTGAATTTGTCTGTTATAAGGAACCCTAGGAATAAAAACTATAAGGAAAGAGTATGGAACTTGTAAGAATGATTCAAATGTGAGATTTAATATGTTAACGGTAATATCATTGGATAAATTATGCTGTAATTACATAAAAAGGCGGAGTTTGGACACATAAATGTTTACTCTTTGAGAGGGATCTTCTTGAATATAACTCTCCCATTAACACTCAATCTTTTCCTGATAATCTTCATCAGTCAATTCCATAATCATATTGCTCCCATCATTTTCATCTATTTCCGATTCAATTGATTCAACACAACTTGATAGCATGAAATTCTCAATCTAATAATTCTTATTCTAATTTATCAGGAAAAGATTGAGTGTTGATGAGAGAGTTATGCTCAAGAACATCTCTCTCAAAGAGTGGACATTTATGTGTCCGAACTCCGCCTTTTTATGTAATTACAGCATAATTTATTCAATGATATTACCGTTAACATATTAAATCTCACATTTGAATCATTTTCACAAGTTCCATAGTAATCTGTGTTCAGTTTACTCGAACGAACGGTGTAATTAGTCTCATTTTTAATTTGCATGATAAAGGATTCAAACCAATATGTTTTGAAATTTACATGAATAAAGTGAATAAATCTAGATCTGAATCCAGTCTCAATAAATTATACTCCTTTTGTCATCCAACAGGATTCTTTATTGAAATCTTCCAATAGGATTCAATATTCTTATAAGTGTTCCAATTGATCATCTAGTTTCAGGAGAACCTTCTCTTTTTCAGAAGATGTGGAAATTCTATAAATGAATATTAGAATATGATGTTAAGTATCCTTGCATTTATAATTCATAGCTACGATGACACAAAAGTGTTAAGTCAATCTCTAATGATTCCAGAGCCAAACATTCTTCTTCGTCTGTATTCGTGTTCAAACATTCTTGATTAAACAATAAACTATCAATAACTTGTTTTAGTGTCATAGTAGCGTTGATTACAAAATCATGGAACTTTAAGATTGGCCAATAGAAATTACTTTTAAGTGATTGGTGAGATTGGGAAAATGCTACTCACTGATTGGCTGGAATCGTCACATGCGAATCTTGAATGAACGACTCGTTAGACGTAGAATAGAAGATAAAGTAGTCGTGAAAATAGAAGACAGTTCACCCATAAACGACAGTCAAAATTAATAAAATCAATCACAATATCGACACTTCAAATCTATTCAGCCAAGTCGTTGTCACGTCTCTAATTAAAATCAACATTTAGTAAATGGAAATTCAAAATTGTTCAAGAGGAAATTGAAAACAATTGTCTTTGCGCTTCACCGGAAATCAAAAGGAGAGAATTCACTGATTCAATCACCAATCAAACAATTGGATCTTCTGAAATATAATTGAGCGCACTTCAATAAGAAAACATCAGCTTTAAAATTCAATCTCTCGATTGGTACATCTCTTTAAAACTGAGTAGTATTTTTATTTATGTCTGCCGATTGGAGAAAACAAATTTTTCTCATAAGATTAGTAATTTCAAAACCATTCAATAATATATTTCGGAGTAATGAATTCAATGACGAACCTCATTAAATTTTTTTTGGAAAAAATGATGATCAAAACTACGCGTATGTAGGCTACAATAAATAATTGGAACTACAGTATGAAAAGATTTCTGTCAATCAATACAGCGCTACTATAGAAAGATTCATATTGAACGTTTTGTGAAGGAATGTCTGAAACTTTGATCATTTGATTATTTTCATGTGTAGTCTTACAGTACAGCTTTTAAAACTCCGATAAATTTATGAGAATAAACCTGCATTATGATTCCAATCAATAGCAATTATTAATTTGATTGATGTAGTTGAAAATCATTTTATTTCAAATCTTAATAAATAGTATCAGAAAATACTAAATAGTCATTGGAAAAGAAGCTTGAACTACACTTTCTTATCACAATCAAAATTTCACGCTCAATCTTGAATGAATTAATAGTTGATGTTGAATATTTTTCTCACTTGTATTATCATATTCATCCATGCTAAACTATGTTGAAAAATGTTTTATGAATTTGAAAAAATAAACGAGTATCGATTATAAAATGGGTAAAAGATTTTTGCTCATCGGTAGCTTTCAGCACACGAATAGAATATATTTATCAGAAAATGAAAAAGTTCTGCAACATAGTTGCGAATAACTGTCTGTATGCACAGGAATTCAACGCCATTAAACACATAAAGTTGTCTTAGAACGACTCAAGTTGTAGTGGAAGACAAACAAAAGTTTTCTCCTACTCAATAGTTTGACCAGTCACCAACTTTTTATCTAGTCTTCTTCTGTATTTTCCTGAACAAAAAATTAACTCATGCTTCCATTGAATGGAATGAATACACATTGCAGTATTTCAATATTGACTTTTGATAACTCACTACCGATAAAATCAGAAAAACGTATAAATAATAATTATTATGTTTCTTCATCGATTAAGCGAGTTTTGACTCGTGATTTCATGGTTCTCTTTTTGATTTGCTTTTGACACTGGCGGCCCGTGCCCACGAAACAGGTGAAGTGCTGTACAGTAAAAGATACGGGTACTTCACCTGTTTCGTGGGTACGAGCCGCCAGTGGATTTTGATTCAATTCATCATAATGATCATTCACTATCTTGTGACTTGTGTTGACTTCAACTTGATTTTAGGTGATTTGTATTTTTTTGTTCATCCTTTTTTGCTGATAAATTTCGAATTAAAATAAAAAGACTCAAATGTTGTCAATACCACTACTATCGCATTCAGATACCGTACTTTTTACCGTTACATGTTCTCAAGGCGAGATCTGCTGCATCCTCAGCTAGACTTTTTGCTAGCTAGACTAAATTTCGTAAAATTTTCATGAAACTTTGAATATTTATCCTAATAGGTAGTAACTGAGAACTTCTCCTGCTAATTGACTTATCTCATTATTATTAGGTCTAATTCTCATCGATCACAGCTCTGATAGAAACCAACTCATTAGATCTTCAGATCTATCATAGATCATTCATGAGAGTTGAACATTCTCACTACATCACTAGTGACTAGTGTTGAGTAACAAAAGTGAACGTCGATAAAGCAATCCGACTTCCACTGAGTTCGTGAGAAAGCAAGAAAAGACGTTGGCACAAAAAAGAACGAATCTCTTTGTAGTTCTACTCGCTGGCACAGTCGGACTTTTCCTTCTTCCCTCTTTACCTCATCCACCCTCCTTTCTCATCATCCCTTTTCATTTTCCATCACTTTTTTCCACGTTTTTATCCATTTTCTCCCCCATTTCTATCTCTTTTCCCCTGTTTCCATCCCTTTTCCTCCTCCGTTTCCATCCCTTTTTCTTCCCCGTTTCCATCTCTTTTCTCTCTTATTGCAATACCTTTTTCTCCCTCGTTTCGATCTCTTTTCTTCCCTGTTTCCATCTCTTTTCTCCTGGTTTTCATCCCTTTTTCTCCGATATTCGCGACAAAGGCCTACAAAAAGCAGGGATCTCCAAGACAACTCCCGCAACAGTTCAAATCTACTATGACAAAAAACCTTTCCTACATCACAGTTCAAACTCGAATAAACTGCAGTAAAAAGTGCTCCAATCTCTCTACTAACTATACTCTGTCCAAGCAAAGAAGACATTCTGGTAAGATGAGAAAAAGATTCCAGCTCGGTTAATATTGGTTCAAAAATTTTAATTTTGTTCTTAAATTGTAGAGAACGTTTAGATCTACAATTTAACAACAAATTTAGAATTTTTGAACCAATACTTACCGATCTGGAACCATTTTTCCATCTTGCCAGAATGTCTTCTTTGCTTGGACAGACTATACTCGCCTGTTGTGGAGTAAACCTCTCTTCCTGATGTTTCTCAGGAAAGTCGTCGTAAATCTTCCACCAATTTGCATTCAAATAAGGCTGTAACTTCGGTTGCGTTTCAAACGTAAAAAAGTGCGCCGAAGACATTTTAAAGTGGAAATTGGAATCCAACTTGTTTGAAACCTATTTCGGTTGGCTCTTCGTGGCTGGATCTAGTTAGCAGCGATTCAATTGGACTCAGTAATGAATAGTTCCGGGTTCGGTACCCGGCTAGGTCTAGGATTTAATCCAATCGATCTATATTGAAAAATTTGAATAACTTCATAGAAGAAGAGCTTTCAGGTAGTTTTGATAGTTTAAAATATGATTTCCAATGAAAATAATACTCTGCAATAATACCTTGAGATTCTGGTTGATCAAGAATATTTATTTCTAGTCTTTTTAAAGAACAGACAATCCTGGATTCAATTTGTAACTTCTCGAAATCTTATTATAATAGGATTATCATTATTACAGGTTCATTCCTCATTTGAAAAATATTTTTTACGATCAAAAATTAGCCGTTCGAGTTCTACTACTTTTCCTAAGTTTATGAAAGACAAAATCAAAAAGAATTTACTGTTTTTTCAAAGCCTCTGATTCTACAATGTTTGAAGCATCAACTTATAATGGTTTCAAAAACAGTATTAATCTGTCTGTAGATAATCAGTCCTATCACTTACCTCTTCAGTATTTGATTATAGTTGCTCATTCATGAATCAAATCTGGATGCAATTATGTTCCCACTATGGTGTCCAAGAGATCTAGAAACAGAAAGAGAATTATTTAAGTTGTTTATCGTGAATTTTGTCGTAAACGCAATTTATTATTGAATACTAAATTGAACATGACTGTTCTCCCCAACCCACTCCAGTAACTGAATTTTAATCTTGAACCAATTAAATTAATTATTATTGTATTTGAAATATTTCAATAAGTTATGAATATGTATGTTATCTCTCAATAAACCTAAATTTTTAACTAGCCTACAACAGTTTCTACTGCTTTTCGACCATAGTCAAGTGATTATGCGGAGTGTTTCGGTTTTAATAGTTAACAAAGCTTTAAATATGTTAATCTGTTTTAGAATAACTTTTTAAAGTGTAAAATAGCTATAACTATAATTAGTTATTAGAGTTGAAGTTCAGTTTAAAAAAATAATCCAAACAAATTCGAGAAAGATTCTAAACAGCAATAAGAAGAAAGCACTACGCTGAAAGATCATGATGAACTTTTCGAATAGAGACGTCCTCAGTCATTATCCTTGTGCGTCAATTAACTCAAATTGAAATACGATTGCAAGTCATCAGAAATAAATTGGAATTAATCAATTGTGGAAAACTTTATCAAGTTGAATGGCAGCATTAGAGTAATTGAAGGAGCGTATCAAAGTATTTCGGATAGACTCAAGAGAGGGGGGGAAGAAGAAGAAGAAGAAGAAGAAGAAGAAGAAGAAGAAGAAGAAGAAGAAGAAGAAGAAGAAGAAGAAGAAGAAGAAGAAGAAGAAGTATTTCGGATAGACACGGGGGAGGGGGTTCAAAAAAAAAAAGGCCAAGTCCTACTTGGGACTACTTTTCAAGACTTCCAAAAACCTTCCTTGAAATTCAATGTGCGAAGAGCACTCCGTTTTTACAAGTCACATATAAAAGCCAATCATCTCCCATGTAATTGATGTATGACCTTAACATTATAATTGCATAATTCTTTTTCAGATGTCCCATTTTGTTTAAAGTTGTGACACTTGATTGACATGTAATGCCATGTACCAGATCGGAAATATCATTCAAAATATTTGAAAATTGAGTGACACATGATTATTACCATTGAAGGTATAATAGAATTAATACATAGAAAGTCAAATGTATACTACTATTCTATACAGAAGTTCTACATTGATGGATGAGCTTCCGAATTTTAAATGTCATTCTAGCTTTGTTCAACTTTGATAGTGTTTCACCTGCTATATTATAGTCTGTACCACATACAGAAATAATAGTAATTCACTATTATTCTCCATGCTAGTATTTTTTTAATATAACCTCAGTTCCGTTTTTCAAATAAACAATAATGTCATTGAATTCTGATGGACCTTGCTATCATTGATCTGAAATTTTGATCATGGTAATTGGAATAATCAAGAAAACAAGGACAATTTCTGGAAGAAACCAACTATTTAAATAACTCCTTGTTCGTGTTACTCGGAATAAATTATTGTTAAGAGTTGAAGCAAAATAGTTTAACTTTAAAAATGATACAGATTGAAACTGGAACTGAATCCCCTCCGTCATGGATTTATTATATTTATTTATTTCAAATTAATAAACTGAAAGGAGAGAAAAAACAGGCGTTTTTCCCAAAACTCAAAATAGCCCAATAGCCTTTCCCAATAGCCCAAAACTCCTTCTACACCAATTTTGATAAAAATGTCCAAATTCAGGTTATGTTCCTTTTCACACTTTCCACTTCACACAATTTTCACTCAGAAAAACATCATAGAGAATTTTGAATTTAGAAGGTTTACAGAAGAAATAAATATATCAATTAAATCAATTAAAAATAATCAATTAAAATAATTATTCTAGAACTTTAAAAATAATTATAAACATTAAAAATTTGGAGCCATAATAAATATAGCCATATTATGTCATACAGTATAAGCTTACAAAATGTTCTATGAAAAGCTTATTAAAAGTTTCTTCTTACTGTAACTCAACATTAAGGTAGATTTCCATTATTACAAATTACGGGCAGATGTCGGGCACAAGATGCAATAGAAACACTTAGTATTTTTAGTTATTTATTTAGTTATTTTTTAGTTAAGTACTTATTAGTTGAATCAGAGACAATGTATATTACAATATACATTGCATGTCTCTGGTTGAATGGAGCATCGCAAATAAAAAATCAGCTGACCAGTGTGCGTTGCTCTATACAAATCTGTGTTTCTATTGCAACTTGTGCCCCACATGTGCCCGTGATTTGTAGTAATGAAATCCTACCTTAAGCCGTATAAATAAAAATTATGCATAGGCTACTAGGGTTAGAATGCATTACAAGAAGGCTATTGAGTTGTATGGAGCAGCTACTACGCTTGAATAATGCGGCAGTAACTATGAAGATTTTAGATTATGTAACATAAAATAGGCATTCTGGTTTTGCTGTTTTATCTGTTCTATTACTAGATATTCACACAGATTTCTTTGTCAAGTTCACTTTGATGGGTTCCTGTTTCACCTTGAGTCTTTTCCAATGGGTGACTTTCTTTCTTTTACAAAAAATCTACATCTCCAACAACCTGTCTAACCACTTCATCATTTGATAGACCACATCCAATTATTGCGAACAGAAAAAATGTTTGTTTCGTATTTGAAAATAGAGAATATTCCAGTTAATTGTTGGCTATTTAAATCACGTTTAATAGCTTGTTATCTGATGATAGCATTAAGGTCTGATGAATGCGAAACAAAGAATTGTTAATTGAAAATAATTGATATGTAACAGAAATGTGTTATGTAAACTTTGTTATGTTCACCTTGAATTTAATCACTTTTAATTGTTACATAATAGCAAATGATTGGTGTCCATAGAATTATTGTGTAATATTTCTTTCAAATGAAGAATAATCGAGAACTCATTTGGGAATTGAAAATTATCAATCAAAATATTTCATCTATATTTAGTTTGTGCAATAAACTTACAATAAATTCAAAAGTAAATGTTTTAAATTCTGCTACTCTCCTCCATTCAATAATCTTGACGACCTCAAAGTCTCCACTCTATCCAAAACTGTCATTACTTCAATAATTTGAAGAATGATGATAAATGAAGTAAGAGGTATTAATATCAAAGTTAATTATTATATCCATAACCAACCCTATTTATATTGGTTACTCAAAGAAAGTTGAAGCAATAATCCGAATTCAATGTAAGCGATTCTCAATTCAAATGAGATTCTAATAATTTTCCAAATTAGTAACAATTCATATTCATTTGAAGGAAATAACTTCTGATTATCAATATAACGTTTGGTGCATTGAATAGTCAATGAAGCCTATTATCAAGTTACTGGTGCATCACAATAATAAGTTTATTGTTTAATCATTGAGTAGCTGATAGTAATTATTAGCTATGAATTTGAAAAACACAGATCAAAATACGTCAAAGAAGTATTCTCCAATTATTATAAAAACACACAGAACAAAGATGACTTTTCCAATCATTAAAAACCATGATAAGGAAAGAACAATCACTGCAAGTGATTATTATCTAACCAGTTCATCAACTGAAAGAAAAGTCACCTACAGAAGCAAGAGAAGCATCTCCTGTGACCATCAAATCACCTTGAACATGATAAATAATGCAACATGATGCAGTTGTTTCATATTATTAGTGTTCAAAGATGATATGCAGCTTGGACCTGATGGATACATCATTTTTCTTCAACTCATTTAGTGAAAAAACTATGAGTTTACAATTTTTTATTTTATTGTTTGGAGATTCTGTGTTAATTATTTATATTTGTGTTCATTGTAATATTGTTTGGATATTTTCAGTGTTAAATTATATCATAAGTGATTGGATTTGAAGTACTCGAATTAATTCAGAGGAGGACTTAAACGTTTACTGAATAGTATTTTATAATGAAAAAACTATATCAAACAAAGGTGGAAGAATACATTAATCCAAAACTAAGCTGTAAACTTGAACATTTACAGCTTGAAATAGAATTAATCAAATTCAGATGCAACAACTTCAAAACGTTGACAACTTGAAACAAAATTAATTAAATCTATAGATGGAACAACTTTACAACATTTACAACTTGCAACAATAAAAAACTGAATCTAGATGCATAAGCACAAAGCCGCGTATCGACAGTCCGAGGCATGTGCTACGAATGCCTCGCTGTACAGTCTGTTGACACAAAAAAGAGTACTACTACTAGTTACTATCTACCGCATGTGCATGTGCATGTGACTGTCGATACCAAGTTTGCTAGCAGCGAGGCAAACGCTGCACACAATTCGCAGCGAGCAGTGCCTGTTGCCTCGCAACGCACAACAAACAATTCTACAAACTAACCTCAAAATTGTACCCCATTCCTATGCATTTTTGTGATTAAGAATTCTATTTGGGTGCAGAAGGTTCTAATAGGCAATAATAAGCATTGCCTTGAATTTTTATCTACTAATTGAGCACAAACTAACCTCCGAAGTCAGAATTATCAATTGTCAGAGCTTAGTTGCTTTGTCTCCCACTTGATGGCGCTAGTCAATTTGTTCGCGTGCTCGCATTTTTGGTTACAAAAAAAGCAGATTTTTTATTATAATTATAATTATATACTATAATTATAGTATATAAAGTACATTATAGTATAATTATAGTATATTTTTGATTATTGCAGATTAAATTCACACATATGCCTCAGCCATAAGTTTATACTTTTTTTGCTTCACCAGACTGTACTGCGAGGCATTCGTGGCACATGCCTCGGACTGTCGATACGCGGCTCAACTGTAACGCTTTGAATCAGACACGTGACCCAAGCAGGTTATCAAGAACAAGAAGACGCAATCAAAGTCTAATTGATAAATCCACTAAATGAGAAAAGACGCAAGTGGAATCATCTTCCACGAACTGAAAAATCTCAAGGGCACCTGGTTCTAACCTGAAAGAATTCCACGGTATGACGTCAGTATCATGGTGGATTTCCCCACTATTAGCATCAGTTTCATGCATTTCTTATAAAATATATATTGGCGATAAAGAACTCATGAAGATCAATCACTTGAAAAACGATTGCTTGATCATGCAAAATTTAATAAGTTGTAAAATTTTGACTGTGAACTATCATCATATTCTTGCTGTTTTCCTCCTAGTCCTTTTAATTCTTATCACATTCTTGTTAGATTGTTCTATCCAGTTGCAGTAATAACGAACGGGATAGATGTTCTAAGCTTGTCTCTTTTCTTTCACACCGATTTGAAAGTTACCAGGAACAAGTAATGATTATTTGATTATTACGAGGAAACAAACTACGATGGATAAATTGACGAGCTGTCCCCCAATATTTCACGCAAATTCATCCAAAAAGCAGTGCTAATCGAATAGTTCCTTATTATTTGATGGAGTGATCCGTCAAGCCTAATTGGACAATGTTTTCAAATAATTTGGATCCTTGGGCTACCATAAAATATTCCATTGAATATGTGAGACCATATATTTATTTATTTATTTATTTATCTATTTATTTATTTATTTATTTATTTATTTATTTATTTATTTATTTATTTATTTATTTATTTATTTATTTATTTATTTATTTATTTATTTATTTATTTATTTATTTATTTATTTATCTATTTATTTATTTATTTATTTATTACAAACGTGATACAACAATGAGAGGTTTACAGCTCTAAGCACAAACAAACCTCATTAAGAACAAATTAATTACACAAAATAAGATATTAATAAACAATATGATGAAAGCATATGAAATTCAAGTAAGAAAACAGCAATGGAAAAATGTCTTAGATAAAACTAAACATACAATATGAGGAAAGATATATAATTATATTCAACATTTAGCTCAAATAACTTACCCTATCTTATCGGGACCTCCAATAAAAGCTCGCCATTCTAAACATTGAAATGCAATTTCTGTTGGAGCCAAATTTTTAGGTTATTGCCAAATGACTGTTATTAATTATTAGCTCTGTCAGGAGAGTCAGCTGTCTGCGAGAGTACAACGAGACAAGAGCAACCCCAGCTATACTAATTCGCTCTTGAAGACGGATTCAGACTGACCTGAGAGAGCTGAAAATTAGTAACAGTCATTCGCCAACAGCCTTAATGATTAGTGCTATATGAAGAGTATCGTGAAACTATAAAACTATTCTCCAACTATTATGGAATTATTATTTTAATAAATGAAAAGACAGGATGTTGTCAAAATTTAAAAATCAGTGGTTTGACAACATCTTGTCTTTTCATTATTATTAGCTTATGGCTTTATTTGGTAGAGAGACCTAAAGGTGTTCCACCTCGCCGACATAACCTTGTTTAGTGGGAAACATGGTTGAAGTTCTTAAATATGTGTTCACAGTTATTTTGATTCGGAAGAGTTATTTTCAATTTAGAATGTCCAAAAACACCAAAGCACAATCACTTATCGAAAACAGAAAATTTTTGAATTTAAGAAAAACTTGGAGCACAAAATATTAACGTCTTTTCATTTATTATGGATAACTACCACAATATCACCTCCACAACTACTCAAAGAATTATAATTCTAGTGTAACTATTCCGTCTAGGCCAAAAATTGACAGCACAACCTTGAAGCATCCGAAATCGAACTTTTCCTAGTCGAATTGAGAAACAATAATCGTGACAGAATCAGTTTCGCCACCAATGATCTAATCCATAATAGCCTGTAACCGATCCTTGAACCGCGGCTTCACTTTCGCCCGCCACTGACTGACACCTCCTTGAGTTATTTGCCCCGGCAGAGGAAGCGGCGGCCGCAGCGGCGAATCTGATGAGAGGAAGTGATGAATCAAGTGGAAAGTGCATCAATGGTGCAGGACATCGTTAGCGGCGAAGACAGGCCGATAGCAGAGGAAAAAGAAGAAGAAGAAGAAGAAGAAGAAGAAGAAGAAGAAGAAGAAAAGAAGAAGAAGAAGAAGAAGAAGAAGAAGAAGAAGAAGAAGAAGAAGAAGAAGAAGAAGAAGAAGAAAAGAAGAAGAAGAAGAAGAAGAAGAAGAAGAAGAAGAAGAAGAAGAAGAAGTGGCCAGGCTGAAATCTGTTCCAGATAGTTTGTGGTAAAACCTGTCGCATTACTCCATTGCGCAATCCAACCGCAATTGTTTTCTGGAAGAGAAGGGATTGTTGGAAAGAGCATGAAAAGACACCAAAAATGCATCAGTGAGGGGGTTGAGGGGGGTTGAGTGAGTGAGTGAGGGGGTTCTATCAAATGAAGCAGGAAGTCTACGTGTACTCCAAGTTAAAGAGGAGAATTCGGTTTGACGCAGTCAGTTATAAGGTTGAATTCAGTTAGTATTTCTGCAATAATTAGTCAATAATAGAGTTCTAAATAACATTTATTATAAGAAAATAATCTTTAGTAATTTTCAGTAAGCTGTTCCAATACAGGAATGACGAAAAATCAAACTGGAGAAATGATTCCGAAATCAACTGGAGAAAATAATAAGGTGACAGATTTGATGATGCCATGATACGATTCTTCTATCTTCAGTGCTGAAACTAACTTGAAGATGAAAAATATTCTGTAATTACCTTGTGGGTATGTAGTTAATAATGAATCTTATAAAGTTCGATTGAAGATCGAATAAAGATTTATAAAATAGATGTAGCTTCCATGTTTTAACGCTCATCAAAAAGAAATGTTCAAAACTAATTTTCCGGTTGTTAAAATTGACTCAGCTTCTCGAAGCTTGAACTTGAAACTCTCATCTACCGAAGATAATTAGAGCCTAACACATTAATTGCAATTAAATTCTCGTCAAAGAAACAGGACGATTCGCATTCTTCACTTCACTTCGAAGCATTCAAACTACTTCAATGACATCCAGTTAGGCTATATTTTCTCTCTATAGAAGAGATATTATATCAACAGAGTTATCTCATAGTTATTTTATTTCAAAACCAATTTTAGATGTGATTTTCAAATATAAAATTTTAGGTTTGGATCAATGTAACAATGCAAGTGTCTTCATTGACCGTCTAGAAGGAATATTCACTCCTATATTTTATTCCTGAAGCCAACACAAGCTTTAGTTTTGTGCTTAGGCTTTTATGCTGTATAGTTTACACTGCATTATAAAAGTTGTTAGATGGGTTCCAAGCCACAGAAAACTGGGAGGGTATACTGCAATTATAATTTGTTGAGTTGATTACTGTTTAAAATTCCTATCCATGCCTGAATATCGGTTATGAAGTAGGATGGATAAAATAGTTCTCAATCCAATTGAAACAGAGAATGGAAGGTGGAATTTTTAGTTCAATTTTGTACTTTCCAGTCCAATTGAGACAAAGAAAGGAATGTAGAATATTCAGTAAAATTCAAATTTGATTCTGAACTTTTATGAGATAGAGTTTTATTCCCTTCCAAGCCAATTTGGAAACGTCTACTGTCTTAGTTTGAAGAGTAATATTGCTGAATTACTACGAGTACATTAGCTCTATGATATAAACCCAGCCAAGGCGACCCCAGATAATTGCTGTCATACAGGCTGAATTTGAAAGTAATCCTTACGGGAAAAATGGGGGAAAGTCTTTTCACTGCCGGGGAAAAGATAATAATTCAGGAATGTCAGTTTCTGTACAAGTTGATACACAGTTTGCCTAGCAAAGGAAGTGAGATTATTATTACTCCCATGAGGGGTTTTTGGAATATGAGAAAAAAAAACAACAGACACTAAAGTCTGTCCAAGCGAAGAAGACATTTCGGCAAGAAGGGAAACTTACTCCATCTCGGCCAATATTGGTTCAAAAATTAAAAATTTTGTCTCAAATCGTAGAAAGCATTCTGATCTATAATTTGAGACCAAATTCATAATTTTTGAACAAATATTGACCGAGCTAGAGGCATTTCCCAATCTTGTCAGAATGTCTTCTCTGCTTGAGCAGACTATACAAAAAGTATTTCTGACGTTTGAAAATCGCGCGTAGCCTGCAGTACATTTTCATATTTTTTCAACAGTGTGCGTAAACTTCGCATTTAGAGAAAAGCGACATGCGAAAGCAAGTGCTGTCATGAGATGTGACGTTTCTATTGTTGCGAATTCCACGTTCTGATCATGGGTGTGCGTGCGTGCGTGCGTGTTTTTATATTTTTATCTGAGGCTGAATGGGTGACGACTCATACCTTGTGTCATATAAATCATCTATTGTCAAGCATTCTGATTTGAAAAATATACCATCTGGCTTGAGGTCTGTTACGCATCTTTAAAAATATGCGTAAGTCTGCCGAGTGAACTAAGAATCCTCTGTGAATCCAGAAGTTATTTAGATTGACAATCGAACTAGGGTTCCTTATTACTTATCGTCGGTAGCAGATGAGTGACAACCATAATCCTATCTCCGATGACGTAATTGCTGATATAGAATTTCAATTGCTGATATAAAGTCATTCTGAACCCAACCCAGGCGACCTCAAATAATTGCTGAGAATATTAGGGATTAAACCAAATCAAATAATAAAGCTAGATCAAATAATAATTAAACCACATCAAACCAAAGCAAGAATTAAAAGAATTAAAGGAATAACCAAATAAATAAGATCGAAACATGATTGAACGAAAATATTGAAAAGTTTTGAGATGAATAAAGAGGAAATTAGACTCAATCTTCAATGAGTAAGCTAAGAACGGTATCTCATCTTATAAACCAATGGTGGGTAACAACCAATTGTAGCTTGGATCACGTATAGGCCTATAGACACGCCTACAAACTCCGCCTCCTTTATCTTATTGGCTATCAACAATTCGTAACGTAGTTCCCAGCTCCGCTGGTAGATGGGAGCAGCTATTGGGTCAACGTTCAACGTTCAAGTCTCATAGTTGTTAGCTGTTATAATGGGTTCAGTACTCAGTTACCGTCTAATATAGATGACTTGTAAGTGGGAAATTTTACTTATTTAATGGATGAGAATGAAATGTTGTGGTGTTATTGCGTTCCTGGAAAAAACTAGATTTTTCTTCAAAGTTTAGGTTTTGTGATTGGTTCTTTTCGTTCTTCAGTCACATAATTCTTTAATTACAATTTGATTTATTCAATAATAGTGAATTTTAGTGAGCTGTTGTTCAATTACTTCAACAATCATTAAAATCATTACTTAGTTAAAATCAAGCAAAAGCCATTACGTTCAATGATACAAAGAAATTTACAAAGATTTTAGTTCACCATACCATGAACTATAAGAGTAGAAAACAGTATAAGAAGGCTACTTGGAATCGGAAAAAGAGTAAAAAGAAAGTAAAAAGGGATAGGATGAACTCTGAATGCATTGAAAAGCGCGAGATTAATGAGCTTCAGTTCAAACAGTCCATTAATTATTGTGGTTAGAATGAATATACGTATATCGTATACCATATACGTATACCGCCGTATACCGCTAGAATATGAGGTTTTTCTACAGTTCTAAAAAGAGTAAAATAATATGAGTCTTCCTATTACCTCTCACACGTTTTTCTATAATTCTCTTTTTCTAATCTTCCTCTTCCTCTTCTTATAATCGGTTATGGAATTGGAGTGCAATTGTCGGTTACAATTTGCCACGCAATTATTGCAGTATTACTTTATATCCTAGTTTAAACTTCCGTTAGTTTTCTTTTCTTTACAGGAGTTTCAAATAATTACTAAAATACAGGATTCGCTCTTCTTTTATTGTTGTATCTAACAGTTTTCACACTTTTGCTGTCTGATGTTCTTTAAAAAATGTCGAGGTTAAAGTAATAAGCTATCCGGAACTCATAATAAAGGAATTGTTGTTATAAGACATATCCTGAGAAAATAATAACTACTTAAAATACTATAGGGAAGATTCAATGACTTGGATAACTGATGTATCATAACAAGATTATAATTATTTTTTTCATTTTAACCTCAGTTACAAATAGTAGTCTACTTATTTATTCGATTATACATGATCCAGAATTTGAATCTTCAAGATGGGATAAGATTATTATTTATATTCATTTAGCGTATGGCTTTTAATAGTGGGGAGACTCAAGGGTAGTTCCACTTCACTAGATAACCTCATTTTCCACAAACGGAGATATGAGTAAGATAGAAATCGAAGATAAGATTAGAATTCGAATATCAGGATAACAATTTGAAAGAAAAAATCCACAGCCAAGATCGCATGCACGACGAAGTTTATATGTTTAGTACAAACTTCTAAATTCGAAATAAGTTACAACATAAAAATATTCCTCTATAAATAACCAGTTGTAAATATTAGTTTGATCGAAAAAGACAAAATTGTCTATATCACTGAAAGTGATATAACTTTCAGTGATATAGACAATTTTGTGTTTTTCAAACATGTTCAAGTATCACAACATTTCACCTGACACTGTGTCTTCAATTAGTTGGATCATTGAATAATAGAGCTCTATTATTTCTAACTTCCGAATTAGCGTGGCTCAATGTGAAATAGGGAATAGGGCATACAAGTCGAAAGTTACATCAAATACAATAGTCCACACCCACAGTAACTACTCAAAAACCACATCCAGAGAAGGATTTAGGAAAAAAGGAGAAAAGGTCCATAAACTTGCTGATCTCAACAATCTCAGAATATTATTTTAAAACTCGAACGATGCCTAGAAGCTGAAGTATGAGACTTGTTCAAACTTCCTAATTATGATACTGCTACTTACTGAGTAATCATAGGTTAGTTTCGATTAGAGGAGGTACTCTTCAAACGTTGCCATGACTACGAGTTAATGATTATTGCCTGAGGAATGGAATAATAATATCTTTCCTCTCAAAAGCACTCTTGTATTTTGGGTCACATTGCATTCTGGATCACTTTCAAACTCGAATGAGTAAGTGAGTGCTAGACAGATATTATTATCATGATTCGTGGAACGGAAAATGGAAACTTGCTGGCATTTTCCGAAGAGTTAGATCTTCATGTCCAAAGAACTTGAGTTAATCAACTTTTGGTGGTTTTAATAGGATTTGCAGCCGACGCTCAGGATTGATCAAATACACACATACTCTCTCTCTCACTTCCCCCCCTCTCACTCTCTCTCTCTCTCTTCGATTCATTATCTCCTCACCCTCTCAGGTTGGTATCCTAATTAGTACCGGATACTGTTTCACTTGCCTTTCAACCGAAGCATGTACCACCAGACAAACTTAGTCAGCGGGAAAACTTTTGCTAACTAAGTTCTTCTCTGTTTTGTTGAAAGAGTTGTGTGAGATTGTAAATGTGTATGTTGTAAAAGGCGAAGAAAAAATTAGGAGTGAATGCTGTAGTTGGAGCAGGAAAATGAGATGATAGAGGAAATGTTGGAAATATGGAAGAAGTAATAAATAAGAATAGGGAAAACTTAAGAATGAAAGCAATAGAATAGAAAGAATAGGGAAAGGGTGACAGAAGGAGTAAAAAGGAGGAAAATAAGTAGGAGAGGAACATGATCAAAAATATCTTGAGAAGAAAGGGAAACAAAGGAGGAAAAGGAAAGAAGAGGAAAAGAAAAGAAAGAAGAGAAAGGAGAAAGCGTTGAAAAGGGGGAGAAAGGAAGAAAAGAAAATAGAAGAAATATTAAGAAGAAGAGGAAAAAGTCAAAGAAGAAAGAAAATAAAGTACGAGGAATAGAAAGGAGATGGGGAAAAGGTAAATGAAGAGAAAAATAAGAATTAGGAGGGGGATATGATAAAAAATAACGGGAGGAGGAAGGAAAGAAGTAAGAGGAAAAGAAAAGGAAGGAGAAAGCTTTAAGAAGGAGAAAAGAAGAAAGAAAAGAGAATAGAAGAATTGGCGAGGAAAAGGGTTAAAGAAGGAGGAGGAAGAAGAGGGAGAATTATAGGAAAGGGATGTGAAAAGAAGTGACGAGAGGAGGAAGGAAAAAACGGATGGATAGAAACAGAAGGAAAAAAAAGAAAATGATTGAAAATGGGAATAGAGCAATAAGAGAATAAGAAAAGAGAGAAAATGTCTTTAAGATGAAGGATTTTGTAAAGGATAAGTAAATGGAGAAGAATAGCGGCAAAGAGGAGAGCAAAACAAAGAAAAAGCAAGTACAAGAAGTACAGTAGAGAGTAGAAAATGTGCAAGGAAGAAAGAGCAATAAATTGTAGAAGAAATAGAGCAGGGGAAAAAACACAAGGATACAAGAACAGGGAATGATTGAAATCAATAATACATTATCCAAATCTTGATGATTCGAATTTTGATGGAAATTCACAATGGAAATAGAACAGTGTTCCTGACAAATCAAAATGAAAAATGATTGATTGCATTCAAAATTTCTCTTAGTAAATCCAATTCAGAACCATACGCGTGCAAAAAACAGACTGATGAATTGTCTCATCAGTGTATAATCTATATAGAATGTCGATTTGAACACGCATATTTGCATACCTATTCAAATCTGGTTGGATTTTATGTGTAGCGTGAGTAAATTACCCATAAAAATATCTGGGATTTCATCAGCAAAACTTAATACTACCTCAATAAAATTCTATTGTTTCAATCGCTGAAACAACGTATATAACAACGTTTCCTATTAGGATTCAATTTATCGTCCAGCATAATAAAAAAAGGAATAAATATATAATCACGATTAGAATATAAATACTGTTCTGCTATATAGTGGATTCACATCCATTTTAGGTGGAGTTCCATGAATCTCAGTTATAATTACAGAGGATTTGGAAACTGTTCACTTTGTGTTCAAACAGTGAACCATCAAATAATATTTCCAAAGTATTAAACGTCAATACGTTTAAAAGCTCAATACTCCATATTCGAGTTCGAACTACTCTCATATAATTCGGTTGATGTTAATTGTTAATCTATCAACCAATAGTTAATCCTCAAATCAAATAATCGAAATCTCGGTATCGGATTGGTTGAATTGTGGTAGCCAACACTCATGATTCTTCCTTTCACACGCTCCCAGTGATTCAATGCTATAATAATTATTAATAGTCTGTCCAAGCAGAGAAGACATCCTGACAAGATTGGGAAATGCCTCTAAGCTCGTAATAAGCAATATTTGTTCAAAAATTATGAATTTGGTCTCAAATTATAGATCAGAATGCTTTCTACGATTTGAGACAAAATTTTTAATTTTTGAACCAATATTGACCGAGCTTGAGTCATTTTCCCATCTTGCCAGAGGGTCTCCTTTGCTTGGCAGACTATATTTGCATTCACGTGATCTTTCTCACTCCATCACACTCTTACTCCATACTCCAATCAATCTTTCTTCAGTATTGTCTGTCCAAGCGAAGTAGACATTCTGGCAAGATGGGGAAAATGACTCCAGCTCAGTCAATATTGGTTCAAAATTTTCCAATTTGGTCTCAAATTCAAGATTAGAGTGTATTATACAATTGTAGACCCAATTCATAATTTATAAACCAATATTGACCGAGCTGGAGTGATTTTTCCATCTTGCCTGTGGGTCTTCTTTGCTTGGACAGACTGTAGCATTGAATCACTGGGAACGTATGAAAGGAAGAATCATGAGTGTTTAGATGCAGGGATTTCGATAATTTGATTTGAGGATTAACTATTGGTTAATAGATTAACATTCAACATGAAGCGAATTATATGAGAGTAGTTATAATTTTTTAACCAATATTGACCGAGCTGGAGTGATTTTTCCATCTTGCCAGAATGTCTTCTTTGCTTGGGGAGACTATACACATTACACATGGATTATTCCTCATTCACACTCACTCTCTCTCACTCTCACTCTCATTTCTCTCTCTTCTGACAATTATTATCGCTCTGATTTTCCGCGCACGCACTACCAACTTCATCTATTCTATTATTCAAATATGGTAGTCACACTCAGGTCAATTTCACGCTTAATATACAGGATGACCGGGAAAGGGGGTACGATAGTATAGTATGTCCAAGCAAAGAAGAAATTCTTGCAAGATAGGAGAATGACTCAATGTGAGTCAATATTGGTTCAAAAATTATAAATTCGTCCCAAATTGTGGATTAGAATATTCTCTACAATTTGAGAACAAATTTATCATTTTTGAACCAATATTGTCCGAGCTGTAGACATTTTTCCATCTTGCCAGAATGTCTTCTTTGCTTGGACAGACTATAGTAGTAGCATATCGTAATGGAATTGCGTTCACAAAAGCAGTGCTTTTCCATTTAAAGTGAAGGCGTTAATGGAAATTGAAGCTGACGCTATTACAATGCGCGCCTATTTTCACGCGTCTGTCTGTTGCGTCTAGTTGATGCACAATGCAGTAAAACGCACGTCCAATGCAAAAACGCTGCAAAACTAGATTGCTGCATTCGCAGTCAGGTCAGGCCTACTCCAATCTAAATGCATATTGAGCCTACAAAAGGTAACAGGCTTTCAGGTCTATAACGTTCTCTCTGTTAGCCTATAGGCGTAAAAGTAAATTTATACAGTGCATATCATTGATACATAAAACACAATGTACCACTGGATTCATACCTTCACAGATATTGTTAAAAAGCATGTTACAGTATTAATAGTCCAGTGGTTCCCAACCTTTCCTGATCAATCGCCCCCCTCACAAGACGTGAGAAGCTCATTCCGCCCTCCTACGTAGAAATGAAGGTTCATTTTGATCAATAGATTTGGTGTGTCGAGCTTTAGTAATAGTGAACCACATTAATAAAGAACAAAGTAACGAACACTATGGACTGCTCTTGTATGGGTGACCAATAATCAATGCATATTGGTGAGGTGGAACCTACCCGTAAGGGTCCACACACCAATAAAAGACATTGCTTATAAATTATTATTGAAGTGAAACATTGTACTGTATTCTGAGAAGTAATTAAATCAAAAGAAGGCATCATAAGAATAAGAGAGTTATCATTATATTGAGTCTAGTTATAATGTTACACGTTAGAAATTTTTGCATTATTGTTATTTGTTTTTATTATATTTTATGTATGTATTTTTTCTGGAAATAAAAAATATATTTAAATAAAATGATATAATTATAATATAAAAACTAACCTCTATATTATAGTGTCTAGTTATTACTGGAACGTTAAACGACCCGGAAAGAGTTCTAAAAAATTCATTGCACAGGAAAATTTCTTCAACTGTTCAAATCAAATGTTATCTCATTCCCTGAATTTACAAATGGAAGTTAAAATGCCTACTTATCGACGAGTCTAGGGGTCTACAACACTGGCGGCTCGTACCCACGAAAAAGGTGAAGTGCCCGTATCTTTTACTGTACAGCACTTCACCTGTTTCCTGGGCACGAGCCGCTTGTGGTCTACAATGAGAAGATGATTGTTGATAATGAAAGTGATTTGATGTTGGTAAAATAAAATCTCTACCATCAATGTTCATGATTGTTGAAGTAGTTTTAATTTCATAATTATTTATTAAGGTACAATGCATCCCCATGCATCCAATAATAATAATAATAATTTATTATCCAACTGAGAATATTAATACTTTAATATTATCATGAACTAACTACTTTAGGAAGTAGTAAGTTAGTAATCTACTTGAGTAGATTAAATTTGATATATCATAAAATAATAGACATCTCTCTTACTGAAATCCTCTTCAATAATATTAGGGTAAATAATAATATAAGTAATAATAAGTAGTAATAATATTATAAGTGATAATGTCAAGTAATATTATCACTTAAATAATTTTATCTTATCCCACTTCAGTTCCCATCTACTATGATGGATGATATTGACTCTCAATAATGATTCACCTTTCTCGACTCCACTCACCGGGATTGCATGAAATCTTCTGATTCAACAAAAAGTTTTGGCTTTCATTGCTTCATGCGGAATAACTTGTCAAAATTCCCGTTGTTATACAAAAAAAAGCTTTAACTCCGATTATTGAGATTCAATGATTAATAGATTCTGCACAAATACTTCGTCATATTTTCCAGGCTGTTCTTTTTCATGTTTCTGAATAAAAACTTCAGGGCGATAAAGTGCTTTCACCTTATTGAAATGCTTATTCATCCGGCCGGATATTGGATTGATTTCGTCCATAGGACGTCGTGTTGAAAAATTGCTCTACAAAGAAAATAATATTATTGCTGGAAGATTTGGGATTTTCTCACCAATTCAAGACAGGAAATCAATCTAATGGAGTTCTTTTTGTGAGAAGTTCACGTTTACAACATTTTCGTGTTTATTGCGCGGAATATTGTATACAGTACTGAGAAGAATATTATTATGATTGATGAACGATATAAAAAAACGGATTAGATTGCATCATTTGGTTATTTATTCATTTATTTCATCAAATGAATACAGTGAAAGGAGATAAAAACAGGCGTTAACCAAAACTTCTTCTACATCAATTTTGATTAAAATGTCCAAATTCAGGTTATGTTCCTTTTCCACTCAGTTATGATATGAAAACGTCTGAAACGTGGTGATTTTTTGACAATTGCATGCATTGTGATAATAAAATACACATAATATTATATACACTATGTTGTAGTTATCATGAAAATAATAAATTCATTTCTGAGCTTTCAAGCTTGTAAAAGAGGAAAAATAATAACAAATAAAATGTTGAATATAGTCTGACCAAGCAAGAAGACTTTCTGACAAGGTGGGAAAATGACTGCAGCTCGGTTAATATTGATTAAAAAATTGATTTCAACTTATAAATCAGAATGTTTCATACAATTTAAGATCAAATTTATAATACTTTAATCAATGTTGACCGAGTTGGAGCCATTTTTCCATCTTGCCAGAATGTCGAGTGATTAAAAAATTGATCTCAAATTGTAGACCAGAATGTTTCATACAATTTGAGATCAAATTAATGATTTTTGAATCAATATTGACCGAGCTTGAGTCATTTTTCCATCTTGCCAGTATGTCACCTTTGATTGTACAGATTAGAAATTTCTGTGGGGGAACTACGCTACGAGTAAAATCAATAAATTGGAGTTTTCTCCAGCAAAAACTAATAATCATATTGAATTATAATTGATAAATAGCACGTTGCCACGCGTAGATATTCATGTTTCCGAGCTTTCACAGCAAGTACCGTACTGAACCAGCCAGGTATACTTCGCGAAAGCTGAGAAGACACCCCGTTTCAATACACTTTCCATTGTAACGGCGTGTCTACTCAGCTAGCGCAAATTATACATGCAATCGAACCGGTTTCTGCGAACTTGGCATCTTGGATATGTTGCCAATAGTTTCTTCCGTCGTACGATTTCAAGGTTAAGGTTACAAGTGACCAACATATATACACATACATAAATATACATCTATTTTTGGGATGATTGTTGACTGTGAAGCTGCTGAACTCCAAGCATTGCATCCTGACCGGTTTAGTGGAGTTTTTGAGAGAATGAAAATGAACAAATTGAATAGAAGTAGTTCTTATATTATTTGTAAGAAAAAATATGTTGAAATCGTATGAGATTAAAAGAGCAATATTGTAGAAAGATAAAACATTAACAAAATCAAATTGCTCTCTATCGAGCATTCAAAAATGATTTGTCGGTATTGTCGGTATTTGTTGATTTGTCGGTAATGAAAAAATAAAATGTTTGACAGAGTTTGAATTGAATCTCATTTAGAACAATGAAACATTATTGAATTGAATAAAATATCGTAGTTTTGCTTGAAAACTGGAAATGCTTGAATCCAATATTGAATAGAGTGTCTTTTTTGTGGTTGTGGAGATTGAAAAAATGTTCAAATTGGATGAAACAACTCTTGTTGTTTTGTAACGTGCTATGATTGTTGCTACTTCTTTATACTGTTTAATCTTTTTATCTACAGTTTTCCTGTTCATGAGTCTATCATGTCCTGTTGCGTTGTGCCAAAAAAGGAAGCGTGGTAGAATTCCGCTCTATCTACCTTTTTTCTAGAAGTTGGATTCACGTAATTTACGTAATTTTCACGTAATGTCAAATTTTGTCCAGTGCTATTTCTTTCGCGATAAGTGCACCGTTTATTAACATTATATTGAATTTTCTGTGTTTGAACGATTCATATTTTTTTTCAAAATACGCCTATTCAAATCTCCTATGATAATTGATTTTGAAATCAATAGCAGCTTTACCTACTATATTTCTAATTTGTATATGTAGGTAGTATTCTATTGTAATTATTAAATCCTTCTTCATGTACTGAATAATATTTGTTATAACAGAAAACGTTCGTTGATCCTATTCAAGTTTGGACAACTATGCTATTTCTGTAGTAATCTTCTTTTGTGGTGGAAAATTCCAAGGTGAAAATGGGTAGTCAACTATGAACTATTAGACTCCAAGTGTGATAGTATAAGTACAAAAATAGATAGATGATATGTACTCACGTTCCCAAATATATTTCCAATGCGTGCCAAGCTATGCGAGTTCCTTTAGAAAATTGTATCACCAACCTGTAAAGATTTAATTAGGATTAGTAAGAAATCTATTTACATTCGACATTGAGGCTCAAACCCTTGTCTGGAATTAGTTAATTATAAAATAGATCTCGAATAAGATAATGCCATTGAAACACCCATAACTCGAATAATGAAATACAACACCCCAAAAAAAGAGAAGCCAGACACTGAAGGAATGGTTCCGAATGAAATTTATGTAGTGACCAGTAATCTAAATATTTTCTCCTTTCCACAGTTCTAATATTCCGATCCTCCATCTTTTTAAAGCTTCTCAACACTTTTGGGGAGTCCGATCCCACTAGACGTCAAACCTGAAGTCATACAATAGTAGAAATCTTAAAATAGCAAAAGCACTTCATTCTCTCCAATTTTTCCCATAATCCGTTTTATTTTTTAATTTTCACTTTCCTTCCAATCTATGATTACCACAACTCTTTCATTTTCCCCTCACTCCCTCTCTCTTTTTTTATTCTCCTTCTCTTATAACTGGCTTACAGATCTCTCAATCTATCCTTGTACTCTATCTCTTTCCTCACTCCTATATAAGGCTAATTTTTTTCAATGTTTTCTCAATGATTTCCAAAAGATTATCCCAATCTTTCCCCAATGCTTTTCAGTGCTGCATTCAATATATAACTAAAGCATTGTAATCTATTCTCATCTTTCTCTTTCCTTTCTCTTTCCTATCTCTTTCCTCGTTTCACTTCTGTTCCCCTCCATCATTTCCCAATACTGCAGCCAATACATAACTTCAATAATTGTATTGTCACAGACTGCGCTTGCCACTGCTATACCAAAGCAATATTTTTCAATCGATTCGAAATTGGCGTTCGGATTTATTGCTTTTCCTCCAGGCGAGCCAATAATACAGCGAAAGGGTGCTTTGAATAATATTCTCATCCTGTTTTTTATTGACAGTTTTAAAGAATCACGACAATTGACTATTGCGTTCATGAAAATGTTGAGAAATACTTATTCCACAGAAGGTTGTTTGTGATAGCACACTTAGCCCACTAACGATTATTACATTTGTCGGTAGTTGGACTCAATATTTTAAATTTTAGTCCTGGCAAGCAAAAAAATTGATTATTTGTTTTCATGGTGACAAAAAATGTCATTTTTTTATATCTTTGAAGAATACTTTTGTAAAATGATTTTTAAAAGTTAACAGTTGTGCAGTAATTTATATCATCATGATTTTTGTTATCTATCGAAGTACAGACTAAACCACTGGCGGCTCGTGATCACGAAACAGGTGAAGTGCTGTACAGTAAAATATACGGGCACTTCACCTGTTTCGTGGGTACGAGCCGCCAGTGGACTAAACATCTCAAAATATTAGCCTACTCTACTTACATTGTTTTCCCTATCTTGAACGTGCTACAAGTTGGAAGTTACTCTGAGTAGAGAAGGCTATAAATGGTCTCCGAACTCATTGGTGAACATAAACAATTTTTCATAACCATATTTCAGTACTTCGTGGTGTTAAAATATTATTATTCATAAACACTTGAATTGTTCTCCTGACTATCATGTTCAGTCGATACACGATCGTTATGTGTGAGTGCAAGATCGTGATCGTTGATCTCTGATAAATCGTAATAGTTGGTTAGAAATCAATTGTTCGTGCTATCAATTCGTGTATTCATAAGTGTTTTGATGTTATAACTTCATCGTTGATAACTTTAACTATTCGTTGATAACTGGTAGCCACTGTTTTTTGGCAGATTGGCAGGTCATCATCCACAATTGCAGGGTATATTGACTTTTTCTGAGTGTATTTCAACATCCACTGGTAGTTGTTGAAATAAAGAAGAGTATACAACAAATAGTGATAAATTCACGAGTTGGCCTAACAGACGTAATGTAATGGTAGAATAACAATAGTAAATTTGCGAAGAATGGTAAATAATGAATAATCGACATTTGCCAGCTGTACATATGCTGGAACAGGAACAAGAATCGGTGCCATACGGTGTATACAGTAAAGTTCAAGCACAGAAGACATTCTGTCAAGCTGGGAAAATGACTCTAGCTCGGTCAATACTGATTCAAAAATTATAAATTTGGTCTCAAATTGTAGGGCACATCCCAATCCAAAATTAGAGACGAAATTTTCAATTTTTGTATTAATATTGACTGAGATGGAGTCATTTTCTCATCTTGCCAGAATGTCTCCTTTGCTTGGACAGACTTAATAAGCGAGATATAAACGCAATGCAATTCAACGCACTCTACATCCTCATCTCTTTCATCCTATCTCACTCCAACTCTCTCTTTCATCCTATCTCACTCTAACTCTCTCTTCCCAATCAAAGTTCTCTCTCTTACTGCCTACTCTCTCACACACACACACACTCTCTCTCTCTTCATTGGATAACGCGTGTTATCAGGAAACAGTTATTTGGAAACAGTTGTTTTACATTTGACCCTCAGTAATGTCGCAGTCGGCACTTGACAGGACAGTCACAGTTAAACTTGTTTCCTTACACAAATTCAACCATATAGAATGATTACGTTAATAGAGTAAAGTGGATGTGAATCAACTTATGTGTTTAAATCCTAAATTCTAAATCATGATTAGAACTCGAGGTTTGAACTAGTTTGAACTTCAACTCAGACTCTCATATTAGTATAATTATTAAAGTGTCATGAACTATAGTCCATTCGCGATGGCTTGAGACGAGATAAACAAAAGCTGTGCACGTGTGCGTGTGCGACTGAGGTGGCTTCGTTTTAGACACGACATAAACAAGTCACAGCAATGTCGAAATCCCGAATTTGGTTGTCGGTACTGTAACCAGAGCATTGACACAAAAACTTTTTCTATAATTGTTTGTTCATTTTAGGTTCATACAGTCGAAAGACAACCGAAACAAGCAATTTCCCAATGTGTATCTTTCAAAAAGTTTACTTAAAGATACTTATTCCTACAACAAAATTCGTGATTTTGGCATTGCTGTGACTTGTTTATGTCGTGGCTGAAACTAAGCCACTCCAGTCGCACACATACACGTGCAGGGCGTTTTGTTTATCTCGTCTCAAGCCATCGTAAATGGACTTATAAGTATAAGTCTATTGACATTTTCCAGTCATTGTTTATTATTGAATGTTACAGTATTGATCATACTGATAAATACCCTATAAGCAGAATATTTGTACTGCTAATTCGTATTGGAGTAAATGATCTTATACTAGTAAGACATTTTTTAGTAACACTTCACAATAATATTGAGGAATTTTTAAAAAAAGTTTGTTTTAATTCAACCTACAGGTATTTCAACCTAAGTAACCAGTTGTTATTTTTGTAATGGAGAGTGAATTAGAAAATTTCAAAAGATTTAATGATAATGATGAAATAGTTGATGATGATAGTGATAATTGATAAGATTTACTATCACGATTCACGGACAGCTCAGAAGGTTCTACCTATGTATCTCCAGCAATAAAACGATGAATAATCGAATAATAAACATGTTGAATTATAATTGAAATAAGAATTCTCCGTGCAAGTTTTTTTAAGACGTAAAGCATTCAATTTCAGTATCGCCCCATATAATTCACAAAATTATGTGAAAAAATGAAGTACCAAATCGTGAACTAACTTATTATTTATGCAACAATAAACAGAACATCACGTTTTTAAATGAAACAATGCTATAAATAACTCTTACTTTCAATGCCATGTTAATTTCAATAACATGTTATGTTTAGGAAGTCTGCAATCTTTTCTAAAACATTCTTTTGTCTCAATTTCCCATACTTCTTAACAAATGGATCGTGATCCATTACTTCTCATACATGTAAAGACCAGGTAATCCGGTATAATGAGACATTGAACACTGTAATTTGAAATACAAAACTTTTTCACAAGGAAGACGCTAGTTTCCCACAAGCTGTTGTTATTATCCTTATAAGGGCATTGTTGAATGAAAACTAGACGCATTATAGATTGCTTTTTGATGCTCAAAGTTGATATCTAACATTACAGTCTGTCCAAGCAAAGAAGACATCCTTGCAAGATGGGAAAATGACTCCAGCTCGGCCAATTTCGGTTCAAAAATGATAAATTTGTTCATAAATTCTGGAAAACATTCTCATCTACAATTTGAAAGCAAATTCATAATTTTTGAACTAATATTGACCGAGCTTGATTAATTTTCACATCTTGCCAGAATGTCTTCTTTGCTTGGACAGACTATAGAAATACACATGTGGGGAGGAAGTGGCTGTTATCATATTGTTGTTTTGATGGATTATTAATTATAATTACTGAGAATAAATTAATCTGACATTGGTGGTAAGGAGGTGACCTGATAGCCTACTGTGTTCGGCATACAGGTTGAGACCTTGAATCAGAAAGTTATTTTCCTCAAATTGTTTTTTTTTCGATTGAGATCTTATTTAGAGCGAGTATTATAAGAATAATGAAGCTTTTTCACTCGATCATTTTAATGAAGCTTGATTTTTGTTCATTAAAAAAATTATTTTCTAGTTTTTATCATAAAAAATACTGTGAATGCTGGATAAATATTCAAAGATCTTCCAAAGACGAAGAAAAAGTTGAGGATTAAGATGAAGCCGCTATCGACAGTGCGAGGCATGTGCTGCGAATGCCTCGAGGTGCGTTGATACTTGTGCGTCTGGAACGCAGTCAATCAGCTCTGGCCAATCACATCTCTTGCTATTAAATTTAAAGGTTGAAATAAGAATGAATTATTCATTTCTCGCATGAAATACTTTGAAATTACGGATGAATTTTAAGAAATTTGAAAGTCTTATTGATAAAGAAATTAGTTTGAAGAAAAATAACGAACTAATCACTCGCCTTATTGTTTTTACTCAACAGAGATTTGTGTGTCAATATCTACATGATGTATACTGTGATCGAGCAGAGATGACATTCTGGCAAGATGGGAGACTCCGTAAGGTCAATATTGGTACAAAAAATGTAAATTTGGTATCAAATCGTAAAGCTTAATGTTTTCTACTATTTGAGACCAAATTTATATTATTAATCGGTCAAAATTGATTCAAAAAATATAAATTTGGAAAACATTCTGTTCTACAATTTAATACCACACCTACATTTTTTGAACCAATATTGACCGAACGGAGTAAATCTTCCATCTTACCAGAATGTCATCTCTGCTAGATCACACTATACATCATGCAAACATTGACACACAAGTGTCTGTTGAGTGGAAACAATCTCCCATCTTGCCAGAATGACATTTTTGCTCAACCAAACTATAACTCTGTAGGCTAATAAACGTGTATGCTCCCCCATACCCTAGGTAAGTTACTAGTAGGTTGGTTACCCTCATAACAAGGGTGAGTAAGATTGATGAATGGAGTGGATTTGGGTAAGTCAGCGCACGACAGCTTATACAGTATTACACAACTTCATCGGTCAGGGTTTCAATGTAACAGAGAAGGACATCATTTGTCATCAGTTGGACGACAGTTTCGTCAAACTAAGCTCTCAATCTATCTCTATCAGAATCTTTTGCCCTTGCTTTTTCACCCTTGAACAACGTTATCCTTCTCACTTCCTACACCTCATCATCAACATCAAACATCAAGCATCAAGCATTGAACATCAAACATCAATCATGAAATATCAAGCATCAAGCATCAAGCATCAAGAATCAAGCATCAAGCAATCAAGCATCAAGCATCAAACATCAAGCATCAAGCATCAAACATCAAACATCAAGCATCAAGCAACAAACATCGACCATCGAGCATCAAACATCAATAATATTAAGCTGAAATGTCAAACCAGAAACTTGAGTTGTTTTCGATGTGTATGAAACAAAGCTCCTAAGACCTAAAGCTGACTGGGATAAATTTTTCAAGGTTCTAAAATAAGTAATCATCTACACGTCTTTATGTTATAAACAAATAGAATGCAGCAATGCAATCGTTTCAACCAACCTTTATAAAATGCAACAGGATCTGAAAGAGCTAAAACTGATACCAGGATTACTCTAGGCTATATCACTGTTGTTATGTGTATGGAATAAAACATGATCTGAAAGTCCTATGATTGTGTGATTGAAAAATCCAACAAGGTTCATTTTCGTTATGGAGAACATTCCTTATGGTTCTACAATTCGTTGTGTTAAAAAGGGGGCTTTAATTTTATTATCCACTTCAAGAAGACGAAAATCTTTTAGTTGTAACAAACTGACAAAAAAGTCTAATAAGATCTCCAAAACTGTAAAATATAACTTTTCCCAGAAACAACTCTTCTTCAAAGATGAAAATACCCTAACAAAATAAGATACCGACACCTCCGCGATCGTGAAAAATTGCACAGATATTTGCATCATCGGCAGAACTCCGACTGACGTGTCAAACTCAGTTTACAAGCTAAATGCTTTCATACAGCCAGGTTGTCAGCCATTGTAAACACACTCGAGATTCGTATTCATGCTCGCATTGGGGCGGCGAATGGAGTGCTGACGTTTGCAGGAATCGTGTGCGACGCGCGACGAAATGAATGTCAACGAATGTGCACAAGACGCGAGTTCAGGCGGCCGGAATGGCTTCACTAGATCGCCGCACATTCAACAGCGTCATTTTTCATCTCGTTCATAAGTCACTACATATCATGCTGGATTCTTCTTTCTCCTACTCCTTCTCATCCTTCTCCTGTTTTTCTTCTGTTAACTCATATCATAGTTTTCATCTTTCTTCACATTGTTTTTACTACTTCTTGTGTGTTAGTCCGTTTTCTTCTTATTCTACTACTTTATATTTTTCTTCCTCATCCTTTTTTCTTGATCTCCTTCTTCTTCTTCCTCCTCCTCCTCCTCCTCCTCCTCCTCCTCCTCCTCCTCCTATCTTCCTCTCTCCTCTTTCTTCTTCTTCGTCCACCTCCTCGTCTTCCTTCTTCCCCTTCTTCTTTCTCCTCTTCTCCTTTTTCTTTTTCTTCATCTTCGTATTCACTCCTTCTTGTTTATTTTCACTTTTTCCCCTTCCCTTCCTTCTGGTTCTTCTTTTTCTTCTCTTCTTCTTCTTCTTTCTTCTTCTTCTTCTTCTTCTTCTTCTTCTTCTTCTTCTTCTCTTCTTCTTCTTCTTCTTCTTCTTCTTCTTCTTCTTCTTCTTCTTCTTCTTCCTTCTTCTTCTTCTTCTACTTCTTCTTCTTCTTCTCCTTCTTCTTCTTTTTCTTCTTCTCCTCCTCCTCCTCCTTCTTCTTCTTCTTCTTCTTCTTCTTCTTCTTCTTCTTCTTCTTCTGCTTCTTCGTCTTCTTCTCCTCCTTCTTCTTCTTCTTCTTCTTCCTCTTCTTCTTCATCTTTTTCGTCCTTATACTCATGTTACTTTTATTTCTCGTTCATACCAGCTCCTCAAGTTCTTCTCATCCTTATAATACTTATCGAGCACCCACGTCTCTGAACTACTTGAGATCCTGCCCCACCTGCAAATCTTGAATAAGAATATCTAAATCTTGAATCACACTTGCAGTACACAACCCACACAAATCGAGCTTGCAAACGCTCATCTCTTATATCTTCGTCATTCCTAAGCGATGTCTGAATTATATTTCCTGCTGTTCTGGACAGACTCTTCTTTCTTACATGATGTGTTTCTTTATTCTCCTTAAAAATAGTGCAAGTATTGATTCGTGAAATTGTGATATATTCATATTTCCATCTTCATCGAATTTAAATTCAATTTTTATAGCACTCGTAGAGTGCTATATTTATATTATCTAAAACATCGGTTGATGATTGAACTCGTTTTTATTATTTTTTCATTATTCTGTATTTATATTATAACGAACTTGAGTTTTAGTTGATAAACTTATCAGTCTTAAAAACATGTATCATGTATTTGTGCACTGCCTGTGACAGTAAAGAATTTTTTAATTTGAATTTGAAATATTTTCGTGATACTAAGACAAAATGTAACTTATTAACAATATTCTTATGCTCCTTTGCACCTATCTATCTCTCTGTTTTCCCCCTTATTTCTCGATTCTAGAATCTTTAGAAAAAATGTTCCTTTGTTTCTTTTTTCCTCCTTCTCCTATTGCTCCATCTCTTCTTCTTCTTCTCCTCTCCCTCTTGTTTGTTATTCAGCTCTTCCCCCTATTTCTAAATTTCTCTTCTCCTTCTCATTTTTCTCGTTCATTCTTCTTCTCTCTCTTCAAACCTCTTTCAATAACACTCTTTCGATAGTGATTGTTGAATTGAAAAATTCCAATTCCATCTTACAAAATCCACCAAACTCTACATCATATTATTAAACACAAATGAAAGACACAAATTTCCAAAAAGATAGCATGGATTTACAGTAAGTTAGCAGTAACCCGACCATCACCAGCCAACTAAGTGACAAAATCTTTCGCTCGTGTTGCTTTACGGCAGTCGGCGTGAAATTTGTCGAGTGTGTTCTCTGACGCGTTTTAACAAGTCACGCTTCGTCTAACCGCTGGTGAGAACGTATTTCTGAACGAATGACTATCCTGAAGGAATTAGCAGAATATATGCACAATAAACTGATAAAAATAAGAGAAATGAGTTGAAGAAAGGGAAAGGAGCAAGAAAACCGATAAAGGGGTTAGCAAAGAAATAAGGATAAGTGAGACTGTGTAGTTGTCGGAAGGTTAGAAAGTGCTGTTCGTAATAGAAGAATAATATAAGGAAAATAGAAGATATCCTTCTCATAGAAGGATAGTTTCTATTGGAATATTGCGAGGAAAGGAATATGACCAAAAATGAGAAAGGATGAGATGAAGGAAGAATAATTAGAAAGAGGAAATAAAATTTATATTTGAAGAAGAACATAAGATTGGGAAAAACGAGACAATGAAGGTTCATACAATTTGGGGTTTATCATGGTATGCAATGGAGAATGGGAAGCTTGAAGATATAGAATAATGATGAAAATGAGAGAAATGTTAGGAAAGAGAAAATAAGAAAAATTATGAAAAAAAGGAACAGAGAAAATGAGAAAATATTGAAGAGAACAGAACAGAGATTATGAAGATGAAGTATTAGATTTCTATTTTCCTATCAACAAATTTCCTATTCTCCTCTATTTTTTATTTTCCTCTTTTAAAACAAAGGAAATAAAGAGAATAAAGGAAGAGGGAGATAGAGATTTGTGAGAGAATACGAAGGAATGGGTATGTTCATGATAAACAGGGAAACGAGCGGATATCAGAAAAGGGATGGAATTTGAATTTCACTTTTCATATCATTAAATATCACTGAATGTCATACATGAATGTCGAAAGAAACATAACCTGAATTTGGACATTTAAAGCTAAATTGGAATAGAACATGTTTTGGGCGAATGAAGATTTTCGTTCTTTTTATTGTACAATTTATTGTAATCAAATAAATAAATGAATATCATAGAATAAAAGAAAAAATGATTGCATGAGGAAAGAACAGACAAAAAAAGATAGAAAAAGAGAGAAACCAACCTACGTTACTCTCACTTGACAACTGTGACTGGACAAAGGTGGAAATGCTAAAGCATTAGGCAGAATGCAGCCTTCGTGTATGTGTGACAGATGATGAAGCTAGGTGGGTTTGGGATTTACGTTAGCCAGGGCGATGAGAAAACGTCATTATCAAACCTATCCTGTCACACTCCAATGGAAACCTTCGCATCTCACACGGCACTAAGTCCTCCCACTGACACATGTGTACCCCTTTAACCTACCCCCTTCCTTCCCACCCCCACACACATTAATCCCTATTCCTCCTACACCCTACAACCACCATCTCTCCAACTCTCACTCTATATCCCCTATCCCCATCAACCATAGTCTGTCCAAACAAAGAAGACCCCCTGGCATGATGAGAGAATGACTCAAGCTAGGTCAATTTTGGTTCAAAAAATATCAATTTGATATCAAATTGTAGGAAACAATTTGATCTACTATAAAGACTACATTTATGATTCTTGAACAAATATTGACCAAGCTGGAGTCATTTTCCCATCTTGCGAGAGGGTCTTTTTGCTTTGTCAGACTCTATCCTTATCCTCCATCATCATACCCTATCTCTATTCTCCCATATCTCCCTATTCTCTATTCCTATCTCTCTATCCCATATCCCTATTCTTCCTCGATTCTCTATTCTCTACCCCTATCCCTATTTTGTATCCCTATCCCTCTATTCTCTACCCTCATCTTTCTCTTCTAATAAACTATCAATCAATCTTTTCTATCCTTCTATTCTCTTTCTTTATCTGCCTATCCCCCATCCTATTCTCTATCGCTATCTCTCTTTCCTGTTCTCTTTATTCCCCTCTACCTCTCCACTATCCCTAATCTCCCCATCTCTCTATTCTCTATCCCCATCTTTCCATTTCCTTTCTATATTCTCTTCATCTCTCCATTCTCTATCTCCATATCCTATCCCCATTCTCCTCCAACTCTCAATTCTCTATTCTCATCTCTCTCTTCCCTTCTCCCTATCTCTATTCTTCTCTAAATATCTATGCTTCACTCCCATTTTTCTATTCCTTATTCCTATTCTCCACTACCTCTCTATTCTCTATTCCCTACCCCCATTCCCCGCTATCTCTTAATTCTCTACTCCCATCTCCTCATCCCTTATCCCTATTCTCTCCTATATCTTTATTCTTCATCCTTATATTTCCATTCCCTATCTCCCATCTTCCCATCACCTACTCCTATTCTCCCCATCTCTCTATTCTCTATTTCTTTCTCACCATCCCCTACCCCTATCATTATATCTTTATCTCTATTATTTATCCCCATATCCCTACTCCCCATCCCCATTCTGCTCTATCCCTCTTTTCTCATCTTCCTTTTATCTTTCCGCTATCCCTATTCACCCCAATCTTTCTATTCTCAATTCCCGTGTTTCCATCCCTTCCCTCTATTTTCTATCTCTCTATTTTTCATCCCTATCTTGTATTCCTACCTTTCTCATCACTATCCCTATCTCTCTATTCTTTCATCCTGAACATCTAATTCTTTATCCCCTATTCCTATCTAAGTCATTCTATCCCTATCTTTAGATCTCCACTCCTCTCCCCCATCGTTAATGGGACTTTAGTGTAGGAAAAATAAATTGTCGAGAATCAACACGGACACACACCCCGGAATGCTTACAATGTAAACTCTCAACTACTCAGCGCAACGCACTCCACTAAACCGTCGTCACTCCACTCCACTGCCGCGTAATGCCAACGATAAACACATCCCACTTAATTGCGATAATTGAAATAAACTGCCGGCGTGTGTCTTATCCGCGACAACCTGAATTATCTGCCACTCGTCCTGATAAGAAAACATTCAAGGGCTGCTGAGAACACAGATACTCACAAGGAAACATAAATAAAGTGTGATGAAGACTACCAAAACATTCAGTATATTATATTCGTTGAGGAACAGTTTTGGGTGTTGTTTGTTGCACTGACAATACTGTTTAATTAAATTTATTGGATGAATAATTATTTTTATTGTAAAACCAGGTTAAAACGATTGCAACGCCTCGAAGTATGTGATTTTCTGTTTTAAAAGTATTATTTTTTCTTTTTCAACACAAAAAACATTAGCTCCAAACAAGTTTGATAGGTTTTGAACCAGTGGCGTAACGTTTCCACATCGGGCCCCCCGCAAAAACGAAAATTCCGGGCCCCTTCTTCCGAAATTATACCCCTTTTCCTACCCCCCTATTTTCAACCCCTATACTCCCTCAATTTCAATAATTTAACTTTCTAAAGATGTAAATGTAGCCTACATTTTTCATGTTTGGAAAACATTGGCTAGCTATTTGTAGAAAAAATTCAATTTAAATACTATATTCATAATTATGAAGAATTTTGTACTGCGATTTGATTGGAGCTGAATTGGAATGAAATAATGCATTGAGTGGGCTATATTTACTTCATCATACATTTCAATATTATTAATAATGTCGACTCTGCCACACACTGTACGCTCAGGAATTCAATGGGAAAATATTCTATCTCCCCGGAATGTTCAACCAATGAAAGAAATAGAGAGATAACGAGCTACTCTAACAATCACTTTCATGATTTTTGTTTGAAGAGTCTAGTCTGAGTCTGGAGTCTGGACACCGGAAGTCTCAATTTTAACGATTTGCAAACAATATTCCTAATTTTGCAATAATAATATAAGCTCACTACCAACAGACAATTGAACGATAAAAAGTAGATTCAATCAACACTTAGCCACCAGCATTGTTTTGTTGATACATAGCCTTATTTCTTTTTAGATAATTAATTACATTAGTGCTCATTGCTGTATTTGCCAAAATGGAAATCATGTTTCTCTTGATGAGTCGTTACTTCAATTTTATTTATCTATGAATTATTTAATTCATCATTTCGAGCTCCCCTAGAAACACAAGTAATTCATTTTTCAGGTTACCTATAATTATTACAGTATATCCGGGCCCCCCAGAGCCCCGGGCCCCCCCGCGCCGCGGGGGCTGCGGGGGTGTACGTTACGCCACTGTTTTGGACTTGGTGAGACCATCTTAAAGTAAGAGTACACTAAACGCAAATGATTATTGCATATTGATATCAATTAAAAAATACACTATTAAACCCATGAAGTACAATATTAAAAAAAAACAATATGTTGAGCTGTTCTCTTTTTCTACAAGTCTTTTCAAGTTTCATGAAACAGGCTTTAGGCTCTACCAATAAGTTTACTTGTTTCTGTAAAATGATTAAATGAAATACAGTATCCAGTATGTCAGTCCAAATAATGATAGCTGAACTAGAGATAAGATATGAATAGAATATCTATTATCATTGACTAATTACTAAGTACTACTCTGTACATTGTCTCTGCTATTATGAATAGGAATAGGTAATGAGTCATTATAAGTTGAAGCGATGGTCTTCGCTTTTTGATTTTTCCTGTTCACAAATGATCAGCTGCCAGGATTCACAGAGCCATGCAAAAAACTCAACTAGTCACTTTCAATTTCTTCCAAACCACTGAAGTTCCATAGAAAACGTCAATTCAATTCGTAAAGCTGCTATTATCAACGGATTAACGAGAGTAAAGGCACATCATCAAAACGTCAATGAACGAGGAACAATAGCTACCATTGGAAATCCATTGTGAAACCATACAAATCTATTGTGCCAAATACAGGCATATAAATTCATTGTATCCATATACAGGCATATAAATTCATTGTATCCATATGCAGGCATATAAAATCGTTGCAGATTCATCGAGTAGCACTACAGGCATATGAATTCAGTGACTTTTCAGGTACATACGAATCTATTGTGTAGATGGATTTAGCTGCTAGTGAGTCAGAAATAGCCAGCTTCCAATTTAAATGGAAGTTCGCTTTTCGGGCTTCCGGGAAACAGGCAACACATCGGAAGTACCAAGACAATGATTTTAATTGAATAAACGTAATTCGCCATTGGCACGGACCAATGAACTATATTGAATGGATTCTATCTATGAAAATGCCCGATTTCAATGTTCAACCCACAGTAATAATTACTATTATCATCATCCTCGACTGTTGTAGTCTGTATTAACAAAGAAGACATTCTGGCAAGATGGTAAAATGACTCCAGCTCGGTCAATATTGGTTTAAAAGTTATTAATTTGGAAAAAATTGCAAAAATTCTAAATTGTGGATAACATTCTAATCTACAAATTTGAGGACGAATTTATAATTTTTAACCAATATTCACTGAGCTGGAGCCATTTTCCCATCTTGCCAGAATGTCTTCTTTGCTTGTACAGACTCTATTCAATTATTACGAGAGTGATATAGCAGGAGCCAAAGAAACTGGCATTACTGGCAGTTGATAAATGACTGCACTAAAGCTCAGCTCCGTCAGGACAGTCGGCGAGCCGTGTAAGAGAGCACATAATACAGAGATGGACCTCAGTCAAACAGTTTCGACCTCGTAGACAGCTTTCAGACTGTCCTGCCAGAGCTGAGATTAACAGCTGACACTCGCCATCCGCCACTTTCGTTGGAGTTTGCTATGTTATAACATGAAATTCTCGTGCGATTCCAGGAGAATTATTTTAGTGACAAAATTGCAGCTGGAGAAGGATGTGTTGTTGTACAACTCTGTTATGTCACTATTAACAACATACTTGTTGGTGATAATGAAATGATATTTCATTATGTTGTTACATAATGTTACATTACTGTTTGTCCTGTTTGTCATAAATAATTAGAATTTTCTCCTATCTTCTCAGAATTTCAATATAATTATACAATAAAATGATATAATAGGCCTATATTTCATCAAATTATTTATAGAATATATTATAAATTATTTATACAAAAGCTGCATATTTTCAACAACAATAGAACAGTTAGCCTAGGAAACATTGTCAAATTGTCAATAATATAAAAAAACACACAATATTGTTATTCTCATTGGAGGAAACTTCCTCATACATTTTTATCATTTCCTTTATCATAGTGGGTCCTTATTACTATGACATGTATTCGTTCGTGTATCACTGTTCCTTTGTGTTTCACACTCTTTTCATTAGGCGTTTCCATTTATTCCAATAACAAAATTCAAAATTCCGTCGAGCTATAATAATTATTTTCGGCTCTAAATTTTTTAATTAATTTTCCTATTTTAATGAAAGTTTGGAACTATTTTGTGTTTTTCGGATCAACCCTTCAAAATTCAAAATTTTAAAATTATTATCACTTTCAGATCATTTCTGTGAGTGAGAAAACTTCGGCTGAAGAAGAAATTTGGACTTGTAACCTCAAATTTTAGACTATATTTTTATGAAAATTGTGTTTTGAAATACCAATTTTGTTTTTTCCAATAGATTAATAATAAATAAATAAATAAATTATCAAATTCTCGAAGTGCTTACTAAATTATCCACCTCACCTTGGAAAATATGCTCAATTTCAAGACTCTTTCTAGTTTTTCAACCACGATCATATAAAAGACCTAATCATAAAAGATAGAAAATCCGACAATCGATAAAAGGTTTTCAATGACAGACCAACAACAATGAACTCGTAGATGTGAAAGAAAATCCAACTAATTCATTTTTCAAAAACCTTTTTTCACCCAAGCTACTCCCAATTTCCGATTATCTGCAATTTTCACCTCTACTTTTCCACTGATCTCCCACCCGATACAATCTCTTTCTCTTTTTCTCTCTCAAGGTCACAAATTTCCACGGTCACACTAGTAATCCTAGATTAGTTCGCAGACTGCATACAATAAATTCACCATGACAGACCAAGACAGACTAGACACTATTATAATAGGCCCATTCTCAACTCAACTCCAACGTTTGACCAATATCAAGGTTGTTATCAACATAATAGCGATAATTTACTGCCTCCTATTCACGCACACATCACAATTCAACACATAAAAGTAGTTTCACACCTCATGATGGTCAACACTGGATAACGAAGAGGTTTAGTTCTCAAGATAAATTAGGACAGTAAGTCGTTCCAAGCAAGGAAGACATTCTGGCAAGATGGGAAAATGACTACAGCTCAGTAAATATTGATTCAAATGTTATAAATTTAGTCTCAAATTAAAGAAAACATTGTGATCTATAATTTGAAATCAAATTTATAATTATTGAATTGATACTGACCGAGCTGGAGTCACTCTCACATCTTGTCAGAATTTCTTCTTTGCTTGGTTAGACTATACTGTACTTTGTTACTGCCCCTACTCAAGTGATGGTTTGTTGCGAAATGAGCTTTAATTTTTACAAGCATGAAATTGGGATTCAATTGTACTCACGAGAATATTGATCAAATTCAAAGTATCAATAGAATTTCATATTTTTGCTTGTCATACTCGCATCAGTCTGAAACTTCTACATAGATAATGGATCAAGAATGTCTTAAAACAAATTTGAAGGAATGAATTTGAAGAACATGAACAGGGATAACTCAAAAATCAATTTGAAAGAAAATGAAGAAATGAGAATTTTGAAAAAAGACTGGAATCACTCTGGAATCATCTCATTGACTGAAATCAATGTGGAAAATACTTATCCAATTTTGAATAATATCTTTGATTTGAATAAAAGTACTTATAGCCCATTCACGATGGCTTGAGACGAGATAAACAAAAGCTCTGCATGTGT
Source organism: Sogatella furcifera (assembly GCA_017141385.1). Lineage (NCBI taxonomy): Eukaryota > Metazoa > Arthropoda > Insecta > Hemiptera > Delphacidae > Sogatella > Sogatella furcifera. The sequence goes on from CM029549.1 coordinate 7,112,192, forward strand.
GTGTGCGACTGGAGAGGCTCCATTTTAGCCACGACATAAACAAGTCACAGCAATGCCAAAATCCCGAATTTTGTTGCCGGCCATTCAGAATAAGTATTTTTAAGTAATCTCTTTTATAGAAGCACATTGGCAAATTGCTTGTTTCGGTTGTCTCTCGACTGCATGAACCTAGAATTAACAAACAATTATAGTAAAAGTTTGTGTATCAATGTTTTGGCTACAGCCATGATTTCCCAACAAAAAAATTCGAGATTTCGTCATAGCTGTGACTCGTTTTTGTCGTGGCTAAAACGAAGCCACTCCAGTCGCACACATACACACAAGCAGAGCTTTTGTTTATCTCATCTCGAGCCATCGTGAATGGACTATAGTCATATTTAGAGTTCAAATGAGGAATTGGTAATACAAATAACAATATTGACTAGTAAAGGAGCATTACAGTTCCTAACTATGATTTGATTGAGAAAAGAAGTTGATTGTAGTTTTATTGGTTTATTGACGTTGTATTGTATGATACAATAACCCATTATGAATCAACACAATAGAAAAGTCAAATCCGAATAGTTTATGGAAAATATAAATCATTCAATTATAGTTTAATTTTAATTCAATTAAATTTTCATCTATTTAATCTTCATAAGTTCTAATGATTGGACGTACTGTATAGTGGAGTGAATTTGAAACTGGCAACCAGCTGGTAGGCCTAGGCCCTTCTTGGGCTGTTGAGCCAGACTTACAAATTATAGTTTTACAAAATATTATCCAAACAATTGATGATGGTTGACCAGTTGTAAGACTAAAAAGGAACAGAAAGAGAGTTTATGAGGGAGGAAATAGAGATAGAGAGAATAGAAAATGAGTGGATAAGGGGAAGAGAACTGAGAGAATAGAAAGAAAAGAGCGAAAGAGGGAGAAAGCAACTCGGCAAGTTGCCAAGTACCTACATGAATGCACGACTCGTCTGGATTATCCAACGTTTGTGAACATGTCCCACCTGAATGGAAACATCCAGTCTACACTAAATTCTTCTCTGGGCATGTTACAGGTCTGTGGGTCAGTAGAATAATTAGAGAAGGGAATTTTTCACTGTAACACTCACAGTACTGCTAAAACGAGCTGCTAAAACGAAATCTGCCTTCTTCAATTTGTACCTTGAATGTTTCCATCTATACTTTGGAATAGGGACCAGAATAGTATCCATAACTGAATCTGAATTCTGACATCAGGACTGAATCCATACAAGCCAGTAGGCCTACCATGTTTCCTTACCATCCACACTTGAAAATGACTCTAGAGAAAGCTAAACAGGTTGTATTTAAATGAGAAATACTCGAAGGCTACTGTGAATTGATATTTATATATAAATCCAGTCCCCCATTTTTGAGGATGAATCCCCAGGGGGCTTTCCGCCAGGGGGCTCATTTTGATTAATACAGTAGGCTTGTTACATAGTTATTTCCCATGTCGATTCTTCTCCTGACTTTTAATATTATATTATAGACTGACTTATTATATTGTAATTCTATGTAATGGAGTTCTATGTACTGATCAATTCAAGGTTGATATATCAACTCGCATTTTAATCGAATTAATTCTCCTTTGCAGGTATTCTGAGCAGCATAAGCTTTGATGGCACACAATACAGAACTGGCAATAACAACGCAGATGACGTCAAATTCTTCTTATTTCAAGGGTAAGAAAACCTCAATTTGAAGAATTCATTATTGTGAAGAATTAAGTGGATCCAAAACTGACAAAAATATTGTAGGAAGACATAATATTAGAATAAGAACGAATGTAACGCAGAGCTAGCTGAGCATGAAATACCCCTCTGCTATGGAGAAGTCTTCATGAAAACCATTTTGTTTGTTTGTCAATGGCTCAACAGCCCATGAATGGGCCTAGGCCTACCAGTTATTTGCCAGTTACATATTCACTCCACTATACAGTCCGCCCAGTCATTAGAACTTATGAAAATTAAATGGATAAAAATTTAATTTTCCGTTCTAGTGATAATAGTTTCATGCCGGATAAAGTACGGCCAGCTGAAATGATATAATTTGTAGAGCATAATAAATTAATAAAATTGTTGAAAAATTATTTTTTAAATTTCCCTGAAAACTTTCAAGCTCTTCTAATTTGAATTTCAAAGACCCCTTCAAATGTAGAAGTTTATAGATTTTTTTTTATAAGCATTGTTTTAAATGTGGGATAAATAAATACTTTTAAGGCTCATTGGTATATTTTGAAATGAGTAAAAAACGCTTACTCTCTAAGTATTATTGTTATAAGACAACATTTACAGTACACGTAATCAGAATTCATTCAGCATTATATAATTTCTATGTAATTCAAATTTTTGAGTGATATTATTGATGAGAATTTCGAAGAATTCCATATTTTTTAAATGGAACTGATGGAATACCTGGCTGGCTAATTACACGGAAAACTTCGATAAACCCATAGCGTTATTCCTATGTGAAAAAATTGTGATATCAATTTCATATCATTCATATGAGACAGAGTATGAACCTAGTTGAATAATTTAAAAAATACAGATATTATTATTATTCTCTTTCAAGTACTAATTAATATTTCAACCCTGCTCAAAGCTCCTAATAATACGCGCCCATTCCAAGAATAATCATTATAATATATGACGTACATCATCAAAGCCAGCGAATATGTTTTCATTTTGATCCAAATGAAGAGCTCTCAACAGGAGCTTTTATAAACTGAAATTATGATAATTCAGAGTGGAGCGATGACTAATTTGTTGTAGCAAAGGTGCGCAAAATTAATTAGTATTTTTTCAGCGTAATGAATAATGTAGAGACAACTTCAAACATGAGGATTCAATAGGAAATGAATTTCAGTAGCAGCTTTCATCTCGGATGGAACTGTTTACAAATTCAATATTATCAAATCAGAGAGAAAGATACTGATTTAATACGCAATTAGTAGTCTATCCCATTAATTTCTCTTCATAAAATTATTAGAGTACTAGGATAGAAGCAGCTATCTATCAACGATGATGACTTGAATGAGAGAATAATCATTTGGTTGAATAGTTTTGTTAAGCTCAATTCCAATTGAAAATATTTCAAAACCATTTACAATAATGATGTACTTCACTAATAAAAAAAGGTCTGATTCCAACCAATCAAGCTACAGCCAATAACATGGCTGGATTGCAGAAAAAAGATTATTCCAATATTCAAGATTAAAAATAATCATTATTTTATTCTTTTTCATAATAAAATTAATTCAATATCAGAGAAAAAAATTCCAAAAAATTACTGAGAATATTGCTTAAAAGTGATGTTGAAGAAAAAAGAACTCCTAAACAAGCAGAAAAAATAGAATATATTCTACATTCTCTCTGTGGATATTACACTTCCTTGAAGTTATATAGGTTGGTTAGCTATTCAGCCTCCTTGATAGCTCACCCTTCGCATTTACCTGAGGTTGATGCCCACATTAGCTCTCAGGTTTGTGCGTGTGTAATGAGAGGGATGAGGATGGTTTATATCAATCAACAGAAAAATGAATGTAGGCTATGTTACTTTAAATTGTCATGTAGTGTATGTTTCAATTGATTGCAATGAAATATTATTACGTTTCATTACTTTGATCTACTCCAGTGTAAACGCTCTAAAACATTATCAACGTTGAACGTAATTTCAAATCAATACTTCGAACTCTATTTTAGTAAAAAACAGAGTCTATAGCAAGAGAGTTGTGAGTGTGAGTCGATATGAAATTTGAATAAAAGCATATTTTGACTAAAAGTTCACAAAATTCCCTGAAAAACTATATAATTAGAGAAATATTGTATTTTCTACATCTTGTTGAAAAAGAAATAAAAAGGAAATCATACGTTTTGTATCTTTGACATACTCTAATAACCAGAGCACTGGGACACGTTCACCCACTGAAAACCAGCTTCCTTGATATCATATGGAAGAAGAACCCATTGAGAAATTGTTGCTGCAAGCTGGACTCTAACAAAAAAAAAATAATACAAGTCAAAACTAGCCCGGACAGACGGAATTCGCTAGCAGAAGCACTTGGCAAAGATGCTTCACAGAAAACAGCTTCTGATACATCGTAATTTGTTATATAGTCTGTCCACGCAAAGAAGACATTCTGGCAAGATGGGAAAATGACTCCTGCTCGGTCAGTATTGACTCAAAAATTATAAATTTGGTTTCAAATTGTAGATTAGAATGTTTCCTACAATTTGAGGCGCGATTTATAATTTTTGAATCTATATTGATTGAGCTGGAGTCATTTTCTCATCTTGCCAGAATATCTTCTTCGCTTGGACAGACTATACAACCGACAACATTGGACGCTCACAGGAATTTGTATAGATGAACGAGCTAGAGCAACAGGGCAATATAACAATACGAAATGTGGAATGCAATGGTGAGTGGAAGAATGAGGAGGAAGTGAAGAGAGTAGAAGAGATTGAAGAGAAAGAGGAAAAGAGAGGGGAGAATAAGATCAAGAGAGAGAAAGAGAAAGAGAGAGTGGGAAAAATATTGTTTTATGGAAAAGAAGGAATTGATAGAAGTGGAGGATGAAATGGTGAATGGGAAAATAATAAGAGAAATTCAAATGGAGGGTATAAAACGTTAAAATGAAATGAAATTTGATTGAGATGGGGAAGAGAGAGGGAAAGAGGCAGAGAGAGATTGTTATGAGAGAGAGGGGAATGGGAAAAGTAGATAATGATTGTAAAGGGGAAGAAATTGGAGCAATAAATGAAAAGACAAGATGTTATCAAACCACTATAATTTCTTAAAAATTCGAGATACCGGTTTCGGTTGTTACACCATTATCAATCTCTGGTAAACTAAAACTGAAACTACAGAACAGCAGTATCCTATATACAGAGTGTTTCAGGAGGAATGTGCAATACTTCTCAGGCTGATTCCTTAGACCAAGTAGACAAAAAAGTTTCATGGGACCAACCCCCAAAAACGCTTTGTTACCGAGATAAAAATGGCGGAAAATTGAGATTTTTTAGAATATTTTAATTTTTCTAATTCTTTAGAGGTTTTAATCAGGTTCTAAAATGATCAATTCCTTTGTAAAATTAGCTGAGGAGTTCAATGAAACCAGTTTGAAGTTTGTAACTTCAACGGTTATTGAGATAATTGAAGAAACATGCTAAAAACGGCATTTTTTAACAATAAGGGTTATAACTGGATAAGGAATCATAAATTTGTATTTTTCATCAATGGAAGTTGAAGAGAGTCGGATTCTAAAGAAAAAGTTAGATGGCGGCGATTGTGTAAATCTCACCCAAATCTCAGAAATAGCGATCAAAAATAAAAAAATTGACCAAACATAGCACAAGTGAAAAATTCGTGTTTAGTGGCGATTTTGCGATTTTTGATTGCTATTTCTGAGATTTGGGTAAGATTTACACAATCGCCACTATTTAAATTTTTTCTCAGAATCCGACTCTCTTCAACCTCCATTAATAAAAAATACAAATTCATGATTCCTTATCCAGTCAACCCTTATTGTTAAAAATGCCGTTTTTAGCATGTTTCTTCAATTATCTCAATAACCGTTGAAGTTACAAACTTCAAACTGGTTTCATTGAACTCCTCAGCTAATTTTACATAGGAATTGATCATTTTAGAACCTGATTAAAACCTCTTAAGAAATAGAAAAATTAAAATATTTTGAAAAATCTCAATTTTTTGAGATTTTGGGGGTTGGTCCCATGAAACATTTTTGTCTACTTGGTCTAAGGAATCAGCCTGAGAAGTATTGGACATTCCTCCTGAAACACCCTGTATACTAACGGTAGAGCGCCGCTATTGGTAGACGCTTGAGCCAATGACAGTGAACGTCTGCCATTGGCCTAGACAAGCTCCTCCTCTATGAGCGGTTCAATCATACATTACAAAATGGCGGTTCAAAATGTACCAGAATATCACCTTCACAACTACTCAAAAAGGAATGGGAGTAATTTGGAATTAGATGTTGAAGATAAATGGAAAGATCAATTATTATTGAAGTTGATGCACTGGTGAGTCACAGTAAAAAATGAAGGTGAAAGAGGGAATGGAAAGAGAGATTGAATTCACAAAAAGAAGAAGTGACTAGAATCTTGGGAAGATAATGAAAAGATGGTTGAGGTTGTGGAGTTGAGGATGGAAAGGTAGGGAGGAAGGTGATTTATGGGTTGGGAACAATAAAAATGAAAAAGAGAATGATATAAAGAAAGTTAGGATATAGAAATAAGGAAGAACAGGAAAAATAATAAGGTGATAGAGAAGAATGCAAACTGAAAGTTAAGGAAGAGAATTACTGAAAGATCAATAAAATATCAGTCATATGATGTAGGTGTACGTAAGAGTGCAGAGGTTGGGGAGATGAAAAAATAGAATGAGACTGAAAGATACAGGAGAAGGAAAAGATTTTTCAAGAATCTGGTGTTTGAAGTATTTTGTCTTTCAATTCAATATGGATGCATATTCAATATATTTTATATTTATACGAAAATATCACCTTCACAACTACTTAACAACATAGGAAAGAGAAATAGATGAAATGAGAAATTGGAAGAACATGGATAAAGTGGGATAAAGTTTGTTATTAATGATAGAAGAAGAAAAAGAAGAAGAAGAAGAAGAAGAAGAAGAAGAAGAAAAAGAAGAAGAAGAAGAAGAAGAAGAAGAAGAAGAAGAAGAAGAAGAAGAAGAAGAAGAAGAAGAAGAAGAGTATGTAGGAAGAAGAAGAAGAAGAGTAGGTGGTGAAGGAGAAGAAGAAGAGGAAGATGAGGAGAAGAAGAAGAAGAGGAAGAAGAAGAGGAGGAGGAGGAGGAGGGAGGAGGAGAAGAGGAAGAAGGAGGAGGAGGAAGAGGAGGAGGAGGAGGAGAAGGAGGAGGAGGAGGAGGAGGAGGAGGAGGAGGAGGAGGTTGAGGTGGAGGAAGAGGAGGAGGAGGAGGTCGAGGTAGAGGAAGAGGAGGAGGAGGAGGAAGAGATCGAGGTAGAGGAAGAGGCGGAGGAGGTTGTGGTAGTGGAAGAGGGGTAGCAGGAGGAGAAAGAGTTAAAGGAGTAGGAAGAGGAGTTGGAGGAGAGGGAGGAGGAGTAGAATGAGGAGTTGGAGGCGGAGAAATGCGTGGAGAAGATAGGTGAGGAGTGTAAAAGCATCGGTAGAGGAGTGGCAGGAATTCAATATATTACTTTTCCAAGCTCAGCCGAGTTCCGAAACTCGATAGATCGAGTTTTTCACGTTTTTTACACATTTTTTACACCTACACCACTCCATTCTGCAATGTGAGCCAGCTCCACACTACACTCATTGTGCTCCATCATCAAAGTGCTCGCCATACAGACAAGCGCTGTCCTCTCTCCCCTAAAAATAACATTGCCCATTTATTAAAAGTTTCCGAGCCCGGTCTCAAGTGAACATTGTTGACAGGCAAAGTTGCCGTTGCCAGGAAAACTGTTCAAGTTTCAGCCTTATGCGAAGACTACTAATAACACTACTATTATTTGAATAGGTTGTTTCTAGCTCTAGGTACGCAATATAAGTGAGTTTTCTCCTATAAAGTGTTTTACAAATAAATTTTCAACCAACAATATTTTTTTCTACAATTTCTTGTTCTAGTAAACTTATTGATACAGAATAGTATCGATCGATCTATTTTTCATTGGATAGTAATTTATTTTTGACGAAAAAAAGATTCTAGAAAATACACATAGATAATTGCAGTAATGGCTGAATTTGAAAGTAATATGCCAAATATTGTAGAAAGTATTGTTATTTTTAGAATTCTATTGTCAGGTTACATGATAAGTTGTTGGAACCTATTACTTCTCATCATACAATTAACTTCACATTATTTTCAATTATGCAATACTAACAATCCATTTTGAATCTGGTGACATCCCAATTGTATGGGAATCTTTATTTTGAATCTATCAGAGAGATGCAATTTTCATATTATTATTATTTGGGAATAGTTGTGACCTAATTAAGGGCAAATTCAATTGAGGGATTGAATTTTTTTGTGTGAATTGATTAAATGTTAAATTCAGTTACTGTTAAAGTAATTGATACCAAATATTGTAGAAACTATAGAGTATTGTTTATTTTAGAACTCTTATTGTCAGAAATTCAATTGAATTGAAATTCAGGATGTTTTAATTTGTGTACTAGTGTAATTATTGTTATTGAGAAGCTAGATGTTGCAGTAACTGAATAAAGTTTATCACTCTTACAGGTCAGAAAATGGAACAATGATGAATACTGACATCACAGAAGATGTATCAAGCATCGATCCAGAACTACCTCTAACCGTCATACTTCATGGCTTTATGGGATCTCCACATGGCCAGTCAACGCAAATGCTCATAGAAGGTAACACTTTTCAAAAATATTTATACACTTTTCATCAATAAGTATCTTATTGCTATCTATCGACCAATACTGTTAGTTTATCCTGTAACTATAATCCAAGTTGAGTTATGATTGAATATATAGTAATACTGTTACTGTATTAGAATTTAATTGAAATGCAATAAGGGAATGAAAAAAGGCAATTTGTTCGATTAAGTAGGTACTGAGTTCAAAGCTCTACAGTGCTTCATACCCATTCCTCTACTAAATCATTCAATTGATGTAGGCCGACATGACACGTTGTAGGCCCATTCGCTAATACTCAAGGAGAGTGTTATTAGTTATATTTTCCTTTTTCTTTAACTTTTTATTGAAGACTTCAAAATAATCAGTATATTATCATCAGAGTCGTAAGTACATATTGCAAAAAACCCTGTGCAAGATTTTCTGCAGGCTCTCTTGGTGCAATATTTTAGAGAATGTTCTGTTTAAAGCAAATTAAGCTACTTCATTTTTATTGGATTTTATCAATTTTAATCTTCAGCCGTTCAATCAAATCAACGTATACTACTTGAAGCATATTTATTGATCACCAATATAGACCTACTATTAATATTCACAAAATTACAGTATTAATAAAGATAATGGAATTTTATTTCCATTATTATTGCTGTCGAACTTATCTCATTATTCACATAGGTACATTAGTCATGTTAGTCTTTCAAAAATTTAGATCTAGATTTAATCTTCTCTGCTACATTGTCTTATTAATCAGATGCTATAATCTTTCTAAACTCTTGCTACCCTACCAACCATATTTCAACTTTCATTTTTGTGACAATGAGCTGTGAATATTCAAATAAACAAGTACAGTAGATTGAGGGAAATATTACCAAGGAAAATATTTTTTAATTATATAGGTAACTCACAAAATTTCACTTTCTTTCCATCTCTCATCTCAGAGCTGTATGTATGTCTGGCTCAACAGCCCATGAAGGGCCTAGGCCTACCAGCTGGTTGCCAGTTTCAAATTCACTCTACTATACAGCCCGTCCTAGCCAAGAAGAGCACGACGGGAAAATGACCCCAGCCCAGCCAATACCGGCCCAAAAGCCATGAATTCTCAATCAAAACTCAAAGTCCCCGAACCAACACTGGCCGAGCTGAAGCCAATGATGGAATCAATAATTAATTATCACTTACTACAGATAGATCGAATGAACATACAGAGCATTATTATCACATCAAGGAAATAATAGCAGCATACAAGGATTTCGAATTAGATCAATAAATCCATAAACAATATATCATTCATAGAGTTTGTTTCATGTAAATTCAGATGCTCCTCCTATTAAAAAAAAACAGAAACCTTCCCTGCCGGAAAAAAAGCCAAAATCACACTGTATTTCTACTCAAAGTTAGCCTACTACATAGTAGTATAGAAATACATAACTGTCTTCATAACGTAAAACATAGATCTATAGACCATACAAAGAGCAAGAACAATATCGCTGATCAAATTATAAACATAAATATGAATGGAAAAATGTATTTCCCCTCAAATTACAGCTATGAATAATTTTATTACAAGGTCTCATGTTCTATATGTTCGACACAGCCCATTGCTCAATGAGTAAAGTCAATAGTATTCCGTGGGGATGCATTTATTTGAATTTTATTCAAAGTTTTATCGTTAGTTTTTATCGGCTTGAATGCTTGAATACTATACGCGGTTTCCTCTAATCTCAAAGGAGCATTTTCAGTACAGTCATTGTATGTATGGATTAAAATAAAAATCTAAAAACTAATCGAACTACATATTGTCAATTCTAGGTTCATTCATTAAAAGTTTTGTACAATTTCAATAAATATTGATGTTATTTATGTGACCCAAAATTTTTATTGGGAGAATTTTATTGCAGCATTTCCTGGAGTTTATTATTGTCTTTTTTGTCCATTCTATTCAGCTTGATTGTTAAAATCAAATGAAATCAGATCATAGGAAATAACCACTTGTTTTGGAACTGCATAATTAATTTAGAAGCTCTATTTATAGATTGTTATCTACACAAATATCAGGCAATACACGACATCATAGTCACGAAAGCACACCATGCATGTTTTCTGATCATTCCCCCTATCGAGCAAAATATATTTTCGTTTTGCAATTTTTAACCGGTGTAATGAATAATGCATCATTTGTGCATTCCTCATATTGCACAATTAAAGTCACGGAACTGTAAGCATGTAAGTTTTTGTTTATGGAAGTTCTACTCGTAAAAGTACCTATTTTTGAACGTGAACTTTATTGACTGAATAACAATTAGAGCGGAATTTGAATATGATTGGTCATGAATTTCATAAGTTGTGGGAAAGTTGGTGTTCCTATTTGCATAGTTGTGGTCAAATGGAATTCCACCCACTCATAAAATTGAGCAGAAGTACAAGTTGAAGGTTGAATTTTAACTTATTCTGATAAAAGCTCATTTATTTGGTGTTGTAAATACAAGTCCCTCAAAGCTAAATGGAAAAGTTCAATCAATTTTTCATCAAATGTCACTATCAAATCACTTGATCTCACTTATAGTATCTAAAATTTCTTTCATTAATTGATCATTGAATGAATGCGTGTATTTGATTCCTCGTTATTCATCAAGCTCCTATGAATTATAGTTGAACTATATTTGAATGCAAATTTAAATTTCATGCAAGTCAATTCTACATCAACAATATTATTGATCACGGTGAATCCTTCAATTCAATAACATAAAATTTATATATTTATGCCTTATTATTATACATTAATTTCCAGTGTGCATTTTATACCATTCAGCTACATGAAACTTATATAAGATATGAAAAATGAAACTACACATACACTCTTAACAGATATTTATCACTGAGAATCATACAATTCAATATTATAGATAGCAACTGAAATCCTTTTCATCAATAAATTGTTCACATAATATCCTCAACTCATATCCTTTCCAACAGTTGATCAGTTTTTCAAATATTTTTCAAACATTGAGATTGAAATCGATTCACTCTTCTTATTGAATTGCAAAATACAATAATGAAATACATGACATACAAAATCCCACTTCAATAACACTTCTGCCCTATAAAGGGTTAACCAATGTGAATCCTCCCATCAATCAACACACAACTCATATTGCGTTAACAGCTGATCAATGATCATGATCATTGCAGCTGAATAGCTGAACAGCTGATACATGATCCTGTTTGATTGCAGCCTACACAAAGTTCTCCAGTAGCAATCCAAAACCCTCCTATCATTTTTGCCCATTGTAAATCCTCTAGAAGGTTTAGACTCCATTGTCTGTGTTATTATACCTGAAATCTGAGTAAGTTTTTTTTCAATTTTATAAATGAAAAGACAAGATGTTGTCATGTCATGGATAACTACCACAATATCACCTTCACAACTACTCCAAGAGTTATTTTAATTTCTCAATCAATTCACAAAACTTTTCTTTAACCACCCTGAATTCCCCCATTCAACAACATACAACTCATATCCCGTTGAACAGCTGATCAGTGTGAATGCTCCCGTTTGATTGCAGCATACACAAAGCGCAACACAAGCACAGTGGTGGGTGTGGACTGGAAGCAACTGGCGCAAGGACCGTGGTACAGCAATGCCGCCCAGGGCGCAGAAGAGGCCGCCAAACAGCTGGCCAATTGGCTGGCATCAGCTGTTGAAGCCAACCGCACCAGCTGGCCAAATGTGCATTTGGTCGGATTCAGCCTAGGGGCACAGGTAGCTGGCCTCACCGCCAAGTACTTGAATAACACCAGGGTTGCCAGAATTACTGGTCAGTTATTTATTCAGTTATCCAACTATTGTAATTATTATTTCATTTATATTCATTTATTTTATTCATTATTCATTTATTCATATTCATTTATTCATTTATTCATTTATTCATTTATTCATTTATTCATTTATTCATTTATTCATTTATTCATTTATTCATTTATTCATTTATTCATTTATTCATTTATTCATTTATTCATTTATTCATTTATTCATTTATTCATTTATTCATTTATTCATTTATTCATTTATTCATTTATTCATTTATTCATTTATTCATTTATTCATTTATTCATTTATTCATTTATTCATTTATTCATTCATTTATGCAATTATTCATTTATTCATTTATTCATTTATTCATTTATTCATTTATTCATTTATTCATATTCATTTATTCATTTTAATTATTCATTTATTCATTTATTCATTTATTCATTTATTCATTTATTCATTTATTCATTTATTCATTTATTCATTTATTCATTTATTCATTTATTCATTTATTCATTCATTTATGCAATAACTTCTGATTATATGATATTATTCATTTAACCATCATCTCAATAATATCAATGGAGCTGAAACCTTATGTATGGTTTCATAAAAAATTTAAGCTATTATTTCTACAGGTAATTGTGAAATGATCATTATTGTACCTCCACAAAGCGCATAAAAGTTATAAATTTGATGGAGAATCTACAATTTTCGCAATTCTTATCACGGTGACAAATACTTTCTGTTAATGATACTTTAACACTACTCTTTGATGTAAGCATCCTGATTATTTTGGCAGATTTTACAAATTAACTGGAAATAGTTTTCAAATCCCGTAACAAAACAGTTTTTCAGATTCATGTGTTGTTTAAACATTGTTTTCAGTAACAATATTATAATAAAACAAAGTAGACTGATGTCCAGAGCATGAAACAGAATAAAATCGAATAGGCCAATTATTAGCCTACAAAATGCTCTACAGAAGTATAGGGCAGGTAAGCCTGTAGGTGAACATGGTGAAAATCGCTCATATATCAGGCTTTGCTTCAAAACTGCAGCAGGTACAATCTGGTCGAGCAAAGGAGTGATTCTGTGAAGATGGGAAAATGACCTCCAGCTCGGTCAATATTGATTCGAAAATAATCAATTTAGTATAAAATTTTTTAAAACATTCTGCTCTATAATTTAATTGAAAATTTGAAATTTTTCAACCAATATTGACCGAGCTGGAGTCATCTTTCTATCTTTCCAAAATGTCTTCTCTGCTCAACCAGTAGACTATAGCAGAGGGAGTGCTCTCCCCAATAACCCCAAACCCACTACACCTCAGCGACAGTACTTGCATATTTAATCACAAAACAATGTTTGCCCATCACACAGCGAGTCAATAGACGCCTGCTTAATGTAAATTGAAGTCAGTTATTGAAACGAGCGCCTAATTCAATTAATTCTGGCTTATTCCCAGCTATGTTTAGCTATATTGCACAATGAGCTGTTTCTGAAGAGGTTGACGAGAGGTTGGAACACCTTATTTTGGAAGGTAAACTAATGTGAGTAGGTCTCTATGTAATGATTAAAAACAACTTTTAAAATCATCATAATAAAATAGTATTCCACCTCTATGTTAAGTAATTAGAAATTGATAAAGCTCCTATTCAAAAGCGAAATGGATTCTTCACTAGGCTATGTCAAAAAATAGTGATTTGAAATATTCACTGTGAAATAAGTTACGTATTGAAATTCATCAAAATGAGAAAAGTTTTTCTATTCTAGATTTATAAAATATTATGAACTATATTCTGGGAAAATATTTCGCAATTGACAATAAATAAATAAGCTCATAACAGCTCATAACTCCAGGACTTTGAATGAAATTCAATTAATTGATATGCTATATTCAATTGGAATATGTTCAATTGGATGTATCAAAATCGAATATAGTGTCTCTAAATGTATTTTTAGCATATTATTCCTGCGTTATCCATTTCGATTAGAATTAGAAATAGTTATTCCTTCAATAATAAAATAAACTTCTCCCACTGCCTTATCATTCAATTCTGAAATTAGTAAAACTCTTCAATAAATAGAAATTTCTTGATACTATATCGAATATTAAAACTACTAGGACTGTAAAAATATTAGAAATAATAGCTTATTCCAATTGACATTCCTATGCAATAAAAAATGAAATGCGAACTAATTATCATCAAATCATCAATATGATAATATTATTTTTCTATTTTGAAGAAAATATGCTATATAATCTATAGAACTGTTGAATGGAATAGTTTCCATCGCTCAATTTATTGTTGAGAATTGATGATAACCTCATGATATCAACTTTAACTATCAAATTTCAATTTATATCAACTATATGATACAATAATTATAGGATTTTGCAATATTCTAATATTATTGTGTTGCCAATAAAGTTTTACTCTGTTAGATTGAATTATCTATCACTTTTATTTTATCAAATTTATATTTTATTAATGGGCCTATGCTAAGTTCCTATCACAAGGGAAAAAAAGAAAAGTTCTATTCTGTTAGATTATATTTTGTATTTTCCTACTTTATTAATAATGCTAACTTTCTCTCACAAGAAATAAATTACCCTCTATAATAGGCTAGAATCAGTAATATTCACATCCTATAATAATCAATAATATTTACATCATATAATAATCAATAATATTCACATCCTATAATAATGAATAATATTTACTTCCTAATGATACAAAATTACAAAAATAACCGATCAATATCCTTCCAACAATTGCAACCACCACGTCACCAATATCTATATATTGCTGAGAATAAGACGTTCAATAAGCTCTCAAGACAAGGAACTTTGATTCAATTTATATGCAATAGAAAAGTTGCAGCCTGGAATAGAGAGATATCGGGTAGAGGATGACAGTGTCGCCTTAAAGTATAGCTGAGAAGACACCCCGTCACAATAGACTTTACATTGTGGCGGCGTGTCTTCTCAGCTTGCGCGAACAATATATGGCCACCATGTCAAAATCATCGGATTGTATCTGAGGTAAATCCTGAACCCTGCGAATATGATTCAGCCACAGAGTCCTGAGACCTTTTCCCATCCATATAATATCTGTCTTCAAGAATATCCGCTCTGGGATTCGCATATATCGACTTTAGATCATGCATCTTCATCTTTCCAGATTTATTCATCTTTATTCTTTATTTTTTCAACATTCTTGCTCTTTTCTGTCACACTCAATGTCTCCTATTCGGCTTCATTGTTTTCTTCTCCACTTTCATCACCCTTTCTTCCAAGAAACCAACTTTTATTAAAATTCATGGTTTTAATGTGGAGGAAGAATAATGATCTATTTCCCTACATAATTTATTCACACTAATTTTTGCTTACATGAATATATATTCCTTCAATTTATTGGATACCTATTATACTTTTATTCTCCATATTAGTGGAGTGCACATTAAAGTGCATACATTTATACAAATTTCATTGTATTCTCAAATAATTATTCCAATTTCTATCTTTAGTCTAATTTTCCAATTTATTGAATCTCATACTTTCAATATTCACATTTGCACCATTTGTCCTAGTAGTAATTTCAAATACTTTTTCTATTACTATACTTTTTTGCTGATGATGATGCAAGGAGAAATTACTATACTGATAAATAAAGGAGAAATTACTATAGGCCTACTGATACAAGGTCACTTGTGTTTTGTTTCTTTGTAACAAAACTCCAACAATAGGCTAATAATTTTTATATTTTTTTAATTTTTCTCCAACATCAACTCAAAACGAATATAATTCATCCTAAACCTGAATTTGGACATTTTTGATCAAAATTGGAACAGAAGAAGTTTTGGACTAACGCCTGTTTTCTTGTTCCTTCAATTGTATTTTTTTAATTAGATAAATAGATAAATATAAATCAAAACATTCAAACAAATCCAAACATTCAGAAAATGATAACTGTGTACTTTTCTTAGGTGGGTACTATAGGCTATTTGGTCAAGTACACTTTGGCGAGGTGGAACCTACCCGTGAGGGTCTCCTCGCCATTGTAAGCCGTACGAATATGTACGTCATTTTTGAATCAGTATAATAATTCTTTCTCAAATGATCTTTTGCAAATAGGTTTGGACCCGGCCAAGCCGTTATTCGACGACAAATCGTCTGAGGACCGACTGGACATGGAGGACGCGGACTTTGTGTCAGTGGTGCACTCTAGCGGAGGATTCATCGCGTTTAGCGAGCCTCTCGGCCACGTTGACTTCTATCCCAACGGCGGAGTTACTCCCCAGCCGCCTTGCAAGGATATCGTTGTCAAGAGTCAGTATATTTCAATACCTACATTTAAATGATAGGCTTCACGTATTTTTCAATCCATATTATTATTAAAACATTTCATAACCAACTCATGAGCATCTCTTTCAGGATACCAAAACTGTTTCCTAAATATTAATCAATTTATACTCCTGCCTGCTAGGTACCGTAGCACTCTTTTACGATTTTGATATTTTGATTTGGCTTTGGGTACTCTTTTACGGTTTTGAGTAGCGGACAGCTAGGTTTCAAACACTGGTGCATCCATCCTCGGCGCTCCTTGCTCAGACAACTCAGCAAAACACCTTATAAGACACCTTATCAAGGAGCTCCGGAGATGAACACCAGTTTTCGAGAAGCGTCCGTGAATCAACGTGTAAGTAAGCTGCATAGGAAGCAGAAGCAGAAGTATATTTATTATTAATATTCAGTGCTGCAGCTCCAAGAAACATGGATAATATCAACAATCAAACTGTTTTATGGTTGTTTTTTATTCTTAATTATATCACAGTACCCTTTTCAGTACTATTGATAGTCGAAAAATGTAATGCTTTAGTAAAAAATAACTGAAAAGGGTACTGTGATATTATTTAAAATAAAAAATCAGTGATAAAAGTAGCCCTGAGATAAAGGAAACACTGTTTTCTGGTTCTATACTATAGGCTAGGTATAGAATAGACTGGATGAATCACAATATCAAGTTATTTAGTGGAAGTGTTTTCCACTATTATTACATAATTATGTTATTACATATTTGAGATATAGCAGTTATTGACATATAGCATAAGATTAAAATATGGTACGTAAATTATACTTAATTCTATCGGTTTTGAATGTGATTAATAAGAAAATTAAGCTATAATTTTTACTGTTGATTAATATAAATATAGATTATGTATGGATTCAGATTCAGTTAAATTTTTCAAGTGATTCATGCTTTTGTTGATAACATTTTGAAATGGATAAGGGAAAATTTTCGAAGTTAATATCAAATTGTTTCCTCATCATTTTACATTGAGAGTAGGCTATATTCGATTGTTTAATGAGGAAAATATGAATAGCATATCTAAATCAGCCATTCACAGGTAAATTCACTCCACAATAATTTTAAAATCTCCATTATTTATTGTCTCATTCCCTAGTTCAACTTGATTTGATAACTAAGTTATATAAATTATATTTTAATTAAATTTTAGCATTTTCTTCGGGTACTGAACCCCAATTTACCATGCATAAGGAATAAAAATGGAACAAAAACCATACTTATTAAAGTTTAAGAACAGCAAAGTATTAGGTTCAAATCTATCCACCCTTAAAACCACTCGACAAAACAAATAGCCCCATATCAATTCCAATCATTGCCTTGATTCGCAGAAAAAAATCAGCAATAAATTCTGCATCTGTTGGGTAGAGTCCTTGATGACTCACATCAATCATGCAAGCCTTCTTAACCGAGTATTACTCAACATGAGAACGGCATCAATACATACCACTGATTGATTGACCAAAGCATCGATCATTATTGATGACACGATGATCATGACGAATGACATCAATCATTATTGACTGCTGTGATATAATTGCACCTGGTTTGTTATTGAGCACCACGTCGTTATCCCGCACACCAGTTGCCCAGTATTACATCAGTTGTCAAACTAGCGTGGGAACTCTGTAATATTCTGGAGTAACAGTTCTGTTATTGATGTAATGTTATTACTTAATCGTAATGGGATTTGGATGATCTTATATGGTATTAATTTTCAAGACATCTCAATAAGTCGATAGTTTCACATTACAAGGGTAGCTTATGATACAAACAAACTAATTATATTCCATGATTCTTTTTTTTTCAATATTATTTTTCCTAGTTCACAATTTAGATGAAAAATTAGATTAATTTCATAAATTTTAATACTTCAAATTTCAATAATAGGCTAATGTTAGAAATTTGTATAGAAAAAGAAGGATGAAATATTTTTTTCCAATAAAGAATTTTATAAATTCATAGATGAGTTAATAGTTATTGTAGGCTACATGGTAAATCACTATTATTTATTCCTTTTTTTAAATAAGTTGATTCTTTTATCTGATATTGCTGTGAAAGCGTATTTTTATTGTGATAAAAATAAATATGTCCATTGAATTCATTAGAAATTCTATACAATTTATCACTTAGGAACCAAAGATTTTGGATCTCAAATCCCAATAATTCTAGATTTCAAAATTCATAAATTCTGATTGGATGAGTGATTATATGGTATTAAAAGTTACCAAATAATTCTGATTGGTAATAAATTTTGATTAGGTGATTGATTATGGATTTCAAAATTATTTCATTGTGATTGGCAGGTGTTAAAAAGAATAAACTTTTTATTCTTGATACGTGAACATTATTTTTGCCACTACAAGATCAAAAATTATCAAAGCTAATAAGACAAATTTATTAATTGTTTTGTAAATTTTATCAAATAATATTGTTTCAATGTTGTTGTTTATAGAATAATAATTTTCCAATGGTTGTGGCACTAACAACCTGATAATTGCGATGCTTCCCTTCCATATAATTTATTTTCGTAATTCAACGTATTCTCTTTCAGGAATTGAGTGAACTGAATAAGAAGAATATTTGAAAATCGATGAAATGATATTATGGTATAACATAGAATGAATAATTACTGATATGATAAGTGATAATATAATAATAAATTATAAATAATAACATTGCTTTATTGGAAATTTCTAAGGTTGAAGGTTAAAAATAGAGCAATTTTTGTTTTTAGGTGAAGCAACCGTGAACTTGAAAATCGCCGGCAACCCAGCGGCCGCCAAAGCCTTCTCGAGTCTGGTGTGCAGTCACTACGTGGCGCTGTTGATGTGGCTGATGTCGCTCGACCCCAACCACCACATCACCTACACACACTGCTCGTCGTGGCCTAACTTCATCGAGGGCAAGTGCACCGAAAGCCGCACCGGACACAACACCATTGTCATGGGAGAGGACACGCCTACCAGGTCGGTTTAAAAAGATATTTTTGAAAGATACGACAAAAAAAGATATTTTTATGGTTTCTTTATAATGGTGGGTTGACCCTAGGTTCCACCTCGCCAGTGTGTACTCAGCCAAATACTGATCAAGAGCAGTCCATCCAAGCACCCATCGAAGAGCAGTCCACTGTAATCGTGACTGAACTTCACGATCACTAAGGTGCTTCCCTCACCGAGTGGCCAATACCCAGTTGGCTACTTTATGATAAAAAAATTATCAAGAATAAATTTTCTTCCCAAAACGCTTCATTTACCAAGATATCGAGCATATTGTATTTTTTAAAAAATAATTGTTTATTGTTATCTTCAAATTTCCTCAACCGATCTGTATAAAACTCGGTAATATAAGTATTTTGAAATAAGATATATCAACTGTGGAGAGATATTCAAACTGGTCCAATTTGAAATGCCGGAACTTTTTCTCAGTTTTTTCTCTATTTTGGATCATAAGTTTAAAACTGTCGCTATTTTTAAACTTTAAATTCGACCAAAAGTTGAATAATTTTTCACAGTTAATCTCTTGTATTTAAATATACTTGAGCTACTGAGTTTCAATAAAAATGTGTTGAAAATTTCGAAGATACTGTAATATTAATTTATGAAACATACAAAATGGCAGATAACTGGTTCATTTAATTGAACATTTAAACTCTGTTCATTTTAATTTATAGAATTTTTACCCAGTTTGGCACTCAACTCATGGGACTCTGTATTCAATTCGATTTTACGCTATTGATTCAATTTATCATTGTTACAGCGCAAGAGGCACCTACTACATGAGCACCGAGAACAGCGACTATCGCGAAATGTTCGCGCCCCAAATCAGCACTCTCATCACCGAGGGCCTCCTCGAGTACTCCAAGTTCTTCGCCGGAGGTGACACCCTTGATCAGGACAAGGGCCACGCCGAAATTGAGGAGGTGAAACCCTCCTCAACCACCCCCGCCTCTACTAACAACTACCCTCTCGACACCAAAGGCACAAACGTCGACAACGATGTCTCCAACAAGATCGCAAATAGCGGAAACTCTGTCTCTGTTCCACTCTTGCAATCGGTGACACTAGCAGCAGCTCTCTCACTCGTGTGCAGATTTCTAACGAGCTGATTCCAACTGATCTCATTGGTTCAGAGTTTTCAATTATCCTGCTAAGTTTCAGAAAGCTTAAAACATTTCAACTATAATTTTGAAATTTGTCTCTGAAGCGGTGATAACAGTCGAATTTACTTCCAATCAGATAATGCATTGAAAAAAATACATGTTTTAGAATCATTTTATGAATGCAAAGCAAAAATTTATTTTTAATCCTATAGAGCCCCGAATCTAGAATGTATAATTGTTAAAAGAATTGGAATAATGTGAATAAATTGTTCAAGAATCAAGCTGATAATTCTATTCAGGATACATGTTTCAGATTGATGCAAGGTATTGGATCAATAATGATACAGGAAGTAATTTCCTGTGTCAAGATTCATACAGGAAAGTGTCTTGTATATGTAACAATATTTCAAGACCTTTCAATTTTTAATATCTGATATATTCTCTTGTGAATCTTATCAATGTATTACATGGAAGCTAATGTGAAGCTGTGTGTAGGCTCCTTCCAAAAATAGAAAATCTTTTCGAGTTCAACTAAGATATAGGCTGTTTGTTGAAGTATAAGTTGATTTGAACAAAAAGACTGTTTTTCAAAGGTGAAACTTCATTCTATAAAGAAATTATTTACGCCTATTAGAAGTTTTTATTTTAAAATTTCTTATTTATAGTAAGACTGGTTGAATAATCCTAAACTACTCGTTCAACAAATAGGTTTAAAAAAAAGAAAAATGTTAATGAATAAGGATTTCATGAGTAGCCTATAGGACTGTGGAAATTTGATCAATTTTCTTTCAATTTGAATTCTGATCGATTTATTTTTCGTAAGATTTATCTATCTATTTATGTAGCAATATTTGGAGATTCTAATTGATTACTATTTTATGTGTTTGATCAATTATAAAATAAATATTTTTTAAGAACGATAGTTCAAGAAAATAAGTCTCCATTAGAATGTTAAAAACCGGAATTTGATGTTGAGAAAATGTTATTATAAAAATGAATTTAAGAATCAGAATTTGATTGGAAAAATACTTACACTGGCACTATATGTTACGCCTACATTCTTTGTTAATAATAGTGAATAAAAAAATTGATTTTCCTTGGAATTTGTTAAATAAAAATACTCATCTCAATGAAATCAAATGAGGAAATTTCAAATTGGAATGATAATTGCATATTTTCAAGAAATATAATATTCCTTGTTGAGGGTTTATTAAGGAAGATAAATCTCATGATAAAAATATATTTCTTCCTCTCTAATGAATTTTGATTTGGCATATGTATTTGTGATGAATAACTCAATTAATTATAATTAAAAATGTATCAAATGAGTTTTGATAACAAGAGACATTTTAAATTGATTATTTCTCTTGTAGATGGGAATGTAAAACAAATAGTGGAGCACTAATCCAGTATTCTATTCTTTTGTAACAATAGGCTAAATTATTCCCTAGATAAATATATTTGGAGTAGCAATCGGTGAGCTATTGAATTTACAGAAATGCAGTAAAACTACAATACATTTTCATCGTTTTGCTGTAGGTACTGTTTATTCTATAACATACAAACTCCGAACACATTTTCCAATGCTAATAGCCTGTCAAGAGCACAAAACCAATGCTTGGTCACTCCCAACCCAACAATGTTTAGAACTTTCCCAATTATTCTGCAAATGAAATTGAAAGCGTTTATCAAAACTCATTAAAAGCGAGATAAACTCAACTCAAATCGATTTATAAGTTTTCAATACAGGCTAAAAACGGTGTAGGCCTATTCAGAAAATAGATGAACGGTAATGAATTTTAGTTGTAATTATATTAACAAAATTTAAATCCATCATGGATCGGATGAGAGTTTTATCAATTCAATAAACTCAGGTTGGCTCTTCGATAAAGATTGAATCATAATAAATTTTATTATAAAATTGATATTTCTTTCACTTATCAGATAGGGTAATGAAAAATCACTATGGAACCCGAATCACTTGCATCAATCCTAATAATTTTTATTTTGGTCCACAATTATTGAAATAATTTAATATGGGAACTACACAAACCAAGTTTAAGAGAAGCAAATTGATGAAGAAATAAAGAGAAACCAAGCCTACGTTTCAGTAAATAATTAAATGTATAAGAAATCAAGTATCATTACAATATTTAATGATCTATCTCTGGGATATTTTTCTCTTTATTAAATATCTTCTGATAGATATCTTCTAAATGTAAAACCAGCAATTCTCAAATAATATTCATAATTTCCAATAATTTATATAAACAACAATATTGAGATCCATATCCATATTCATCTTCTTATTAAGAAAAATTGTTGAGTAGGTCTATTTATAGGTCATTACCATTATGGTTTTAAAACAAAAATCCTTAAAAGTCGACGATTAAATTCGTATCAAGGAACAAAAATCTCCAATATTTATATCAAGAAATTCTATTAAAATATAAGACCTGCATCTGACTATTATATAGTCAGACCTTGAATTGGATTGGACATGCATACCCAATATTCGTTAATAAATGAAAATAAATATGAAGTACTGTACAATAGCTTCCTTTAATATGTTAAAGAAGGCTATGACTGTACCTTTTCAAAAACTTTAAAAATATTATTACATCACAGACATGTTCCAAAACATAAGCTCATTTTCAATGTGAATAAAATACTGAACTGATTTTTATTCTTGTTTATTAATTTTAAGTAGTAGTTGATGTGTAAATTCTAATTTTTCCAATGAGGCTACTCATTATACAACGCCAATTCACTATTGGAATTGTGGACTTTTCAAGTGAAAGAGTTTGTTGGGGGCAAAATCTCCAATTTCTCAAAGCAGTCCAATGGGCTACACTGGTACACATCCTGCATTGAAGTAAAAGTAATTCGGACCTCAGACACGTAGCACGGTGGTTGAATGCGTTTGAGAATGTCAATAGCTCCAGGAGAAGCTGACTACTAGGCTTGTATAGCGGCGGATACCCACAAAGAATCTTCTTTGAAACGGGTGAAAGAGGCTTCCGAACCAGGAAAAATATATGAAGCTGTTCAAGAAAACTCATACTGAATAGTATACCATACTGCAAGAAACAGTCTACTGCATAGAGAATGTTAACTTAGACTCTACAGTCACTCCTACTGTATAGAATAGTACTACTTGCTACAAATAATACGAGTGCATTACTGGTTATTCTATACGAGTGCACTTGTATATTACTGATTACCTCCCTAGTGAAATCCTTATTTTGTAAAAAAATCTAGTTGCGCAGTACCCAGTTAGTAAAATATACAAAAGTACTTTGAGGTACGGTATGTTCAAAATATTGCCATGAAAATTTTGATAGAATGGCTTTACCTTGAATATGTGATGAGTTGAAGCTGGATACTCAAACGTTATAGTAGAACTGTAAATCTGGTTTATGAATGATATGTATCACTTCTGAACACTGCATTTCAGCCTGAAACAAATTAAATAATAAAACAATTATAAGTATTGTAATCTTCAAATTGCTATATAAAAAGTATTGAAATATTTAGTTTTTAAAATCAATATAAATTCAATAATAAAAGTACTATATAAATTTTGTAACTTTCAGATCTTAGAATAAACATTTCAAGTCAATGAGACTTGCATTCAATTTGATTATACTTCGTTCCATCTCATAAAATTGATAAGTTGATTAAAATTTATTCCATCTCACCATTTATTTCATCAATTTCTACGGTAGGCTTACCGTAGTCTATATATTATATACTTCATACCAAATAATAATGAAGTGTTACTTCTTCAAAAGACTGAAACATTCTTTGTCTGATTACTTATATACAAAAGCTTAGCAGGATACAATTGAATCCAACAATGTACATTATATTGATAAACAATTTAGTTTTACTATTGTGATGAAAACGTGTGATCTATTGTAAATAAATGTAGTTTTTAAAATATCTAAAATTGGTACAAGAATTATGTTAAAGAGTCTCTCCAAGGCAAGCTTTACACTGACCCACAGAGTAATGAGTAATTTACTAGCATTAAAACCGGAAGCCATGTGGAACATGTAGACGTGAGTAGAAAAGCCACAAGGATTAGTCAGTGGACATGAGATATGACACACTGATGTAAAATGGCTCATACGTTATTAGCTAACTTAAAACTGTCAGATGGTTGAAAGATGTCCCACTCAAATCTCGCTGGGTCTGTGTAAACCAAGCCTTGGAAGTACTCTATTATTAGAGGAAATGAGAAATCTATTTTCAATACAGAACATGAGAATTGATGGATGAAAAATCAGATTATGAGTAGCCTAGATAGTATAATTATTGATATTGTGCTATCACACTTGTTTTATTAATGCTCCCATCAATATGGGAATTAAAAGTAGTTGAATAGTATCATCCTATCAATATCCCATACTCTCCACTTAAAATTGCTGAAGATTTCAATATTTCCAATCCTCCATTCATTTCATTTGTGATTGGAAGTATTTCACAATTTTACTATTTTCTATTTCAGTGATTGACACTATTCACAGGAAATAATGTGGCCGAATAATAATAGTAATAATTTAAATAATTATAAACGAAATAAGGAAATAATAATTGTGGTATGTGATGATTTTGGTACAAAACTGGTATCCAATGATAAAAAGCAACAAAGTAGTTCTTATAAAAATTGTGAAAGTTCTCTTACTATTGAGGAATTATAACAATTAATTTCATGTTATTTGAACTTTTTTGGTATATTTTTGTACATGAATATAAATTTTGATCTGTTAAATGTTTGATATGTATCTTTCTCATCCATTATAACAAATAATTATAATTAGTTTTGGGAGTAATCCTGTTGAACCTCCCAGTAAGTATATGTTGTAGCTCAATAATAAATGAATAAATAAATAAATAATGATAATGGAAATGAGTTTCCACTATAAATTATTGTTGGCAAATAAGAAATGAAGAGCATTTTTCTGCTATTCTCGGCAGCTTCTAATGTATCGGCTACTGCATCTTGATTTTATTCAATCAAGAGTTTATTGTAATCAATTAATGTAATTATTCAGTCTGCAATAAACATTCGTGATGAATAAAATGTTTCTTTGTTCACATGTCATTCCACATATCATAAGTTGTAATAAGTTATTATGCTTGATGCTGTAAAACAGTAATCAATATTAACAAAAAAATATATATAATCAATAAATTTGGTTTCTATCGAATATATTTCTAATGTAGATTAAGGTAATTTATTCAAAATCTGTACCTCGAGCAGTCATAGAATGATTTGAATTTTATCATTAATCGTTACGTCCTTATTGAACTGAAGATGCAGATTTGAGTACAACCCTATTTTTTCAAAAGTTACTAGCTGTTATCTAGTAGCATAGTCTGATATAATAAGTACTAAACGCAAAGATATTTTATGAAACAGATAGAATGTTAGAATTTCTATGATATCTCTAATACAATACACACCTACTGGATAGTACAACTACTAGAATTTATATCAAGATTACTTTGTTATTCAATGTATGATAATATCAAATATTTTGAGAAACTAATAATCTACTCATCCCGAAGTTGATATTCAATTCAAGCAATACACTAGCTTTCCTCTCAGCTTAGCAATGAAAATCTTGGAAGAATTTAATAATTTTCAGCTTTATGTTCATAATAACTGACAATTTTGAGTTTTAGAGCAATCCCTGATTTTACTATTGAAAGGAAACAGAGTTTTATACACGAACACTTGACTTTTCTCATAACATCGCGATGAAGTAGTTGCAATATCGTGAAAAAGCACGCTTTACGAGTCTCATTCATAAAACTAGTCGACTGTCTGCGAGGTTTAATCAAGTTTTAACTTCGGCTTAACTCAAGTTTATCACACAGTAATTGCGGCACTGAAAACTTTAACTATATGGTACAAACTACTTGTACACTCTGAAACTTTATTGTGGTTAGAAAACAGTGAACGCATTGTTCAATATAGGGAAAAGAGATCGATTTGCAATTAATTTCACCTAGTAAAGTTTCATCATCCATCAAATTCAAGACACTGCAGCTACTAAAAAAGTTTCCCGACAACTTTTACAACTTCCAGGAAAAGTGTGAGCAAACTTTCCAGGGGTTCTCTCAAGAGGTGAAATTGATTTTGGGGGGAAAACAACGAACAGAATATTGAAAGCCCACTTGACCGGCTGCTAATTACTTTTGCGAAATCGGCTCAGAAAACTTTCAATTCAATCAATTAATTTATTGACGAAGCCTTGTAAGAGTAGAACAAGCACTAGACATGAGCGGCTGAGGAGTTTTTTTTTTTTACTGGGAACAAAGGGAGAATCGATTGAGCACTATAATCAATAAAGCAAACAGTTCTAGAGACAGAAAATGGAATGGTGAAAAATTAATTAAAAATTTTTCGAAATCTCAATAAAAATCATGCCCAATTATTTGATTGGATGAAACAGAAAACTGGTTTTTGTGTAGACTTAAGACCGGTTCGTGAGAAATTACATTGGGTAATAAAAGTTTTATATTTTTATGAACCTTTCAAATTTCATAATGTTCTCACATTTGAAGACATCGAATTTAAAACGTCCATTAGCTAATTTAATGTCTCACCAATCGGCCATTATAATTACATATTCAGCATTATTTATTTATTTATCTATTGGCAAAAACACATCGGTAAGAAACAAAAGGCCTTGATATTTCCAACACAATTTTCTTTCAAATATAGTCCAAAATTTTAGGTTATAAGTCCAAATTTATTTTCCAGCCAAAGGTTTCCCACTCTAAGAAATGATCCGAAAGTGATAATAATTGAAAAATTTTGAAGGATTGATCCGAAAAACACATATCATGCTATATTTTGCATTTCGCCGCAATCCTGTATAGTTTTACAAGTTAAAATTTACACATCGAAGACTACTCAAGATTATTTGAAAATCTTTGTGTTTCTCTTGAAGTTCTAGCAAGGTCTAGATTCTATACATAACTATATAACAAATTTCACTCAAAAGAGACTAGTTGGATGCTATCTATATCTATAAAAGCGATATGGCATTGACTGATTCATCACCAGAACTAAAAATCCACTGAACCGGATGCGTTCAAATTTGGCAGGCATGTTCAGTTGGACGTTCAGACGCGCTAAGAACGGATTTTAGGAACTTTTCAAGGGT
Organism: Sogatella furcifera; assembly: GCA_017141385.1. Taxonomy (NCBI): domain Eukaryota; kingdom Metazoa; phylum Arthropoda; class Insecta; order Hemiptera; family Delphacidae; genus Sogatella; species Sogatella furcifera. Next base: position 7,140,056 of record CM029549.1, read on the forward strand.
ACGCCAAATATTTTAGTTTTTCTACGTTTTCTTAATTTTTTCGAGAACTAATTGATATTTGGTAGGTAGGTTCAGATAAGGTCTAGATAAGGATATGCTGTGTTAAAATATTTTTGAATTCCGTTCAAGATTACGCCAGTAATCAGGGTTTTCAAAATTGTAGATGTTTTGCGGGTTGCATATCTTCCGCCTTGATACAACCAATCCTTACTGTAAATTCAATGGTTCAGCGAGATTATAGATAGACTAATTTGGAAGATATTGAATCAAGTTTCAAACTATGTCCGATATTTTCCCCAAGGCTACGCTCGATATTAGCGTTTTACTATTTTTCGGAGTTTTTCTTGGATTTTTCGAGAATAAATTGGTAGAAAATGTCGAAATTTGGTGAACAGGTCCAGATTAGGTCTAAAATGCTGTGTTCAATAATTTTTGAATCCCTTCTGAACGGAATTTGCAGGCGAGCGAAGCGAGCCTGTTTGACTCACTGACACTGCTGATACTGTCGGGGGTCCAGGGGCGGAGCCTAGGCGGAGAAGGCGAGCGAAGCGAGCCACCGGCTAGTTAATGATATAAGTGATTGCAAGATGCTATAGTTGGATTTCCATTCTATATAATAAAAATCCTGCATGTCATGTTGCTCATTATATCAGCCAGCAACTCTACATCTAAATTTTTGAATAATTGGAATGAGCACTCATGAGCAATAAAAGAGCAAAATAACAACGATTCATCAATTAACCTTACTTGGTTGGACTTACAGTTACAGAATGAATTTTCAATATTTTCTCATTTTCTGCATATTTTCCCTAATCGTTATCGTTACCAAGTAGATGCAACCTGCAAATTTCGATGTCAAAATTTTCAACTAGATGCACTCACAGATCGAGAAGTTTGCATTTTATCAAAATCCTTTAGCTCCCCTGTACCGTACATCGACATCATTACCAAGCTCGTATAAGCTGTCATGCATGTCTTTGCCATTAGTATGCACACTGGGAATATAAGTTGGAAATACAGTACTCTAATAATGAATAACGACAAGTTTAGTCAGCTTTCCTTCTTTCCTTGAATTTATCCAAGTTACCTGCATTCCATATGTTACCCATGCTTACCGTTAATACAGCATTTCTGCATAATATATCGCCCATCAGCTCAATCGTCATAGTTAACTGCATGTTACTTTTCGTTACCTGCATGGTGGTTTTGCAGATTTCGAGTTGATAATATATATATTTACATAATAATAAAGTAAACTTAATATGACATACATACTACAGCATGATGATAACATGATATAGTTAGAAGAATCTCATCATTTCTCTTCCTCCCGCCGTATTCGAGTTCTGTAACAGATAACAAAAAGATTGACATTGACTCCAAATCAATGTCAACAATTTTTTGACTCTCTTGGATTTCATCATCCACATCATGCACGACCTTAGATTATCTAAGGCAAAAGCTCACATTGTGAGAAAACTTTGAGAATTTTGGGAAATAACTGACTGAATAGTAATAAATAATAATATTGAAATCCTATGGTTTATCTTGTTCATTTCTGGAACTTCAAAGTGGACTTTTATCGAAATTCAAAAGTGTTTGTGATAAAATATTTTTGGAAGTGAGAAATCATAATATTAAGTGAGAGTGGACATTGTGGATAGACATATAACCTACATCTTGAACCTCCATCATCATCATTCATCATCACTCATTCATCATCACTCATTCATCCTTTGCTTGAAATACTTGGAAACAAAGTCGCAATTGTAAAGAAAGAATAAACAATAAAAGAATAAAGATAGAAACTATCGATAGAAAATGAAACACACCGTATTTCTCATTTATTTTTGGATTCATTTTATTTATTAAAATTAATTCTCTATTGTTTTCTATCTGGAAATTATTACCCTTCCAGAAGCACAAGTTTTTATTTACGAGTATTGTAATACTCTACAAACGTTACTGTATCTTAAAAAGTGGAACACTATTGCCGGGTTTTTCCAAGCACACTCTAAGTTGAGGGACCCTCAAATTTTGATGAACAGCTGATATTTTCTATGCTAGTATGGAAAATGTAAACTTGAGGGTCAAATGTGAGTGTGCTTGGAAAAACCGGACATAAGTCTTCCTTATTTTCTATTAACTTTATCTTTCTGGAATTATTATCCTTTAAGACGCACTTTTTATTCCAAAGCCTTTTCCTCCAAGCATTACGTTATCATCAGCTCGCATTACTTTGCTACCAAGTATTACCTTACGAAGGGTCTTTACGTCTTACCATGCACCTACATTATAGCCTGTTCAAGCAGAGAAGACATTGTTGCAAGATGGGTAAATGACTACAGCTCGGTTAATACCGGTTCAAAAATTGTGAATTTGGTCTCAAATTGTAGATAAGAATGTTTTCTACAAATTGTGATCAAATTTATTATTTTTAAACCAATATTGACCGAGCTGTGGTCATTTTCCATCTCATCTTTCCAGAATGCCTTTTTTGCTTGGATAGACTATACACCGTCTGCATTTTGCACCGATCGTTTCCATTCGAGCTACTTGCTGCGACTAGAGTGCACTGGAGCGTGAACAAAATCAGCCCCTCATAGGGATAAACTTTCCACTTTTATTGCTCGTTAACGGCGAGGCGAGTCACAAGACGAGGCGAGGCGAATGCATTCGAGCACACATGTTCTCATTCGTCGGTAAGTGCATATTACGTCGTTAAAATAGATTTATTGAACGATGACGCTCGACCGATTTCGTCGCTTTGAAGTTGCCGACGACGTCGACGGTCACTCGGCTTCGAATCACTCGAAAGGGAAAACTGATAAGGTGATAACCATAGTCTGTTCAAGCAAAGAAGACATTCTGGCAAGATGGGAGAATGACTCCAACTCAGTCAACATAGTTAAATAATGAGAAATTTGACCTCGGTAGATCAGAATGTTATCTACAATTTGAGACCAAATTTTTAACTCTTGAACCAATATTGACTGAGCTGGAGTCATTCTTCCATCTTGTCAGAATGTCTTCTTTCCTTGGATGGCATATAATAGGGGTTACATCCTGTATGACGTGAACAGTATGGGATGGCCAGGAAAAGTGGAACTCTCAAGAAAGCAGAGTATAGCCTATGATAGGGATGAAGAGACAAAATGGATTAGAGTAGGTGAAGAAAGGAATATTATAGAATCAGTAGGAAAGAGGAGCCGGCTTATTACGAGAATAAGAAAGTATTGCATAAGAAGTTATAGTTCTAAAGTTTTTGTACCAAGAATGTTTGTTGAACCAAACAATTTACCACTATCACATCGGCTGTTATTTTTAATCATGATGTCCTTTGAATTCCACTGTTTGATTGATACTTGATTCAACTTGATATGATTGTATCTTGTTGAATAGTTGAGAAGTAAAGGTAATATCATGGTAGTTATCCGTATCAGACGAAAAGACAAGATATTGTCAAACGGAAGATCCATGAAAAATCGAGATACCGGTTTCGGTTGCTACATAATTATTAATATCTGGTAAACTATTCTACCAGACTCCAATCTGTCCAACTCTTATATTCTGGGATTAACCAGAGATTGATAATAATTGTGCAGCAACCGAAACCGGTATCTCGATTTTTTATAAATCTGTGATTTGACAATATATTGATAAAAATTACAATAAATTGATCAAGAGAGAATTGACTTGAATATTAAGATATTTAAAAGGTGATGAACAAGAAAATATTAAAGTGATGTGGCCATTCTGATGGAAACATCGGGACACAGAATGAAAATATGGGAAAAAATTCAAAACAAAATTTCTTCTTCATGAAAAAATGTAAGTGATGAGATTTGAAGAAGAAGACAAGATATATTCAAGAAAGTGTTTGGGATGCAGATTGCAGAGCTTCTTGTAGAGATGAAAAGAAACGAATAATAAATAAGGGGAAATAAATGTAGGAAAATGGCGAGAGAGGGGAGTTGAAGATAAGAGGAAAGAAAAGAAGTAAAGGGGTGGACTGCTGTGGTGAGATTGAAAAAACCAATACCACCAGTTTTCCCTTGAGAAAACGTCTTTCTATGTCTCGCACCATCAGCCTCCATTCAAGAGCATTTGTTAATTTATTTTCATCCGACAGGCAGTGACTGCCTTTGTTTAATCATTTAAGGTGGAGCTAATCAATAATTATTGCATGTTACCTAATGTTTGAAAAATAGTGAATGCTGGCAAATTACAAAAATATTCAAAGATCCAAATTGATTTCGTTAGTTCCAATATTGGTCTGGGATCAATACAAATTAGCGACATAGATCGTTCAATCATCACAAGAATCCCGGGATTTTCGGTTATTGATCCTTTGATTTGTATATGACAAAAATATACCGTAATCAACATACCAAAAAACAATTCCCACCAGGCCCGGGCTGGCAGGGGTGGCAACCTGGCGATCGCCAGGGGCCCCGAGGTAGGGGGCCCCCAAGTTGGGAGATTAGAAAACCACTTTTTAAATGATTTTGTATTTTATTTTTTCAATCAAACCCATGACTTGAATTTCACAATAGACGTTGCTCTAAATATATTTCTCAATATATAATATTGTTGATCAAATTGTTGATCAAACATTGTTGATCGAATATTGTTGATCGAATATTGTTGATCGAATTGTTGATCAAATTTTTGATCAAATATTGTTGATCAAATTGTTGATCAAATATTGTTGATCGAATTGTTGATCAAATATTGGTGATCAAATATTGTTGTTCAAAGTTTTGATCAAATTTTGTTGATCAAATTATTGATTAAATATTATTGATCGAATTGTTGATCAAATATTGTTGTTCAAATATTGTTGATCAAATTATTAATTAATTATTGTTGATCTTATTGTTGATCAAATATTTTCGATCAAATTTTTTTGAGCTTCCATGGAGCTTCCAATAGCACCAGACCTATAGTTGTACATCAATACACAAAGATCCAACATTATCCACGAGCGCTACTCCTTATTGGACGGTGACTGTTTCTCAGTAGAAATACTATGAGGAAAACAACTGTCGGCAATTTCATTCGCTTTGATCCGATGAGCTCAGTTTTCCCTTTGAAAATGTGGAAGATTTCCCACAAAGGCTTTGCCGCATCCGGCCCGTAATAAAGTGGAACTTCACTTGCGGGGATTCCCGTAATAACAACGGGCAGGATGGGATAAGTCTGGAGAAATGCTCTTTGTGTACCGCCAGGTGGCTGGATGATCCCGTCAGTCGTACGGATTTGGCGAAAATATCACGAGTTTTGCAGGTTTCAAGAACTATTTCTCCAGTAAAGCATTGTTGAATACTGCAAGCAAAGGAAATGCACCGAAAAAAGAGGCAAGAGTGGTAGGTTTTCCAGGATCCCCTTATTTTTCTTTTTTGTTCAGTGAAAGATTAATTTAAACCTGTTATTTTCTTGACAGTTTTCTTAGTTGATTTTGGTTCATCCTCAACTGATTGTCAGTAAAATTGGATATATTCTTCTCAATTAGAAAAAAATCAAGTTCGTACCTTAGATATTGATAGTCCACAACAAAACATATTATTCTAGAATTCCAGTACTTATGATTATTTCTTCTAGTGTATAGATAGGTATTACAAAATACCATTTATTAATATGTGTGTAATTCCAGTCAATTATCCTGTACAAACAATCCATGAAATCACTTTATTCGATTATAAGATCGGAATTTAAAATGAAGTTCTAGCTTAGAGAAGTCACTTTATTCGATTATCACGTCAGAGTTCAGAATGAAGTTCGAGATTATAGAAATCACTCTAGTTGATTATATAAGGCGAAAATTCAGAATGGAGTTCTAGCTTAGAGAACTCCTGAAATTGTATGATGAGTTTCCTATTCCAGCATAGACAAGATTGATATGATCCATGCACTCTTAGTTACTCTATATGCCCTTATGTTTATAATGAAATACTATTCTCAGGTGCGCGGACTGTAGACTACCTTCATGAACTCTAAGCTTGTTCATGTTCATGTCGTAGATGATGAGAGATGCATACGAAAAGTTATTTTTGAAAAGCGGGAACGAACGGCTGAACATTCGCTCTAAAGCACCTGTGAATTACTCTCTAAGTCGCTCTAAAGTGGCCTGAGAATTACATCTTGCAGTGAAAAATCGAAAATTTCGCTTACCAAACTATAAGAGTTTCTACGGATTTTCTTATCAATCAGTGAACCGAATCTAAAAGATGGTTTCCTATGAAATATAATGACTGATTATATTTTTTATCATAAGTCATAAAAATTATAGTAGACTATGCGAATCGAAGAGTCATGGAAAGAAATTAATTATAATGGCCTGGACTCGACGTCAGACATATTCCACAGCCTATATGTTCATATAAATAATCTAGGGATTTAGGGCTCAGGAGAATAATTACTCAAAGGACCAATTTGTGGGCTTGGTAAGAGGTATGAGGTACAGTGATTGCAGATAGAGAGAAACGTATTACGGAGAAAGGATAAAGGGAAAGAAGAGGGTGCGATAAAACGTCCTATAGGAAGAAGAGAGAGAAGAAAATACAGGATGAAAATCGATAAATAAGGAGGAATCGATGAGGATGGAGAGTAATATTGTACATAAAACTATGAAGACAGATTAATAGGGAGAGGAGAAACTGGAGAAGAACCAATGAATACACCTTGATACAGGAGGCTCAACCAGCGATAACCAGAAATAATGTGAGTGGAGAGAGGGGAGTTGAAAGGAAACAAGAAAACAGAGGAAGAGTAAAGAGATACTAAGAGAACAAGTTGAAAAGAGAAAGAAGAAGAAGAAGAAGAAGAAGAAGAAGAAGAAGAAGAAGAATAAGAAGAAGAACAAGGAGAAGAAGGATGGCAAACGTGAAGATAGGTTTAGGTGGTGTTACCCCTTCCCCTTCGAAGGCTGATCCCGCACGATTTAATCAATTCTAATGGTCTTTCAATTATTCATGAACCTCTGAGAGAGATCATTGTGGACGAGCATTTTATATCCTTGGACTTACCCCTCCCCAATCCACAACCCTAAGATCCTCCCACCAAAGAGACCACCAAAATCCCACCTATCATCTCCTCTTTCTATATTCTATACATATCATCTCATACATATCATGCTTTCTCAATTTGTTATTCTATATATTATCTGTATTTCTGCCCATCATCTTCTCTTCCCTTATTACACACCATTCTATCTTCTCCTTCATCCATTCTGTATCTCTGTCTTTCTTCCCTCTATCATCTTATCCCAGCCTTCACCAACCATGGCCTCTGTCATCAATTACTTACGGATTTTCTAATATCGATTCTGAAAAAGTAACGACTTTGAAGATAACTTACCCTTTTACTGTATTTTATGTATTCTTGCTCTACTCCAAAATTCTAAACACGGCGCTTGCACATTCTTCATTTTCTCTTCCTTCTTTCTTCACCCCTTCTCTCAGGCTTCATCCTCTCTCTTTCTTTCCTTTACCAACTCTATTTGGTTTGCTATTTATTACTCTATATATTTCTACTAATTTTACCAATCCATCCTCATCCCCTTCTGATTCAATGCTTCTAACATTCAAGAACTTTTGATGAAATATGATTTTTTTCAGTCTTTATGGTATTAGAGAATATTTAATATTTATTTTTCACTATTCTCGTTTTAAATGAGCTTCCTGAATTTTTCCCGCCGCCTCTGAAATTCTCATTCTCATATATCCTTTTCTATTTCAATCCAACCATTCAATCATCTGATTATCTTTCACAATGATATTTTACCCATGTATTGCAGGTGCCTTGATGATTGAAAACTAGCCAATTCATTTTTTTCTTAAATTAATTCTGTATCATTGATTGTTTCCCAAGAAAACATTCTAGGCTCACTGCCCTTTCATTCCTTGTACAGATATTTTTCATCCTTTACTCTTCCTTTCCTATTACCTTTATAATTCTTCTTTCTCATTTTATTATTCTCCTTCATCTTCTTCACTTGAAAATACCCTCTCAATGTTTATTTAAAATCCGTTAAAATCTTTCTCATTTCCTCACTCTCCATTCCTATTTGTACGCAAGTATGCAAAGAATTCTCCCTGCTTCTATACTTCCATACTCATCCGTTTTCTTGATCCACATCCTTTCACCTCCTTCTTTTCCATGAATTCTCTTCTCAATTCACTGATTCTCACCTCTCTACAGTATTTCTCCTTCACTCTACCTACTTTTCTCTTCTTCCCTTTTCAACAACTCTACTAATCCTCCTTCTTCTATATATATATAAATATATCCGATCTTATCTCCACCTTGTTTATTTCTCCTCAATCTTTCCACCTTTCCTTTCTCCCTTATTTCCTTGATTTTCCAAATCCTTTATTTCTTCTCCATATCATCCACCTTATTCTCTTCTGTTAATTCTTCCTCTCTGGTGGATGGGATGCAATAAACGGCTAGAACTCAGAATTAAATCGCTTGTATATAAATAATTCTTCCTCACTAAAATTTTTCCTTCCCAAACTCTTTTTTCTTCTTTTACACCTAACATTTTTTTACTTGTTCCTCAGTCCTCAAACTTTCTTTATTCTTTCTTTACAATTGCGACTTGGTTTCCAAGTATTTTAAGCAAAGGATGAATGAATGATGATGAATGATGATGATGAAGATTATATGTCTATACTGTAAACTGTTTCCCTATAGCCTATTCTCTCCTCGCATCTTCATCTTCATCTTCATCTTCATCTTCATCTTCATCTTCAACTTCATCTTCATCTTCATCTTCATCTTCATCTTCATCTTCATCTTCATCTTCATCTTCATCTTCATCTTCATCTTCATCTTCATCTTCATCTTCATCTTCATCTTCTTCTTCTTCTTCTTCTTCTCCTTCTCCTTCTCCTTTTCCTTCTCCTTTTCCTTCTTCTTCACCTTCTTCCTCTTCTTCTTCTTCCTCTTCCTTTTCCTCTTCGTCTTCCTCCTCCTTCTCCTCCTCTCTATTCTCCTATTCCTCTTTCTCTTCTTCTTTCTATTCCTCTTCATCTCCCTCTTCCTTTACCTCTTTATTCCCCTATTCCTCGTTTTTTTCTTCCTCTCCCTCTTTTCACTCCTCTGTATTCTCCTATTCCTATTCCTCTTTCTCCTCTTATTATTCTTCAAATTTGTCTCCTCCTTCTTCTCTAGCTTTCTCCCTACGTCCCTTCATTTACATTCAACCTCTCAACCTATCTACTTCTACTTCCCTGCCCCTACCTCACAAATCTACCTCCTTTTCATCTTATTTACAATCTACCACCCTTTCCCCCCTTCCCTCCTTCATCCCTTCCACCCTCTGTAACCCTTCCACTACCCACTCCTCTCATCCTTTTTTCCAAGTTCCTATTCTAAATCCTGACCACCATCGACTGGCAATAACAGTAGGGACCGACATTCTCGATTCCATTGGAATTGGATGTGCCGCGGATTCTTTAACGTCACACTGAGGCGAAAGATTGCCGCGTTGAAATTGTCTCCCAGCCGTTCGGTCCCCTTCAAATTGGAATAAATCCGATTAGCACTGATCCAGCAGGTGTGCTGCGCTCTATTGGCGGAATGTAGAAGTACCGTTGGAGTCTATTGGAAGTCATTTTCCACAGCTGGACTACCAATGCATATTTGGAAAGAGATTATTTAGTGGAGAGGAGAGAGCTTGAACTTTCAGTTGATAGCTAGAAAAGATGAAATAAACAAGAAACGATAGATGGAAGAGTAGAGGATAAGGCCTAAGGATGGAAGAAGGAGAAGATAATCATAGATTAATAACTATTACTAAGAATCTCCATATACTGCTAAGTTGCAGAAGTCCTTTGTCTATTTATATAGCAATATATGGAGATTCTAATAATTAATAATTATCCAGCAGTTAGTGTACTGCAATATGCCAATGTGGCAAATCTCTATATATAAAAGCGAAATGGCACTGATTCATTCATTCATTTATTCATTCATCACCAGAACTGAAAATCCACTGAACAGAATGCGTTTAAATTTGGCAGGCATGTTCAGTTGGACGTTTAGACGCGCGCTAAGAACGGATTTTAAAAACTTTTCAAGGATACGCCAAATATTTTAGTTTTTCCAGAGTTTTTCGGCGTTTTCCTCATTTTTTCGAGAATCAATTGGTAGAAAATGTTTATATTTGGTGGGCAGGTTCAGATAAGGTCTAGACATGTTGTGTTGAAATATTTTTGCAATCCGTTCATAATTACGCCAGTAATCAGGTTTTCAAAATTGTAGATGTGTTGCGGGTTGCATATCTTCCGCCTTGATACGACCAACCCTAACTGTAAATTCAATGGTTCAGCGAGATTATAGATGAACTAATTTGGAAGATATTGAATCAACATTTAAACTATGTCCGATATACTTTTCAAGGTTACGCTTAATATTAGCGTTTTACTATTTTTTTTGAATTTTCTGAGTTTTTCTTAGATTTTTCTAGAACAAATTGGCAGAAAATGTTGAAATTAGGTGAACAGGTCCAGATTAGGTGTAGAAATGCTGTGCTCAATAAATTTTGAATCCCTTCTGAACGGAATTTGCAGGCGAGGTTCTTCTTAGCTGACACTGACAGAGGTTTTGCAGGCGAGCAAAGCGAGCCTGTTTGATTTACTTACACTGCCCATTTTTTTAACAAAATGTCTATTTCAAATTCAATCTTTCAAGAATAGTTATTCCGGTAGATAACCAACATACGTACGCAGATGCCTCAACTGTATTGTCATCTCTTATTACTTTTTTATCAAATTGTGGCCATTCTAGAGTCTGATGTCTCCTCAATAAGAAATTCAAATTATATTATACATCAAAGAATTCAATGAACGAGAATGTTTAATGGAAATAGATATGGCTGAAATATCGCCTACGTGTCGTTTTATTTGTTGTTCCACGTTGAAAAACTTGTTAAAAAAAACTAATTTTGTTCATCATTCAACGACCTTTCAATCTGGTTTTCAGTGATGGAAACATCGTTCTGACAAAAAAGTAAATATTCCAGCATTCAACTTGAGGAAATAAGAAATGAATATTGAGGAATATTTCCCAATATATTCTCCATAAGAATAGAAGAAGTATCTGTTCATTGAAATAATATCAAAACATTGATAGTCATAACAGGAAGTTAACAGGAACATAACATAAATTACAACAATGTCGCACGCATATTGTCATTACAATTTTATAGCCACTTCCTGCCCCCACAAATCAACAATGCTCACTATTGAATAAAGTTGCAATAGAAGAAATCAGATTGAAAAATGTTTGTGGAACGGGTAGTAACTCCCCGATGCCATTCAATTGATGCCAGGTCATTCATTATTTCACGTGGAAACACGTTCCACTTCAATAATGAACTGTTATGATTTATAGTGGTTGACGTTCTAAAAAACAGAAATCGAAAAGAATCATTCATTCAGCTGCTACGAGTAGGAATCTCTCAGCTAGCGAGAGGAAGCTCTGTAATAAATGACACTCTCTTTTCACAGAATGTATTATATTCGTTGTGACCTGATAGAAATCTGTAACAATGGGTAATACTCGTAAAGAATGCCTTTTCAAAAAGATAGATGGTTGGATATTCTCATTTCTACATTTTTCAATCAGAAATCACAATCGGTGAAACTTGTTACTGTTGTTGAAATAATCTATTTTCCCCAACTAGAATGAGATGTCAATACCACACATACATGTCTCTTCACATGAAAGTAATAAATATATATTGATCATGATAATATACATATTGATGATTGATTTATTCAATGATATGAATTAGAAGAAAATCGCAATTCCATTTCGAAAATAATAAATTCGAGTTTTGTTCATTATATTACAAATTAAATAAGCCTAAGTATTTCCAACTCTCTATTGCAAAATAATCGAGAAATTGATAAAAAATTAACATGATTATTGATTTGTTATTAATTATTTATCGGACACGCAGGCAACTTATTCTTTCATTTTTATTGAATACAATCTTTGTATTAAATCTTCCTGGAATCGATAACAGATAGTCTACTCTCCGTTTATTCTTTGCAGAGCTATCAATTTTCAAAGTTGTGGTATTCTTTTTGAATCACTCTGTCCTGTACACTTTTGATTAACTCTTTCAAAAAAGTCATACGAATCAAGTTTATCGAAGTACAAAAATGCCTTATCGCCTTCATACTTCTTCCTCCTACATGGCTGCACTATAAGTTAGTTCTTTATTTTTCCAGAAGACGGCAGCAGCTATTGGGTCAACTTTTATTACACGCCTCCTTAGTACCAACTCTTCGCTCATTGGTCGACGAATGTGATTTCCGAATCGGACGGTAGATGCCAGCAGCTATCGAGTCAACAATAATTATTATCATACAATTTTGTAGCCCACAAAAATCTATGAAAATCTGATTTTAAATTCTTGTATACTGAATAATTCTGACTACCTTTCTCACACACATCAACGTACTGTTATCCTCTCTAATAATATTACTGATAATTGATAAATGGTCAAAATTGAACTCCGAAACCTATCAACTGTAGCTAGTTATACTGTTCCAAAGTCAGATACATCATTTTAAATTCATTAATTTTTCATACCGTTTTAAAGTTACAAAAAACACCATTAACATCCGATTTTTTATTACATTAATTCACTTGTAAATTATGTCATCACCTCACCCATTAACCAACTACGAGCACAATCTCAGCTAAAGCTTTCGATTGTGTGCTTCACCTACAGCGGAAAATAATACTATTATACAATTTATTAATTTCGAACCCGAATATTTGCGCTTACAGAATACCAATAAAAGTTCCAATATGCTTAAGAAATCCAATATCGAATACGAACAGTAGTAGTCTATAGAGGTGCACAAGAAAACAAATAAGCAGAAATTCTATTAATATTTTTCTCTTGTAATTAAAATTGGATGTTGAGTTTCCCTCCAGGAAAAATGTGATCAGACCGTAACAAAAAATTCTCAGTTTTCCACACAGGGTTTTCCAAACATCATCATTCAGGTTCAACTTGTAACTCTTTAATTATACATTTCGTATTGGAAGCTCCTGAGAAAATTTCATATTGAAACTTTTTCCCGTATTAAAACTTCTTTCATCATTTCTGTGTCATCTACATAAGGGATAAGGATGTTTCCATTGAATAAAGGAAATTTATTTATGCTAACAATTTCCATCTCGCTTTTAATTTCTCTCCATGTAACATGCTCTTTCAGATATTTCTGCATTAATTTTCTTTCAAAATTCCTCTCATCTTTAGAAACGTTATTTCGATTTTATCTTTTTAATTTAAGAAATCAATAAACAGTATTATATCTTGGCGGGATTACTATATTGATATTGATAAATAACCGCCTTTCAATTGAAAAACTGGTGGATTAATATATTTTGGAAAATTCTATTATTTGTAATAGTCTCCTCATCCAAAAACCCACTCGACTACAAAATTGCCTTTTCCAATGTTGTTACAAATCAACTTACAGTGATAAACTCTTTCTTCCCACTCTATAATACATACCCTGTAAAGCCACTTCTCTCAAAGCGAACTGTTGGGGAAATTGCACTCGAAACGGATTCTAAATGACACAAGAGCCTGAAAAAAGTAAGCGAATGGTCGCGTTTTGGGCACCACGATCGTCAATTAATGTTTATTCCCTTTGAAATAGGATCGTCACAGTCAAACAGCGCACTACCCAGTACCCACTATGGTCCAAGAGCCAGGCATTCGCTTTTAACCAGTGACTACCAATTTCTAACACTAGACTACCAATTTCAAACACTAATTGGTTTGTTCTAGTCGATATTATTGGTTTCAATTGACATAACTGTACCAAACAGTCGCTAATAATTTTCGATTGATAAATTTCACCGGACACTGGTCTGATATTTCGCAATAGATCAAACTTTGTAACGAGACACTTCATCAACTCCAAACTATTCGGGTGATTCCAATTAGCTTTGGCGATTTCAAATTCTAGTTCAATTATCAAGTTTAGCCAATAGAGAATGTTTGTTGAAGCTAATGTCTGGATGATCCTCAACCAAGTATTCACATCGTAAATATTTCAACTTTGTGGATGAAATAATTGGTAATAAGTTACTATAAATTGAGGAGGAATCACCCAGTTCCAGTATCATGTATCCTTATCGTCAATATTTCAACTTTATGAATGTAATAACTGGCAAAAAGCTACTATGAATTTTTTTTTAACTATTAATATGATAATTATAGGAATGGTTTAAAACTAGCCTATAAATGTTATAGAGGTACAATCTGGCAAAAATGATCCCTGAACAAGGCAAGTGAATTGTCATATAGGCTTTCAGGAAAGGAAAGGATATTCATGTGGCCATTAAACTAGTATTAAAGTAATAAATTCTAGTTTTAGGAGTGATATTACTCAGGAATCCGAATGATAAGAATTTAAAAATCATTGATATATTAATTTACCTGTAAAGCGATCGTAGAGCTGGAAGTAGAATAAAAAAAGGGGTGAAATGGATTAAAATATCTCTCTGCTCACCTGAAACAATAGAAAGTTGATCTATTATTATGATGTAATTGAATATTATTGAAAAAATTTATCGTTGGTTCTGTGAACAGATTTTTCTGTTTTCACGAAAAAAATAATTATTACAGTAAAATGCATTTAAAACAATTTGCCGATTAGAAATGAAGTTAATAAAGTATTTTGAGTGCAAGAGAATATTATATTATTGTTGCGTATGAAGTTCTCATAATTATGATTCTGTTATGAATGTTTCACAAAAAGTAATAATCATGTAAATAAATCATCAGTTAGTGTAAAATTTCGAAAGCGTATTTTAGACATGTTGAGAAGCTTTTCCGAGTTATTTGCTGCGAGCTTCTATGGAACTGTTCTGTATATCCAAAGTTCAATTTTCTTCAAGAGGATACACATTATAACACTTGTTTCAAATGAAACCATATTGGATTGAAACGAATTGTATCATTATTAATACGCTTGATACACTAAGGGCCGGTTTCTCCAAATACGTTTAACTGAAATTTTAGTTTAAAGTATCAGTTTTCAGTGTATGGTCACTTTTATTAACTTGTGTTTCAATTGAGCCAGCTGATGGTTTAATCCAAAATTCAGATTAACTTTTTTGGAGAAACCGGCCCTCAGAGTATTATACTATTATCGAATCCGATTTATAATCTTTCGTATCTTCTTGAAAGAAAATCAAACCGTGCACAAGCCCCATTCACAAGATGACACAATATCGATCAACGACCATATGCCACTAGCCGATTAAAAATTCAAACACATTTCCCCACACCCTAACTTCTGTTATTGCACCATTGTTTTGACCAAAACTTTCAACTCGGCTCGCTTTGTTGTAGTATTATAAAACCGGGGAGTGAAAATTGAAAAACAAGAGTAATCGTTCTCCGTGTTTGATATTAATGGCTAGCTGTCAGCGGTTGATGATGAGGGGTGGAGGCGTTGGAAAAATTTTGGGGAGGGGTTAGTAGAATAAGGAAGGGGGTTGAATGAATAAAGGAGGGGGGGTTAGTAGATAAATGAAGGGGGTTGAGGGAAGGGGTTAGATGAATAAGGGGGCTTTGGGGGGTGAGAGAAAGGGTAAACGACTGATTAATTCAAATATTAAATCAATAAGAAAGGGAAGCTTTTGTTGCCCGACTGACAGATAACACAGCTATAAGAATCAATCCATCAATCTTTGCTTTTGAAAAAGATAGCGGACACGTTACAGCCTTCCCAAGCAAAGAAGACATTCTTGCAAGATGGGAAAATGACTCCAGTTTGTTCAATAATGGTTCAAAATTCATAAATTAGGTCTCAAATTGTAGAGCAAAATGTTCTCCATAATGTGACACCAAATTTGAAATTTTTGAAACAATATTGACCAAGCTGGAGTCATTTCCCCATCTTTCCAGAATGTCTTCTTTGCTTAGACAGACTATACAAGGATTCAATTCCCGACTCGCCTATCATTGATACAAATGAAGAGGGCGGAGTAGCGTCCTAGTTTTGGTTTCCCCCAAATCAATAAAACAAAGAATACAATGCCTCAGATTGCGTTTGTCCAGCTGACTCGTTTGTTTGTGGCAAGAATGGAATGCATGTTGACCCAGTCAACCAATGTTCCTTAGGGATACACTTAAGTTGTGGAATTTTAGCATAATATTTACTTCTCCAAATAGAATATTCCAGGCAGAAAAAATGAAATAATGAATCACAGTACCCTAAATTACTTTAAGACGACTGGTATCCTACTCATTAGATACCACTGGCGGCTCGTGGCCACGATACAGGTGAAGTGCTGTACAGTAAAAGATACGAGCACTTCACCTGTTTCGTGGGCACGAGCCGCCAGTGTAATAGATACATTTTCAAGTAAACCTACTTTCACTTGAAAATGTCTTCAAATAGTACGAGACCAGTCGTGTTGGAATAAGATTTTCAAGGTTACAGGGATTTTTTATTCAATACATTGTAAGCCTACATTATCAGCCCTGATATCAAAATAAAAAGTCCAAACACAATCTATTCCCAGGATCGATTGATTTTTAAAATGTAACTTCCCCTCAATTTTAACTTTATCATCAAAAAAAGTCAACTCTTGATTATAATCCATGTTTTTTTGTTTCAGATTAAGGATAATGTTGTCCTCCTCGAGAAAAATCATACGTTGAGGATTGATGGATTAAATCTTGAATGCAGATTTTTCTCGAAAATACAAAAATATTGTCAACTATAATAATTTATTGAGAAACAGGATACAGATATGTTTCAGTATCAACGGTACCATCTTCAGTGTCTTTCCAACCTATCTGAAGAATCATTCATCTGTATTCTGCTTTTAAATTTATTGTGTTACTGTATAGTAGTAGAGAAATAAGTTTATTGATTTCTCATTATGACTGAATATACCAGACATTGTGACAGTATTCCAAATCTTCCAATCAAAGGCATAATTAATTAATAATTAAAAATCAGCTATCCCGTTGTATTTTGTGGGAATAAAGAGTGTTATTCATCAACAAAATATGATGAAGAATATATTGTTTTAAAACATCGATTTTCGAGATTGTTGTTTTTTTAGCACATTGGTAAAATAACATCATAATTGTGAGAAATATCTGAGAAGAAATGACGATCTTTCAAGTGATCAATAACATCGCTTCAAAAAAATAGCATTAAAAATGTGAGTGAGAAACAAAATTGAACAAACATGACTAAGAACTAACTTTACAAACATGCTTGAGTAAAAAATAACTGAGAAAGGTACTGTGATATTATTTAAAATGAAAAATCAATGACTAAGAACATACGTGTAGTCAAGTTAGTCTCAAGAAAAGCACACGTCCTATCGATTTGCTATGGTGATGCAGCTTACACAAATAGCCATTCCGCTGTTCAGTTCGGATGTGACAAGTTTACGAAGGCGAAAAGCTGACCTGAAAAGTTTTCAAAGCTGGCTTGGTCTTATGGGACATAAATGAAAATAAGAGTTAGGCCCAACTTATCAAAACTTTCCTATCAGTTACGCTGACACGGTTCCCGCCGATGCAACCACGCAACAAAACGCACAAATGACATTTTTATGACGAAATAAGAACCGTGATAAATGAATTATTTCATGAGAGTGACACTTTTTAATCCACCGAGTGGAAATTTTTGTATTCATAATAACTGGATGTCACCAAATTTCATTTCTGTTTTTATCTTGATTCCCATATGACCTTCTTGCGTTTGAGTGAGTAGAAATTCGCGTAGTGCGGAAATGGTATTTTTCCGAGAGGATTTTATTAAAGTAGACAGAATAGTGTCTAGTGTTTAATTAAATTTTTGCAAGATTTCAAATTTTAATGTAAATGTTTAAGAACAGAAGAATAATCTATTTAGTTGAATTCAAATAATGTTGAGCAGTAGAACAACAGGATAAAATAAAAATCTAATGTTATGAGGTTGCATTTTAAAAAACCAGGCTTTTCAAGGAATTCCTTATAATTTTGGATATGGAAAAGAGTTTTTGATTAATTCATTATGTGAAGTCATCATTATGATCGAGTCAAATCTAGATTATCAAATAGTCATTAGAAGCCTATTAGCCTACTAAAGAAGTATTCCTTCTCAATTCCCTGTCTCATTATTTTTGGAAAAGTACAATAAATTAATAGAATAATCTTTCTGATTTTACCGCTCTTAATTCGTTAAAAACAGGAGTTACTCATCAATCTATGCTATCAATTCATATTTGGTTCTGAAAACAATGGGAATTCTCTAATCATTTCTAAATAAACTCTGTCCTTTTGAATTGTACCCTTCTAGTATCCAGTGAACAAATTTTCAAGCCTGTATACACTAACATCCAATAACAATCTACCGCTATTCCAATTTTATATACGTTATGAAATTATATAGGCTATAATAAATTCAATATATTCATATGAAACTGGTATTCGACCGGTTACCGCTGAATAAATTCGCGTTAGGCACTGCTTTTCAAACAAGTTAGCAGATTATGAGATTATAGGGGTAAATTACCCGTCTATTCATCGACTCAAAGTTTGATCGACAGTCAGTGTCTCAATAATGTAACCGTCTATTGATTAACTGCTTTTTTCATCGATAATCAGTGTTCTCATGAAACAAATTATGTATTTGGTGGTCACTGATTCAATGTTATTTCAATCACATTATTTACTTTTAAAGGAATAGTATGAACGCTCCAATAGTTTGATCGACAGTCAGAATTTCAATAATGTGACCGACTATTTACTCATTGTTTTTATCGTTATTCAGTGTTCCAATCTATCAAATTATATTTGGTAGTCACTGATTCAATGTTATTTGATAATCCTTTCTCATTATGTACTTGGTGTGAATAATTATGTATAATGGTTGATTCGCTAGCAGCTGTATAATATTGTCATTGGCTCGATTATAACCCAAAGCGATATCATCCCAAAAATAGAGTGGGACTTCAAAGAGGCGCGCTGGTGCGTGCGTAAGTCGAGTGATATTGAGACAGATGGTTACTTTCCCATTAATGCGACCCGGTGTCATAAAATTTATCTGTCGCATTTTGCAGCAGCAGACAGCACACAATGCCTACACCAATTCGGCTAAGTGGTCCCAAATGACAGACATAGATCTGCTACTGTACTTCGCCACACTCAAAACAGATAACACCACAATTTACATCAACCTGACAGACTGCACTCACATATAATGATGAAAAATGAAAGAGTAAAGATGGTTAAAATATATTTAACTCAAGTCTTATACTCACTTATTCCACATGAAATAATCTATTTAAAAATTATCTACGTTTTTTAGAATATTGCAGAATATACTTTTTTGTAACTTGCAAATAATTATTGAGCTTTCATTCCTAAATGTAAATTCCTAAGCTCTTTCTAGTAAACGAAATTCTTGAGCTTCCACTTTTAAATGTGAATTCTTACATTTTGTACATATCTTCTCATTCACCAGTTACTGTCAACTAAGACTCCATAGTTCCTAATCTACATAAAATTATTACCACCTGAAGCTGTGGAACTTCTTCGGAACTCTCCACTAATAAGCCATACGCTAATAATAATAAATAATTAATTATTAATAATGATTAATATTAATAATTATATATTAATAAATAATTAATTATTAATGAGTTCATCTACAGTCTTTATATTATTCACATGAATTCAAATTTATTTGATATAGAGTTATTCAAAATATCCATGAACCTTGAAAAATAGATTACTGTAACAAAAGGATAGCCATAATGAGCCATACGCTAATAATAATAAAATTTTAATTATTATTAATTAATAATTTATAATTATTATTGATGAATTTATATGCACAATTTTATACTATTTACATCAATTCCAATTTATTTTCCATAAAACTAGTCATTATATCTGTGAGCCTTGAAAAAGAAATGACTGAAACAACGATAAAGATAATAACGCAACCATTTTCCAATTGCACTTGACGCGTGAAACTGAATGGCTCCATCCAATCAGAGTCACCTTTCACAAACAAACGCACTCAGCAGGCTTCCTTTTAGACTCGGATTACTACTTGAAACGCGCTCGATTTTCAACACCTGGAGCACTAATCGAAAGGAAATTACAAGGCTCTGTTCATTACTGCTGGGACCCTCTACGCGCTAAAGGGCCGCCATTGATCAACGACTACAAAGCTATTGGCACCGAATTCAAAAGGGAAAATTCCGCCTCGAGTTCTAAACGTTTGGCCTTCAATTGATTGAATCCCTCACTCGCTATCGCTTCACAGTTACTGATCGGCTAAATTCAAAACAATCGTCAATAACGTCGGAACACTCTGTATATAACAGTGACAATGGAAACTATTCACCGCGCCCGGTTGGACAGTTGTGATTGGTTGGCAAAACGTTGACTTTGATGGTAATCTGCAGTTCAACTTGCATGGATTTCCACTTTCATATTGATTTTGAATTGTCCGATTTGAATGGAATCTGCATTCAACAAAGCTCAGTCCGTTATTTGTATTGATTTAGAGTAAGCTACAATGATTATGTAAGATAGTCATCTCATGATTTGTTTTATATTGGCTAATAGCTTAGGAAACCATCTTGTTCCGTTTCAATGCATAGACTTGTATGAGAGCAGAGATTATTTTATTCCCATATATCCATAAAAATAAGTAGCTTGAGAATAATCAGGCACATCGCATGTGAATTGAAAGAGAGAACTTACATTCATATTTTTAAAAAGTTTCAAAAAACTCAAATTTTATACGAAATTATTCGACTATTATTTATTCTAGCCATAATGCAAGTGGCCGGTATGATGGAGATTCAAATCATGCTAACCAGCTAAACATGTTCTAAAATCACTGTAGGTGAAGAGTAAGCAGGTCGCAGTAGTCGACAAATTTGCGTATTGGGATGAAACGAATCCATGTGTTAATCGCTTCTATATGTGTTGATATGTTGATAGTTGAGTATGTTGAATAGGCCAATAAATTTGTATATACTAAATCGTTTTGGGAGACTGGTCTTCCTAGGCCTCAAATTCGCTAGTAAAGTTCTAAAAATTCCGAAAATTGTTGGTTCCAATACAAAAGCAATATTAAATATCAATATCTGACTTTTCAGAGTAAGTGGAAACGCAAAACGAGTCCTCATCGAAATGCCCAAGGCCATTGAGCATTGCATGGTAGCCAATTGAGCTAAGCCTACATGAATTCACTATTTTTTCACTAGGTCAATGAATTAATTTTATATTTCCATTGAATACTATTGATAGGAGGTTAAGGACTAGATAGGTTGATGAAAAGTGCAAATTCCAAGTGATGTTACTCGACAAGAGCCATCACGATAAATCGACAAATCTGAAAATGTCACTCTTGTAGACGACTTTCATGGCACCCTCGATGTTTGACACATTTTTCTGGAATTGACAACTTGATAACAACTTATCAACCTAGTTATTTGACATATGCTGAAACTGAAAGTAAATGTGAATACTCTGATTCGAGTGCTGAAAATATGGATTTTCAAACTCGTAGAATGAATTGGAAGTGGCTCTACTGTGAGATAAAAGAATGAAAATAGATTTCATAGATTGTGATGAATAGGCTATAATAAACAGCAATTCAAAATGAAAAATTGTTGAAAAAAGTTATTTTTCGTGTATTGCTGAAGTTTTAAACGATATTTCCAAGTCTTTAATATTAGTCAGAATATTCTATGAATAAAGTTTATCAAATTGCAGCCTATATAGGTCGTTAAAAATACAAATATATCAAAATAACAAAACTAATTTAACAAACAGCATTCCGTAATAAAACCGTGCCACGGGAAAATTGAAAATTCATTCCCTGATCAAATGATGATTCCTCTCCAAAGTGATTTATGAGGGCAGCCTGAAAAGGACTATGGTGGGAATAAAGTTCACCGCCATCAGCTGGTAGGGATCACAGGAGCTTACCAAGCTATAGTCTGTCCAAGCAAAGAATACTTTCTGGCAAGATAGAAAAAAGACTCCAGCTCGATCAATATTGATACAAAAATTATAAATTTGGTCTCAAATTGTAGATCAGAATGTTTACTACAATATGAGACCTAATTGATAATTTTTGAGATCATATTGACTGAGCTGGAGTAATTTTCCAATCTTGCCAGAATGTGTTCTTTGCTTGGACAGACCATACCCTCTGCGTGAATACGCATCCCAATTGGCACCAAATATACGCTGGATATACGCGAGCGTCTGCATGTGTATCCTCTGCCTTATAACACATGACGTGTGAGTGTGAAAGCGCCGACACTGTTTGCTGTAATTTATTTCAATAAAAAAACAGTTCGACTGCCGCAATTCGCATGCAAGTCACGTGCCGTGTACGACCCGCGCGGGGGCGTTTTCGCCGCGCCGTTCCGTTCACAAAATCTCTTCCGGCGTACGTGACGGACTGACGGACGTGGATGGAAACTGATCGTCGTCTACGCTTTGCGCTGATCTTCGCTTTTTCATTCTTACGCTTCCAATCTACGTTTCCTTGTTCGCTATTCATAAATATTATTTTGAGCTACTTCTTTCATTTCTCAAAACTATAAACTATAGTTTAAACTCAAACTATAGATATGACTAGTGAGAATAGAATTTAACAAATTAGAATAGTTCAATAGCTCTATTCTATTCTCACTGGGTATGACCAACGATGAACTAACTTTAATTTGCTCTGTTCAACTTATTTTATTTCTCCCAATACTTTACATTCCATACCACGACCTTTTTCTGCAGATCAATCACTTTTTTCTTGATCTCTCCTGTTAGGCCACTGTCTCTTCTCTGAGATTATTTCCCCTTCAACCTTCTACCTTTTTTCCCATTCGTCTTTCTTATTATAATTCATCTTTTTTCTATAAACGGTTAAAATTTTGAACGGCTTTTCCAATCATCCTTTCCTTTTTGAAATTATGATCTTTTTCTGTTTGTGATCCTTATCTACTTGTGATATACTCGTTAATGGCAAAAGGTGGAATTCTAGGTGATTCTTCGGTGGAGGGAATACTATGAAGCACTAGCACTGGAAACAACTTCTAATCTACATTTAAACTGCTCCCTCCATATTGAATCAGATGAATAATTGATGATTATGTTGAGAATTACCAATAGACTATTTTGTTGTAATGTTCATAATTACTTCCAATATACCTTTAAATTCTATAACAGTACTGTACTGAGGTGATATTCTGTTCTTGAAAATAGGTGTTGTCTGATAATTTATAATCTGATAATTCGTAGTGGTATAATTAAGATTAAAAACATAGGCCTAGTAACAAGAACAAAAATAAGTGTCGCTTGAAAATCAAAACCGTCACTGTTGAAAAATATTCTATCAAAAATGTTTATTCCTCTACTGATTGGAAACTCAATTCCATGTATATCACACGAGTATTCGCAAGCCTTGACGAATTCAAACCCTGACCAGATCAATAAAAATCAAAACCTGTCTCTCCATAGCAACACGTATCCTCCTAACAAACGTGGAGAGTTCATGAGCAAAACGGGAAAAAAACATTAAATTCCGACGAATACCTCAAAGCTTCACGGGCAACACGAAACACGAAGCTGGCCGGAAAAATCAACGACAGATTCCCAGTGAGATCGCAACGTTGAGCACTGAAATATTGGAAATAATCGGGGTGGAACAGATTTTCCAATAGAAACTTCAGTCGACTGAGCATGGTGTAGCGCTCGCTTTGCAAAGGCTGAAATCGAGGGACCTTCAAAAGGAGGGGGTGATCGGAGGGCCTTCAAAAGGAGGGGAAGATCAGGGAACTTTGGGAAGGGGGGAATCGGGGTACCTTCAAAAGGAGGGGGAGAAGAGGTACTTTCAGAAGAGGGGTACCTCCAATAAGGATGGGGTTTATTCATGAGCGGTGTCTCATGATGAACTTGTGATGTAGAGGTTTGTAACCACATCTGAGAGTCGGCAGACTGTCGACAGACTAGACCGTGTGGTGAACTGTGGCTGTGGTACTATACAGGGTGTTAAAGACTATTAAATTCCTACAACCGCCCATCTGAACAGTGACTGAGTTGATAAGCGTGAAGCGTCAAATTTTCAACAGGCCACTGAAATGACACACGCACGCACACGCACACACAACCAACAGATTACAGAGATTAAACTGAAAGGTGTCGTATAGTCTGTTCAAGCAAAGAAGACATTCCGGCAAGGTGGGAGAATGACTCCAGCTCGGTAAATATTGGTTCAAAAATTATAACTCTGTACGTAAATTGTAAATCAGAATTTTTCCTACAATTGAGACAGAATCAATAATTTTTCAACCAATATGACCGAGCTGGAGTGAATTCCTCATCTTGCCAGAATGTCTTCTTTGCTCGGACAGACTATAACTCAACGTGCGTATCCGTCAAGCGGTTTTGAGGTCTGATGTCAGATTTCACCCCTGAGTTAGTTGAAATATTTCTATGAACTCTTTCATGAGCGAGTTTACTTTTTTAAAATAATTTTGCAGACATGTATTTGATGATTTTTGGGGTAAAAAACCTTTGAACTGTGTTACTAAATGCAATATTAGATCATGAAAATAGATCTTCACGGAGTGATCAAAAATCCCCAAGCGTTAATGTACTGGGATCAAGTCAAAAGATTTGAGTTTGTGTGAGTTATTCGAGTCTAAATACCTTAAACATTTGGAATTATCCGTCTTCATCAAATAACGCAAATGATTGATATAGGTTTGTATCTAACAATATCATTAATAGATTGAAAAGTTATGAAATCTTGAATCAAGATTTCTCAATCATGGAGTTCATTTGTTCGTTTATTATTAAATTTATTTATTTGGCGAAAGGCTTTCCTCAAAATTTGAAAATCAACATCATAACTTTAGTTATGTAACTTTATATATCAATAATATGAATAAGATTTTGATACTTATTTTCTCTTAGGGCACTGTATTCATTAAAAATTCAAATAATTGAAATCAAAGTACCTATTTTAAAGATAAATGATTTTTTTATGATGAACAATGGTTGATCACATTGATGGTCGTATGGGAAACAAATAGTTAAATTTCTCATCAACACAAGAATCTAAACTATTGAAAACTATTCGAAAACATGGTGCAATAATTGAGGAAACTAGAGATTGCTCTCAGATGGAAAATAAAAGAAATGATATTTAATCGAATAATGGAATAATATAAATTGATAGTTTTTCTAATCATTAAATAGTAAAAGATGATAATGATGTTTGGAATAGTCACGTTTATGTTGAAATATAAAAGGTCAGATTGAAATAAGGGAGAACGTAGAAAATGCGATTTTCCGAGATTCCAATCTTTCAGGAACTGCGAACGAGACGATGTTTGTTTTTCTCCAACTAGCTCTTGCAAAATGCAAAAATTCTACCGGAATTTGTTTGGTTAGCCTTGGGGTGAGCTGACTCAAATCAACCCACGTTATTACATTATGATAGAGAAAGGATTGAGCTCTGCTCAACATGGTTTTGAAAAGAAACTAATTAGGGATTGAGTACAGTTATTTTTCTCTTTTTCATGAGCATGCTTTGAAAAATACGAATCTGTGTACGAGGAATGATGAATCATAGTTTCAGAATTATTCTAAAAGGATCATAACATCAAGATATTTCTATGACGAATTCATATTCGTAGCTCCTACATCATTCATTATTTATCAAACCTACAAAATTAAACTTAAGATAACTCTTGTAAGAGAGTAATTCCATTGTAAGATGATTGAATCAATGATAATGAATTTTTGTCAACCTTCCAAATTCAAAATTCTTTGTGGCAATTTTTCTGAGTGAAAATATTGTTAAGTGGGTATTGAAATAGAACATAACCAAATTAAGGTTGAATGGTAGAAAGGACTTCCTTGTCCTAACTCCGCCTAATAAAGAATATTTCCATTTCATAACCTGAATTTGGCCATTTTAATAAAATATAAAATTCGCTCCAGCAGCTGGCGGTCGGAAAGAGTGCATTTCAAATGCAATTCTAAGATGGCTCAAATCATATGACTTATAATGAGCTATTCAGGGTATGAATTCAAAGGTGCCGTTTTCGAAAACACACAATTATCGACATATTATTCGCCATTTTCTCCACCATTTTTTATTGGATTTTTTCCGTTGATGGCTCAAATTTTAGGGCATAAAAATGGTATTATACACAGCAATTTTCAAAACGATCAAGTTATTGGTCGATTTGTAGTGATTTTTTAAAATTTTCATTCCCCAATTTCACCCCCTTCCCTTGGACGAATTTGGCTGGTTAACGAAGTTGACCGAGATATTAACACTAATGATTTTTGTGCAAAATTTGGTCGCTCTCCGACAAGCCCTTCGGGAGTTATCGTGTTAACAAGAATTTGTACTCATATAAATATATTTATATATAGCACATCATAGAAAGTCACTTTTAGATAATCATTTCACAAATAGAGAGATTTAAGTGATGGATAGGAAGAAAAACACAAATAAACTTACATTTTAAGGTGAAAATATTTCGGTGGCTGTGCCACCTTCTTCAGTTCACAGCAGAATCTATATATATATATATATATATATATATAGAGAGAGAGAGAGAGAGAGAGAGAGAGTTATATAAATTTGAACGGACATCAGATTCGTGTTCTAGGGGCTCGGAAACGTGTAAAAAATGTATCACATCATAAATTATTTTCGATTGTCAGGGCAAGACCAATAGAGCATTTTTTCGAATACATGGCATCATTTTAATAAACATCGGAATAGAAGAAGTTTTGGGTTAACGCCTGTTGTCTCTTCCCTTCTATTATATATTGTATTTTTTTATGGGATAAATGAAATGAATAAATTATATACTATTAGGGTAAAATAGGACAAAAATTAGGATGAAAATTCAATTTCCAGAGAAATTTATTAAATATATCATTGAAATTCATTCAATGAGATCAAGTCTTGTCGAATTTTGCTGCTTTAGAATGGTGGAATAATGAATTTGACTTTTCGCAATCTCATCACATAATCCCCTCACCATGATTTTATTGAAAACTTAATGCTCTCCACAATAAAAATTAACAGAGACCGCCATTTGTGATTCAGATTTAATTATGGAAGAATTGGAGCGAAGTTGATTTCAACTACTTGGCGCAAATAGACAATCAGGACGAAGAATTTAATTGAAGTTCAATTGAATCGTGAAACAGAATAGTAATTGGCAATCCCACAAGAGTATTGCAGTGTATCGTTCGCGTTTTACATTCGCTTGTTAGTGCAGACGACTGTACTAATTCCACCATTTAATCAGATTCCACAGGGCACTGCTTCAATTTTCGTATATTTGGCCAGTAGTTGAACACTGCTTTCAACTATCCTCATGAATTGCATTGAATAATAATAAGTTTAAATGATAAAATTTCATTTAGCCTATATCAATCAGTTACACTCTGCTTTCAACTACCGTTCTCATTTGGAACCTCTAAAGAGAATCGAACTAGAAATTATTTTTATACCTCAATAACATGTGTACGATAATATATTTATTTCACATTATCAAATACAATGAAATTAAAGGAACCAAATCAAATAAAATGCTTTTGAAAAATCATCAAAACAATAGAGTAATCGATCAAAGGGACTAAATGAGCGTAAAGTACTTGAGGAAGAACGTGAATGATAGAATATTCAAGAAATACAAATTAATATTATTTTATCAATATAAAACTCTCAATTGAAATAGCATAGAAGTGATCTAGGGAACAAGAGTAACGTTAAAATGTTTTGAGGCTACCGAATTGGAGAACCTAATTTTCAATAGAGTTATTGTGAGCAATGAGAGCGTAGAACACATATTATTGTTTCGATAAACTTCTCAGAACCACTAGGGAAACACAAAATTTTGTCTCAACTACTCAATTATTCTACAACCTGCTAACAGAATTCTCTCGAGAACTAAATATTTCACTTCAACAACTCTCTCCAAACGTATACTGTAGTTGCATTCCTAGTGACGACTTCAAAGTAATACACAAGTATAGTCAGGTCGAGCAAAGAAGACATTTTGGCAAGATGGAAAAATGACTCCAGCTCGGACAATATTAGTTCAAGATAATTAATTTGGTTTCAAATTGTAAAAAATATTGTTCTCTACTATTCAAGACCAAATTTATAATTTTTGAACCAATATTGATCGAGCTAGAGTCATTTTCCCATCTTGTCAGAATGTCTTCTTGGCTCGAACAGACTATACACAGAAGAGCAAGCGGAAAACCACGGAGCAAAGTTTGTTCGGTTGGGACTGGAGTGGTATGGAAAAGCTAAATGAAACGTTCCACGCCAAGGCCGCCAGGTCTCTGGGGGCGCCGAGCTCTGTTTATACAGAACACAGACTCAAAGACAGGCTGCAGAATGCCGACATCACCGCTCCTGAGAAAAGTTTCGCCGTGAGCGCTTTAAATGGAAAAGCCGTGACAACAACAATAAATAAGCTACAAATAATGCGTTTCGCAAACACAGGGTTTCAATTTAGGTAGAAACTTACTACAATGGATTGTTTTTCATTGGATAGATGTAAACAACTGTTTGTGGATTCAAATGAAATATTTCGTCACTATCAGTGAAGCTATAAAAAAGAGTATTTTGGATGACTTTCTTACAATCATTGATTATATCAACATCGTGTTCTGAATAAAACATTGATAATACGGGTATTCACATTATAATTGGATTAGGTGAAGAAATGTAATAAACAAAAAATAGCTCATACTAATAATAATAGCAAGACCATTATTATCTGAAATGAATAAGAACCAAGGCTCCTTAAGTTTATACGAGGATTGGTTGTGAAAAATCCATGTACTGTTCATGTAGGCCTATTTCATTCACAGATATTCCAAAATCACAACTGGCTTTGCAAAGGAGATAATTAACTTCATCTATGTTTTGCATATACAACTGTTATAACACAAGTGAAGAAATGAAATCGTAACTACATTCATCTTCTTTGTTACAATTTTATTGGTAACTACTGTCATCTTTTTTGTTACAAATATATTATTTTGATAAATCTAGTTGGAGTATGGAGTATAATTACTAATAACTTATCTGATCAAAAATATAGACCTAATCTACGACATGGCACGCCATGGTGGAGTAGGTTAATTTACATTAAAAAAAATTTTCTTCTTTAAACAGAACAGTTTGTTCTCCGGTACAAGGAAGATTGAGAGGAAGACTTTGCGTTGATGAAAGTATCTATCACTTGATGATACCTCCAGCATTAATGTACTATATTCACCCTAAATATTCACTGACCAACTATCGGAAAAAGTGTATTCTAACTAGCATATTTATTCAACATATGTTCTACCCTAGTCTACATAAACAGTAGACCACAATAAAAACAATGAACAAGCGACCTACTAGTTTTTGCGGTGAAATTGGCGGGAAGGTTCACAACGATTTTGGCGCGAGTTTAACGATGTGCTTCCCGCCAAATTGGCCTATCCCTACCTCCCCCCACCTGGCCCAAAACACGCTAAACCTGCTGCCGCAATATCAAGGTGGCAGTAGAAAGAAAGCTGTCACCTGATGGCAGTGGAAAATACAATTCATTCTATATTGCTGTCGCCTGCACCAGTTTCACTGCAAAAGCTAAACCAACAATGTCAGGTTTGATAGCGATAATAATTAAACAACTTTGTCCAAAATAACTCATATGAGAATAGAATCAATAACAATATGAAGGAAATCTCGGGTGATCAATTGCAAATATAGGATGTTGCTCTTAGAAGAAACGCTTTCCACTGAAGATACGGCGAAATTTAATAAAATGTAGTCATGGAGTAATTGATTATTCAAGTCACTGGAAGGATTATCCAACTAAATCTTCCTTTTTCAGTTCAACAACTTATGAGTTCATGTTCGAAAATAAGGATCTGTCTTATGATTCGTGAGACTTTTGACTTAAATTCATTATTGGAGGCGAGACCGATTTATTTTTATAGGGCTAAATTTTAATCAATATTGGAACACTGAGTTCAGAGGAATGGAAATCATTTTTTTTTTATTAATATCAATTTGATGGTGGAGGGGAAATCCTTCGAATTGAAAATTTAACGAAGTATTTTGAATATTCCAATAACATCAATTCCATTGGTAGAATAGTGTATTGGAAACCCAAGTAGAAGACGTTATACGGACAGTACTGAACTAACAGTAATTGTTTTTTTTAAGATTTCTACTATGATTGCATGTATTACGTCTAGTGGGATTGGACTCACCGATTCCAACAGTAATTGCAACAAGAATGAAATACAGTCTTTGAACTATATTGAAAAAAAAAACGTTTGTTCGATATATTCAATGCTACTGTTGATATACAGCTCAATCACAAGCTAGCCAAACTAAAAATTCATTCATTAACTACAAATTGGGCTCCACACAAAAATTACAAAATAACTTGAGTTTCAATTATTTTCAAGTTGAAAGAAGTTGAAACGAAGATAGTGCAAAATAGTGCATCAATAGGTTACAGAGAATGAATATTAAAGAAGGAAGACGTTGGAAAAATAGTGTAAACAGCAAAAGAAGTATAGTAGTAGTCGATGGAAAATGTCTGCCTGATGTCTTGAGAGGGGTTGAATTTATCACATGCCTTATCTTGTTCCCCCTTCCCCTCTCACTCACCCCTTCCTTTCTTCTTCACTTTGAAGAGAACGGCGAGAGTCAGAGCAAATTGAAAGGCAAGCTGAATCAAGAAAAATGACGAGAACGCTTGCCAAGCTCCTTAGAAAAAGGAGATCCCAACATCTTGTTTGCCATCAGATTGGATGCACTTTGCACCTAGAAATTGAATATCACAGAGCACAAGTACTACATTTCTCTCTTATAGGAGGGATTTGAACAAGAGATTTATATCTTTGAGAATGTATATAGTTATGATGTTTCTAGTAGTGAAACTATTGAGTCTTATAAG
Source organism: Sogatella furcifera (assembly GCA_017141385.1). Taxonomy (NCBI): domain Eukaryota; kingdom Metazoa; phylum Arthropoda; class Insecta; order Hemiptera; family Delphacidae; genus Sogatella; species Sogatella furcifera. The sequence continues at coordinate 7,171,091 of CM029549.1, forward strand.
AAGAAATTTTTTAAACTCCCGGCTAGTTGTGTATTGAAGTAATAATGTGATAAAAGTTCTATGTACATATTAAATTCTTTATTGAATTTAACACAACGATTCAAAATCAGTGATCTTGTAGTTATTCATTTCTCAAAATGTACCCTTCAAAAATGTTCCTAATAGTGCAACACAAAATCTCACAAGAAAACTCTATAGAAATCTCTAAATTTGATCCTTACACAGTTTTATCTCATGAATTTACAAATTGAAAGTTTCACCTTCGGAATTTAGGTTATCGTTTCTTCTCTCTGTATTATTATAGGCATCAATGGTATAGAATTGTTATTATCAAAATAGTATGAATGTTCTTGTGATGAAAAAGATATGAAGTTATTCTTCAGAAAATTTAAAAAAATCTCAATTTTCGTGATTGCTCCGGTCTACCACACATAAATTGTAAGAGTATGAATTCTATTATTCTCTTCTTCTGTTCTTTATTATTGAATTAAGCTTGATTTCATATGGAAAATATTATAAAATAGGAAAAGACTGTACTATAGATAGATTCATGAATAGTGTATGGCTAATATGAACTGTAAAAAACACCAATTCTTCATCAAGATATAATTTTGCACAGCCTCAAATTTTATCCATGAACGTGAGTAGGCCTACAATCCATCAATAATTTTTAAACCTGGAAAATTTATTTGATATTGTAGTACACCAACTTATTATTATAATTCTTAAACCGTTCAAAAAATATTGGAATACGCTGTGAATTGAAATACTGTTTACAAGATCATCATTTGAAACGTTTCTGGTTGAAAATAGGATACTTTGAATACCGTTGAATGCATTCGTTAAGAATGTAATCAAGTCACATTCACAATCCACATGCTTTCCAACACGAACCGTGATTTGAACTTTCGCGCCATGCAATACTGTTGAAACGTCCCAAGAGTTTCCATGCCATTGCCATTTCAGGCTGGCTTTTAGGTGTTATTTGTCGATTGGATTGAAAGCAACGTTTTCCCCAAAGGTATACTGGTGTGGAAACACACGCTTTTACACGAGGGCACACATCATTTGACTGCCTCAAGTATTTTTCTTGTAGTTTTCAGTCAAGTGTATTTTTTGTAGTTACACTGAAAACGTGGACGAAAAGAGGATTAGATTCTTTGTAAGGAAGAGTTCAATTCAAGGAAGTGATGTGAAGAATTTGAGCGGAACACTTGACATTTTCGATTATACCTTTCGATACATCAAAGATTCTAAAACTCTATCAACAATTCTCAGAAAAAGAACGATTCAATAATGGTAGAGAATACAGATGAAAACCAATTCCTTGTTTCCAAATTTACGTTACAACTGAATACGATTCCGCATTTACCCTTTTATTTATATTGTGATTTCATTTTATGACATAATTTATCCAGTATGAGATGTTGTATTAACAGACATAGTTCCATTCATTTGGAGAAGATTCTTAGGGGGATTATTACTGAAAGGAACGTGAATATACGTTCATGATACTCATCATAGTCTGGTCAAGCAAAGAAGACATTTTGGCAAGATGGGAAAACAACTCCAACTCAGTCAGTAATTGTTTAAGAAATATGAATTTGGTCTCAAATTGTAGAAAACATTCTTCTTCACAATTTTAGACCAAATTTATAATTTTTAAACCTATATTGACCAAGCTGGAGTCATTTTTCCATCTTGCCATAATTTATTCTGTGCTTGAACAGACTATAACATAATTATCAACTATAACCAAGTTTCGGTTTCAGCTTTTAGTTAAGGATTAGTTTTGTTGGACGTCCTAATTCCTCTTACCGTCCACTGGAAAGACGAAGTGCTTTCAACCTGGAAACTATGCATACAATAAGCGTTCGCCGTGAATTTAATGAATACAGCAAAAGAGGAAAGAGCTATCGACTGCAAAACTTCCACAACTTATCAAAGTGGGGACTTTGTGAAGTATAAGCACGCGGCTTTATCAAGTTGAAAATTCATGAAGTGCAGATGACTGTAATGACTAGTATAGTCGTCCAAGCGAAGAAGACATTCTGGCAAGATGGGAAAATTATTCCAGCTAGGTCAATATCGGTTCAAAAATTATGAATCTGGTCTCGAGTTGTAGAAAACATTTTGCTCTACGGTTTAAGACAAAATTTATACTTTTAGAACCAATATTGAACGATCTGGAGTCATTTTCTCATCTTGCCAGAATGTCTTCTTTGCTTGTACAGTCTATATGACTAATGCTGTGGCTATGCTCTCAGAGACAAACTTCACAGTATGAGGGCTCATTATGTTAGCTGAGATAAAGTTTGTCTACCAGGCAAGTATGCGCGACGTATTAAAATTAACAAGCGAATTGAAGTCTCTTCCCCCTCTCCCACCTTTTCAATCCCTCTCTTTTCCCCCTTAACCGCAACACACCGTAAAGTCGGTCTTATCTGCAGACAAGTCATCTGCATAATGTTACCTAGTGTTTACTCATCCTACTTGGACAATTGGAGACAATTATTTTCGTGTAGGTTTACATGTTCGAAAGTATGAATTTTAACAAATAATCTACTATTATAAAAATACTTGTACACGATGACAACACTAGATGCAATATTATAATAGTTGTTATTGTAATGAAGGTGTACATGTACGGAAGTATGAGTTAACATGATATCTACCATCATATTGTAATATTGTCTTCTGTCACAGGGAAGTCTCTGAGTCCGGATGAATTGGATAAGGCGACACAAGTATGTGCCAAACTCACCCAACAAGGTCATTGCATGAAGATGCATATGATAATCTAATGATAATATGATATGTGATAGAATAATTTCCAAGATCACTGTTTCTTATTCCAAATAAATATCAAGCACCCTTTTTTAATTATTTTTCAATGCATGACTTGTTTCAACTCAAGTCAAACATGACATGCATTGAAAAATAATTCAAAAAGGGTCAAGGAGGAACCTCCTTGGAAAGCGTATTTGATAATTATTTAAAATAAAAACCAGTGATAAAAGTAGCCCTGAGATTAAGAAAGCATTTCCAAGATCAATATGATAATCACTTTTATCATATATTATGTTGAAGTTTACATCCAATTTGGAGAAAAATATGTAGAAAATATTGTGTGAAGAAACTCGATTTGGATATAATAGTGTGAATAGAGAGTATCTTACAGGCTCTTCTTATCTTTCAGTTCCCTGTTCATACAAAAATACTGTAGGCCTACTTGTCAACTCTTTTTCTAAGATCATTCAACTCAAAAGGAACAGAAATTTCTCATTATCAAACAACTAAGAATAAGCTAAAATGGTTATTTTCCTCTCACGTAACTTAATGTTTTCATTGGTAAAAAAGTAAGAAAAATAAAGAGGAGGAGGAAAGTAAAAATATAAATAAAAAGAATATATGAGAAGAAGTGGGAGGGAAGGAAAAGAGCAAGAAAAAAAGATCATGGAGGTTAGTAGAAATAAGAGAATGAAGCAGATGTGATAATCCTTTTTCTGATAATCCCTAAAAATTGTCATAAGAGAAGTGTAGGAAGAAGTTGGAAACTGATAAATTGAATTAATGTAATTAGAAGAGGAAATGGACGATGAAGAGAGTGGTGAAACGGAATGAAGAAGCCCTAAAGACAGGATGAAAAAGACCTTAGAGGGAGACAGAGAGAGATTTTGTAAAGAGGTAGAAAACAACAGAGTGAGTAGGAGAGGAGTCTTAAATGCGCAAATAAAATAGAGCAGGCTTCCAATGAGGAATCCCTAAAGTTAGCGCTAATTGAAAAGTGCTTCAAGGGGCTGAACTTGTTTCCACCCAAGCAAAGATGAACTTGAAAGACAGTTTATCCACATAAAATTTATACGAGCGACAAAACAGTCTATTTAGTAAGTAGGTAGGCTCTTGTGGATTTTATCGTACTCGATACAAGGTTCTACCTTACAAAGTTTGGATGCAGATAGTGCAAAGTGCATAGATAGATATCATTTGCATACGAGTTACAACACATGGGGTGCACCCAACCCAAGAATTTCAGTCAAAATTAATGTAAAATTAATGACATGTTGATTTGATGAAGCTTGAAGTATTCAAATATCGAGCTTAATTCAAGATTGAATTATTGATATCGTAGCCCAAATCCTCTAAAATATCATTTTCCATATTTTTTTCCTTGATAATATTTTTAAATGATATTTTACCTACATACAAACATTGATTTCAAGTCAATTACTGAATATTCAAAGTTGTGAAATTAATGATATTTTAATATATAACGTTCTTGTTATTTGATCGGTCTTTTGCTATACGGTATTTTATGTTGGATTGATATTGTTTTCCATCCACATCACACGTCCAAATAATAAAATTCGAAATTCTGAACATATATGCTCAATTATATAATGCTCAATGCATATATGCTCAAGCTAAAATGCAATTTATGCTCAACTTTGAAGGAAGTTCAACCCCTCTATTATCAACTGTTTTAAATTATTCTTCCATTAATCACTATTTGGTCTCAATCAATGTTTATTATTTTTTCTTCTAAAAATCTTTCATAATGACTTTTTTTCCATGCTATATGCTATTATTCTCATTCAGTTTTGAAACACTTCTTCCAAGACTATTTGGTGACTCAATCAATGTATATTTGTCAATTATTTATTCTCATAAGATCTCACTAATAAAAATTCATTCATTATCTAGTTATTTATTTATTAATCCAATGACAAACACACTTCGGCGAGAAAGAGAACAGGTATTCACTATACCTCTCAAATGTTGCTCATTCAAGACTCAATTGAAAGTTTTTCCTTAGATCTAGACCAGAAGATACTAGAGTTAATTCCTTTCCACTCCACATTGAATGCAAGAGAATTAAAAACTTGAGCTGATATTATTTCCAGAGGAGTAGATTCAATAACCTTTTGTTTCAACTAAACATTCAAATGCACCCATTAAAGTTTCATTTAAAAACAAAATAGACAGTTACACAAAGCACTATTGTTCAGTTTTTTATTTCTTCCCCGTTTTCATTCATCCACCATTCTGCATATAGCTCTATATACTGTAATTGATGTAACTTCCTACTCCAAGTAACACGTGTGATATGGGGGAATACATAGTATTACAATACGGAAGTTACATGGAATATAGTATACAATGCGGTGCAAGCTTTGTCAGAGAAAAGCTTTTAAAGATGATTTCAGCCTGGATGAACCGGGTTAATTTTATCCACAGCTCTGTTGTTTGAAAAAGCGTCCGACTATTTATTACATTTCTGCAAGAAAAGCACTTCTCTTCTTGTTTCCAGTTACTTTGTTACAACGCAAAACAGACAGAGTGTGCTTAGTGCTTGGTGGAAATTTCAAAAAGTCAGATTAGCAATTTAAATTAAGACGACGCGAGAATATTGAAAGCTTCAATAAGCCGATGTTGAGCAGACGCCCACCTGATGTAACACGTAGGTTTCAATTTTGATTCTTGATTACTTTGTTTCAAAGGGCATGACTATAAATTTAAAGGTGAAAGAAATATTGTTCTTACTTAAACTAAGCTATTTCCCAAGACATTGCGTATACCTACATTCTAATAAGCATTCCAAAATGATCTAGTTGCCAATTGCCATAAAGCAATTTTAATCACTATAGGAGACTTATAACCTATTTGAAGTAATAATGTTACTTGTGAGGAGATTGAATTCTTGATTATCTTTCAAGATCAGAATCACAAAGTTTTTAATGTTCATTTAGGATGCCAAATAAATAGAATACCTATTATAACCAACATTCGTTTCTTTCAGAAATAGGAAATTATTGTTATTTAAATCTTCTAATCATATCAATTCCCGTTTTGAAATTATTAATGAAATGGTAAATGTTCTACAAAATAAATTCATAGCAAGCTTAATTAATTAAGCTTCTTCTTGAAAAACGTATATTAATTGATGATCAATTAACTTACACGAATTTGAAGGTATTGCCCAGAGTTGGAAAAGAGTTGAATAGCCTACTTCACTGGAGTGGATTCGACTAATATGAATAATTATGAAATGAATTATAGGGAACATTGAATATTATAGAACATTTCTACAGAACTGCAACATTCGAAGTTTATTAGCTGAATGTGAAACCAGTGAAAAAGTACTCACAACCAATCAGAAGGCATATTTGCATTTCCAAAACCAGATCCAATTAATATACCGACAGAAATTGTATTCTATTATGGAATATTCCTACAGATATTATCCATTACGAATAAAGAGTAGGCATGCTGATCATCATTGAATCTAATTATTCTATTCTGATTGAATTATTCAATTATATGTCAGCAATGTATATCTAATTCAACCACTTATTTGTTCAGTTATTTGCATCTAGAGCTTTTATGCAATCTAATTTTCCGAAATCAATTCCATTAAGCTTATCACGATTAATAAAGCTTTCTGATTGACTTTTCCAATCATCAATTACTGAGTGAGCATTCCAATCGGTTGGATCAACTACCAGAATTTGCTAAAAACATAGTGGAATGAACGGATACTATGGGCCTACTGGAAAAAATGCAATTTTACAATATTACTCAAACTTTGATATGGTGAATTTGGGGAAGGAAGATTGTGAAAGATTCGATGAAAAGCAATGGTTTCTCTGAAAATTTATCAATTTTACAATAAGAAGTAGAAAAGGTAATCAGGTCTCATAATAATTTATGTATTAATAAGTCCATAAGGTGGGCAATGAGCCCCCAGGGACAAGTCAAAAAAACAAAGGCAAAGTGGGCCAAAGCACAAAACAGATATAAAAGATCATAAAAAATCAGCCATAACAGTGATTTTATACCACACCTCAAATTGAACATTTCATTCATTTATTAATGAATGTGATAATACAGGTAATAAATGGAAGACCGTTGAAGAATGGGACTTTTTTCTCAATAAAAATTTAATTAAGAATCACGTGGAAAACTTCAATAATTCTCTTCGAAATACCTGCAAATGTAAACGATTCAGCCTTAAAATATTCGCAAACAATGATTTGAATAAAATTTTCCAACCATCGATTCTAAACAAATAAAATCAGGAATATTGAATACGGAATTCGCCAGCGGCACTTGGGTGGATTTGAATATCGCTTGCAAGAACGCTGACAAAGCAAACACAGGATAGGATAGGAGAAAATCGAAGAGAGGGAGTGAGAGAGAGAGAGAAAATTGAAGAGAAAGAGAGAGGGAGAAATTGAAGTGAAAATTATGAGAATATAGAACAGAGAGAGAAAGAAATTGAAGAGAAAGATGAGAATATCGAAGAGAAAGAAATAAATTGAAGAGAAAGAGATGAGAATATCGAGGAGAAATAAAGAAATTGAAGTGAAAATTAAGATAATATAGAGTAGAATAGCTACCTCAATTTAATAACCAAATATCGAATAAGAGAACAAGAATATTGAAGAGAGAGAAGGAAATTGAAAAGAAAGAGATGAGAATATCGGAGAGAAATAAATAAATTGAAGAGAAAGAGATGAGGGTATCGGAGAGAGAGAAAGAAATTGAAGAGGGAAAGATGAGAATATCGAAGAGAAAGAAATTGAAGAGGAAATTATGAGAATTGGCTATCGAGGAGAAAGAAAGAAATTGAAGTGGAAATTATGAGAATATCGTAGAGAGAAAATAGATTGAAGAGAAAATTATGAGACTATCGAAGAGGAAGAAATAAAGTAAAGTGAAAATGATGAGAATATCGGAGAGAGAGAAAGAGATGAAAATATCAGAAAGAAATGAATTAGAATGAAAATGATGAGAATATTAAAGAGAGAGAAAGAAATTGAAGAGAAAGAGATGAGAATATCAAAGAGGAAGAAAGAAATGAAAATGAAAATGATGAGAATATTGAAAAGAGAGAGAGAGAAATTGAAGATAAAGAGATGAGAATATCGAAGAGAAATAAAGTAATTGAAGTGAAAATGATAATATAAAGAAGAATGGCTGCCTTTATTTGATAACCGAATATCGAATAAGAGAACAAGAATCTCGAAGAGGGATGAGGAAATTGAAAAGGAAGAGATATCAAAGAGAAAGGAAAGAATTAAAGTGAAAATGATAAAAATATCGGAGAAAGAGGAAGAAATTGAAGAGAGAAAGAGATGAGAACATTGAGTGCACCGGACAAGTTCAATAATTTCAAGCAATTTACCTTGAACAAACAAACGGCGAAAAAGTATTTGTTTTCACTCAACCTCAAATTGTATTCGTCTGTAGTTTTCCAACATTGGACAAAACACTCTTTTCCCAGGCTATGCTGATATAGTCTGTCCAAGCAGAAAAGACATTCTGGCATGATAGAAAAATTACTCCAGCTCGAAATATATTGGTTCAAAAATTATAAATTTTATCTCAAATTGTAAATCAAAATGTTTCCTACAATTTGAAACCAAATTGATACTTTTTCAACCAATATTGATCGAGTTAGAGTAATTTTTCCATATGCCAGAATGTCTTCTTTGCTTGGACAGACTATACACCAGTGACAATTCCATTACCTGACACCTACCGACTATGCAAACTTTAACAACTGCGGAATATTGTGAACACATGTTCACTGAACCAGGGATTGTGTACTGAATATTCTCTGTAATATTTCACAGTGCACATTTTTAAATGAATATATGTTGGAGAGAGATAAGGTCCAATCAATGTGTTAGTGATGCATATTCATATATTGACCAATTACTGAAATAGAATATTTTCAATAGATATATATAGATAGATACATACATATAGATATAGATAGATACAGATAGATATTTTCAATAGGGTTGTTCCTGAAAATTATAATAGATGGACTTGAACAACTATTACAACTTGTAAAACAACAACAACAACTTGTAAAATTTTACAAGTTCACTCTACATGTGAGTTAATATTTCAGGTATTAAGAGACTATCTAATCGGTGAGATTAGATAAGCGACGTGCCTCTACCACCACCGTTGTAATGGTGACCGGTTCCTCTGAACTCAATTTATGAGCCTCAAAAATCGCTTCCCGGTGGTTCGGAACCCACCTAAAGCAGTAGGTCCATTCATCTCTTATCATCATCCTTCCCACTACCCACGCACAGGCCCAAGAGCAGATGTGGGCATCACCCTCACAAAAAAAATCACACATTTTATTTGGACAAAGTACCAACTTGTTTCAACACCTATGGTGTCATATAATCTATCTGTTGATTATCTAAACTTCAATCTTCAGTGCCATGTTTAATAGCAATCGAAACATGTTTGTATATTGTTGAAATATTGTTGATAGTTGACACTTGAATACATCCAAATGTTTCGATTAGGATAAATATCACTTTATCTCACCAGACACTGTATCAAGAGACAGAATAATTTAAAAATAAAACGTGAACACAGGTAATAATAATCAACAGTAGGCCTACTTTCACAATAGGAACTTCTAATTTATTCGATAAGGAGAGAGAGCAGAGAATAGAGTATACTTTTAAATTTACAGTGTGATACAATTAATTCAAATTCACATTTCCTATAGGAAATGTACTATGTACTATAAATGTACTAAATACCAGGTACTCAAAGCTCTTTCGTGCTAAATTGTGCTATTTTTAAAGTTTAGAACCGTGACCTAGGCCAATAGTTACTGTCATGAAATCACATTCAGCGACCTTCCACTCCACGGTCAAGGCCTCATTGTTCGATAGTGGGTCAATAACACCAATCGATACGCGTTATTTTGGGAACGTTTAGTTTTCTTGGGTGTTTTTTGTAAATTTATGTAGCACGAAATTCAAATACGAGAAGCTTTATTACTGTAATTCTGAATGGGTGATACTATACTATAATAAATCTCCCAATTGTCTGTTATCCACGGTTATGTGAACAACAAACAAGATAATTTTCCAATGTATTCTACCAAATAATGAAGATATCAAGCTCCCTTAGACAGATTCTATAAAATCATGAATACAAAAAAAAATTTTCGATTTCATACTTCTGTTAATTCATTTGCATACAAAAAAAACAATATCATTTCTTCAATATTAGAAGATTGTTATCAATAGAATATTCTTTCTATAGTGGGATGAAGTGTCGAGTGATCATCATGATCTACGACAAAACCTAACCTACTATCTCTATAAAAGCGAAATGGCACTGACTGATTCATTCATTCATTCATCACCAGAACTAAAAATCCACTGAATGCGTTCAAATTTGGCAGGCATGTTCAGTTGGACGTTTAGACGCGCGCTAAGAACGGATTTTAAAAACTTTCCAAGGATACGCCAAATATTTTAGTTTTTCTATAGTTTTTCAACGTTTTCTTCATTTTTCCGAGAACCAATCGGTAGGAAATGTTGATATTTGGTGGGCAGGTTCAGATAAGGTCTAGAAATGTTGTGTTGAAATATTTTTGCAATCCGTTCAAGATTACGCCAGTAATCAGGTTTTCAGAATTGTAGATGTGTTGCGGGTTGCATATCTTCCGCCTTGATACGACCAATCCTAACTGTAAATTCAATGGTTCAGCGAGATTTTAGATGAACTAATTTGGAAGATCAAGTTTGAATCATTGAATCAAGTTTCAAACTATATATACTTCCGATATACTTCCCAAGGTTACGCTTAATATTAGCGTTTTACTTTTTTTTTGAATTTTCGGAGTTTTTCTCAGATTTTTCTAGAACAAATTGGCAGAAAATGTTTAAATTAGGTGAGCAGGTCCAGATCAGGTGTAGAAATGCTGAAATAAATTTCGAATCCCTTCTGAACGGAATTTACAGGCGAGCGAAGCGAGCCTGTTTGTCTCAGCTGTCACTGACAGAGGTTTTGCAGGCGAGCTGTTTTACTCACTCACACTGCCTATACTGTCAGTCCAGGGGCGGAGCCCCCTAGGCGGAGAAGGCGAGCGAAGCGAGCCTGCCGGCTAGTACTATAATATAATGTATGTATGTATGATGTCTGGCTCAACAGCCCATGAAGGTTTCATTTTCCAGTTTCAAATTCACTCTACTATACAGCACGTCCAAGCCAAGAAGACACCCCGGCACGACGGGAAAACGGCCATAGCCCGGCCAATACCGGTCCAAAAACCATAAATTCTCAATCAGAACTCACAGTCCCCGAACCAACACTGGCTGAGCCAAAGCCGCCCCCTCCACCCCGCCAGAATTCCCTTTCGGCCGGACAGACCATACAGCAAGTAAATAATCATCAACCAGGATAGAAGTAACGTGTGGTTAGCAAGTTGATTCTCTCAACCATAAGCCAGTCTCCGCAACTAATTGGCGGCGCAGAACACCTTTGAATAACATGCAGTCAATCAGTTAGAGTGTATTGCAACAATTACTATCCCTCCAGAGACGGGAAACGACTGACTGTCTTTACTAACGACAGCCAATCTCCTAAAGGAGGGTACTTTAATATAATAGGAGACTATAATCATAGACTAACTATACTATAGAATAGTATAGTATATAAATAGAATAGTATATAAATAACTATTCTAATATCTGGTACCGAGCTTCGCTCTGAAGCTGCGGCCGAACTGTTGAATTACAAAATACATAAATATGTTATTGTAAATCCTCTCAAAAATAAATTCAAAATTGATATGATCAGCTCTCACAATTTTTTGATAGTCATGAACATGTGTTATAGACTTGAATGTAACTCAATTCACTCCAGCTTGATAGCGTTGGTCAGCTAAAGATAACAGCCATTATACGCAGTACTTGTGATTATGCCTGAATAAGGAATATTTAATTATTTTATTAATCCTGCCAGAGAGTTTTCCGGGACATGAGACCTGGTTCAATCTTATTTTTCCATCACGGTTACATTACATTTCAAATTTCAAGAAAATCGTTAGAGCCGTTTTCTAGATCCGTGGTTCCACATACAAACATACAAACATACATACATACATACAGAAATTACTCGCTTAATATAATAGGATACTATAGAATAGTATATCTACGCTATAATCATATTCCTAATCTCATCATGATTTATATTCTGATGAGATTCGCTTACTCTCTTGTACATTTATAATTCAGTATAATGTGGAGTTTGAATCATCCCAAACAGCTCGAAAATTGATAAAATCTTGAGACACACTACAGCTCGAACAACATACTGAATAGGAAACCCGAAAATTTGCTCCTTCTCTTTTCGACTCTCAATCTCCAATCATTTTTCACATTCCTTGTTCCAATAATCCACTGGTCAGATCTGATTCCACAAGGAAAGCCGGGGACTGATTGATTTCAAAACATTCTTCACACTGTTACAATGCAATAGCAACGACACCATCAATAACAACAACAAAATCAACTACACCATCAACTTCAACAACAACATCATCATCATCATCATCAACAACAACAACAACAACACTGGGCTCGAGTTAAATTAGAGAAATGGGAATTCAGTGTCTGCCCTGTGCTGAGCCTGTCTTCACCTCTTCCTGGATAATACATCACAGCCAACCAGCTATTCACAACAGGGATGGAGCAAGAATGAGAGAGCTAGAGGCAGACTAATAACGATAGGGAGAGAATGATCGATAGAGATGTTGATGAGGGAGCGGTATAAGAAGGAGAGTTTCTCAATGAATGTAGATCTCATTATCGTTTTCAAAGTAATTTTTATATTGAAATAACATGTTTTTTACATTTACTAGAAAGTCGAAACACGTTATGTAGAGATAAACATTATTTCAAAAAGGGTACTAAGATCTACCCTTCGATTGGTACTAAGATTGAAAACTTCAAAGTGCAGTAGCCCTAAGAAAAGGAAAATGATGAGAAAATAACATTTTCAAGGACATATCTTCCATTAACACTCAACCGTGAACCAATGTCGTGGATCAATCTTGGGCCTGATAATTTTGAATAAGTTATATTTGGTTAAGAGTGAAAGGATTGAAATTAAAAAGAAAAATGGGAAGGTAGAGGACAGGAATAGGTCAATAGAAAAGTAGAACTAAAGAAATATTCATGAAGAACTATTATTTCTAACTTGTGAAAATGTAGAACATCTATGTCTTTTTATTTTCAAATTCCAGAATTATTGAGAAAAGGGTGGAATTGAGGTGAAGAGAGGGAAGACGGAGACAGAGATAGGCTGATAAACAATTGAAAAAAGTTTAAGGAGAATAGCCAACAGTGAGGGTAGTTGATAAGCTTACACAGGGTGTTCCAGCTGGCTATTCATCAAACCAAACCGTCCGCTGTTTGTTAACAACTGGAACAGAACGTCCGTGTAAACGGAAGGAGAACCGGCAACAATGAAATCTCTCGTTGAAACTCATTGCATCATCCATCCACCTAATCCGGCCAATTCATCCTGCAGACTCTCTCATATCCGACACTATTATCCACTGGACACTGGGATCATACCGCCTGCAATTAATCAAAAGTAATTTCTCAATTACTCTGGTCCTGCTTCAAGTCGCCAGTCACCCGAAGGGTCGCGTATGAAATAGTGCGACCTCCCGCCCTATCTAAGACTGAAATGTGGTTAGGCTAATGACAGGTGAGTTTCACTCACAACATGTACGCAGGCATGCAGCTCATATTACATTCAATAATGAACTGTACCCTTCTATAAGTGAGAAGTGTTCAATATAATAGACCAATAAAAAATTTTAGTGTCCTGATAAATCTTCTTCTTCTTCTCCCTTCTTCTACTCTCACTTTTACCATCTATCTCTTTGATATTTCCAAGAATCTACATCATACAAGCTATCATTTATATGCAGATGATTTGCAAATTTACCTTCATTTAAAACTAGATAATGTATTAGAATCTGTAAATAAAATTCACTCAGATATTGAGCGTATAGGAGATTGGTGCAAACAACATGGCCTGATTATAAATTCCAAGAAAACACAATGTCTTTTTATTGGTCACCCTAGACTAGTTAAACAGGAAGATAGAGAAAGGATTCCAAAAATACGAGTTCAGAACGAAATGCTTAACTATGTAGAAGTTGCTAGAAACCTGGGAGTACTTTTTAATTACCAACTATTATGGAATGATCATGTAGCACATGTTACAAAAAGGGTAAACTCCATACTTTACCAGCTAAGTCAGCGAAAACATCTAATTCCGTGTACAGTTCGCACTATGCTCATCAAATCTTTAGTTATCATTGACTACTTAGTTATTTGACAATCATTGACTTCTGTGCTCCGGTGTATTGTGATTTGCCCCAAGTTCTCTCACATAAAATCCAGGTAGTTTTTAATAACTGCATAAGATTGATATTTGATTTAAGATACGATGATCATGTTTCTCCATTCATAAAATTAATAAACCTCTTGAAAATCAATCAAAGACGGGAATACCTGATTTGTTGTTTACTCTACAAAATATTTAAATCTGGAACACCTACATATCTAGCAGAATCATTTTTGTTTATGAGAAATATTCACGGTAGAGCGACAAGACAAGGAAAACATAACCTCCAAATCCCTATACACAGAACCACTTTATATAATAATTCATTTTTGATATCTGCAATTAATGCAAGGAACCTTCTCCCAATAGAAATTAGAGAGAAAGAAACTCTAGAGTCTTTCAAAACATCCTTGAGATCTCGTTTTCAAGATTAATTTGTATATTAATTCATTTATTTTAATTTATTTAGCTTTTACAGTTTTTTATCACATTCTTCTGCTTCAGAAAAGTGCATGTCTGTTAATTATATACAATTTCATGACTATTAGCTAGTCTATAATATTAGATCAATAATATTATTTTATGTAATGCTATTATAATATGAGATAATTTTACAGTATAATCGAATAAGATTAAGTAGAACAATAATTTTTATTTCAATATAAGCTTCTTTGAATTGGTAAGGCTTGACTTGAAAATGTTTTTTATGATATTTATTACAAAGATGTGAAGTTATATGTATGATTTCTTGATGTAATTTTTGCTCTAGCTATGTAAAATAGTATGTATTTCTGTGGATGAGAGTGGAAAAAAAGCTTTTTCAGCTTTACTCTTATTCGAAAAATAAATCGATTCATTCATTCATTCATTCTTCCATGGATTAGGCATTAATGCCTGTTGCATTGCAATATTTCATTTCACTGGAAAAAATATGTTTTAACAAAAAATCGGAAACTCAATACCAAGCAAATTGAAGGTTTCAGCCATTTTCACTGCTCTACCCAACTTTCTTGAATAACATTCGAAATAGTTCCGAATTCAGCCAGCAGATGGCAGTAGCAATAGGGTGACTTGCTCCGTCTTCTATTGGACACGCCTCCAAGCCCCGCGTACAATCAAAATGGCCGAAAACATCGGTTAGTAAAATTTCCAAATTCAACCATTAGATGGCAGCAGTTGACGGGTGATGTTTCAGTTTTGACATGGACACGCCTTCATGCCCCGCCTGCTCTTTTCTTATTGGTTGACAGTGTTTCGTTATCTCTGTCTTGGAAAATAGCTGCTAGCAAGAAAATGATGGATGGTGTATCATACACAAAAAGTTACGCTGATTTACTAATGACGATCCTGTGCTAATATAATATTTATTTATGTATTTAGGTTAAGATTCTATAGAGTTAGTATTTGAAGAGTTTATTTATAGAATTGAGACTCAGTTTAACTTTTATCGTGTAACTTGGGCCAGTACTAGACTTTAATAGTTGAATGAAGTATGAAATGAGATAAAAATATGATTTCGCACTCCCATCTTATGCTCATTGATTCTGTTTTTTAAAGGCCTACGATGAATATGAGGAAATAGAACTCAAACTATTCATGATCGAATACTGACCTCTTGCCAGAAGAAAGTTTAAGAAACTACAATTCGGTCAAAATATTAGGGAGAACTTTTCATTGGAAACTGGCTGAGTGTAAGGTGATTGTCAGCAAACAATAGAATTGAATTTAAGAGGGGCTTTTCTTGGCTTGCTTCATACATTAATCGTGGTTTTACAATATATTGATCAATTCATGAGTTATTGATTTATGATGAATGAGTTTAAGCAGAGGAAATAATTTTTTGTGGAGTCGAGTTGTTGATAAAATAATTTTTTTATCAAATTGTGAAAAAATTATTCTAATAGCCCAATTGAAATTTTTAAAATTTCTGTTTTGCATCAGCCGCCGCACCGTTGCACACCTCCCCACACCCTAGACGAGGCCCCTGACTCCGAGAGATTGAAAGATGAAAACTCTGAGAATTAGAAAATATGACACAGACGATAATAGTTGTTTTGTTTCTAGTAGTATTTGATTCTAACAACAGTTAACCTGGCTATTCAGATTATATTCTCTAGATTTAGAAGATTTCTCCCGCTAAATGCTACTCGATTCTCGACATGTTCAATTCGTTGGTTTGTTTGTCTCAAATCTACGTGAATGGAGTATAGAATAGTTTATAATATCAATTTGAATCAAAATTCGTAGTGTACACGTGCCAAAGTTTGATAAGCCACATAAAAAAGGTAAAATTTCCAGTTTTTTTACTGAAAAGTTAAGGTTTTTCTAAAAGGCTTACTAGTAAGTAGGTAGTGGTCAATGTGTCATTTCATACATCCATTGTTGCCACTTCCAGTCGCTTGTCTCACTCACTCATTCATCGACTCACTCAATCACTCATTTACTCTTTCAGTCACTCCTGGTGTAAGGCCAAGCTTCGCCACATGAAAGCACAGCCATCAAAAGTCTTCAAACTTTCCGTCAATCACACTCGCACCTTTCATTTCAGGAAAGCTTTCTGAAACTTTTGACCACAGCTTTGGTGGGTCAGGTTGGGATTAATTTGTAAGTGCCTAACTTGGCACTCAGCTGACCAGTGTTTCCTCAACTTAAATTTGACTGCACAAACGAGGAAATGTTCAACTGAAATCTGGTTTCATCCCACAAACTGGGTTCAAACATCCAACGATATTTTGACAACTTCAGAAATGCTTCAATCTGTAAAATGTATTTACAGATCATGTTAGTTTGTATTATTTATTGTATTTACAGATTAATTCGTATTTCCACGTATTTTGAACTTCAAAATTAGAAGTTTGTTTGAGTAACACGTTAAATCTGTACTTGGTTTCTGTGGTCAATGATGTTCTGTTTTGTTGTCGTGAAATAATTCTATTATTAATTGAACTTTTAAACTGAATTGTTTTCTACCTTGTAGGCCTATTCATCTGTCATTTCCATCGTTAGAATTTTCATCTATTTAATAAATTTTATTTTTGACAACGGAGCTGTGCGATAACACGATTTAGATTTGAGTTTAAAAAAGATGAGAAGGGATTTCAAATAGAAAGGACAACGAGCTTTTAGTTACTTAATTTGATACTGAAACTTTTGCAACGTAGCTCTTATTGAGCACTGTTAATATTTGTATCATTAATTTATTGACTTCCCGGCAGTCAAGATAACTTTCGTTCAATGATGTCAGATTCTCACCATCAAATTAAGCCTTCGTAAGACAACCAGATGAGTTTTTCATACAATAAGAGCAGAATCAAACTTTAACCAATAATTATTATTGAAACTTTTAAATCAAATAGTTGCCACTTCTGATGCAGGAACGACGGTTTATATCGTTTACAAGATTACAAGAACAACTATCTCTATATATATATATTTTTTTTGCTGCTGATGATGCCCATATAAGTATTCAAATTTACTTGTGCATGGGTAATGGAGTGTGCGAGGGTGATTTATGAGGTGCATAAACGACCAAGCCTCTGATGGGATTCGAACCCACGACCGGGTAGCGCTAGCGGACTGAAGGTTGTAACGCCCCAGTCCTCACGGCCAAACAAAATATTGTCATACACATTCATTAAAAATCTATAGACTAGTTTTTGTTTAAATCTGTTGTTTGACAATATTTTGTATTTTCATTAAATAAGAATAACTAACACAACTACTGAACAACATTCCCAATGTATCATCCAGGACTAGGATAAAAAAGCGGCTACAAGTATCATACTCTAAAAGCTCAACCAGGATGAAACTGTTTACACAGCGTTCAAGGAGTGCAGATCTCACACTGATAGCCCCGCTCGCAAACGATCATTTTGTTCAGATTGTACAAACAAAGCACGGAGAAGAAATGAACCAGGAAGAGGCTTGAAGCAATGGGAGGAAATCTCGGGCATTAGCCAGTGTCTTCACTGTTACGATCACAATGGGGGAAAAGCAAACAAAACCGATCCTAGTCGCCCCAAAGCGACACGCCTCACTCTAACAAAGGCGCAAACTAAATGCTGGATTGTCTCAAATCCGTATAAGAAGATGAACGAGGGATGGAGATGTATCCAAGAGAAAATAAATGTCCGTTGACACAAGGAGTTATAGTATAAGACGCTGGATTTGGAGCCTCTTTCATCGTTTTGTTGCTTATTAGATCATTATATATCAAGCATTCTTGAGATTATTTTGTTATGTGTATTACCTACCACTTCATGAGTACTGTTTATTCACTTCTTTTTGGATTATAAAAGTTTGATTGAAAAATTATAACTTTCCAATCCATGCCAACACTGCTGTAATGGCACGCCAGAAAGAGAGAAAAAGAAGAAGAATAATGGAATCAGAAAATTTTCTGCAATAAACTGTCATCTCCAATAGTTGTCAATTGGAAACCATTCTTTGTAAGTACGATTTCTCCATTTGGAAGTGATGGATTAAACGTCAACAGTTATTTGTTGCCGGTATCTTTTACTGTACAGCACTTCACCTGTTTCGTGGGCACGAGCCGCCAGTGGTGCTGTCTAATTTCTTATTGAAATTTTTTGTAGAAAACCATTCTCCCTCACTCTGTCAATCAATCACTTCTCATTGTTTTGCAGATTGATAACTGTGATTTCATTGTTTTCTTATTGAGGCAGACAGTATAATTTCAGTTTAATATCTGTTCAAAACGTTTATTAATTATATTGGTGATCTTGAAACAAATAAACGAATTTAATTGAAATATTCCTAATCCCAGAGGCCAGAGAAATGTTATTATTTGGAATGATGATGAATAATACGCCTCAACTCCTCATCTAGTCTGAGTTCCAGGTTTACAATTATATCTTACAATCTAATCGAGTCAGAAAATGGACAGAAGTCTTACTGAAAATCATCCACACGGAGTAAATTATCACCAGTATTTATCACTAATTTGACTCTTCATTTTAGAACGAACTAGAAACTTCCAACCAACGAGCTTCTCCAGCGCTCTGGAAAGTTCCAGAAAATTCTCAACAATAATTGCAGAGAATATTCTGGAACTTATTGAGCGACTCTTCGTTTCTCATCAATTCCATCTCTCTTTGCAGTGCAAAATACGCAGCAAACCGAATGAAGAAGAAGCCATATTGGAGCGACTCGAAACATCTTTGTCGATGGCAGTTAGAAGCGGCGTCAAAGTTTCAAAATTAAATGCGTGATCGCTGATCCGTTGATAACGCGTATTTGACGCCGCGATTGAGATCGGAATGTTGTTAGCAGTTCGAAATGTAGCGACTTGTTCAGGGTAAACACTGAGCAATTATTATTAGTGTTTGTCAATCAGCTTGCTTGTTCACTTCATCTTCTTTTCTCACTCTATTTTCTTCACTTGTACTGGGTGTTTGGTGTACAGTGGAACTTCGATAATTCGTAGTTCATGGTCCCAAATCTTTGGTACGAATAAGGGAGGATTACGAATCATCAAAGCTTTTAATAATGGAAAATTATTCTAAGGGACTGAACTTTCACTAAGAATTAAAGAGAATTACGAATTATAGAGGTACAAATTATTGAAGTTCTACTGTACTTGATAATCGTGTACTTGAACCTGGCTCACATGTACTTGATATTTTTGTACTTGGTGTACTTATACTTTGTGTTCCTGTACTTGGAGTACCGGTACTTTTACTTTGTATTCCTGTACTTGTACTTGGTGTTCTTGTATTTGGGGTACTCGTACATCGTGTTCCTGTACTTGGCGTATTTTAACTTGGTGTTCTTGTACTTGGCGTACTGGTACATAGTGTTCCTGTACTTGGCGTACTTGTACGTTATGTTCTTGTACTTGTTGTACTTGTATTGGGTGTACATGTCCTTTGTGTGAGTGTACTTAGACTTAAAGAGTTCCAAGTCTTGTATTAACATGGAAAAATCTATTTTCATTGTTATATTTTTAGCAACTTACTTGTAGAAAAGAATAAAACCCTTGTAATGTACATGGTGATTCCTTGGAATGTGATTTACAACCATCCATTTTTATAACACATACGAATTTTTATTCATCGTAATTCTGATCCAAGTCATTGAGATATTAAAGTATTGATGTTCTCGAAAAAAGCTGTGATAAAACAAAGTTTTAATTGCAAAAGTTGGGGTAAGCTTGCTCGAAAGTTCCTGGCTGTTTGTCGATGTTCCCAAGTCAGGATAGGCCTATTGCCTTTTTCATGATGATCAACTTATTAAGTCACAAGTTTTTCAAATTTATGTGATTTAGTTGAAAATCTCCAATTCAAGGACCAATAAGTAAATTATTACCAATCATTCCAAAATTTACATTCTTGATCGAAACTTCCTGATCCACTCGCAGCTTTGAAATGGAGTTACATCCTATAAATTATTATTGCGGAATAGAAATTGAAATTTGCATGAATACTCACCGATTTTGATGGTCTGTATATTCGAGAAGACGGATGACTACGATCTGAAATACAAGAAATTCATCATTAGCTTTAGCGATGGAATTTTTAACATGTTGTGGCAGTACAACATGTCTTATTCATTATGGCGTGAGAATAAAAAAGTTGAATTTATTTCTACAGTATTACATAAAAATATCACAAGACACTATTTCATATATCATACAACCACATTACATTATTAGATTTCGGTGAATCGATATCAATAAATACATTTCTTGATTCATTTCGTGATCTCATAGAAAGTTCTTTGAAATTTAGTAAAGAATAATGAACTACTTGAGAAATATTGAAGATATATCGCTCGCTTTGATTGCCTAATCCGTCCAGTATTATGTCATTATTAAAGTATTAAGCTCGAGTTAAAGTGGTATGTCCGATTCTCTCTAAATTCTGAAAGCGATAAGTTAATCTAAAAGAGGTTGAATTGAAAAAAAAACAAATTCGGGGAGCAAATTCAATCATTGAAAAGAAAAATTGAGGGGGAAAATTCAATCATTATTTGTGCTCTCATTTCATCCATCCATTTGTCAGCCTATGAAAAACTCAAACTTGAGAAATCTCGCCATGAGAAAAGCCAACTGAATTTCCATCCAAAGAGCCGACTAGAGCTTGATCATGGATGAAAGCTTGAACGTTTGTTTGTGTTGTAGTAGAGATTATCCATGAAATCTGCTGACTTCAGCTAGTTCAATTTTAGTTTGCTCTTTTTTCGCCTGAAGCGGAATTTCATGCAGAGCCTCCTTGTTGAGATTGTAAACAAAGATGTTGATACAAGGGCTAGACACTCACTCGTCTTCCTTCTACATCTTCTTTTTCTTTTCTTCCCTCTATTCCCAGCCTGCTCATCCCTTTTCTTCTGCTTCTCTTTCGTTCTTCTCTTCTCTTCTGTTTCTTCTTTCTCTCTCCCCTTCTACAAATATTCTCATTTTTTCCACCTCTCTCTTGCCCTTTCTTCCCTCTTTTCCTTGCTTTTTCTTCATTCTCTTTTTCCTTATGTTTTCATTCTTCTCTACTCTTGTTTCTCTAGTTCTACCCTACCCATTTCAACTCTACCCATTTCGAAACCTATTTTTCCTCTGTCAACTTCTACATTCTATTTGAGGAAAACTCTGTTCAACTTGAAGCAACAACACTCACGAAAGATTTTATGAGAAGTGATATTTCCCACAATGGAAACTCCATAGCAAAATATTATATAATAAATACCGTATATTATACGGTACATTTCAGAGTGAGCTACGTATTATATTGAATCATAGGTTATGGAACATACTATGGTGGCAAAGATAAACTACACTGTAATTGAATTTTCTGATAATTGAATTTTTGTCAACGAATTTATTCAATGAAACCAATATTCAAATTATGGAAAAAATAAACAATTCAAACCAGAAATTTTATCTGAATTTGGCATATTTAGAAATAGTCTATTGAGTAACAGTGAAAATTATTCCTATCCACCAGACACTACAGCCGTAATAATTATTTAATGAATAGGCCTATAATTTCTGTATCGTAGCCCAACTAAAAACAACAGTAATTTCCACTCATGTTTCTGCTTCCCAAAATTTTTAGTACGGTAATCGAAATTGAATACTTTTTAATTTCAAAGAACTACAGCTTTTCACATGCTAAATCCATTGTTATAAGTTATAATTAAACAACATGCTAGTCATATGTAATTATTGATGAGCTATTAGATGTATTAACTTCTTTAATTTAACATCAAGTCCCAAGATGTCACAGTGAAAATCCTAATGAGCTATTAGATGTATCTAATATATCTTAAAATCCCAAGATGATACGATGAAGATCCTATGATACGGTGAAATTTTCAAATGAAGCTACTCACTCGACAGTGTTGTACATTAGCAACGAGAACAAACATAGGCTACCCCCGTTTTTCACGCTGCTAATGAAGGAAGCTTGAGGCGAATAGCGCGATAGAAAAAACGCGTAGCAAGAAACCCATTCCAATCCATCAACTTGCCCGCCCGAGACCCAAACCACACACAGCGAACGTGGTTTCTTTGTGGCTATGCTCGAAAATTGATTAACCCGCTTCTTTCAAAATTCAAACCCGATTAAATACCACAGAAACACACACCGTGAAACTTCCAGCAATTACTGTAATTCATCAATAACTGAGTTGTTTGCCTGCATTGGGAATGCTGATTGATTTTGGACCGTCCAGTTGCTACTTGGATAAATGTTTGAAGAGAGTAGACTCCAAGAAGAGTGGCGGTTAACCAATGACTGAGATTGATGCTCAGCTCTGTCAGGACAGTCTGAGGGAGGTCTTCAAAGCAAAAAAATCTAGTTTAAGTCACTCTAAACTAGATTTCGCTCCAGCAGACCGCTTCCAGACTGATTTACTGAGCCGATCATAAAAACAAACATTTCCCAACCGCCTGTTCCGTTGGCGTATACTTTAACCAACAGAGTTTGTGGATCCCCAACCATCGACAGTCCATTCGAAATCCGCTAAGCCAATGATAAATAGTCCGTTCTTGTTTCACTAGCTAACCACTAGGAGCATGCCTCCTACCCGGATAGGACTTAAAAGTATAGAACTAGCTAGACACACACATCAGATATAGCCTGTCGAATCAAATAAGACATTCTGACAAGATGGGAAAATTGACTACAGCTCGGTCAATACTGGTTTTAAAAAGATCAATTTGGTCTCAAATTGTAGGAAACATTCTGTTCTCTAATATGAGACGATGTTCATAATTTTTGAATCAATATTGACTAAGCTAATGTAATTTTCCCATCTTGCCAGAATGTCTTCTTTGCTAGGACAGACCATAGTTTTGTCTTGCACGAGTTTCCCACTAAACCATGCATTTGTTCCACTTGACGGAATGTTTAACTGCGGTCGGGGCATGTCTTATCTTGTGTTGGATGTGTAGGTTAGACTGAATTCGTGTGGATGCGTTTAGTGATTTTCAATTCAGCTGGAAAAGAGCGTTCCTAGAATGATGTTCACTCAATTGGATCATTTAATGATGTTGATGGATGAAGAAATAGAAGTAGCTTTATAGAAGATCAGCAGTGATCTGTTCAAATATAACGAGTTATTACGATGATTGAGGTTTTATAATTATTATTTCAAAATCAAATTTTTCGGAGACGGTGAACAGTGAGGAAATATTAATTTATCGGAGATTAAATTTACTGATATCGTTGGATCCCAATTCCGGATTATAAATTCTATAATTTTTCTCTGAGTTTAACATCCTAGAAATTGTATCAGTTCCCCATTGGTGTCACCCTTCTTTTAACTTTACATCTTCACATTTAAAAAAATATATATCTTCTTTAGTGATGAGTGTTAATGGGAGGGATGTTCATGTCATTCTTCTCCAATGATAGACATTTATAAGTCAAAATTCCTCAATAAATTACAGCTTCAATTGGACGTAGTTATGCAGAAAGGAACCAACCCACAAAAATGAAAAAATTGGATTTTTTCAATATTTGGGTTGATAAAACTCTTATTTATGCTGTGAAAAATGAAAAAATCACTGGGAAAAAACTCTAATGGCGTTTATGTGGGTTGGTTCTTTTCTGCAAAACAAATATCCCACTATATGTGTTATGCAGAAAGGAACCAACCCACATAATTGCTATGAAATGGGAAATCTTATTATTTTATTTATTATTTTTATCACTTGCCAACATGCTAATGTTATCGATGGGGGAAAATCAACTCCATATATATTCTCCAGATGAATTATTTTCATATTTAATGAATTGATCGGGGTATTTTAGCACTCACTTGATGGACCATAGTATCAGATCATCCGCGAAGGTCTTTTGATATTGCGCTTTTCGTTTATTTCTCTTATGTTAAATTTCATAAAAATATAGGTTACTATCATGCAAAATGTAGGTCTTGAAAAGATCTTCAAGTTTCATATGAGACATTTCCAGCAGCAGAACCATCCTGTAAACGTTCATTTAGATGAGATAATTAAAATTTCAGGCAGAAAACGAGGGATTCTTCTCACTCTTCCATTTATAACATTCAAACGGCAGGAGCTACAATGAAATGGGAAGATATAATATAGAAAGAAAAATTAAATTTTGAAAAATGAGGAAAAGTTTGATTTCTTATCACGGATGAGTGCTGAGATACATTCATAAATCTTAAACCTCCATCATTCATCATCACTCACTCATCCTTTGCTTGAAATACTTGGAAACCAAGTCACAATTGTAAAGAAAGAATAAGAAACCCTTACAAATGGAAACTTTGAGGGGTAGCGAGATTGGGGGGGGGGGAATTTTGGAAAAACACTTCTCTGTATTATATATCAATCGATGAGTAGAAAATTTGCCTCATATGATTCTTTATCTCTGAAAAAACTGAAATTTTAGTCTGGTTCCTATGGCAATTATGTGGGTTGGTTCTTTTCTGCGTAACACATCAAGTAGGATATGTTTTTTGCAGAAAAGAACCAACCCACATAAATGTCATGAAATGAGGAATTAATGCTTTCCTTGTACATAAATATGTTGTACATTATATTAAGAGCAAATATATGTTCCCAAAATCAGAATATATAATTGGATACTAAAATTGGAGGTATTATTGCAGTTTCATCTTTGGTACGCAATATCTCAAAAGTAGTTGATTGTGGGTTGGTTCCTTTCTGCATAACTCCGTACAATTATAATTATCACCGTTAACATGTTGAATCATCTTCATGAGTTTCCATATTATATACTTAGTTATACAAGCAAAGGATGTAATTAGTTCTATTTTTAATTTGAGCTGATATATTTTATAATCTACATAAATATAATCAATGAATCCCAATATTAATCTAAATCTGAATCCCTCTACTTCACTCTACTCTTCTCTTCTCTACTTCCACTCTTATCATACTCTACTCTTACTCTATTCCTATACTCTACTTATACTCTACTTTAACTCTAACATCTACACTTCTCCTTTTCGTACTCTACTTCACTCAATCCCTCACACTTCTGAGAGAACAAATCCTCAACCCTTTTTCCTTCTCTCACACTGTCTCCCACTCTCTCACTCTCCTGAGAGAACAAAAGATCCACCACAGAAGACAAACTGTGTCCACCCGGTGACGACCCACCGCTTGTCGAGTCTGCAGCCCAACTGTCACCCTGGGGACACGGCCCTGCATCCCCATATCCCGATCAGCAGTCCCCGAGTGGGGATTTCATTGCAGTACCTTTACATTGTCTAACATCAGGCAACCTTACACAACATCAATCAGATGCCGAGCATTGCATAGTATAGTGGCACACTTGCTAAGCTTCTTAGTGTCTCTTCAATCGCAATAATTCGGTCTCAACTGAAAGCGGAAGCAACACAAAGACTTCCACCAAAATGTAACCTCCGCCTTCAAATACATCGTACTACCTATCTTATACGTGCTACTCAAATACGGAAGGTACATCTTTTAGATTCGCAATTTGGTCTCTAATGTGAGCAGCAATAACACGAGAGAATCTCAACGAGATAACATGTAACTCCCGCCATAAAATACTATGAATTCCCTATCTTATACGTGCTACTCCAATAAGGAAGGTTCATATTTTCGATTCGCAATTCGGTCTCCACTGGAAACAACAGCAACACGAGAGACTCTCACCAAGAAAACATGTAACTCCCGCCTCAAATAGCATTAATTTTGCCTTAAGATACATTGTATTACCCATCTTATACGTGCTACGCCAATACAGAAGGTACATCTTTTCGATCTCTACTGGAAGCAGCAGCAGCACGAGAGACTCTCACGAAAAAAACCATCTAATTTCCACCTCAAATTACATTCTAGTCTCCATCTTATACGTACTACTGTAATACGGAAGCTACACAATTTCGAGTATACCTCATAACGGCTGCGTTCCAAACGGGTATTAACTCCCAATAGCTATCAAGAATCAACAAAAACCTTTGTCTCGTGAATTAATCGGAGGAGTTATTCTACTCAAGTGGTTATTATCAAGAAAGATTATTATTGATTAAAGTATTGTAGGTTCCATTTGCTTGTCGAGTTTCTTGAATGCAGAAATTGTTGAAGAGCTTACTTGTGTTGTTGGTCTGAGTTTATTTGTGTTTAAGCTTATCAATTTGAGACGTTACAAGAGTGGAAAATGAATTGAATAATTGAATTTGTCTTCCAATTGTAATTTATCAGATAATTTGACAAATAATGCCTCTCAATAGCTACAATTCAACTTCAATTGTTGAAATTGAACAGAATTCATATTACTTATTGCCGTATTATAAATTTCAGTTGATCTCAAGAATAATTATTTTTTCAGCTTTGAAAAGCAAATTTTTTATCAATGTAATGGTTCCATTCAGGAATGGAAATGGTTCCATTCAGCTTTCGAATTCATACATCCCACTATAACTAACTGGAAATAAAACATTAAGTCAATATGATTAATCAAAAGACCAACCATCATTAAAAACCATCAAGTTCTATATAAGTTTCCATCGTCTTTAAGAAGTATTCATTGTTATGTCTCAGAAAAAACATCCAATTTTGAAATTATTACGTAGTTTGTCTATTACAATTGTTCATGTCCAATCCAGAAAAAATTCAATTTTGAAATTTGATTTTACGTAGTTTGTCTGATTGTAGTTCATGTCCAATCCAGGAGTTTATTTTTTCAATTTGATTTTACTAGCTGCTGATGCATCCTCTCCATCTAGTAGATTTCTATTCATTCATTCATTCATCCATTCATTCATTCATTCATTCATTCATTCATTCATTCATCCATTCATTCCAATCCACAACTGTACAATTTTTTATTGTTTCAATGTCATTGTACTAGCTGCCATTGCATCTACTCCATCTAGTAGATTTGACTGCAAATACGCATCGTGTTGCTGAGGCATAAGAATCTATCAAATTCACAGTTAATAACGGTCATGGTGAATACCGATCAGACCAAGTGGGTTAATATAGATACTAGAGTGGAGTAAAACCAAGTATAAACCTAGTTTGGAACGATTGGTTTAAAACACTCTAGTTTAGCCGTTAGTAAGGTGGAACTCTACTTAGTTCCCAACTCACGTTTTGACAAGGAATTAGTTAAATACTTAATAGCTGCAATCTCATTAATTGAAAGACGTCCTACTTCACTTGAGTGATAATGACGTACACGCTAAGTACTAGGGCGTTTTTCAGTTTTGAAGGAACTCAAGGAAATGAACCTGAAGATTACTCTCTATAGAGAGTAGGCTATACAGAATAGGCTGTGAAGTGATTCATAGAGTTTCTCCAACTTAATTCTCCAGAGTAATCCTAAGGATAATCTCCTAATAGGCCCAAGACTATACTCTCCCTGTAAGCTCTTCAAGATGTTTATTTATCTCGTATCATTTCAAGTGTTGCTGATCTAATCGTAAATATTTATAACAGTCCAAAAATACAGGAATTTGAGCTCTACCTAATGATTTAGATTATATTTTAATCAAAATTCTGTTATATATACTGAGGGCTGTGCCTCCTCTTTCTTCCACTTTGCTGTAAGGTTGTAGCGGTAAATAATTACACCTTCCACTCTTAAAATGACGTGTTGCTAGTTGAACAATATCTTATATAGATTATTAGCTTCACGCAATACTTGATAATTTGCTCAGATAATAGAATTTATTATACTTATACATCATATGATTATAGAAAATACCAAAGTTGCGTAATAAAGATAAACAAAGATTCCTTTAAATATGATCCACACCTTTTGTAATGTTACTTCGTTGTGTGAGTTTAGTTTTGGTCCACATTATATGTTTTGTCCTAAAAATTAAATTTATAGTCGGCGCAATCTAAGTTGACGAAAACCCCCTCCACCCGAGAAATAGCTACGTTGTCATTTTGCGTGAAATTGAAACTTCTCCTAACGCAAACACATTTAACTGAATGTTAAAAGTGACAGCGTAGCTTCGGAAAAATCACGCGGTGTTGTGAAACTCACTATTTTTATGATAAACCAGCTGTTCGCAGCTCGAATATCCTAGTCGATTAGCCTAGCTTGAACAACTCCAATAATTAACATACAATGATTCATGCATATACCGCTTTCCTTACTTTGAAACTCTTGAGAGGCCAAATTACGATCTTCCGACTATTTTCGACATTATTTGGAAAAATAATTTCAATTGTTTTTGAACAACTTTCTCGCTTCCACCACCCACTTATCTTCTCAAACAAAAGAGTTTCTGGATCATCGAAAATTTCATGTTTTCTGTTCGAGTAGACTCGACATTGGCAAACATATTCATTAATTGAGACATAGTTATTGGCCGGGTATAGAAAATTCAAAAACCATTAGAAAGCTCGAATTCTCCTTGTCATTTTGATAGAAAAAACTTTATTTTCACTACAACCCATGATTGTGAGAAAAGTGATATACAAAAGAAAGTAATGTTTTAGTTATTTTTCAATTTTTTCAAAAAAATCAAATTTTCTTTGAATCCTTCTACCCAGGAACTTTTTCAATACTACTGGCATATCAAGTATAAAATTCTACGTCTTGAAATGGGGTTTAATCGCGAATTTGAAGATGTTCCCATTCCACACAATCTGGCAACGTAGCTATTTCTCGGGTGGCGGGGGTTTTCGTCAACTTAGATTGCGCCGACTATAATTACACAAACTAAATAAAAATAATTATACTTGAATACGTTGATCACGTGATCACGTTTACACATAATGCGTCTATTCACAAGGACAAGGAGACAGCAAATCTGAATGAGTTTTATGTTTGATTTATCCACATTACAAATCTTAATTCTCCAGTTCATTCTCCAATGAAAAAAAGAACCTTTATTGACAAGTCGAAATTATCCAGCACATCCACAAGAAGAAGCAAAACTTCTCTCCATAGAGAACAAGAATTGCATGTAAATCACTGAAAAAATCTGATTGAGAAACTGGATAGAGCCCACACGATTTGTTTGCTTGTTCTGATCAGAATTACACAATCACTGATTGAACCGTATCACAGTGGATCATGTACAAATCACATCATTAGATATCAGCTCGGATTACTCCATCCTCTTTGTACTCCGTCACTCTCTGTACTTCAATACTCTTTACTCCGAACCAATCAACAGCACTGGCGGCTCGTGCCCACGAAACAGGTTAAGTGCTGTACAGTAAAAGATACGGGCACTTCACCTGTTTCATGGGTACGAGCCGTCAGTGATCAACAGCCAGTAGCATTGAAAGCATATCTCTCACTCCCTCAAAAACAGAATCAACTTCACGTACAATATCGCTTACGCCTTCACTCAAATTGAATTGGCTGTAATTGAAATCGCCAAATGAGGTGGATTTGAGATTCACTTCACTTCTCTAAATAAGCTCACTGGGAATACGAAATGGGACACCCAATGAGTTGGAAATCAATTCTCTCAATTGCACTGTATGAATAGATAAAGCATCCCGATATATTTAAAGAAAGTGTTTGATGCCTATATCAAGTGTGTCTTCAGCTAAAGTCTGAACTTTATATCATCTAATATTTTAAAAGAAATAATGTGAAAAATTTGTGATTTGATTCATTTGGAATAATCTATTGCTCTCAATTCAAAAGTTTTATAATTTGGTATTTCTTCTTGACTATAAATTTATTTAAGTGCTTCGAAAATATAACCTAGTTTCGAACTTTATTATTCATCAAAATCTGGTATGAAGACGTTTTGGACATTAGTCTGTGTTTTCAACCAATAAGTTAATTGTTTCTGTAAAATGAATAAATGAAATAAATAAATGGATAAATGTATCCAACTATGTGATATTATTAGGAAAAATCGGTAATAATAATTGTACTCGTATAATTATGAATAAAATTGAAAACTTTATGTAATTTGAGAGGTAATTATGGAACTGTTCTGTCGAGACAATCCAATCGAAATCAAATAGTTATCTTGGGTAGGAAACAGAAATTCATTTGAAAAATACACAGAATTAACAAAAAATTAATGAAAATTAGACATCATAGTAGAAGATTCTTCTTAAAAAGTAACATACTACTACTATAAGGTTTCATACCTTACATACCTCTTCTATAGTAAAGGTTTCAATATACCGTAATAGAGTACACAATGTTTTTTTGATTTTAAATGATAATCACAGTACCCTTTTCAATTATTTTCCATCAATGCATTACATGTTTCGACTATTTATAGTCATTTTCAAATGCGAATCAGTGATAAATGTAGCCCCGAGATGAAGGGAACACATAGAGTACACAAGTGTTATCAGCATACTAGATAGTGAATCAAAATCGAAATGTTCACTTCAAAGACCCCACTTAACAATTGCAAGAAACTTATACACCTCAAGGCACACTTCCAACAACAAAGTAGTCAAGAAATCGCGTGACTGGCAAACTTCACCAAAAGGAATCACAACTTGAACAAGGAGAAGTTGATAAACAATGTAACAGAAATAGCGAGGCCAACTGTAACGACAAAAAAAAGTCCCAAATTGAAACAGCTTGTATGTGACAGACAGGTTGCGGAATGTCAAATATGACAACGACAACAAACGCAGACGATCTTGCTTTGCACCAGCTATTTTTTTCTTTCTCTCACATACAATAAGAATTTTTTCATCTCTCAATTTTCATCCATCGCACTATCTTCCCCTTTTCATTCTCTATCATTTCTCCATCTCTTTACTATTCCTATTTCTCTCACCCGCTCGATCATTTTCTTGCATACACTCTTTCTCTGTCCCTCTCTGTCACTTACTCTTTCTCTCTTTTCCACTCTATCTTTCTCGTTCTCTATCTCTCTATATGTCTCTATCTCTTTCTCTTTAAATCCCTTTCTCAATTTATTTTTCCTTCTCCTCCTCAATTTTCTTCCTCTTCCTCTTCCTCTTCCTCTTCCTCTTCCTCTTCCTCTTCCTCTTCCTCTTCCTCTTCCTCTTCCTCTTCCTCTTCCTCTTCCTCTTCCTCTTCCTCTTCCTCTTCCTCTTCCTCTTCCTCTTCCTCTTCCTCTTCCTCTTCTCTCTCCTCTTCTCTCTCTTCTCCTTCTCTCTTCTCTTTCTTTCTCTTCTTCTTCTTCTTCTTCTCTTCTTTCTCCTCTCTCCTTTCTCCTTTCTCATTCTCCTTCTCCATCTTTCTCACTCACTATCTCTTCCTCTCTCTCATTTTTCACAAACACACTCTACGTTATTCCCTTCTTCTCGTATCACTTCTATCACCTCTTGCTTACTTAACCTGATTTCTGTTCACTGTCAGCGATTCTATTTTTCCGCATAGCAGATTCTAACAAAACTGGCGGTCGGCAAACGACTCTCATCAACGTCTAGCTCTAACAGGGCCGTCTAAGAGCGGTCCGCAACAGTGGAACAGTCTACCTGAGGCAGCTTTCGACACAATATGCACTCACAGACCGCTCACCGACTATCCTAACAGAGTTAAGCATCAATAATAGTCATTCGACAACCGCCACTTGGTTTGACATTGGCTATAACGAACTCTTCCTATCCCGTGTGTCACTATCACTTCCCTGTGTTAACTTCCACGTTTTGTCAGCAAATAAACGAGTTCCAACAATGTATGGAAGTGCGGTGCAATGTCACAGACATTTCTGTCCAAACAAAGAAGAAATTCTGGCAAGATGAGAAAACGACCCCAGCTCTGCCCATATTAGTTCAAAAATTATCAATTTGTTTTTAAATTGTAGCAAACATTTCAGTCTACAAATTGAGACCAAATTCATAGTTTTCTAAACAATTTCGACTGAGCTGGAGTCATTTTCCCATCTTGCCAGAATGTCTTCTTCGCTTGGACAGACTATGGTGGATTGAACCAACCGAATAGAACAGATCTGACACGTCTAGTGTTGGAACTAGGAATTGACATGACTATGCAGAATGGCAAATTGGAAATGGATTTTGCTAGTGATTGCTCTTGGATCTGGAACGATTTTTGGTGTCACATGATGTCACGAAGAACACTTGGTCTAGATATTCTGGTTATTGAGTTAACTGGGATAACTGATATAACTTAGGTAGCCTGAAGCATGCTGTACACGGGGACAGTGCTGTCGGCCAGTTGAATATCTGTAGCAAATCACAGCTGTTGTTGTTTGACTCAATGACAAGACAAAGGCTGCGATTGGCTACAGATATTCAACTGGCCGACAGTACTGTCCCCATGCTTAACTGAAATTCTGAGTCTAGAGTTAACTGGTTTCTTGGTTATCCAGATAAAATGTGGACTTTTATCTGTGTAATTTTAGTATGCTACTTCTAATCTAATACTTATGAAATGGATCAGATTACCTAGTTTGTATTGTATTACCTATTTCGTATAGTCACAATGTAATTGTAATGAGTACCTTTGTTTATATTAGACATATGGTGATTGAATTGAGTACCTACTTTGTATTAGTCATGATGCGATTGGAATGAGTAGTAACAAGTCTATATAAGTCATAATGTAATAGGAATATTTGAGAATGAGCATGAATGTAATCACAAATAAACAGAAAAAACATTCATATTTCATATAAAGTCAATTTAAATAAGAGAAAAAAAAACTTGGAAATAAGTTCTAGTTCAATTAGTCAAGTTTTTACAGCGTGTGAAGACTGCTGAAAACTCTATTATAGTCAAAGAAGATGAACTTTTTGAAATTCCACATTTTCATTTCCATAACGTAGGCTACTTATTAACATTCTCCAGTTTTCTCTAGTTCACTGATAACATCCATCAATGCAAAGTTTCTTTCCGACTATATATTTGAAAAATGTGCATAGTTTTGTTTTCCCAAATAGAAAAATAGGTCGGATAGAACTTTCGAGGAAAATTCAAGCTGCAGTATTATAAATATGATAATACAGTAGGTCGTAGCTATGAAAGCAATCCATCACGTGCTATCTCTTGGTAACATAGCATGCAGCCCAACTCCGTTGGGAACCTCCAAGGCATTTCCAGTCCTCCATTTTTTAGATGATATTCTGTTTACTTGGTCAACTCTCTTTCAAAACTTTTGTACGTCAAGAAGAATCAAGACAAGTTCATGTTGACTCAATGACATTAAAACATGTTCATGTTGACTCAAGTTCATTAAAATTGATTGACTCAATCAATTATATTGTTAAAAATTAAATTATTTTGATTGGATTCCAGTTTCAATCCTCATTTTAGGTTTTTATTATGATGAATCTCAACTCGTACTGAAATATAATGTACTTTACTCGCCAAAGCCTATAACTACTCTTCCACCACCCACTTCTGATGAAACTATTGTTTCTTAATACATTAATAATACAAGAATTTATTATAGTATTCAAATTTTTGTTTTTGTTCTTCAGTACAGTTGAGAAATAATTTATTAATTTACTTAATATTTTCATAGATCACTTTCAAGTATTTTATACTTGGAACATGGGATAAGAGATTACTATGAAAAAATACAGTTATATTCTAACGGTTCGATTCTATCATTAGCTACTGTGAATTTGTTGGAATCAATGCAAACCGGCACAGTTTTCTCATGACTTATTATTTATTTTCTTCGAATTCAATATCCATTGTGAGTAGGCTACTTAAGAATCACTCGCAATAAGACTTAAGATTCTTTTTATGATAGCTTATTTCAAGTTCTGAATATTCATGGATTTCAGCACTGGCGGCTCGTACCCACGAAACAGGTGAAGTGCCTGTATCTTTTAATGTACAGCACTTCACCTGTTTCGTGAGCACGAGCCGCAAGTGGATTCCAGGCAATACGTAGACCAAACACAGTAGTTATAGTCCAACTTAGTAGTATGACCACTACTCTACTACCATAGAAAGATACTTTATTAGAAAGCTATTAGATACTAACATAGAAAACAATTTACATTAGAAATACAATCAACTATCTCCCCTATCGTTCCAAACCAATGTTTGAACCAAAGTGTCCGTTTCAGTATCACTAACATAGACTAGTGACTAATATTGACCATTTGCAGACCGTTACTGCACACATAGATAAAACTGTTTTATTGCTGACTAATGTTTGGAATACAGGGAAAACACATCCCCTATGTCTATTATTTGCGAATTTATTCATCCAGCAACGCATTGCTATTGATATGACTTCCCACTTAGTATAACAGCTATAAGATAGGAATGCAATGTTGTAAGTGACATGAATGAATATGATTTTCATTGTTCTGCCCCAATCACTCATATCAGTTATGACGGATGGTTTAAATTTTTAATCTCATTGATTCAGAAACTACCTAAACGGAACATAAATGTTAATACCGGGGTATGGTCTGTCCAAGCAAAGAAGACATTCTAGCAAGATGGGGAAATGACTCTAGCTTGGTCAATATTGGTTCAACAATTGTGAATTTGGTCTCATATTATAGAGCATAATGATTTCTACAATTTAAGATCAAATTACAATTTTTAAAAAAATATTGACTGAGCTGGAGTCATTTTCTCATTTTCCCAGAATGTCTCTTTCGCTTGGACAGACTATAATTGGTGTTGGGTAAGTGCACTAAATAGGACACATAGCCAATATTATTGCACACTAGACGAGCCTGCATTAACATATACATGAGTGGGTTGGTGGTAGGGACACAGTGCGGTTACCCAGACATCGGCCCATTATATGTTCGAAATTAAATTCTGTCCGTGGCAGGAATAACATGGTTACCTCATGGTTATTGAGGTCTATGCCTATTATACCACATCGCAATACTCTGGGCCAATGATGATATGTCAGAAACTGTTGGTTAATACATCGGAGTTAATGTGTAATTATACTGAATTTCACTGATATACTAAACCGGAATAAACTTTATTGTGTCATGTATGATGATAATTTCAGCAAATTGACTTCGGAATCGATTTGGATGCGTTCAGTAGTAATAGCTGAGAAGCATAGGATGGAATCAAGTTTACTGGAACAATACAGTTCGAATACGTTCGCAACTATGTGAGGATTTTGGATGCATAATGGAAAAAAAACTTTGGTTAAATACATTTTTCAAATTATGAGTGTCTCATGGTAATTTCTCATTGAATTAAAAATTACACAATGATAGCATGTTTATATTTGGAAGAAACGTTTCATTTTAACTCAATTTGAGAGTAAGAAGATCTTACTTCTAAAAACAGAACGAAATTGGAGAAATCTATTGACTCCACTCTAGTAAAGATTTTTTTAATAACAGCTTATAAAATTCATTCAAATAAAACACTGCTTGAAATGTTCTATTTCACTTCCTCAGTGTGGAATAGTGATGAAAGTTGTTGAGAAAATTCTAAACTTCCATTTTATAATGAAGTACAAGAACATTAAACTAGAAATAAACAAACCTAGAAGCATCAACAAATTTAGGAGCAAACATTGAAGTTTTCCAGTTTATTCAAAAGTTGTAGGCATTTACAAGACTGATATTGTACTGTATCTTCCATTCAAATCCATTGAATCTTTCTATTTAAAATCAAGAGATAAGCGCAATAGTATTGGTTTTCCTCTCATCTTCTCCAAAATTCGAAGTCCAATGACAATGGAATCGAGATCCCTGAGCCTAATCACGGGTGCTGCGAACAACCAACTCAATCCCTTTTCAAGGAACAAGACACTACCTGAACTTGGACCAGCCTTCTTATCAGCGATCGATTAAAGGTTTCCCTAAGGAGCAGATCAGGCAATGAGGCAATATAGAACAGTGCCATGGAGTAGTCGGTATCGTCCGTCCAAGCAAAGAAGACATTCTGGCAAGATGGGAAAATGACTCCAGCTCTGTGAATATTGGTTCAAGAATTATAATCTTTGTCTGAAATTATAGGAAACATACTTATCTACAATTTGTAACAAAATGTTCAGTATTTGAACTAATATTAACTGAGCTGCAGTCATTTTCCCATTTTACTAGAATGTCTTCTTAGAATGGACAGACTATAATGTCATTCGTGACTTCAGACCGTTCAAACGGCAGTTGGACTTGGCTCACGCTAGAAACCCTCTACTTTACTATTGGTACTGACTGTATAATTACGGGTTATTCCCCAAGTTGCTTGCCTCTTTCCTTCCTTATCTTACCTCAGCCTTCTCCTCTTCTTACTCCAACATCTTTAGCCATTCATCCATCACCTTGGTTTTCTAATTTTTCTTAAGAAATAAATAAAATTATATTGAATTACGTTACTAACTTTCACTTCAACAACAATACTCCACTGGCGGCTCGTGCCCACGAAACAGGTGAAGTGCTGTTCAGTAGAAGATACGGACACTTCACCTGTCTTGTGGGTAGGACAATACTGACGATTTCGTTTCTCATCGGACGCATTTCGGAGCACTTAGCCACATCTTCATTCAGATACTCTTCTGGAAGGAATAACAAGATATTCTTGTGGAAGCAGTATCTGAATATGCTGAAGATTCTTAAATAAGAGTATCTAGATGAAGATGTGGCTCAAAGCCCCGGTACGTGTCCTAACGAAATTGTAATATTACTGTTGTTACAGTTCAAGTCCATAAAGTAATTCATTATAATTTTATCATCAGTTCAAGTAGGATGAAAATGAAAATAGAAATAATATCTTACGATAGAAATATCGTGTTTCCAAATCGAAGGGTATTTTTAATAACTGAAAATCTCCTCTATTATATTCAAACTCGATCAGAGTACAATGTAATAGAGTTGGATATATTTTGAGAACTTGGAATCGAAAGGAGAAGATGTACTTTCCTCTGGATTCCAAGTTCTCAAAATATATCCAACACTATTACATTGTACTCTTCTAACTTTACACCAGCTTACTATTTGTCTTTTTATCAATTGGTTTCTAATTTTAAAAATATATCAAACTCTATCACTATTTCATTGTCCTCTGGTCCATTAAAACTAGAATTGAGGACATTCTCAGCCATTTAAACCTTACACAATCAATCTTACATTGTAGACATAATAGGATTAGCTCATCACTTTGTAGGAATTCTACTCCTTTACAGGAAAAATTGAAACTTGTGAGCTGTTGTAGACAAGAGGGAAGTACGTATAAAACCAAACTACTGCTTCAACTTTGTATGATAATAGAATAAAATTCCATTTCAAGCTAAAAACAGATGGAATTTTGTACAAGTTTCCAGACGGATATCCAATTATTACACGAAGTTGGTAGAGTATACTTCCAGCGGGTTCTCAAGATACCATCCATATTAAATTATGTACGCCCTCTCCTTCTCACAATGTTCGACCTCTCTTCCTAAACGCAAGTAATTTCTAGTTCTGTGCAATCCTTCCCTATGCCGTGGTCTGTTTTGTTAGCACTTAAATATGTGATGTAACAATCCCTCGCCATAATGAGTCTACTTTGTAGCAGTTCCAAGCAGCTCTTTTTTCTCTCTCCCACTTCCATTCTTACTCCCTCTCTCACTCTCTACCTCTCTCAAGTTACGCTAATTTATTCTTGAAGCTTCTTCTACTTGGAGTTCTCATTCATTCACGTTTTTGCCAACCACCCTACTATGCAAGTATTATCTATCTTGATCATACAGCTCCTTCTCTTTTACCAACATTTTCTCTTCTTATTTTCATATTTCATATTGTTTTTTCCAAACTATCTTTAAACTTTATTCTCCATTTTCCTATTCATCTTCCAATCTTTTTACTCTTGTCTGCCGAAAATTTTCAGCTTTCTTCTCAAATTTCATCTATCGAAACTGAATTCATCCTTGATTACCTTCCAA
Organism: Sogatella furcifera; assembly: GCA_017141385.1. Lineage (NCBI taxonomy): Eukaryota > Metazoa > Arthropoda > Insecta > Hemiptera > Delphacidae > Sogatella > Sogatella furcifera. The sequence goes on from CM029549.1 coordinate 7,209,511, forward strand.
TTACTGTCTTTATTCATCTTCTGGTTCCCTGGTTGTTCTCTATTTTCTTTCTCCTTTTTCTCCCTTTCCTCAATTTCTTCCCCATCTTCTCTTCTCTTGTTTCACTCTTTTCCCTCTCTAATTAACCTTATTCCCTTCTCAACTCAGTCAAGATTGTCTCTTTTAATCATTCAGCCTAACTTCTTCCAAATCTTTCTCACTCGTTTCTCGTCTCTCTTATTATCCTCTTACCCACTCCCATCTGAATTATCTTATCCTCCTCTTCTTCATCCTTCTCTTATACTTCTTCCCCTCCTTTCACTTCTTTTACTTATTCTCAACAAAACATTGTACCCTGTTATTTTCTCCTCATTGTTTGGAATAATCAGTATTCAAGATATGTAATCAGGAATAATCCTCTTCTTATTTCTCCTCTACCCATATTTTTCTCTCTCCCCTTTCTCTCCATTTCTTCTTCATCACTTTGTCTCTATCCACGTCTTCGCGTCCATTTACCCCGTTTTCCTTCCACATTGTTTGTATTTATTAGTATACTCCCCCTCTTCTCATATCCCTCCCACCCCTATTCCTCCTCTCTTTCCCTGTTTCTTCTCACTTCTCCTTCTACTTTCCCCATTTCTTCATCAGTTTGCCTCTCTCCACATCTTCGCATCCATTTACTCTGTTGAGTGGTAAAGTGGTAGAGTGGACATTACTGTCCAAACTTCGCCACGTCATTAAAATAAAGAAGTCATTCTATTCTATTCTATTCTGTTTTCCTTCAACATTGTTTGTATTAATAAGTATACTCCCTCTCTCCTTATTTCCTTTGAACTCATAATTTCTCTGTTGCCCTGTTCCTTTCCACTTCTCTCTCTACTTTCTTAACTTCTTCTTTATCAGTTTCTCTCTCTCCACATCTTCGCATCCATGATAACAGGGCTGAGACCCGTCAGCTCGACGTCTCTTCAAGACAAACACAAGCAGCTCTATTATCTTCTGTTCGGAGTTCAGCGCACTGTTCAGAAGAGGGGTGAGGGGGTTGGTGTTAGGGTGGGTTGTGTGAAGGGGGTGAAGGGGGAGCGGACTGATTAAGGCTCATCTGAACCGAAAGAGAGCAATGCGCTCAGTAGGCTAGCTAACTAAACAGCCGCATTGCGTTTTGCAAAATAATGTATATGATTAAAGTCCAACATTTAACTCATTTTATTCTCTCTGAGAAAGTAATGTTCTTGGAGTTAGTGTGATTCTATTTCTCTTAGAACGTTGCCTTTAATTGGAGTTCATATTATTTTAACAAACTCCACCATTATAAGTTCATAATAATCTAGTCAACACGGAATACGGAAAATGTCGAATGAAAAATCGTAATTTTACAAGTCAAAACTGTAATCTTTGATTAGTAAAATGAGATTTGAAGACTTCTGAAATTGTCTTATTTTTGTCTTTATCTCATTTCTTCAATTACTATTTTTCTTAATTCTCCTCGCTAACTCTTTCATGAACATTTCCCCTTCCTATCTCTTCCTCTTAATCCATTTCTCTATTATTCCTCTCTATCTCTCCTCTTATTTTGTGGTATGCTTCATTTTCTTTCCACTCATATTCGTTTATCAATCAATATGCCTTCACCTCATCCAATCCTCTTCCTTTTTTTCAATTCCTTTCACTTCTCTTCTCCTCCACTTTTTCTAACTTACATTCGTTTATCAACCCATGAGCTCTTCATCTCATCCAATTCTCTCCTCTCTCTTTTCAACTCTTTTCACACTATTCCTCTTTCATTTTCCTTTTCTCCCATTCCTCATTTTCTTTCATTCCTCCAATTTTTCCTCCCCGCCAATTCCGCTTTCCTTCCCCTCCATTCCATTTTCATCTACCTCCATTCCACTTTCCTTCCCTCCCATTCCTCCTTTCTTCCCTAATTATTCCTCTTTCCTTTTTGTCCATTCCTGTTTGATTCCATCTCCTATTCCCCCCTCATCTTCAGCTAGTGACAAACACTGCTCACGGTATTCGTGACAGGCGAAAGGATCGCAGAACGGTCCTGTGCAGAATCCTGTAGCAGAATCGCCTGGAATATTGTGGGGGAGACAGGTATTGAAAGCTGTGTGTCAGCAATTTTGATGCTAAGCGGATTTCACTCAGCCTCTGATGAACTGTCACGCCTCGAGTGCACGCTTATATTAAATAAGAAACTCCAAAGTAAACCACTTAACGGATCAAATTTTCAAGCAATAAATTCAAACAAAACGCTGGCATTATTCAATTATTTCGCTTTGTTAGTGGATTGATATTCAATTTTGTCCAAAAGTGACGTTTTGATCCTTCTTTTTATCACAATATTTCACGCAATTCAGATGTTTGGATTGTTCAGGTGTTCAATAAGTTTTGGCCATCAAATTGCCCCTTCTTTGTTCAACTTTGGAGGTAATAACGAATGACCGGGACAGTAGAAAAAGATTCTTCTATTCTAATACTAGTTTAATAATAGGAGAATGTGACATATATGAGAGAGAAAAAGAATTATGAAGGGAGATGATCAAATGTATTATTATTATTGTTATTATGGAAAATATTTCATTATATTGATGAAAATTTTGATAGCAATAGTGATTAGTGAATAGTACTTAGGCTATTTTTATGTCAAAACTGTACCCTCAAATTATTATAATCGTCTATCATATTTTCGATGATTTTTTAGATAAGGATAACCGGTGAGTTATATCATATGAATATAAATGTAGTTTACACTTCATATCTTTATAAGAATGGAAGTTCCATGGGAGATTCCAGAGTTGATAACTCCAACGATATATTGGAACATCTGGTGCTTACTGAAGTTCACGTAACAATTATCATTAATCAAAACTTTTGGAATTTGTCCGATACATTATAGAGTTAGTAAAGTATTGCAGTAATAGCTGAGTATAATATTACAATAAAACGTTGATATACTCGGCCCTATTCAGAATATGGTGCTAGACCAACATACTATAATTATTATCAAGCAAAGTCTAGTAATTTATGAAGCTACTATCGCATCCAATACTAAAATTCATGTATCTACGAAACAGAATCTACCTACATAAATATTGAATAACCTCTGCTTCCATCTTGAATTTAAGCAAAGAATATGGAGAGATACTTTATATTTACTGATTGAAGTCAGTATAAACACTACAAACAACTATTACATCTTAGATACGCATCTAAAACAATCCTTATCACAACACAGAATATACAAATCAAATCCAAATCACAAACTCTCCAAGTGAATTTTAATGTCCCCAAATGATTTATAGCAGACTGTATAATCCATGGATTCGTATAGAGAGATACATAGCTAGTAAAAGAGGAGACAGTCAGACTCGAGTCCTATCTCCGAGGTCCACTATCGAGTCAAATCAGGAAGTTTTGAGTCCCATTCTTGACTCTTGTAGTGACTCGGGTGAACTTAAGTCTCATTTTTGACTCTAGTGGTGACCACTCAAGTCACCACTACAGTCAATAATCAGACTTGAGACTCCAAAAATGAGACTCTGATCTACTTTAGTCACCACTAGAGTCAAGAATCAGAATTAAGACTCCAATCATCATTGTTGCTAAGAAGTTTGTAGAGTCCTCGAAACGAATTGTTGACTCGACATGCGATTCGACAAAAATCTCCAATGAATCAGTGCCTGGAGACGGAACTTATTTGCAATAAAACTTTAACAGCTACATTTCACTGTTGCAGAACACTGTTACAGAAAAGACGAGGGCGACCATAAACCCGTAAAACGTATGTCGTAACTTGAACGTATTACGTCGCTATTATAGTCATACGCCTGATGCATGAAACAATTCCTGCAGAACATCGCAATTGAACATCTGTTTACGTGAGCCTCTTTACAAATGAAGACACGTCGCTATGACTGACACTGGAGGGGTATGAAGGACCCTGTTAGGGTATCAGGGACCCCGTAGGGATGGAGGGGTGGTCTCGTTTACGGCCAGATTTCACTAGACGTGCTCAAATAGCCATTCCAAGGAAATTACTATAGTTAATTCCGTTAACGCCTGTTTTAAAACGCAGCGCTCAACCCCTCGACGTGCGTTCATTACTTTTATTTCATTAGAGCTACGCTTTTGTAGTGGGGTCAAACACGCGAAAAACGATCTCATATTACATTTTTATGATCTCTTGAATAAATTTACCTCACGATTTTTCCCAACACATTCTTGTACAATTTTGGATATTGCTCTTTTTATTATTCTGATGAATTGATTATTCGGGGTTTTTGGAAAAATATTTCCCTCATGATTTCTCTGATCACAGTCTCGTACATTTTTTGATATTGTTCTAATTATTATCTAAATTTGTTCTATAATCAAAAAGTTGGCTTTCTGAAACATAAATCTTCTAATGGATATTCCCAACACATTCTTGTACAATTATGTATATCACTCTCATTTCCATTCTGATTTTAGTAAAGCTTAGAGCTTTATTAAAACTAAGATTTATAAAGCTCTCAACGAGATTACAATCCTGCTTCACAGAGATCTGTATAACGCCAACTTCAATCCAGATTTCTGATTTCTCTTCGTATGAGTATCCAGGATCAACGATAATCTAATTATTTCCACTTTGACATTAGGCTGATATGGTTTATTCAGATCACCCATTCACTATCAATGAGCATTCACTTTCTGCTCTAGAATGTATTTATGTAATAGATCTAGTGTAGACAACTTTAAATAGCCAGAATCGCAGATCCTATCGATGGATATTCAGAAGATTCAATGTTAATAATTTATTCGAAAAGATATTGTTCAGTGATAAGTCTGATAACATGAATTATTATGATTTCCAACATACAAAAGAACTATTCAAAAATAATTTGACCTTCACAAAAATTGAACATACGAATGAGCTGAATCAGTTTATTATTGAGTGAATCGACCCAACAATATAATTTGTCAATCAGTTGACAAGCAATCAATTCTTGGAATGAATTTGGATAGCTAGGCTACCTAAAGCCTAGGCTACCTAATTAGGCTACCTTATTTGGAGGCTAGGCTGAAAATACCAGGATTTCCTACCCTTCATTATACTGTTCATTTAAGAATGGGAACAATGAGACAGAATCGATTACTGAATTCAAAATACATTTGTGGATCTAGCTACAATAACGACAAGAAAATATGAAATAGAAATTCAAATTTAGTTTTTCCTGATTCTGAGTATAATCAAGAAAACAATAACAGTGCTTTCGCAGACATTTGTGCAAAACTAGGCAATTTCAATGTGCATTGCATTGGAATTACATTGACCTGCTTCGAGCTGCGAATTGCTCGAAAAAAGAGAGGAAATATAGGTAAAAACAAAGGATAAAGAGAGAAAAAGAGGTCGATAGAGAAAGAAATGAACAAAGACGGAGAGAAAAGATTGAAGATGAGATAGAATTGGTACTTGGATGAGAAGAAAGGGGAAATACATTGAAAACGAAGAAAAGAGAGAGAAAAAGAGGCGAAAAGAGAGATAAGTGAACTCAGAGAGAGAAAAAAGCTCAAAGATGAGATGGAAAGTTTCCAGAACAACAAGAGAGTCAGTTTGAACTTCCCGCTCACGAAACGGCGTTAACGTTTTATTGCTGAAATTTGTAAGAATTCGTGCAAAAGACTTTGTTCACTCCTTTGTTTTCATGGGTTTCAACTCGCTTAACGATAGCATTACTATTATTTGATCCAAAGATATCGAATTCATGTATGTCTGCAGAATTTCGATTACACCATTTCGAGAGAATATTGTGTTTGAAAAGTCGATGGTAGTAATTGTGATTTTGGAAATCGAGAAGGTCATAAAGAGCATAAATGGCAAAGCAAACTTGGTATTCGGAAGATAATTGTGGATAAACTGGTCCCAAATGTTAGCATTAGAATTAATGTCAGAGGAAATTTGGTATTTATGTCAGGAAATACGGACTATGCACTTAGAAAGAGAAAACTGTGAACTTTTATGGAGACAGTGAACGCAATACCATAGACTTACTATACAGCTAACTATAGACAAGACTAACTATAGATAGTATACCTACGGCAATACGTTATTTATAATAAGAGTTTAGGTGGTATTGCTTATCTTGGATAGAAACAGAACAAGAAAAAGGGAAATACATTCAAACGAGAGGAGAATATCCAGAGGAAATTCAACAGAAACATGGCGAGAGAAAGAATGAGGAAGCACGAAAAAATATAGAAACAGGAAAATTGAATTGAGAAAGTGAGAAAATTGATGAAATATAATAGTAGTTAGTTACTGGAGAAAAGATGAGATGATAGATAGAAATCGGATAGGTTTACAAAAGAGTAGGGAAGGAGATAGGAGAAGATATAAGAGACAAGAGTATATATGCCCAGGAAACAAAATTCTCAATTTCCAAAATAAGACGAAAAGTTTGAAAAAATATGGAAAATTATAAATGTAGAAGCTGGTCGCTCTACATTCCCGCTTCTTCTTTCCAACCATATGAGAGAATTATTATTTATGAATGTTGTTTATGAAAAATATCTGGTACCGAGCTTCGCTCTGAAGCTACGGCCGAACTGTTGAATTACATAAATATGTTATTGTGAAAAAAATTCAAAATTGATATGATCACCTCTCATAATTTTTTGGCATGAACATGTGTAATAGACTTGAATGCAACTCCATTTACTCCAGCTGAATAGCGTTGGTCAACTAACGATAAAAGCCATTATACGCAGTACTTGGGATTATTCCTGAAGGAATATTTAATTCTTTTATTAATCCTGCGAGAGAGTTTTCCCGGACATGAGACCTGGTCCAATATTCTTTTTCCATCACGGTTATATTACATTTTAAATTTCGAGGAAATCGTTAGAGCCGTTTTCTAGATCCGTAGTTCCACATACATACATACATACATACAGAAATTACTCGCTTAATATAATAGGATAACAGCAGAGCTGAGTAGAGAATCATAAAATGTTCATCTTCTTTTAAGATTTATGTCTGGTACCGAGCTTCGCTCTGAAGCTGCGGCCGAAGCGTTGAATTATATAAATTATTATTGAATTACATAAATTTATTATGTTATTGTAGAAAATTAAGGAACCTCCTTGTAAAAAATAAATTCAAAATTGATATGATCAGCTCTCACAAGTTTTTGACAGACATGAACATGTGTTATAGACTTGAATGTAACTCCATTCACTCCAGCTGGATAGCGTTGGTAAGCTAACGATAACAGCCATTATACGCAGTACTTGGGACTATGCCTGAATGAGGAATATTTTATTCTTTTATTAATCCTGTCAGAGAGTTTTCCCAGACATGAGACCTGGGCCCTGGCTTATAAACATTTTACAATCCACATTACTCATAATTCGTGAATATTATTGGTGTTTCTGTCTCATAAACGTTTCCCATAATTCGGAAATTTTACAACCTCAGCTTGCTAGTTGCTATGACATGGACAACCCAAAACTTTGCTTCCAATGCAATGATTTGATGAATAAATTGATATATTATTAAGAATATAAATATCGATTTCTATTTCCATTCTGAAATTTGAATAGAAATAATTATTGTCCCTAAAATAATATCATAACCTACAAATCAAATTGTAATAGTCGGCCATTGAAGTACTTTCAACGTCTGCAATATTAGGGCAACCTGGGCAACAGCTGTTTTTCTCCAAAATTTGGAACATTGTAAATCGAACGTTTTATTGGTGAATCTACAATCCCACTTACTTGTTTTTCTCATGAAAAACAAGTGATTGAGATTGTAGATTTACCAATAAAACTCTCGATTTACAATGTTCCAAATTTTTGAAAGGATCAGCTGTTGAATCAACGATCAGCCAAAACTCACTAGAAGACCCGAACACTCGAATCCAAAATGGCCGCGATGGTTCGAATGGAATAGGAAATCCCATGTATTCTTTATTCTTTCTTTATAATTGCGACTTGGTTTCCAAGTATTTTAAGCAAAGGATGAATGAGTGATGATGAATGATGAAGGTTAAAGATGTAGGTTATATGTGTATGTAAATTGGTTCAGACAAAAAATTCACGATATCGCTGTTCAAACTCGAATCATCGCGGCCATTTAAGATTACAAGGGTAGGGTCTTCTGACTTAGTTTGTTTACGATTTTCTTTGTAGGTTATGGTAATATTTTAGCGACAAAAATGATTCCTGTTCAAATCTCACTATAAAAATAATTATTGATATTTATTATTAGATATATTCATAATAATAAATCAATTTATATATCAAAATCAATAAATTAGGAGCAAAGTTTTGGTTTTAAAGGAATACCATTGGACTATTCCGATATTCTATTTACTTGAGGTAAATTCGTTTCATGCCATTTTTTTAAATCAACTGAAACTGTAGAATTTGCTTTTTATTGGAAACGTTTATGAGACAGAAACGCCCATAAAATCCACTAATTATGAGTAATGTGGATTGTAAAATGTTTATAAGCCAGGGCCCTGGTGCAATCTTGTTTTTCCATCACGGTTATATTATTACATTTAAAATTTCAAGAAAATCGTTAGAGCCGTTTTCTAGATCCGTGGTTCCACATACAAACATACAGAAATTACTCGCTTAATATGATAGAATATTATAATTGACATTAAAATCGATTTTCTAAAGTAAATGAAAATCTTTCGTCAATTATTTAAAGAATAAGTGCTGAAGATTAGTATCATATAATTATTTTATAGGATTTTTTTTGAAATATTGCAGAAGTTCAAATGTGCTTTTAGTAGAGATGGATGGTGAAGAGGAGTAGAAGTTATCATGGTGAATTTTGAAAATAATTAATTCAATTCATGGTGTACTTGAAATAGAAATAATACGATCAAATTCATTAATTTATGATAACGGTTTCCCATAAAGATAGATTGATGAAAGAATATTATATTTCTAATAATTGTCACAAGATTTGCGACAATCCAAATTAAAGATGTCTCTTTCAACATCAGAATTGATGGAAAGTTTACAAATTGAATTCAAATAAATAGAATAGAGAAAGAGGGAAAACAAGAAAAGAGAAGGAGGAGAAGAAATATTCGATGAAAGGTATTGTGAAGTGGGAAGTAGAGGTAATAATAGAGACGCGTCGATGGTGTTCATCATAAGACGAGGTGACAATGTCATGGGCTGAATAAACCTTCAATTTCAATAGTTGGTGAGAGCTGGTTAGATACCTAGGAAATCTCATTACATTGCAAAGCGTCAGAGATCACAAAGGTTGGGTTAGACTCAGAGCAACTCAACTTTGAAAGACAAAGGGACGAGGAAGAGAGAGAGAATAATGTGAAAGGAAACGTTGGGGAGAGAGACATAAGTGAGGGGATGATGAAGAGAGAGAAGGAATCACGGGGAAGAAGATAGTGGGAAGCGAAACAGAAGAAAAGGGAGGGAGACAAAGCTGTGGTTAAGTGGTGGCATATATTGTATTTGTGTAAGTTCCCGACAGATTTGTAGTTACGAGAATATGAATGGCAAATTAATATCATGACGTGTGTGGAAATCATATTAAACTACACCCGACGGAGTGAGAATAATTGTGTGGTGATATAATAAGTGATGTTCAGACGGTAAGGAGAAAACATGAAGTTCATGATAAGGCACTGGCGGCTCGTGCCCACGAGAAACAGGTGAAGTGCTGTACAGTGAAAGATACAGACACTCCACCTGTTTCATCGGCACGAGCCGCCAGTGTGATAAGGATTTGATTATTCCTTGTGAAAACTTCAAAAATGTCAATAACAGGTTTTTAACTACATCTAGGAATCAAAGCATATGTTCTATTTGTTGTTGTCATGGAATACAGTTGTAATCTAATGTTTTTGAAAAGCCACATAAAATAAAATATTTGATAAATTTCATGACTATCGTAATCTGGAATATAATGCAATTCTTCATTTATTCGTTAATTCAACGAATAAAATGTGTTATCCTATTTTATCCAATCTTAACCAGCCATCATCCTTACGCCTCACTCACGCACAACTCCACAACTCGAAAGAACATCACCCTCATATCCCTAGTGAAATAGTAATTTGTGTAACAGAGCGAAAAGTGGTAGGTTACTGCCGAGGTGTATAGAATAGTAGAGATGGGGCAGAGTGAAGCAGCTGGCTGGGGAAAGCTATGATACTGACGTCACGGAGTTCCTCTAGTCAAAAATTTATAATTGATTTCCCTATCCTTGACGAAAAATCGTACGCTTTTTCCAATTTACGGAATACATAATAATTTTATAGATAAATTTCTTATATGAGCTACTATTCTATATACCTTGGGTTACTGCACCGAGGTACAATTTTTTAAAAATTTGTCTAGTCAATGAATAACTTCTAGCAAAGTAACCACTTCCATTGATGAGCTGGAAAATTACCATCATGAACAAGAAGAACACGTGAAACTCATATAAGACCATCACCTAACCACAGCTCTCGATTAAAAAGCAATTTCCAGAGAATGAGTACAGCAACAGGCCTGTGATAAAACTGTTATCGAGGGCTATTATAGATATAATAGCATTATATATAGCTATATAAAGCACTCCTACGCTACCCGCTGCGCCGATCAGAATATCCAATATAAAAGGGTGAGAGCGACCATTCAATAAGTAGTTTTTTCCCTTGTTGAAGAGGCTATTTAAGAGCGAGTAAAAGGTCTGCTACGGGCAGGAGATTGATGACACGTTGCCATGGCAACCGATCTGATTGACCCAACTGCTGCTCACACTTCATTCGGCCTGGCTTGAGACGAAACCCGATAAAGACGAGCACAAGATACCTTGTCGAGCAGTTTATATAGTCTGTCCAAGCAAAGAAGGCATCCTGACAAGATGGAAAAATGACTCCAACTCGTTCAATAACGCTTCAAAAATTATAAATTTAGTCTCAAATTGTAGAAAACATTATGATCTACAATTTCAGACCAAGTTTATAAAGTTTGAACCAGTATTGACCGAGCTGTAGTCATTTTCCCATCCTCCCAGAATGTATTCTCTGGTTGGACAGACTATAGTAGTTGGAAGAAGTTGAGAGGAAATGATGGTAGAATAGAGTGACTGGTTGCGAGAGGGTGATACGGAGTGATATGTGTGAGGGGGTGGAGAAGGGTGTGAATGGGTAAAAGAATGAGAGAGAAGTTGAGCGAAAAAACGAGAAAGTGAAAGAGGGTGAGAATAAGTAAAAGAATGAGAAAGAGAAAGATAAAGTGTGAGGGAGTATGAAAGTAGGTAAGAGAGGATTGTAGTGAATGATATAATAGAACTCTAGCTAAATTTTTATGAAGTGGATGAGAACGTGTAATAGAGGGTGAGTAAGAGATGGTAACAGAGTGTAAAGAAGTGTGTGAGAAGGATAAAAAGGATTAACAATCTAAGATAATTCAAACAAGTGGAATAGATTGTGAAGAATCGACAAAGAGAATGTAAGAGAGAATGAGATATAAAAACAGAAGCAGCAGAACACCGTGGGAAGAAGAGGGAGAGAAAAGATTCAGATTCAGATTCTGATTCTGATAGTCTGACAGAAAATGGATAGTCTAAGAGAATCCAAACGAGTAGAATAGAGTGGATTGAGACGAAAGCAAAGATGAAAGAAAAGTACAGAAGTACGTTTCAATAAATTGTAAGGCTAGAATCAATTAAGAAGGAGAGAAGATAATTATATGGTGGATATTGAGACCATGGGAATTAATCAAAAATGAGACTACTCCAACATTGTAAGTAATAAAATATAAATTCATGAGGAAGGAACGAGAGACTAAATTAGATAAAAAAAAACCAGTTGAAATTTAGATGATTACATGATGTGGAAAAATAAATGGAACAGATAAATTCTAATGTAAGATATCAAGAGACGATGATAATAACAGGTAGAGAATATAATAGTAGTAGAATAAAAACAGTAGAATAAGTGAGAGAGCAAAAAACAGATAAATTAGAAGGAAATCTAGATGAGGGTGCTAGACTCTCGGGAAGATGAAACGTTGCTCTTTCCACAAACACGTTAAGATAAGAGCCCAAACCACTCACACCAATCGTTAGGTAAACGACCAACTGCAACCTGCAAGAATGATTCCCAGCATTTTTATCGTTTACTGCCATACCGGCTGTATCATCCGATTCAATAAAGCCTCGACAATTCCAATGCTCGTAACATACTCCAGTGAGAATTGCATTGCCGAGAGATGGGGTTGAGTTGAACGAGTTTTGAAAATGTCATCTGGGGTTGGAAATTAGAGTTTACGATTTGCAAAAGTTTTCGATTCGATACTGTTAACGATGGGAGATTGGAACTAAACTAAATTGTACATGTCTCTGTTTTAGTATTATTGGGCCTCTTCTACAATCGGAAATTCAATTAGCCTATAGATAATTTCTGAACTTTTAAAGTGATATTCACCGAGCTGGAATCATTTTCCCATCTTGCCAGAATGTCTTCTTTGCACTCTTTAGAATTCCATTTATCATCCTTCTCATCTATCCATCTAACTTCTATTTATTAATCTCCTCATCTATATTCATTAAAGTGTTAATTGAGATAGTATTGCAGTGTTATACAGGGTTCGTCAATGAAGTGGGACGATTTGAATGAGTAACAGATTGTTTGATCAATATAATTTTGCTGGAGCATCCAGCCCAGAAATTCTCCGAAATATTTTACATGCCATCGAATATTGTCACGAAATATTTTCGAAAATACTTGCGGCTATCCATAAAAAAACCGTTATCTAACCAGAATTCCAGAAACTTGATAATGGAAAATAATGGGAACTCAATTTGAATTCAGTTGATATCTTGTTGAAGAGCACCAGAATGTGACTCAATTACTCATCCTGTCTCAATAAGTTGAAGATTTGAAAATGAAATAATTCTGTCCCACTAGTCCTACCATTTTTCATTTTTCATGTCCATGATTCACAATAAATTTTTATTATAACAGTCTTACGTTCTCATTTTGTTCAATTCCATATTGTATACTTTCTTCGTTTATATTTTTTGTTTTAGAATAATTATGGAAATTCTGATTTAACGCCATTTTGAATTGCTCAAAAGCAGAGAATACCACTACTACAAACCCTTGATTTCTCAAAATCTAACTTCTATGTTATAGTCTCGTCGGGCAGAGAAGACATTCTAGCAAGTTGAGAAAATGACTCCAGTTTGTTCAATATTTGTTCAAAAATCATAATTTATTCTTGTTTTGGATAAAACATTTTTTTAACGTATCATTCTTCTCCACGACTCTTATCTACAATACTTCTGAAAAACATTTTTCTCTACGACATGAGACCAAATGTATGATTTTTTATTCAGTATTGACCAAGCTGGAGCTCGTGACATTTTTCCATCTTGCAAGAATGTCTTCTTTGCTCGACCAGACTTCTTACATCATAGTTTAGTTTGGTATCGGTATTCAAACGATTCAACCTTTTTATAATGAGAACTGTGACACTTTTTCAATCCTGACATCTTTCCCAACGACATTTTCAACCATGTTTTAACTCACATAACTCAATTAAACTATGCCTTCACTTCTTCTCCACTCCTTCCTCTCACTTCTCTCCCACCTCCTCCTCCTCCTTCTACTCCTCCTCCTCCCCCTTCTCTACCTCCTCCCCCTTCTCTACCTCCTCCCCCTTCTCTACCACCTCCCCCTCCTCCTCTTCTTCTTCTTCTTCTTCTTCTTCTTCCTCTTCTTTCTCCTTTTCAACCCCTTTCTCCTCCTCCTCCTCTTTCTCCTCTTCGTCATCCGCCTCCTCTTCCTCCTCTTTCTCCTTTTCATCCCCTTTCTCCTCTTCCTCCTCTTCCTCCTTTTCCCCTCTTCTTCCCATCCTCCATCCCCTTTAAGCTTACATGATTCAATACTTTGTCACCCTCTAGACGCATACATTGTAGCCTGCTAAAAAAACTGTGGAGGCGTAAAAAGTGGCTCGTTGACGCTGACCCACAAGCGGCTCGTGCCCACGATACAGGTGAAGTGCTGTACAGTAAAATATACTTCTACAGTATAAAATATACTATATACAATAAATACACTTCACCTGTTTCGTGGGTACGAGCCGCCATTGCGCTGACCCACTGACTCAAAACAACTCACACGAAAGTAGAGGACTGTTCTGAGGAGATAGTAGAGTGGTTAAGCGAACCGTGCTAAACGAATTTCACTACGATGGGACTACGCCGTCTATTAAACTGTGAGCCATTCTTACAGCATATTCCAACAAACTTGACGGTTGGCAAATGTCTTTTATCAATTCTCAGCTCACTCAGGACAGTCTAAAGCTGTCTATGATTGCAAAATTGTTCAATTCAGGTCGCTTTTGGAATAAAATTCTCTTGCAGACCGCTCTCCAACTGTCCCAAAAGATCTAAGAATTGATAACAGTTCGTTTGTGAACTGCCAACTTTGGTGGCGTCTGCGATATAATTGACATGAATAACCGTCGCTGAATATAGTCTGTCCAAGCAAAGAAGGCATTCTGGCAAAATGGGGAAACGACTCCAGCTCGGTCAATATTGGTTCAAAGACTATACATTGTCTCAGATCACAATGTTCCCTACAATTTAAGACCAAATTAATAATTTTTGAACCAATATTGACCGAGCTGGAGTCATTTTCCCATCTTGCCAGAATGTCTTCTTTGCTTGGACAGTACCCTCATCGATGTCAATGTGCTATCGACCGGGCTCACTCATCCGGGATTCATTATTCACCCAGATCGGCTTTCACTCACTCGCTGATATCTTTCGTCTATCGATTGGCCATTTATTTTTCGTTTATCGATGTCGGTTGGAAAATTCAGACCTTTATGTTCTCTATAATTACTGTATATTAATACTTTACATAACACCTTTACTGGCAGCTTGCCTCGCATAGTTTATTTCTATATCAATAAAAGCATCACCTAACACGTTAAGTGGCATGCTATTCTGGCAGGTGTTATTATACCAATATCAGCATATCCCAATTTATTATTTATTTATTTATTTATTTATTTATTCCTTGATAAAGCATTACAATAATTCACAATGTAGAAATATAACAGCAAAGTGAATCAATAACAAAAATGCAAATAAACATAAGGAACTACTTCCCCAAAAGAGCAAGCTCGAGCTTGGGGAAGGAGCAGCCGTACTTTGACTACTTACTTATTATTACCATATTATATATACATTACCTATATATTAACAACTGAAATCAAAACCTTTCAGTAAACAATATAAATCAGTTATGCTACAATAATCAATATATTTACATACAATATGTGTTAGATGCAACAAAAATTGTTTATTGTAATATTGTTTTTACATATTGCCTAGCCTAGTGTATAACATGATATAAAATGAGTAAAAAATGAAATCCATTCAACTGGAATAATTATCATACTAATGCATTCCAGAAATTCTCGGCACTATCCCAGCCATGAGAGTTAACCAGATACTTTTTCAAATGTAATACAAAGTTTTTTTGAGCAAGTAAACCTCTCAAATTACTTGGGAGAGTATTAAAAAATAATGGTGACAAGTAGATAAAGCTACGCTGACCGGCTGCAGTCAATAATCTAGGCACAGTAACCAGACCTGACTCTTCCCGTCTTGTAATAGCACAATCCGTTCTATTGATGAAATGAAAAAGTGATCGCTTCTTATAATATAATATAATATGTTTCAAGTAGATCTGTCGATAACTTCATTACTGTACAATTTATGCACGTTTACATCTTCTATTAGTAAATTTCCCAGAGAACACTGGCGGCTCGTGCCCACGAAACAGGTGAAGTGCCCGTATCTTTTGCTGTACAGCACTTCACCTGTTTCGTGGGCACAAGCCGCCAGTGCCAGAGAACAGACTACTCTATAGAATCACATTTCGACAGTCTATGTAGGAATATGAGTGATGGGTTAAGTATAAGAGAGAACCGCAGCTCCAAGCCATAACTTAGTCTTATGGTAATAAAATACAATAAATAAAAAAATATAATTATTTGGTATATCTAGTTTGTGCGTAACTTCGATCAACTCCAGGTTGCGAATTAACTCCTACTGTGTATTCTGCCGATATTGAGTGCCAGTTATTTTTCAGAAACATGATATTGGTTTTATTTGTAGATATTCTATATTGGTCCCCTATCTAAACCTACGATTGATTATATTCTGTTGTTTATTCTACAACTTTCAATTGTGTAAAAGATCTTTAGGATCTCTATTCCGAAAACAAAGGTTCCCATTTTCATGACATTATTTGTGGATAAATATTATGTGAAGTCAATGCAAATAATATGATGTGAATCAAAATGGTCTATTTCATTTTTCACTTGACATGTAATGGATAATATTGGATATTGATAATCGTGCTAGTAATATATTATGTGCTAGTTGGAAAAATCGAAGTTGAAACTTTAAAACTGAGAAACTTCCTACAGAAATGTTTCAGATAATGAGGGATGAGTGTTATGGGTTTTGGGCTAGTGAGCACGGAAGACAATCAAGTGTAAATCAAACTCATTGGACAAAATTGGAATTGAAACATTCAAGGAAGGGGACGGAGTATTTCAATTAGAAAATTAAGGAATCCAGTTTAAAAATCCTATATAAATAATGTAGTTTGTAATATATAATATACTTCCATTATTACTGTGAGAATACTTCATTGGAAATAATATTCCATCACTGTCTTCTTGAGAAAGTTTTTCTGTTTTGCAAAATGATTACTTCCATTTCTCAGAAACTCTAAAATTTCCCGAGATTGCGAACTCCAATCATCAGTTCCAAGAAAGGAATCTAATTTTGCGAAGAAATATGATTTATCATCAAATAAACATGAATCACTTTCCGGGAGCTTCTGTTGAATTCCATCTGCTCAATTCAACATCTGAGAATTCATCAGGGATATTACGCCCAAATTACACATGACCCTTTCCACTTCGCTTCATCTCCTTGGCCCTTAAATTCCAGGAACGGTAGCAACTTTCAACTTTTAATGAGCATTCTGAACTTGAAAGTTCGCGAGCCTTGTTTGCCTTGAAAAGTGATTGAAATCCTGAGTCCTTTCAAGCAAAATGATTTTCGGGGACATCAAAAGCATACGCGTCAACATCTCCGACATGCGTATCTCAAACGAAGTTCAAATTAATATTGCAAGATACATTCAGACTTTGCACATACTGCTTATAGCCCAGTATGTGTAGGTTGTATTTGAAAATCTGTCTCCTCAATATTCCTGAACTGAGATGTTGATTAATTCCACAAGTAATTTCTAGAATATTCATGTTTAAATGACCGACCATATCTCATTGAATTGAGACTACAAAATACAATCTAGAGAACTCAATCGTATGATTTGATGAATATTTTATTATTCAATTATATCGAAATACTAATCTATCACTCTCAGGAAGTGGTAATCTTGTTCATGATTATTCCAATTCGATATTTGAGTGACGCCTTCTATGATATTCAAATTTTAGATAGACCATCATAATCTTCCAGCATCATAACCATGAGTGATTAATTTGATTGCAACTGGAAATCCATGAGGATACATTTATCTCCATTGTTAAATTCATTTAACAATCCATTATTTCTCTAATAACCATACACAGTGTAATCACAAGAAATTCTAGAAATAACTTTGAATCTATTCATGAAAATATGACTTGGAATTTCATGGGAGTACGTTGTACTCTTCTTCAGTTTTATTCATTGTATCTGAAGAAAAATTGTTTAATTAGATTGTACGCTATCTCATAAATTATATCTGTAAGATACATTGAATTCAATGAAAATGTGAAATATGAATTGAAACTTGTGCTCAGATGTGACAATAATAGTACTAACAATTGAAAACAATGCATAATCAAGTGTAAAAAGAATAATTTCAACTCCATTAACTTTCAATCATTATAGATATAAGTTCAATAAAACATTTAAGTGTCCAGTCATCACAAAATCCTTCCATTGAAGAATCAGAGTCATTCATTATAAGATCACTTCTAGTTTGAAATAATAGCTTCGTCATAGCATTATTATTCGTCAAGATTATTTATAAACTTATAGCTTATTACTAAAATTATTCATGAACATTATTACTTATCAAATATATGAATTTCAATTCAACGTTTTAAGAGTGAAATAAAAGGTTTTATAGAGTCGCCAACTTTACCCTTTAGAAGATTACAACTACTGAATGATTTACTACTGGTAAAAAATTCACCCATTTCCAGATTGTGAATTGAAATACCCTTTTAATTCGCCTAGTGAAAAAAAAAATAAAATTCAGTTTTAGAATTGAATTTATCGCCAATATAATTACCTAGTGAATAAGGAGTGAAAATCATCGCAAATTTTTCACAGAGTACTGAAAAAACAAAAAAATTCCCAATCCATACCTGCTACTTGACGCTACCCGCCAAACGTTTCCAAAAATCAGCAATTTTCCAAACTGAGTCTGCACGCCGAACTCAATCCGTGTCAGCCGCTCGTGCGTGACACGCTCGTGAACAGCTCGTGACCGGACTCGTGTTGCGTCCAAGAGACACTGAAGTACGTGAAAAGTCGCCCGAGCGCCCTGCGCAGAACGCAATGCGCATGTCTGATACGCCCTTCCCACCACCCGAAGGTATGCAATGCAAGGGTTAAGTGGAAAAAGATTGGCCCTAACACTATGAACTGTGCATTAATTCAATACGCCTAAACAGCTAAGCCTACTCGTGTCACTTGAATGCTATTTTTGCGGTGCTTGGATTGTCAAGCCGCTGATAAGAGAAGAGCATTCTGCATGAATTGATTGAGAGAACATCGGGGCTGTTCACACGGAATTTTATCTAATACAATTTGATGAGAAAAGGGCATTCTACGTGAATTGAATGAGGGAATATTGAGGCTGATTTCGCAAAATTTGATCCAATTCAATCTAATTAGAAAAGAGAATTTAATAAAGGAATATTGGAGCTGGTTGCACGAAATTTGATTCAATTCTATTTGTGGTTATTCCTTAAGATAAAAATACAGTAGTTTGAAATTATGGAATTAGCGCAACAGAGCTGAGATCTAAATCTGATTTTGGGAAGCAATCGATACTACCCTTCGAAAAAAATATGCTTTGGAAAAAACCTTAAAATCAATGTTCAAAGTGGTTTGAACTGTTGGCCTCCGATTACTCATATTTAAAACATGAAACATCGTAATTATATTGTTATATACATCAAACATAATTCATTTTATTTGTTACAAGCTTTGTATCAGACGTTTATGCAATTGGTGGATGAAATTCCAAGGCTCCTAAGGGTGATAGTTGTTCACAAAATGCTCACAATAGTTTTCTAAAAACTTTTCAAAAAAATCTATTCTGTAAAATTCATCTTTTGAAGGTGAACCAGTAAGAAATCACATTACGCCTACTTACGAGAATTAACACGGTGAATTGAAGATTCTGTGTAACTTGAAGAAGGATTTTAAAAACCGTTTCGTTAATCCTGGTCCTCTCAATCAAAGTAATAAATTTTTTAAATAATATTTTTCTAACTAGAGGCAGCGCACAAACTCAGTTCTTATAATAAGCGAGCATACTGAAATTCGAATACTAGTAACTTAAAACCTCTTCTCAATTTAATAATATTATAGCTCAACAATCTTAGTTTTCTGTCGTATGCAAAACTTTACATAAATCAGTTTCCTGTACAAGACACACTGTATACGACACCAACACGCGGACTGACACTACAAAGTTTCTGAGCAAGCTTCTCAAGTATAGTCTGTCCAAGCAAAGAAGACATTCTAGCAAAATGGGAGAATGGCTCCAGCTCGATTAATATCAGTTCAGAAATTATAAATTTAATTTCAAAATGTGGAAAATATCCTAATCTACAATTTTTAAACAAATTTCTAATTTTTGAGCCAACATTGATCGAGTTGGAGGCATCTTCCCCTCTTGCCAGGATGTGTTCTTCGCTTGCTCAGACTATATTAGAGCACATACACAATTGAAATTCAATTTAATCCCAACTCAACAGCAGACTAATCAACACCTGTTCTTGTCATACTATTTGATACACACGTGTCAACAATGAATGCCATGAATTAATTAGAGCATGTAGAAGCGCGACAAAATTACGATAAATGCAAATGATGTCAAGACGATTCACTCACACGTACAGAACGAGCAAGCTGAGAAGACACGCCGTTCCAATGTGAAGTTTACAGTCTTCTTGAACTGAATGCAAACCTGAACACTTCACATTTCAACGTTAAGCGATCGTTCAGGTAGTAGCTTGACAGTGTATTTAATAACAAGAATAAATTAATTATAAAACGTGTTCACAGATGCATAAATTGAAGAAGTTAAAAGGATTGGAACACATGTACAAAGATGCACAATAACCATCCACCAATTAAAATTTGCAAGTTTGAAATTTTTCACGTTAATAACTATTAAAATATAATAGAGAAAGAGGAAGAGAATAGTCTTTAGTAGTATGTTACTCTCTGCTAGGATGAATCTATATCTATAATATCACTGACTGATTCATTCATCACCAGAACTAAAAATCCACTGAACTGAATACGTTCAAATTTGGCAGGCATGTTCAGTTGGACGTTTAGACGCGCGCTGAGAAACGATTTCAGAAACTTTTCAAGGATACGTCAAATCGCTTTTCGGCGTTTTCTCAATTTTTTCGAGAACAAATCGGTAGAAAATGTTGATATTTGGTAGGCAGGCTCTGATAAGGTCTAGAAATGTTGTGTTGAAATATTTTAGAATTCCGTTCAAGATTACGCCAGTTATCAGTTTTTTTAATTGTAGATGTATTACAGGTTGCATATCTTCCGCCTTGATACGACCAATCCTTGGTCGTATTCAATGGTTCTGCGAGATTATAGATGAACTAATTTGGAAGATATTGAATCAAGTTTCAAACTATTATACTTCCCAAGGTTACGCTCAATATTAGCGGTTTACTATATTTCTGAGTTTTTCTTGAATTTCTCGAGAATCAATTGGTAGAAAATGTTGAAATTTGGTAAACAGGTCCAGATTAGGTCTAGAAATGATGTGTTCAATATAGATTTCAAAACCCTTCCGCGATTACGCCTGTAATAGAGGGTTTCCCAATGCTTGGATTCTGCAATTTTGTTCATTTCAGGGAAACTCTTGAACTAAATACCCAGATTGAGCTGAGGTAATAATTGAACGATTACTTAAAAGAGCCCTGTTAAGTGATATTATGATCAAAGAAAATCTTTCGAACGGAAATTGCAGGCGAGCGAAGCGAGCCTGTTTGACTCACAGACACTGCTGATACTGTCGGGGGTCCAGGGTGCGGAGCCCCTCTGGCTAGGCGGAGAAGGCGAGCGAAGCGAGCCTGCCGGCTAGTAAGAGTATAGCTCTAATTGTGTAAGCAAGTGTAAGAAATTGTTCATATTATTTCATATTACAAAAATACACCTCTAAGACATGCTCCATTTATCTCTCTATTCATCCTTATTTATTATAAGAATTATCAAGGAAAATGTCATAAATCACAATAGCAGTAAGTAGAACGATATAAAGCATAAATGTTTCGAATAACACCTATGTATATGGTGTCTACAGAATTATAGCTATCATTTAAATTCCATCATAGTAATCACTTTTCATAGTTATCATTTTTCATATTTATCATGTTTTCCTATTTTCATCTTTACAATCGAATCAACTATTGCAGGTAGCAATATAACTTTGAACCTATTTTCACGGCTCCTACGTCAACCTCCATATCAAGTTGTACATCACTTATTGCTTGAGTTGGTTTATCCATCCTTAACCCTATTTCCCAATTCCTACACCTTCTATCAACTTTGCCATTCCAAGCTTTTCTTTTCTACTCTATCTGTATCCACATTTTGTTGGTTTTCTACTCTTTTCTACATGGTCCATAATCATAAACATAGTACGAAAAATCGCAAGGATTCATTACATTATCACTATGATGACGATGATGATGATAACTCTTATTATTTATCATCACACTGTTGAAGCAGTAGCGCCACTTGAAACTTTGTATCACCGTCCAGCACAATAGTAACAGACGTTAAATTGAATTCTCACAGACAAAGCTGTGTTGCAGCTTTTATAACGTTCATGTTTTCAAGTTGAAGGCAAGACGACAGAACAGATTTATATTGCCAATGTGAATGCTAGCTGCTACCCTTCTAGCAAAAAGCAGTCGAGCGAATTCTTTTGTTGAAAAAATTTTCAAATGCTCCGGGCGTCATCCATTTCACAGTTTGAAATTTTGCAGCTAATCTTCATACAGGAGAGAAGCAGGATTCTTGAAAATGGAGGATAATGTAGATAAGGTCCAGCTTAGGTAGTCTTCAAATAGTCTTAAGTACGATTCTAAAGAATTTGGATAGTTTTGATATGATGAATAGGTGGACCTTCATTTTTTGTATTATTTAACCAAAAGTGGGAAGAAGAGTTGTTTTGAATTTTGCCTGTTTCTCGATCTCATTGTTTTGTAGTCTCGTAAATGAATAATAAAGAAAACAAAGAAGTTTAATTCATAATGGAGGATGACATTAATGAGATGATCCCCACTTCTTATTCGTACCAACTTTCCTGAAGCATTCATTCATGAGCCCCATTTTATTTCATAAGCTTCCAAATTTCACCTTAAGCCTGTGTCACATCTAATAACTAGCTAATCAGCTATCTGCAAGAGAAACAGCTGAGAATAAGCAGTATTGTGACATAAGCAATAGTTTTGGTACTAGGACGAATACTACCTTCTATAACACTTGCTATCTAGTAGCTGCTAATTCGGGAGCAGTTAGTAAGGAAGCCTCTTGAGCCACAGCTTAATTCATTGGCAGCTAATTGAGTAATAATTGAGCTTTAAACTTTCACCATCTCTCCCGAATCCTTTCTATTCAACCAACCTTTAAGGCTCTTCTTGGTCCACTTCCACCAATAATTTTGCTCTCCAACATAGTTACCAAAAAGGTTGGTAGCAACAAGCTAATGATAGTCAACTCTAGCTCGAAATTCAATGGGAAGGAGTAGATTAGACAACCCCCAATACACGTTGACGTCATTTTTTCTTTTGAAGCTAAGTTCACACTATACAGTAAGAGCCGGCCGGCTCGCTTCGCTCGCATTCTCCGTCTAGCAAGGGGTCTCCGCCCCCTGGACCCCCGACAATATCAGCAGTGTCAGTGAGTCAAACAGGCTCGCTTCGCTCGCCTGCACAACCTCTGTCAGTGTAAGCTGAGACAAACAGGCTCGTTTCGCTCGCCTGCAAATTCCGTTCAGAAGGGATTCAAAACTTATTGAACACAGCATTCCTAGACCTAATCTAGACCTGTTCACCAAATTTCGACATTTTCTACCAATTTATTCTCGAAGAATCCAAGAATTACTCTGAAAATTCCGAAAAATAGTAAAACGCTAATATTGAGCGTAACCTTGGAACTATATCGGACATAGTTTGAAACTTTATTCAATATCTTCCAAATTAGTTCATCTATAATCTCGCTGAACCATTGAATTGACAGTAAGGATTGGTCGTATCAAGGCGGGAGATATGCAACCCGCAATACATCTACAATTGAAGAAAAACTGATAACAGGCGTAATCTTGAACGGAATTTAAATATAATTAACACAACATTTCTAGACCTTATCCGAACCTGCCTACCAAATATTAACATTTTCTACCGATTGGTTCTCGAAAAAAATTGAGAAAACGCCGGAAAACTATAGAAAAACTTAAATATTTGGCGTATCCTTGAAACGTTCCTAAAATCCGTTCTTAGCGCGCGTCTAAACGTCCAACTGAACATTCCTGCCAAATTTGAACGCATTCGGTTCAGTGGATTTTTAGTTCTGGTGATGAATGAATGAATGAATGAATCAGTCAGTTAGTCAGTGCCATTTCGCTTTTATAGATATAGATACATTGTGATCTTATATTACTATAGCGGATGATCTTATAATCATTGTGATCTTATTACTATAGCTGACACTAAAACATACTTCTCCTTTTGTGCTCCAACAGCTGATTTGTCAATAGAGTTGTAATTTAGCTATGCCTGGAGGATGTTTTTGAGATCAAAAGAGACAGTAGATACTTTACATCAGTTATAGCAATTGCGTATGTCCATCTTCTATCAGCTATTTCGAAGAATTGGTGGCAAGTAAATGCTACCGGCACCTTTTGATAACTATAAAATTTTTTGTAACCCTTATAAGATAGGTAAAACAATGTAGGAAATTCCAAGTCGGCTATAAAATAAAATCAAATAATATAGTATAGCTCACGAATACTAGTATCCGTGGAACAGCTCAAGCCTACTGTAAATCAAAATGTATCTAACCCAACCAAGGCCTCACTACAATAATGTAATACAATATATTAAGGTATCGACCCTGACCTGTCGCCTGCTGTTGGTGACAAAGATGCTCACAGCACTCTCAAAGGGAAGGAGCTGTGACGTCACACACAGAAACGTCCACACTGGTGATTTAGAGCACTTAAACGCAACAGCTGTCACCATTTGGTGACAGCAACAGGGCGACAGCAAGCATTTAGGAGATTTCTAAAATATTATAGCTGACGCCAAAAAACTTGGGCGGTTTCATCTGTTTCTTTTGCACTCCAACAGCTGATGTTGTCTATTAGAGTGTCTATTATTCCTACACGATGTTCATTATAGAAATCTTACAATTGTTTAAAACGAGTATGATATAATTAACATGTTGAGCATCTCAATAATTTATTTAATATTCAATTAGTTTCTCAGAGGCTTTTGTATGGAAATATTTTATTGTTGAGGTAATTGATTATTTTCATGCATCATTAGCCATTTCTATAAGATTTTGGCATATTCCGGGCCCGATTTAGAACTACCTCCTAACGGTTATTGAATTATCCCAAGCATTCATTTCAGAAAACTGTGACATTTTCGACTCTAAAGCTAGATTGGTGAACAAATAATCCTCAACATGTTTCCATCAAACAAAACCTCTATCTTCCACAATCCTCACAATGGAAATCTTCCAACTCATCATTATCATTGGGGGGTGGCGTAGCTGAGTGGGTAAAGTGCTGGCGTTGCAACCCAAAGGTCCCGGGTTCAAACCCAAGTCAGACCAGAAATTTTTCTCAGGCCACTTTCCCGTGTTTCGGATGGACACGTTAAACCGTCGGTCCCGGCTGCCTAAAAACAGTCGTTAAGTCATGTCAGAGGCCCTGAAATTGATCAGGAGCGACCTGAAAACTCTGACACCAGACCTGAGCCAGCCAGGTTACACGAATATTATTATTACTATCATTTATCTCTATTGTCTTGAAATCCACTGACGGCTCGTGCCCATGAAACAGGTGAAGTGCTGTACAAAAAAAGATACGGGTACTTCACCTATTTCGTGGGCACGAGCCGCCAGTGTTTAAATCATTCACTTCATCCATCTCCTTTTCAATCCTATCTCCAGGAACACGATCAAGCAATAGAAATCATTTACTCGGAACAGTAATAACTGGGTTTCAAACACTCACAATCCCTCCCATAACCATCGATACGAAACCTTTCTATTTTTCGCCAGCTCTCAAGTCACTTCTTGGTCCACTTTAACCAATATTTTGCATCATTTATATGAAATTTAATTTTCTATGAGAATCTTTGAACTGAAGATTCAGCGGTAAAGGTCAGTGCTGAGATGAAGCTCATGAGAAACATTACTGAACAGGATTGAGAGATAAGTGAAGTGGAGCGATTAATATTGAACTATAAGTTCAAAAGCAAAATGGGAGTGGGAGAGAGCAATATGCATGGAAAAATTAGAAAGAGAGAGATAGTGATAGAGTGAAGGAACAGAGAAGGAGTGAGAGAGATAACGTCTATAAGAAAAGAATGAAAGATATTGAACCAAGTTCAAAAGGAGAATAAACGAGAGAAAGTGAGAGAGAGTGAGAGAGTACTGAGAGACAATAGAGATAGATTGATTGAATTGATTGAATGCCTTCAGTTGGAGCGGAGTTAGGACTCTGGGTCCTCTCTATCACACTACCACCTAAAAGAGAAGTGGAGAAGTGAGAAAGTGTGAGAGAAAGGAAGAAAGATAGCTAGAGAGAGTAGACAAGCTAGAGAGGAGTTCACTGGTGGCGGCATAAGAGCATGTCAATGACGACATAAGATGAGAATCATTTTCCAAGCGGCCGGCTTTCCTGAAAAGGGGACATCGTCACCATAAAGCGCTGATGAAAAAAGAACAGTTTTCATAACTTCAAGAGAGTCTCATCATCATCATCATCGTCGTCATCATCAGAGAATATCTCGTCTGGAACGGCGATCGTAAATGAGATCAGTTCAGTGAACAAAATTAAAATGTCAAGATTGCTCTGAGGTCTGCTTAGAGCCCTTGTGGAAACCTGATATGTCTTTTCATCTATTGGAGAGTCCTTTGAGAAGATGAGACAACAGACAGAATTTTCAAGAACCGCGTACTTTTTCATTACGTAGTCATCGTTCTAGGACATTGTTAGGTTGGAAATTGAGTTTAAAATTAAAATTTTTCGGTACCTAATTTTGGAATTGTGAACATAGTTCTCTAATTAAAATTTTCATCCTTCTTAAATACAATATCCACAGTTCTTGGCTCGATTTCACTTAAGGACAAAGATTTTGAACGCAAATCACTTTTTGGAGAAGTAAAGCTGTTGGTCACCGATAGCATAAAATTCGTAATATGTCAACATCAACTTTTATTTTTTAACAACTATTTCTCATCACCCACGCTTAGAACACATAAGCGGTCGATTTGCAGATGAAAAACAGCATAGTAAACCAACTGCTATTAAAGTGATTGGCACCTACTTCAATTGAATTGAAAATGTTGCATAAAAGATGTATCGTAAGAGATTAATTTGAACTACAAAAATCCAAAGATTATTAGATCACTTACCCACAGTCAAGTTGTGTTATCAGTTGTTTCAGTATTTGTCCTCCATTCAAGCATGAAAATACCAGGAATAATGAAGTTGGGTCTCACCTGTAATCAATGAGAAAGAAAATCATGAAATAATCAAAACATATCATGAAAATAGAGAGTTGAATGTGTGCCAATTCTACTCAGTGTTTTCGTATTCATTCATTATCATAATGTATTATAAAAGCAATAAAAGAAGAAGTAGGGAATCAGGAGAACAAGCAGATGATTATTGTATTTATAAACACACTCTAGCATTCTTCAAATCTCCAAATATTCTTCTACAATGTAAAATAATTGAACCAAATTCATTGTTCTAGTATAGAAAATTGAGTAGGCTTTATAAATACAAAAATTAAACGAAGTTCATAAAGTTGAAATTGTAAAACTAGTGTTACAAATCACCCATTAAAACATATAACCCAATTGAAGTCATCACCTTATTCAAGTCATCAGCCTTTTCCAACAAATCGGATGTGTTACATATGATCCATTTATACACATTATCAAATTGAAGACATTACCTCATTAGCCTATTCCAACAAAATCGAATGTTACGCGTTACCCATTTGAAGTCTTTAACTCATTAACCCATTCCAACAAAAATCCAAACGATTGAAAATCCTTTTCGTCAAACCGTTTACAACCATGCCTTTCCCATTCCGAAATTAAAAATTAAACATCATTTCTACTGTCAAAAAGCATTCATATTCAGGCCAGTAGTGTATTTGAGTTGCAATCCAAAGCAGACACTAAGTTGATGGTGACGGGGGCAAATCGGAAGTAATTTTTGCAGATTTGCAAAGTAGCGTGATATTTAAATGAGGATTTTGGAAGGGTACTAATGGAATATGCAAAGCGTGGGTCTGTCGGTGACGGTTGGTGTTTTAGAAGGCAATCCCATGAAAAACGAGACCGCTTTTTTCCACTGCGACCATTCTAACAGCTACGCTGAGAGCGTGTAATGTTCAAGTGCCTACAACGTGCTTTTTCTCTCTTCAAAAACTATGCTTATTCACTTTAATGCCTCATGCTTTGTGTCATCTATTTCTGTTATCTCCACTCATTATAATCGTGCGATAAAAATTTGTCTACAACAGGTGATTTGGAACACAATGGTACTATAAATTTTACAACTGTTTGATAATGGGTATCACGATACAATTTACACGAATTATTGTAGATTCAGGGTTATTTATAATGATAAATCAATGAATCCTCTTCCTCCTTGTTTCTCTAAAATAAAATCGTTAACTAAAAAAGTTATTCTCCTATTGAGACTTTAAATAATCACAATAAAAATTGAAGCCTGCTTGAATAATATGATATTGAGGTTTCAAAATGTCGAAATATACAGAGACAGTCTATTCATAGACTTATTATTATACTGTCTACAATGGGCCTACAGGAACAATAACTCAATGGAACTTTGACTTATGAATATACTTAACGAATTCTGTTCAAGAGGAGAAATTATATAGTGAAAAAATCTGAACAAATGCTAGATAGTTAATTCCTTTATAAGGTTGGATTCCTCATAAGCTCCATTATAGTGATATAGATGAGTTGTATAATATAGCCTAGTCATATCACTGCCTCATGGATCAAGCATGTGAAAGCTTAAACTGAAGTGAAATTGACTGGACATTGATCGGTATTAAATTTAACTATAGGAAATTAACTATAGTAAAATAAAATTTAACTATAGGTGATCAGAAACACAACGAGATATGAAGTGAAACTAAAAACCGGAGAGGAAAACTGGGAACAAACTGAAGAGATATCTAAAAATAAACTAAATTAAAGCAAATCACAAACTGATAGGAAATGGGAAGGAAATTAAACTTGAACTAAACGTTAGTTGAAAAAAGGACGAACCTACTGAATTATAAAAAATCTCTGTTTTTTGTTCAAATTCAAATCAAATACTGAGCTGGAAAGAAATTTTACTGAATCTGAACTGTTACTGAGCAAACTATACGCTATTCACGATCACTTGAGACAGAATGAACTAACTTTTTGCGCGTGTGTGCGGGTGAAGGGAGGTATTACTTCATACGAAGGTCTGCCGCAGTCGAACAGCTGTAGCCAATCACAGTTCTTGGCTTTCCCTCAAGCTCCAACAAAAATAGCTACCTGTACATGCAAAAAGTTTCTTTATTTCGTTTTAAGTGATCGTGAATAGGGTATAGTAAGTTACTTGTATAAAATACTCCTTTTGAAAAAACAGGTACGCAGTGTATATCTCTAAACTCTTCACATAGACTAAGTAATGAGTAGTGTTGTAGTAACTTCATATAGGTAACTGAATGTAATGTAGTTTGTAACTAAATGTTATGTAGTTATCACTTTACACATAACATCTCCTCCACCAGTTACTGATCTCCTCACCTAATTACAATCATGTAAGAGGAAATATATGCCATACATTGAGCCCTTGATTTGCATTCTGAGTAGTTGGCAAGCAATGGGACTCGAATTGGACCGTGTATAGTCTGTCCAAGCAGACAAAACACTCTGGAAAGATGGAAAAATGACTCTAGCTCAGTCAATATTGATTTAAAAATTATATATATTGTCTAAAATTGTGTAGCAGGATGTTCTCTACAATTTGAGACCAAATTTATCATTTTTGGACTTATATTGACCGAGCCGGAGACATTTTCCCATCTTGCCAGAATGTCTTCATTGCCTGCACAGATTATAACACTAGCTCACCAATATTGTTATCACAGACAATGATCCAATGTGATGGCACGGATAAGTCATAATCAAATTGCTACTATTATAAGTCAATACGATCAAACTTTGCTCCAAGTTAGTTTTGTTATGTTAGTTGCCAATCAGAATTTCTGCTGAACGGTTACTTGAAATTGAAACGTCGACGACAGACGCGCACAACTTCAATTCAGGCAGCCAACTTCAATGGAGTACGACCACTATGCCGCAACTTCAAGATTGAACTTCATCGCTAGGCTATCATCACTGATAATGTATGCCTTGAATGCTAACTTCGTTTATGCTATTGTTTGATGTGGTTTTCAACTCTGCAACTACAGTGAGCACTCGATTATAATTGCGTTCTGCTGGATTAGAAACCTTACTCAATAAACAATACTCTGAGTTCACCGAGAGTTTGAAACAAAATCAATCTTTCATATATTTTGATATACTTCATATTCTTCGTTTACCAGCATTTACTCATGAAAGGTTGCGTTACCGTTTTTAATGCTGTAAGCTGAATTAACAACTGATAGTTTTCTTATACAGAGTGTATCAGGAGGAATGTGCAATACTTCTCAGGCTGATTCCTTACACCAAGTAGACAAAAAAGTTCCATTGGACCAACCCCCAAAAACGCTTTTTTACCGAGATATCAATAGCGGAAAATTGAGATTTTTCAAAACATATTAATTTTTCTAATTTTTTAGAGGCTTCACTTGGGTTCTAAAATAATCAATTCCTGTGTAAAATTAGATGGGGAATTCAATGGAACCAGTTTCAAGTTTGCAACTTTAACGGTTATTGAAATAATTGGAATTAATAATTTTTTATTAATTGAAATTGGAGAGAGTCGGATTAGAAGAATAAGTTAAATGATGGCAATTGTGTAAATCTTACCCAAATCCCAGAAATAGCGATTGAAAATTCAATTGACTTCCCCAGCTAATTTTACACAGAAATTGATCATTCTAGAACCCGAGTAAAGCCTCTAAAAAATTAGAAAAATTAATATGTTTTGAAAAAACTCAATTATCCGCCATTGTTATCTCGGTAAAAAAGCGTTTTTGGGGGTTGGTCCAATGGAATTTTTTTGCCTACTTGGTGTGAGGAATCAGCCTGAGAAGTACTGCACATTCCTCCTGAAACACCCAGTATATTCGTAGTACATAATTATCTTACGCCAATAAGTGGGATCCGTAGTTAGGTTAGGTCTGTCTATTGTACACGATGTCCTGATGTATTGATATGTATTTACATTCCAAAAACATTATCTAGGCATAGCTGAATGACGACTCTATACTCTAGTAGACAAAATCAGCTGTTGGAGTGCACAAGGAGCAGACAACATCACCCAACTTTTCGACGTCAGCTATACAAAGAGTGATGAAACCCTGAAGGTTGAAGTATGGATTCCAATCACTCGGTGAACAGAATAGTATAAAATTTATTACTTTCGAAATTCTTGATGCAAAATCAATCATCAACTTCAAACAATATAAAAAACTAATTAGCTCGATTCGTACAATATCATCGGAATGTACCAGGAATTTAAAGCATTATTCTCAAGTTGAACCATCATATCAATTATTTATCTCCCAGCTAAGAGAAGAACATAGAAAGGATGAAAAAATGTTTTCTTATAAAATACTATCTTTCTCTCGACATTCCTCTCTCTTTTTTTTCCTGCAGTCATGCCCAACTCACCCGCCTAACTCACAATTCTCCTTACTTTCCCGGAAATACTTTACAGCTGATTCTATCTAGACAACTGCTAATTGGACAACAAGACATTATTTCTTCCATCAACCGCCCTCATTCTTATTTTCCCACTCATTTTACTCATTTTACCCTCTCAAACTCTTTGCTCCCACTTACTTCCTCTTTCACTTCTCTTTCACTTCACAATTTCCTCTATCTTTCCTTATCTCTTCCCATCTTTCGCTCCACTATTGTCTTTTCCAATCTGTTTCTTTTCATCTCGTTCTTCATTATTCTTCCTTTTCATCTCGTTCTTCATTATTCTTCCTTTTCATCTCTTCCTTCATTACTATCTCTCCCAATCTCTCTCGCCACTCACCACCCACTTTCTTACGCCCACACTATTTCTCTCAGCTCTCCCTCTTCCATCTGTTTCTCTCCTCTTCCCTTCCTTTTTCAGCTTCTCCTCTTATGCTTGGCAATGTCACTCCCAATTTTCATTCAAGCACTCGTGCTGAAGATTGTTTCAACAGCTTTCCGGATTATCAAAGAATAAAACACGTAGAAAGCATTTTTTAATCAGCTCACAAAAACTGTTGAATCTCAAGTACTGAGCACACAGATAGAGCTCGTGCAAGCTGAGAAGACACGCCGTTATAATGTAAACTGTATTGGCATGGCATGTCTTCTAAGCATAAGCGAAGTATAGGAGAAGGGCATTTCTTGACAAATATTCTAAGCCAGATCCTCACTCAATCCATCTTTGTATGTGTACCTTCTATCTTTCTCTCTCCTCTCTCTCACTCTCTCTCTCTTCCTCTCTCTCTTCTCTCTCTTCTCTCTCTCTCTCTCTCTTCCTCTCTCTTCCTCTCTCTTTTTCTCCATATCTTCATTCGGCTCACCATCGACCAGTCTCTCCTATCTCCATGACCACCAAATCCTTTACAAACGACCTTCTTCATCATCATCTTCTTCTTTTCCTTCTTCTCCTTCTTCTTCTCCTTCTTCTTCTTCTTCTTCTTCTTCTTCTTCTTCTTCTTCCTCTTCTTCTTCTTTACCCTCTTCATATTTTCTTCTTGGAACGGCTCAAGGCACTCCCCTCAAATTCAGCTTCCTTCTTTCAATCTATTGTTGATACTTTTACATTATTTTATTCATCTCATCCATCCACTCTCAACTGAATGGAAACGTATAGTGGAAATAATTTATCACATAAAGTAATAGCCGTGATGTGGGGAAATGTTTCAGCAGTTTCAGAGTAATTTGTAGGTGAATTGCTCAATACCATAAGAAGGATTATCTCAGGAAAAGCAAATTGAAATATTATTTTCGAAAAAGTTATTTGATGACTTTGAGTTTTCAAATCTTCCTATATGATAAGAATTCATGCAATAACAAGTGTCTGTGATATTTTATAATTTTATGATCAATTTTAATGATAGAGTTTAACTACTACATAGTATATGATTTTTTTCAATTATTGTTACTCTGATTCATTCTGCTTAATCATATCCTGCTAGATATATTCTGCAATTATTGTTGCTGGATTAATGTCGAAAATTATTGTTCATTTATTCTGATTTGATGAGTTACGATCAAAAATTTTTTTTATTGGTCTGATTAATTAGATATTTTGTTAGTTATTCATATCGGGAAAATTCATATGCCCCAAGTAGTCATTGCGTACTCCTCGATGCTTACAAATAAGGCTGGAAAAACCTACTTCTAACGCTATTCTCCAATACCGAGTTTTGGCAACTTTGTTTGGCATATTGTAGCTTTTTCGCCTAAGATCGCACCTGCGGCCCAAACTTTCCGTCGTAAAGTTGGAAACTCTAGTGAACATTCAAACACTTTTCAACCAGCCTGGCCTCACTCCAAACAAAAAACCTCAAATTATGACATTCATCATAGTCCACTAGTCTACTCTACTAGTCTAATCATATTCAATAGTGCATTCTTATCTCCAGAATAATAATATTGACAAATTCAAGTGATTGAATTCACCTGTAATCAGTATGAGTTGATCAGGGGTTCACATCGTATAATTCATTTAAGAAGAATGAATTCATTCAAAAAAAGAATGAACTTATAGGATAAAAACACAGACATTGAAGTCAAAACCGTTTTTTCCAAATTCCATCAAATGTTTGAAATAGATTCTATTTTCATTTGATCCTGATTTACAATCACTATCACTAATTTTTATACGTGGGGTACTGTAATGTTGAAATAATTCTGGCTTCAGAAGTGATATTTGACCATTATCACTCAATGCATAGCTCAATAACACTGATATTTTTTATATTTGAATTGATCAATCTATTG
The DNA here is from genome assembly GCA_017141385.1 of Sogatella furcifera. Lineage (NCBI taxonomy): Eukaryota > Metazoa > Arthropoda > Insecta > Hemiptera > Delphacidae > Sogatella > Sogatella furcifera. Next base: position 7,243,256 of record CM029549.1, read on the forward strand.
CATAATTACATTCATTTTGAGAAAAAGAAATCTGCAATTAAGAGACCACAAAAGTTACTAATTTTTGCCTTAAATTCCAATTTCTCCACGTACCTAACTTACTGCAGTAAGAGCTCACAAGATGATTTCAGTTTCATGAATTTCAAATTATTCTGCGCCTCCAAGTTACAGCGATATGGAGGAAATTCTCTGCATCTTTTATTATTTTCACAACTCTTTTTCTCTCTTTCTTTCTATCTCACACCCCCTCACTCGCACTTTTTATATCGATCTATCTTTCTCTCTTTCTCTTCCATTCACACAAGCTTATCTTTTTCCAATTTTACCACAAATGTCTCTGCATCATTATCCACTTCTCTCACTCTTTTTCTTCTTCTTCTATTTCTTCATCTCTCTGGATATCAAACTCTCCCTCGTATTACTTTCTTTCTCCTCTCTCTTTTTCCTCTTTTTCTATTTCTTCATCTCCATGGATATCATACTCTCTCTCTCAAATCGCTCTGTCTTTCTCCTCTTTCTATCTTCAACCTTTGCTCCTTATTTCAGCCACATCCCAAAACACACTACTCTCTCTCATGTTTCTTCAAAATAAAAGCCATCTGTAGCCTATATGAAACGTTTATTGCCCCAATATTGCCATAAAACAACAGCAAACCATTCACAAATATCGATCATCACAAGAAATTCCATCTGGGAGCTGTGTGTTGTCCCAGAAGAAGAATAGACTGAAACCGATACTCGCTTGGAAATGGAAGAGGCATTAGTCCATCAACTGTGAAATCAGAAAAAAGAAGAGAGAGAGATAGAGTGGAGAAGAAATAAAAAGAATGTTAAGAAAATAGATGGAATGGAGAAAGATGAGGAGAGACAAACATGAGAACTGTAGAAAACCTGTTAGGGAGGGGAATAAGTGAAGAGTGGAAGATAGTGAAGTTGGAAGGTGACTAAATGAAACATTAAATCCAGAGGAATCCTGGTAGAAAAGAAAGGAGGATAAAGTGGGAAGGAGAAAGACGATTCTAACAACCATGAAAGCTGGAGAAGGACGAATAGAGATTGCGAAAAGGTGAAGTGGAGAGTAAAAATAATATGTGTGTGGAGGTATGCAATTGATAGAATGATGAGAATAGAGAACATGAAATGAACAAAAAAATAATATGATAGAATATAAATGGAGAAATGATAGTGTCAGGGTCATCACGTGGTTTTTTGGCGCCCTGTACGAGAGTTTTTGGCAGGCGTCACCCCCCCATCATTACCAGACGAATGCAACCCAACATATTATAATATATTCAAATCCAAATATGATGCTAGCTGCCTTGCGTATTCAAATTTTTCTCATAAGCAATCCCAATGTTGCATGTGGTGTGACAAAAAGGATTATAGAAGAATTGCTAATTGTATCCCAACGTATTTTTTCGTATTTTCATGTATTGGATACGTGATAAGCGAGAGCCTACATGAATTGATACAAAATAACAAAAGGCTATCTACATTGAGCAGAACTGTTATATAGTGCCGTACTTTATCATTAAAATATGAAAATTTTGATAATTGAATAATTTATTTTATTAGTTTGCATGGAAACACAAAAGGAAGGGAATAATGAATTTTTCACAGGAGAATATTGGGAATCATTCCATTCACTGGAAATGAAGATATGTTGATGAAAAATCGGCAACTGAATAACAAGCAAATTGAAGATTTCAGCCATTTCACTACTCTACTCAACTTTCTTGAATGACATTAGAAATGGCTCCTAATTCAGCCAGCAGATGGAAGTAGCAATAGAGTGACTTGTTTTGACTTCCATTGGACACGCCTCCAAGCTCCACCTACCATCAAAATGGCCGAAAACATCGGTTAGGAAAGTTTCCAAATTCAACCAGTAGGTGGAAGCAGTTGACGGGTGATGTTTCAGATTTGACTTGGACACGCCTTCATGCCCCGCCTGCTCTTTTCTTATTGGTTGACAGTGTTTCGTGAGTTCTGTCTTAGAAAATGGCTGCCAGCATGAAAATGATGGATGGTTTATCATCACGAAACATTACGCCAATCTAATATTGACGATCTTGTGCTAATATAATATTTATTTATGTATTCAGGCTGGTAAGATTCTATCAAGTTGGCATATGAAGAATTTATTTATAGAATTTAGACTCAGTTTGACTTCTATCGTGTCACTTAGGCCAGTTCTAGACTTCAATAGTTTTATTCTGTATGAAATGAGATGAAAATATTATTTTGCACTCCCACCTTATACTCATTATATAAAAGGTGGAAAATCAAACATGGAATCCATTGATGTCGAAACAAGGGGTGAAATAAGATGGTGAAAAAGAGAAAGATGATTTATCAAACATTAGATATGGATAGAATCGAATGGGAAGGTGAAGGAATGAAGACTTAATAAGACAGTATTTTGAAGAGGAGAACGAGTATTATCAAGTATTATTAGTATTATCAAGAAAGAAGAATATTGAGGAAATTCAATGTAGAGTTTGTGGAAGAGAGAGAAATAGAGAATAGAAACTATAAGAGCCACTGGCGGCTCGTGCCCACGAGACAGGTGAAGTGCTGTGAAGTAAAAGATACGGGCCTTTCACCTGTTTCGTGGGTACGAGCCGCCAGTGATAAGAGCATAGACTATCAGACACGAAATTGTTAGAAAGCCAAGAAGAAAGGAAAATAAATGAAGAGAGCTAGAGACATTAAGAGAAAGAGTGATAGAGAAGAAGAGAAGAGATTAAGAGGACTTTCCTAACAAACATTAAATCTGGACATAAAGGAATAGAGAGGATTAGAGATGAAGATAGTGGGGATTCTGAAGTAGGACGAAAAAGAAATACAAGTCGATCAACAATAAAACTGAAGAGAGATTAGATAAAATATTAAAAGTGTTGGAGAGAGAGAGAAGAAACAGGACATCAAACCTAAAATCTATAGGAAAACTAATAGAAAAGAAAATTTTTACAGAGAAAAGTTTGGAATAGAGGGATAGTGGGGGAAAAATAGGAGACATTCCAACATAAAATCTAGATGATGGCTAGACGAGTTGAGAAAGAGAGTTGATGAGAAATACGAGGAAAGGAAGAAAATAGAGAGAAAAAAATGGATGAAGAATATTGTAAAATGGAGCAATGAAGATCAAAAACAAGACGTCGAACGAAAAATTCAGAGAATGCAGAGACGCAAGTGGAGAAAAAGAACAAAGTAAGAGAAAGTGAAGTGGTGTGAGAGAAAGAGCAAACCTGAAGAACATCCGCTGAAAGTACTCATTCGAAAACGAATCCTGAGAGAGTTGGTTGAAGGGCCGATCACTAAGTGATGTACTACTCCTATTGTTCTCAGAGCATATCGTCAATTAGCGAGACAAAGACAAACAAAGAGATGGTCTTTCAGCTCTACAAAGTTTTTGCCCTGCCACTGATTTCTCTTGTATAGTCTATCCAAGCGAAGAAGACATTCTGACAAGAAGGGAAAATCAATCCAGCTCGGTCAATCTATAAATTTTGTTTCAAATTGTAGAAAACATAGTGTTCAAAAACTAGGAGACAAAATTTATAATTTTTGAACCAATACTGACTAAGCTGGAGTCATTTTCCCACCTAGCCAGAATGTCTTCTTTGCTTGGACAGACCACACTTTACGATAACTTACTGCACTTCACATAAAAACTTCATTTTCGCCAAGAGCAGACCCAACTCACCCTCTCTCGAAGATGTCTCGCGTATTTGATGGATTGGAAAAAAGCTTGCTTCTTGTGTGTGATTCTGACAGGTCCGATTTTATGATATGTGAAGAAAGAGTGAACTTTCGACCATGTAAGATGACGTTTTGTACAGACAATCTCGTTTCTCATCCCCTGAAACTGTCTGTCATCTAATCATATACGAGTACATTGTAATGGCATCGAGCTGGACAGACACTGAATCTTGAAGTTCGCTAGTATTCTTACTTCTTATTAATTAATATAAAAGAATATTCTAATACTCACAATATTATCTCACAGTATAATCTCAATAAAGATTATTCTCATACTGTTTAGAAGAGAATTCATTGTTCTTCTCTCCAACTTACACTGAGATCATGTTGTGGCTTTTCAACCATGTACGAATACCTTTTAATTAGATGTGAGTGCATGTGAGACATGACTTTTCGACCATGTGAGATGAAATTCTATCATTTTTTTCAACCTTTATAATTCTCTATCATTCTATCATGCAGGAGATCATTGTGAAGTCAACGAATGGACACTGAGTCACGAAGATCGACCTTGTCCTTCGGATTCGTTAATCTTCATTATTATCCAATCTAACTCACTCATAATTTTTTTCTTTTTTAAGATCATTTTCTTACACACCAAATCATCAGGACCTGTATTTGATTAATGTGTTTTTTCCAATTGTCGTGTTTGAGATCTAATTCCGTTTATCTGGACTTTAAAATAACTAGACTTTTCACGGAAAAGGTACTACCTATATTGAGAATCATAAATATCGTCTTTCTTTGAAAATATAGGTTTTGATAACTCAATTACAAGCAAGTTCAATATTGCAGTATTTACAGTGCTCTCCTCTACAGTGACACATATAGTAACTGTACTCTCCCCAACTCTCATGATAGAAACATTCGAAATAGTACCCAATTCAGCCATCAGATGGTAGTAGCAATAGGGTGACTTGCTTCGACTTCCATTGGGCACGCCTCCAAGCTACGCATACGCTCTGATTGGTCGACGATATCGGTTCAAAAAGTTCCTAAATTCGACAGGTAGATGGCAGCAGTTATCGGGTGATGTTTCAGATTTGACTTGGACACGCCTTCATGCCCCGCCTGCTCTTTTCTGATTGGTTGACGGTGTGTTGTAAGCTCTGTCTTAGAAAATGGCTGCTAGCAAAAAATGATGGATGGTATATCATTGTGAGAATGAGGATAATAATTCAAGCACTAAACAATCACATTTTCCATCTAATAAAATGTATATGAAGCCTTATTGATAGTTTTTAAATAAGAATCAGTTTTTCAAAATCAATGATCTACATCTCGAGAATGCTGAATAATCCCAAACTTAGGCTAATTGAACAACGTACTATGTGAGATATTTATTGTTGCAGTCTCAATGCCCTTATTTAGTAGTGAAGAGCATGGGAAATATTATTACTGAATAACTATAACTATAATCAATAAACTGTGAAATACTGCAGGTTTTCAGGTCACAAATTCTGTAAAATAAATAAATAAATAAGTACAATTGCGGGTTTTCTAAACAATAATTTCTTTTAAATCCAGGGGCAGACCCCAGAACCTTCCTCTTGGCTGAGGGGTATTCCATACCCCTTCAACCCCTCGGTGTGTGGCCTCTAGTTGACCCCAGGGTTCCCAACCCCAACCTTCCCAAACCAGCCCTGTCACCATTTCCTATTAAAATAATCATTATGATTTTCGATTCCAAATTTCTCTAATATATATATCATTTTTCTCCAAGCTCATCTTATTCCTACAATCCATCTCTTTCTAAACCCTCACCCTTGTAAAAATTCTTGTCAATGTTTCTCTCATCGTCCCCCCAGCCCTTATCCTTTTCCTGTTTCATTCACCTTATTACTCCTCGTCAAGCCTTTCAATTCTACCTCTTTGTTCACGAAACCATGCACTGAAAACATTACTCTCCCCATTTATTTAAAACAATCAAGACTAATCCTAGAGACGTTAGTGCGTTGACTTGTTCGTGTGGGAAGAGTTGCTGAATAATTGAGAGACAGCTTTGCGTTTACTCTATTGATTTTTGTATTAAGGCAGAATCATCATCCGCTGGGTTGTCTAGTAAGTAATCCTAGCACCCACTGACGCTAAGAGGATGCTACTCAAGGTGCAAAATCCATTTAGCGTACTATTTGAATTATCTATGTAATTTGAGCTTTTTCAAGTTTTTGAAAAGATCTGATGCTCTCAAAAGTCGTTAAGCCATCATCTTCTTTGTGTAATCTGGAAGATTTATAGCAGGAAAAAGTCGCCTTTCTCATTATAAACGAGATGAAAGAGACTTTGAAAGATATTAATTTTCAACATGCTGTCTCTGATGATATTTTAGTTTGAACCAGACATGGATTTTCAATCATATATACCTGTTCAGATTAAGTTAGATTTTTTTTTATTGCGGATGATGCCCACATAAGCATTTTAGCTTGTGAGTGGGTAATGGATGTTGAGTGCTTAGGTGATTGATGAGGTGAAGAACAGCCATGCCATTGGGATTCGAACCCAGACCTGCGGCAGTGCTAGCGGACTGAAGGTTGTGACGCCTTAGCCCACTGCGTCACCGAGGCCGGCAAATTAAAAATAGTTTAGAAGAAAATTGTACAAGAGTTGAAAGAATTGAAATAAAATTGAAAATTCAATTTTGATGAGATAACAAGTAATCTATTTGGTGAATTTCAAAATCAATTGAATTTTAAAACAACCATTCATTCATTTATTCACATCAGTTTGCAGTTGGAATGATTTCGAATAACCCTTCACATTCAAAATTAATTCATTATTATCCCCATTGAATAAAAAAATTGAAGTCACTTTCCCCATCAAAATAACTACTAGGAAGAGAGACAACTTTATCAACCCGTATGATTTAAAAAAAAAAATTAAAAGCCACTTCTCAATCGAAATCATTACTAGGAGGAGAAAAGCTCCAGCACGTGTTAAAGCACTAAGCATTCTTCCAATTGAAAATCCAATAGATTCAAAAATACTGGAATTTCAAAAAAAAAACTCAATAACCTCAATGGATTTTGTATCACAAAACAATTAAATTCCCTCTTCACACACAGACCTGTTCTAAGTGAGGAGTACTATTCTTATTTAAATGTTACTTCAATTTCAAGTTATATGTTTATTAATTGAATTTGGAATAAAACAATCCAAATCAATTCAAATTTTCACTAAACAATTACCTGGAAACGACTTCCGTAACCAACAACCAGCAACAGTGTGAAGTAGTCAAGCTCTATAGATAGGAAGAAGCGACCAACAATGTTGAGCCCACGCACTCTTGGAAACTCCACGTCCACACTGATCCGAATTCCAACTAAGAGCGCGTCTGCCTACCCTGGGTCCCCCTTTTTCAGGGGTGGCAGGGGTGTTTAGGGCTGGAGGGTTGGTTGTAAGGGCGCATGACTACAAACACCAAAGAGGTTCCGGTGTGTAAACGTGGTTGGGGGAGGAGGAGATCTGGGAGGGGGGTGTAAATAAGGGGGACAATCGGAGAGAGATGGTTCCCCTAATATCAGAGAGGCAAAACCAAGGCAGAAAGAGAGAGTGAGAGGGAGGAAGAAGGAGAAAAAGAAATGAAAAAAATTATAATTGGACAAAGAAAAACAATAATAATAAGAAAAAGGAAAGGGAAATATGAAGGGAAAGCTGGAAAAAGGGATATGGAAAGGTGAAGAGAAAGTAGAAGAAAGAGAGAATTAACAAGAGAAAGAGAATGAGGAAAAGAAGGAGGAAGAGGAAGAGAAAGAGAGAGAAAAAGAGAAAGGAGAATTGAAAAAAGAGGAAGGAGATGGAACGAGAAGGGGAAGAAGAAGGAGAGAGAGAAAAAAAGAAAGTGAGAGAAAGAGAGAGAGGAAGAGAGGGGAAGAATGAGAGAATAAGGAAGAGAGAGGAAGTGGGAGAGGAAGAAAAAGAAAAAGAAAGAGGGAGAAAGAGAAAGTAAAAGAGGACAGGGGAGGGAAAAGAGGAAGAGAGTGGATAGAGGATAGAGGATAGCGGATGAAGGATAGAGGATAAAGGAGAGAGAAGATAGAAAGGAGAGAGAGAAGAAGAGAGAGATAGAGTGAGAGGAGAGAGAAAAGATAAAGTGGTTACAGATAAGCCTGCATGCTATAAGTTCACCCCTCATTGTGTACCGCGATAAATGGCTGTAATTTGAGGCAATTTTCACAAAATTTTGACGTTTGCCAATGCAATATCAGTGGCAGGAGCTGTACACCACTTCCTGTCCCCGTTATAGTCCGTCCAAGCAATGTAGACATTCTGGCAAGATGGATAAATGACTCTAGCTCAGTTAAAATTTGCTCAAAAATTATAAATTTGGTCTTAAAGTTTAGGAAACATCTAGGTCTACAATAAGAGACCGAATTTATGATATTTTAACCAATATTGATCGAGCTGGAGTCATTTTCCCATCTCGCCAGAATCTTTTCTCTGCTTGAACAGACTATATCAACGTTTCAAGGAATGAAGTTAGAAACCTGCCTACCAGCAAATTATAGTATAGGTGTATTATTGGTGCACAAAGTACACCAGGGCAGTGCTTCTTATCTTTCAACAAGTCACGGCTAACTGACGATTGTTGCACATGCGAAGTCAATGCCACGAGAGAGAAGTTCAGAAGTGAATGCGAATTTTGCATTTAAATTCAATGGCAGATTCGCATTCGCTACTGAAATTATCTCAGGTGGAACCGTGGCATAACAAGTTTGTATGTTCACTTGAATTGCCCATGCGTTGCATGAAAGGGGTCAATTGAGGGTAGAAACATCCATCAAAAACTGAAATTGATAATTTATGAGGATGTAAATACAGCTGATGCCTTATAATATCAGTGAATAGTTAGTCTGTTTTACATGACTACTAACTATCAACAGCTGATGTGAAGTATCTATTGTCTCTTTTGATCCCAGAAACATCTCTGGGCATTGCTAAATGACAACTCTGATCGACAAAATCAGCTGTTGGAGTGCACAAGGAGCAGACGCAGCCATCCAACTTTTTGGTTTCAGCTATAAGTAGACTATCATTTGAAGTATCATTTAAAATTGGGAGTTGGAAAAATAAAATAGATCACTTTGTATCAATATGATACGGGAGGTCAATCTGTTTCCAAAATTCATTGACGAATATGAAAAATTTTGAATAATTTAAAGCAGTCTCATCCAACTAAAATTATCATACAAATATTATGGATACATTCTCATTCTGATCAGTTCAACAAATTTTTCTTTCATCCATTGAAAATTGAGAAACACTAACCACTTTTCAGTTAGTGAAGAAGAATTGAAATAAGTTTCTAAGCTCACAATATTCATAATTTTTTAAAGATTTGTACTGACATTGATACAATATAGGTCACTGAATTTGAAAAGAGTATCACAAGCCTCATGTTTCCCTTTTCGAGTTGATAAAAATAGGAATTTATTCTCTAGCCTTATTAGCCTAACCTAGCCTAACCTTTATCACTATATTATAATCATCTATGGTATAATATATGATATAATGCAGTTGACATTTCAATACAACTCTACAACTTGAGTTTCAAGGAAACTTGTTCCACCGTCGAAATAAACTAGTTTAGTTCAGATATTTGAAATCATCAAATACATATTGCATATGGTAATTACATCGACGAGACAAACTGTAAAGACTTGGAGAACTAGTAATGAAAACTAGAGGTAATGGAATCAACTATGAAGATTCAGTCATACCGTTATGAAGTCTGCAGACTGCATCAAACCAAATATCAAACGACATTCCTTTTTAGAACTAGGAACTTGAATTCATCAGCTTCAATAAGCAAAGGCACATGAGGTAGAACGATTCAATAGTATTTGTAAAACAGAATCTCGTTGGAGCGAGTGCTTGCAACTTCAACCAATATCAACCTGCAGACGACAGACTTGTTTCATAGCGCTAAATTCTGTCCAAGCTAGGAAGACATTCTGGGAAGATGGGAAAATGACTCCAGCCCAGTCAATATTGGATCAAAAATGATAAAGTTGGTCTCAAATTGTAGAGCAGGATGTTTTATGCAATTTTAAATCAAATTTATAATTGTTAACAAGTATTGACCGAGCTGAAGCCATTTTCCCATCTTGCCAGAATGTCTCCTTTGCTTGAACAAACAGACTATACCTCTTTCACCTATCCACCAGGTTCATAAACGGTTCTCTTCCTCCACGTTTTTATCAATCTTTTTCCTATTTCCCAGCTGCATCTTCTACTCATACTTTTATCTTACTTTAGTTTCATCTTATACTTCTTATCATTATTTTCTCTTACTATCAAACTTTTTTCGCTTTAGTCCCACCTCTAAATCTCAATGAAATGAAAATTGATAAATTTTGTTCACCTTATACTATCTTAATTCAACCTATATTAGCAATTCGAAATTGAATGGCACAAATCAATCAAACTCTAAAATAATAACCAACTAGACAGCCTGTTTGCGTTGATTTTGGAAGTTTTGAAATGATTGAATTCGTTGTTCACGTATCAATTTTGCACTCAAAATCTCAAAAGTTCACTCAAGAAATAACAGTTCTTCAATATAAGGATATGTTTTTGTTATTTGTGTATAATAATGAAGAACATTTTCAGATCTACGGCTACGTCTTAACTTCTCCCTTCAATCAATCATCATTTATTCAAATTACATTTGGGTGAGGCTCAGGCTCATACCCAAAACTGCTCCTCTATCAATTTATACTACACAGTCCAAAACAATGTTAGGCCCTATGTTAAATCATAAAACTAGAATTACAATTTCCATTTCAAAAACAATTTTCCACTCAGAACAATTTAGAATTTTTAACAAAAATGAAGTCAGATATTTTTCCCTATCTCATTCTATTTCATCCTTAAATAAATCAATAGAATAAGTCTAATTAGTATTCCACACAAACAAGTTATTGTCTTTTTTGTGTGAAGTCTAGATAAAGTGATGTGGAAGGCAATACGCAGTTTCCTACACTAGTGAACACAGAAACTATGAAAAAATTCAATTATAAAGAAATATTAACAAGTAATAATTTTCAACATAACTGATCAGAGTACTACACAACTTGATCACATTAATAAATTTTCACCATTCATCCATGGATGTTGAAAGCAGAAAAGTTAGCTGTTAATAGCTAGCGCCAAATATTAAGGCGGTTGGCGAATGACTGCTATCAATGCTCAGCTCTGTCAGGACAGTCTGAAGATGTCTTTCGAAAGCGAATTAGTATAGCTGGGTCTCTCTCGTTTCAATGTACTCTCGGAGACAGCTCGCCGACTGTCCTGACAGAGCTGAGAATTCATAACAGTCATTTGCCAAACGCCTTAAATTTTGGTGCCAACTATATTAATCAATATTCAACCAACACGCATGCAACTAGGCGCGAGGCTATCAGCAACCACTTCTATTTCGGGCCATTTCTTTCACGTAACATATCTATATTTGGACGATTCTACCAGTGAATATAACTATAGATAGAGGAGGTTGAGAGGAGTTCCAAGGGGGAAGCGGGTCCTCCATTTGATGGAATCTAATTAACATTGCCATTGGTATTATCATTGTTGCACCATGTAACATACATCACTTTAATTATTAGGATGACTGCCGCAACCCTGCATGATGACATCACTGTTAACATATAGCTTGTATATCGAGAACTATACATATAAATCGTATACATATAGATCGTATACCAATATCGAAAACTATACACATAGATCGTATACATAAATTGAAAACAATACATATAGATTTTCACACTCTATTGAGGCGCAATACCTATACAGGATCACTATTATAGTCATGAATACTCGAATATACAAAATATCTATATTTCAACTATTTAGGTGAGCTAATAGTGATCATACATGCTGCAAATAATTAACTATATCCATTTTGATTCATGTAGCCCAAATTTCTATGTACAATCACTATTATAGTTGGAATATCTATATCTATGGACATCACTGAGGCACAGTGTAAGATACTTATACTTATTGTTGACTATGACTATATTTTGTAAATCTTTATTCCTGGTCCCAAATATTTATAAAATACTTTTCACAATTTTATTTCTGGAATGCACTGTTGGTACATATGCAGAATGCACAATGTACATACACATACGTGCTCATCTATTAAGTATCTATTTGAAGTTGGAGCTGAAATCACATAATTTTTTAAAAGTATTCATACCAATATTGGTCTATGGTTGTCTCTGAAATATAAACCTAAATTCAAAAGTCTATGGTTGTCTCTGAAATATAAACCTAAATTCAAAAGTTTTTGAGGAATAGTTGTATTCATTTGGTTTAATCTTTCAATATTTCTGTATTTCAGACTGATCTATTTTATCTTTCAGTCTAATATTTGTAAGAAGTTCTTGAATTGGAGGTCAATGCCGAAATTATTCTTAATTAGAATAACAAATCTCTGATATGGAAGTACCTAAGGAATAGTCTATTAGCATGTTAATGAGAATTATTAATTGAAGATGAAATACTCTAGCAATATTACAACCAAATATCATCAAGCATCATTTTTTATTGGAACATGAGGTGCTGATACCTCATCAAATTTTCTCTCTTCCTAACTCTCTTCACATCTTCCACATTTTCACCTCTTTTCTACTCTCTTCTTCTCTTCTGATCTTTCACTCAAAAACTATTTCCCTTTTCTTCTCCCATGCCTTTTGCACAGCCTCTCATCATGTATTGCCAGGTAAAAGCGAAACTTTATCACAGAGAGTAGTGGACTTTTATCCATCCAAAGCGCTTGTAATTGGAACGCCATCAGAACGCCAGTGTCAGCATTAATTACTGCGACACGACACGACACGTTGTGACGCGAAAATATTTTCAAAGCTGGCAAATTTCAACTCTGGGCCAAAACTCTGCTCATCGGCCCGGGAAACGAAAATTGCAGTAAAGATAACAGGATCTTCTACGAAAACAGAGAAGTTCAGATAGCTGAGAGAAAGGATAAATAAGAAGGGGAAGAGTGGAAAAAAGAATAGAGAAAGGAGAAAGAAGAAAGGAGAAATAGAGTAAAATACGAGGAAGAAAAAGAGGAGGAGAAGGAAGGGAAGAAGGAGAAGAAGAAGAAGAAGAAGAAGAAGAAGAAGAAGAAGAAGGAGGAGAAAAAAAAGAAGAAGAAGAAGATCAAGGAGGAGGATGAGGAGGGAAAATAATAAAAGAGAGAGAGAGAAAGAAGAAGGAAAGAGGAGGAGTAGGAGGAGTAGGAGGAGAAGGAGGAGAAGGAGAAGAGGGAGAAGGAGGAGAAGGAGGAAAAGAAGGAGAAGAAGAAGGAGGAGGAGGAGAAGAAGAAGAAGAAGAAGAAGAAGATCAAGGATGAGAAAGAGGGGAAATAAGAATAGAGAGAGAGAGAAAAGAAGAAATAGAGGGGAAGAAGAGGTGGCATAAGAGAAGGAGAAGGAGGAGTCGAAGAGGAAGAAGAAGGAGGAGGAGGAGGAGGAGGTGGAGGAGGTGGAGGAGGGGAGGAGGAGGAGGAGGAGGAGGAGGAGGAGGAGGATGAGGAGGAGGAGGAGGAGGAGGAGGAGGAGGAGGAGAAGGATGAGGAGGAGGAGGGGGGGAGGAGGAGGAGGAGGAGGAGGAGGAGTGGGAGGAGAAGAAAAAGGAGAAGAGGGAGAAGGAGGTTAAGGAGAAGAAAGAATAGAAGGAGTAGAAGGAGCAGGAGAAGGAGAAGAAAGAGAAGAAGGAGGAGGTATAAGGGATGATTCAAAAAACTGATATGCGATATGATTGAAAGTAGAAGCCCTACGAAATTTCCTTTTGACAATGTCAAGAACATCATGTTCAAAAGTTCGTTGCCATACTCGTTTGAGGTTTTTCACGATGGAAAATTACGAGAAAAATATCAAAAAATTGTGACGCGCTCCCAGGGCGGGCAAAATATTCTAATAAACGAATAAGAAAAAAGTTGAATGAGGAAAATCCGCCTTTAAATGAAGAATGAGCTATACAGCTATTAAAAGCTCAATCTGCCACCCGACACAAAAGTAAATGGAAATTGCTTTTCATTCGATATTTCCTAATTTCTACTTCAAATTTAATAAATCCAGTGTTTGATATTCTGATATTTGATTAACCCTATTCAAATGAAACGAGCAGAATGGTTAGATGAACAAAATGAACAGCATTGATGAATATAAAGTGTTGAGTAGGGTAATGAATGGATTCAATGAGGACACATCAAAGATTAAACTCCACATTGTGTGCATTATAACGGTTAGAGTTGAGTGATATTCAATTACATTGTATTTTAGGCATTGTGAAAAACTTAAAAGTCTTATATGATAATCAATGTAGAATGTTTAACTCAATAAAATGAATGATCAGAATTTTTCAAAAAGCTTGAATAATTAATTTGTCATCCAAATGAGTTAAACTGAAAAGAAAATGTTTGGAATTTTCAACGTCAATGGTGAATTGTATTGTGAACTAACGAATTAATGTTCGGTAATGATTTGTTAGAGAAGAAGATTATTGTAATAGTATATTACATAATGAGTGTGGAAAAGGCGTTTTTACATACAAATAATTATGTTCTCCAAATGAGCCGTAGGCGAGTTTGGAAAATAATTATGAGTTTGTAAACTTTTCCACACGAATTATGTACATTTTGTTTCGTCATACTAGACTGAGAAGGATTTATTAAAACCCCAAACAACTGAAATCATTAACTGAAGCCAACATAACCTCAACACAAGAGCTAACACAAACGCACTCAGTGAACAGTCATGGCGGCTCGTTCAAGTTGTTAAATCATACGTCGGAATTCGGAAAAAAACAGCTGGACAAGATTTTCAGTGCTGTAATATTATCATTGTGATGATCATTAGTGCTGTAATAATAATCAAAATGATTATTCCCGCATTCAGAACAGCTTATCTTTGATTCTCCTGTAAACGGCAATTTTCCAAACACAAATCTAGCTTGGAAAGTTGTTTATTACATACGAGTATGGCGAAAAATAATTTTTTCTACAACTGCGCATAAAACAAGATTTTACGAGCTGAATTCTCCTTGTAAAGAAGCCCATTTCAGAGGAGAATCTTCATTGCGCTCGCTAACCATCTGCGCATGCGCAGTAGAGTTACTTTACGCTTGCTAAGCAACTGCGCATGAGCAGTAGAGTTACTTTACGCTCGCTAATCAGCTGATCATGGCTCGCCAAAAGTAGGTCAGGTGGAATCATAACATAACCAAAAGTCGACAATGTCTGATTGTACCTGTACCAGTAATTACACAAGATAAGAGTAATTT
Source organism: Sogatella furcifera (assembly GCA_017141385.1). Classification (NCBI taxonomy): domain Eukaryota; kingdom Metazoa; phylum Arthropoda; class Insecta; order Hemiptera; family Delphacidae; genus Sogatella; species Sogatella furcifera. Next base: position 7,258,313 of record CM029549.1, read on the forward strand.
AATAGTTTGCAATATTTGAGGACTGAAAAAACTGTAGATTAACAGGTTCGTGCAGTTGTAGAAAAAAATATTGTATGTAACTCGCGCGTAATGCTTCTTTATTGCTCTTGCAAAATTATCATGCTCCGCTACGCGTCGCGTGATAACTGTTTTGCACGAGCGATAACGTCGCGCATTACGCTCTTAATACATGAATAGCTATTTTAACGTTCAAATAAATTAAGTTCAATTTATTGAGCTCAAAGTTTATCAAGAGTCTAGTGAAATTTTTCTACGCTCAATATTGAATAAATTATTAAACAATAATTGATAGAGTTTAAAATCTGCGTGGATGATTTTTTTTTCTACCGATTTCAAAGACCAGTAAGTATTTCATGATTAACCAGGGGATAGGCAATTCGAAAGTGAACTTCAAACTTCTCATTTTCCCCCAAGAAATCACTTCAAATGAAACTCATGAACGTTACTAATAAGTAGATAATCACTTTTCTGGTAAAGAGTGCCGGTCGCAACCACTTCTGAGAAAGTGCACGAATAATAATCATTTTGAACTTATTAAAAGTTCATTATTTCAGCAAGTTCTGGGTCGAGATAATGATAATATTTTACTTAGTAACCAACTATCAGACAATTTCATCTTAATTCGATCAAGACTTCGTTGATGAGAACTTCCTGAACCGATTACCAACTTCTAATAGGGGAAAACAATGTATAGTTTGCGCAAGCTGAGAAGACATATCATTTCAATACACTTTACTTAGTATTGGTGTGTCTTCTAAGGTTAAGCGAGCTGAAAGGCATTTTTACAAAGTGGATTGATCCTTAGCTGACCTCCTTGTCTAGCGGTGCACTAATATAATAACACAGAGATGAGATTTTCTGAGAGGCAACCATGATGGGTGAAGCTTGCCCATAGAATGGTTTAAGATGAAAATTTCATCTTGCGCCTATAGTCTGTTTAAGCAAAGAAGACATTCAGGCAAGATGGAGAAATTACTCTAGCTCGGTCAATATTTGTTCAAAAATTATACATTTGGTCTCAAATTGTAGGAAATATTTTGATCAACAGTTTGAGACCAAATTAATAATTCTTGAACCAATATAAACCGAGCTAAGGTCATTTTCCCATCTTGTCAGAATGTCTTCTTCGCTTCGACAGACTTTAGCTATAGAGTCACCTATTCCCTTACTGCCATTAAACAAGAGGTAATTATTATTCCTAAGAGGTGGATGCAGAATTTCCAACTTAAAATGGAGCGTATAATGTTATGAGCTTCATTCTATTTAAAAGTGAGGTTTTCCCTTGGAAGGCATTTTCCCCAAGACTCAACCTGTTACAAGTCTTGTGTTTTTAAAAGTTCATTATATAAGGAAGTTATGAAAAATTTATAAGGAACTCATAGTCCTTATATTGAATGCAAATATTCTCTCAAGTATATATTTTCGTTCTAGTATATAAATATATTAGTATTAAAACTTTAAATAATTAGAATCTGAGTACCCTTTTAAAAAATATTTTTATTTCACACAACATATTTCGGCAAAATTTGTTGCCAAAACATGTTGTGTGAAATAAAAAATTTTTCTAAAAGGGTACTCTGATTGAAAATATTTTAATTTTTAACAATTATAGTAGCCCTAAAAGAAAATAAGTATTAAATATATTAGTGTTATGACTTGCATATTGTAGGCTATTATTATTCAAACCACACCTTTAAAAAAACTACTTTCAAATCTTTATTCAATAGCTTCTTATTCCAATGTTTTTTTAAGTTTACTTGTCCTTCATTGAACCATTATCCATTTCTATAATTAACGTGATTACTATCAAATTGATTGGCTTCTATTGGATTAACAACTACTTAGCTTATCACTATAGATTGGGACCCAAACTTAATAGGAACATAAACCTAGTCATAATTCTTCAACAACTTCAATTACCGATTTTATGTAGGTTGTGTGCAATGATAGGTGTTGACATAACCTGATTACACCAATGACAGTCACCTTCAAGCGATAAGGAAGTGTGTCTATGAGTTATAATTTATTATAATCCTTGAATCGACATGTTTATCATATTTTTAGAAGGAATAGTTTTTAATTGAAAAAGTATTTTGAGCTATAATTACTTACCAACATTCCAAGTGGAGTCGATCCTTGATGATAATGACTACTAGTTCATTAGTGAATCCAGCTCCAAACAAAGGTTCGAACTGTGAGGTAGTTCATCACCGAAGAAAACTTGATGTTGAGCTCCATTCTAAAAAGTTAATCACATCTATATGAGAATGATGCCGGGTTTTTTCAAGCACACTCAAAGTTGAGGGACTCTCAAATTTTTATGAACATCTGACATTTTCTATGATAAGTATAGGAAATGTAGTCAACTTGAGGGTCCCTGAAATTTGAGTTTGTTGGAATAACCGGGCATAAGTCACAGATAAAGAATTTATCCATTCTTCCTAAAAAAGGAGAGAATTACTATGGAAACTTATTGTATGAATTATTCCAAAATCCATAACTCTTCATCCTACTTACATCATATTATTTTCTAGCAATTGAAAATTATGTCTGCTTATAAGCTTCTATCAACAATAACTCCTTCTATCAATAATAAGTTTTTTCGCATAATTTATCATTCCATGACACTGTTGATGAGGTCCACTCAACAACTTTTCTCAACAACTCTAAACTCTGCTACACCACAAATTAAATCTACGATTTTTCCCAGCATTCATAACTCCTCTATTAATAAACTCTCATGGTTCCCTCAAGCCGAGAAGATTGTTTACTTGTTTATAATGTAAACTTGTTTATAATGTAAAGTGTATTGTAACGGCGTGTCTTCTCAACTTGCGCAAACTGTTCTAATAAAATCAGCGCTTTTTTCTCAGCATTCGTCAAATTCCATTACACTTCTAATCAAATCAATTCGAGGGCACTCAGTGAGAAAAAGAATTGGGTGAATTGAATGATGCAGTGGTATAGTCTGTTTAAGCAAAAAAGACATTCTGGCAAAATGGGAAAATGACTCCAGCTAGGTATTGATTTAAAAACTATAAATTCAGTTTCAAATTGTAGAAAACATAGTGTTTTTCACAATTGGAGACCAAATTGATAATTTTTGTATCAATATTGACCAAGCTGGAGTAATTTTCCCAACTTGCCAGAATGTCTTCTTTGCTTGGACAGACTATAGACACGTGCTGTGTCTGTCCATCCTATCCGTCAGCTGTGACCGGGAGCGAATCCACCATCGGATGACAAATAAAAGGAGCCGAACTGAACAGAGTTGTGTCCAGCCGCTCTGCAATCGAATCAAACCTTTCACAGGCAACAGAAAATTATCTGTGTGCGCCCACGAGAAAAACAGAAAAAATTTACCTCAATTCAGAAACTGAGAGGGAAAGAGAGAGAGAGAAAGAGTGGAATTCAGATTTAGATTCAATCATTTATAGATTTAGATAATCACTTATTCATGTAGATTACATCTAATACAGTAAATCGATTCAAATCCAATGCTATGAGAAGAAAAATTACACTAATTACATTATGGTTCGCTTGAGTTGGCTAATGAAACTTTCCAGGCTATGGAAACTTGAAGTAGAATGAAAAGAAAAAAGTAAACCAAAAAAGAGGAAGATGGTGAGAATTTACAGGAGGATGAATTGGATAAGAGAGTGAGAAGGAGTAGAAGAAATGGAAAATTTACTCACTCAAAAAAAGGCGATACACCAGACTCTCTGTCAATCAAAAAAGTGTCAGGAGCAGGTGACAAGTTCTTCCTACTTCCATTGACATTCTGTCAAGTCACTTGCTCCAGTAAACAAAAGATTTTTTATTATGGTTTTATTCAGAAGAATTAAACCAAAATTTTATAGTGAATACTAGAGTGATATCAATGAAATCTTGAGTCTTCCACATGAAAATAACTTCACGTAGTGGAGGTGTAGGATATTTGAAGAATAAATGAAAAGACAAGATGTTGTCAAACCACTGATATATTGAAAGATCGAGATACCGGTTTTGGTTGTTACACCGTTATAAATTTCCTAATAAATCAGTGATTTGATAACATCTTGTCTTTTCATTTATTATTGGAAACTACCACAATATCACCTTCACAACTACTCAAAGAGTATATCTGAAGAACCTCATAGCCTAATGTTTGAATATTAATACTGCTTCATGAAACAATTGTTCAATACACAAAATCAGACGTTGTTACATAAACATTAAACTTTAAAACTTGGGGCTATTTGAAATAATTGATAAATTAAATGAAAATCAAATACCTTTTTTAAAATAATTTTAAAGTTTTTTAAAAAGGGTATTTGATTTTCATTTAATTTATCAATTACATGAACATTTATAGAAACTGCATTATAGAAAATAGTAAACGTACACTGGTACCAGAATCTAGCCTACTCCATTCATCACCCAGAACAACCATTTCCAAATTCTTATGAAACATGTCACGAAATTGTCGAACGGTAAGTCGTGATGCATGATTTCTAGTTTCACAAGATTCTGAATATGTTTGAGTGCTAGTAGGACATGGAATTATTTCTAAAAATCATAGATAAATTTTCAATTTTTGATTCGCATATCATTGAACTTTTAAATATTATTCTCTTGAAAAGAGGAAGTAGGCCTACATGATCCACTTATTTACACTATCATCGAATTCACATTATCTGCATAAAACAGCGGTAGTAAATTATATCCAATTCGAATTTTAGTGCAAATTATGTCAAACCTGACAATTTTTTATCAATCAACCTCACTCACAATCAAGGCCATTATAACACATCCAAGTTTTATAGTGAAAAATTGACATGACTATCATTTTTAAGGAAATTTTATCAATGTTATTCATGGCAATACACCGATCCAACATGTAATATAAATATGTGAAGAGCTGCATTGAAGTTACAAGTCGTCTTTTAGACTTTGAAGTGTTCACTTGAGTTACTTAAGTTTGTTCATAGCTTGTTAGTGGATTTCTGGTAATATTACTAGTAATGGCTTCAAGTTTGAAAGTTTTTCTGTTAATTTCTACATTGCTTGTAGTTTTCATGGCTGATGTATCAGCAAGAGGAGGAAGGAGACGAACCACCACTACTGAATCATCAGCAGGTATGGATCACTGGCGACTCGTGCCCACGAAATAGGTGAAGTGCTGTACAGTAAAAGATACGGGCACTTCACCTGTTTCGTGGGTACGAGCCGCCAGTGGTATGGATATTTCTATCAATGAATTCTAATAATATCAACTCAATTTACACAGAAACTGGGTAGGTACTTGATGGATAATTCATTTTTAACTTGCCATACAAGTTGCCATCTTCAACTCAACTGATAACTTGGGAGAATTGGGATATCATTTAAATTTTATTCCTTTTTAGGCTTTCAATTATAATAATGGTCAACAACTTACTCATAAATTTTTAACTCAATTAGGTAGCCTGACTCCTATCAACTCGAAATTATAATGCACATTCACATTCGCAAATCTAGTCTTGAGTATTAAATATCATTATATTGGAGTAAAATAAGAACAATCTAAATTATGAGTAATATTTTATCCTTAAAATATACTTAAAAATAACTTTTTTTGTGTTTTTCATAAAACTAATTGAAAAGAAGTTAATTGATCAAGAGATTAGATCAAATTAGTAGGTATTTCCAAGTTTTCAAGATACAGGTTATATTTGTATAACTTACATAGTAATTGTACAGCTCACTATAATAACACAGACTGATAAGAGTATGAGCGTGCATGCTTTCTACTAGACCTAAAGATTTAAAATTTTCAATAAATCGAAAATCTATCTCCTTGCGGAAGATTTGAAATTTCAGAGTAATGTAAAACTTAAAACGTTCAATCTTATGCTCCATTAATTCGACCACCTTCAGCAATAGGATTGGAGTTGACCTCATTCCTTAATGCAGATCTTAATATCCAGTGGAAATCCCGATATGCATATTTCGAACCTCAACCACCTTGTGGAATTACAATTTCATTTTCAACTGCCTCTTACAACAAGACATGATACAGTCCACGAGAAGAAGACATTCTGGAAAGATGAAAAAATTCATGTTCAAAAATCATGAGTTTTCAGTCTTAAATTGTAGATCAGAATGTATCCTACAATTTTCAATTTTTGAACCAATACTGACCGAGCTGTAGTCATTTTCCCATCTTGCCAGAATGTATTCTTTGCTTGAACAGACATCTATCTACTCCTCTTGTATGCTCTTACTCAACTCATCAATTTATCACCTATTTATGGATCAATAACGTACATGAATTTAACAACGGATAAGAGTGTAGTTCCATACTTACTTGAAATATTCATGAAAATTTTTCGCTTACGTCCATCTGAATGTTATGAATAGTTTATCATATCTGCATCGAAACGAAGATGCACAATTTCAACTCACTTGGAAGGGTTTCAAGTTTTTCCTTCTTTGAGATGCATCCCAGCAAGCTCAGACAGTATGAAGTGAGACCATGAATATGAAGAGTGTAGAATTCAATATTTTTTTAAAACAGTTTTTGAAAATTTATCTCAATTCCTTCTGAAACAGAATAAAAATAGATTCAAACATTTATAAATAGATAGATATAAAATATCGATAAACATTTGTTGGAAAAAGAATGAACAATAATATTATATGATTGTAATATTGAGAAATCTCGTTTTTCAAACTTTTGTTGGGAACAAGTGAATGAATTCAAATTCAAGATAAATAATACTCAAGAAGCAGTCACTCAGATAAAGAAGGTCGCTCATCAATCATAGGCCTATTCAAAGTTATTTTGATTCACTTCCAAGACAATACTTTCAATAAGATACAAGAAATGATACATTCATTGTACTGAAAGGTATCAATAGGTAATGTTAAGATGAGACAATATAATATACAAGATATTGATATCAATATCAATTTTTTAAGACGTTTTGAAAAGTTATTCAGGATTTTTTAATTCTGTTATTGATATTTTTATACATGAAGCCTGTTTAATTCATCATAAATTGAGTTTATCATTCTGACAGTAGATTAAACCGTGAACACTCCGCTTGAAACAATAACATTCATAAAAATAAGTAGCTCGATATCAAGATCTTCGAATCATCCCAATAAATTACTTGAAAACAAGCGCTTATTATTTAGCTAAAAAAATTTGAAAATTTCTAAATTGCTAGTAAAATTATGCTTGAGTTCTACTACTTTTTTTTCAACTAATTCATTTTTTTTCATTTCAACAGAAAACGGAATGGCGCGTGCCGCCCCACATCCACCCGCCGTTCCAGCAATTCCTGGTAGACCACGCAGAGCGGCTCCCAAGGCGGTACCCATGACTCCAGGACCAAGGGACCAACGAGCTGCTATTCCTACCACATTCATCCATCAATAAATATATAAAAGTTGCCACTCATTATTTTTATATACGATTCGATAAGTGGATATTATAATCATTAATAATGTTTTGATGAGATAATAAGCTCTTCATTAAATAATGAAATAAATAATAAATTCCTTTATTGCCAAAAAAACAAATTTTACAAAAAATAATAACAATGAAATAATTAATTAAAATTAGTTAATTATTAATTTGGGTTGTTTTGATAAGATGAAAGTGTAATAATATATGATAATAATATGATATACGGTAATGGGTTCTCAATCAATTTATAGTGTTTTGCTGGAATGATAAGAGTTTGCGAGGAGAGGATATTCACGTATTTATTAGTGAAATGTAAGACTATTCAAAATGTACAGTGAATAATAAATTTATAGTATGTACTTGGAATACATTATTTGTACTATATAGCCTAAATCACCTATTACTCATTACAACACTGGCGGCTCGTGCCCACGAAATAGGTGAAGTGCTGTACAGTATAAAGATACGGGCACTTCACCTGTTTCGTAGGTACGAGCCGCCAGTGCATTACAATTGTAACAAACATCACAGTACGTTGAAGGAAGTATAGAATCATTATAGAAATATAGTCGAGTCGAGCAATAATAATAATAAAATTAATAATAATTACCTCTTGTTTCATGGCAGTAAGGAAAGAGGTGACTCTATTGATATAGTCTGTTTATAAGCAAAGTCTATATATAGTCTGTATTCAGCAAAGAAGACATTCTGGCAAGATGGGAAAATGACTTTAGGTTGGACAATATTCGTTCAAAAATTATAAATTATATAATACAAGTTGTATATTTTTAATCATGCGCCTATACTATATGTTCATTGGAGAATCTCAAGTCATTTCGATTTTCGAAAATTTAAATGCAAATCTATTGAAAATGTTTAAATGTCATATAACTTACAAGCGAAATAAAATGTCTTCAAAATAAATGAATAACAAACATAACTTGAAGATCTCCATTTTGAGAATTGAAACAATTGTACGAAATAATAGGAATGGGTAGAGAAAGGTTGGTGGGAGGGAGGCGTGTCTAGTATCAGCTGACTTCTGGCAGCCAATAGCAGCAACACAGTGCTGTCAGCCAATCGTAGGCCTCTGTTCGGTTTCATGAAATGGAAGGAGTCTACAACAAAATGACAGTTTGTAGCTGAACATTTGGAATTGTTCGATGCAGTAGTCCTATACTACTATAGTCTGGCCAAGCAAAGAAGAGCCTCTGGCATGATGGGAAAATGACTCCAGCTTGGTCAATATTTGTTCAAGAATTATAAATGTGGTCTTAATAGTAGATCAAATTGTTTCCTACAATTTGAGATCATATTAATAATTTTTGAAACAATATTGACCAAACTGGAGTCATTTTCCCATCTTGCCGGAGGCTCTTCTTTGCTTGGGCAGACTATAGATTGCTGTTGACGTTCAGTAAAGCTTGAATTTAATCCTGTCTAATACATTGTAGAGTCGGAACGAAAGTTTGGTCATATTAGTCCATGAGCATGCAATGTATAATCAGAACATATGGAGGAGTCTGATCATTATGCAAACATGTCCTTCATACTAGAACCCTTATTATTATGAACAATTTGAAACGGATATCTGTTGAAATTTATCAGTTGATCTCTAGTTTAGCAAAAATTGTGGCTTCTACGTGTGATACTAGACAGTCGCTACACTTTTCCATGATATGGAGTTACATACGTGACGTGAGAAAATGATAAATTTGCTACACGCTTATTACAGATAGTGACACGAATATCGACGTTTTCATCTATGGATCGCGCAGAGAAGCTGGATCAAGTAGGTAGTGAACGCGAATTTAAGGCTGCAAGGGTGGACGCAAAACGGGCAGATGGTGGACAGACTCTGAACATACAAGAGGAGAGCGTTTAATTTAATTCAGTGAACTACTCATGTGGAAGGACTTGATTAGAAAGTAGCGAATTTCATATCGAGATGAAATAGTAGACAGCAAATCGATTCCATTGGATCGAATGCATAACGCGGGAAGGTAGTTTATAAGTTTATAAGCTATATAAGTTTAAGTTATAAGTTTATAAGTTAATATGCATATTATTAGAGTTGAGTTGAATATGAGTTGAAATTATTAGATTATTATTGATATCTAGCTATGAAGTACCGAGCTGCATGGCTGATAATCCGGTGGGAATGTTACCTTGGGTAGAGAACTTCAATAATTGTTGAATAATTGTATTGCATTAAGCATATATCACACCAGGTCATTGAAACCATGCCATTCCTTTATCTACAAAGATATACCTTTTCCAGGCGTATCTGAGAAAGTGCCATTGTGATTGAGATAATAGTAATTGAGAAAAAATAAGATGTTAATGAGAACAGTCAATTAGATTTGAAAAGTTATCAATTGTAATTTAGAATAGTGGATCAGAAATTATAATTTGAATTTGAGATTATGAGAACCAGTGCCGGACTGGCTGGTCGGCTAGTCGGCGATCGCCGACAGCCCTGGGCCCTGGGGCCCAAATTGGAAGGGCCCAAGATTCACTAGCAAAAAAAAAAAAATTAATCGGCTCCAAAGAAATGAATAATCTTTTATTGAAATTTAAACAATTTGATAAAAGTGGATCATTTTCTTATAAATACTATGAAAATACTACAAATTTTTCGAGACTTTCATGGCAACTGATTAAACATGGGGGCCCCTGATTAGACTAGAGGGCCCTCATCCCAAGTCAGCTTGAAGGGGCCCCTTAAATTCTGAGACTCTTCTTCACGTAATCTACTGTGAGGTGATGGAGCTCGAGTCTTGTGCCCAGAAACTAAGGCCAAAAAATTCTTCAAATAGTAAGTTACTGATAGAAATGTTGTACTAAACTAGTGCATTGATTGATCATGGAAATTTCAATTCAAATTTCTTATAACACTAAAAACTATAAAAAATGTCCTAGAGTACGTCTACATTGTTCTTGAAAAAAGATTCCCCCTAACGGGGGAAATGCTTATTTAGAGTCCTCAAGGTGGTCTTTTTTCATAAGAAACACCTTTTGAGTGCCGTATGAATAGTGTATTCAACTTCCCTAATATATCTAATGTAACATAATCTAATGTAATATAACTAATGTTAGATATCTATTAAAATAAGTGATATAAATATATATTCACAGCTTAGCAATCAGCATACTACGCTTAGTTGATGAAATAATTTATTTATAAATATTCGTATAAGTGGAGGTTTGAAGGAATAAATAAGAATAAGTTTCAATAAAAGTGGTGAGAAAGAATTTCTCTCATTTTTGATTTGAATAGAATGCAGGATCTTAAACTACTCTGAATGCTGTTTTCAGTGGCCTAATTTTACTAAAATTTCCCGGGGAAGGGCCCCGGGGCCCGGACCTCTTTTTAATATCAGGATGATTAATAGAGTCCTATAAAAGTGATCAAGGCAACCGATCAAGAAAAGTTCGCTTGTTTCTACAATTAAATGCATTTCACAGCTTACATAATATAATGTTGTACATTCCACATCTTATAAGGGGGAGAAGTTCATCTGTTTGTGGAACTACAACTACTACTATCCAAATGAAGCCAATTTTATCATTTTTATCAATATACAGTATTTTAGTTCAATTACCAAAAAACTGTTTTTTTTTAGAATGACATTTCTCAGGCTACCCTCTCAAATTCATAACTCTTCTTACTCCCTCCTCTGATTTAAAATTGTATCTGATTTTTCAGAAGTATAAAGATATAAAAAATACCCAGATATACCCGGAAAGGCTGGGTACGCATTTGGTCAGCAATTCAGTTCAGAAAACATAGAATATTTTACTGTTGAATAATTTTTGTGTAATATTTACGTAGACTTTGGCAGTAAGAGAAAAATACCACAAACCACAATAGGCTGCCAGCAGCAGTACCTGAGCCTTATTGCACTCACTTGTACTATTGTTATAATTGTGCTTTGTATTCATTTTGTCAACTATTACAGAATGTACCTAGTTTTATAACAGAGGTTTATATCAATATTCGAAGGAGCACGCGAAATACTGAGGGGTTAGGGGATATGGAATACTATCCGGAAGCGGAATGTTATCCTTCACTGAAAACTTCGAAGTTATTGTGCAAGTGATTCTCTTTAATCAGACCATTATCATATTGATATTAATAATGGCATGAAAATGAATTAATACTATAATAGTAGCCTATGTTTGTTAGTCAATGGCGCAACAGCCCTATGAAGGGCCTAGGCCTACCATCTGGTTGCCAGTTTCATATTCACCAAACTACTATACAGTCCGTTCAAGCAAAGAAGACACCCCGGCAAGACGGGAAAACGACTCCAGCCCGGCCAATACCGGCCCAAAAGCCATAACTTCTCGAAAGAACCCACAGCCCCCGAACCAACACCGACCGAGCAGAAGCCATCCCCACCCCGCCAGAATACCCACCTAGCCCGGACAGAAAATACAGCAGGCGAATAATCATCAACCAGGATAGAGGTAACGATGTGGTTAGCACGTCGATCCTCCCAACCATGCCAGTCTTCACAACCAAGTGAAGATGCAGAACACCTCTGAATAACATGCAGTTAATCAGTTAGAGTGTAATGCAACAATTACTATTCCTCCAGAAACGGGAAACGACTGACTGTCTTTTTACTAACGACAGCCAATCTCCCAAAGGAGGTTAATGGTAGCCTATATGAACTGTTTATTTAGAAAAATTTCAACGTATTTGAGAAAATTGCAAGAAACCCCCTCTCACCCCTCCTCCCATCCCCCGCTTAATATTGAAAATCGTTTAAAAAACTTCCCCCACCATAATCCCTCTTTAGGGGGCCTTGAGCGAGTATAGCCGACGGCCCAAATCCTAGCCAGTCCGGCACTGATGAGAACCGTAATTGAGAAAATATCAGTTGTATTAAAGAGAAAATTGAAAAAACTGAACTTGTTTCTCATTTTCAAATTATAATTTCTAATTAACCTTTTTGACTACTTCTCAGTAACAATTCACTATTCCTAATTACAATTATGATACCTTATCAATCACAAATAACTGTTCTCATTCACATGTGATATTTTTTCATTACAAATGAATATTTTCAATTACAATTGACAAGTTCTCAAATTGAGCTTTCCCAAAAATACATCTGGGAAAAGCGTAGATCGCTTTGAATTCAATGAATATTGTTTATATTGAATTGGGTTAAAATGTAATCAATGAGCATTGTAAAAATCAATATTACTCTTCATGTATTCATATTAATAGAGGCAAATAAGTACAGTGGAGGTAGGAGGTAGCTATTTCATATTAGGCTATATATATTATTATTTTGGTGATACATTATAGAACTCTTCAGGTTGAAATCTTTCAGGAGAGTAGAGGGCTGTTCAGCTCTTCAGAGGGTTGAAGGATTACAAGCTATAATCTCATGTCACGAATTTCATTAATTAGCGATTCTCTGCTAATTAGATTAGGTACTAAACCTACTAATTCGATAGAATTCTCATGTCAGGGAGCTTATAAATTAGCTCAGAAAATGCTCGTATGCAATTTATTCGCTGGTGGCTCGTGCCCACGAAACAGGTGAAGTGCCCGTATCTTGAACTGTACAGCACTTCACCTGTTCCGTGAGCATGAGCAGCCAGTGAATTTATTAAATATTCAAACAAGTCGCTTCAACATAACAATGATTCAAATGAATCGTGATTTGGAAAACCGATTTGTGTTTTCAAATCAAATGATAATAAGTTATTATTAAGGCTATCAGGCTATAATTTTGGAATCGTTTCTATGTTGTACCTAAACGGCATTTCAAGCCAAAGAGCTTGAAATTATGATAAGGCTAAGACAGTAGGCATCGTTCTCAACTAACTCTAAGTTTCACAAGTGTGACTTACACAATTCATTCAGCTTTTTTGATAAAGCAACTTCCATTAATAAATAATACAACTTAACTATGAAATATAACCTGGAGATTCACTTTTGGGTCTCATATAAATGAGTAAATCCATTTCCAACCTTATACTTTCTGAAATTTTCGTTCTTTGTCAAATGAATACCAATAACACTAACCAGAATTCTCCGATCCTTTGAAATCTCAAGCCTCCGGTGAATCCTATTTCAATTCGTTTCCCTTATTCTGGAATGGGAATAGAAGGAATACATTTTCCGAAAAACAATGATGCAGCCTATTTTCTGTTACAAGTCACAGTCGGTATTCATCTTTCAAAAGCAATCGCAACATTTTCAAGAGGAAAAAGTGATTTTCGAAAAGTAATACCTTTTTTTATCAAATGCTCGGATTTCAGTCTCCACGAGAAACGTCTCTTCTACGTGGATTCCGAGACGTTATGCAAGTCTTCCCGATTTCATTTCAATTCTCCAAAATGTAATTTCGCGAACTGTAATAGAGATATTAAATTTGAAGCAGCTTGTATATAACAACTCTTTTTAGGACGTTATGACGTCACAATATCCAGTAATAATCTATGTACTATTTCCAGTACATAGTATCTTACTTTCATTTGATACATATGTTTAATATTATATTCCTTTCATTTTTGAATCTCAGTAACTTTTGAATGATGTTTATTCCTCTATTTGCACTTCATTCAACTCAAAAAATTCATCAAGCAGTTCATGTCAGTAAAATTGAAATAGTACCTCTTTTTCAAGTGGATTTCTATCTGCATTATTTTGCTCGAAGAAGAATCAATCCTATGTCAGCCACCATCAATTTGTGGCAATTTGTTATTTATCTGTTTATTATTGTCTATTGTATCGTAAATTCTTTTCCGATTCAGCCTAACTTAGGCCTATCTCAATTCGGATTAGAACTAATACTATACAATTATTATTATTAATTAGATTACTTTTTCACATCCCAGACTGTTATCCAAATCAATAGTTCATCAGCACAATGAGTAAAAGTAACTATGTCACTTTAACCCAGTCTATTACATACCGTAAAATCTCACATGTATGTATATTTTTGAGAATTTGCCATTTCTTTACTCCAACGAGTGAATATAAAGATATTATTTTATAATATAATATAAAGATAATATGAAATATAAATATAATATTATTATTTAATATAAAGTGAATAATATAATCTAATATCAGCGAATATAGAGAGATTATTCTATTCATAATATAAAGATCATATGAAATATAAATAGAATATGATTATCTTCAAATTCACTGCTCCAACTACCAAAACGTCACACTAGGACATTCATTATTCTCTGTTTGCTAATTCGCTCTGCCAGCTATTTCGGAAAAGTAAATATTCACAAAACAATATTACCTATTCCACTATTTCATAGGAAACCCCCTCTTTATATGAATTTATCCACCTAAATATCCTTGTGATAGCTAATCACTTCTAAATTGATTAGTAGACAGTACCGTTCTGTGATTATGGTTTTGTGATATAGCGTCAATCTACGCGTTGCTATCACAGACTTTTCACGATAAGCCTATTCAAACAATCAATTTTAATGACCTATGGCCTAATTCTTTTATTTGTTTGGTTCTTGATAGCTATAGTGTTGCCACCGTTTGTTTCAGTCTAGCGCTTCTCTGTTTCGAAAGTTGGTGAATTTTTATAAACAATCAAACCATTGTTCTTGAATAAAATTCCTGATTGTGTTTTTGGCCTTGTATGATAGAAGGCCTGTTGACCATCAATAACGGCATTATCTAATCTAGTACGTAATTTTGTTTCGGGCTCAGGCAATCTCGAACTCTCCAAACGTAATAATCACTACAGTTATTTAACCTGAATTTGTCATTCTGATAATTTTCCTGTCTTGTATACCAAGTTTCTTAAGATATTTCAAGTGATTTCCTTTCAAATCTCTCCCGTTAATGTGTTAAAAGTGTTGACAGTTTATTTCAAAGTCATAAAAACCAATATCAAAATGAAGTTTACTCTACTGTGTGTATTATTGATATCGTCAGTATTCTATTGTTCTGGACGTATCCCACAAGGTGAGTGATAGCTCTGTTATAATAATAGAAAAAACCGTTAGATTAGTTTTTTTCCTTCAGGAAAAAAGTTTGTCAGTTAGTAACATTAGTGGGCTTGAGTTTGATCAATTAAATCAACATTAAAAGAATAATTTTTAGCATATTAATTTTCTACACCCATCAAACATTACATAACCAAATTATTAAAGCTACCATTATATTCAAGAATATGTTCATTAAAGATTTCAGAAGTAATTTTGTTGAATCAATTATCCAATCAGTAGCATACATTTTTATTCCACTAGGCTATTTAGAATCCAATTAATATTCAATAGAGGCACAACAATGGAAAGTTTTGCATACATAAGGAAAATAATTAATAAATAATTTTAGTGAATTAATGGAATACCTATTTTCATTCAATTTTTCTGTCTACAAACCTTGACTTTCACTCACATCAATCATTAATCACTACAGAAATATTGTGTACGGTACTTGCAGAACCTTAAACATATTATTTCTCCGCTAACTTATGCAATTATGCAGTACAGTACCTATTATTCAATCAAATCTGCTCTAAAACCTCCAAATGATCAACATTCTAAGTTTGGATTTGAAATTGATCATAAATAGCCTTGCAATAATTTTTAAATAAAGCACACTAATGCCACGTTTACACTGGAATGTCAATAACATTAGTATATATAATAATGCATTATTCACAAAAGTTATTAACACTCCGGTTAAACGTGGCATAATAATATCAGTTCTACCGTTTATTTTGGTCTATGCTCGTGGACACACGAAATTAACAGTATCAGTATCAATGGAGGCATTTCATTTATTTTATGTAGTTTTCTCCTTCCCTGTCATTGCTTGTCTCTCTAGATAAATAGATAGATAAATTCTACAATATTGACAAAGGAACACTGACTGAGTCAAACTTTCAGAAATAATATTACTTAGAGTTATCAAAACAATGGAGGAGAATTATATATTATCTTAATTCAATTGAATAACGATTGGAATTCAATTCACTCTTCAATAAGCTTCTTCCATTAAAATTAAGATTACAGCTGAGTTCTTTACATCCTGATTATAACTTGGAAGAAATGAAACAAATTATTATAGAAACAATATTATTATATAATACAATATTATAACAAATTATCATTAACAATATTATTGTGAAAGTGCTGCGAGAAAAGATAACCTAGTTCCGAACTTATTATTCATCAAAATTTGGTATAAAGACGTTTTGGACGTTAGTCTGTGTTTTTAGCCAATAAATTTATTATTTTCTGTAAATGGATGAATAAATAAACAAATAAATACCTAATCCAAAAATCCAATGAAAGCTATTCCAGCAGATGGTTAACTGCAATATCTCATAATTCTCCCATTTTTTAATTGATCAGAAGTAGAAATGTGAAGATAAATATATTGTGTATTTTTTATGTTATTCACTTAAACTGTATATTATAATAATTATTATTATTATTCTAATGAAACTCTGTTTTCTAATTCTTCACCTTCTATTATTAATATTTTTGATAGATAAATGAACAATTTCAATTTTGTACCACTGAATAATTCAATGATTATTCATAATTTTCCTTTTATTTTCAGATGACATCGAAACAAATTTCATAGATGTGAATTTCGAACTGGAAACACCGCAAGAGATCGAGGGACCTGAGCCAGCCTACGCTTGTCCAGACGATAATCCCGATTGCTTAATACCAACAAAACGATAGCGTCATCCTAATAATAAAGAACTTATAGTATTTTTGTCAAGAAAATGCAATCATAATAAAAAATGTCAGTCTATTTTTCTATTTACCTTATTAATCAAAAATTACAAAACACCTTTCAAGCGTTAGGCTTCAATTGTTAAAATAAAGGCCCGTATCGACAGTGCGAGGCATGTGCCGCGAATACCTCAAGGTATAGTCTGTTCAAGCAAAGAAGAGTCTTACTCAGAGAGAATAGAATATTCTATTCTATACATATTCTATTATCGCTGGTCTCACCAGTCTCCAGCTCGGTCAATATTGGTTCAAACATTATTGATCTGGTCTTAATTATAGGAAACGTTTCTATCATCAATTTAAGACCAAATCAATAATTTTTTAACCAATATTAACCGAGCTGGAGACTGGAGTAAGACTATTCTTTGCTTGAACAGACTATACCTTGAGGCATTCGCGGCACATGCCTCGCACTGTCGATACGGGCCTTTATAGTGAAGATCTCATAGTATTTTCGTCAAAAAATGTATCATAGAAATAATTTCCAGTCTTTATTTCTTTACATCCAAGGGGAAAATTTTCAAGTAAAACATCTTCTAAGCGTAAAAATAATGTCAACATCAGCTGTTGGAGCGCACAAGGATCAGACGGAACCGCCAAACGTCATCAGCGTCATCAGCTATACCGAAGAGAATTAGAATTACTACTGAACCTAGTTAGCCTACTCTATGGATATACCTTAGTGGAGTCAAGTAGATAGTACAGTATAACTTCAAAAAATATTATTAAAATAGCTATAACATTGACTATCTGGAGAAGTCGCACGTCACATTTCTCAAAATCTCTTCTGTAACAATTGTATAACTTCTGTAACATTGTGTGACCCGCCACATATATTTTAGTATGGGTTATTTTTGTGGGTTTAAAATGTACACAATCCTAATCTGTAAACGTTTGTTGTTTTGACCCAGGCTTTATTAATTACATTTGTAATTAAAAAGCAGCTACGCGTGTTTTAATTTCGCCGCGGTAATGTATTAATGGGGATGAATAATTAGACCTACTGCTTTGTTTAACTCTTTCTTCCAACAAAAACTTCAGGTTACCTCAAATTATTCTCTTTGCCTCACAGACTTTCATTAATGATAGGAGGTAAAAGACAAAACTGTAGATATAGTCTGTCCAAGCAAAGAAGACCCTCTGGCAAGATGGGAGAATGACTCAAGCTCGGTCAATATTGGTTCAAAAATTATCAATTTGATCTCAAATTGTAGGAAACAATTTGATCTTCTTTTAAAACCACATTTATAATTCTTGAAGAAATATTGATCAAGCTGGAGTCATTTTCGAAACTTGCCAAAGGCTCTTCTTTGCTTGGACGGACTATAGAAGATAGATAGCTTCTTGTAGATACTGAATGAACTGAATGAAATTTTCTGTATATTTCAGTGCCCATATCTTTCACTTTACAGAACTTCACCTGTTTCGTGGGCACGAGCCACCAGTGCGTTTTATTCAGTTCTGTCTTCTATCTACAAGAAGCTCTCTTATTATCACCTTCTGAGATCTAATTGCATACCTGACGCCAAACAGTTGAGCGGTTTCGTCAGTCTCTTATAAGTTATGAAACCTACTAACAACTGGTGTGAAGCATCTATTGTCTCTTTTGACTTCAAATACATCATCAATGCAGTGCTAAATAATGACAATTCCAATAATTTACAACATCAGTTGTTGGAGCGCACAAGATTTCTGGATGAAACTGCCAGACGTTTTAAAGTGAGTTATACCAATGAATATGAAAGAATATAAATCTCTTTATATTAACTGACTATACCTAGCAAAACCCTGAGATTAATTTGATGTCTTCAGTTCTCTCACACTCATTTTATAAATACAAAGTATTTTGTAATAATTCTCAATGAACTCATGGAGATAACAATTTCAGACGAAAGTTCATACTTAAAAATCAATTTTAGGTGAAAATTATAACTAAACAAACTCGGGACCCGTTTCAGCCGACCTTTTTACGAGAGAGTTTGTAGTAATAACAGTGAAATAAAGTGTAAAACGGACAGACAGTAACTTGATTACTGTTCAGCTTCATGGTTCACTTGATACTGTTCTGAAACGTCGATACTGTTTTATCGGTGGAATGTAGTTCGCGCAAGCTGAAAAGACACGCCGTTACAATGTAAAGTGTATTGTAATTGCGTGTCTTCCCAGCTTGCGCGAATCTCTATTTTCCAACCGACTGTCATATTCAACCAAATAACACAGTGATGATAAATACGAAGTTCACTATAGTCTGTCCAAGCAAAGAAGACATTCTGGCAAGATGGGAAAATGTCTCCGGCTCGGTCAATATTGGTTAATATTGGTCTTCAATTGTAAATCAGAATGTTTTCTACAATTTGAGACCAAATTTATAATTTTTGAATCAATATTGACCGAGCTGGAGTCATTTTCCCATCTAGCTAGAATGTTTTCTTTGCTTGGACAGACTATACAAATTGATCTAATGGCTGCGAGTCATATAGAGCAATCATATTATTGAAAATCAGTAGTAACATACACACATTATTAGTGTTAAATACGTACGTGCGATTCAGGACGTAGCATAGATTCTTGATTGCTGTTGCTCGAATTATTCAAATATTGAGTCAACAACTGGGGATCCATCAACAGAGCAACATTCCAAATATCTCAATGTATCTACATCCATCATCCATCATCTCTTATGTCATCATGGTAATAAGTAACATTCGAACTACTGTGAACTGTTCTAACCAGAAGAGATCAATATTTAGATTTGAAAACCATTTCACAATATTGATGTATCAAAACAAATGTTATGATGTGAATGAACTGCCGTTTATTGTCGCATAGCTTTGATTAAAATACTGTATTAGCATATTTGAACAGTTTCCGGTTGAATGATCTCAATAAAACTGATTCATAAAGATTTATATTGTATAATAGTTCAGTGATCTTCATAAGTGACATAATACGTACTTTAAATACTTTAATTACGGCATTGGTACATATTGCTCTACATGTTTTTCCGGACCAGACCGTTTTCAAGCCAAGATATTTGAATCGTACTTTTTAATAATTTTCAAGTTTTCGAAAGGTTTATTAAATGTGGGCTCACATGAAATTTTCGAGCTCCTCATATGAAATCAGATCAAATGAAATTAGCTATTTATGTATTAAGAGCGACATTATCGCTTGCGTAAAACAGTTATCACGCGACGCATAGCAGAGCGTGATAATTTTTCAAGAGCGATAAAGAAGCATTACGCGCGAATTACATACAATATTTTTTCTACAACTGCACGAACCTGTTAATCTACAGTTTTTTCAGTCCTCAAATACTGCGAACTATTGAATTACTCTTGTGTAATTACCGGTACAGTCACAATCAGACATTGTCGACTTTTGTTATAGTCGTCCACAGATCATTGGAATGACCAAGAACAACCAATTTTTCTGACACCACTCCCTGTTTCTCCCTCCGGTGATGCCGCTTCGTACTTGGGGGTAGCTAGTAAGAGAGTGTGTGTGAGAGAGAAGAAGTGATGTTTTATTTGGGTGAGGGTGGACAACAGTGGCAACAGGGCTCAGCAATTCCATGACCTTGGTCATTCCAATGATCTTTGGTCGACTATAGGTTATGTTATGACTCCACCTGATCTACTTTTGGCGAGCCATGATCAGCTGATTAGCGAGCGTAAAATAACTCTACTGCTCATGCGCAGTTGCTTAGTGAGCATAAAGTAATTCTACTGCTCATGCGCAGATGGTTAGCAAGCGTAATGAAGATTCTACTCAGAAATGGGCTTCTTCACAAGGAGAATTCAGCTTGTAAAATCTTGTTTTACGCGCAGTTGTAGAAAAAAAATTTGTTTTTCCTAATGTAATCAAATTGATTACAAAAAGGAAACCCCAGCATAAAGGTTTCATAATGTAATTAGTTTTTCCTTACCATCAGATTCTATCATTAAACGAAAGTGTTTTCTCAGATAGTATGTGATAATCAGTGCTACCAATAATTTTTTTCACATTTCATCAATAATTATTCTCAAATCATGTATCTAGTTAGTGGTTATGGATGAATATTTCAATCCGTGACTAGTATTCTTGAAACAATATTTTTGTTGATTGTTGACGTTTATTTGAAGTTACAGTGCATCACTACTTTCCAAGCGTAATACTGTAACCAAGTTTTGCGCAGTCTCCAGCCTATTATTGAAATTGCAATTAGTGCAGTAACTAAGGGTCGAGCAGGCCTTATGCTCAGCACTGACTTTTGAAAGTGGCGGTTTCCGGTCCACAGCCTTCTAGATCTAGACACTCGACCAGTTGTCGTTAACAGGATAAGTTTGCCGCCAAGTTTGCAGCTCTTGTTGTGTCAGAAGTTGTTGCCGCTCAAACTTTGCGACTAGCTCAGAGTAATTATTGACAACAAATTCTAAGAACCATCAGACACAAGTTGTGTGTGCACTGATCAACTTGATTTCATCAGGAACAAATGGACGGCATGCGATTAGACACAAGTTGTGTGTGCACTGATCAACTTGATTTCATCAGAAACAAATGGGCGGCTGGCGATTGTTTTGAAAAGTACTCGCAAGACAAACTTGTTTCAGTTGGTTTTTCTCATCAGTAATAGCTTACAGATTTTAATGAGTTTGCTGGCTTTATCAACAATGAAACTTTCGAAAGTTATTTGAGAGAAAAACTTTGAATAATGACAATAATAGTCGTAAAAGTTCAGTAATAATTAATGTTAGAATAAATAAATTCTGATGGAATTCACCTCTTCTCACTCGCTCAGATAGGAGTAGGTAAAAGTTGCTAACACTGAAATTCCTTATTGATTTTCGATACGGTATTCATGATGAAAATTGTCTCCCCTAGTATCAATAATAAATTGTTTTTCTCTTAATAATAAGGTTATTGATAAAATTTTAAAACTTTAGGAGACTCTCTTGATCCTCTAAAATCCACTCCAAACTGAATCAATCACTTAAGTTTTTACATGCTGACAATGTGACTTTTACAAGTTCCAATGAGCTATCACTCTATATTACAAACTTTTCCATCTCTTTTCAACAGTCACTCCGTGGATCATTTCAAGAAATACCACAATTTCCTATCGAGGATAATTATTATTGAAGCTATTTTGCCGGTGGAACATCCTTTTAGGATTCCCCACCAAATATGGCATAAGCTAATAATAATAATAGTCACTATCATTGAATTGTTCAATAGTCGATTGTATTTAATGAGAAATTGGGGGTTTTCTCCATGATGAAGATGAAAAGACTATTTGTCAATACCCTACTTTTTGAAAAATGGGAATTAGTGATAAAATGAAGTCTTTCCATAATGGCTCTTCATAGGGCTGTTGCGCCATTGACAAACAAACTTCCCATATTGAGAAAACAAGGATATTGTCGAATTTCACTTATTTATCATAAAAACTGCTGAAGATGCGTTGAAACGTAAAACCTTGGTACTGTACACAGTTTTTATATTAAATGGATGGAATAAGACAATATCTTTGTTCTCTTATTAAGAAAAGTAGTGGTTTTGATATTTTTAACAATGGTATTGATCATAAGTGGTTTTGATATTGATGTATTGGTAGGTATTGATATTGTCCATACACTAACTACTTCTTGAAAAATGAAAAGTAGTGGTATTGACAACATATGTACTTGTATTTCCATAGTCAATAGTCATTGAACCATCATTGGAATTTCCACTCATCTCATTCAAAAACCTCAAAAACAAAACAAACTCTCCATCAGCTACCGTGAGTTACGGAATATTCCAGACGCTCAAAACATTTTCCACATATTATTATTCATTCTGAGACTAAAATCATCATGCTCCACCCACGCAACTCAAGAAGAGAAATGAAACGATCAAACAATGATGAGTGTAAGCCGTGCACTCCTTCCTGAATAATGAATGCCGTTTTCTGCTGATGACATTGAGTGCAATCTCAAAGTGGTGACATGATTTATGGAGCCTGACAAGACACACGATCACAAACACACGCACACCTTATCCATACTGTTTTATACGTATATGTAGACTATAGTCTGTCCAAGCAGAGAAGACAATCTGACAAACTGAAAAAAATGACTCCCGCTCGGTCAATATTGGTTCAAAAATTACAAGTTTGTCTCAAAGTGTTCTGATCTCCAATTTGAGACCATATTTATAATTTGGACCAATATTAACTTGGATTAAGCTGGTGTCATTTTACCATCTTGCCAGAATGTCTTCTTTGCTCGGGCAGACTATACTTCAGCGAGGAAATCTTTACTGCTATAATAATTAATAGTCTGTACAAGCAAAGAAGACATTCTGGCAAGATGGAAAAATGACTCCAGCTCGGTCAATATTGGTTAAAAAGTTATAAATGTGGTCTCAAATTGTAGATCGGAATAATTCCTAATGTTTGAAACGACATTTATAATTTTTGATATCGATCGAGCTGGAGTCATTTCTCCATTTTGCCAGAATGTCTTCTTTGCTTGGACAGACTATAACTATACATATTGTGCATACATGTTATATACATTTGTGCATACATATTCTCATACGAGCGTTTACACGCGCGAGCGAGCGAGCAAGTAACGTCTATCTTCAACGTGTTGAAGACGAATATTTTCGATCATCATAACATCATGTTAACTCCACCGCCTCCTAAATCGAAGCCATTCATCAGTGTAATCATGATCTGCGGGTAATGATTGCTATGGCTGTGAGATGCCTTCTATGGATAAAGCGCAGGTCTTCTAAATACGGAGCGGGAATATGTGCTAAAAGGGATTTAGCCTAACACGAATAGGAGTGCTCACATGACTACCCCAATTCAAAGGTGGATGGGTGGATGTCGGCGGAGAAGGAGGATGATAAGGAGCAGGAGGAGGATGAGAAAGAGAGAAGAAGAGAGAAGAAGAGAGAAGAGAAGGGAGAGAATTGAAGGAGAAGATGAGGGGAGTGGCAAAAGAGGTTGAGCAAGATGAGGTGAGGGGGGGAGAAGAGGAAGAAAGGAAAGTGGAGGAAGAGGAGGAAGATAAAGATTTAGAAAAGGAGTAGAAAGTAGAAGATGGTGTAAAGAGAGGACATCGATATCGGTCTCCAAGACAACCTTATACGTACCTTTCCCTTTATTGAGTGTCAGTAGTCCCCATTATCTATTTCCCATTTCGGGTTTTCTTTTTCTTTTTATCCTATTTCTCCTTAGTTATCTCTCTTCATTGCCCTCTTTCACACTATCTTCCTCTGCCAATAAGCTATTTCTGATGTAACATCATTTTTGGTCCTATATTCTTGATTCTATTTCATAGGTCATAGATCTCTTTTTGCTTCTTCCGGTTTCTACTATTGGTCTTTTAACATTATTTTTCGTTATATTCTACTTTGTTTCGTTCGATATCTCTACTTTTCTATTTTATTCTCCGTTATTCTTTCCATTTCTATATTTTACCATCTGACCTTCCATTTTCATCATTCTCTTACACACTCGTCATTTCTTTCAATCCACCCTTGATATTCTTCTGTTCCTTTACTTTTTCTTCGTATTTTTCTACTCGACTTTAATAATTAATCCTCTCCTTGCTCTCTATTTTTCTCATTCTCCTTATTCACCTTATTTCTCTTCTTACCGTTCATCTTCTCGCCATTGCTTTATTGTTGTTGTTCTTCTTCTTTTTCTTCTTGATTATTATCATTTGCTTCTCTTCTTCACCATTTTTACTGAACTTCATCTCCCAACTTCATCATTTCACCTTAATTTCTACTTTTTTCCTCATTTCTCCTTCGTTCCTTTTTCTCTTTTCATCCATCTTCCTTTTTCCACCACATTTTTGTTTCCTATCATTTACCATGCCTCATCTTCTATAGCCTACTCTCTATTTCCATCTTTCATCCTTTTCTGCGTTTTTCTTCTTTTTCTCCATGTACTTCTCCTCCTTATAATTTTTCTCCCTATATTCTTACTATTTTCCTTCCTTCTTTTCTCCTTCTCATTTCCTCTTTCTATTCCAATCCCTTTTTCCTCCTTCTTTTGCATTGACGTCTCCCTTCTCTTCAGCGCCCTGCATTCTATTATTCATTCTCGTTCCCAGCATTCACAAACGATTCTCAAGCATTCCTCGAAATCTTTTACAAATCTCTCGTCGTCAACCCTACTGCAAAACATTCATATCCTACTATTCCACTCCCACTCTGATTCATCAAACCATCATAAAGTTTTTCAGGAAAAGGTATACATGTGCTCGAAATGCGTTCTCATTTTTCTCTCAGCATTTTTGTTCTCTTGTCTTCACATCCTTCATTCCGCCTTTTTATTTGGTAATGTTGTGCGAAACTTATTTCAAACTATGTGAGAAGCAATAACTTAGAGACAAAAGTGATATAATATGAAAATGTCTTTCAGAATGAGAAAAGTGTGTTACACATTACTCGTAAACTGATGACAGAAATATTATGACACTAAAATCCAAAACCAGTCTAGTCTAGTATGATTTTCAAGTATAGCTGACGAAAAAAAGCTGGCAGTCTGGAATAGTCTTTTAAAGCAAAGAAGACCCTCTGACAAGATGAGAAAATGACTCAAGCTCGTTCAATATTGGTTCAAAAATTATTTTCAATTTTATCTCAAATTGTAGAAAACAGTATGATCTACTATTAAGACCACATTTATAATTATTTTTCAATAAATATTGACCGAGCTGGAGACATTTTCCCATCTTGGTGGTCTAGTATAGTCTGTTCAAGCAAAGAAGACTCTCTGACAAGATGGGAAAATGACTGAAGCTCGGTCAATATTGGTTCAAAAATTATCAATTTGATCTCAAATTGTAAGAATCAATATTCTCTACTATTAAGACCACATTTATAATATTATTCTTGAATGAATATTGATCAAGCTTGAGTCATTTTCCCATCTTGCCTTATTGTAGGCAAGCCTACTGCCTTATTGCCTTATTGAACGAAAATTTTCATCCAACGATCACCAACTGCTTCCTGACATGAAATATCATTATAAATCTAAATCCAATCCGAAGCAGTTTAAATTTAAATCAAGACTAAAGCTACCTACATAACCCCTCCATCACATACTCGGGTTACTATTGATTCACTTCAACGTTTGAAATCTATTAAGACCACATTTATAATATTATTCTTGAATGAATATTGATCAAGCTTGAGTCATTTTCCCATCTTGCCTTATTGTAGGCAAGCCTACTGCCTTATTGCCTTATTGAACGAAAATTTTCATCCAACGATCACCAACTGCTTCCTGACATGAAATATCATTATAAATCTAATTCCAATCCGGAGCAGTTTAAATTTAAATCAAGACTAAAGCTACCTACATAACCCCCTCCATCACATACTCGGGTTACTATTGATTCATTTCAACGTTTGAAATGTCTACAGTTTCCGCCCTGGCGTGAGAGCAGGTAACAAGAATGAAGTTGAAATTAATTGGATCATTAGAGCCGTGTGCGTTGACAATTATTGTTGATGTTGTCTCAACTCCCACCACTTCAAATTCACACACCTACTCATACTCCTACTCACACTCTCTCTTACTCCCTCTATCTCTCTTTCTTTCTCTCTCTCTCTCTCTCTCTCTCTCGCTTTCTGAAAGTTGGGGTAAAGAATGCATGGACAATCGATGGGAGGATCTTTTGGCGCGAGGGTGACCGGATTCTGTCAAGTCACAGGGTGTGAGATGTTCTATTGAATGGAGACTATGTTATAAGATGTGAAGGCAGGGCTTATGCATGATGTGTGGGTGAGTCATTTCTTCGTTATCATTACTATAGCTTTTTTTCTGTCTTTATCGTTGATTAAGTAGACACCCTTAAATAATTATCTATTCACTTTTATTCATACAAGATATTTTTTTTTTCTCTCTCATCTCATCTCAGATTATATTATATTATTGTCTATTAAATTAAGCAAATGTATTGACTAACAGAATCAATCTCATGACAATTCTCACAACACTCCTTGATTACCTTTTTTATTATTTTTCTCTCTCTTAACTAGCTCTTTGATAACTCAGTAATGACGATACTCTTATCATTATGCTTTGCTTTTTGCATCTTTTCTTCTTTCATCTTATTTTCAAATACATAGTTCAACAGCCGTTGTTTCCTGTAATACGACGCATAATTTATTTTATAACGTAACGTACTTCAAGATATTTAAAAATACATTGATAATTTATAAATAATGCAATAATGCTTAGTATCCTTTCCTCTTTCAACTGATCTAAAAATTTATTCTAATAGTTCTAACTTAAATTTCTTCTAAAATTTCTAACTTAATTAATTCATGCTCAGCATCTTTTCTCCTTTCAACTGATCTTTAAGTTTCTTATAATAGATTTTCTCCAATAAATTCAAAGTAATTATCATGAGAAAGGTGTTGGAATTTCTCAAGTGTGATTATTGCTTCTGACTATTACCATCTATTATTCTTATTTTGTATAGATAGCCATCCATTGTATTTCTTATCTGCTAAAAGTCAGATTCAATGGATCAATGGAGCTTGTTATAAGATCATTATTATTCTCACTGAGCCTGATAAGCCGCTTAACTTCAATTACCTATTATCTACTTCCATCGTTCAAATGAATGAGCTATTTTTTGTTCTTTCTTTCTTTCTTGTTGATTATTCTCAAGTTATTTGTTAATTTGTTTTCTTTCTCAATTCTACTACAACGATTCAATAATTGTGTAACTTGAATAAGATATTTAGATTCTTTTTATTCATTTATTTATTATTTATTCTGCTTAATCAGATAATTGGAAATTTTTAATCTCCTACAGTTCTATGCTAGCTAGATTGTTTTCTCTAATTTTGTTGGAGCCGAAATCCTGTTGGGCCTGACATCGTGAAGTAATTTTCCTTACGAGGAAAATAAAACAATTATCTTCAATATATATATTTTTTCTCTCTCAATTTTATAATTTTGTAAATAGTTTTTTGTTTTTGATATGGTTCTAGTCATAAGTTCTCGTCAGATAATTCAATAGCTAACAGACCAGAGTTCATGTTTATAGAAATTAAATCTTCAAATATAAAAATGCTGAATGACCCTGCTTCCTCTCCAAGCGACACACCATGCTTCAACATCTGACACACTTCTAGATCTCATTGCAGTGTCTGACGCGAAATCAGCTGTGAGCCACGGGCAGATCCCTTTTCCTGCTCTTTCAGGCCACGATATGTTATTTCTTATCTATGCTATCAAATGTCCCAAACAAAGCCTAAAACCATCAAATACAGAGACTACAAGAACATAAATTATCAGGCTTTATTTGATGAAGGCATGGAACTAAATTGGCAAACTATTTACTCCACAAGTCGAGTTGCACGACGTACAAAAAGCCCTATGGACTTCAATAACTATAAGCACTTGAGGAATTTATGTAAGCAGACATTGAGGAATGCTAAAGCGAACTTGACGTTTTTGCTGCTGTGAATAAGATCAAAAGTAATGCTGCTGGTGCTGATGGCCTCCCAATAAAATTTATCAAAGTTATCCTACCTCTAATTCTTCCCTTCCTCACCCATATCATTAATACCTCACTCTTGACTTCTGTTTTTCCTGAGGCTTTGATAAAAGTTTTTTTCTAAGTCAACAGTTGCATGGGTGTAATGACTCAGTATCACTTGTACGCAGATGACCTTCAATTATACAGACATTTTAAGACTTCCGATTTAGTGACAGCTGTTAACAATATGAATTCTGAACTGACTCTCTTATCTGAATGGACTGAAAACAATGGCTTAAAAATCAATGAAACTAAGACAAAGACTATGATTATTGGTTATCCAAGACTTTTGAACAGACTCACTGACTTACCCAAAATAAGAATAAACAATATCAATTTAAACTTTAGTACTAGTGCCAAGAATCTCGGTTTAATTTTCAACAACACTCTAGACTGGACTGACCACATAAACACGACCTGTAATAAAGTTATTGCCAGTATAAATTCGTTGAAGAGGATTGGACACCTCGTGCCATTCCAGACCAAAATTATGTTGGTTAAAACATTGATATTCCCACTTTTTCTACTGTGACTTGGTAATTATGGACATGACTGTACAACTTTCGCACAGAACTACTGTGTGCGCTTCATCTTTGGTTTACAAAGGGACGAACACATAACTCCGTACTACGACCAACTCAAACTCTTGAGGCTGCATGAGTGTAGGTTCCGTTCTCCACAATATTTGGCTGTGGGGTTTCGCTTCATGGGCGACATAGGGAGAGGTGGGACTCGACATGGATTCCATTTGTTGGCTGTTCCTGTGCACCGTACACAGATATATAATAAATCATTCCAGGTAACGGCTATCAAACTTTGGAACTCACTGCCAGTCCATATTAAATTGTTTCGGCGCGGCTGTGGTGGCGTGGATCAGGGATGGAGGGCTTGGCTAGGCATCTTTTATGAGAGATGTGTGTGTGTGTGTGTGTGAGTGAATGTGTGTGTGTTTTCCATTTTGTTCTCAGCTAAGTTATCTTTAGTTATATTTTTTATGCATTGTGAATTATTATTATTTTTCCTTATTTAATTCTTATGTATTTTTCAAGTTGAATGATTATTTTTTATTCTAATAACATTTATCATTTATTTATTTACATTTATTTATATATTATTTTTCATTTATATTTTTCTTGTTTAAGTTTGCCTCAACTTCGCCCACAAACTCTTGTAAATTTTTACAAAGTGTAAAATAAAGTCATTTTATCTATCTATCTATCTCTCTCTCTCTCTCCTCTTTCTCACTCTCTCTCTCTCCTTTTTACTTAAACTTCGCCTTTTCACTTAGATCTTACACTCCTTATTCATTTTGCAGAACCTCGAATTAAAATTTTGTATAAATTTTGCATTCATTACTTCACCGTTTTATTGTATTTTTACTAGAAGTTTATTTTGTGAAACTTATAGGATAATTTTGTCTTACTCGTATATTATATTACAATGTAGAATCTAAGCCGAATTTTGTCATCTATTTGAATAAAGTAATCTAATCTAATCTAATCTCTCTCTCACCCCACTTTACATCCTTTTTATAGTAGAATTAATCATTTTATTTCAAGTACGATTAAATCAAATTGAATTATTTAAGTCTTAATTATTATTATTAATATTCATATCAAAACATAGTACTTTTTAAGAATAGATTTCTAAATACCTAGCTCATGTGGTATTAGCTTCAATAATAATAATTCAACTATAATAATCGTATTAAATCAACATTTTAGTCCTAAATAAACTTTATTCATCATTCCTATCGTTTTCATTCATCTTTCATGAATTACAGTATCCATTCCACATTTTTGTTTAAGTTATCACAATTTTATAAAGTAACATTCATTAAATCAATTTTCAGTCGAATCTATCAGTAAAAATTTGTTACGGTTGAGTGTTAATGGGTGGGATATCCTTGCATATCCTTCTCCAAGAATGGACATCTTTGTCCAAACTCCGCCATTTCATGTAGATACACCACAATCCTATTATAACAGTAAGAATATTAGATCCTATATATCTGTGATTTAGTAAGTTCCTTGCATATGTATTTCTTATTTGAACCAATCGTGTAATTAGATTTATGTTTAATTTTCAGAATCTAGGATTTAAGATCGTGAATAATCTAATCTAATCTAATCTCTCGATTGTAATTAGTGTAATTTTCATTTATTTTTATTATCACAGCATGGGATTTGAATTACTGTATTATGTAATCTACATGAATAAAGTGATTGAATCTGAATCTGAATCTCTCTCACTTACTTAATCAAAAAATTCACTTATCTTACTCACTTAAATCTCACTTACTCTCACGCTTTACTCTTATTCGAAAAATAAATCGATTCATTCATTCATTCACTCACACACACTCACTCAGGGCCCTCACGTGGTTTTTTGGCGCCCTGTGCAAGATTTTGGCGGCCCCCCATTACCAAAAAATGTAATCTAAAATATTAAAATATATTCAAAGACAAACATGATTCTAGCTGCTTTGCATGATCACATTTTTCTCATTAAAAATCCCAATGTTATATGTGGTGTGACAAAAAAGATTGGCTTTAGGGACTTGCTATTGTATTGTTTCGTATTTTTATGTATTGGATACGTGATAAGCAAAAGCATACAGGAATTAATAGAAAATAACTAAAGGCTCTCTACATTGAACGTAACTGTCACATTGCACCGTACTTCATCATTAAAATATATTGAGATTCTAATTATTGATCAATTTATTTAATTTGCTTGGAAGCACAAAAGGGAGGGAATAATACATTTTTCACAGAAAAATATTGGGTATCATCATAAATATTTCATTTCACTGAAAATATAGATGTTTCAAAAAAAAATTGGAAACTCAATAAACAAACAAATCTAAGATTTCAGCCATTTTCACTGCTCTACCCAACTTTCTTGAATAACATTTGAAATAGTTCCGAATTCAGCCGGCAGATGGCAGCAGCAATAGGGTAACTTGCTTTGACTACCATTGGACACGCCTCCAAGCTCCACCTACGATCAAAATGGCCGAAAAAATTGGCTAGAAAAGTTTCTAAATGCAACCAGTAGATGGCAGCAGTTGACGGGTGGTGTCAGTTTTGACTTGGACACACCTTCATGCCCCGCCTGCTCTTTTCTTATTGGTTGACAGTGTTTCGTGAGATCTGTCTTAGAAAATGGCTTCTAGCAAGAAAATGATGGATGGTGTATCATACACTAGAAATTATGCTGATTTACTATTGACGATCTTGTGCTTATATAATATTTATTCAGGATGTTTAGATTCTATAAAGTTAGTATTTGAAGAATTTATCTATAGAATTTAGCCTCAGTTTGACTTTTATCGTGTAACTTGGGCCAGTAAAACTTAGACTTCAATAGTTTTATGCTGTATGAAATGAGATAGAAATATGATTTCGCACCCCTATCTCATACTCATTAATTCTATTTTTATACTATGAATATCATGAAATAAAACTCAAACTATTCATGGTCTAATTAATTCACCCACTCTCTTCTTCTATCTTTCACTTTCTCTTCTTAAAGGCAATTTATCTGTCTATCTCTTATCTTTCTTTCTCTATATTCTTAATCGTTCTCAATCTATACTCTTCTCACACACTCTCTATACTTTCTCTGTATCTCTCCATACCTCTTTGTCTTTCGTTTTACAATTATTAGCTTTCGAGCTCTTCCATTCTCTCTAAACAAGAGTTGAGTGTACGAGAGGGCCACCTATGCTCTAACTTCGCCCTGGAAAAAATTAACAGATTCAGCCATCTATTCAATCTCTTTCTCTCTCTCCTTTTCCTCTTTCTCTTTTTCCCCTTTTTCTCCCTTTTTATCTCTCTCATCTATCTCCCTCATGCTCTCTTTTTCTCTCTTTCTCTTTCTTCTATCTACTCACTTACGCTTCCCCTCTCTCTCTTGCCTTTCAAGAAACTCTCTTCAAAACACTCACAGAAGGTGTAACAGAACATAATAATAGTATTACAGTACGTATGTAATAGTATAGTATGTCAGCGGCACCCAGGTTAAACTGAGCAATTAATTCCATCCTTTGTAATCATAATACAGCCTCTGCCGCGAACAATGTGGCTACACCCCCTCCCCTCACACAACAGCATCAATTTACAGAGGCGTGAAAATTGTATTCAAATATTGTAGCATCTGTCAACCGTGTACCTCGCAGCCCTATTACAGACTGTTTTCAATGTCATACCGCCTAATAATTCCATAATTAGAAACTGTGGGTTCGTAGGTTGGTAGGCTTGAGTGTCATCTTGAAACGTTCCCAGGCTTAAATTTAATATTATCATTGTTCTTAGTAGAAGGTTGTGCTTAATGGGAGATCTTAAGTGTATCACCATGAGAAATAGCATTTACCATTTGATGATGCATGATGATTATTGTAAATTATGAGATGGAACGGGAATTTTTGGAATTGGCTATATTTTAGAAGTAGCTTAATTTCTAAATCATTTCAGGTTCTAAAACCATTATTACTGCTCTTATTCAAGTGTTGTGCTAAATGGGAGATACTGAAATAGTATAATATAACAAGGAGTAGCGAAATTTATATAGATTCCTAAAATATATTTTAATAAATAACAAATATTTAATACTTATTGGAGTATTAAATATTTGGAGTATTAATACTTATTGGAGTAGTAATTTCCTAGTATGAAACTTGCAAAGAGATCTCATGTAATCAGAACTATTCTATTCGAGTTTAAAAATGTTGTGTAATGCTGAGTAATGTGATGAAATCTGATAAAAAATGGGTGATTTTTTGATAATTGAAATTTATAAATCACCAGACCTATGTATGATTCGACATCTCGATTTTCTAATGAATCAGTGGTTGGACAACATCTTGTCTTTCCATTTATCATGTATAACTACCACAATATCACCTTCACAACTACTCAAAGAGCTATGTATAAATAAAAGGCCTACCAAGGATTCTTTTCCAATTTGATTTAGAAATAAGTTTAATCCTACGATTTAATTGACCAGTTTCGATTTTATTATTATACCTTCCAATATTTTTCAACATAGAATTTATCCTAATTCCATTAGGCTACATAACCTCAAGTATATTATTGATTTCCCTAATAATGTACCTACTTCCAGGTAAATGGAATTGCTATTTAACCTATTCCTATTGCTATTTCACCCATTTACCAATCAATTTCTCCTTCACTTTCAACTTTCACCTATACCTTATTCACTCACCTACTCACCTATTCCAGGTAAATGCTATTTGATAACATAACAGAATAGACAATATTTGTGGATGTCTCATTCAGTTTACTTACCATAATAGATGGGTTTTCCCGTCTTCTTCGAACTTGGCCTTGATAGTTTGTTGTCAATGTCGAATCTTTGCTATCTGAACTTCAACCTCTGTGGCTGCTTATAACTGCATTTATATTTCTGTCAAACAACAAACGTAAAACGTGAATCAACTGAATCTTCAAAGAGTTATCGCGCGTCACGGGTCAAAGCAGAAGAGCACACATGAAATTCCATGTTTTTTCCGCCATCCAATTAACACATAATACTACTCAACTCCATGTAACTTTCATCTTTGAATACATTGTATTCCCTATCTCATAACATTCTTACACTAATTCAGAAGTTACATCAAATAGTATACAGAGAATAACTTCCAAGAATAGGACGTATATGCTGTAAACAGCCTCTTTGTCGAGTCTTATAAATGAACGCGTTAATTTTCAATGAAGTCAGTTTTCTTCGAAGTTTTGTCGTTGACAAACGTCTAGTCTTCGAGATAAAGTGTAGACTCTTAATCACAAGGTCAATATTTACTGTTTGTTCGGTATTGTGGATTGAATTTGATCATATTTGAATTTCTCCATAATCGGTAAGTTTTATATTTGAAAATCTATCCATTTAAATTTACATTTTATCGTGATTTAAATTATTATATCGGATTGTCAAATAATCGGATAATCAAAGATTATGTTTGAAGCACATTTGTCATCCAAATTCATCTATCGATTTTTCATCATCGAATGATATAAATACAACTCTTAGGATACTATCTGTCTAAGCAAAAAATACATTCTGGCAACATGTGGAAATGTTTCCAGCTCGGCCAATATTACTTCAAAAATTATAAATTTTGTCACAAATTGTAGGAAACATCCTGACCTACAATTTGAGACCAGATTTATTATTTTTTAACCAATATCGACCAAGCTGGAGTCATCTCACCAGAATGTCTTCTCTGCTTGGACAAACTATAGACCTATAGGAGATATAGAATGCTGTGAACTGATTTTTTCCAAATCTTATAAACAACCAAGAAGAATTTCTCGGAGCAGCATGTTATTATAAAATTTGCGAATTCCTATGTTTAACCAGGAATATACTAGTTATTCATACTGACAGCCAGTATACTCATACTCTGGTCAAGTAAAGAAGACATTCTGGAAAAATAACTCCAGCTCAGTCAATATTGGTTCGAAATTAACGTCTGTCGTACTGTTAGTATAAATTGGAAGAGTAATAGTTTTGGGAGAAATTCTGTTGTTCTCTCCATTGTAAATTATCATTCAATAAATGATTATGATTAATAATTTTTCACAGATAAAAATGAGATTCACACCTCTCCTTATCGCTGCGGCAGTACTGATTGGTATGCTTTGTGGAACAGAATCAAAGCCAGCCGGAGATTTTGAGAATC
Source organism: Sogatella furcifera (assembly GCA_017141385.1). Classification (NCBI taxonomy): domain Eukaryota; kingdom Metazoa; phylum Arthropoda; class Insecta; order Hemiptera; family Delphacidae; genus Sogatella; species Sogatella furcifera. The sequence continues at coordinate 7,293,780 of CM029549.1, forward strand.
TATGCATTTGTCCAAAAATCTACAAACCAGTCTGCGCATCGAACAATAAGACTTACAGCAACGCCTGTCTCATGGAGTGTGCGAGAGGACTAACTAAGGGTGAGTCCAACTATGGGGGATTCACAATATTCCACTGGCGGCTCACGAAACAGGTGAAGTGCTGTACACTGTACAGTATGGCACTTCACTTGTTTCGTAGGTACTAGCCGCCAGTGCAATATTCAGACAGTTTATACTCAATTCTATCTACAGTATATTTCAATATTACGGCTGATTTGGAGTGAAACTGATTAGTAGAATTCATTCCTTGTTTTGCACAGTGAAGTATTACAATGATTAGATGATCAATTGAACAAAAATCAAGGATGGAATGAAGTGAGCAATGGAAGGTACAGTTGTTGCTTTGCAAACAAAAAAAAACAGGTGGTTGTAGAAAAATGTTTTTCTCCATAAACAGTTCTATTCAATATTGAAAATTTTCTATACAATTTGTAGTCGATAAGAATTGAAATCATAAGGTTATCAATGAGACTATCATTTTATCGCTATTTTTACTAAAGAAATGTTTTGTGCACTTTTCAATTACACATTATTGAGACCCTAATGAACCAATTGAAACAATAAAATCGTATACACCACCATTACATGTGGTGTACGATTCTGCAAATTTTGCAGAAAAAAACCCTGCGTACTGGACTTCTAGTCGATCAATTTTTTTCTCAATGCAGCTCGATTAATGATATCATAGCACCACAGAGAAGAATTTCTTTCTTCTTCTTATTTCCTTCTCTGTGGAGCATACACCGTGTTCTCGTTGATTAGGCCTATGTATAGTCTGTCCAAGCAAAGAAGACCCTCTGGCTAGATGGGAGAATGACTCAAGTTCGGTCAACATTGGTTCAAAAATTATCAATTGGATCTCAAATTGAAGAAAACAATTTCATCTACTATTAAGACCACATTTATAATTCTTGAACAAATATTGACCAAGCTGGATTCATTTTCCCATTTTGCCAGAGGCTCTTCTTTGCTTGGACCGACTATATCAATGAAAAGGTTTCTACTATTTAAGGTGGAATCTCTTTCAATTCACCTGTTATAGAGTGCTAAAACACAAAAGCCGTGTTCAATACGCTTATCTCATATTATTCTGGGGGCTGTAGGCTTCATCTCGTATGAGAACAAAAACTCCCATCTTTCCACTCACATCTTCAAACTCTTATAAATATTTCAATAAAACTATTTCATAGAAAGAAGCCTAATTCACTTTGATGTTCAGTGCTAATAATGCATGTACTGTATTTCCAATCATATCTATACATTGTAGGATCAGCAAAAAGGTATATGAACTCTTTCTTAGCAAGTTGTTGTTAAAATCATAACCGTAATAATTTATAAAAATTTACTAATGTAATCATTCATTTTATTTGTTTCTTATTTTTCTGTTATAGATTTGATACTAAAGCGTGATGGAAGATGTCAGCCCGACGACGGTAAAGAAGAGTTTAAGCCAATAGAAGCCGAGATTGTTGACAATTAGTGAGGTTTTTTTAATGATAGACTTTTGCTCTAAAGATGGACGAACTATGAACTTCTTTTCATAAATTGAGTATCTTCACCATGTGACACTCCATCAAAGTATATGCCTAGACAAAGCAGTGTGAACAGAAAGCATTCTCCATTCTTAAGGCTATGTTTTCTCTATGGTAAAAGTTTCTGGAGGTCCAACTTTACAAGGAACTAAGTGATACTATGAGAAGACGTATTTGAACGGTACTACGCAGTTTTGGGTCTAGGCAGTGAATATAAAGTATCTCTACATACTCTTTGGTCTAGGCCAGCAGACCTATTATTAATTTTAAATCACAAAAAAATAAATTTAGGAAATCTAATAATGTACTTTCCAAAGAAAAATCGCAACATCTATGGTATTTTCCAATTTAAATTTTGTAAATTTATTCATTAAACAATTTTTATACTACTGATGAGAATATAACAATATATTTCAAGTTAAACTTTTATACAAGTTTCATTGTTCTTTATCATATATACATCCTTTCTTCAGTTTTTTAATGAAAATTATAATTTTGAAATTATGGTTTTAAAATTCATAACTTTTAGGCTGAGGCCGCACTGCCGGTGGGTAGAGCCTGGAGGGTGGAGGGTAGTTGGTAAATCTATAGAACATACACACCATCCACAGTAATACATTGTATGAATGGTATGACGTCATACTGTTTTTTGAGGTTATGTTGTCCATATTTAAGAATTTCAAGATGACGGCTGAACACATACCATTCATAAGATGTATTACTGTGGATGGTGTGTATGTTCTATAGATTTACCAACTACCCTCCACCTTCCAGGCTCTAACCACCGGCAGTGCGGCCTCAGCCATAGGGATAGAAAAAAGCATTTTCAAATAAAGTTGTTAGCTAATAAATTGATGTCAGAAAGAGAAAATGCAGAGAAGAAAGCAAAAAATTCTTTAAAAAGCAAAGCAAAAATTTTGAATAGTGAATAATGATTAAAATATTGAATTTAAATTACTATGACACCCTTCAGATGGTTGAAATTACATTCCTCAATTTTTTTTCAGACAAGATTCCTTCAAAATGACCACTTCAGTGCACATTTTGAAAAAACAAAGTCGAACAATTCAGAAAAAACTGAGCATAATATTTAATCCAATTGAGCTCTACAAATAATATACATAAGTTTTGTATTAGTATTAAAAAACCAATGTCTAAAAATTCTGAGAAATCAATCTTTAGAAAAAATTGAGCTCTACTAATGATGTACGGTGAATGAATTTTGCATAAGTATCATATAGAGTAAAACCTGATTAGGAATAGTAATAGTAGTATAAGTAGAGTAGGATAAGTGATTAGTAATAGTGAACCTTATCAGTAATATAGGCTAAAAGAAACCTGAGGCATCTATACTCTACCTACAGTCTGTGTGAACCTTGAAATGCAGATAAGAATCCAATCACAGTTTAACAGATTTGTTTACAGATTTCCACTGTACTGAAGCATTAAAATTTTCACTGAGCAACCAAAAAATCGGCTGAATCTATTAAAGGAGGAACAGACAATACATTTCTATCTAACACCGCCTCCTCTGTATAAATTCAACAATATTCCCATTTCATTCCCTAGCAATATAGGCTTCAATAATGTAATAGCCAATAATTATAGGCTTCAACTGATATAGTCTGTCCAAGCAGAGAAGACATTCTGGCAAGATGGGAAAATGATTCCAGCTCGGTTAATATTGGTTCAAAAATTATAAATATAGTTTCAAATTGTGGAATAAAATGTTTTATACTTTTTGAGACAAAATTCATAACTTTTGAACCAATATCGACCGAGCTGGAGTCATTCTTCCATGTTTCCAGAATGTCTTCTTCCTTGCTTGAACAGGCTGTGATAATGCAACTCATAGAAAGCAATAAACGTCACAAGGAGCTGACTCTCATATGAACGGTTTCCAAGCCTCGCCTACAATAATTGAATACAAAGAGCAGCTGAGAATAGAGAATATGATCGAAGAGAATAGAGATTATGATCGAGGAGAATAGAAAGAGAGAATCACACAATAGCTGGTTGCTGTTTGTTATCCTCTGCAGAATGGCCATGATGCAATCAAGCGTTTATAGCTTTCCTCGTCTATCCTGGCAATTTTGTATCCTCCCCAGTTTGTCCTGCTGATCCTGGAGACAGGACTCTCTTGCTCATCCACTTCCCTTCTCTCTCCAATCACTTCACTCATTCCAGTCACTCTTTCTCTATCAGTTTCGCTTCTGCCTCGTGTCTACAGATCGTCCCTACTGGAAGTGTCATTATTTTGTGTATGGGGAAACTTCTTTCCTGGGTCATAGAAACAGGACACACTTTCTTACTCCATCTATCTTTAACTCTTTCTCCCGCTCACACACTTACTCACTCTCACTATCTCTCTTTCTATCATTCTCTCTCTTCTGCTCTCCTTCATATGTGGATCATTCAATGTGTTTTCATAGTCTATACTTTGTTCAATGAGCAAATAGTATAGTTTATCTCATTTTAAATGATCTGAATAAAATGATTAAATAATCATATTTTAGAATTTTAGCCAATTTATGTTTCACTCTTCATGTATATTGTGAATAATGTAATCTATATGATTCAATCTATTTTATTATTGATATATTATTCAATATAATCCAATTTTTCTTTTTCATCGACAATTATTAATGAAATATTATTTCTAACTTTCAATTATCAATCACTTAGTCTATCTCACTAATACTGTATCTCTCTCCCTCTTTCACTTAAGCAGATATTCACTGTAGTCTATTTATTTAAAATTTCAAGAAATAGACTGCATTATCAAATCTTATAGTCATCATTGTAATATGATAGGACCTACAATCCTGATTCCACTCTTAACAAACGGTATGCATCAAATAGACAATCTCTCCCTATCGGTATTCCTCTTACTATGTTTATCTTCTTCTTTAGTAAACATTCCTTTTTCTCTTCACCAACAAAATAGAATCTCTTTAGAATCCTTTTGATCTTATCCTGGTCATCTCATCCCCAATCTTACAAGATTGTAAAAATAGTTTCTCTAGCTATTCAAATCTTTGAGACAGAAATCTCTTTCTCTCTCATTTTTCACTTTCTCTCTTATTTCCGCTTTTTCTCTTCTTTCTTCTCTCTCTCCTATTTTCTACTTGTTCTCTTATTTTTCATTTCCCCTCTTACTTACTCTTTCTCTCCCTCTCTCTTCCTTCTTCATTCTGTTTCTCTCTCTTCCTTTTCAATTTATTTCTCTCACTTTTTCTTAATTTCCTTTCCTCTTCACATTTTCTCTATCTTATCTCCTCTTTCGCTTTTCTTTATCCCCTTCCTCTCTCACTTCCACAAGTACTCTGTCTCTCTTCCAGTCTTGCCTGTTTGTTACCCTTCCACAGAATACCACTCATCCCCCACTCCTTCATCCTTCAAACTGTTCCGATTCCTAGCAACAGGACCTACTCTCTCAACCACCCCTCACACCAATCCAATCTTCCCTCTATCTCTGTCCAATCACCAACTAACGCTGCTTAGAGAAGCGGAAAACCCCGAGAACTCGGCCACAGATTCGATATTGTTCATTACAAAGATCGACCAGTGGCCAGGCAGAGTCGATATTGTTTATTACAAAGATCGACCATTGACCATCGACCATCGACCGTCTCGTAGGCTTGCATAAACAGTGCGGTCCATTGTGTGTCAACTGACGCTTCTAACTAACTTCACACACTTCAGGACAGATCTGATCAAATTGGAGGCCTGATTGTGACTGATAATGTTATCGAACCTTTGGCAAGTCGACTGGCTATGATTGTTTTGATTTGTGATGTGTAACGGGTCGGTTATCGAATTGTGGTCCAATTTGTCACTTGACTGTAGTTTAAGCAAGAGAGAGAAGACATGCTTACAATATCGATAGTTACAATAACACTCGACAATGCCTCTAAAGAGCGCAAAACATGTTGTGTTTCATTTTATAAGAAAAAAAAATATTAGAAAGGGTACTGTGATTTCAATTTTTATTTACTAACATCAATATAAGCAGGTACTTGGAATCCTCATACTTAATTATGTTTTTTTGTCTACTATTTCCATCACATGCTGTGATTTACTGGGGTAGAGTAATTTCTTATAATCAATTATTATTGTTGGTTAATTCATGTTTTTCCATTCTGTTCTAATAACTTGTTCAATGACGTGTTTTGTGTAAATGGGGTCGCTGTACCCCATTGCTGTACAAACGATTGCTTAAATAAATAAATAAATATCAATATTAAATTACAATATCGAAAAGTATTTTAATGGAATGTCTTCTCAGCGTGCTTGAACTTTACCTCTGGTTCTAAGTACAGTATTAATGGCGGATGAAGCTGAGGGATGGTAGGTGTCATTATCAGACCCCCCCCCCCCCCAAGTCCCATCCGCCCTTCAGAATCACTCAATCTGTGATTATTTTTCAAACAAAGATCAACAGCCCATCTCTCAAATAAGTGTACTAGTGAGCCCCATGGGCTGAAGAACTCGCGTGCGAACTCTCAAAGTCAACTTATAGCTTTAATTATTTAAAAATATGAACCACAAATCATACTAACACGATACCTAGATTTATTCAATATTGAATGATTCCTTTTTGTGAGGATATAGTTTTGTACGGTATATTTTGATCAATCGTTTTCATATTTTGATACATCATTATCCGCAAATCTGTTGCCGCCAATGCACCAGAGTAGGCCTACTTGTTCAAGACGACTTGACTACAAGGATTCAGAGTAGACCTAATAACTGAGCAATTCTAACAAATTTACAAAATATGGATGTAATAACTTTTCCTTTTTTTCTGAAAACCATACATACTATATTGAAACTTCGTGTAGAGTTTATCCATTATTTAGGTAGCCTATGATGGAAAGTCTTAAAATAATAGAATGGCGGATTACAGGACAACTAAAGAGAATTCGGTGTTTTCCAATGACATGTTCTGTTTGTTTTAGCTCAAAGAACACCGTGATACTACCTTAGTTGGTTCTTTTTGGGACACTCTGTAGAGTCATATTGATCGCCTTTTGTTTTAAATTCAATAGAATTTTGTAAATTACCAATAGTGCATCGAATTAAGAACAGCAGATAAACCAGTAACAAACATTGTAGAGATTCGTTCAAGAATGGAATTTTTTGATTGTTCAGTATTTCCAATTGGATAAATCAAATGATAAATTATAATAGATCCCCTTAAGGCTGAGGCCGCACTGCCGGTGGGTAGAGCCTGGAGGGTGGAGGGTAGTTGGTAAATCTATAGAACATACACGGCATACACACCATCCAAGCATGAGGGTAGAGGGTGGAGGGTAGAGGATAGAGGGTAGAGGGTAGTGGGTGGAGGGTGGAGGGTAGAGGTAGGTAGATAGGTAGCCTCCACCCTCTACCATCTACCCTCTACCCTCTATCCTCCACCCTCTACCCTCCACCATCTACCCTCTATCCTCTACCAACCACCCTCTACCCTCATGCTTGGATGGTGTGTATGCCGTGTATGTTCTATAGATTTACCTTCTACCCTCCACCCTCCACCCTCTACCCTCTATCCTCTACCCTCCACCATCTCCCCTCCACCATCCCTCCACCCTCTACCCTCATGCTTGGATGGTGTGTATGCCGTGTATGTTCTATAGATTTACCAACTACCCTCCACCCTCCAGGCTCTACCCACTGGCAGTGCGGCCTCAGCCTAATAGCATTTTTCAAATCCCGTAGAAAAGCACGGTTGACTTATTTATTAATCTGGCTTATCAAAGCATGGAAATCAGATGGAACAACAGATTTCTTTCATCTAGAATACTCTTTAGAAATAACCAATGGTAAAATAATTCAAATTTGCCGCCTTTTGTCAGCTGTTCAAATGAATAGACTCCCATCACATGTTTGAACTTTGAAATCAATATTAACATATGATTTCAACATGAAAGTATTTTTTCATTTGATAACATTATTTTCATGATAGATAGCTCTTTCAAATTTGCCGCTCATAAATCAGCTGTTTTATTGAAATCAGATGGATTCTCCGAAAATAATCTATTCAAATTCCATATGACATTTTTTCTCAGCCGTGATTATTGTGTAGAAATATACGAGAGTATATATAGATATATTGTTGCTGAGAACTTATCCTTTTTACTCCTGAAAAAGGATGAAGGAGTTGATCGATTTCATTGTCCAACGAACTTGACCTGTATAAAGGTTCGAAGAATATGTGTTCTGAATTTGAAGTTGATTAATTGAGGCGTTCGAAAGTTATTGTCGAACATACAAACAAACAAACAAACAAACGAACGAACAGACGGACAACGACTCCGGCGTCTAGTCAAAAGAAGGAACTCGCTAACGCTCTTTCAATCATACACTGTGTATGTATTTCAGATCGCTGAAACATTTGAATGCAATCAATCTGAAATCAATTAACTCGTTAACTAATTCCTTCTTGCTTTACAATTGCGACTTGGTTTCCGAGTATTTTGAGCAAAGGATGAATGAGTGATGATGAAGGTTTAAGATGTAGGTTATATGTCTATCCACAATGATGCATACAGTTTATATTCATCAAAACTCATCAAAGTTGCTACGTCTTTGCAACCAGCCAAAATACATCAGCTCAATACTAATTTCATTTTATCTATTCATTGCAACATTTACATAATCAATTTGGAATTGATTGAAATGATCTGGGAGATAAGAAATAAGCTTATTAATTAATAATTTTTGACTCTGACAGGTAATAATGCATTAGTGAGATTTGGTCGATTGTTTAATACTGAAGAAGATATAATAATAATTGTAGAAGACCAATAGACACGAAGGAAGAAAACAACATTCAATTGTTTGAAACTTATCTTCACTTGTAGTGAAGACTTCAACACCAGCATGTAAGGTGATAAATTCTCGACAATAATATGTAGGCTACAGACAGTTGATGAAGTTTGAGAACTGAATTGGAGTGAAATAGATTTAAAAAGGCTCTTCCTTTCAAGAAAAAAACTAGAATGAGTTCCCTCACAGTAGCAAGACCAGATGAAGTGATGTGGTTGGGCCAGTTCTATCAAATTATGAAAATTAACTTTGGTCATTTATCCTTTATTATCCAATAAAAAATAACTTTGGTCATTTACTCTTTTATTATTCAATAAAAATCAACTTTGGTAATTTACTCTTTTATCATTCAATTAAAATTACCTTCGGTCATTTACTCTACTAGTATTTATTGTTCTTCCCAGTGCGAGATGCATCATGATAGTTACTGGAACTACAAAAAGTTACAGATTCAAATTTCAATCTGCAAAGAGTGAAGCGGAGATGAAATTGAGCACTTGAGAAAGTTTGTCAATGAACGGAAATTGTGTTCATAAATCACTTTGTCGGCGCACAGGTGGGGATGACATTGATAGTCGACGACCGTCTTTGTCAGGTTCCGGCAGGTGATAAAACAATAATAAAGTCCCTGTCAGGTATTGGCGGATTACCACTCAATAAAATGAGCGAAACTCATCTATTCAAATGACATACTTCTTCACTTTTATACAGCGCACTTCTATTTACACTAAATAAAGACATATAAAGTTGTCCTGGAACTTCACCCTGAACTAAATGGTAGAGAGCATTATTACGGTACGTTTCCAAACTCACGTCTTTCAATTTCCTGATTAAAAGTTAGGAATGAAAAACTATGAATACATTGAAAATGATCCTACCTCAAGGTAGGGACTTTCAGAGAAGTCCTTTAAGGACTTTAGTACTTTTATAAGGATTTTTAGTTCAATAATCATTATCCTTAACTGATCTAGACTTATAATTCTATTTTTAAGATCACTTTCGAAAGAAATAAACTATAAAACTTACTTTAGAAGTAGTAGGTAATCAAGTTACATGGCCTACTACCTACATAAATTTCATAACAATCCCCCTGAATTATTTGACTGGCTACGAATTGAATTCTTAAGAAAAGTGGAAAAGTCGCCAGAAAAGACAGAAAAAAATCACAAAATCTCAGTCTGTTCTTATTTAATTCAATTACTAGATTCTCTGCACGGTACGGTAAAACGACCAAATCAAAATTAGTTGGAAGCTATAGTCTGTACAAGCAAAGAAGACATTCATGCAAGATGGGAAAATCCGGCTCGTTCAATATTGGTTCAAAAAAATTATGAATTTGTCTCAAATTGTGGGAAACATTCTGCTCTAGAGTTTAAGACAAAATTTATAATCTTTGAACCAATATTCACCGAGCTGGAGTCATTCTCTCATCTCACCATAATGTCTTCTTTGCTTGGACAGACTATAATATAAGTTTGTTAAAAACTGAATATACAACGAAAATTAGTATAAGGGTACTATCTCACATCTGTTTGATAAAAATTGGATTCAAGATGAAGTTGTGCTGTCTGCTGTGAGCTGTGAAGTAGGCGGATGAATATCAGTGTGCTAATCAAGTAATAGAAGTTTTAACTCGGTTATAAGTTGACGGCACAATAAGAGAACGGCAGGAGAGCCCAGCATAGGTCTAATATGTCTTCCAATTAGCTTGGTAAAGTGCTGAACTGAAACTTCGGTGTTAATAAGGAGCGCTCTACACTCAGTGACAATGAAATCTGCTCCACTGAATTAATATCAGTTGACTGACTATGTTAGTCGCAGACGGCTCGTGCCCACGAAACAAGTGAAGTGCCCGTATCTTTTACTGTAGAGCACTTCACGTGTTTCGTGGGTACGAGCCGCCACAGGAATTAATATCAGTTGACTGACTATGTTACGCATTGTAATCAGCCTGGATAACTCTTATCACGTTACTCAGTAGGAGACAATGACGAATAAAGTTCTGTTATCTCAGTACAAACACATTTTTGTCCTCCATAATGACGAATGAATGAATAATTTTCATCATGAAAGGAAAAGCCTGCGATGTATGTCGACACTTAAATTTGCTGCATCACAAGATAAAAGTATCAATGAGATTGAAATTGTACCTTATTTTTTCAATCGTAATAAATTGTGTTCATGTGAATGTAGGTTCAATATTTCAAGTGAACAAAGTTTGTACTTTTGAAATTCTGAATAGGATATCTTTAAAGGTTTTATACTTAATAGGAATATACAATTATGTAAAATAGGAATATCTTCAAAAAGCCTATTGATTTTCAACATTGGGAATTGAATAAGAAAACAAAAGCAAAATTATTCTATCTCTTTGAAATCTTTCGGACATAGGCACACCTATATCACACCTGAATAAAAATTCTAGTGCAGTTTTATTTTTGTCAACAGTCTACACCGACAGATACATCTTTGATAAATAAAATGAAAAATCACACACCCTTTTTATAAAAAACTTTAGAAGTATAATTTTCATTTTAAAAAGGGTATTTGTTTTTTCATTTTATTTATCAATTAATTTAAATAGCCCTAAGTTTAAAGTTCAATTTTCAGATACATCTTTCTATAGTCATCCAATCCACCTAATACAATGAGAGAAAATCTAAAAGGCCATCAATTTCTGAAAATCCTCAAGTGTTTATTCATCCAGTCTCTTTCAGATTTCATTCAGATTTTGCCCCTACTGGTTCAACAATTTGACCGAACATATCCACTGAACAAATAAACAGAGAGAATGATACAAGCAAAACAAAATGAATGGTAGCAGACTGTTGGTTTTATTTGCACAGATAATGTTCAGTTAACTGTCATGAAGCTGAAGGTGTGAATACCGTACCGGTACGCTTTTGGGAGCACTTTGTTGTATTCATCAATTTCAATTACGTAGAGATTGTGGACACATTGTTGACTTTGATAACATTTCAGATGCTACAGTTCCTTTGATTATTTTTGACTTTTGTGCTCCTACCAACATCTCGCTAACAATAAATTTTCAAATAGTCTGACACTCTCTGTCTGTTTTTAACCCTGATCTCTTTCAGTCACATTTTGGACGAATGTGATTCACTGTTTCTCTTTCTTTAAATTTGACTCACTCATCCAAATGAATACTTTCATTCATCTCTTTCGGTCTGTCCAACACCGACCATTCTCTTTTTGGTGTTTAATTTGAAATAACTCAGACAAGTCCTATACGGAATTTAATGAAACCCGAATTCACAACTTGTGTCAAATATTGTCTGTATAGAGCCTCCCAGCGAGTAAATTACAGTACACTAGAATTCAGGTCACGATTTCTAGCCATGAGTGAGTTTTTGATGACAAGAAAGTGTCAGTAAGATAAATAAATTTTTATTTTTCAGTAAACAAATAATCAAAGAAATGATAAAATAGAATTAAATAATCAAAGATAATCAATAAAGAAACAAGGGATAGGAAATAGAGTAGAATGTGGTAAAGAGAAAGAAAATCGAATTTTTCCTGATCAAATTTTTGAAAAATTGGAAGAAAAATGAGCGGAATTTCTCTATTTACTTGATACCGTACTGATCATCGTTTCATCTTACCTTGATAATGATGTTCGACTTTGCGAATCAACATTGCGTGAAAACGATTTCTAGCTCATCTGATTATCATTTTGAACAATTTATTGCTTAAGTAGTCCATTGTTCAGTAAAGCTAAAAAATTTTAACCGATGATGATGTCAGTGAAGAGATACTGGAGTAGTGAAATACATGCTGACTGAGCAGTGATAGGTTGTCAAATTGTAAACTCTACTGATTTACAACTGAGGACTACTACTTTAGACAAAAATGATTAAAGAAATTGAATAAACAGTTTCAACAGTTGAGATCAACAAGTTAGAAACAATATAGTTGATTATAGAGTATTTCTAATCATGGATTAAAACTAATCTCCCTTGGTGCAATTCAGCATTGAAAATCAAAACTTCTTAGGAAGTAGGTGGGAGTCAATATAGAACAATAGAGAATAAAATACATTTTCATCATTGAAACAAGATATCTTTGACACTGCCTTTGTTTGGAAAGCTTTTCAGGTAGAACAAGAAGCGATTGATTCCTCTTCGGGTGAACTTTCAAACATCATAACATTTCGAACAAAGCACCTGCTAATTAAGCCCTTTCAAATTTTCTCACAAGGATAATAAGTTATGAAATTCAAAGCACGGCTCCGTTGCCAGAAATCAATTCAAAAGGATGTTGAACATTTCGAAAAGTCTTACCATTCCAAATTGAGAATTTATAATATGGCGATTTCCCCGCTGAAGCATAGTCTGTTCAAGCAAAGAAAACATTCTGACAAGATTGGAAAATGACTTCAGCTCGGTCAATATTGGTTTTAAAATTATAAATTTGGGCTCAAATTGCGGTACAGAATGTTTCTTACAATTTGAGAACAAATTTATAATTATCGAACAAATATTGACCAAGCTGGAGTCATTTTCCCATCTTGCCAGAATGTCTTCTTTGCTTGAACAGACTAATTTATGGTACCGTATTGTTTGAATATTCTCGAACACTTCCGCCAGAAATATTATTCGAACTCATCGTTCGATTTCTGATGAAAAAATCTCAATGGGGAAATCCGGACTTTTCTTCCCCTTTCCTGCGAAATCTGCTACTGTTCAATTTAGTGGAAACGCTTTTCAAACTTTTAAGAGTTGCTTCGATATTCTCTCTTCACAAGGAAATTGAGTTTTTGGCGCTATACAGCTTTGTTCCCTATACACCTTCAACCTTCCTTTTCAGTACAAAACAAAAACATCTCGATATTATCTTTTCTCTTCACTTATTGTTTGCTAGCCAGTGGCGCGGAAGGAAACGACTGTTGTTGAAAAAGTTGAAAACTGTTTGAATTTCAATCAGTTGTTGAGAGATTTACATTTTTTATTGAAACCAGACGGTCTGGAGCTGATACATTTAGGGCTCTATAGAAAGTCTTAGATATAACTTTTTCTTCAGAGCATGAAGAAAAAATAAAACTCTTTCTATAGGCAACAGACTTATTGTAGACTGGAATAACAATGTCAAATGAGTTTCTGCTACTAAAAAAATGGATGCATGCCAACGGAAGAATTTCCATTTGAAATAGCTTTGAAGAAAAATTTATCCAATTTCGTTTCCAAGTGAGTAGCCTAGGCTGTACTGCAGCAGTCACCGTACTATAGTACCTAATTGCAGAGTTTAAAATTTTTTATTTCAGTCCACTCCAAAGTTTCAATAATAAACCAATTAGTTAAAACTTCAAATTATTTATAAGATTGTGATAATAATGATTATAGGCTATTCTAATAATCAAATTATTTTTTTCAATTAAATTATTATCACACAGTGTTATTATTATATCTTGAATTATTCTAAAGAATAAAAGATATTGCCAATTCTGTGTTTCTGATAATTATTAAATTGATAATTTCCCTATAGTGGTGTTTTATAAGAGTAAAAATTGTGTGAATCTAAATTTGATAAGGGACACAGCCTGAATTTGGACATTTTAAACCAAATTGGAATATTAGAAGTTTTGGGCGAACGCCTGGTTTTCTATTCCTTATTTTGGTAAAATTAAACAAATAAAATGATGGCGATTAATATTAAATGTGAATCGACTTGTTTTACATTATTTTCCAAATATTGAAAGATACTGATTTTTCTGCAAGAAAAACTTTAATTTTTTCAAGCTAGAATAATTGTATAGCGTACCGGTACATTAGTACATATGAAATACAGCGATATTCTTCTTTCTGCTATTTTCAGCACCTTACTTGGAATCACCAAACCGAACCAACGTTGGAAATCAGTTGAATAAAATGGTGATAAATTTTCCCTTGAAGGATGAAAAGAGCTTGTCGGTAGAGCCAGTCGTCTTCAGCTTCACACGCTCCATCGAATGTGAAAGAGAGCTTTTCAAGGATTTATTATGGCTTTGAAAACTTGGATTTACTTCGAAATCAGTGTTCGTTGGAATTTAGTTCTGCATTATTAATCCGAAAACTTATTCAAACATTTGTCATCCTTCAAAGGAGTCCAACTCGAATTCTGATCATAATGCCACGTTCACACCGGAATGTTAACATAAAATTTGTTAATAACTTTTTTTAATAACGTATTAATATATAGACTTATATATTATAAAACTTATTATATAAAAGTTATTAACATTCCGGTGTAAATATGACTTAAGAACCATCTTTTCACTCGAAATTTTCATCTTCCAAGTCTTTTTAATTTAATTATGTAGGCTACATGTTTCAATGAATAGATGAAATGAAATAAAATTGAATGGAATTTTTTTAATGTTTTTGTTCGTTTGATAGATCAATAAGTCATATTCAATCCTCCTAATCCAGGGTCCAGCAGAGAGATTTCAATCCTTGAATTATCCAGGACTGATGTTTAATTTAATCTTTTGTTATTATTTTGCTTCATCTATTAACATACTTTCAGTGGTAGCCGATAACAAATTCGATAACAATTTACAAATTCGATTTGTAAAATGTAGCTCTTTATGGATAATTTTCACATACAAGATTTAGTATACCTGATTAAACTTCAATATTTCCTTTTTCTTAGGAAACTTTATCAATGTTTTCTGTTAAAATAATAATCATGGTACAGTACCCTTTTTAAATTAGTTTTATTTAAGCATAACATGTTTCGACTCATTTGAAAATTACTCTTATGAGTCGAAACATGTTATGCTCAAATAAAACTAATCTAAAAAGAGTACCCTACTGTGTTTATTATCTTAAACAGAAAACACTTATTAAACTAATTTATTTATATTCAAGTTATAACGATTACACCAATTTTTACATAGGGTACAAGACATTGGAAAAATATAAAGATAAAAAGACAATGAAAATAAAAAAATATATAATATATGCAGTATAAGCTAAAAGCACAATTTCAATGATGCAATACCAATAGCAATGAAAACAATAATAAAATCAGAAACATTCAACAGCAACATGCGCAACAACATGAGGATAAAATAAAACATATTTAGATAATATAAGCTTACAGTATTAAGTATGAAAAAAGAAAATCCTAGGATAATATACAGTAGAATAAAAAACTAACAAAATAATGCAACAAGTTAATAATACTTGTATGAAATACTATGTATGAAAGTAAAAAAGCTCAAAATAAAATGATAAGGTAGAAATAAAAACTAGCAAAGCATTATGCAGAAAGTGAAGCAACATAGATAATACCTTTATTCTAATAAGAACACAAGTGATGCAGTAATAGTAATAATGAAGTAGACATAAAACTAAAATCAAGTTATTTATTAATAATATTATCGAAAAAGAATGTTTCAATAAAAAAAATCATGGTTCAAATACAATGAAATTGAACGCTTTAGAACTATGAATGGGAAAAATTGCCATTTTTGATGGCCTTTAATGATAGAATGGAATGGAATGGTTTATTTTTCAAAAAGAAACATTTGTGTTACACATATTTTGTACCAGCTGAGAAGCAAGTAAAGCAAGCTTTCAATTGATACGAATGTCTTAGCTTACACTAAAGTGTCAACTCATCCATCTTGATCATTTTCAAGATTTAGAAGAGGCTACTTGAGAACAGGTGGAGCAAGCAAGTAGAACAAGTTACAAGAAAATTTATCACAAGAAATTCAGTAACAATTCAAAAATCATAATATAGCCTACTCAAAGTTTTTTTTTTAAACATAAAGTCTCATTGGACTATTTTCACGTGTTCAACTCCAACAGCTACTGCTTGTTTATCTTACCGTAGGCCTTGTACTGAGAGATTATTATAGTGCTAGCGGCATGTTGTATGTGACCGGAATAATATAATGTACAAAGAGTCACACGGTATTACGTTGTATGTTCACATAGGATCAGAACTGTAATATCCAGCCCGAATTGTAATACCTGTCTGTCGATGTTACATGTGAGTGTGTGTGCGCGTGTGTCCGTGATCAGTTCGGTTTGATGCAAACGCTTTGTAGAGCCATGCAGCAAATCTGTTTTGCATGCATCAGCAGGTTTAATACTTGATAGCAACTTGCTTGCAATATATAACGCCCTTTGCTCAAATTAGGCCTATATGAGAGAAGGCCTATTGATGTTCTATAGTTCTTACAACTATAGATTTCATTATTATTATTATAATTAATTCATTATTATTATTATTATTAATTCATTATTATTATTATTATTAATTCATTATTATTATTATATATAATAATTATTATTATTATTTTCGGATGGACACGTTAAGCCGTCGGTCCCGGCTGCCTAAAAACAGTCGTTAAGTCATGTCAGAGGCCCTGGAATTGATAAGGACCGACCTGAAAACTCTGACACCAGACCTGAGCCAGCCAGGTTACACGAATATTATTATTATTCTTATATAGTATAGTATAAGTAGGCATTGCTGTAATATAATCTAATCCATGATGATAGAAAAATTACGTAAATTATAAAAAGTAAGCTAGGGTGCCAATTTTAGGATACCTAAATGTTAAATTATATCCTATCTCTTTTAATCTCAAAATTGTATTATTTGAGTAACATGTCATAATTCATTTATGATATTGATATCCAAGACTTCACACTTAGTCCATCTGATAAAAAAATACAATTTTATGATTCCTTATCCAGTTATAACCCTTATTGATGAAAAATTGCGTTTTTTAGCATATTTTTCCAATTATCTCAATAACCGTTAAAGTTACAAACTTTGAACTGGTTTCATTGAATTCCTCAGCTAATTTTACATAGGAATTGATTATCTTAGAACCTCACTACAACCTCTAAAAAATTAGAAAAATCAATATATTTTGAAAAATCTCAATTTTCCATTGTTATCTCGGTAACAAAGCGATTTTGGGGGTTGGTCCCATGGAACTTTTTTGTCTACTTGGTGTAAGGAATCAGCCTGAGGAGTATTGCACATTCCTCCTGAAACACCCTGTATAGGATAGGTAAGCCTAATCAGATATTTTCTACAAACAAATTTCCATCTTGGAAAAGTTTTTCACTTCTTAAAAATATGAAAAATACTTCAAATAAAATGTATCATAAATTATACTGGTAGCCAAAGACAATATATATTATTTTCAAATTATATTCTTCAGGCTATGAAAATAAACTCTATTCATATATTACGAAATATTACTGAGTTATTTATTATATTAGTGAAAGTTTGGAGCCTGATGTATCTATTACATCGAATACAAAGAAGTTAAATTTTATTCGATATTGACCCTATAACTAGGAGAGGATCCAACAGGTGTATCCTATGTAGAACTTACAGCCTTGTTTTTCTGGAAACGATTTCAAGATATTTCTTTATAAAAGGAAAATTTCTCTTGAAGTTTTAAACCCCAATATACGTTCTCCCAAGTACGGTAATCTTGAGTGTTTCTCTACTAAAACGTTTCAAAGTGTTCTTTCGAATACAATACTCCCTAGCTATAGAATGATCATTGTTTATTTTTAAACGAAAAACTGTGTATAGTCTGTTCAAGCAAAGAAGACATTCTGCAAAGATGGAAAAATGACTTCATCTCGACCAATTGCTTCAAGAAATATAAATTTGGTCATAAATCGTAGATAAGAATTTTTTCTACAATTTGAGACTAAATTTATAATTTTGGAATCAATATTGACCATGCTGGAGTCATTTTCCAATCTTGCCAGAATATATTGTTTGCTTGGGCAGACTATGCCATAAACACTTCCAGTTTACTTACCAAA
Source organism: Sogatella furcifera (assembly GCA_017141385.1). Taxonomy (NCBI): domain Eukaryota; kingdom Metazoa; phylum Arthropoda; class Insecta; order Hemiptera; family Delphacidae; genus Sogatella; species Sogatella furcifera. Next base: position 7,312,012 of record CM029549.1, read on the forward strand.
GGATCATAGTTTTCCTTTGTAGTCATAAAGAATAATATTTTTCACTTTAGAGTTGTATCACCAACTGCTAGTATACAACTTTCTCTGCAATGCAGGGCAACAAAATAATAAAGTCAATGATTTCACTCACTGACGATTGAACCAAGAATGCTCGCTTTGTTTTATACTCCACAGCTATAGTTTGCGCAAGCTTAGTAGATACGCAGTTGAATACACATTACATTGTGACGGCGTGTCTTCTCAGTTTGCGCGAACTGCTTTGCAAAGTGTATTGTCGCATAAGCCTTCTGCAGTGTTGATTTACTTGCTGCCCCTGGCTCGGGGGAGAATCGACAGGCAAAGCTGTCTTGTTTGTTCAGTTTAATAGCTTTCCGTGAAGGCACTTGCCTAAATTAGTCCAATTCTAAAACAAACCCCCCCCCCCCTCCACTCTTGCCAACACGATCTCCCAACAGAATACAATATTTTTGTGTTTTTAAATTTGAATTTAATACAAAACATTTTCGTGATGGTAAAAACATTAAACATTACACTTTAGGTTACATGTTGATGTAATAATTGATTTCAAAGTCAGTCGCTTTTGGATTTTATGGGGAGATTTCATGAGGAAGGTTTTTGTAACCTGTTTGACGCTGTTGAACTTGTTAAGTCTGTCCAAGCAAAGAAGGCCCTCTGGCAAGATGAAAAATGACTCCAGCTTGGTCAATATTTGTTCAAGAAATACTGATTTGGTCTCAAATTGTAGATCAGAATGTTTCCTGAGATTGATACCAAATCAATAATTTTTAAGAAATATTGACCGAGCTTGAGTCATTTTTTTATCTTGCCAGAGTTTCTTCTTTGCTTGAACAGAACATACCTTGATTATCACATTGGAAGCACACATGCGCACACTTGCATTACCTATAACTAGATCGTTCCAGAAGATCTTCCTTATGAAATCACCACTACTATAGTCTGCCCAAGCAAATAAGACATTTTGGCAATATAAGAAAATGACTCCACCTAGGTCAATATAAGTTAAAAATATACAAATTTGGTAATAAATTATAGATCACAATGTTTCCTACAATTTGAAACTAAATTAATAACTTTTGAACCAATAATGACCGAGCTAGAGTCATTTCCCCATCTTGCCAGTACGGCTTTGCTTAGACAGATCATACTCTTATTTCTACGGTTTTGTTTGTCTTTCAGTTTATATGTTATTTTTTCTCTTTGCAAATGAAATGAACATAATAATGTAATGGACAAGGATGGTGTTATTGGCGGAGAAATGTGAATCGGTGATTTCATTCATAACTGTTCCGGTTATGGGTTCGATTCCCACTCTTCCTGGCATTACAAATATTATTTCGATTTACTCATTGCAATTTCAGCTATACGCAGTCCACTCCGCCCGTCTATTCCTTACTCTGTTAATGCTACAAACTGTGGAAGGGGAAATCGGGTTTCCCTTTTTCATGTGAAAAGTAATTTCTGCGGACTTCAAAAGTCAATAGATAAAGCAGAATAGTACACTCATACTTAACAAACACATAAGCAAGCTTTTACGAGTTAAGTGTGAATATTATGTGGAATCTTAACAAGATACCTAAATTAACTAAATATATCAAGTGTAAAAACGTTATTTTTCTGTTCCAAAAACTCAAATAAAACTATGTGGAAAGTCTTAGTTGAAATTAAAAACACGCAAAATGTTTTGAGGGGTTGATGCCCACATGAGCTCTTGAGTTTGTGCGTGGGTGATGTGAGGTATGATAGATGATGATGATGATGATGATAATAATAATAATAATAATAATGAGGGATGACGACTTCTTATAAGTATCTAAGGTTAAACAAAAATCTACAGCTACTGGTGAAAATTCAACAAAATAACCACAAACTACCACCGCTACTGATAATAAACAAAACTAGATAGAATACAAGAATAATATTCTTATTAGTTTGACGCAAATTGCCTACTTTCAACTTCCCAAAAAATTAGCTCCAAACAAACATCAACTCACCAGGTTATAATTTCTGTATTATTTGTTCATTTTTCGGCACAAGTAAAGGGTTAGAGTAAAACTCTTTCAATAAATGTTGTCTTCAGTATACTCAAGTCCATTTAATATACTTCTGAAAGTGATTAACAGATAATAAAAATATAATTAATAATTCATCCAAAATGAAAAACATGGTTTCAGATGTACTGATTCATAGAAAAGAGGTAGCGACCACCAAACAATAGGGAAAGTACGATTGTAGTGATTAATGATGTTATTGTGAATTAAACCATTGTAGTCTAGCAATATCAAATTCAATTGTTGTATAGGATTTTTTTTTAATACAGTAATAAGTTATAAATAATTAACAATAATATTGACTGCTGCCAGTTATTTGATTAGTGATATACTTTTCTGTACAATTTGGTGGTCGCTAAGTGATTACAGTTTATTCATTTATGTAAGAAGCAAGATGGCGCCACTTTCGTCCAGAGTAGTATAATTTTACTTGCTGAATCCTGCCAATCCTACCCTATTAGAATCTTTATCAGTTCTCAATCCTAGTGACGAATGACTGAATTCCTCAGTAGTCTGGAAAAAACAAACTTCTGATAATTTATGTTTCAATCAAACATAAGAAAAACTAGGCTAACAGAGATCGCAATAACAACAAAAAACACAACACAGTGTGAAGAGATTAGATTAGATTTCTTTATACAAGCGGATAACATAATAAAGTATTACATATTTTACATTACAATACAAACTAGTAAGACAAATTTTTCGATAAATTTCACAAAATAGAAACTTTTAGTAAAAATTCAAGAAAAAACGGTAATGTAATGAATGCAAAATTTACAAATATTAATTCGAGGTCTGCGAAATGGATTAGGAGTGTAAGTTATCTAAGTAAAAAGGCGAAGTTTGGACATATACATATGTCCATTCTTGGGAAAGGATATCAAGGATATTAACACTTGGCCTTGCATACAGATAGAGTAGAAGTTATAGAAACTATATTATTATTCCTTTTAAGCCTAATTATTATAAAGGGGGAAACTTATTTCCTAGAAAATTCATTCCTAATCATATAAATTTCAACATACATAAATATGAGATAGAGACAGAAAAATACTCATTATTCAGTATGTTTGGACAATAATATTATCCCCCAACTGAGTAGTAAAATAGTGTAAGTTAGTTTATGTGGGATTGTATCAAACATAATAAACTCTGGTCCAAGTTCACTACAACGCTAGTTAAATGGAATTTGAAATAGTTCATACAGTTTGGTGCAAACCAATCACCTCAACCTTTTTTAGTCTGTTTCAGGCAAATCTCAAACTATTAGCTCAACTGTTTTTAATACAGTATTTTCAGAAAAAGCCTTTTCAATGCTAACACTGAATGATAGGTTAATCATAAATAGAACCAGTGGAAGTAAATTGGATCAACATGATATAGTTCATAGTCGGTCCAAGCAAAGAAGACATTCTGGCAAGATGGGAAACGACTTCAGCTCGGTGAATATTGTTTTGAAAAATATAAATTTGGTCTCAAATTGTAGATCGGAATGTTTTCTACAATTTGAGACCAAATTTATAATTTCTGAACCAATATTCACCGAGCTGGAATAATTCTCCCATCCTCCCAAAATGTTTTCTTCGCTTGGACAGTCTACTATAGCTGGTGGAAATTGTTTATGGAAGTTAGAACTCACCTTGTCCGCGAACTGGTTTATACCCATTGAGTAGGATACTTCTTTGTTGGCGTATTTCTTGTTATGTTCTTTGACTTTGGCAACAGTAGCATCAAATATTTGCTTTCTTGTACGCTCTTCTTCTGGAGTATAATTTCTATTAAATTTGATCTGCAAGAAATAATTGTATAATAATAACAATAAATTCGAATAATACAATAAATAATTCTACTCAAGCAGAGAAGATATTCTGGCAAGATTGGAAAATGAGTGAAGGTCGGTCATCATTGGTTCAAAAATAATAAATTTGGTTTCAAATTGTAGGAAACATTTAAATCTACAATTTAAATTTAATTACAATTACAATTTAATTGACAGAGCTTCATTCATTTTCCCATCTTCCTATAATATCTTCTTTGCTTTGACAGATTATACCAGGTCGATGTATTGATTATAATCAACACTTATTATCATCAGCATTGATTAAGTGCAGTTTCTTATTCATCAAATACGAACACAATTATGATCACAATTAGCAATGATCAACAGTGACAGTATAGTATTGTAATTCATAATCATAAACAATAATTATCATCAGCATGATTGAATAAATTTTGTTATTCATCAAATAAGTTAACTCACGAACACAATATTATTATCATTAAGTACTAGCAAAGATCAACATTATGGGTGATAGTTTAGGGGCAGTATAATAATAAATTCTTGTTTGGATTGGAAAAAGAGCTCTAGGTGGACTAGGCCTAATCTATTCTGAAAATTTCGAAAATCATGGAATATTCAAGTTTTTAGTTGGCCCTACATCACAGACAACATGGATTTATTGACTATTTCAAATTTATGCAAACGTTGTACCGGTACGTAATTGAAAATAGCTACTCCAATAATAAAGCTGATTAGTTTTAAACCGTAATACTACACTACACAGTATTTTGGTAATTCATTTTCTCACGTAAATAGAAGCGCACTGTTGCCGTTTATCAGCTGTAATTGCTCAGTAATCACATCAAATTCACCTCCTCTCTCTCATACTTCTGGCAGAATTGTACATAGAGGAATGATCTTTTAACTATGATTAATCTCCATAATTTAAACATAGTGGTGAATTCAAGGATTTTAGAATATTTTTTAAAATTGCAGATTATGCCCTCAAAAGCACTTTTGCTTTGTCGTGGGTAATGTATGCTATATTGAGTGTTATAGTATTATAACCACTGCGCCAACCTGGCCAAATTAGTACAAATAAATAAATAAATTTAGTATAGTATTAGATAATATTCAAGAATTTCAGAGAAAACAATGAGATCTCCGATAAATCATAGCATATACTGTAAGTTGAATCATGTGAGCAATATAACTTATGCATGATTCTATCAATTTTTTAACTAACCTTGAATTTTTCCCAATCATAGTCCTCCTCCTGCTCCTTTTTATCCACTGGAGATGCCATTGTTAATGCAGCAAGAGCAACGATCAACAACAATAATTTCATTCTGAGATTGAACAGAAACCCTGAAAACAAACAGAAAAAATAGAATGATAAGCTGGAGTGACTGTTAGCGGTCAAAAATTTGTGACTTCAACTGAGATAATCAACCTATGAACCTATCCACTTAGAGAACTTAATAATTCATTGAATATGAAGATTTGATTTGGAATCTGGATAACGTTGAATGAGCTAATCTATATAACTTTTTTGTAAAACTTCAGGATTCAGTAACTTAAGTTAGTGATTAGGTCGATCATTAACAACTGAGTTAAGCGCTGTAATGAAATACTAAATTCATATAAGTTTAAGACTTAATCGAATATTGGTGAGAATACATTAATAGATCGGATAAGATGATTGGATGATAATTGATCAAAGCTTGGAACCAAGAGTTGGCCTACTAACTTAACTAATTACAAAATATGAAATGTTACCATTATTCTCTTAGTAGTTCAACGACAATATTTCAAGTAGATTTCCAATGTTCAGTAACTTATTCACTTCAGAACAAGAACAATTCAAGTTGATCGATAAATTGTGCAAAGACTTACAATGATGTGACACAATTGACTGAACTGAACTGAGAGTCGAGACAATAAGACAAAGAGCTTCACAATTAATACATTCTTATCTAAACCAATTGAGTGAGTCACTGTGGGTGTAAGTTTAAGTATTGTGAGTCATAAAACTGAACAAGTTTAAAGTGCGTAATAAATAATTAAATTTCCTTGAACTTGAACATAACCTTCTAGTTTGAAACTTGAATACAGCACCTAAACTTGTAGGGATGGAAATTGAATTTTATATTCAGGTCGATGAGCTATTTTAAAATATGATAAAGTAATTTTCGTGATAGGCTGTAAAATATTAATACACACCATTATTGTTCACATGCAGAAAGCCTACCTTTTGTTTGACCTGTTCACTGTCACTCCTGTCAAAACAGGAGTTCTGTCAAAACAAAACTACAAGAGACAAGACTACCAATCCACCCACTCCACTTTATTTCACGAATCTTTGATTTTACGGATCTTGTTGCATAGTATAATAAATATTTAGCTCCAAGAGTTTAAAAAAGAATAGAACATGAATACGATCAACTCAATATCAAATACTGTTGAGACTTGAGATAGTAACTTGGAGCCTTCAATGTTGAGTTGTAAGTTGGCAACCCGACTTGCTGAAGCAGATCACTTTCGATAGCAGACAACATAGCTTGGCGGTTCTTCATGAAAAGACGCAACTCAATATTTATTTTAAAGATTTTAGAATGGAATAGACCTTATTGAGACTTACTTCATTTATTTATATTTTATGTTATTGTCTTGAATCCTTTTTCTCATGCCAATAGGTCTCAAAATAGTTTTTAGAGGGATAAGTTATACCGGTATTCCTCACAATTTGGCAATTACATCCATAAAACAATTTGGTTGTCTACATCCATAAGATTCTATGGGTTACTCCATGAGAAAGATTATATTTAAAAAACAGACAATTAAGAAAAGTTTTAAAATGCTAAAAAGAGGAAATTCAAGAATCAGTCAATTTCGTGAGGCCCGCCCCCTTCAGAGGCTCAGCCCATTCTCTTCTGCTCTACACAAGGAAAAGTCTACAAGCCTGGTACCTACTTTATATTGCTACTAGCTTACTTTAAAAAATATTAGAATAATTAGCATAGTATTCTAGTGAATAACTCAATAGTATCCTTCTATAAACTATATAGGGGTGATTAAAATCTGAAGAAAATAACAGATAACTTAACTTGGAAATTCACTAATTGAGAGAATAAACCGTGTAAAAGTTTGAAGTTTTAAATTTACAGAGAACTTTATATTTTTAAAAATTATACATACTTTAAGCATAATTTAAGTGAGGCATTTATCGAATAAGAGAAATATGAATTTTGAAATATTGATTTATTAATATTATTTTTCTAAATAAATTAAGAGGAGCTCACGGATACTAGAATCCACGAGAGGGGCTAAGGCGTCTCCATGCCCAACGGTGTCCACATAATATTTATTGCTTAGTCAGTACTAAAATATTGCATTATTTCAAAACTTTTCTAGCACAGTATCTCCCCAACTTATTCTACAATTCGGTACATTTTTTGATAACTGCTACAGGCCTATCGCAATAGATATGGTAATATCAAAAAATAGTGAGCTATATAGGTGCTCAGAAATTGTTATTTGCAGACAAAAATTATTGTTCAAGTCGAATTTGTGTGACTTTTAATCAATACACTTGTAAAAGTGTAAAAAGATTACACTGAAAAAGAATTACAAAGAAAAACACTGAAAAGATTTTCTCATACAGGACACAAATCTATTTTACAGAATATACTGTAATTATTTGTGAATGAACATGATTCTTATAGCTACATCCGATTTTAGTTTGCAATATAATATTCAAACCATATTTACTAAATCATTCGAACAATATTGTTACATATTATAATATTCTTCCTAATAGCAATATTCTTCATAATTTAAATATTGTAAGAATTGAAAATAATTAGCGGAGAAATACTCGGTATCTGTTGAGAGTTTAAGAAAAGCAGTGAGAATAAATATATTTACCTCTCTCTAAGTGAAAATGATGGAGACAAGACGCTTTAACAAGTCGGTAGTGACTGCAGCAGAGTATTGAGAAATAACCACTTCTTGTTTCTTAGAAATAATTCAACACACAATCTTAGGTCGTCAAGGCCACTGACCAATTATCACGCTTGAAGTTTGATTACGTTCAAATCAGTTGCTCAAACAGTACAAAGGAAAATTGAAATAACGACATTCAAAAATTCTCAAATTATTATTCTCAAATAATATAACCCGTCCAATCCAAGCAAAGAGGACATTCTGGCAAGATGAGAAAATGACTCCAGCTCGGTCAATATTAGTTCAAAAATTATGCATTTGGTCTGAAATCGTAGGAAACACTCTGATCTACAATTTGATAACACATTTATAATTTTTAAACCAATATTGACCAAGAGTTATTTCCCCTAAAAGTCTTCTTTGCTTGGACCACAATCATACTTATTTACACTTACGTTGCAATAAGATTTCAATTCTGATTTGATGCGAATTATTAATAAAACAAGAACAAGGAAAATTATATTATTGTCAAAATAATGATGTGATTTCAATTCTGAATGAACAATGAAAATGAGTGAGCTATCTATGAATACTAAGAAAATTAACACCAATTTAAACAACAATAACAATTTGACGTGGAAATATCTAGAGCATTCTGGATTAACTCATTGCTGCTTGATTGTTCTGATGATGGTTTCAATTTAACAACATCATAATTATTAATATGGAAGTGATTTGTCATGAATAGATATCAATATTATATTAACTTCCATTGTTCTTCATCAGTTTTGCTAATTGGAGCAATAAAATTGTTTGATCAGTTAATTGTTAATGAGAGATATAGTTCAAGATTGACAACAAACACTGAAATAAACTTCACTAGGAAATAACAAATTTCTACTTTTAAAATGGTTATGAGCAGTTTCTTTAGATCCTTTTATTTCATCAAAAATTAAATAGAATATAAATGACTTCAAAACGAAGTTACTAAAAGTCAATAGATATGAATAATAACATAATTATGACAATTATAGATATTTTCAGTTAAATAATCATGAACATAATCTTTGGATTGTTTTATTCGAAATGTAAGATGAAAGCAAAGATAATTTGAGATAAAAGGTAATTTTGAGCAAGTGCATGATTTTCTCCAAAAACATTGTAATATAGTTAATTTGTAGGATTGTATATTCTGATTCATATTAGGTCAGTAAAATAAACAAGATATTAAATTTTTTGAATATCATGATTATAATAAATAGATGAAAAATTCAACAATATAACTAGAACCAGATCAGTAATTTACTATTTGTACAATTAAAATCATTATTACACTCGCCTTCAAGATAAATTTCTCACTCATTTGAATAAATAGAAAATTTATAAAATTTTGGATTACAGTCAAACGATTTATTATCAAACAATCGATTTATCATCAATATAGTCATTCATACATTGTTGGTAGACATATTTTCATTAAATACTGTAGTATATATCATCATTTAAACATAAATTATTTCACAAACAAACAATATATTATTATTATTTGAATGAAAATTAAAAATCACAGTACGACCTTTTCATTCATTCATTCATTTAGACTATTTATTGAGAAAATAAAGCAAATCATATTATGAATAATAAATCATGAATCATAATAAAGACATAATTATGGACAAGGATAGAAAAACTAGACTGATCCTGAACTATTTCTTCCTAGATTTACCTAAGAGAATTTATTTCAGCATGACATGATTCGGTACCATTAGAGTCATTCTCTCATGACACCTAAGGCCGGTATTACACGATAATAGTTCTATGATCGTATCTGATCATATGGAAAGAGATGAAAATACGAAATCATATTTTCAGCTCCTTCCATCTCCTTTCATCTCCTTCGTGTAATAGCGGCCTAATGAATACTCCAAAGTTACTCTGATTTACGATTATTAGTTTAGCCCTAAACAACATATATTATAATGAATAATCATTGTATATTATCTAGTTTGTGGTAGAGGTTTGAAGGATTGTATCTTTGACCAGACTAGAATCGAGGTAAGAGCGTTGGAACTAGATCGCTCCAAGTCTAAATAAGAGATAGAGTGAATGTAGCATTAAATTAATGTTAACAAATCTTATCGGCAGTAGTGCAGAGTGAATGCAAGTTGATATAGTATGTTCAAGCAAAGAAGACATTCTGGCAAGATGGGGAAATGACTCTAGCTCGGTCAACATTGGTTCATAAATTATAAATTTGATATAGTTGGAAACATTCTGATCAACTATTTAAGACTAAATTTATAATTTTTGAACCAATATTGACCGAGCTGGTGTCATTTTCCCATCTTGTCAGAATGTATTTTTTGCTTGGAGAGATTATACCACAAAATCCTTCTGAAGAACGTTGATTGCTTTCTATCCAGAATATTATTATTTCATAATGGATTAAAAGCCACCGATATTGTCGATTCTACCGTTAATTTTGGTACAGGGCCATAGTTTCGTGGCCAGGTTACATTTTCAACATTAATTATGAAACGATTTTATCATCGACAACTACTCTATTGTCGAATAAGTAATATAACCTCAGTTCATTGTCGAATAAATACTTTTTAAATATGATACAATACATAGACTACAATACCGAGAATACAATATTGCAAAATAAATTATACATTCTGCCTGGAATGAGAAGAAAAAACCAACAACACATCAAAAAATAGATAATTATATACAGCAAACCGATAAAAAATTGAAGATAATAATACTGAGCACAAAATGAATAAGGAATTTTCGTCCACGCTCAGGACCATCAATTCCCTGGGCAGCTCAAATTTAAACAGCTTGGGAATTCGATCTCAAAAGGTGACAAATCATCTTTGGATAGACTCACGGATACTGAATACTTTCTGTATCCATTGATAAACTAAAAAATTTGAATAAACGTGAACTTATCCAGAGCCAGCTTGTATTCGCGGAGCAAAATCGGCATACGAGAAGGAGATAAAGATTAACTTCGAACGTATTTTTGTACAAGACATTTTTAGTAAGTAAAATCAGCTGTAGCTCAGTTGTAAGGAAGGCGATAGGTGGTTCAGATAACTATATTTATTCAATAAACTTTCAGTTGAATATAAATGAAACTGTCAAGTGTCAAGAGATTATAATCTCTTGGAATCGAGTTGGGAAAATCTGAATCTAAAAGATGGAGTTTGATGGGAAGTTGAAGAATCGTACTCTTACAAATCCAAGCTAGCATGAAAGAACGCAATATTGGTTGAATATTGAACGCAAAATTGAAATTAAAATATTTGGAATAAGAGAGCTTAATATTATCAAGCTCCAAATTAATAATCTCTCTTTAGAGGCAAAAATGCCGTCTCAACATAGTTTCGTGAATCACAATACATGTATATTAATATACATGATCAAAGTTCATTTCTGTCTTCAATTTCAGTTCTCTATTCTGTGACCATAAAGGGCTCATCATTGATCAGGTGATCTGTTCCTACTTCAACATTAATTGGTATTTTTGAAGTAGTTTTCTCTACTTAATTACATTTATTGAAGTACAGAAGAACTTTTCACGATCAATTCACCAATTGCACTTAATAAGTTCCCGAGTTTTCAAGTACAGTTCAGAGCTCGAAAAAATGTATGTTTCATGATGAATTCTGATTCTAATCACTGTACTCTCAAATTCTTTCACAAATTATTTCCACCACACTTGGCTCCATGAGAACGGGATCCAGACATCTATTGATTGCACTGCCTAGGATCTCATCCAGAAGGAAATGAACCAGACTGAAAAATGACAGATTGAGAGCATTAATAACAGAAAACAAATCAATCAAAGAAACTTGAGACATTGTCACTTCCACTTTTGATAATAATTACTTATCGTGAGCATGCTTTCGTACAGTCATACATCAAGTCTCAAGTTTCTTTCATTATGAAATGGTTCCACAACATTAACTTAAAAAATTTTACTATAGATCAATTTTATACTAGATCTTTTATATCTTTTTGGAATCTTCTCTACATTTTAAATCGACATTCAAAATTCTAAATTATAGTTTTCAATTTCGGAGTGTGACAATTTGTGAATTGTGATAAGTGTTTGAAAATCTTTTGAACATAACCTCTATTTTAAATATTTCTATCAAAATTTGGGAAAAAGACGTTTTGGACTTTGATGTCTGAGTTTTTAACCTTTATTGTATAATCTCTCGAATAAATATATATAAGTAAATAATGAATGAATGAATAAAAAAATGAATAAATAATGAATTACTCATTCCTATTGAACTTGCTATTATTTTATTGCTATGGAACTTTTTGTGTAGTTATAAAGGCGATAGTTATCCATATTTTAACGAAAACACTAGAGAATGTCAAACCACAGATTTATCAATAAGTCAAAATAGTAATTTCAGTTGTTACATGATTGATCAATCTGTCAACTCTGTGAATATTTATCACTTCTGTGAACTCTATTATCAATTCCAAGCATTTGATAAGTACGTGTCTCTCTCTAGTGTTCATTAGAGATTGATAATAATGCAGAGACATAGTCTCAAAACTTACTTTGGGCTAGCTCTCCTTTTAATCAAATTAACTACCCTCCCTACTCACAAAATTGAACCTGATGACGAAAATATAGCAAAAATATACAGTATTTGAAACTTATATTTAAAATCGCTTATGACTGAATAGGGATTATTAAAAAAAAAACTACATTTCACAAGTCAAGGATATAGAATAGTTATAATAATTGTAAAATTCCTTCTCCTCCCCCCACCTCACACTATCACATAACAAAAAATAGCAGTTATAAAACTTGAAAATCAAGGTACGCTAAGGATGCTCAGTGCCTCAAATACGTCCAAAGATCAACAAAATTTGAAAGTGAAAATTTATAACATAAATTTATTGAACGCACTTTAACAACGCAAATGCAAATCAAATTAGGTTGAAAAAATTAGGGAACACAGAATTTTCAAAAAATACAACAACGTACGATAATATGAGCGAAATATTCAAAAGTTTGTTTGTCAAAGCTGTGTTGGCCTATCGGTAGCCACCCGACAAGACCGGTTTGCTTCGTTTGCAGTCGGCTGTGATCGCCAATGTGATCGGCTGTGATCGCCAAACACGGCAAGGCAATCAAGCTCTCGCCATAGAGCTAGCTAGAGTCTTTTTCACTGCAGTGGATAACATGCTCACTCTCACCCCACCTCACTCTACCAATATACGACATTAGCACTACTTAAATGGGCCGTTGGACTACCGCGCTAGCCATAGCTTGTTTGATTGGAGAACCTGCATTGTGTACGGCACTTGAACTTGTCGCGCTGCAGCTCATGCGCTGAATTTGATGTAATACTTTATCGCTACTAATTTTTTGAAATATTAAAACCTTTTCTAATATATATATATGAATAAAATTATTTTTTATGAAACTAGTTGGGCTTCGCAGCTAGCCTAGGTAGCCCGGAGAATACGCCTCTGTAATAATGTAACAACCGAGATTGATAACTCGATTTCTCATTAAATCTGTGGTTTGATAATTTCTAGCCTTTTCATTCAATATTTCTATTATATTTTATATATTTCTATTTCTATCTATATTGAATATTTTGTATTTGATCATTTCATAATATCAAAATTTATACAAAAGTTTATACAAAGTGATATTTTAATAAAATTATTTTCCAATCCAAAATTGTGTTTTTTCAAGTAAATAATTTACAGAATAAATTTTATTTGTTAAATTGAAGGTTCTAATACCTAGGGAGTAGAAGTGGGAGAAAGGGCCTCCTCCCAGGGGCGCTCCCGGAAAAACTAGATTTTAGCTCCTAAAAAATAGTTTTAGTGCGATTTGAAGCTTTAGTTGAGTATTTTAAGCATGATTTTTCCATACTTCTCCATCGTTTAACCAAAGCTACTCTCCTCTCCCTCCCAGAGGTACTGGTACAGCGTAACGTCACAAATTAAGCTATCGTATGTGGAGGTCTTTTATCATTGTTCATACAAAACTTCCCTTCATCTATCATTTTTGATGATCCTCCTATTTTTTTTGAATTTGGTAAATTCATCTTCTTGAATGTATCGTAATGAAATTGAATTGAACCGTGAATCCAGTGTTTCAAGATCATTGTTTTAATGAGTATAATGTTTGAATAGGATTGATACTTACTTTTCATCGGCAACAAACCGCCAAAGATACAGTTGCAAATAATGTGTATCAACCTGTATCTGTTGCAAGCCGTATTTGCTGAAAGTTCGCAACCGCACGCACTCTAGGAATGTCTAGAAAATTAAAAAAAAAACATGATAAATTTATCAGAATTAAATAACCTCCAACGATCATTAGCTATAATTTTCATGAACAGGTACTTTTCAACAGGAAAAACCAACCGTTTCAACACAATTTCTTGAGCTGAAACTGAAGAAAAAAACAGCTAAACAATGTAGAATATTCCAACTCATCTTCAATTTAATATTTATAACATAGCTGATAGGTACTAAAAAGTTTGGCGGTTTTGTCTGCTCCTTGTACGCTACTACAGCTGATATTGTTAATTATTTTATTATTTAGTTGATTAATATTATTTAGCTTTGCCAATAGATGATGTTTTTAAAATCAGGAGAGACAATAGATGCTTTACATCAGGTACAAGAGAGAGACAAAACTACCCAACTTTTTGGAGTCAGCTATTTTTTATAGTCATTTTCAAGTGTGAATCTATTGTATTCCCTACATTATACACTAAGCAAAATTGGGAATGACATCAAATAGGTGAAATCAGTAATTAATAAATTATAGGTAAGAATCATGTATCTTGTAATGTCTCTAATGTTTCTTGTACGTGATATAACAGCTGATTTAAAGCATCTATTGTCTCTTCTGATTTCAAAAACATCATCTAGGCATGGCTAAATGACAACTTCAAAACGACGATATCAGCTGTTGAAACGCATAGAAAGCAACCAAACCCCGCCTAACTTTTTTGGCGTCATTTTTTTTTTTTTTTTTTGTTTGTCAATAGCAAGGTGATAAGAATAGAAAGGTATCAGTCATCAAAATCGTAGCCGGGAGGAAACCGTGTGTTCTGACGTCATCAGAACCCCAGCTGTTGAGCAAACCTAGCTGGCGCTGGCGCTAAAAGTTAGGAAATTCACAGCTGGGGTACCGATAACGTCAGAGCTCACGGTTTTCTCCCGGCTACGATTTTGATGACTGATACCTTTCTTTTCTAATTACCTTGGTCAATAGCTCAGCAGCCCAAGAAGGGCCTAGGCCTACCAGATGGGTGCATTTTCATATCCACTCCACTATACCGTCCGTCCAAGCAAAGAAGACGCCCCGGCAAGACGGGAAAACGACTCTAGCCCGGCTAATACCGGCCCAAAAGCCATAAATTCTCAAACAAAACCAACACTTCGCGAACCAACACCGGCCGAGCAGAAGAAACCCCCCACCACGCCAGAATGCCCTCCCCGCCCAGACAGAACTACAGCAAGCGAATAATCATCAACCAGGATAGAGCACGTTGATACTCTCAACCATAAGCCACTCTTCGCAACCAAGTGACGGCGCAGAACACCTCTGAATAATATCCAGTTAATCAGTAGTGTAACACAACAATTACTATCCCTCCAGAGACGGGAAACGACTGACTATAGACTGTCCAAGCAAAGAAGACCTTCTGGCAAGATGGGAGAATGACTCAAGCTCGGTCAATATTGGTTCAAAAATTATAAATTTGTTATCAATTTGTAGATCAGAGTGTTTCCTACGATTTAAGAACAAATGTATAATTTTTGAACTAGTATTGATCGAGCTGGAGTCATTTTCTCATCTTGCCAGAATGTCCTCTTTGCTTGAACGGACTATAATTTGAGAATAATATGAATGTCGTTATTTCAATTTTCCCAAAATTGTAGAAAATAATTTAATCTACTATTAAGATCACATTTATAATTCTTGAACAAATATTGACCAAGCTAGAGTCATTTTCCCATCTTGCCAGAGGCTTTTCTTTGCTTTGACAGACTATAATCTTTATTATCAGATATTATCTTTACTAACGATAAGAAAAGCCTATTAAAAATTAGCCTTCAAATAAGCCTATTAAAAGGATATTAAAAATTCCCAAAGAAGGGAATTTATAATAATTGGTGTCAGCTAAGCCGGAGAGAATGACATAAAAAATGTACAGAATCTCAATCCACAGATATGGTGGCAAAAGGTCAAGACGGACATGGAGAGGCTTGCAGCGACAGAGAAAATGCCCAAAACTGCCCAAAACTTTGTTAGTGCGACCAAATATCAACTTAGATATAGATGGCCCTGGGAGTAAGTAAGTATCTCAACCCACCTTCAAACTAATCTTGATAATTCCAGTGAGAATGGAGACTTTTGAGAATTGGACGGGCGCAAATATTTCGATGCGTTCCGAGAATAGTTTGTGTATATTGGTGGCAGCCATTGAGTGCGACGACCAATTGCTGACGCTGCGATGTTGGTGACGCGAGTGCGTCTTACGACTCGAGTCCGAACTGCGCTCCGGCCTCGAACCCTCCTCGAAAAGCATCCCCACCTGGAAATCGATTCAATGGTTCGATTTAATAGAATTAATAAGATAGAATACACTTTGAAATAATCTATTCCATCTATTGTCTCTTCTGATTTGAAAAACATTATCTCAATGTCAAATGACAACATCAGCTGTTGGAGCTCACAAAAGCAGTCTTCTGAGAATTGTCTCGCCAATTGGCATCGTATAAACCTGGCATTAACGATTTTTTTATACTAAATCACGTTCATTAGTTGCATTGATTAAATATAAATAATTTATCAGTTCGTATAAATTTTATCAGACCAAAAATTTATAAATTTATGAACCGATGCAACAGAAAAACAGACTCAATTCAGTAAGACAAGTGCGATTGGTCACTATTGAACCCTTGAAAATAAAGTAAGCCCAATCATTTTTCAGTACTTGAATACTTTCATCATATGCATTTATGAACATAATCATACGTTCTTACGTCCTCAAGACGAATAAATAGGAAAATTACTCTATTTCTCACATTGTAGCGTATTACAAAAGTTTTATCGGAAATTTGAGGCATTTAAGCAGCATCTACTCCTACATTTCACCCAAAATAAATATGCATCACAGTACCAGAATATCATGTACATTCAGAGTAAATTTGATATTAAATTTACTCCAAAATCAAATATTAAATTTACTCTAATTTATAATAATAAATTTACTCCAATTTGTAATATTAAATTAACTACAAAATCTTGAACTTACTCCAAAATAAAATTGAATTAACTCCAATTTCACTTCAGTGAAAATTCATTTTCCATCTATAAAAAATTATTTCTACAATGAAAATAGTACCTTTCCACTCAGATGAATGATAATATATGACATCAATTTACATTTTAAGATTGATAAAATATATTTTATTAATTTCTGACTGAGAATGATAGCTATAGTACGGGCAAGCTGAGAAGACACACCGTTACACTGCAAAGTGTATTCTTATTGCTCTCTCAGGAAAGTCAATCTATATTAGCGAAACTGTAAAGCTGATAGCGCTCTCGACTTGAGAAGACACGCCATTACAATGTAAAGTGTATTGTAACGCCGTGTCTTCTCAGCTTGTGCGCGAGTTCTACCTGTGTTTCAACCATGGCCATTTCCTCCATCACTCGTTTCATCACTGCTCGCACCGTCCTCGGCTCCAAACTATGCAGCCAATCCCTGGTTTCCACTGATTTTCGCAACATCTGCAAAATAAATTGCATTCAAGCACGGGCGGAAAAACACCAATTACAATACAAAACATTATGATGAATGATGCATACCAATCATAGTACTTATCATCTTGGAGCGACCCTGAGTGCAGAGGAAGCCCCCCAAACTTTGGAGCTAGTAAATCACATTTGAATTTCAATTTTGTAGCATTCTATTTAAGAAATTCTATTCTATTTATAATCTGTCTATACAGCATGTTTATAATTATATTTACCTGCTTGTACATTCTTTGTAGTTGAGACTACAGATTTTATCTGCATATGACATTAAATGGCAAATAAATTTGATTGGCAAAAATGGCAATTGCAGAACACTGGTTGAAAAAAATGGAGCTGAGTTTTTTTGATTTGCCTGGTTATAGAATTGCTTCTGTTTATTGTAGGATGAATCAGGGTAGAGGTGGGGCAGCTGTCTTTGTCAGTGAATGTTCGGAGTTTAGAGAGCTTAGTCATGTAAAGGACATGTCAATTGAAATGATCTGTGAAGTTGCAGCTGTTCAATTGATAAAGGAAATAGTATATTTCGTACCTAGGGCCGAAAATGTGCGTTTTCCGGCTCGAAATCGGTTTTCGAGTCCGAGGCCGTAGGCCGAGGACTAGAAAAGATTGAGAGACGGAATATTACATTTTCGACCCGTGGTGTCGAACTTTATTTTTCGGCACACAACATCAATGAAAACAAAACAAAATAAATTATCAGTTAATCAGTTCCAAGAACAGCTAGACCAGTAGCCTTATTATGCTATCTTCCCCTATGTTGAATTTGGAGTAGGTGCCATCTGCTTGCTATTGGAACTTCGCGTCAAAAGTTTATTGATTTAGTGACTGAATATTACTTTATAACTATCAGTGTATTCGATTTTATTAGTTCAGAAACGTTTAAGCCCAAGATAATTTTTGTACGATCATCCTAAATTGTACAATATCAATTCAAAGTTGTTGATTTTCGACAGATATTGGCTAACAGAGAAGCTTTGTCTAGTTGCATTATCAGCCGCTAGATGGCGCTGGCTTACCTGCTAGACGAAGTAACACAGAGTCTGACAACAATAATTTTGTTCAAACATGGATTTCAGGTTCATCATTATTCAACAGTTAATCAATACAAACATTTTTTATCTTATCAAAGTTGAAGTATTAGTTATTGAAGCAGTTCTCCTTTATTATTCAACTACTGATTAATTTGAAAACTTTCAACGTTCAGTTCTCTTGACAAGGGATCTTGACAATCAAAATAACAGATGAGAGACTACCTTTACTTCGAAATACCAATAAGTCGACATTGACTCCTAAAACAGCTGACATTTAATGCAATCAAACCGGAATGCTACCTATTGATCGACTAACCCTTAAATCGACAACAACCTTCAGTCAGCTGACATTCAAGGTTATTTTACCGCCCTAGGGCCGAAAAACGCATTTTCCCGGCGAGTTGCTGGCGACCTCGCCTGAAAACGAGCGTTTTCGGCCTCCGTATAAAGCATGTAAAACAGTCCATTTCATACCAGTGTGGCGAAAAAATAATTTTTTTGTCAGTCTACAGGCCATATAACAGGAATGTTGATTTATTTAAAGGTTTCCTAAATTGTTTTTATAGCGTGTTGAATGTAGTCTTCAATAGTGGAAATAGTCTAGTGATCTGTGGCGATTTTAACGTTAACTTTATTGGTAATGATTGCTTTAAAGCTGATTTAATGAATTTACTTGAGTGTTTTGGCTTAAGTCTCACAATAAGTGATGTTACAAGACCTGGTCTGGATGGTATTGCCACTGGATCGTGTATAGATAATATATTCACTGACATACACAAGAGCAGATGGTCATCTGAAATTGTACATACTCTTTTTTCCGATCATGATGCTATTTTACTAGAGCTTAATTTCATGGATAGAGCCAGGTTTATTTGTGATGAGGTTACCGTGAATAGTCCTAAATACAGGTTAGTGAATAATGATAGTATAAGAATTTTCCTTAGTCTACTGAGCTCAATAAATTGGATTGAGGTTTATCGCTTGAATAAGAGTGACAGATTTAAGAGATTTTTTGAAATTTTCATGTCAGTTGTCAATTGCGCATTTCAGTTAAGAACTAAAAAATACAAACATAATAATTTAAAAAATAATAATAAGTGGTATAACAATAATTTAAGAAAACTAAAGGATCATTGTGTTCAACTGTATCATTTGTATAAAACTTTTAGATTGCCAGAACTTCTTTATGCCTACAAAGAATTTAGAAACACATATAGGAGAGAAACAAAGAGTACAAGGATCAATTATTACAATGATGTTATCAATAGCTCTCTGAACAAGAATAAAACTATGTGGAGGATTGTAAATAGCTTAAGTAATCCTAACTGTGTTGCAAATGTTTCTAGAAATGACATATCTTCCGAAGATTTCAATAAATTTTTTGTTGAGAAAGTTTCCCACATCAGCATGAACATTCCCAAAAGTGTTAATGATACCTCTTATTATTTGGGTAAATTAGAGCAACCTAGTGTGCGTTTCACGTTTAGACCTGTAACAGTAGAGAAAATATTTGATGTAATTTTGAAATTGAATAATAGCAATTGCTTAGATATTTATGGCTTGAATTCTATGATTTTAAAAATTTCTTCAGTAAATATTTGTGAGATTCTAGCTCATTTGTTCAATGACTTTATGATCATGAAAAGTACTTTCCCTGAGGAGTTAAAAAACGTAAAGGTTTTACCCATGCACAAAAAAGGTTCGAAAGGAGATTTGAATAATTTTAGACCGATTTCTATTGTTCCCATCTTTTCCAAGGTCTATGAAGTGGTTATGCATGAACAAATGTCTGAATATTTTGAGAAAAATTGAATTTTTACAGAAAAACAGTTTGGTTTTCGTCCTGGTAGAAGTACTCATCTTCCTGTTATTAATTTGGTTAATGGGTTAATTGACAACTTGGAGAAAGGCAATTCTGTAAAATTCAGGTCATACGATTTTTCAAAAGGATTTGACACAGTGCAGCATCATATTCTAGGGAAGAAACTGCATTTTTATGGGTTTGCCCCAAGTGCTGTGATGCTCATAATGTCTTATTTAAGGGGTAGAAAGCAATTAGTTTGTAAAGATGGAATCTTGTCTAGTGGTAGATTGGTTGAGCGAGGTGTACCTCAAGGTACATTTTGGGGCCAATTCTTTTTAATGTCTATATCAACGATCTTCCATGTAATATTGATAGCATCAATACTGATGGCTACCTTTTTGCTGACGACCTGGGTTTAAAAATTAATTGTCGTTCTAATACTGACCTGGAAAGGGAAACGAATCAAAGAGATTTAATCATAAATGACTGGTGCTCTGCTAACAATCTATCACTGAATAAGAATAAAACAGCTGAGATTAGCTTCAGATTCTATAGGAAAACTAAGGAGCCTCCCTTGAAATTCTTAGGCATTCATTTGGATGAAACCTTGTCATGGGATGCGCATTTGAATTACTTGGCTAGTAGACTGGCTAAAGGATCTTACATGATTCGGAGACTTAGTGTGACAGTGGGTAAATCAGTTCTGCTCAATGTATATTTTGCTGATTTTCAGAATCTTCTTTACTATGGTGTTATTTTTTGGGGGAATAGTGTGAAAGCCAGATCTATTTTTATCATACAAAAAAAGGTAGTACGAATCATTAGCAATGTTCCACTCAATACACACTGTAAACCTCTCTTTGTTAACTTGCGAATATTGTCATTGCCCTCGTTGTACGTTTTGTATGTTGTCTGTTATGTGCATAGTAATTTAGAAAAGTATAATACAAACAGTCATTTTCACCACTTTAATACCGGAAATAGAAACAAGCTCAGGATTGAGCAGTATACTCACACAAAATCTCAAAAAAATTTTCACTACATGTCTGTAAAACTGTATAATTGTACACCTGATAATTTCAAAGAACTGCCTCCAAATAGATTTAAAAATAAATTGAAAGATATTTTGATTAAAAAATGTTTGTATACGATTGATGAATATTTTGAAATGGATTGGAGCGAATGAAGGCAAATATATTCTTTTGACTCAATCTGATAAGTTGATACTTAGGACTGTATACTGTATTTATTGTAAAATTTTAATTCTATGTAACTTGCTTGAAAACTTTAGGTTATGGTCATTTTGAATATATGTGATGTGTTATATTTGATTATGGATTTGTTATATTTGTGATATGGATATTTTGAATATATTTGGATATGTTTGAATATTTTATGTAACTTAAAAAAGACGTTGTTATGATACAAATGTATTGTATTTTCTAACAATAAATAATTTGAATATGAATTTGAATTGAATTTGAATGTATATAAATATATTTACCTGTTTAGACATTCTTTGTAGTTGAGACTATGGATTTTATCTGCATATGACA
The DNA here is from genome assembly GCA_017141385.1 of Sogatella furcifera. Classification (NCBI taxonomy): domain Eukaryota; kingdom Metazoa; phylum Arthropoda; class Insecta; order Hemiptera; family Delphacidae; genus Sogatella; species Sogatella furcifera. The sequence continues at coordinate 7,334,038 of CM029549.1, forward strand.
TTATATGGCAAATAAATTTGATTGAATTTAGATGTATTTAATTATATCTACCTGCTTATTCATTCTTTGTAGTTGAGACTACAGATCTTATCTGCTTATATGACATTATATGGCAAATAAATTTGATTGAATTTAAATGTATTTAATTATATCTATCTGCTTATAAATTCTTTGTAGTTGAGACTACAGATCTTATCTGCTTATATGACATTATATGGCAAATAAATTTGATTGAATTTAAATGTATTTAATTATATCTATCTGCTTATAAATTCTTTGTAGTTGAGACTACAGATCTTATCTGCTTATATGACATTATATGGCAAATAAATTTGATTGAATTTAAATGTATTTAATTATATCTACCTGCTTATAAATTCTTTGTAGTTGAGACTACAGATCTTATCTGCTTATATGACATTATATGGCAAATAAATTTGATTGATTTTAATTCGTTAAAGAAGAATCAATTAGTAAGTAGTAGATAGCGAACCTGCGATATAGCCAATCCCTGCATGCGCACATAATGGTTGACCAGATCCTGAGCGGCCGATCTGAGCTCAGTGCAGATTTCTGATTGGTCGGTCCAGCCCTGCATTATCTGGCCGCAATGCTCCTCCACGTTGAACCATTCGTCGGTCAGTTTTAACTGTAAATAAAACATTGTTCATGAACAATACCTGTATAGTGTAAAAGTATAGGCTATTTAGCTTATTTCCACAATTAAAAGAGACTCGTATTTTTCAGTTTCAGTTTTTTTAGGTCTTACACGTAGTCAATACAGCAGAAAATTGTTATTTCAATAAAATAAAAGCCAATCTTCAAGAATTGTGAGTAGACTTGGTGATTTTATGGTTTCAAATTTTACAAATTTTTGCAGTGTTTATCAAATTTTTAAAACTGTTGCGAATTTTTATTAAATAAACATGTTTCGTACTCTTTAGCGCCATTTTCAAGTATGAATCTTCATATTATATTTCACATTAATCATATTATATGAAGCTTTGATTCCTCTCATCAAACTTCCTTCCAAATTCAAAATTTCAAATACTATAATTCCTGGATGAGTTTAACTGTGAATAAAACACTTAATGAAACTTCATATAATACATGTTATGTCAAATCGGAAGTAGCATCAAACAGATTATAGGTGAAATTGGTAATTAATTATAGGTAAAAATAAAACTCACCAGATATTGTACACTGGTCGACTCGAATTCAAGGCACATTTTTGTGAGAATGAGGAGCAGAGCGAGAGTGGGGCAGGGCACCGCCTGGTTTTGGGCGGTGAACGAGCGCGCTGTCGCCGTCAGATGGTGAATGAATCCGACCACCAGGCACTCGCGAACCGACTCCACGCAGAACGACTCGACAAACAGCCGTTTCGACATGAACGCCAGTTCCGGCTGCAGGAATACCTGGGTTCAAAGATGGACAGAATCACAAACTAATCCGATTCCATGGATGGAACAAGTTAAAGATTGAAACATTGAGAGGATCACAATCTAGCCTGATTTTATAAATAGAACAATAATTGAAGTTGACATATCTCCCGTTAATAATTAATTACTCAACAAAAAACTCGATATCTCTTATGGATTAATGGCAATTAAATTATATTTATTGACAGATTTTTAGTTCTCTTTGAGCTATCGATATCTTGAAGAAGCATTCCCAAGCGGCAACTCGAACCACGCGGCTCTAAATTCGCTGCTCAAGCTGCCCTGCCTGCTCTAGCTACGTTGTTCTAGTCATCACAACTCTATTATAAATGTCTATATTATAAATTTTCACATTTTTATTAGAGCTACTAATGTGTAATAAATCGATAAATAGTGAAATTTACTTGAATTTTACTATTTATTGATTTATTATACACTAGTAGCCCTAATAATCCTCCTTTGGGAGATTGGCTGTCGTTAGTAAAGACAGTCAGTCGTTTCCCGTTTCTGGAGGAATAGTAATTGTTGCATTACACTCTAACTTATTAACTGCATGTTATTCAAAGGTGTTCTGCATCTTCACTTGGTTATGAAGACTGGCTTATGGTTGAGAGGATAAACGTGCTAACCACACGTTACCTCTATCCAGGTTGATGATTATTCGCCTGCTGTATTTTCTGTCCGGACTGGGTGAGGATGGCTTCGGCTCGGTCGGTGTTGGTTCGGGGGCTGTGGGTTCTTTCGAGAATTTATGGCTTTTGGACCGGTAGTGGCCAGGCTGGGGTCGTTTTACCGTCTTGCCGGGGAGTCTTCTTTGCTTGGACGGACTGTATAGTTTGGTGAATATGAAACTGGAAACCAGCTGGTAGGCCTACGCCCTTCATAATAACGAAGTGAAAATTTTTATAATATAGTTATGTGAATAGAGTTATTATGACTAGAGCAGCGCAGCTACAGCCGGGCAGCTTGAGCAGCGAACTTAGAGCCGGGAAGCTTGAGCCACGCGGCTCAAGCTGCCACTTGGGATATCAATAACTCAAAGAAAACTCAAAATTTGTTTTTAAATATAATTTCATTGCCATTAATCCATATTTATGAGATATCATGAAGATTATATCAACTCATGATCTTTTCATTCAATATCGATAAATATCACCTTATTTGCAAACTTTAATATCAGCTAGCTTTCACATTGGTGAATTGTAACATGTATTGAGCCTCATGTTTTGAACTTTGTCGCCAAGGAGGTTACGTAGGAACCTCCATGTTTGTACAAGAACATATATGTTGATTATGATCTTGTATATTCAACATATTTAAGTTATTATAGAGATTGAATTTAAAACATGACGAACGATACATGATACAATTAACCAAATTGGAAGAACAGAAGTTCAGCGTCTTCAGCTTTCTGCACTCAACTATGTACAGAGTGACACAGAGAAACGGGAGATTTTGAAGTCACAGGTACGAAAATAAAGGACATGTAATCATTAGTTTTATTGCTTAAAATATGAATTAAATGGTTGATGATAATCACTGTTGTCATACATTTGATACAAACCTTCAACTTTCTGAACAATGGAGTAAAACTAATGAATCTAACCTTCATGACCTTGTAATTGCAACTATGTAGAGTAGGGAAATCGGTCCATTTAAAAGCATTGAAATCAATTTTCAATCAGCTGTTTCAACGGATGCTTTTTTGTGTGCGTTCTCACATTTGACTTACTACAAATAATAGCTATAACAAGAAATAATTGTCTATAGAATCTCAAAATTTATAAATCTGGCCTTTAAATCCAGTATGACACCTTTAACTTTCTGAACAGTGAAGTAAAACTAATAAATCTATAAGCATGGTTTTCCACCTAGTGAAAATTAGGTTATACGCTGGAGAAGTGGAACACTCTTGGGTCTCCCCACTACTGAAAGCCATACGCTAAATAAATAAATAAATAATGAATCTAACCTTCAAATCCTGCAGCACCCCTTTGATTTTCTCAACGGTGGACAGGACTAGCGAAGTTACCAGTTCGGTTGACAGGCCGGCAGTGGATGCCTCCTGGGAAGTGAGCCTGGGGGCGGCCAGACTCTGTCTCACACTGGTCAGGCTGTCGGACAAGTGGGTCTTCAACGTGTGCAAGTGAGAGCGACACTGTCTCCGCCCCGCCCTTATCACTATCTCTGTCGCCATCCTGCAGTCAACGGAAACGTCAACATTAATAATAATTTATTTATTATAGTCTGTACAAGCAAAGAAGACATTTGGCAAGATGGAAAAATGACTCCAGCTTGGTCAACATTGGTTTAATAATTATACATTTGGTAAGAAAAAATTCTAACCTACAATTTAAAATCAAATTTGTGATTTTCGAACCAAGAAAAAGATGGCAATAGAGCTTTAAATAAATGAATATTTATTTTTCACCAATAAACAAATGTTTGAAGTCGGAACAGGTACTCTTGCCTAATCCTTGTAAGAAGACGACGACGACGACGATGACGAACCAATATTGACCGAGCTGGAGTCATTTCCCCATCTTGCTAGAATGTCTTCTTTGCTTGGACATACTATAGTTGTACTAGTAGGTATAATAAAAACTTGTAAAATTTACTCATGCAAAAAAATAAAATATTCGTATAGCAATAATGGTGAGGAGGCCCTTACAGGTAGGTCCTACCTCGCCAAAGTGTACTTGACAGAATACTGGTCACCCATCCAAGAGCAGTCCACAGTGTTCGAGGAAACACTTCACGAACACAAAGCAATCACCCTCACCAAGTGGTCAATTCCCAGTACGCTCTTTAGGCCGGGCGTATACTGGGACGCACGCGAAGCAGTCCACGCAAAGTAGCCATTCACAGCTCGTGTTATTAAAGTTTTAACAAGACATGAGCTGTGATTGGCTACTTCGCGTGGGCTGCGTCACGTGCGTCCTGGCATACGCCCGGCCTTACTGATCTTTGCTCATGCAAAGTGGGTCAGATGGTAATTGGGTCAACAGAAATGATTTAATTGAATTCGAATTAAGTTTCATTTCAACAAAATTACAATCTCTATAAGGGTACAATATAATTGCTTACAGCATCAACTTCAAAGTGGAAAATCATGCAAAATATTATCATACAATGGAAAGCTTAGTGAACAGTTAATTAATATAAATTTTAAACTCTTCAAACAGCCAATGGCCTAATTTTAAAGGAAGCTGGAGGAGCTAGTAACTTGATGAAAATTTTCATGATAGTCATTCAATAAGAGGCTTTCAAGTCCATGAAATCTGTCTCAAGAAAATTCTAAACCTTTGACAGCAAACGTTCTATATTGGAACATCTTATATTAATGCTGATATAGCTGACGCTAGAAATTTAGGCGGTTTCGTCTATCATTTGTATTGACAACATCAGCTGTTGAAGCGCACAAGGAGCAGACGAGACCACCCAACTTTTTGGTGTCAGCTATACAAGACTCTTGGATTTATTCTCTTATTTCATTTGATACGTACCATCTTGAACAGAGAAACACAAATCCATTAATGTTTCTTCTTTGTCTATAAGGCTACTATCAATGTAGGAAAATACATAAAAATCTATTCTGGTATTATAAGTAGTGTTCAAATAAAAGTACTGCAGTGTACTGTTATTTTGACTTCTATCAATTAAACAGCTTCTATTTTGTTGTACAATACTTCTGTTTTGTATTTCTTCTTGAATGAATCTTCTTGGAATCGTATTGAACCATCATCAAACCATTTCAACGAGAAACAGAATACACTATACAAGGAGAAAATAACTAATTCTAATTGAATTTTATTATCTACTCACATAGCAAAGTCAGTATCGGCGCTGAGCGTGTTGATAGCGGTGAGCCGCCGATGGAAGCGGTCGAGGGCGCGCACCAGCATGGCAGTGTCCCCCACCTCCTGCTCCAGCTCCACACGCCACTGCACCACTTCAAAGTACTTGTCCATATTGGTCTTCACAAAGAAAGACAGCTTGGCTGACATCTCTTCGTCGCTGCGAAATCACACAAACATAATTATTGATTTTTTTCAAAAAATTGATAAAGCATAAAGTTAAAATACAATGTCAAAGTCTCAATTTATAAGTACCAAAGAATATGGAGAATATACTTTATATTCACTGACAGTACTCAAAAAATTGAAATGAATGATGTAACACAATTTTTTTATAAATCTTTTGGCACTGCCTACAAAATAAAACTAAAGAGTTGGCTGTTAGCACAGTTTAGATCAAATAAAATAACAAAGGTTGTAACAAAAATCACAAAAATAGTCTGAATTAATGTATGAATTTTGGAAAGATAATGAGCAAGAAAATATTCAAGAATAATTGTAGAGTTGAATCATTTGAGAAATAAACTTAACGCTATCAATAAATTAAAACACTTGACTGAAGATCGTGATCATTATTATTCTAATTTTCTTCTAAAAGGAAATAACTTACAAACCTAAATTATACAAACCTTAATCATTTTCAATAACATTATATTGAGAGTGCATAGTAGCAGTCAGCCATATGCCGAACAGCAAAATTATTTCTCATGTAGTCTCGTTCCCATTACTACAGGAGTCACATGTGTAAATAATGTTCGTAGGATGCAATAAGGTAGGTTTCAATCACTATAAAACACGGGCACATGATTCAAGGATGCAAAAAGGTCGGTTTCCATTACTACAGAAGTCGCACTCGCACATGTTCCTGGGATGCAATAAGGTAGGTTTCCAGTACTACAGAAGTTGACGTCCAAGTCGTAAGGCTTCTGTGAGAGTAATGGGAAACGACAACCATCTTTCAGGCATTATTATTTATGAATTTTTATTTTATGTGCATTTCTGACATTAAAAGTTCTCATTGTTATCATAAGTCTATAAGAGACAAGTAAATAGAGGAAAACAAACAGAAAACTGTAAGAGTAGAGCTGGTGACAAAATTTAGACAGTTTCGTCTGTTCCTTGAACGTTCCAATTACTGGCTAATTACTATCCATGAATTGGACCAATTGACTAATATTCTTGTACTTGTTTCACCTGTACTATGTGTACTTATACTTGATTTACTTGTACTTGGTGTACTTGTACTTGGTGTACTTGTAATTAGTGTACTTGTACTTGGTGTACTTGTACTTGGTGTACTTGTACTTGGTGTACTTGTACTTGGTGTACTAGTACTTGATGTAGGCTTACTTCTCTGCCTATCATGACTGGAGTATGTTCGTCACACTATTCTCTAGTCAGTGACTGGTCCGGTACAGTTAGGCAGACTATTTGCAGACAACATCAGCTGTTGGAACGCAAAGAACATATAAAACCATCTCAATTTTTGGCACCAGCCCCAATTGTAATGAATCGTTTCCACTCTTCAATCAACAGAATTTTCACAATTCCAGCATAAACGAGAATCGAATGTTAGAAAGATTACTCAATTTTGTAAGAGTGGGAGAGTAATGCATGTCACACTATAAGAGGTTGTAAAAGGGGATTGCAGCACATCAAATAAGGAAAATAAATTTCAATCAATATTTAAAATACTCACTGGTCGTTGGATCTATTGACAAACATGTCTGTGAAGGACGTCGCTACAAAACAGAGATCACTCAAGAAGCCGCTACTTCCAAGGTCAACAAACTCTATTATATCCTGAAAATAAAGACAAATAATATAATAGTTAAAGATAGAATGGTATAATCAAAAGCTGATTTATCTTCTACTGTTTACATATTACTGTACTTTTATTTTGAATTACCTTAACTATCTGATATTCAGATTTCTCATTTCTTGCTAAAATTCATTCTTATAAATTTTTTTCGAAATGTATATAAATATTTGATATTTATTTATAACTCATCATTACATAGCATCAATGTCCGGGAATATTCCCGTTTGATAGGTAAATTGTCAGATATAATTGAATCTAGTAGTATAATAACATATTTATGATAGGATCATAAAATAGAATCAATAACATTTCAAGTAACAGTTATAGAATACTCGCATTTTGCTCGGCAGGGGGCTGTGCCCCTGCACCCTCAATTTGGGGGTAGGTTAGTTGTTTTTTTTCAGGTTGTGCCAGTGGGATGGGTTGTATTTCTTTTATTAGTTTTGTTAGTAGGATATGTGAATAGGTATTTTTTGACTTGTGCTGGTTGAAAAGTTCATCTTTTCCTTTCAGTGGTGGAGAGGGAACTTGGCACTCACCAGGGGGTTCGAATCCTTTGATGATTGATGGAAAAAAATTTCATACTTTTTCATGATAATATTCTGCATTCCTCTAGTTATAAAGTTTGCACATTGTAAAGCAAGCTCAAACCTTGAGTGAGTGAAAGCAATTGGCTCGCTTTGCACAAATCTTAGAAGTTTACAATGCTTTACAGGCTCTCAATGATATATGTGAAAGAATTTGACTTTTTAGGCTATCCAGATCAAAGACCCCAACTGTTCAATAATTATAACAGTTGTCGAGGACAATAATAGACTGTTGTAGGACGAATATGGTAGTCTAAAGGGTTAAGTAATACGCATAATAATACATAAGTGATACTAATATTTTATATTACCTACAGAATAGTAGTACAAAATAAGGATTCAAATTGATTGGATATGTTATGATAAATTGCTCTCAATAACGTTAATGGAAATTTCAATGGTATAAATCTTTTTCTTTCTATGATGTCAGGACTCTTCCTACATGAACAATAGAATAGCTTATATCACTGGAAGGAGACTAAATTGATACTATAAAAGTCCCGGACTTTGTGGCTTTAGTATATAAGAGTGTAGATTCTTTACTCCATGCCTTTATTAGTGTTTATAATATATTGTGTAATGTATCAAATATTGAATGAATTTATTTGAATTTGAAATTTTATAATAAAAATACAAGATATTGTCAAACTACAGATTCATTAGTCTTGATCTTTGATTTTTAATCTTTGATCTTCAATCAATAATCCTTGATCTTTGACAAATTATCTTTGATCTTCAACCTTTGATCTTTGAACTCTGATGTTTGATTTTCTATCTTCTATATTTCTTCTTTGATCAAATGATCTTTGATCAAATGATCTTTGATCGAATGATCTCCAATCAAATTATCTCTGATCAAATGATCTTTGATCATTGATCAAATTGATCTTCAATCTTTGATCAAATTATTTTTTATCTTTGATCTGAAATTATATCTGATCAAAGATAGAAGATCAAAGATAAATAAGCAGAGGATCAAAGAGTGAAAGATCAAAGATCAAAAGCTAAAAGATCAAAATAATTTGATCTTTGATCAAATGATCTCTGATAAAGTCTCTGATCTTTGCCTTTTATCATTGATCTTTAATCATTGCTCTTTGATCTATGATCTTTTGATCTTTGATCTTCTGATCTTTGATCTTTCAATCTTTGATCTTCAATCTTTTGATCTTTGATCTTTATCTTAAACTTGATCTTGAGATCTAAAGATAAAGATCAAAGATCAAGATCAAAGATCAAAAAGCAAAGGTTCAAAGAGTGAAAGATCAAAGATCAAAAGATAATCTGATCTTTGATCAAATAATCTTTGATCAAACAATCTTTGGTCAAATTATCTTTGATCAAATGATCTTTGGTCAAATGATCTTGGATCTAATGATCTTTGATCAAATCTCTGATCTTTGATCTTTTTCATTGATCATTGCTCTTTGATCTTTGGTCAAATGATCTTTGATCTAGTAATCTTATCTTTGATCTTGGATCAAATTATCTTTGATCTTTGAAATGATATCAATCAAATGATCAAAAGATTAAGAATCAAAGGTCAACATCTCATTATCATTTCCTATCATATTGAGATTATTATCATTATCATTCCCCTCATTATAAGAATAATTATTAGTTATAATTATTTTTTAGTATTGAATTTACAATTTAACATTTCTCAGTAGTAGAATAGGTCAGAAAAATATCAGCCCATGGTTGAGTGTAATGTGAGAGATGACTTTCCTCTTCACCAGCCCCATTGTGTGGGTGGAGTGGTTGCCAAGCCACTGTTGTAATCTGTTAGAAACAGACCAGCATAAGTATTTAGCATGAATTGATGTTTACAGTGCATTTAGAAGTAGTCCTTAAGAGTATTTGAATGTTACAATAAATTGTCATTTCTATAGAAGAATTTCAAAATATATGAGATCAACACAAAATTGTAGGAATGGGATGATACCATGAGTGGAATAGTTTTCACTTCATTACAATAGCTAATGCGCATTGAAAAAACATTTCTAATTACTTTAATGAAATGACAATTTTTTGTAACATTCGAATACTCATAAGGCCTACTTCTAAATTCACTACAAACGTCAATTCATGCTAAATACTTAGGCTGGTCTGTTTCTAACAGATACAACAGTGGCTTGGCAACCCACTCCACCCACACAATGGGGCTGGTCCAGAAGAGGAGATGGCATCCTCAATGCATACAACTACAAATGACACTGCAGCACCTGACTCTGTCTTGAAATGATATTTTGCTGATGCACAACTGGGTGAGGATTGTGCTGTGGTTGCCGCAAGTCGGGTATTTCCTGCTCCAGTGCCTATGGCGTGTGCCCAGGTACTTGTACAAATGGAACCCCCATCGAAGATAGTACCAACAATGACTTCAATCTTGATTATTGATATTGTAACTATGTTTATAAAGTTCAATTTCTTTCATTTGTGATAGAATAAGCAGAATTTGTACCAGTAAACACATAATTTTGAACAAACAATATTTTCCCATATGTTCTCCCTCATATATCTCTACTAATATCAATCCTAGAGAAACAATACATAGGACCTTTTTTGTAGATAATTCTATGTAATTTAATTTTGTATATGACATTTTTTTCACTACAGGCCATAGTTTTTGTGTTATTAGCGAAAAACCTAAAAATGGGTCCTTTAGACCCCCCACACCGTTAGCGAATAAAAAAATAATTAAATAAAAAAACCCAATTGATATAGAAACAGAACGCTTTAGGCTTTCTTACTAACAGTAATAGCGCGTGGGAGAGGATGGGTCATGGTGGGACAAGGAGGAGCATCATGTCCCCACTCCCGCCAGGCAGGCGAGCCCACTACACGGCAACATGACTTTCAGCATTCTATATCTCCACTAGTATAAATATTAATTTCAAAATTTATCTTGATAATGATATATCTTGATAATGTCTTATCAATGAAGGAAATTAAACTTTATAAACATAGTTAAATTGATAATTATCAAGATTTAATTTCCTTCATTTGTGGTAGAAACCCCGTCTTTTGGAGGAGACAATAAGCCGTCGGTCCTGACTACCTAAAAAAGTAGTCGTCATCTATCATCCATTTCATTGCCCACGCACACGCCTATGAGCTCATGTGGGCTTCACCTCATAAACAAAACAAAACAAAAGAATAAGCAGAACTTCTACCAGTAAACACGTAATTTTGAAAAAAATATTTTTCCCTATTTTCTCCCTTAAATATCTCCACTAATATTAATCCTAGCGAAAAAATGCAAGAACTTTTTTGTAGAGAATTTTATGTACTTTAATTTTGTATATAACAATATTTTCGCTACAGGCCATAGTTTTCGAGCTATTAGCAAAAGACCTAAAAATGGGTCCTTTAGACCCCCCACATCGTTAGCTCCCCCCACCGGCCAGGACTTTTAGTATGTTGTTCAGGGACCCTTCCCCTACAACTCTACTAATTTTGGCCTCTACATGAATTTTTCCTCTAAAAGTCTTCGTTGCCTGTACTAATAGGCAGAAATATCATTCAACCTCACTATGAGGTTGAATTGAGGTGTACTACTACTGATAGTTAAGGTGATACACGACACTATAATCAAGTCAATCTTCCTTTTCTAAAATAATTGGAAATAATAATGGTATTCCTATAATATAATCGGTATTGTATCTTCATCTTATTTCATTATTATATCTTCACCTTCTTATGTATTATTGTATAGTAGTACATTTGCCCTTAGACGTCTTTGCGGTGAACTGGACCAGGGTGGCATTCGTCAGGCCTACTTTGGAATTTTTCAATCGCATATGCAATACGGCCTGATAGTCTGGGGTTGTGCATCGCACGCGCAAGAGATATTTTTAATGCAGAAAAAGCCGTTAGAGTAATTGCCAGAGCTCCATTTCGGGAACATTGTAGAGATATTTTCAAGGGGTGGCGTATTTTAACACTCTTCTCACTATATATATCACAGTGCCTACTGTTCTTGAAAGCTAACCATCCCGACAAAATGGGTTGAGGAGTGCTACTCATACTCATAACACTAGATCAAGTCTATCTATTAATTCAACTAGAAACAGAATCCACAAGACAGATCAAAGCCCCTCTATTGCTGCGGTTAAAATGATGAATAGACTCCCGATTCAGATAAGACAACTTGAATACAGAAGATTCAGAACTGTTTTGGAAATATTTCTACTTGATAATCCCTTCTACTCAGTCAAAGAATATATAGAGAAAGATTATATCTTAAGGATTTTGAAATGTATAATGTGTAAGCTAGTCCATGAATGTGAAATGAAGTTAAATGGTGTGTTGTTATGTTGTATAAAAATCTTGTTTTTATTATACTATTATATTGTGTTGACTGGCCTATACGTCAAATTGTGATGTAAATGAAAGGCTAATAAAGATATTCTATTCTATTCTATTGTATCTCCATCTTATTGTATTGTATTACCTGCCCAGGGGAAATCTTCAACGCCTGTAACTGTGTGACCAATCTGGATTCAGAGTGACTGAGGAATTCAGCACAAAGCACTTCTGCTGGTTCAGATAACTGCAATAACAGATCTATGCTCTCCGCTACCTCTTTGGCTGAACACTGCAACAAACATAATACCATCTTAGAAGAAAAACATTTTGTAATAAATGAAAAAAACAAGATATTGTCAATCCACAGATTTATTAGGAATCGAGATACCGGTTTTGGTTGCTTACACCATTATTTTAATCTCTGGTAAACTCTGATAACTGGTTAACATGGATAACTATAGTCTATATAGTCTGTCTTTTCGGTACTATATAGGAATGAGCTCAAAGTACTCTAGGTGATGAAATTCTTCAATTTTGACCAAATTCAACATATGATATACGAAATAGAACCGTCTTCTCAAGCTGAAAACAATGAGCTATAGTTTATCAGGATCCGTTCACTCTTACGAAAGTTGGGAGTGTCCTTATTCTATTATTCTTGAATGTCCTTTGTATCGGAAATAATTTGGATATAGAGCAGTGAAGTATGCATTCTGATGGAAAGTAATCAAAGTAGACTACGAAATACCAGATAGGCTCTATTTGAAACTTTATATGTTTAACCTAAGATCAAAGTATTGAAAAAGCCACCTGTAGCCTAATCTATTCTTGGAAAAGAGATACTCAAAGTTCCAAAAATTGGTAAAATATCATTTTTTTATGCTCTACAACTTTTAGGAAAAATGGTAATACATTTGAACCACACAACATTTTGAACATTTTTTTGAAAAATTTGAAAAAATTTTGTTTTTCTAAGTGAATGTAAAAAATGTTCTATTTGACCTATTTTTGTTTTCACTTCTGCAATCGACGCACAATTTTGTCCTCTACAATTTACTGTAAAAATGTACCTGCAAAAATGTGTACCGTTTTTTAGTTACATGCGAAAAACTAAAAAAAATGCATGGTTTTCTGGCTGTCAAAAGTTGTGCCGAGAGAAATTTTGTGCACTTTTCAAATACACATTATTGGGACCCTAATGAAGCTTAATGAAGCTATTAAAACAATAAAATCGCATACACCACCTGCGTACTGGACTACTAGTTCAATTTCAAGTTAATTTCTTGGTTAGTATTCATATCACTTTTTCAAAATAATGACTCTCAAAATATTCTGATAATGCATCAGAGTAATAGTTTCATGTTAATTCTTTTTCTCATTTATTGAATCTTATGCACATTGATATTGAATTTCTTGTATTCATCACATTATCAACGGTTTAGAAGGTCAGATAGATGAATTCGAATTAATTTTAAAATTATCAATCACAATTATTGGTATTTATTCAATAATTAACCGATTATTGGTATTTTGTTTTTAACCGATAAGTTTACTTGTTTCATTGAAATGAATAAATGAATCCGCAGCAAAATGGAATAGAGCAAGATAAATATTCTTCCTAAAACTCACTTCTATCCAAATTTGTATAGGATATCAATCGATATTTACAAATTTACTGGATTCTTGACAATAATAATTGTATTAATGACATATTCTGCCAAAGATAATTCAATCTTGGTACACGATCTTGAAACACATCAACAGGTGGTAACAACCGCTTTGTCATTTTCTATTTATCAATATCGAAAAAGTTACACAGAAATAAAACAAAGTAAATGAAAATTGGATGTTCCTGATCAATAAGATAGTCTTTTCATTCATGAATCCGCGAATCGCTGAAGTTAATAAATAAAACAAAAAATACACAAACTCAGCTAATACAGACTCACATCTTGACTTTTGAATTTTGTTCGCAGTTGATCCATAAGTTCCTTCAGTATAGCATTACAATCTTGTTGGATACCCTGGAAAGACTCCAAGTTGCCGTATTGCTCCAGAACTCTTTGGGTGTGTAGGTAGTCTCTCACAGCCTGAAAATAGGAAAAAAGTTAACTGTGTGAAATTAAACTAAAAAAAAGAATGACACCAAAACACAAATCTAATATTAAGTTTACTAATTCATTAAACTTTCATTATGGTTAAACAGGGATGTTTGATTCTCATATTAACTTACGTTGGAAACTGATTAAGGATTTATTTATTATTTATTACTATTATTATGACTTAAATGAAACTTGTTGAGTAGTTGTGAAGGTGATATAGTGGTAGTTATACATATTAAATGAAAAGACAAGATGTTGTCAAACCACCAATTTATAAAAAATTTGAGATACTGGTTCTGGTTGTTACACTGAGTTTAACAATAATGGTGTAATAACCGAAACCAGTATCTCAAATTCTTAATAAATTAGTAGTTTGACATCTTGTCTTTTCATTCAACTTGATTGAAACACTGATTGATGTTGTCTATTCCACTGATGTTCAAATCTTTTGTTGTTTCAATGTTTTTATAAAAAGTGGGACTATTTTAATTTCGACTGATGGCAGTATTGAACAGCTGCTATTTTGAAGGAATGTCTTCTTTGTTCGACAAGACAACCATATTGTGACTCACCTCTGAATAGTTACCCACTTCCATTTGCGACTTCAGTTTTGAAGGCAATTTAAACAGGAACTGCAGTCTTTTCAGTAAAGTGTGTACACCAGACAGCTTCGATATCTGTTGCCTTGTATCCTAGGATTCATGAAATATCAAAAATTATAATTTTGTTATACCTAGTGCAGTAATAGAGCTGGAATTATATCAGGTATTATCAATCATATCACAATAATTTATGTAGTTTCTATTTTTTCAAGGAACTTGAAGTCTACGTTTTCCTTATACCAGGCAAATTAAAACTAAAAAAAATATGAGAAACAAAAACTTTTCAATAACTATAGTAGCAATAAAGCTGAAATGAAAAAAGAATCAATCAAAAATCACAATACTTTCATCTTTGTACAAACAATAAATTTGTATCTTTCCAAAGGCACGTAAATTCTTATTTTTCCTCATATTATAGAAATAGCATTTTGATTGATGATCTAATGGTACTGAACAGCAGTTAGTAAAGTGATACCCCAAACTATGGAAATCTCTCCATTCTCCATATATTTCTATATAATCTATCATTAATTCTCTAGTTTATGGTGATACTGTTACAGCATAATTGATGGAATTTTTTGATTTAAACTGTACGCTTGAATTTGTGATATGAGGACAATAATAGGATTTATTCAACAAGGAATTCATATGGTGCCCACGAAAATGTATATGTATTTTGAAATGAATAATAATGTTTCATTTCATGATTTTTCAATCCAAGGATAAAATTATTTAGAATTAATTTACTTACTTGTAAAGTAGAGGATATTGATTCTGAAAACGTTGTAATAGAGCCCATATTCTTGGCAAGCATATCCATTTCATCCTCCATTTTCTTAAAATCGCTCTTCATCTATAAACAAACATTTCAAGTTGATATATCACTGGCTTCTTAAATGTTGAAAGTTCTGTTACAACATAATTGATCTCAAGTTTGGGTAATGGATAAAGAGGAACATATTAAAAATTTGATTTGGATATTTGAAAATGTTTCAATGTTGAGATTTATTGGGGTAAAATTGCTGGGAGGCTGGAATGGGTTTTTAATTATAACACAGTAAAAGGAGAAAAATAGTTGAAAAACTTCTAGAATGTTACTCAACTGACACATCAAATGATTAAAATTATTCTTAACATATTGTAAAGACATTCAAATTCAATATTTATCTCAGATTGAAGTACTACAAGTATTTATTGCAGATATGGTTGGAGCTAGATTTACTGAAAATTTTAGAATTGATCAATAAATGGGAAAATAATGAAAAATGAGAACTTTATCTATTGATCTTTTATCTTTGATCATTTTATCTTGATCAAGAATCATTTGATCTGAGATCAAAAATCATTTGATCAAAGATCAAGATCAATTGATCAAAGATCAAAGAGCAATGATCAAAGATCAAAGAGCAATGATCAAAGATCAGAGATCATTGATCAAAGATCATTTGTTCAGAGATCATATGATCAGAGATCAAGATCAAAGATCATTTGATCAGATAGGATCAATGATCAAGATCATTTAAAGATCAATGATCAAAGATCAGAGATTTGATCAAGATCATTTGATCAAAGATCATTTGATCAGAGATCATTTGATCAAAGATCATTTGATCAAAGATCATTTGATCAGAGTTAATTTGATCAAAGATCATTTGATTGGAGATCAAAGATCAAAGGTTAAATATCAAATATCAAGACTAATGAATCTGTAGTTTGACAATATCTTGTATTTTTATTATCAAATTTCAAATTCAAATCAATTTATTCAATATTTGATACATTACACAATATATTATAAACACTAATAAAGGCATTGAGTAAAGAATCTACACCCTTATATACTAAAGCCACAAAGTGAAATACTAATCTATCAAAATTATTGACCACCTGCCAATATGCGGTAGGCTATAGCTAAGTTATACATCACTGGAAAGAGGAAATCGAGCAAATAACCAGAAAAAACACACTGATTCCTTTGAAAGAGGTTAGTCTGTTCAAGCAAAGGAGACATTCTGGCAAGATGTAAGAATTGCTCAAACTTGGTCAACATATCATAAATTTGGTTTCCAACTGTAGAAAGCATTCTGCTCTACAGTTTGAAACTGAATTAACAACTTTTTAACGAATATTAACTGAGCTGGAGCTGGAGTAATTGACCCATCTTGCCAGAGTGTCTTCTCTGCTTGGCCAGACTATACCTGTTGCGCACTAAAATGAAGGCTACATTCGTCAACCTTATTCAAATTTTGCCGTTTTACTGGCCCACCAGCTGAATAAAAAATCTATAATAATGGGAGTGATAAAAAGCTATGTTCAGAACAAGATTATTATTACCTTTCTAATAGTATCGGTGGCTGAAATGAATTTGTTATAATTCTCATAAACAAGAGTCTGCATTTCTGAGTGTAAGGATTGAGTATCTCGGACAACTTCTGTTTCTTTATCCATCACTTGCTTCAATGGACATTCCTGTGAAATAAATTATAGAAATTTAAATTATCTTCATAAGAAAAATCAATCTCAGCTTGTCAATTAATTTTTACAAAATAATTAGCCTATAATATTCATGATTGGTTATCTAGTGGGGCTACAGTTTATTAGTTGAACTTTATCAGACATTATTGTACAATTTCACATCTGATTTGAAAGTCAAATAATACCAAAAAATTAACTGTAAGAAATGATTGCCAACTCGAGGTGGTAACTTAGAAAACAGTCCACTGGCGGCTCGTGCCCACGAAACAGGTAAGTGCTGTACAGTAAAAGACTCGCGCTTTGCGCTCCTGAACCCCACAATTTTTCCATGTTTTGAATTTAGAGGTTGAAAATCCTTTTCAGGTTAGAATTTACCCAGGTAAATGATTCTCTTGAATGATATTGACACAGTCTTGGTTGACCCGGTCTTGCCGGCCGGGTTGGCCGAGTGGACAAGGGCGATACAACCTTCAGTCTGCTAGCACTACCCGGTCGTGGGTTCGAATCCCACCAGAGGCATGGTCGTTTATGAACCTCATAAGTCACCCTCGCACACACCATTACCCACGCACAAGTGAAATAAAATACTTATGTGAGTATCATCATCAGCAAAAAATAAAAAAAATATATATATATATAGAAAGTTGAAAATGTCCCCAGAAACCCCCCTGCAGAGTAAATGATCATCTTTCTACATATTTGTATGTATCTTGGAGTGCTGAGCAAGAAAGGTCCTTTTCACTCATGCTCTAAGTTTTCAAATTAAAAAGTTGGAAAAATTTGGGGACCCAAAGACCCCTGAAATTAATTTTTCTAAAATTTTGTAATTTTAAATGTATAAGCGAATTTTTATGTTTTCAATATGTTTATTCTCATATATTCATCTCATCTGAAGGAAAGCATTGAATATTTTGTATAAGTGGGCACGTAGTATGAGGAGAAATTATGAGAAAATTTACTCCAGTCCATACTTGAAGTTTTCAAAAATTTGTCAAATTTAAACTTTCAGCATATGTTTCTGAATCGTCTCGATGAGCTGAGTTCAATGATGTATAACACAATAGTTGATATAAAAATAAGAGATTTAAGGGGATCAAAGATTTGACAAATTTGACCCATTGGTGCCCCCTGAATATTTTTTGGGGCAAAATGCATTATTATAGGGCTATAAGTACCAAGAAAAATGATCATTAAAACATCATTAACTGTTCAAAATTGGCCCTTGAAAATTTGCTAAAATCTGCCAAAATTTTCAAAAATCAAAAATTGCCCCTACTGAGTCCCCATATCAACCCGGTTGGAATTTTATTGCATAAATCAATGATTTTTGTGATCCTGAACAAAAAATGTCCTCTTCACTTTTACTCTAAGTCATCAAATAAAAAGTTGGGAAAATTTGGGGCCTGTACCCCATGACGGGAGGGATATTTTAGTTTTTAGAAGTTTTTCTAGTACCACTCTCATGCTCTGAATCGATTTCCGCCTCCCATAACGCTGTAAAATCAGCTGTTTTGGCTGTGGATTCAGATATATGTTGAAAAATCGAAAATCCCCCTACCGCCCCTATTATCCGGTTGAAATTTTTTGGATTCTGAAAAAAATTACTAAACAAATTTTCTGAGAAACCGACGGTTAACAATGTGCAAAAATTGAGGGTCCGTACCCATGAAGGTCAAAATTTCGAAAGTCTGGAGGTTTTCCTTTACTCAGTGCGCTCAATCGATTGGTGACCCCAAATTTAGATACATGCACTTCACCTGTTTCGTGGGTACGAGCCGCCAGTGGAAAGCACATACGGTATCTTTACAATAAGGTTCCATTCAAACTATTAAATGAATTATTGAGTTTAACTGTTCACGGTTTAATGTAATCAGATGAATGTAAATAAATTTTCAACTTTGATGTTATCTGTTCAAAGCTTCACTTCATATAACGAGGATTTTCCAGTATAATACTTATATTTAAAGAGTTTGACAGAACTTGAGTTTTAGACCGAAGTCCGACTCAGCATTAGGACACTGGTATGCCTTTTAAATGCTTGCTAGTATTGGAGTCCCAGTAGATGTTGACTTCCATATAATACATATCCTATAATAAGCATAACTATCAACTTGTTCTATAAAATGAATAGAAATAGAACATCAGAATAATGTCGAAATCGATAAAACTGAAACTTGATCATAACAAGGAGGAAAACTTCATTAGGTAGACCTGTAGTTAAGTAGATGTCATTTTATTTGAAGGATAGCATATGACTATAATATAAATGCGAGGAGTGAAGCGGTCTGCAAGAGCGTATACAGTATTGTGTGAAATTAGGATTGCTGAACAAATATTATTTCAGATATTGCTCGCAGAATATAAGTCGAAATATGCTAGGATTCCCAGGATACAACTATGTAGGCCTAGCCTAACTTCAGCTGAGCAGTTAAACTATAAAAAAGAGTATCTCAGCAATATTTGGCAAATGATATTGAGAGCTCCATTAAATTTTGAAACTGACTTACCTTCAGTATTTTTTGGAGATACATATCTGGATTGAAGTAAGGGCCATTGATATCGTACGGATTGCCCAAAGGTTTGCCCCTT
The DNA here is from genome assembly GCA_017141385.1 of Sogatella furcifera. Taxonomy (NCBI): domain Eukaryota; kingdom Metazoa; phylum Arthropoda; class Insecta; order Hemiptera; family Delphacidae; genus Sogatella; species Sogatella furcifera. Next base: position 7,353,825 of record CM029549.1, read on the forward strand.
TCTTCTGCCCTGGACATTGTGATTGTGAATATTTCACTCAATGACTAAATTTTGATGAGATAAGATGTATTAAATTCAAGATTGTGATATAAATTATCGTCAAAAACTCTCCGAAGTCAATTCATTTTCAATAATAATATTATGTTGGCCTCCTCTTATCAAATAATATAGCCTAACCTCAAAGTTTTTTGACGTATTTTCCTCAATCGAGAGTCGATAGATGAAACATCGATCACCACTCCAAATAAAATAAAAAGATTTCTCCATGAAAATGGGAAATTAAAACACATAGAAACAACTAAATATCATTTATGTGTTATATAATATAGGTTATCTGTCATTTTAAATTCCTACAATGAATATTATAAGTTTTCCTTGCAAGAGATTTTTTCAACATAACCTCAACCTGAATCAGCTGTCCTATGTCATTCTTCAGGAGAGAAGTCTGAACGTCAACATTCCTCAAGGCCAAAGACGTGATAAGTGTTCACAGAACTTCATTTAACAAGTTTATTATATTTAGATCGTAAAGAAATATAATCTAACTCGATTGAGTAATAAGAAATTCCGAGTTATTTTACCAAAGAAAATGAATCCGGAGTACGAGAAGCCTCCACCTTATTCACCAAACCCACCACCGCCAGGTAAACAAGTAGAATCATGAACAGTGTCTCTTATTTGTGAATTAAAATCTTTGGCTTTATCAAATTAACTCACTTCTTTCCATTTATTCAATTAACTCTCTTATGTTGTAATTGGTTTTTGTACCATATTCTAATCCTATATGCTTATTTTTTAAAAATTGATAGTTGCAACGCAAAATGCAAGTTCAGTTGCATTCCTCATTACATAACAATGAACTTGATTGAATCATAGACAGAATCCAGATCATAGACAGAATCCAGATCATAGACAGAATTATGCATTTTCTCCTCATCATTCATAAGTTTTCAGTCAATTAGTAGAGTCTCACGCTTATGCTGTATTAGTTTATTGACTTAGCAGTAAGTTAACCCAACTCAGCAGGTCTAATAGAATTGTGAGTTGTTAGTCTGATCGAAGACCAGCACTCAGTGATTTAATAATTTTTTAACCTGATTCGGTTGTCTTCTTGAGACTTACTTTTAAATTATAAAATTCAATGCAGTAGGCTATCTTACCGGTAAGTTAGGCCACAGAGTAAATAAATCAACGATTGATATACTTACTCTTTGCTTGGGCCTATGGTAGGCTATGTGATTTCCAATAATCTAATTACCTCTCTGAGACTTCTGTAGTGTTAAAATACTGAACTGTAATGTGTACAATAGAATTAACATATAGGCTATTGTTCAATAATCATCTCAGGATATAAGAATATTCTAAATCTCAACTATTGTATTTAATATGTTTCTGTTTCAGTCCATACTCAACCACCCACATACCAGTCATTCCCTCCATTGCAGCCGGGTGTCCAACAGAACCCAATTCCGGGCTATGGCAGCACTGTGGTGACAATAGAACAACAACCAAGGGTCATCATTATTGGAACTTGTCCAGCATGTAGAGTAAGTGATTCTGTTACTTTCTTTCTTGTCCAGTTCTATAATAGAACAAGCTGCAGTTCCCTTTTTTTGCCAAACTATATCTATCTTCAAAATAATAGATCACAAGCACTAGTTCCAAGTAGTTCATCCAGTATTAAAGTAAGCTGGTGACAGACGGAAAATTTTTTATTGGATAACTTAGTCATATTTTAAAATTTGAGTACCTTTTTCCTTTTACAGTATCAATATTAGTAGGGTGACACTGACACAGACCTGAAACTTCGCCCCAATACCTGTCATACTTAAAAACAACAGCATGAAAAAGAATGTGCTCTCCAAATGCAAGAACGCAGTATCACCTTGGTAATTCACAAGTTAAAATAGCAAATTATGTAATTATAAAGACATTTATATTATCGATTTATCTTAATTTGAGTTCAAAAATATCGTGTTTACTCGTGAATAGGGGATTTTCCAGTTGACAAAAATGTATTTATTAGCCTAACGGATTTCCGAAATTCTAGATTTCTTCATAAGTTGTAGACTTTCATAAGTACAATAAGTAGCTTTTTTATAATAAATTTGCATTTTGCCTACTCGTATTTAAAAGTTTAACAAACTTTAATAGAAATAATCAAATTTTTATATAAATTAGCAGTAGAGGCTATTGAAGATAGACCTATTGTAATGTCGCTCTCCCTTGAAAGGTTATCATACAATCCATGAATAAGCATTTTTACCCCTCAAATGTCAGAAATTGAGCACTAGCATCTTGTTGAATGGGACAGTTCACTAGCAATGGGTAAATACTAAACTTGTCAATTCACTTTAAAATATTCATTTCTTTTTTAAAAAACCTTATATTCATATGTAAGTTTTTGTACTGCTCTGGCCTAACCTTTAGTATTTAAAGTTTAAAAGGAGTGAGAAAAAGTTTATCATATAGTTTCCAAATATTCTACCTCGTTCTAATAACTTATTTTGTTTCTTATCTCAGGTGGGAATTGTGGAGGATGATTACACGTGCCTTGGAATATTCTGCGCCATTTTCTTCTTTCCGCTCGGAATTCTGGCCTGTCTCCTATTGAAAAACAGAAGGTGTTCAAACTGTGGCGCTTACTTTGGCTAAAAATCTAATTTTTGGTTTCAAACAGCCTGCTGCTGGAAAATGTGTGCATATTGTGATAACAATTTATCAAAACATTATCAGTGATATAACACCAAAAGTCAATTTGCTTCAGGGTTTGTTGAAATTTCGTAATCATCTAAACTTATCTTTTATAAATTTAGGAATGTTTTGTGAGTTACAATGTTATATTTTGCAGTGCAAGTGTGAGGATCTAAATTGAAAGAATATTTTCAAGTCATTGTCATATCATGATTATGACAATTATATGAAAGATATTCAGTGATATTGAATTATGATTTATCAAGCATAAAATATCCCTAACTAAAAAATCAATAAAAACTTGTTATTTTAATTTTTTTCTCAAATTTTAAGAAACATTGATGAAGCGTGTGCCTTGCTTGATAAAAGAGGAAACTTCTTATCTATGTAATAATTCACCCAATTCATTAATGTTCCTACAATGTTTTTAATGTTTTTTTAAATTAATGTTTTTAATTTTTGTATGTTTTCCAATCGTGCCTGAAATAGAAATTGTTGAGTCATAATTCTGATTCAACTCATAGCCGATGCTAATTTAATGATTCATTTCAAAGTTATTCGTGGTATCTATACAACAATTTTTGTTCAAATCATGATAATGAATCAACAGTTAAAGCCTCGAATATGCACACCAATAAATAATATAATCGTACGTCAATTATCCGTCTATACTATTATATAAAATAATATTCGTGATACTTACATTATTCCACCCAAGCAATTGGAATTGTATAATCATAGTATTGTTGGCTTATTGCTCTTATTCTAAATATTGTATGGAATATCTGTAATAATCACCATTTATATCAATATTATAATGAATTTTCTATCCAGTTGGTAGTTTGTTTATAAAACTACTATTAACGTTTTCATCGTTGATTTGTGTATTGATTACCAACAAATAAATTTATATATTGTTGAGTAAAAATATTGTGTTCATCCTTTATCAACAACCTTCAAGCATTGAAAAATTACTTCGTGTAGGCCTATATAATTCAAAATTATTCACAGATAAAAAAGTAATAAATGGGTCCATGAAAATGAAGCTTATATAGTGTTTTTCTCAAGGATTGACAAATTCAAAAATACATAGTGCTGATTATAATAGGAGTTGAGTAGGATGTAGCAATTGATAGGCCTGAATTCAACAGTGCTTATTTTGACCAACTTATAATAGGAGGAAAACAATTTCAAGACTTTGAGCTCTCTCACTCTGAATTGGAAAGTATTCAATTGCATACAGTACTAAATAATAATTTAATGAAATGGATAGAATTGCATTGAACTTCAGCTTGCTGGTCTAGAGACGCAAGATAGAATTCAATTTATCATTACCTATCACAAGCCTGCCAGCTCGTGGGCATCACCCTCAGAAAAAATTAAGTAGCAGCAATGAGGTGCAGGTTCAGCACTCTTATTCTTTGTCTGGTCTGGTGTGTCCTTAGGCGTGTATTCCATAAAATTTCGAAAAGTCACATAATACAGGGAAAAAGAGACGGACACTTGAAGTGTGGTATTATTGTAGGGTCTGCTTTTTTCCTGTAATTTATGTGAAATTGCTCCATCAAAGTTTCATGGAACAGCCCCTTGGTGAAGCCAACAAATAGACTTGATTTAGTCTGACACTAATAGGCCTTTATTGCAGTTTAATAGGAAGTTATTATGGATAACTACCACAATATCATCTTCACAACTATTCACAAGTATTTTTTGTCAATGGCTCAACAGCCCATGAAGAGCTTAGGTCTCCTAGCTGGTTGCCAGTTTCATATTCACTCCACTATATAACAGAGGTGTATAAGAATAATCATCAACCAGGATAGAGGTAACGTGTAGTTAGCCCGTTGATCCTCTCAACCATAAGCTAGTCTCCGTGATTAAGTGACCAGGTGACGGCGCAGAACACATCTGAATAACAAACAGTTACTCAGAGCTTAATGCAAGAATTACGGTACTATTCCTCCAGAGACGGGAAACGACTGACTATCTTTACTAACGACAGCCAATCTCCCATAGGAGGGGAAACAAGTCAGTAGGAAGAATGAATTTCGAGTCTATCAGGCTCCAGAAAAAGTACAAATTAAAAATGAATAGATTTTATAATCTTCATATTTATTATTCATAAATGATGAAATAATATATTTTTTATCATATATATTTACAGCCTCAAAAATCAGTCAGGAGGCACAAATAATAAATACACAATTTAGTACACAATAGTCGAATTTTGACAATCTGTTTTGAAATTATATCAAAGTAGTGCATTTGTTTCAAATTGCTCCTGAAATGTATGACATTTTCATGCATTCATTCAACATTCTGATAGTTAATTCAATCTATGGCACTTTCATTACTGTGAACGCACTTCGTGAACTAATAATACATTTAATTTATTACATGTATATACAGACTATCAACACATAATTCAAAGTACTTTGGATTGTATTATTTCTTTCAATTGAAAATACTAAATAAACACTTCTCTGATTCAAAATCACAAGCATTCATAAAAATCACATCCCAATCATAATCGTACATAAAAAAGCACAAGCAAAAATATTGATTCAAACAAGGAATTGTTACTATTTAATTGTGAAGATGAATATGTAGATTACCCGCCCAAATACACATGATCAAAGTTAAGCTTGCAAGTAAATGTCAACGTTACCCAAGAAAGCTTCAAATACTATAAAATAATAAGGAATGGATGGCAATTTTTAATTCAGAGGACAATTTATAATAAACTCTGAGCATTTATAGGGAATTTTTTCATAGAAATAAGTCGATGGTTAGTATCTTCAATCGAAATACGGCTTTTTGAACATCTAGTCGAGTAAAAAACCACTAAAATAAAAGCAAATCTTAAATATGTTCTGATATCAAATCATCATACGCTGTTATAGATACCGTATCGGATGATGATTTAAAACAAAATTTTTGAACGATTATTGATTAATAGAAAAAAGTGCATTGAATGACTGGAAAAATTTGTAAGAATTGATGAATTTCAATCTAAGGAGTTGATAATATTCTCAAATAAAAGTTTTCCATCTTTGTAAAGTTAAGCTGTTGGTCTCGAATGAATCAAAATTATTATAGTCATCATCTCACGGCTTAGGACTATTCCATAGTTCCATTGTAAGTACCTATAAGTATAGGATTAGGTGACTTAGGTGTAAGAGAGGACATGTAAGTCCTAACTTCGTCTTTATAACAAGTCAATGAATAAATATGAATCATCATACCTTCCATCATCCATGCAAAATACTGGGATTTTATTATGTTTAATTTGAGTACCTCCCTCTGAGAAATTAGTACATAGGTATCGTATTCAGTTTTGTTGTGATTGAAAAGATTTTTGTTGATGTTGAATTGACAACAATTCTACTGATAATTATTATTTGTTTTGTTTCAATTAGGATACCTACCATGACTATTTTATAGTCTTATATTGTTCCATTATAAGAATAAGTATCAAGTAGACTATTGATTTCACTTGGGGAGATAGAATCCCAATCAGAATTATATTATTTGAACCATAAATAGGACAAAATTGATAAGATTGTATTAATTTATGATTTTCTTGAAAATAAGTTACCATTATTATTGTATTTTTGTCTGAACTTGTATTTTGTAATAAACTTATATAATTTTTCAAGAAATTCAGCTATTTTATTCATATTTCATAACTGTATCTCTATTTAGAGAATTTAGAATATCTCTAAAGGCACGTTTACACCGGAGTTAATAACAAAATTGTTAATAACTTTTGTGATTAACGAATTATTATATATACTCATATATTATATAACTTATATAAAAGTTAATAACTCCGGTGTAAACGTGGCTTTTAATTAAACAGCAAAACTGTGATTATCTTATTTCTGGATATGTCATGTAAAAAATCATACTTGTAACGTAGTTTTTAATAGAGAAATTTTCCAATAAACTTTTATGGGATTATGTTATATTAGGCTACTTTTATCAAGTTTTTCTTACAGTTTAATCACGGTTTTGTACCTGTGCAACTGGTGCTTGCACTTTGAATAGTTAATGTCGTATGAAAAGTAAGTTATAGTGAACACCCAGATAGAAATTCATCAACTTTAGAAACACAAATCCTAATAAAACCAATTTATTAATTGATCCATAAAGTTGATCATTCGCCATTTGTGACATTTACCAATTCTTGCTTTTACAACTAATAAATTTTACAGAACATCACAATTAGAATCATTGAACTAATTACGACACATGATTAAAAACAGAGTGAAATTACCGAAAAAAACAAATTGGAAGAATACTTGCAGATATTTAATTTGCCTATATGTATATTTATTATTACCATTATTCTTAGAAATAATGATAATAGAACCGTTATATTTCATCATATTCAATTTACCTAGAACAGTTCAGAGCATTCTGACTACATCACAAGTACAGCTTTTATTATTTATAATTTTATTTAGATCGGATGAGGCTAGGCGAGCGAATAGTTCTTGTTCGTTGCTGCTGATTGGTTCTTCCCTCAAAGGAACAGCCAATGGCAGGGCACTTTCAAAAGAGTTTCGAGCACTGTTACCGCACAGCACACACAGGCGATAAGCGAAGAGTTCAATGCTCGAGTTTCGTACAAAACCAACGACACAAACACCTCAGAAATCCTTCACACTTAGCTAACAAGTTTTCTTCACCTAAACACATTCACCGCGTTCATTTATTTATAATTCGCAACATCAACTACTACTTAAATACAAATTTTCCGTAATCACACTTAACATTAAGTCCTGAGTTCACATTTTCAACTACTTACATATAAATCCTACAATTGTATTTAGTTTGTTATATTATTTAATAGGAGATATTTTCTAGAAACAATTTGAAAATGAATAGACCTACTCCTTCAATCAATGTTTTCCATCAGGGCAAATGGTTGGGTCATTTTTATTATGAAACTAATTTAGTTCAAAAATTTATTAAAAATAAATATCCTCAAAATATTCAAATATTTCCAGTAAATCCATTCATTAATAATAAAAATAATTTGGAAATTTTTGAAAAGGCTTTATAATATTATTATTATTCAATAGAGAAGGGCCTCCTACAAAATGTTGAATCTTGTGAACCACGAGTATATACTGAATAGGCAAACTCATTGAATCATTAGGTATGGTAGTGAATTATGAACTTTTTGATAAATTTAACTTATATAATTTTAGAGTGAGCTTTATTACTTCCTTGTCATTATTTTCGCAAAGAGGATCTCCAAATATTGGAATTGAGTATGAAAATGTAACTCCAACTCAAAAAATCTATATTTTAATGTAAATTACTGACAAGTTTATCTCAATAATATTGAAACTATTTGTTATAAATAAAAAATCATCTCCAAGAAACAAGCACATTTATATGATGTACTGAAAATATTCAAATATTCTTGAGAGTACAATCACTGTAGGCTACTTGCGATGACTTTCATGACAGAAATTTGACTTTCGAGTTAACTTAACATGGATAGTCTCGGAAAATGTATTTCTAAAAAACTGAGGAATCACAAAGTATTGGACCACATAAATAAATTTACAGAAAATCTTCTATTCATTGTAGCCTATCATTTGTTTTTGACCGATAATATATGGTACATTGTTAATCAATAATAATTTATTTCAAAATTATTTATATTGAAATTATGGATAGAGGAGTTACAAATCCTTTGTGATAAATTTGACGAATAGCGATGATGAATATGAAAATTAAGAATTTGGAATAGCTGTGGATGTAGGAAAGCAAGTAGCATGACATATTCATAAAAAATCGGAATAAAATTGATTTGTGAATAAGGTGATAACACACTTGAAATATTTAAAAGATTTGTTTTTGGTATTACATGTTTCAAGGAATACTGTATTCTACAATGGCCCAAGTTGAAAGCTATTTGAAAATTGAATTGAAATCCCGTACGTTATTTTGATTGCACTCTTAATTTGGGTTATTCAATGGAAAAAGTGGTTATTCAGAAGGAAAATTAACATTATCACTAGTTATTCCAATCGCTGTAATAATTTTCAAAACTGTCGACAATACATATTTTTCGTCGTTTTTTTTTTCTTAATGAGCATTTTCACTGTAACTTACCAGTGAATCCTTACAAGTGATCATTCTATGGCTATTAAACAATTGTGACACGAGAAAACTCACTTCATTTAATTTGATTTATTGTTATTAAATCAAATTGATCAATTTGATTATTTAGTTTGCCTACAGAACTTATCAACAGCCTGATTACACTTCGCTTCAAAATAAAAGAATTGTTCTAATATTATGAATAGCCTATAAAGGCTACCGTCAGTTCTTCTTGGTATAATTACTTCTTGATACACTTTTACTATGTTAATAAATTGATAACGAATATCCGCATGGGATGGAATGATAATTTAGCTTCCAAATCTGTAACATGCTATGTAATATTTCCATACAAAACCTGAAATCCCAACTCACAAAGTATAAACATGGTATAGCTAACGATAAAAAATTAAATATTGTTATCGTTGCATTACCAATAAAAGTATTAGTTTGAGTATCGTTTTATGATTATTATTTGATTCAGCAAAGGACACTTGTTTCTGTTTAGTTTCATTTTATCTCAAATTATTCAATTATTGTGTATCTTTATTGATTTGATTGTTCTAGTAAAGTGAATGTGATATTATAGCAAGACCAAATGGAAAAAATGTTGGATTATTGAAAAATTATCCAGATAAATTAAAATTATAGTCATCACAAACTTAATTTACAGAATTAGCTTATAGTTATACATGCAAACTCAATTTTGAAGAAATTACTTGATTTTCTGATCAAAACAAAACTTGATTAAATGTTTTTGGGATCACGTCATGATTAATATTTAATAATCTTTAAGTCACGTTTACACCGGAATGTTGATAACATTTGTTAATAACTTTTATATTATAATAAGTTATATATTATATAAGTGTAAGTTATATAATAATACGTTATTCAAAAAAGTTATCAACATTCCGGTGTAAACGTGGCATAAAGGTAATAAACTCCATGATTGATTGATTGATTGATGAATTGCATTCCACTTCTCTCATAGAGATCGAAGTAACAACATTAAAAAAAGAGAAAATAATTATCTTTAATTCTGTTTTCACTGATGGCTATGGAATTGGAAATTTGGATTTGCAAAGAAAACAGTCCAAGTCCTATACAAGCAGTACCTGTACACATCCAAGCAGAACTTGAGCCTCAATATTTAACACCGGACCTGGATGAATAATGTATTGTAATAGGTCATTTACACAGTACAATCTGAATAGCCTAAATTCATAAGATTCAAATAAAACATTTTCATTTGGTCTGATATAGTCTATCTAAGCGAAGAAGACATTCTGGCAAGATGGGAGAATGAATCCAGCACGGTCAATATTAGTTAAAAAATGATAAATTTTATCTCAAATTGTTGAGAAGCATGTTTCCTACAGTTTGAGATAACATTTATTATTTTTCAACGAATATTGAGCGTACTGGAGTCATTTTTTCTTACCAGAATGTCTTCTTTGCTTTGACAGACTGTACCAACCCGGACCGCACTGATGAAAACTGTTTGCTTGATATTAATTTCCAATTGAATAAACAGTGTAGTAATAATAATAATTGAATTCTACAATAAATTATTCCTGAGAACCTTACGTTTCAATAATTTTTAAAAAGCAACATTTGTGACTCATCTTGCTTTTTGTTCTAAACCTTATTCAGAACAGTTTGATTTGTATAATGTTAATAATAAAATTTGATTTGACTTTTTTAATGGAGATAATATCATTCTTTGTTCCCATATTTCAATTCATTTTAATTGTGTCGATGGGTAACAGTGGTGTCATCAAAGCCTGAAGCTTTTTTAAAGTTCATGGTGACCTCGCAGCTTGATATTCTTAGTTATTCGAGAAGTTCCATTTACATGCATTTTGAGGAATTTTTGTTGCAATTCTATTTACCTCACTGACAAGCAATGAGTGATATTGTGATCCCACTGTTTTAGGTTCAAGCCTCAGAGTTAATTATAATCTTGAAATGACATGGATAAAATTTGAAACTATGTAGAAACGTAAACTGAATATAGTTTGTTATGACTACACACGAAAATAAAAGTAGTTTTTTGTATTTCCACTATAAGATGCTGATTTGCATTAGCATAATTAATTGGATGGTTTTGGAAAAATGTCAAAACAAAAAGATAAAATCAAAATAAGTCATTGCTATAATATTCATATACATAAGTATTTACAACGTATTTCATACAACTGAACATAATAATTAGTTTAGATCAATTTACATAACAAATAAATGGTTTTGCTTAAAAACTACATGCACATATCGACTGCGATGCATGAACAATATTATTCGGTTTATTAAATAGTTATTAGGTATTTCGTTAATTTATGTTTCCAATATAATCGAATATGAACAAAAATATACTGTTTCAAATATTCATTTATCTATTCAGAAAAAATAAGATGATCATTCATCAAATCAATAATAAGTTTTTAATTTAATATGATAATGTAAGTTCTTGAACATATAAAAGTGCTAGATATTATTCAATTATAATTTCTCCGAGGAAATATAGTTCATACGTAGAGTTTTTTATAAGGCATGAGTAATGAGTATACAGGCTTGCTGAATTAGAAAAGTCATTACTCGCCTCCGCCTGTTTGTCTCATTGACACTGACGGGACGAGTAAAGCGAGCCTGCCGGCTAGCACACGATACAGATATCGACAGCTCTTGAATTCAAGGTAAAAATGAAGAATTTATTCTCAATTTCTTGTGAAATACTTGTATTGATTATCAAATTCAATCGCTTTCAACGTTTCAGCGACAAAACGTACCAAGGTACCAAAATGTCTCCTTTAATGAGAAATAATAAATAGATATTGGGGAAAATTTATGTAGGAGCCGTTTTGACTAGATTTCATAAAATAAATAATAATGTCTATCAGTTTCAATGTCTGGATTATGATGGAAGGGAAAAATAATAAAATTAAAATTATCTTGGTATAGTCTGTCCAAGCAAAGAAGACTTTGGGTCTATCAGTTGGGTCAAAATATCTTTTCAGAAATATATTTTGCGCCCATCTTTAGTATAGTCTGTCCAAGCAAAGAAGACCCTCTGGCAAGATGGGAAAATGACTCCAGATTGGTCAATATTTGTTCAAGAGTTATTATAAATGTAGTCTTAATAGTAGATCAAATTGTTTCCTCCAATTTGAGATCAAATTGTTTCCTCCAATTTGAGATCAAATTGATATTTTTTGAACCACAATTTTGACCGAGCTTGAGTCATTTTCCCATCTTGCCAGAGGGTCTTCTTTGCTTGGACAGACTATACTAAAGATGGACGCAAAATATATTTCTGAAAAGATATTTTGACCCAACTGACAAAAAATGTCCTTTCCTGGTGGATATTTTGAGTTTGAGATATCAATGAAAATATAAGCTTCAACGTTCTAGTAGGAATTTCAGACCAATTGGTTATCATGCCAGAATTCATGTGTCTACTGAAATTATTCGACAAATAATAGAACTTAATATCCAGAAAATAAAATAAAATTATGATACAAGAAGTTAAGAATTGATTCCCAATTATGATACGACATAGAACATAATAATAAAAAAATTCTACTTTTACAGAAACATTATTTTCTTGGAATTTTATTAGAACCTAGTTTCTGAGAAATATTTTCATATATTAACATTGACCAACTATAGTGAAACCTTTGCGGAACTTGTGAAAAGGAACTGAAATATCAATAAATATTTAAACATTTTCACTGAAATATTTCAATTAATTGTTCACTTGAATTTTTGGTTTCTTCCAAAACGAAACCATAAGATGATCGTAAAATAAAATTTGGGAAATTTATAGTATTAAGGATGAACACAAGCAAAATCCTACTCAATTTTTGACTTGTATGAGTGAAATTATTAAAAATTGTTCTATTTGATGGATAGATATAGTAGACTTATCACTAATGAGATCTAATACAATAATTGAAAAAATAATAATATCAGCTTTCCCTAAACAAAGTACCCTATCATAGTATGAAATGTCAAATCCTTGAATCAAACAAGGTATTTGTACAATAATCTCCAGTTATTTACAAATTCAATACGGAAAGATATGTTCAGAAAATTTTTCAAAAATACATGAATTTAGCAAGAAAATGTTAACTAATTCAAGAACATGACCGGCAACACACCTTTTTCAATAAATAATTTTTTGGCATAATTATCAATTTTACAAGTTAATAAATTTAATACTTGTTTCATTCACGAAGTCAATAATCAACTAAATGTAATGGCTAACTTTATAACAGCAAATTGAATCAATAAAAAAATATCAAATTACAATACTTTACCCTGGAATGGAGCTTACAGCAACAAACACACTATAATTCACAATATACTCATTTACTAAGTCAAACACATTCACACCATCATAAATACACCCACACAAACAATAAAACAAATTATGCTTTATAAGACAATCAATAGAAATATAAAACTCATAACGAAAACGTTTTTGGAACGATCTTTCAAGGGCTCAAGCAAAGAAGTGTTGTAGTTATAAAAACTCTACTAAAAGCTTATTACAGTGTTTGATATATCAGCATATTTCATTAAATTCGTTAAAGCTTCATTATTTTAACATTTTACATGTTACAGCTTTTCTTAATATGATTGGAACATGATATAACATAGGTGAATATTAAAATTCCATTGTCAAGTTTTCAAAATGTGATTTTTGTGATGGAGGTGTGATAAACAAAAAAATCATTCGTTAAATATTCCACATTAAACAATAATAAAATAATATTTCTGTAATTTTATCACTCTAGCATCATTCATTTGTCATCAATAAATAATATCATTATTGTATCGACCAATAGGCCATAAACATCATTCAGCAAGAGATTTCACTATAGTTTCCATTACATTACAATCGACTAAAATAAATATCCTATCCACTTTTGTTTCAGAAACAAAAGCGACATTATTATACTCTTCGGTAGACAAGAGACAAACGAAATTATAATAAATAATATACAACAATAATAATCTTATATTGTCTATAAATAATAACCAAACCGTCTAAAAAAAATTACAACAGGGTAATAACAATTACGTGTTAATTGATGATAACAATTAATATAGTATGGAGGAAACATTGCATACATAAATTTATCTAGATACAGCCACGTGTAGCTGTGGATATAACGCCCGTTGTCACCATCATACATGGCTCCCCACTGTAATTTTCAATTGCAGTCGCAATAAATTTATTCTGTTCTCGAATCACTTCTACTATTGCTATCACACTAATGTTATTGTAACGATTCACAGATTACGTACCGCTTCACTTATCGCTATTTTAACGCTTCACATAATATCGCTTCACCTACCGATCATATAAATAACGCTTTACCTATTGCATCGCTAACATAACGCCCCAATTTACCCGCTCGATATATCGATTTATCGCTCACATCGATATATTGCTACAACTACAATCGAAATTGTATCACATCGTTCACCCTTCATTCATCGCTATCGTATTGTTCTAACTATCGCACACATCGTTTCACCTATCGAACACACATCGACTATCGATAATATTAATCGCTCCCCCTATCGTACCGCCAAGAGGTGAGAGATTCGTCAATTGCCGCCGCTGCTACAGTCGGAGTCAGTCAGCTTCTCTGACGTTGGGTTGCAAGAAACCCAAAATTAATTTTAAGATCAATTCTAATTCAGGATCAAAACAGTTGATCGCGGTTCGTGCAACCCAACACGAGGAGTCAGTCCTAAGTCGACGATCGAGACGTTGAAGAAGAACAATTTGAAGATGATGATGATGAGGACGATGACGAAGTTGATGACGACGATGACGATAGAATTGAGTTAGAGTGTGGATGTGGGTGTGGATGTGGATGGGGGTGAGGGTGAGGGGTGTTCGCCAGACAAGGCAACATTGTGAGACCCGAGAGGGGCGTGGAGGCGGGGAGGGGCGGCGCCGCGGGGTGAGGGGCGGTGTGGTCCAGTCTTTGTCGAGATGGAACTATCACAGGCGGTAAGTGTGGTGGCGGCGGGTACCTGCAAACAAACAATAAATTATAAAGTTATTTAAAAATTAACAAACAAAACATTATTCAACAGAAAACTATTGGCATTTCTTAGAACACACACGAAAATTTTTCATCAACTAATCTTCAATATTTAAATCAGATTTGATTGTAAGAACATTGAACATTTTTAAAATAATCGAGACAGTTTGATCAATAGATAAAAATACAATGAATATGAGATAATTGATAAATAAAATGGAAAATCAAATACCCTTGTCAAAAAAACTTAAGAAATATTTTTTTTCAGACATGTCTCGGGACTAAATGTTTTTTATTTTATTTATCTATCATTTTAAATAGTCCTAAGTTTAAAGTTTATTTTTCAATGAATATGAGTTTAAGAAATTCGACAGCAGTAACTGGTACCCAGTGCCAGTACTTCTAGCATTGTATAGTCTGGTTGAGCAAAGAAGACTAAAGTAATGTCAAAGTAATAAAATGACTCCTCAGTCAATATTGGTTGAAAAATTATAAATTTGGTTTGAGAACATCCTGATCTTCGACTTATTATTTTTATTCGAACCAATTTTGACCGAGCTGGAGTCTACCAATGTCCCTATTATCTCAAGTATTAATTGATTTTTTGGGTTTCTTGATTTTTGTCAAGATCAAGGCGAGAAGTTAGAAATATATTCTGTGAGAAAAAGCTCATATTATTGATAAGTTGATATAATTTTCCAAAATAATTGAGAAAGAGTGAATTTATTAACATTTTTGAAAATATTTTTCACTTCTGAAGACCATAAAACGCTCCTCTCGATAATGATATTCCAAAAATTTCCTGTAGGGCGGACTCAATCCCCTCAATTTCTCCGGGGGCATTAGAGTGTGGCCAGGTATCCTCCATGAAGTGAGGTTATACTACATGCAAGCTTGCTCAAATGAGCGTTTGCAAGCTGGTATAGTGCCAACACCTTACAGATAGAAACAATATCTGGTATTATGCAGAGGAACACATTATAGAGTGTCCAGAAAGAATTCAGGAATTCTTTATTTTTCGTAATTATTCCTGTTCTATTCTCTCTGGGCACGATACAACGTGTTTCTATGCATCTCATTAGATTTTATTCTACCTGTTTGCACTTTTCATTTGAATTTTTTTTTTCTACCAGTAAGTTTGAACTACTAGCTCATTTGAGCAAGCTTCTATGTGATATGAACAGTTGAACACTAACGAAGGTTGAACAAGAGGAATATTATTCGAGAATATTATTCGAGAATATATAGAGGACTGGAATATTATCTAGTTCCTCTATGGTCGAACTGACTGCACCCCATAATTTCAACTTTGGATCTATCGACCAAAAATCCATATGATAATGAGATTAACTTACTATAACTTCACAAACTATAATTAAGAGTTGAAGGCACTCACTTGCTTGACATACTATGGCAGCGGACGACACTGTGCGTGGTCCAGGAGTCGGATCCGCCGGACGCACTGGATCCGGACGTGGATCCGAGCGACAGCAGGCCGGCCGAACTGGACCGGTAGGGCGGCGGACTCTCGCCGTCGAACACCGTCCGATTAGGCGGCGGACGAATGCATTTCTGATAGATTTCGCTCTCCTGTCCAACAAACACACTATATTAATACAAATATAATTGCCAAAATTTCAACGTGTTGAATTTTCGTAGTCTAAAATTCAAGTCAAGAAGGTTTAATACTTTCAACCATGGTCAAAAAATTGTCGGACAAGTGATATGTAAAGTGATACGGTTTAAATAATTAACAATGCTTTGAAATCACAAAATCTGTTTCAAAGCTAATGTGAAATAACGATCGTATAACCTACATGATTCTCCATGTTTCATCTAGGGAAAATTAGATTATGTGACGAAATGGAACCACCCTTGGGTATCCCCACTGTTCAAAGCCATTCGCTAAATAATAATAATGATAATTAATACAAGCACCAATAAATATCAATACACAATAATTTGATAGGTTAGCCACTAACGAAACTGGCGGTTGACAGATTACAAAAAAAAATTGATAGAAATTCATTATAGCTCTATCAGGACAGTCAGGAAAAGCTTTCTACGAAAGAAAAGTATTCATCTCAGGTCATTTCTCACTTGATAATTTGATATACTTTCACAAACCGCTCGTCGACTGCCCTGACAGAGCTGAACATCAATAACAAGATTTACCTTTTTTTGCGTTTTCCACATCAGCTTACTGTCTTAAGAATAAATAGTTTATTGGAAAGGTACTAGATTCTTAAACGCGTATATTCCAATATATGTTATCCAAAAATTTAATACATTCAATTGTCACTAACTCTCTAATCATTCTCTAATATCTATAATTTATTTTGATTTCTGTACAAATTATTCTTCTTCTATTCATGCTTGATTTGGTGTGCAGTAATTTTATAGTTTCATAGTAAACATTCAATCCTATAACTGTATTTCTATTCTATTTCATAATCAAACATCTGCTGAATCCCCTCAAGGTTTAGCATAACCATTTTTGAATAGATAAAATAAAAAATGATAATTGAAAAACCAAATGACCTACACTACTATACTTTACGACCTAAGATGTTTCCTTTATCTTAGGGCTACTTTATCACTTTTTTTTATTTCATATAAGAATCGCAGTACCTGTTTCAATTATTTTTATTAATTATTTATGCATAACATGTTTTGACTACTCAGAGTCATTACGACCTATATTTGTATTGTAGCTGGTTGGGTTACCTGTTCGGAGTCTCTGATGTGCATGTGCGTGGAGCTGCCGTAGGGGAACTCCTCGCCGTCGGGCAGCGCGATGCTGGGAGGCAGGTCGAGCTCCAGATCGGTGTGCACCGAGTGCAGGCGTACCTGGCGGTCGCGCACCGCCCCTAGCTCTCTGCTGCCGCGACTGTCCATGCCAGCGCCCCCCTGACTGCTCTGCAGCGCCAACATCTAAAAAACACAACCGAATTCATCAATAATAGATCGAAACAAACAACTCTACAGCGCACACAATCCAATGGAAAAGATAAAAATAGATAAAACAAATTTCCCGTCTTTCGGTGGAGACAATAAGCTGTCGGTCAATAGTACCCACGGAGTAGTCTTCATCTCTCATCATCATCATCATCATCATCATCATCATCATCATCATTCCTCTCATTACTCACGCACAAGCCTAAGAGCTCATGTGGGCATCATCCTCAGAAAATAATACAAACGACCAACATCTACAAAGCACTCTAAATCGAATTAAGAATCGAATTATAGTGTGAGCGTTTTTGAACAGTGAACTTTCACCCTCTCTATTATACCCTTTCTCCTCATCCTTCCCAAAATTTCCAAGGATCGAATGCCTTCCTATGACATTGATATCCATTGTTGGAAGAACTTTTGATCCTCTATCCCTTTTTCAGTGTTCCCAGATATAAAATTCATTCACTAATACTTATTTTCTTTCAGGGCTACTGTATTTTTTAAATAATTACACTTAAAAATGGCAAATTCGCCGATACATGTTGTGTGAAATAAGAATATTATTTTAGAAAGGGTACTCTGATTGTAATAAATGAATAAAAAAAAATACTGTAATACATATTGTAATGTGATTGTTATTGATGTAATTTATTGTTATTATAGTGTTTATGAAATAAGTTTCAGTGAATGAATAAATTTAATTGAAAAAGATGAAAACAATCAACATTCACGAGTACAAAGCACTCTCAATCGAATAAGAAAAATGACAGTGGATTTGAACAATCAACATCTACAATAACGCACACACTATCGAATTGAATAATTATTACATAAATTTAAATGATCATAGTATTATGAATAGAGAGAAGGATCATTTTGTTAAAATTATTACAATACACGTTACGGTATTCAGACTTATTTCCTGTTCTGTTTGTTCTATCTTGTAGAAAAACGTGGTGGTACAGTTCATGCAAGCTGAGAAGACATGCCGTTACAATAGACTACGTTGTAACGGAGTGTCTTCTCAGCTAACGCGAACTATACTCGAGTGCTTACTACTTTTTGGGACACCCGTGGATCTGTAGAGCAATAGATTAGCAAGACTAATAATAAAAGCACACTAATAAATAATAAGACTGATAAATAACAAAACTAATCAATAAAAAAATCAGAAGGAGTAGATTGCAGACGCAGTTGTATTGAGGGGATTGGAGTGATAGAGAAGACGCAGAATAGAATACCGATAGCGCGTGTGTTGAGCAGATTGCCTACCTTCGCCTGACAACTACACAATTGAGAATTTCTTCTATCCCAGAGGCTTCGACTCACAGACCTAGAGTCTATGTTATACCATGCTACTTGATAGCTGCTGCTTACTTGCTACAAAAGTGAATCAATAGTAATTGTTGATTGGAACTAATAGAATAATTATAATAGATGGAAGAATAATTATAATGCCTGCCTGTATCACAATATGTTATCGAGGTAGATGCAATAGTAAGTAGCCTTCTAATCTATAGCAATTGTGACTATGTTAGGGCTAAGAATTTCGTAGGACGTAATGAGACGTAATATTTTTTAAAGTTAAAATTGTAATGTAAACATTCATCATCCATCATCATTCATTCACTATGTAGGCTAAACATCATCATCCACTTATCACCTTTGCTTAAATTACTTTATATGAGTCGCAATTGTAATAACAAATAATAAATAATAATAATAATTCATAAATGTCATTCCAGTAATGATTGAGACACGCCATTATATCATCCATCAATACAAAAAAATCGGTATCTTTGTTCGTGTTACACGTAGATTGACGAAGTAGAAGAAATCTATTGTAATTGATGAGATATTATTGTATTTATCTATAATGAGAATGAAAAGACACTGATATTGTCAATGTCTACTTTTGAAGTGACTTTTTATTTGACTAGTTGAAGAAAATATTTGACAATCATAGTTTACAGAAACTACCGGAGGTTGATCATGATTGGTTAAAACTGAAATCAAAACCCTTGTAGAAAACTGTGTTATGAGCGAAGCACAAATGTATGAATATTATCATTCTACGCGTGATATTTAAACTTTGTACACAATAATTGAATATATTTTGTATGATTTATCTTTCCTCTCTTATTTCAAAATCAAATTCATCTTATCAAATTTGATCATTAACTTATTCGGGTTTAGAAAGTGTTTCCTGAAATTTTCTAGAATAGGGAAGCAAACAATCTTGATTGGATGAACTTTCTTCCTTGTTATACCAAGGAGTTTATTCATAATCCTTTCTCAGTAATCAGTATAAATCAACTAATTATTTGTATTATCAAGCTGATAAGGGTTCAGAGAATCTACTGAGCACCCCTTTGAGCATCTACTTCAGGAAGCATCTCTTTCAAGGATGCTCACTGAGCAAACTCTATTGAGCATCTCGTTGCTCTTATTTCATGAGGAACACTGGCGACTCGTGCACACGAGATAGGTGAAGTGCTCGTATCTTTTACTGTACAGCACTTCACCTGTTCCGTGGGCACGAGCCGCCAGTGATGAGGAAAACTATGTAGTTTGGTGAGCAAAGCCAATGGAAGACTATTTTCCAGGGTAACTCGATCTTACACAATGGTACTGTAATTGAAGTACGTTGTTGAACTAATACTCTCTCTGATGAGAGATAGATATGGAGTTTCAGCACATATTTCACTGGAATTTCATAATAGTGTTACAAGTAATGGAGTAGACTCCATACTTTGTTTTTCCATGAAATGTACTTTGAAGAACACTAGCGCATTTCAAAGCATGGAAATGACAAGGAAATCTGACTCGAAACTTCAACAATACATTTTCCCCATGTCTGTATCTCTAATTTCTTAGTCAGAGACGGAACTGCACCTACATTTATGAATTGTATAGTTTGTCCAAGCAAAGAAGACATTCTGGTAAGATGGGGAAATTACTCCAGCTTGTCCAATACTGATTGAAAAATCATAAATTTTGTTTCAAATTGTGGAAAACATTCTTATCTGGAAATTGAGACCAAATTTATGATCTTTGAACCAATATTGACCGAGCTGGAGTCATTTTCCCATCTTGACAGAATGTCTTCTTTGCTTGGATGGAATATAGCAGGGGGTGAAAAGTAAGTGATTATCAAACATATCCGTAAAGGCAGGGTACACACTACGAATAAGATGGAAAGCAACAAAATAGTGTACATGAGAAAGGAACAGGTGAGGGAAAATCAGAGGGAAATAGTGAGGAAAATTCTAGAGCATTGTTCCAAGAAGGAAAGTTTGGGGAGGGGGAGGTCGTCGAGACATTCATTGCAGACATGGGAGTGATAAAACAATGAGAGAGGGTAACAACAACTTTTCCTGGAGGGTGAAAGTGAAGGAAAGGACGAAGAAGGAGGAAGAAGGGGTGAAGATAGGGTGATGGAGAAAGGAGCGGATAAGGAAATCTCCCACCTCCCTCTCCTGTTACAGGCCACTCTCACTTTTTGTACGACGACAGAATACGTTGATCCGACGTTTTGTCGGGGATGAGAGAACGTAGAAGAAGAAGAAGAGAAAGAAAAAGAGGAAGAAGAAGAAGAAAGAAAATGTCTCCAAAGCTCACTCCTCTTTGTTCAACATGAGGGAAAATTCAGGGCTGTTCTCGTTGTGAGCAGGCTCAGTCTTAGGGTGAGTTGGATGGGGGAGGGGGGTCGGGACATTTGAGCTTCCTTCGTCATTGTTTACCCAGCAGCAGCCTACACCAGGAGTGTCGTCTCATCTAAAAGCAGCACGAAAATGAGATCAGTGAGAAATTTTCATTCTATTTTCTCACAGGGTGGGATCAACGTCCCTGAAACGTTACACCAGACTTAATATCTTAGACTAACTAATATCAACAGTAGATTGTCTCTGCTTTTCCTTTAAACTTCAGATTTTATTCCATTTTCTTTCAACTTTTTTTTCAACTATATCCTTCAATTCTTGGCTGAATTCAAAGACCATAATTATTCAGTTATTCATTTTACAGAAATGAATACACAGACTAATGTCCAAAAGGATACCAAATTTATATTAAATTTTGATGAATAATGAAGTTCGAAACTAGGTTGCATAGTTTCTTAGCACATCAATTAAGAATTTATAGTCCAGGAGAAATACCGAATTATAAAAATTCTGAATTTAAAGCAATCGGTTATTCCAAATGAAACAATTCACCAGTTTTTCACGAAATGTCTTATAAAATAAAGAATTGTGAGCCTCAATAAAAACTCTACCTAGTTTACACGTTGCTAGTTTATTGATTTCCTTGACAGAATAATTTGGATTGAAATGCCAAAATTTGGAATCATAAAGAAAATAGTATTGTGTTGATAAGCAGCTTCTAGCACTTGTAGAAATAAGTAGGATTACAACGAATTGTAAAATTCGAAAAATAATGTTGTATGAGACTTTGTTTTAAATTATTAAAGAAGAAGCAATTTTTTCTCCTAAGAGCACATTTGTACCCTTCTATACTGTCACGGAATTCGAGTTAACGTGTGCTTTAACAGAGGGGTGATGGTATCCAGGTTTTTTGTGAGAAGCTTAGAATGCAGATCAATGATCCTGAAGTAACAATAAATCATATCATAGGATTTCTAAATAAAATAATTATCACTTCATTTCGATAATGATAATTAATTTATATTTCAATTATCTTGATCTGAAATGTCCTATAAAACTTCAAATATCAATTCATGCAGGCTGGAATGAATCATGGGCTATAAACAGAAATATCAATCATTAACATCTACTTAATTATTTTGTTATGTAACGAAACATCAAGTAAAAAATGAAACTTCACACGGTAAAGCAGTTCGGTTTGTGAACAACCAGTATTTATATTTCAAATTTTACATTCATAATATACATCCTGAATGGGGTAATTTTCATAATATAAAAACGGTTTTGAATTATGCACTATACCTTGAGTGTTGGGATTCTTTTGTTTCAAGGGAAATAATACGATTATGAGAGGTATTTCTTAGATCACAGTTCATGAAATTGAGTTTCCACCTTATATATTAGTATATTACTTAGTATTACTTAGTTAGTATTACTTAGTTTTACTTATTACTTTTATATATTAGTAGTATCACTTAGTGGTAATATACTTATATTATTAGTATATTAGGATTAGATTGGACCAAACTTGAGCCATGATTTCTATAGCTTGACAATTTTTTAGCTATGATAAGGTCTGAACCTTGGAATAATATAGTGAGCAATATATAGTAGAATAGAGAAATCTCTTCATCAAATATAATGAAAAAGGAATTGACGTATTGCAATTCCAAAACATGAATTAATACGTAATAGTAATGAGTTATCGAATACATTTTAAGTTTGGAATGATTCAAATATTCTGAGAGTCCATAACTTGAAGGTTTTTTGCTTACAAGTATATCGACCGATTGACGTTTTCAATATTATTTTGTATTATTTGATGAAAAATCGAACATGAAAAACGATTGTAGAAAAGTCAAAGTTAAGAACGGAGAAAATCCAGGCTTTACTCTGGCGTTACCCTTAAATGGAAAAGTAGGTGCGGTTTCCACTGGCGGCTCGTGCCCACGAAACAGGTGAAGTGCTGTTCAGTAAAGGATACGGGCACTTCACCTGTTTCGTGGACACGAGCCGCCAGTGACGGTTCCACTTTCCACATTTCCAGCGAGAGGAAACACCGATACGCTCATTTTCGTGCTGTCTTCAGAGCCAGCTGACAGCGACGCCCTCCAGCCGCTAGTGAGTGAAAGTGCGACGCGCGCACCCCCGCACGCGCACACCTGCGCACGAGCGTCCGTCGCATGACGTCACAGACTTGACTGGGCCAGTGTGCAGTGGCGGGGGGCGGTGAGGGGAAGCCGCGGCCTAGACATATTGATTCTTCTGGCCGTGGCCGAATCACTCACTCCTATCCTGTACTGTCTGCCCGGCCCTGCCTGTCATACTAACATGCTGCTACAGAGACTGTATGATCACAGTCTGGTCATTGGTTTGTAGTGCTTCATAACAGTATGCTGAGATTATAAGTCAATAATAATTAATCACAGTACAGACTGTTCAAGCAAAGAAGGCAATCTAGCAAGATGGGAGAATGACTCCAGCTCGTTCAACATTTGTTCAAAAATTATAAATTTGGTCTCAAATTGTATAAAAACTTCTGCTCTAAAATTCGAGACCAAATTTTTGAACCAATATTGACCGAGCTGGAGTCATTTTCTCATCTTGCCAGAATGTCTTCTTTGCTTGGACAGTCCAAACTCTATAAAATGAGTTTACTTCTTCTCACAACTAAAGTGAACAAATTGTAACTGGTGTGTTTAGATTATCCATTATTTATGGGTGATCCAACTTGGAAATGGGTGATTAACTAGGAAATTACGTGTGCATCAAGCTATTTAATTAGCTTCCAAATTATATTGCGACAAGAAATTGAATTTCCTGACGGCGGAAATGGGTGTAGCCTATGCCTATATGTGTACAGTATTGGCAACTGATAACATTTAGTAACATGTTTGATAAAAACTACAGTGACTATGTAATCACTAGTAATAAAAACCAACTGAATAACGCCAACATCAACGCCTAATTAGATCTCATCCATGTCTATCAGTCTAAGAACCTGATTGAGACATTTCCCCATCCTACTTCCTTGATCCACGAATTTATATCACTTGAACACCACCTCCGCGAATTCTTGGGAGGAATAATAACCTGGGAATTAAAAATCTGGGATTTTTTGGGGAAAAATTACATTTTAAATGATAACTTTCTCCAACCTTTATAGGAATTGGCTAAACCATGTTTGATTTGACCAGGCTGTCTGTCCAATCAAATATTATTATCTTAGATCTAGATCTTATTGATCTAGTCGACTCATCAGTGTGTGGTAGCTCGCGGAGCACCTGGTGGCCACGAGCGGTAGTAAGTTGAATGGTTTGCAGTTTGAAGGCTGAGATGAGATTACCATTGCATCGATTTCGAGTAGAACGACATCTTCAAAAAAAGCTCAAGGCTCGAGCTATGGAAGAAGAATCTAATCTACTATGAATACAGTACAAGCATTTCCTAGTCTAGAACAGAAAGTCGACGAACATACAGGCAACCTTCCTGGCAACAAACTAGAATTTTCGGGAAATGTTTTCAGACCTGAGACAAGAATATTATCATCGATTCCAAGATTTCAAAAGCATACTGATTGTTTCACAGTTCATCAACTCTCCCTTTGTGAATTACCTGTCTCAAGATTCATTCATACAACTAGAAATATCAGGCCTTTAGTTTGCGAAGAAAAGTAATCGATTGTGATTGTGATTCTGCTCTGCATGTTTGTGCGAAACATATTTTTCAAGTAAAAAATCAGGAACAGATTGACCGATGATAATTCAGATATAGTCTGTCCAAGCAAAGAAGACCAGGCAAGATGACAAAATGACTCCAGCTCGGTCAATATTGGTTCAAAAATTATCAATTCGATTTCAAATTGTAGGAAACATTCTGATCTACAATTTGAGACCAAATCAATAATTTTTCAACCAATATTGACCGAACTGGAGTCATTTTCTCATCTTGCCAGAGGGTCTTCTTTGCTAGGACAGACTATAACTGCATCAGAATGGTTTTCTATACTGCTATACACCATCTTTTAACTTTAAAATACTTCAAATACTTCATGGCCAAGAATCGTTCCACCCGAATATTGGAATCAATATTCAAAAATAACTGTTCCTCTGTATTTTGACTAATACTAGGATCTAGGAATAAATTTTGGTCGATAAAAAACGGGGTTTAATTCATTCTATGCACTTTTTTGGTCCTATATCCCATAGTAGCTCACTAACTGGTTAATAATTACAATAAATAATTATTGAATGGTTGATGATTACAATGATTATGATTATAATAATTGCTAAAATAGATCACTGGCTCAAAAGATTGTCAACCACTGCTATAGATTAATTATTGTATAAGGATACATTTCATTTCCAATCTCAATCCCAATATTCACATTCATCGAATTTATTCAATTTTTATGATGAGGTTACAATAAATTCACTGTTCAATACAATAAAAGCCTTCAGTCATCATTTTCAATCATTATTCATTGATTTATTCACTAGAGAATCATCCAGAATATATTATTAGAGTGGATTAGACTGGTTTGACGTTTTTGTCTGGATAGTATATGTAGGGCCCTCGCGTGGGGTGAGCGGAGTGTTCGACCGCACAGGGCGCCACGGCCAAGTGGTGTCGCGGCGGCTGATGCAAAACATAAATTTTTAAAATTTCAATTGGGCCATTAGAATACTTTTTTACTATTTGATAAAAAACTCATTTTACCAACAACTTGAATACACAAGAAATTATTTCCTCTGCATTAATTTATTCATCATAATGAATTGATCAATTGAAAAACCACGATCAATGTATGAAGCAAGCCAAGAAAAGTCCCTCTTAAATTTGATTCTATTGTTGACTGACAACCACCTTACACTCTGTCGACCTATCACAAGCCAGTTTCCGATAAAAACTTTTTCCTAATATTTTTACCGAATTGTTGTAGTTTTTCAAACTTTTTCCTGGCAAGAGGTTGATATTGTATCATGAACAGTTTAAGTTCTATTTTATCACATTCATCGTATAAAAAATAGAAATTATGTGTATAAGATGGGAGAGCGAAATCATAAATAATTTTCATACATTTCATACAGCATAAAACTATTGAAGTCTAGTACTGGCCTAAGTTGGACAATAGAAGTAAAACTGAGTCTGAATTCTATAAAAAGTTCTTCAAATACTAACTTGATAGAATGATACCAGCATGAGAGGATGTTAGTTTATAGCATAAGTGGATGTTAAATTAGCACAAGATCGTCAATAGTAAATCGGCGTAATTTGCCGTGATGACCATAACCATCCATAATTTTCTTGCCAGCAGCCATTTTCTAAGACAGTACTCACGAAACACTGTCAACCAATAAGAAAAGAGCAGGCGGGGCATGAAGGCGTGTCCAAGTCAAATCTGAAACATCACCCGTCAACTTCTTCCACCTACTGGTTGAATTTGGAAACTTTTCTAAGGTGGCCTCCTTTTCTTTTTGGCCATTTCGATCGTAGGCGGAGCTTGGAGGCGTGTCCAATGGAAGTCAAAGCAAGTCACCCTATTGCTACTGCCATCTGCTGGCTGAATTAGGAACTATTTCGAATGTCATTCAAGAAAGTTGGGTAGAGCAGTGAAAATGGCTGAAATCTTCAATTTGCTTGTTATTTCGTTTCCAATTTTTTGCTAACACATCTTCATTTCCAGTGAAATGGAATATTAATGATGATTCCCAATATTTTCCTATGAAAAATTTATTATTTCCTTCCTTCTATGCTTTCAAGAAAACTGATAAAATAAATTAATCAACAATCAAAATTTTAATGATAAAGTATGGTATAATGTGACAGTTTTGCTCAATGTAGATTGCCTTAATTTATTTTGTATTGATTCATGTAGGCTTTTGCTTATCACGTATCCAATACGGTACATGAAAATACGAAACAATACGTTGGGATACAATAAGCAAGTTCCTATAATCCTTTTTACCACACCACATGCAACGATGCAACATTGGGATTGCTTATGAGAAAAATGTGAACCCGCGAGGCAGCTTGAATCATATTTGGATTTGAATATTATGTTGGATTGCATTTGTATGGTAATGATGGGGGGGGGGGGCGCCAGCCAAAATCTCGAACACGGCGCCAAAAAAACAACACGATGGCCCTCAGTATATGTCGTAGAAAAAGCTTGAATAATAGGAGCTATACATGGTTAGAAGCTATGGAAAAATCCAGAGATCAAACCTACAAACTACAAATTAGGTTATAGGAGGATAAGATTTACTCAAGTGTTGATAGTTTTCCATTATTTAGCTTCGTACTTTTGATAAATACATAAAATGATTTACTAGCTTTACAGAGTTGTCAAACTGAACTTCAGTTCAGCCTATCCCTTCCTGGAAGATTATCGTGTTTAAAATATCATTATTGAATGAATCTCAATATTGAAGTCATATTCTACAATGTCAGTGGTCTTTCGAATGTGATTGAAAAATTAATAGAATATTGGATGGAATATTGATTAATGTGACAGCAGTATAAGTATAGTCTGGCCAAGCAAAGAAGAGCCTCTGGCAAGATGGGAAAATGACTCCAGCTCGGTCAATATTCGTTCAAAAATCATTTATTTAGTCTCAAATTGTAGATCAGAATGTTTCCTGCAATTGTGACCGAATCAATTTTTGAACCAATATTGACCGAGCTGGAGTGATTTTCCCATCTTGCCTGAGGCTCTTCTTTGCTTGGCCGGACTATAGTACTGTATTATGCAAACAGTAAAGATATTTAATCGTTTCCCGTCTCTGGAGGAATAGTTGCATTACACTCTAACTTATTAACCGGATGTTATGCAGATGTGTTCTGCGCATCCACTTGGTTACGGAAACTGGCTCATGGTTGAGAGGATCAACGTGCTAACCACATGTTACTTCTATCCTGGTTGATGATTATTTACCTCTGTTGTATAGTGTAGTGAATATGAAACTTGCAACCAGCTGGTAGGCCTTCATGAGCTGTTGAGCCATTGACAAACAAACAAAACATGCAAATACACAGAGTTAAACATATGTGTATTCATGATAGTGCAGCACTCCCAAACTCTAAGCACACTTGAAACTCATTTATTCATTAACATTAGATAAATAATGAAACTTTAACCCGTGTAATACATGAGCCCTCGGGAGAAGTGATTTTGTTTGAAGGCTTCACTCATTCGCTCATTCAAAAACAATTATCAATATATGTATATTATCAATATATATCATAAATGTATAATAGAGCAGCCGCCATCTTGCCAAAAGCTTTTCTCTATGGAACAATCTATACCAAACACTTCATGAAACAATCAGATCTACTAAATAAGTTACTATTATTTATAATTAATTAGAGAGATCTTCCTAGAAATAATTCATTGAATGATAATATCAATGAATTTTTATTGAGATATATAGCCGGCCTGGTTGGCGCAGTGGGCTAGGGCGTCACAACCTTCAGTCCGCTAGCACTGCCAGGTCTGGGTTTGAATCCCAGTGGCATGGCTATGTTTCACCTCATCAATCACCTTCGCACTCAATATCCATTACCCACGCACAAGTTAAAATGCTTATGTGGGCATCATCCGCAATGAAAAAAAAATTATGATATTATTATTCAGCCCTTTACTACTACCATATTCCCTTCACCTTCATGTACATGTCATTTCAAAAAATAAATTTTCATCTCAAATAATAACACTTTTTATCAGATCCCGGGGCCCTCACATGATACTTTATTCATTCATCGACTTTATACAGAAGCATTTATTCAAACATAACATAATATCATAATATGTTTAAAAATTATTTTTTATATTTACAAGGTTAGAACTCATAGTTTCCTTTATCTCAGGACTACTTTTATCACTTTATTTTTATTTTAAATAATTATCAAAGTACCAATAGTCGAAACATGTAATGCATTGGAAAAAATAATTGAAAAAGAGTGCTTTGATAATTATTTAAGATAAAAAAGCAGTTGGAACTCAGATTCTTTCTTACACAGTTACACCTAATCTCATTAATTATAATAGATTGAAATAGAAGTTTGAAGATGCCTATATTTGAATGATCGGATAAATGAACAGCTTATAACCCTCAAATATAAACATTTGTCTACATCTATGAACGAAAACAAACCTAGACACAAAACCAGAGATGACACACACAGTATCAGTAGCACACACTATAATGTAGCACTAATAACACGATGCTATTATCAATCAATTGAGTTAGGCGGTGACTATTTTCAGAGCAGAGTTGACTGATTGGCATTGGCAATTGAGACGTCTAGACAGTGCAGGCAAAAAGTCAACCGCGACATTAAAAAGTCGTAACAAGGTTTTCCTCTCTCTTATCATTTTCACGCTGATAAACTAGGTTCGCATATTCATGCACGACTGTTTCCTATGCTAAGTGATAATACATGTTCAATGTGCGTATTATGATTGGGAAATGACACAGAGTTTAAATAGATGATTGCTCACTACATGTAAAATCACAATATAAACGACACGATGGAAAAGTTCGCTGTCAATACTGATCGAAATGGTTCCTCTTCTAATTTTAACAGAGAATATCAATCAAGATAATGTTTGTACATTATCTATGATTTTGGTTAGTAAATGAATTGTAATTTTGAATAGATGATTGTAAATCACAATGTACGTTATGCACGATATGATGAAAAAGTTCACTCAAAATGATGGTTCTTCTTCAAATTTGAACCAAAAATCCGAATCAAGATATTTTTTTATTTACAATGACAAAAATATATGTTAACGAAATAACAAACATTATTTTCCAAGCATGGGCCGGAGCCTGTGTGCAGGAAAGAGTTGCATCAGTTCACATTAAAATATTAAATAGTATGTCTGTAGACTACATAGGCCTAGTGAAAATTAAAATTAGAAATAATACAAACAAAAAGATGTAAGCTTTCATCAATTACATCATCCAATGAACTAAACAATTAATGAAAGATACAATGACAACTTATGAGAAGGAAATGAGGTGAAAGAAAGATTGAATGATGAATGAATGAATGAAAAGATAATGTTGAAACTATCATTCAAGGTTAGTAAATGTACATAACTTGCTATCACTAATCGCCTATTACAACAAGAGAAACCGTAATCTCTATTGATTATAATCATATAGTTTTAATCAATATATTTTTTTCAAAATCCATCACACATTCATGGATACTAGAATTCAAGATAGGATAAGCAGTAGTCGAATGAAACTCAGCTATATTGGTGTCAACAGACCTCTCAATTGGAGATTGAAGTTTATTCAAAGAACTGCTGATGCTTCGCTCATCTTTCGCTGATGATCTGCAAGAAGTCTACAAAACTATAGGTTTACTGCTTCGAGGTTAGTCTTCGTTGAACATTTATTAAATGACTAGCCGACAGGCTCCGCCTAGCCAGGGGGCTCCGCCCCCAGGACCCCCGCCAGTATCGGCAGTGTGAGTCAAACAGGCTCGCTTCGCTCGCCTGCAAAACCTCTGCCAGTGTCAGCTGAGACAAACAGGCTCGCTTCGCTCGCCTGAAGATTCCGTTCAGAAATGGTTCGAAATTTATTAAACACAGCATTTATTGACCTAATCTAGACCTGTTTACCAAATTTCAAAATTTTCAGCCGATTTGTTCTCGGAAAATCTAAGAAAAATTCTGAAAAATAGTAAAACGCTAATATTGAGCGTAACCTTATTGAGAAGTATATCGGACATTGTTTGAAACTTGATTCAATATCTTCTTAATTAGTTCATCTATAATCTCGCTGAGCCATTAAATTAACAGTAAGGACTGGTCGTATCAAGGCGGAAGATATGCAACCCGCAATACATCTACAATTTTGAAAACCTGATTACTGGCGAAATCTAGAACGGATTTCAAAAATATTTCAACACAACATTTCTAGACCTTATCTGAACCTGCCCACCAAACATCAACATTTTCTACCAATTGGTTCTCGAAAAAATTGAGAAAACGCCGAAAAACTATAGAAGAACTCAAATATTTAGCGTATCCCTGGAAAGTTTTTAAAATCCGTTCTTAGCGCGCGTCTAAACGTCCAACTGAACATGCCTGCCAAATTTGAACGCATTCGGTTCAGTGGATTTTTAGTTCTGGTGATGAATGAATGAATCAGTCAGTCAGTCAGTGCCATTTCGCTTATATAGATAAGAATTGATTTAACTCAACAGAGACTGTAATAAATTTTCAATTAGAAAAGTGAGAGAATATGAAGTAAAATGAAGATTTTTGTAACCTAAAATGTGGGAATTTACGTGAACAATGCATGACCTCCTATGTATAGCCGTATTTCTTCTGATCAGTTCGTAAAAACGAAAATGGTGACTTCTTTCAAACAGCTTATTCATTCGCTATACATTTCTTATTTCAGATTACATTAGATGTAATTGTATTGTAAATGTAAAATGTAGCTAAAATATTTCAGCTATACTAAGCTTGCTTGTGCATTGGTCGTACCCAATCGGTTCATAAATGGATTTTCCTTGTCTCCAATTCTCTTGCAATTATTCATCCAGGGCATGTCAATCACAAGGAGCTATTTGGGCGCTATTGACATATTACATGCACGCTTCTCACCAAGTTTCAATTCTATTCTCTCTACTCGTCACTCCTCTCATCATAGAACATGATCAAGACAGATATATTAATAGATATAATTGTATATCACAGTACAAGAGAGTTCAGAGTTTTTCACTTCTAAATTTATAATGAATAAAATATGAGAAATCACAGCACCCTTCCTTCAAAATGTTTTTATTGAATACAACAAAAACATAATAATAATAATAATAGTTGATAAATATAATACAATAATAATAATAATTGATAATAATAATCAATAATAGTTAACAGAATAATAATAGTTGTGTTTTAATATAAACATTGTGGAGGATGTTGTGATTTGTTACTTTATTTATTTATAAGTTATTATTATATACACCCACAGTAAAGGCTTTTCCTAGTTGGGAAATCTTCTTCAAATGAATTCCTATGCGAGTACTATTAAGCTACGGAGATAGAACAACCCTACTTTCCAGTGTATTTCAATTGAATATTATTCATTTGCGTTTCTTATCAACGTAGAAACTGCATTCTCAACCTCAGAATCAACACTGTAACATTACAACGTTAACTT
Organism: Sogatella furcifera; assembly: GCA_017141385.1. Taxonomy (NCBI): domain Eukaryota; kingdom Metazoa; phylum Arthropoda; class Insecta; order Hemiptera; family Delphacidae; genus Sogatella; species Sogatella furcifera. The sequence goes on from CM029549.1 coordinate 7,386,519, forward strand.
AGTTTCAAATCATCCGAATAACAATCCGTTAACAAACCAAGTCAACCCACAACAATAAATTAATTCCCCGGCAACTAAGTTCACTATCCTTTGACACTTCACTATACAACGACACAATCCTTTCAACGACACCGCAAAAAGAATGTATATTATTAGCTGTGACCGGGTACCGAGGTAGGGGGCGTGGAGGAGGTGGAGAGAGAGAGAGAGAGAAAGAGAGAAGTTGTGTGAAAGAAAGAGTGAGGGGAGAATGAGAGGGTGAGAGAGAGATAGATAGATAGATAAATTGCCTTTATTAAGGGCGTAGTTAAGACTGTTGGTCCTCTCTTCCACTCAACCCTAGAGAGAGAGAAAGAAAGAGTTAGGGAGAAAGGTAGTGAGAGAAAAGAGAGGGTGTGAAAGAAAAGAGAGAGAGAGTGAGGCTTTGAGAAAAAAGAGAGCCTGTAGAGAATGAGAGGGTGTGTAAGAATGAATGAATGAATGAATGAACGATGAATGAATGAATGAATAGAATTCTATTCTAATGGATGAATGAATGAATGAATCGATTTATTTTTCGAATATGAGTAAAGCTGAAAAGCTTTTTATTCACTCATATCCACAGAAAATACATACTTTTTCAAACAACTAGAGCAAAATTACTTAAAGAAATCATACATATAACTTTATACATCTTCGTAATAAAGATCATGAGAGAGAGGTTGAGAGAATGAGAAGGTTTAAGAGAGAGAGAGAGAGAGAGAGAGGAATAATGAGTAAGGTGTGAGAGAAAGAGGAAGATTAGATTACATTACATTACTTTATTCAAATAGATAACAAAATTCGGCTTGGATTCTAAATTGTAATATAATAAATGAGTGAAACAAAATAATCCTATAAATTTCACAAAATAGAAACTTCTAGTAAAAATACGAAAAAACGGTGAAGTAACGAATGCAAAATTTATACAAATTTTAATTCGAGGTTCTGCAAAATGAATAAGGAGCGTAAGTTATCTAGGTGAAAAGGCGAAGTTTAGACATATATAGGTCCATTCTTCGACGAGATTCAGATTCAATCACTTTATTCATGTATATTACATATATATAATACAGTATATTATTTGTTTAGATCCTATGCTTTGATAATATAAAAATGAGACTAATTACACAGTTCACATGAGTAAACTAAGTATTGGCTATAAATAATAATTGTAGAATGACTCGGATAAGGGATTTAATAGGGTACCAATAATATAAATTTGTGCTGTATCTACATAGCATGGCGGAGTTTAGACATATAAATGTCAATTCTTGGAGAGGGATGTTAGAAAACATCCTTTCCATTAACACTCAACCATGGGACAAGAGAGAGAGAGAGTGTGTGTGTGTGTGTGTGTGTGTGTGTGAGAAAAGAAAGAGAAAGGTTGAGAGGATGAGAAGGTTTAAGAGAATTGAATTGAATAATTGCCTTTAATAGGGCGCAGTTTGGACTCTGGGTCCTCTTTATCACACAACCCTTTACAATAATAAAATTCATAACGCTATTTCATACTAATAAAAGTGTAAAAATTTAAAAAAAGAGAGATGAAGAATGAGTAAGGTGTGAAAGAGTGTGAAAAAAGAGAGAGAAAGGTTGTGATGATGAGAGGTTGTGAGAGAAGAGAGAGGTTGAGAGAAAGAGATCGTTAGTGAGAGAGAAGAAGAGGAAGATAGATATGTTGTGAGAGAAAGAAAGAGAAAGGTTACGAAGGAGTGAGAGAGAGGGTGAGATTTAGAGTAAAACAACACAAGAACGAGTACAGAGTCACAGACAGACGCGATGTTGCAATATTAGTGCAACTGCACCCAGGTGTTTGGCAGAGTTGTAGTGAAGGGGGGGTGGTGTGAGCGTGAGCGGGGAGAGGGGGAATCGAGCAAGCAGACTTGGCATCCAATGACCTTGGACTCTGGCCCATCCATCCGAGTCAGACGAGTCAAAGCAAGAGGGAAAGCCAAGCCAAGCAGGCGTCGTCGTCGTCTATCCCATCTGCTCAAGGGCGCCCCCGTATCCCCCGCCTAAAAGTATGTGTCGTCGCTCAACACATCAGCAGATCAGACAGCCTTGCGTCACAGCCAAGGCACGACACGACACGACACGGCAAGATGCCGACCACGGAAAATGCCAACAATCGTCGGCCGCTCCCAGCGCAACAAGCCCGTGGAAATACCGACACAGATGGCGCGTGTTGGGTTGGATTGTGTTTAGTTGTGGTTGAGTAGATTGTAGCCTAGATGAGTTGTATTGAATTTATTATAAATAGTAGTAGAGCATTCACTAATTATATATCTTCATATATATGTATAATTATTCTATTGTATAATTAATTATTATCTTTTGAGTTGCATTCTACTTCAATTCATAAACGTTTTGAGTGGTTGTGAAGGAGGTAGTTATCCATTATTGATATTTTAATATATTATTATTAAAATGAAAATACAAGATTACCAGATTGATTGATTGATAGAGTTTGCCAGAGATTGATAATGGTGTAACAACCGAAACTGGTATCTCGATTTTTTAATAAATCAGTGGTTTGACAACGTAAAACTCTTAACGCCTCTTCATTTAATCATTAAAAAGACAAGATGTCAAACCACTGATTCATTAAAAAATTTGAGATAACTGTTACGTTTGTTACACCATTATTAATCTCTTGTAAACTCTTAATAAAGCTATAACAACTGAAACCGGTATCTCAAATTGAAAATCAGACAGTGGTTTGACAACAACTTGTATTTTAATATGGATAACACATTATCACCTTCACAACTTCTCAAAAAGTGATATTATTATTATTATTATTATTATTTATCATTTATAGTGGTTTTACAACAGAAAATCAGTGTTTCAACAACATCTTCTCTTTTCATTGAATTCATAAAGTTGATTTGAAAGAATAGCCTAAATCTGGAGAAAAACTCTTCGTTTCATATTAATAAATTTTACTGAAAATTATCGAAGTAAAGAGGAATATCTATCTATCCATTGGATTGTAGTTAAGTTGTATTGGATTTATCATTAGCCTAATATTGTAGTTAAGTAGAAATTTTATAAAATTACAGATATTTTATTGTAATTGAGTTGTATTGGAGTATTGTTGTATTGTTGAGTATATTGGAGTATAGTTGAGTTGCATTGAATTAATTATGAATTGTAGTGAGTTGATAGTTTATTGTATTGAGCTCGCTCTGTGGACTGTAATTTTTTCCAGGTTAGATATTTTCATTGTTTCATTGTTGGATTATTCATAAACTTGAATAAAGAGAAAACATTGAGAGTAGACCTATTTCTTCAATTTTTCAAATATTTTCCTAGAATTCTTGCATAGAATTGAATGAATAGCTTGATTTTAAAGTAATCCTTTTCATTTTATATTGATACATTTTACTAAAATTCAAGAAAGAATAGTGAAGTAAATTGGATCAGGGTGACTAGTGAAATCATATTTTGGAATTCCCTGACTTTTCCCTGATTTTAAACCAATTTTCCCTGACCAACAAATTGATTTTATTTCAGAAAAATCAACATCTTAATATTCAGCCTACAAATTTGTAAAAGGACTGAAATATATTTGATTTAGACTTTACTTATAAAATATTAGGCTAATATCTTGGAAGTCGATAAAAACATGTTTTTGGGCTCAAATTGTAGGCAATGATTTGTTCTACATGTTTAAACTTCTTATGAACCTTTTTAACATGACCAAACTTGATTTGGAGTCCATTGATTGCCTGACAAGCCATTGAAAAAGAATGTATGGATTTTCAGCAATTATTCAAGTTGATGAAAACTATTTTAAATGCAAGATGCCATGAAAGTTATTTATAGGAAATCAAAGCGGAAGAATTTATCTCAATTTTTATGATAATTTCAATTTTTTATCTCAAAGGACTTGGAAGATATAATCATTTATTAGCAAAAAATGACCTTTTTTGGTATAGCCTATGATGGAAAAACCGATTTTCTCTCAGAAATTATTTTTCTCAATTTTGACCGAATTTAACATATTATATATGAATTTACACCGCTTTGATGAGCTGAAAATAATGAGGATCCAATGACTTTTAAAATAGTTGGAGGTATCCTTACATTGAGATCCTTAAAGGGTCCTTACTTTTGGACATGACCAATTTCAGGTTGGCAAGTGGCTTATAAGCTAGAAATTGATCTGAAAAACATTATTATCGTACCAGATAAACTTTCAATACAAGCTCGTATAAATTTTTTGAGAACATTTTCTCCCAAAATAGGGGTTTTTGAGATACAAGGATATCTTTTTACTGCTCTAGTTCGAAAACTAAACAAGAAATAGAGGTCTACTTGGTCTCAAATTGTAGAGGATAAAATTATCCCCAGAGGGATTTTGAGTTACACGATTCAAATAAATACGTCAGAAGATCTAAGCAAACAAAAACTAAAAATACTCAAATTCTTGTTTTCCTCGAAAATTAACCTCTTTTTTGAAAAATCTGGTGTGGCACACTCACACAACTTTCCTTGCCATTTACATTTGCGTAAAATAACCTAGGCTTTCTATATACTTCGTCATCAGCAAGTGCAAATTTCAGTAAGGACAGTATTGACAGTGCAAGGCATGTGCCGCGAATGCCTCGCGGTGCGTTGATACTGGTGCGACTGGAACGCAGTCGATCAGCTGTGGCCAATCAATCTCTTGAATCTCTTCAATCTATTGAATTGAAAGGATAAAATAAGAGATGTGATTGGCCACAGCTGATCGACTGCGTTCCAGTCGCACCAGTATCAACGCACCGCAAGGCATTCGCGGCACATGTCTCGCACTGTTGATACGCGGCTAAAAGCTAATAGCTTTTAACTATTACTTCCTCATCTTCCGATATTGTAAAATTTGCAAACGCCAATGACGCCTCGCGCCTACCGGCGCTTCGGCTCATCGTGTGTGGTATTTAGAATTTTCACAAACCCATGATCCTCACGCCTTTCGGCGCATCGGCTAGATGTTAGCCGAATTGACTTGGATTTTGAATGAAAGTAGTTTTTTGTCTGTAATAGTTCAATCCATATTCAAAACCATAACTCTGGTATTTTACAAATAATTTATTATGGAACACCGATACTTTTTTCAAATGTGATTTTTGTCTCCTTTAAACCCTGATGCGGATTGCGGAAGCGAGTTTGACGGAGTGACATTGATACACTTTTTGTACACGAATGGCATGCGCGCTGCCCGCGTTGCTCCAACTCCACTTACCGCGCCATGTAGTGCGGGTTGCCTATATACAAATTCATGTAGTGCGGGTTGCCTATCTACAGAACCTTAACTTTTCAAGTATGAGGTGGCGCCCCTGCTAATCTGACACAAAGGGGACTCATAGCAGTTGATAGAGCCCATAAATGACTATATATAGGGTGTCAATTTGAAAACAAATTTGCATTGAGATAGGAATATTGCAAAATTCATTTTCTCAACAATGCTGCGGATCTTCTGCTATTTTGCCAGGAATGAGACTCATGGCAGTCGATAGGGCTTATATAGGACTATTTCGGGTATGAGTTTAAGAAAAATCGATAGAGCCGTTTTTTAGAAAATCGTGAAAAACACAATTTTTTCATATTATCCGCCATTTTCTCCGTCATTTTACGATGAATGTTTTTGAATTTCTTAGAGTTGGGTCCTCATAATATAAGAACCGATATTTCTCCACTTCAAAAAATTGCACTACCTTGGAATCTTTCAATTTAAAATAAATTTCAGAAATTTCATAGAAGATTAAACGTGCCAACTTTTTTCCTGACTTTTAATTAAATTCCCTGACTTTTCCAGACTTCTGAAATTCCCTGACTATACCAGGTTTTCCAGGTCACTAGTCACCCGGTGGATTGTAGTTAAGTTGTATAGGAATAAACCAAACCTTCCAATGTTATGTTTTACATATCGAGCTATTTCCATTGCTTTGAATTGCATTTTTGATTCGTTCTTTGTCTCATCTTAAAATTCTATAATGTAAATTTATGAACTTAATTATATAAAGAGTGATTGAAATTGACATTCTAAAGAGGGGGTTTGCATTCTATACATTTTTAGAGGGTTTTTTGTACTAGGGAAAACTTGAATATTCAAATAGGAGAGTGATTGGAGTAGTAAAATCCATCAAGGATTTTATAATTGAATTCTACAAGTTTTTCGTTCATTATTCTGTTTTCAGGTTACAAACTCGAACCTAATAATGGTTTAGAAAATGTTTTCAACTGTTATTTATTCAATTTGGTTTATTGCAAAATCAAGCTTGAATTCAAGGAATCATATTTAAAAATCGGTAACTATATCAATTACATACATGTACTTGAAAATTCATAAATTCACACACCAATTCATTATGAATCTCAACACAATTTTGTGAAACATTGTAAACATGATTTTTGCCATGAAAAGATTCGAGTCTAGAAATCCTATCATTATTATTTTTTAATGAAATGGAAATACAATAATTATTCGAAAATGTTATATGCAAACAATCGTATTCTCGATCCACTATACAACAATAACAACAAAACATCGAATTCTGGAAACACGTTTTCTCAGACAGAGACACAATCTAAAACATGAGACAATGTACACTTATAACAAGAAAGATAGAGAAAGAAGAAGTTGAAAAACATCGAACGAAATTGAGCCACGAAAATAGAAACATCGAGAAAAATTTGCCCACACCTAAAGCAACGATGATATCGCAGATGGAATTTATGTGACGATTTTCATGATTATCTATATACATGATGAGAACGTGAAGTAGTTTCTCCAAGTACTATAGCTATAGATAACATTCAATATTTCATAGTACTGCAGACTACAAACTGGATGAATGATGATAAGTTCGATGGAATGATTAGCACATAGATATAGCCACCCCATTTTTCAAAACTGTACCAAAATTTGCAGATTATACAGTTATATCGACAATAATTGGGGTTGAAATTTCAACTAAATTTGGCAAAATCGGCAGCATGAGAATAGCGGTAAAATTCTTAGCTAAGCAAAAGTTATCGTGCAGAAAGATTAAGATTAGTAAATAAATAAATTTCATGTTGATAACAGACTAATAGTAGATTATTACGGTAAAAATCATTAAAAATAATATTAATTAGCTCATGTGAAGATCATGCTTTGCGTTCAGTAGAAATTTATCATGCAGCCTTGAGAAAAAATACAAAAATTGTTAGATATCTTCTGCTTTAATGAGCTGAATCAATTTGAGAAGACTGCCATGTAATGGCTGAGCTATGAAAATGAGCAGCCAGACATCAAGATTTCAGGAAAAAATAAGTTAATTTTAAAATGAAAGAGTTAAAAAAATGTAAGATTTTTTTACATCCAAAAGTTGATAAATCGAAGCTTCCTATTAAAAAACTATATTATTCGTTAGTGAACTTGGTAACTAATTTATTAATAGTCACCAATTATTGAAAATATACCGTAAAATCTGCACATGTCTGTACAATAGTTTTGAAAAAGTTGATAATCAAGATAAATAAACTTACATGTAAGAGAGTAGTTTACGCATGTTCAATGGAAATACATACCTGAAAAAATGAAAAATATATTAGTTCAACAATATAGAAAAGTATAGTAATTATAATCAGTAATATCAATTAGTTAAGCTTGAAAAGGACCCGAAAAAAGTTCAAAGATTACATCATATCACGATGTTTCTCATTCCCTTCCAATAAGACAAATGAACAATATGATGAGCCAAGTAATTTAGTCTCTTTCAAATTGAAGACCCTATAGATCCACAATGCTTATATCAACACACAATTTACAATAAGTAGGAACACGAACGATGATATTAAATTGATAATGTTTTGTAGTTATTGTACATTCAATCCATTTAGTAGTCATTTTATCGTTCACAAAAATTATGATAGTATCGATATTGACAAGTGAAATGAACATATGATAAAAAATGCACATTTTTTATACCAAGTTAATACTTGACTCGGGGAATTTTATGCACATACGACAGACAGCTTTCAGAACAAAGTTTCCAAACGTTAAATTCCATCATTAGAAACCTGAAAACCGCACTGAAACTTCTATTCGATTAGACTCAACATAGTTACCGCTCGGAGAAATAGTTACGAGAAGTTGTTGATTTTATGTCGGTTGCGAATATCACATTTTAAATGACAGGTGTGTGCGAAATAGTTATAAATTTCCGATTCGTTCCCTGTCACTGCAATTGGATAAAGTGTCAGATGCAGAGCTTTGAAGTGTTTTTATCGATAACTGCACTAGGTATGTCGTATGTGTGTATAGGTGAGAAAATGTGACATGAAATCTTTGAAATAAAGTTAGCTTGACATATGAAAGAAGCGGAAAAGCTTTAAAAGAACTTGTATGACTCGACTTTTAAAGTCAGTCTAGAGATTCTGTATCAATAAATTAAATCAATGGTGAAATTTTCAAAATAAATTTGTGTTATTTAACATGCTGCAACCTTTTTTTTCTAAGGTTGATGCCCACATAAACTTTCAGGCTTGTGCGTCGATCATGATGATGAGAGATCATGACTACTCTATTATTAACTGAGGGTACGAATGAAAGATAGTAAATACTAGGCTAAAAAATAATAAAAGTACTGTGTAAAGCATGTTATTGCGTTTATCCGAATAAGAATGATAACAATTTTATATCTAATTTTATAATTTTATCTAATTTTATCTATTTTATCTAATTTTATATATTCAAATTGTTTTGATTAAGCCAGGAATTGGAATATAAATCTATTTGTATTCGAAACCATATTATAAGAATTGGAGATTCGGCTTCACCATTTTATCAAATATTGAAAGATGTGTGAAAATATCATGAGAGAATTAGTGGGAATGACTTTCAATCATTTAGGATGAACAATAATTATTATTAATCTATTTTTATATGATTTATCAATAAATAAGTCGGATGATGCAAGTAGAGTGTAGAATGGTGGAATGGAATGTAGTGCAACTTTTATGAAATGAAATGAAGTCATTGTAATTTCTCAATCAAATCATGTTACATGGAAGAATGATACTGCTTTCAAAATGAGATTTGTTCTACGAATACTGCAGCCATATTTCAATTACTACTACTGTGTATTGAAAACTAAATAAATTGAAACTTTTGATTAATAAATGATGAACTAATTAATTAAACTCAATATCACATTCGAGCTCCATATATGCAGCAAAACAATATTTCAATCAAAATGAGACAAGTGTACCAAATAGAATTGCATTCATATTCTCACTACCGTTCAATAAATTCAATTTTAATATAGCATTTATACTCCCAATTCCATCTAACAAAATAAATTGTAACTTTTCTCCATACCTAAACAATGAACTCAACGTAATTTCACCTCCATATGCGAAGATAAAATTGCAACTAACTGAAGCAAGACGTCTAGACGTCTAGACCGATACGTTCCAGACAATCCATATTAAACTAGACTTACAAGACAATAGAAGTGCAAGCAGATACGAGGAATACAATCTCCTCCAATGCAATTTCAACGCAGGAACGATGGATGCACATTGAAAACTGGGAGAAGTCAGTCGGAAAGAATATTAACTTGTGATTGAAACTGATGTAAGGACAATAATAATATTCAGAGGATGGAACGGAAGTGTGAAGTCTGTCCAAGCAAAGAAGACATTCTGGTAAGAAGGGAAAATAACTCCAGCTCGGTCAATATTCGTTCAAAATCTATAAATTTGGTATCAAATTGTAGAAAACATTCTGAACTAAATTTTGAGACCAACTTTATAATTTTTGAACCAATATTGACCTAGCTAGAGTCATTTTCCCATCTTGGCAGAATGTCTTCTCTGTAGCTGTGTACTGCACTCGAAAACAGAGACAATACGCCATTGTCAATGCATTTCCTATCGATCGCAGCTGCATGGGAATGCTATCCTAGAGTAAGATCGTATTACTCCAACTTGCACCAAATAGAGGTTATACACCTTTCTGCGTCATTCGACTCCCGAGCGAAAACTTCGACTTGACAATAATTTTCCTGAAAATTGAATTTTCCGACCGACCGATTGTCTGCTTTTCAACAATTTTCATCTAGGCACGTTGCTTTCCAACAATTTTCATCTAGTGTACGTACGTTGGAGATGCTTGTCTTATGGCGAGGAAAAATTGTCTTATAATTGAAAGTAATAGTTTCGTTTGAATTGAAATATGATGCGTCCATCATGTTTTATATTGGAATTTACTGTATTTTATCTATACATTCAAATCATATCAATAATTGGAATGGGTAATCAAACTATTTGATGCAATGGATAGGCCTAAAGCTGGAATAAAAAATTTAGGCGAATGATTGTTATTAATGCATAGCTCTTTCAGGATAGTCAGAAACAGTGCTCTCAGTTGGATGCACCGTAACGGACGGCTCGTCGACTGTCCTGCCAGGGCTAGGAATAAATAACAGTCGTTGTACAGCTATAGCAATCGTTGTATTTGATTTTTGAGTATGGATGGATTACCACTGGCGGCTCGTACCCACAAAACAGGTGAAGTGCCCGTATCTTTTACTGTAAAGCACTTCACCTGTTTCGTGGGCATGAGCCGCCAGTGTGGGTTACAAATAAACAAGTGAATTAGGTTGGAAATATCTCATCATTCATTACTAATTATCAAATGAATTATACGAGGAATAAAACAATATTAAAATTTTCTACGCCCTATACTATCCAAATAATACAAAATAGGATCCTATTACACTCATGCTTCCACTATAATAGTGCTTTCCTTATTGTTGCAGTTGTCACTTTATAATGGCCAGAGTGGAAGATCTCTTCTACCCCCGCCAGCAACAAACTAGGGGCGACTACCCCTCCTTGTCAAGTGACCATCTCATGAATGGTAGTCACGACATGCTGAATGTCCGGTGTCAACTGATCCCTCCCAACTCTTCCTCCTCCTACTCCTATCCCTTTATCTCTTCCTACTCATCATCCTCCTCTTCTTCCTCCTCCTCCTACTAATCCTCTTCCTCTACCTCATCCTACTATTCCTCTTCCTCCTCCTCCTCCTCCTCCTCATCTTCCTTCTCCTCCTCTTCCTCCTACTCCTCCTCCTCATTCCACCCCTCTATCTCTTCCTACTCTTCATCCTCCTCTTCTTTCTCCTCCCCCTCCTCCACCACCACCTTCTCCTCCTGCTCCCTCCTTATTGGTAATGCACACATAGCAGTGGAGCCTCAAGCGCATTGCATAAAGTGGCCCCAACCCAACACAATGCAATTGCGGTGCATCAAACATGCAACAGGTGCACTGCATTGTGGATGCAGCGAGTGCATTACAACACAATGCACTTTTCATTTAAGCGTCGAAGAGAAGACTGGTGCCCAGGTATGGGTCTAGCATAGGGAATAGGTAGACACTGTCTAGACAGTCGGCTCTTGGAAAAGAGAGAGTGAGTGAGAGGGTAAGAAAGAGAGATGGAAAGAGAGAAAGAGAGAGAGAGAGGAAGGAAGAAGAGAGAAAAGGTAAAACAGAAGATGAATGTAATGGGAGAGGGATGAGAGGAACAGAAAACGAAGGAAGGGAGAAAAACCGAGAGGGAAAGAGAGAAATTTAATTTCTTCATCCATTTTATTCTACAAAATAAGAAAAGAAAAAAATGGGAAGAAATAGGTAAACTTACAAGCAAATAAGTGGGATCATAAGAATTGATGAGAGAAAAGAAGTAGAGATCAATGAGAGATAGGAATCGGTGATTTTTGAAGGTATAGATAAAAAAATTAATCAATTTGCGGAAAAAAGGAGAAATAGAAGAAAAAAGAATAAGTATAGAGAGAAGAGGATAATGATGGAATAGACCATGAGAAAAGGAAAAAAGAAGAAAGGAAGAAGAAGAAGAAGAAGAAGAAGAAGAAGAAGAAGAAGAAGAAAAAGAAGAAGAAACCGAATAAAAAGAAGAAGAAGAGATGAAATCGATCAATCAATTACAGTAGACGAGAAGCTAGCAAGAGAGGAGTATGGAACAAAAACGTCTTTTATATACGTATTTTTCACAATAATTATAAACTTTAAAACAATTTTGTAAAATTTAAATATATTTGAAATACGATGTTCAGATCAATAGACTTCATTTTAAAAAATATTTCTTATCTGGAATTTTAATATGAAGCTCATCATATTATAATATTGTAAGACGATAATAATCCAGATACTTCTGTCATCTTTGAAATTTAATGTCCTCCATTTATCATACGAAATGGATAGCAATTGAGTTTCAGTGATGTTCTGTTAGAGATTACGATTTTTTCTATCAACCGGATTCTTGAGTCTGATGTACTGATGGGAGGTAAATGTTCTAAAATAATAAAATTAATAATGTTTGAATGATATGTCATTATTATTACAGTATATAGCAAAGACAATCTGAAAGAAGAGAAGAATTAGATTTTCCCACCCGTCAGCATTTTCATAATCCAATTCAATTGACAATTGTGTCTGCTTATGTTTCCATTGGTGTTCAACCAGACAGTAGTTGCTGCGAGTCTATTATTCATGATAATTAATTAACATCCAATCTTTTTTTATCAGCACACACCTGTCTAGTCTAGACAGTTACGTCACATCCCGTCATACCTTTAAATCATGAACCGTCAAAATATCTTATCAGTTATAAGTTGGACCGCACAGTATTTCAATACAACAAAATAAGTGTGATTGATATTTTGGCGAAAAGCAATAACAGTGGTTGTTATTCATACACCTTCAGATTTTGAAAAAAAAACTGGATTCATGGAATATGAAGACATCCTATCCAATCTTTGCAAATTTTAGTGATAAATTAAATTTTTCTTCAACGGAAACTGTGAAAAGTTGGAATTTTTATTGTAGTATTTTTATTTGAAAGTGTCATTATTAGTATTTGAATAATATTATTATTATTTGATTAAGTTGTACCAATTCTACATTTATAGTTTGAATGAAATAGTTATACACTGGTTAGATAATAAGAGTTTACAACGAGAATTCAAGGTTGAGTGGTAGAAAGGACTTCCTAGTCCTAACTCCGCCTAATAAAGAGTATTTTCATTTCATTTCAGAATTGACTTTAATTCACTGTTTGTGTGACTCATTTGAAAAACGTGGATTTCATCCTCAATAGAAATGAATGCTGTTATTGCTCAGATCGCAGTATTTTACTATTCTACCAAATCCTTCACTCTACTAATGTTCCAATCTCAATAATAATCACAATGGGACAATAATATAATATTCATTCAATTTTCCTACCAATATCGCACAATCGGAAAAAAAATTTAGTTACACAAATTATAACGAAAACTTTTGATTAATTCTATAAGATATACACTTCCCCAAAATTCAGATTGAGAGATTCTTGAATATGTCTATGAATTTAATTGAAACAATATAAAAAACTGGAATAATCATGAAGAGGTAATGAAGACGATACGTGACTTAAAAAATCTAATCAAAGCTGATAAGACGGACAATTATTATTAACAGCGACATTCCAATTTGAAATTGAATCACTTGTGAAGTTCTTCAAGTTGTTTATAGGCTGTATATTGATTAGAATATTATCGAGCACTAATGCAGGAATTTTGAATAATGTCAAATGATTTCACTTGTTTTCAACAATCAAATATTCCCAATTTATAATTTGTTGTTAATTCATAACTATAGTTGATAAATCACAATTTTCATAATGAATTATGATGGAAAATCCAATGTTCACAATTTCCGATGAGACTAACAGGTTACCCGTGCTTTGTACAGCAGAAAATAATCAAGTTACGTTATGTTCATAGCAATCCCCTTTTAATAATGAAACATGGGGGTAATATGGCGACACAGATGTTAGCCTACATATTTATGAGTGTCATATACTTGAGAAAAATTATTTAACGTTTGACAAACATTCATCTATATTAATTAGATTAGATTTCTTAAGAAAATAATGAAAAAAACAATCCTCAGTATAATCAAAATCTTTGTGCAAAATTTAAAGATTGTGCTTAATCTAAAAGTTGAGTTTAAGCGCGTAAATACTCAAACCCAAGCTCGTATGTAGTATGATGGAAATTCGATATCAATTGAACTTTTCAAAAACTTGGAGAGTGGAAAAATATTGCGTTGCGAACGAATGTGTACCACTGGCGGCTTGTGCCCACGAAACAGGTTAAGTGCTGTACAGTAAAAGATACGGGCACTTCACCTGTTTCGTTTATACGAGCCGCCAGTGATGTGTACCACATGTGAAATGTCATAGCATTGAAGCTTTCAAGAGAAAATGCTAGAGAACTTTCAACAAAAATTGATACTCTTGAAATGAGCTAAAGCTGGAACAAATGTCATTCATCAAATATATACAAAAATATATATGTTATATATTCAAATATAACAAGAATGTAAATAAATATAGATAAAATCAAGTACCAATTTGATTTAGCCCTATTATTAATTTCAGGTAGCCCCAAGTTTGAATTTCAAGAATGTGAAATATAAAAGCCAACGATGAAACAAATAAAATAATAAAGAATAAAAATAATTTTATAATGAAAAAACCTTGTAAAGCTTGCGATGTAGATTCTCCAAAGGCATCTTCATCGTGGAAACAGAGTTGGAAATCACAGTAGAATCTCGCGAATATCCGATTAATTATTCAAAACTAATCTTCATAAAAATTGAAACTCAGTCAACAGTATATCGAAGAACAAGATTAACACGATAGTTCGCCAGTAACATATTATATGGAATAATATTTTCGCCCAATTATTAAAAATAATTTCCTTATGAATTTGTGAAATAATGTCTTCCAAAGAATTTAAATTAATACCTATGATCACAAAAATTACTGCGTGTTGAAAATATTCAAGTTCAAATAGGTTCTATGATCACAGAAAACAATAGATACAAAACTATTTTGTTTTCGGAAAACTAAATAAGCTACACAATATTTAAGTGAATTCAAATTACTACAATGTCTACTTAGACTATTTTTCAACTATCACAGACGGAACGTCACTACAAATTATCACTGACAATAAATTATTTTTGGGTGAAATTAAGTTGAGTATCACTGACAATATAATTGAATGGAATCAAGTGGAAGATCACTGACAATTATTCGAAAATTTTCTCGGCTTTCACGTGTAGCGGCCGACCCGCGAAACATTCGTCTAGCAGCGTTCAAATTGAATAAACAGACACCACGAGAAGCCAAGTCTATCAAACTACACTGACAAGCGACTTGCAGCTAGACGACTAGCCAGACGTACAGAGTTCAACAGATACGGCGTTCAATTGCCAAGTGGTGGTGGGAGGGGTGGGGGTTAGTGATAGGGAAGGGGTAAAGCCAAGGGGGACCGTCTGCAACTGATAAAGCCGCGAGAGAGAGGGAATGAGAGAGGGAGAGAGAGAGACGCTTTTTTACTACAGCCGCTCAACCTCTCACTCAAACTTTTCTCTCTCTTACTCATACTCACGACGCTCTTCACTCTCACTCAATACACAGTATAGTCAGTCCAAGCAAAGGAGACATCTTAGTAAGATGGGAAAATGACTCCAGCACGGTCAATATTTGCTTAAAAATTATAAATTTGGTCTAAAACTGTAGGAAAAATTCTACTTCATAATTTGAGACCAAATTTATAACTTTTGAACTAACATCGACCGAACTGTAGTAATTTTCTCATCCAGCCAGAATGTCTTCTTTGCTTAGACAGACTAAACATACTTCAAAGTCGGTCTGATGGTGCGTCTAGACTAGACAGTAAACCTAGACTAAATTACTGATAGTGAAAAAACCAAACAAACATATGGCCTCCTCCAATCAGTGGGATCACCTTAGTAAAAAGTGTATGGTTCTAATTGTTATAGGTCTTTTGATGGCTAGTACACTGTATGGTAATCTAAAAGTAGTTGGGTTTCTTTTACTGTATCCTGTGATGCTTAACAAGTGCAAGTGCTAGTAGAGGACAGGGCAGTTTCAGCTCCCAAAGTACAGTAGCGAATAAGTAAGCCTTATCAGCGAAATTATACAGTATACAGTAGTCTGTCCAAGCAAAGAAGACATTCTGGTAAGATGGGAAAATGACTACAGCTCGGTCAATATTTGTTCAGAAATTATAAATTTAGTCTCAAATTGTAGATTAGAATGTTTCCTACAATTTGAGATCAAATTTATAATTTTTTTAACCAATATTGACCGAACAGGAATCATTTCCCCATTTTGCCAGAATGTCTTCTTTGCTTTAACAGACTACACCTAATAGTACAGTGCAGTTTAGCTCTGGATTATGCAGCAGGTAGGATAAGAACAAACAGGTCCTGCAAAAGCATTGTCTACCGTATCAGTAGATTTGACAGGAAAGTAAGACCAACTCAAGATAATCTTTACAAGATACTAATATACATGCTCAACGAGTATTAGGCTACTAGAGAGTAAAGTGGACAGGGAAATAGTCTTATGAGAGTTTGTAGTACATATTATTAAAGGTCAAAGAATAAGATTATGTATGAGAAGAAAATGAGAAAAAAATTAGTTCTAGAGTGGACCTATTCTACTGAAGTTGAGAAAAACATTGCAGTAAACAACACCGACCATAATATAGGGAAACTTCATAATGATAATAAATAGGATCTAAAAAAGAAATGTGATAATCAATAATTTTCATGTTGCTAAATACTGTATCGCCTAGTTGTGAAAAATCTGTGGATGCCGTAAATTACTTGAAACTTCACAATTATTAATATAATTAGGTTCCAAAAAGAAATGTTACAGAAATAAGATATTCTAATTTTCATGTTGCTGAATAATAGGCTCGTTGTTACCAAACTGTTGATAGTTGTGTGGATAGCTGTGGTTGCCTTGCAATACTTACAACAAATCTTGAGCATCAAGTAGGTTCCATTATAGAAAATAGAGCTCTAGGATTCCTAGGATTCTCTTTGGTTCCATTTAACAAGTAGGTTTAGGCACTCTAGACTCTATGTGAGGCCCTGCTGATTGTATTGTGTTGTTATAACCTTTTTGGTTTAGCTAATTGTAAAGTAAAATCTCGATAGGTTTTCAATTTACAGAATCCCTCCACCATTTTTGTTAGAAACGGTACTGCACATAAGTGAACAAAATTTTAATGCGTTTACTAACATTACGGAAAAACAATGGAGTAAAATATTTTCCACATAAACAATCAAATTAAAATAGCAACAAGTTCTTCAAGAATAGAAATAGAACGGATATTAAACCTACGCATTTGAGAGTTTCTTACATCATTAATTTTTTGAAAATCGGAACATTACGTCAAAGTGATAGGAATGACCCCGCTATTGTTGGAATTGACAAGAAATCGAAAACTCAATGCTACTGGCACTTTATTGTGATAAAAAAGCAAACACTTTATGAGCTATTGATGTTATTTCCATGTAAATTCGGCGCTTATGACAAGAGACGAACGAACGATTATAGCGCAGATTCACTTAATTAGGCGCTAGATAAAAGTGAGTGGACGTCTAGACGGAGAAAAAATTTGGTTGGATCATGCGTCGCAACCTCTGAATTTTTATCTAATGTCTGTGTTACTGGTTTATGATCACAGAAACTAGTTTTCACAAGTACACTGATGAGTCATCTGTATTCGGAAATCATTATATGCTCTACATCATGTAGTATAAACGCAAAACTAACTTTCAAACGTTTTAATTCCGTTTTATAGATCATTTTGGGAAGTCATAAAAACGAAAAGAATGTTAAAAAACTCTTCGAATCAAAAGATTGAAATTTGAATTATGCTTTTGGAACGTTCTCCAAGTATAGTATTTTTGACAGGTCAAAGATCCTTCAATGTAAACAATATAAGTAGGTAATAATATGAACACTGTTCGTTTACTTTAATTCAGTTTTGTAAAGTTGTATATTGTTATATTCAATAGAATTATGTTGTTAGTGTTAGGATGTAGAATTAGATATCAAGATATATCAAGCATTGCTGAAACAAGAAACTGCAAACCAACAACTTAAATATACATTATAACACATCAAAATAAGTGTAAAATTGAAATCAACTAACATGAAAGTTGAAAAATTTGTTTGAGCCTTTAATTATTGGAGTCTAATATTTCTACTTAATAGCTTATATTTAAAGCTACCTATCAGGAGAACTTCAATATTAACTTTACTGAACTTAAAAAAATTCAAATCTTTTCTAATACTAAGTTATTTTTCATTTTGAAATCCTTTTTAATGTTGAAAAGTATTAGTTTTTTTTGGAGCCATTTGTTTCACAAATAAACTATACTATTAAAACGATAATTACTGTTTGATACCAAAATGCAATCTTCAGAATAATATATCTCGAAAATAAAATAAGTTTAAAAAATTAATATTAAAAATCACAGTACCCTTGGAGTATTTGTTTTAATAGGACATGCTTCGATATCATTAGACCCATTCTCAAGTTTAAATGAAGACACTGTAATTGTTTTCCCTAAACGTATTTATCATAATATATTGAATAATTCACTCTCCTAATGAACTTAATCGTCAATTCAAGTAGAAAATCACTTTTAATACAATTGAATATTAACGTTGGAAAGTACATTAATCTGTAAATTTGATCTAGAAATAGGTCACTCACCCAAGCACTTCTCAGAGCACTAACTATGATGTTACTCTTCATGAAGACACTAGCCAAATGACAATGCATCACGATAAAGAAAGGAGGAATTTGAGAGAAGGAGTGATCTGGTCCTACACTGCACAATCCCGAAAGAGGGGGTGGGTGTATCTAGACTGAAAGCATACCAGCTTTCTCCTACCCCAATAAAACTAGCATGGGCTTTTCAAACATTCACCACCCCTATATTAAGCACACCAGCTTTCAACTGACCATCCATGAAGGTATAGTCTGTCCAAGCGAAGAAGACATTCTGGCGAGATGGGAAAATGACTCCAGCTCGGTCAATATTGACTTAAAAATTATAAATTTGTTCTCATATTGTAGGTAACTTTCTTAACTACAATTTAAGACCAAAATTATAATTTTTTAACCAATACTGACCAAGCTGGAGGCATTTTTCTATCTTGCTAGAATGTCTTCTTTGCTTGGACAGACTATGTGCACTATGCAGGATAGAGAATAGGCGTGAGCTAAAGGGGTGAAGAGAAAAACATGGTCTGAAAAGGTATTCATTGGTCTTAATAGGTCTTATAACAACGACATGTTGATAAAAACAGCGAGTTTGAGAGCTTTTAGTCGTTGATACAAATAAATAATGGAAATATATAATAGTTTTAAGAGTGAATAAAATAATGCTCATATGAAGAGAAATATCCGCAGAACTAAGATCTGCCAAACAGTCACCATATGGGAAATGATTCAATTCTTTAGATGTCGAAAACAAAATCAACAAATTTAAATTGTTGGCATAGTGGAATTCTTCACTCCAATTCCATATTATACGTTTTCTACATGAAAAAGACACAGTTTTCATAGAAAATATGACATTTTGTGTCACTACACAGACGGTGATAAGATTTATTTATTATGAATGTTACCTATTTCTCATTATATCGCCACACAATATGTTCTAGTCACGTGATTATTGTACGTATTCGTGAATTGTATTGATGAACAAATTATTTATTCTTAAAATATACAAACATAATGAGTTTTTCACTTATTTTTATATTTATTCATTCATTTGGCAGCAATATTTGTTGAAACCACAGACTAATTATAAAAATGTTTTTCAACAAATGTTGGCGATTTTGTCCGAAACAAGTACTGGTACTGGTACTGGTCTCACATATCACAACCTTTCTCAAGTCTACGTTCATGACTATATTTTTTAATTAGTCATCAAAACAAATAGTGATGAACTAGTGAATACATAATGTACCAAAGAATACTGAACCTAGTTTCTCCAATCAGGACCAACCAGATAATAGATAGATCTTCATTGGACCACTCAACCTCAATCATGCTTTCTTCATGAGAAGGTCAGGTGACCGAAGCCGTCCATTAACGACAGCACAATACAGAGAAGACAGCAGCCTGTATCCGGGATGACCCCACATGTACTTTACATGCAGACACAATGCACTACGTAGTCCGTACCTGTATAATCTGTTCAAGCAAAGAAACATTCTGGCAAGATGGGAAAATTACTCTAGCTTGGTCAATATTGGTTCAAAAATTATAAATTTGATCTAAAATTGTAGATCAGAATGTTTTCTACAATCTGATATCAAATTTATAATTTTTGAATCAATATTGACCGAGCTGGAGTAATTTTCCCATCTTGCCAGAATGCCTTCTTTGCTTGGACAGTGTACTAGGGCATTGTGGGAGGAACGGTTAGAATCTGTTAACGGCCATCCACAGGTTCACCAGGCCTTGTCCTCGGATGACCCCTGACCCCCTTAAGCCTCCCCCCGACCTAAACAAAACCTCTCCCCAACCCCAAATTCATTATGATGCCATGCCACCCTCACTGCCCATAGTAATCAATCTGAACCTGTCAAAATCATAGGTCCGCTATCGCTCACTTCAGCTCAGTACAGCCTTGTTAGTACAGTCTATCCAAGCAGAGAAGACATTCTGGCAAGATGAAAAAATCACTTCATCTCTATCAATATTGGTTCAAAATTTATTAATTTGATCTCAACTTGTGGAAAACATTCTGCTCTACAATTTGAAACCCAATTTACAATTTTTTAACGAAAATTGACCGAGCTGGAATCTTTTTCCCATCTGGCCAAAATGTCTTCTTTGCTTGGACAGACTAATGTACAGCCTATCCTTGCCCGCTATTCACAAGATAGGACTCGTACATAACGGTCTTGTACAATACACAATGGATTAGTTAATGATTCATCATAGATATCATATCATAGATAGTAGATATTTTGAGGAATGATATTAAGTATCAGGAAAAACGTAACGGTAGAATAGTTACAGTAGTAGTTCATTATGTAAATAGTTGAGTAATGTGAATGAGTTAAGAAATTTATATCAATAACGGTCTTTTTATAGGCCTACTATATATCTGGAAAAACAATGGATTATTAGATATGTAAGTAGTTTGTGATGAAGTTTGTAAAGCCGCCTGTATACGTGGTAGATCGATTTTATGTTGATGAAAATCCAGGGAGAGAGATAGTGAGGGTTAGGCATGTTCTCTCTCTCAATTGAATGTTCAATTCAAGATTTCATTCAACAGAATATAATCAATAATGGATGGAATATATCAGGTAATGGAATCAATATTCATTGGTAAGAAGAATCAATTTTATAAACACTGGTAAATAAATAAATATCTGGAAAGGAATTTACCACTCAAAAATTAACCTTTCAGGGAATGACATTATGATTCATCAAAAACTTTAGGCGGCCTTTTATGTTGAATACACCATAACCATCTATCATTTCTCAATGTAGAATTATAGAAGGATATGGGATAAATGGGACAATCAATAAAATATAACAAACTTCCTACAGGTAAGGATTCAGACATTGAATCACAATGAAGAATAAACCAACCAAGAAATAGAATGAATGATTAAATAGTCGTCTTAGTCGTTTGAGCCACTCTTTTCTTGATAGTCTACTTAACCTAACCCGTTGTCCAAGCAAAGAAGACATTCTGGCAAGATGGGAAAATGACACCATATCGATCAATATTGGTTCAAAAATTATAAACATGGTCTCAAATCGTGAAAACCATCCTGATCTACAATTTGAGACCAAATTTATAATTTTTGAACCAATATTGACCGAGCTGGAGTAGTTTTCCCATCTTACCAGAATGTTTTCTTTGCTTGGACAGACTATACCCCAAGTTCTCAAACAATCACTCGATTGTTCTCATACAAAAGTCAAGTCAGCCTAATATTTTCGCAACAGACATTTTTTGGCTTAGCATCAGACACCGAGGCTCGCGTTATTTCAACTCGTTCATCAACCCTTTCAGTTTTTTTCACATATTTTTCAAATTAGAAACTCAGTCAACCGAGCCTAGACGCACGAGTATGAACAGTTTCAGTTCATTTTGGCATGGGAAGAGATTTTCGCACTCAAAATACCGATACCCAGAAACCCCCTCCACATTTTCGAAGTGTACAGTACATCTTCCCCAGAGTTTGACGTAAGCAAAATAAGTCTGACACTTCCTTGTCTTAATCGATTTTTAATGTTATTTGTAGCTTTTGCGATATTTTTCGAGTAGTAGTAATGGTGAAAAATCATCTATAGGCTATATAGTTTATATTCTTTCTAACAATATTGATTCTCATAAATTTTGAGTTCTGATAGATACATGAGTGAACTCATTTCCAATCCTTGTCAAGTCCCAGATGATTCACAGTATAAAAACTTGATAATGTATGATTTTTAAAGATTTACCTTTATATTTACCTAAAAATCTACTTCCTCACTTCTCGATTTCTTCTCACTACCTTGCCTTTATTCTCTACCAAATTGAATACATCCTCACTTTCAAAATTAAGTATTTTTAAAGTTTTCTTAAATAGATGATAACCCACTTCTCACGATCTTTTCTTACACAATCAAGAGTATATTTTTCTATCTCGTCTTATCCCCTTTTCTATCAATACAAACTCTTGAATAAAAAAGATGTTCCCATTACATTCTAGTCTTTCTCTTTCCAGCTCCTTTCCAGAGTTTTCCACTACCTCACTCCATTTTCCTCGTTCCTTCACAATATTCCTTTATCAGTTTCTTTGGTAGCACATAACTTACGCCAGCCTGCCTTCTGTGTGAAGGCTCGCATTTGAATGCATTGTTAGCGCGTCGTAAGTCTGTGTGTGTGACCTTACCGGTATTACAACACTGGAAAGCAGAGCAGACTCCTTTCACGTTGTTATGGTTCGAGCAAGCTGAGTAGACACGCCGTTACAATGCAATTTAGTTTGTGGAGAAGTGTCTTCTCAGCTTGAAGACATTGAGAAGCTGAGAAGATACGCCGTTGCAATGCAGTTTAGATGGTGGCGGAGGGTCTTGTCAGCTTGCGCGACCTGTGGCTGTTGTTGGTTTGAGCGATTTATCGCCTGAACGCTTCGCTGCGGCGCGCAGAGCTAAATTTGGACGACGCACGTGGTGTGCTTGGAAGAGCGAAAGTGAAGGGGGTTGATAAAGAATGAGGGAAGAGAAGAGGGATGAGGTGGAGGAGGAAAGAAAGTGGAGAGTGGATGATACAAATCCGATAAAGCAATAAGGAAAGGAAGAAATTGAGTTTAAAAGGAAAGTTTTAAGATTATGTTTTATCTATGGAGACTGACGGAATTAAATAATAGGGTACGATTCTCAACAGTTTCAGTATGGTATACTGTACAAACCAGAGGGAATAGAATTGAAAATTCTAATTTTGAATTAAAACATTCTAAAAAATTAGATAATAGAATAGATTAGCAGATTAGAATTTTAATGATAGAATTCTAAAAATTAGAATTTTCAATTCTTTTCTCTCTGGTACAAACTGTCGATGAAAAAAGAGGGTAAATTTATAAACGAATTGGGAAAACAGACTTAGTCAGATAGTGTATAGTTCACAAAGTAACGCTAAAAAAAATTAATGAAGGAAAGACAAAATGATGGAAAAATAATAATAATAATTAATAAATGAGAATAAGAATATATATTACGAATAATGGTGAGGAGATAAAGGAAAGACGGAAGGAACTGAATTGTATAATACGAAATAGAGGTGGAGAGAGAACTAATCATAAACACTGGCGGCTCGTGCCCACGAAACAGGTGAAGTGCTGTACAGTAAAATATACGGGCACTTCACCTGTTTCGTGGGTACGAGCCGCCAGTGATGATAAAGGAATATGAAAACGAGACAGAAGTAAAGTATCCTGCACAGGGTGACGCGTACTCTCCATAAATCCTGCGCTCTAATTGGTTACATGAAACGACAGACAGTCTCTCCTCCAGAGATCTTTCGAGGTCTTCTCAGTTTCCCCGAGAAGGTTGTTTTCCCCCTCCCCCTCCCAGCAAAACAACCTCCTTCAGTAGCTCTCTCACTACTTGTTGTAAATCAATTAAAACAACAATACTCGTACACACAAATTCCGGCCGGCCTGCTAAACGCTTGATAAACGGCTGCTGAACGTTTGATAAACGGCCGTTTCAGTAAACCGTGTTCGAAAAAGGCACTGAAATAAACACACGAAAGATATATTGCCCTTGAAATATGCCTGGGATATTTACGAGATGCATTTCGTGTATGCTACTAGTTATGTTGGAAGGTTGTTCTAAGAATACAATATTTTTGTCACAATTGGTTGAGTTGATGGGAAACAGTAGTTTTCTTGTAGTTTAAATAATAAACTTATTATTTTTAATTAAGAACAACAAGAATTTGTCACATCTACAAATTTATACTATGATGCATTAAGATACCGGCTACAGATATAATTTTTTATGCCATAAATTATAAATTTTTAATAACAATTTAATAATATTATTCATATAGTATTTGATCTCCAGCAGTAGAAATTTGTGTAAAATCAAGTTTTAATGTAAACATAATTCTCATTTTCAATATTAACTCATCAGAATTTGACAATGTCGTTTTGGACTTTGTTTTGTGTTTCTATCTCATAAACGCATTGTTAACTACCTAAATAGATTATTACCAATTTCTGCTGAATTGAATCATTATAAGTGGATTTGGCTATGTCATTTTGGACTTTGTGTTTTTGTTCCCATCACATAAATGCATTGTCAACTTGTTAACTACCTAAATAGATTATTACCAATTTCTGCTGAATTGAATCATAATAAGTGGATAAGGAGAAAAATAAATACCTAGTAAATACATAAATACAATAGATGAAGGAATTCGATAAGTAGTTGGATGACTCAACAAGACTGCTATTACTTGGTTGTTATCAGTGAGAATGGAATAGTTCTATTCTTAATTCTCTCTGGTTGTTATCTTAAGAAGACTGATATTGGTCTTGACGAGTCATTCCATAATGGGACGATTCAAATGTCCTGAGATACCAACAGTAGTGAAATCGACAAATATTCTCAAAAAGAAGTGGTTAAAGAATAGAAAACATGTTTTATCGGATGATGAACCATTCAACAGAAACATCACATGAAACTACTTTATCAATCTATGAAATGGAATGTCTAAACTGAAATGTCTATGAGAAAGGATCACCACAACTAACCGAACCCAATGACCCCCAGCCAATTCTCAAGAAATTTGTTGCAATTAAACTAATACCTCCTAGCGTGCACAACACAAATCCCAATAAAACTAGCCACCACGCCAATTGAGAGAAGACACACACAATAACTCAAGTTTTTTGTCTACTCTCAAACAGAATGATTCTGCAACTAAACCTTCAATTGATACAAAATCGTGTGAATGCACTATAAATCGTTGTCATGGTCGAACTAATTGAAGAATTGTTTGAAGAAGCAACAGGAGAGTAGGATCAGGAGAGAAAAAAAACTGAAAAGAGGAGAGGAAAATGAAGCTAGAAAAAAGGAAAAGAAGATGATTAGAGAAGGAGGAGGACAAGAATAAAAAGTAAAAAAGAAAGAAGGGGAAACAGACATGCCAATTAAAGAAACATGCACGATTTTTCGGTATCATTTCGATTCTTCAATTGTAGTAAAGTATTTGAAGTGAATAATTGTTAGATTCTGACAAAACCGCAATAGCTAAGGAGCCGAATTATCTGTAATTACAGTAGTGGTACAGTAATTTGTAGCCGACTTTTCTTGGGTCTCATCCGATTTCAATCATCTATTTTTTCTTTTGCAATATTTTTATTAACAATTTTCCAATTGACTTGAATTAGAAACTAAACATCCTCCGTTCAAGAACACTACAATAAAGGTTTAAAAAATATTGACACAATCTACTCCAATTCTAGAATTGATTATTATATTCATATATGCTTCACTTTGATCGAATGTGTATACTAGATTCCTTCCAAGCTCCTTCACATCAGCCCTATTACTTCACCCTAGTTTTTTGTATTGAACGCTCTCTCTCACTTTTTGGGCTACTGGTCTTTCAAAAACTAGTTTCTAGCTCTCCCAGCTAATTATAGGGCGTTTTCTCTCTCTCCCTTGGTTTGTTTGTAGACTGTCTTTGTTTACAAATAACGTAATTCTCTCTTCAACCCTCTAATTGTCTCTTTAAATTTCTCATCCTCTCTGAATAGAATTTTTTATTTGTTCTTCAATTCACTGTACTTTTTCAAAGAATTTGCAAATCTGTTTTATTTATAATAAGATTGAATAAAAACTGAATAAGCTCTATCTCGCGAAGCTACTAGATATATTATTCTTGCTCGATATGCTAGATATGCTTGCTAGATATGTTATTCTTGCTCCGGTATTATAAATAAATGTAGTTTATGGATTGTATGCAATTGCAATTGAGAGGTAAGTAAATGAAAAAATAAGGGGCAATTTATGTATAGAGCATGACTGTTCACTTGATAATTATTTATGGAGCACCCTTATCCATAATAATATTGTTGAATCACTCCTTAGTGAAACTGTTTTCAATCAATTTGAGTTTTATTAATTAGTTTTAATTGAATTAAGTTTTAATTCAATTACCAATGGAGATTCAAAAGTTACTAAACGGAAATTACTGTTATAGTTTTTCAGTTGATGGGCTACTGTATTGAATGAAGACTGAATACATGTATAGTAACATTTATAGTAACCAATACAATTAAAAAGTAAAAGAATACTTCTTGTAAAGAGAAACTGATTTTCTTTTATGTGAAGAATCCAATCTAACCAGCAGATGTTGATTATATTGCATTTCGTATTATATAACTTTTGATTCCAAATATTTTGTAATTGTATTTTGTGAATCAATAGACGGGTCATCATTTATCATTCATCATTTATTGTAATATGTAAATAGCTGTAACCCATGAATATTACAATCACTTACGAATATAAAACAGAGAATAACCGTTCTTGTTCTTATCAGTTCCATTCGTTGCAGGTATATGAATTCAAAAATACAACCTTAAATGCAGCGGAACATAACAAAAACTAAATCCCAATAAAAAGTGACACGAGAATCGCATGAACAACGTTTTGAGGCAACAAATAGTTGAAAAAGTTTCAACTGAAAACTTGATAGCATCCCAAAGCTTATAATTTGTAATCACCTGACATTTATGTTCCTACCTACTCGCAGAGTTAAGTCGCCATTTTCATGACTAATGGACCCATATAGAAAATGCTACAAGCAACATTTTCCTCAGCAAATTTTCTTCTCTCAATTAAGAACTGGACGGCACAATTACACGTGCCAAGGTCGAAATAATATCAATAATTTTGCTCGTCATTTGAGTGTGACTAATGCAGTGCAGCCAGTATCTCTCTCTAGATGCACGCGTGGATTTTTCAAACTTTTCCAAGGATACAGAACGAGATTTCGCTCAAATAAGCGAAGAAATTAGAGCGGAAACAGTTTATGACGCATTGATGAGTTTCTTAATGAATGAAAACTATCTAGTTGCTTGTGGATGAGCCTATAGAAAAAGTTGATAAAAATTCACGAGTCTCGAGATAAGTCCTGAAAAAATCGGATGATACTGACAAAAATCTGAGTGAAAAATCAAAAGAAGATTTAATATGAAACCGTATCATACAACGCAACCTTCAATATTCATGGAATTCATGGAATTATTATTTATGTTCGACAATGAAGAAAAAGATAAAATTATTAAGAAATCGGTTGATTTATCTATTTATTACAAATATCATGTCAACGTAATCATTTGATAATTATCCAGGGAAGAGAAGACAGGAGCCCTTTTCATTTCTTTCCCAATTTTGAATTAGAGTATGATCCAAAATAAAAAGTTGAGTTTTTCACTTGAACACTTCAACAATACTTGATGAGTTTTTAGTTTCAGTTCTACAGTCTACAATAATAATTAATTGAAAAAAAATGTTGAAAATAAATCTGAGAGAAGTCGACAGAAATCAAAAAATGGAAAAGGAATAGAATAACACAAACGATAGTTCCTGATTTTGTGAAAGCTCTAGGAAGTACAATATTCGTGTTTGAGAATTTAAAAAAATTCCATTTTTCATATGAAACATCAAATACATGATTAGAGCATTATAAAATCATCACAGCCATGATAAGAAGGAAAAGTTTCATCCATCATTCCATGAATCCTTCAATTTCATCATCAACTTATCCCACAAAACTTCCAATTCTACTTTGAACTAGCTGCAAGCAAAAACTATACGATGGAAGGATAGTAGTTACACGGATTATAAAATTGAAACTATCCTATCAATTTCATCAATAATTTAATCCACAAAAAATACTTCCATTTCTACTCAAGCGAACCCTAGAGTTGCTGCAAGCTGCAAGCTCAAACTATATGATGGAAGGATAATAGCTTCACGGATGACACAAATCCCGATGAAATTCTAAATCAACTATTATATTATATATCTCACAACCTTATTCAGAATTCCTGCTACATGAACGGCTATCTAGCTGGAGTTTGCAAATGGTTATAGGATTTGCTTGAAATCGACAGTAGTTGAAAAATATGAAATACAGTATGTGCTCTATTTATACTGTATTTATGCAATAAGGGTATTTATATTTATTTCAATTTCTTGTTCTATCAAATAAATCCATCGACCATCTGCAAGCTCCAGCTAGATAAGCATTATACAGCAGAAAACCTTGTCGAAGGCTGTAGCAAGAAACACAATAGCCTGTGCTGAATGCAACAACTAGGCTACGGTTATTTACAATTTGAACGTGTCTGGCTGGCGGGTAGACCGACTAGACAAATGTCGCGTCGTCTGCACTGCTCAGTCGGATGGATAATTTCATCCGGGAATTGAAGACAGGGGGGAGGGTGAAGGGGAACATTGAAATTGACCAACCAAGGTGACCTTCCAAGGTTGTGTGGGGCTGGGGGGGACGAGGGGTTGCTGCAAAAGACACGTGGTCATACGACCTTGTCGAGTAATAAAAGTGCATTTTTACTGCTTGCATTGTATGCATGCACCGCGTCGGCTTGGTGCATTCAGTGCAATGCAATAATGCAGTTGAGTAGGAAGGCCTTTTCAGCGGTTACTACAGTCCGTCCAAACGAAGAAGACCTTCTGGCAAGATGGGAAAATGTCTCCAGCTCGGTCAATATTTGTTTGGAAATTGTAGATTTGGTCTCAAATTTTAGGAAACATTTTGATCTACAATTTGAGGTCAAATTTACAATTCCTGAACCAATATTGACCGAGCCAAAGTCATAATTCCATCTTACCAAAATGTCTTCTTTGCTTGGACAGACTGTAGCTTGCTTGCTGCCCTGCCTATTATATTCTCAACGACCGTTCTGTTGCAATAATAATGCACTAGAGTACCTCTCCTCATTCTTCTTTGCCTTCCTTTTCTTCTTCTTCTATTTCTTTTTCTTCTACCAGCCATTTCCATTATCTTTGCAGCCTTATTATAACCGAGCCTAACTGCATTTTAACATGTCCTTCACGGTGCACTTTCGTTATTAAATATTCTGTGGTGTAGATATTGTGCTGATAGTACATTGTTAAACGTTGATAGCTTGCTGACGATGATGATGGTTCCAGATTTTAATTTACATTTGAAACTTTTTTTTTTGCTGTGGATGATGCCCATATAAGTATTCAAATTCACTTGTGCATGGGTAATGGAGTGTGCGAGGGTGATTTATGAGGTGCATAAACGACCATGCCTCTAGTGGGATCCGAACCCACGACCGGGTAGCGCTAGCGGACTGAAGGTTGTAACGCCCCAGACCACTCGGCCGGCTATGTACTATGTACTTGTACAGGAAAATTGTCTTCTACAAACGTGAAAAGCTAGCACAAAGCTGGAAATAAGTGTTTCTCCTAAACATTATATCTTTCTTTTTGTTGAAGATCTATTTATTTATGAGTTTGGGAGACTTTGTAGCACATGAAGTTTGCACTGTTTCTTGTGAAGCGGGTTGCACATCAATAGTGTACATTTCCTTCTCATACATGAACAAATAAGAAAATATACAACAACTGTATTGTCAACATTCAATCTTTACTAATAGTATATCAACCTTCATATTTGAGAATATTGAGCTGGCACAATAATAATTAATTGAAAAAATTGCTATTTCAATTGAACAAAATCATGATATAATTTTTGTACTTTAATAAAAGTTGGGAGGGGAAAATACATGTTTGTTATGAGGGTGAAGCCCACATGAGCTCATAGGCTTGTGCGTGGGTAATGATATGGATGATAGATGACGACCA
This sequence comes from Sogatella furcifera, assembly GCA_017141385.1. Lineage (NCBI taxonomy): Eukaryota > Metazoa > Arthropoda > Insecta > Hemiptera > Delphacidae > Sogatella > Sogatella furcifera. The sequence goes on from CM029549.1 coordinate 7,416,878, forward strand.
CTTTGAGGTAGTCGGGACCGACGGCTTATCGTCTCCTCCGAAAGACGGGGTGGCCGTATTTATGTGATTGTGCTGTGGTCAAAAATTGTTCCCCGCTTGGGATTTGAACCAGGGTCCACCTGGTTATCAGACCGGCGCTTTATCACTCCTCCAACGAGCCACCCCGTATGTATTTCTTGTAGCAGAAAGTATAAATTAAAAAATATCATAACCCTATTTTGATTGATTAAAACAAATATTCCAATAAAAACCAAACATTTTTTCAAAAAAAGTATTATTAGTCTACTCACGGGTACTGTTGATGTTGTTTGTGTTGCCGCGAAGGGGTGTTGGTGGTGGTGGTGATGGTGGTGGGGATGGAGGGGGGCGGACGGTGGAGGGGGAGGGGCCGGAGGGGCCAAGGGGGGGCCACCACTGCTGCTAGTCGCTGTCCTGTAATGGCTGAGCACGCAGGTGATCACGCCCACCGTAGTTATCACGACCGCCACCAGGAGCGCCACCACTGCCACACTCCACACTACAACACAAACAACACAATCCTTAATAGTTTTTATTCATTCATCATTACAACACATTCATACTTGGGATTAATCCCATTTGATAGGTAATTTTTCACATTTTCATACAATACTAATCTAATATTATTGTAATTCATGGGAGTTTTTGTGTGAAGAACTTGATACTTGATGTCTTCATCTTTGACCAGCAGGGCTGCCGGGCTGGATTGATTGCGTCATGAACGCTTGAACTACACTTCCACATATTGTACAAAATTGAAATTTGGTATAATGGGTTTTAGGCCAGTTCTACACGGGCGTAGGAAACGCGGCGTTAACGTCGCGTTAACGCGTCAAAATTTTTTGCAAACTACACGAGGCGTAGCAAACTCGTGAAGAGAAAATCAAAATGGCTGATGAACCTAACCTAGAAAAAGTTATACAAAACCCAGCTGATCAACGCGCGCTCAACGCGTTCTCGACAGAACACATTGTGTTAAATGGTCTTGTCTACACGAGCGAAATAATCACGCGTTCTCAACGCGTTGCTAACGCCCAGCTAAAGCCGACCTCGACGTCGGCAACGCGTTGACGCCCGCTGACACTGTGAAAACGCGTGATTATTTTGCTCGTGTAGACAAGCCCATCTAACACAATGTGTTCTGTCGAGCACGTGTTGCCGACGCGGCGTTAACGCCGCGTTTCCTACGCCCGTGTAGAATGGGCCTTAGTTATAGTTAAGTGGAGATATTATTTCATGAAACATAACCTAAAACACTTCAGGTATGTTGACATGTTGGTTGTCCACTATCTGACCCAACTCCCACTTGGTTGAATATACTTTGTCGTCGTAGAATATAATCGAGTATTTTGTATTATGTATTTTGTATATATGTATTTTCATGTTTAGGCTATGTATTTTCATGTAGTAATGAATTAAATTATGGTAAATAGAGTGGAATGACCAATTCGGCTTCTGAGCTTCATGATTATAAAATCACATATCACATTGAATAAGATATTCTCATTTGAACATTATTTCAGAAATGAAAATCCAAACTAGTGCAATAATGGCCGTCTTGCACTAATATCGATTGGTACTTAATTTGATATTTTCAGCTAAAAGTGCACTGTGTGTAATGAAATAATGGAAAACAGAAGTCAAATAATTATTCTGTGCAACCTATTTCTTCTTCTATAAAACCACATCAACTTAATTGTAGCTCACACTCAATGAAAGATGCTAATTTTAGCCGTCGGACCAAAGTCCAAAACTGTTGACATGGACATGTAGCATGTCACTTCTGACATGTGCTTACATCATGTGACATGTGAATCCAACACTACACTGATCGGTTATTTTTCATACATGGGCTAGATGAATATGCTATAACTTTTTATATATACCGTGATAAAACGTCTCTATTAAAACTGTAGCGCTTGAGAGACTAATTATTAGGATAATTTTAGTTAAAAGTTAGCCTGATACCTACACTATTCCAATATATTTCAAAGTTTGCTACATCATTTCGAATTTCATTAGCTATTTCTAAGCTTTTATCAAGTATTGGTGGAAAATTCAATCTAAGATTCCACCATAAATTTTAAAAGCTACATGATTGTTCATATAAGATTCATCAATTCAAAGTAATGAATCCCTCTCATCTCATGCTCAGTGAATAACATTAACTTGATCATTGTTTCAAAATTCACGTTTTCTGTATTTTGTGAACTTGGGAACCGGAGTAAGAGCATGGACCTATTTAGTTAATCACATCCTACAATCTAACACATGCATCTAAATCGAGAGAAATGTGAGTTAAAATAAGGGAAATCTCATTGGAAAAGTATATGTTATTGTGAAAAGTAAGCATGCTGTATAAACTGCATATTTCAAAAAGATGAAGAGAAATGCAGCTTTTGACAGTCGAATGATTAATATGAATTGCGAAGACGGCTGTTTACCTCGCTCAATTATTCATTACAACAATTTCGGTTGTTAGAGGAGTTCATTGACCTAAATATTGCAATTGGCCATAACGTACAGACTGAGATAAGCGTAGAGTTTGTAACATGTGACTACTATAAAGATGTATACTCCGTTTTGATCTATGCACATTGTATATTCATCAACATAGTATATACAGATATAAATAGCTAGTCAAGATCGTTTTGCACAATGAAAAGCTCTGTAAATGCAAGATCATGCGATCTGGTGGATTTTTAATGAACTATTACCGACTGCATAGTTGCAAGGCGGAAAATATTGATAAAACTTGAATGTTACAAGGAGTACAATTTACTGACATTATTTTCAGTGTACTGTTTTTAATCATAACATTTTGACGTGGTTTTAATCGAGATGCGTAATGTACGGTGTACACTATATTAAACATAATAATGAGATAAAATAATAATTATTTTCTGATGGCCAATCAAACTTTAAACATTATGAGAATTCACTTCTGCATAATTGAACTGATATTATTGATATCAATATGGTAGTTGCTGAAATATCCATAATTATCATGTATGAGTAATTGAAGACGGTTGATGTACAAACAATACGTACTGTAAATGCTTGGAGTGAAGCGCGTTGCCTACACGGAGTATTGCAGGCGTATCGATCAGTCATTGGAACCAGAGAAATGAAAGTAGACAGAGAGATCTTGCAGGAACAAATTTCGTCAACCAGTTCTGTTATTCATCTACTATCTACTGATTCCTAACAGAGATACAAATTCGATCATTATAATCGATATTTTCATATTAAAAATTATATTATTCAATTAAAATATTATAAATTTGATTTGATTGTCAATCACTTCCACAACTAGTAACCTTTGAGAAACTACCCATTGTAATCAGGAATACTTGAATTGAGCTGATGGTTCAATTTATGTTTCCCACATCTATAATTATTAAGATAGAATTGAATGATTGATTCTTGTCTGCTACTAAACAACCACCTCTTTCGCTGATTCATTCAAATGATTCTCATAAGAATCATTGACTGCAACTCATGATGACGTTATTGCAGAAGCTTTAAATGTGACACAGGATTCAAATATATCTACAAATCCAAATATGGAAATACACGAATGTACTTTATTTGAATACATAAATTCATATAACTCAAATGAAATTACAACATAAATTCATATAACGTCTAATAACATGACCATATGCAATTGGAGTTTGACGAATATTTATTATGAAATTCTTGACATTTCAGGGTATGCTTTGAAGTACATGAGTCAGACGTGATGAGTGGTTTGAGAGGGAGGGTAAGAGAGAGAGAGATAGAGAGTTAGGAAATCCGTTCTACAGCAGATTAAAAGAAAGAGAGGGAGAGAGAGAGAGACATAGTGAGAGTGATTGAGAGATTGATAGAAAATGATGTGGGAGGGTAAATAAGGTGAGTGAGAGAGAGTATGCGGAGGAAATCCGTTCTAGAGTGGAGAAAGAGAGAGGGAATGAGTGGGAGCAGCTGACAGATGGAATGAGAGGGTGAAAGTAGAGAAAAGAGAGGTAAAGTGACAAAAAGAGGGAGAGAGAAGGATATTTCTGTCTGGTCGTCTGTCTGTCTGAGTGCGTTCATTGCCTCAGATCAGACGATATAACTAGGTCATGGCCTGACAGACAGAGAGAGAGAGAGAGGAACGTCTGTCTAGCCAGCTAAGTACGGAAAAGTCGTTGAGAGGCTTAGCAACTTGAGGTAAGGTAAAGGTAAGTATAGTCTGTCCAAGAAATGAAGACATTCTGGCAAGATGGAAAAATGACTCCAGCTCGGTCAATATTGGTCCAAAAATACTAAATTTGGTCTCAAATTGTAGATCAGAATGTTCCCAACAATTTAAGACAACATTTATAATTTCTTAACAAATATTGACCGAGCTAAAGTCATTTTTCCATCTTACCAGAATGTCTACTTTGCTTGGACAGACTATATGTATGAAGTGCGTCCCACCACTCATCACGCACCAGACAGAAAGTCAAAGTCTCATTTGCATCAGAATTCATCAGGCTGTTCTCACATAACCTTTCGAAATTTAAATACAACGTGAGTAGCATGCAAACGTCAGAGTTAATAACAGTAGTGAACGTAATGAGTAGAGTAATAACTGTAAGTAGGATTACTCAACATTAATTATTTTTCAAAAATAGTTTGATAGTTTAACTTTTCAGATATCTCATCACATCTTCTCCGAAATTTTATTTTCCATAAGTTTGTGATTTTCAAAACATGAAAAAGTTGCAAGAGAATCGGGAATCAAGACGAATTCAACAGTGTGAATTCACTGTGAGTTCGAATTCAAGTTTGCAAAAATATAGGTTTAATATTACTATTCATAATATTATCAGATTTCATTGTTTATCGATCATCGATTACGTTATTTTTGTTGGATCAATTTGATTCTCTTGCGAATAATATTTATAATGACAGCGTGCAAATAAGCAATCTATCACGAGAATATAGATGAATCATTGCTCCGCAAATGGACTAGTCTAGTTAAAATTACGGACAGAAGGTACACGATTTCTTTTTCGAATACTATAAGTATTCTTATATAAGTATTCAGGCAGTTTCTGTCGCATTTGAACGTTTGATCACGCGCAAACAAAAGCATACGCTGCGAGAGGCAGTAAGCAGACCTCATGACATTTGGCGATATAACACACACACACATTAAATGTGACAGTTGTCCCCTATGTACAGAGATGTGTCACTTATTATATGACTGTGGGCCCGATACAGTCCACACAATTATATGTCACATGTATACGTATGGTATATGGCACATAATGTTAGTGTCACTGACCCACCCCATTCTTCTCAAAGCATACCTCCCCCGCACACTCACTCACACACACACACTCTCTCTCTCTCTCTCGCTCTCTATCATTCTATTTCTCTTACTCATTCTATCTCTAAAATCTTTCTCCTTTCTTTCATCACTATTCTCCTATCCATTCTATTCTATCCTATCCACTATTCTCCAGTCCATTCTCCCTATCACTAAATATTGGTTGCCATGGCAAAATTGTGATGTAAAAATTTCGTGCACTAAATTCTTTTAAAATTCAATAATTTCCGATCGTGGATTAGTATTTCGAGTGTTATTTTTGTGTTTGGTTCTATGAAATTTGAAGAAATTCACCAGAATTCTAATAACTTTGTTCAATACTATTAACTACCACAATAATTTCCCAACATGGGAAATTGTGGTTATGTCGGCTGTGGAACTTCTTCGGAACTCCCCACAAAATAAGCCCTACGAAATAATAATCACTAAATCACTTTTGGAAAATATAGATTTCGGTTGAAATAGCATTTAGCCCAATATTGCAAGCCGATTGTATCTAAAATAATATTGACTATTGTTAGCCGAAATTTAATATTTTTGCCAAATCACTAGGAATACATTCGTAATCGAAAAGTTGAATTGTTAGCAAATGTTTTTCGGAAAAATTTCATGTTTGAGTAAAATATGTATCGTGAAAGAATTTCCAAAGTTCATTGAACTGTACAGTGTACAGAACTATATTCTTAATAGAACAAAAATCTAAAATTCGAGCTCAAATAGCCTTTTATCGCCTCCATCCCAAGTTACAAAAATATATTAGATTGTTCTATTTTCAACCAAAGCATTGTTTTCTTAATAAAATTAAGAGCTCGCGTCATGATGTAGCCTATATTTCGAATAACTGTACTAATTGAAAATATTGTTAGCAGTTAACAAGTCAACATTAGTTGACATTAGTTGAGAATATGGGTTACACTCTCATCTCAGTCCAACCTCGAAAATCTGACACTTAGTTACACATTACACAGAATACATTTCTCTGTTCCAGACCCTTCCCATAATTATTAAATTGGACAAATTTCATTAACAATACTATAAATAGAGCCACGGTTTTTGTCCTTCATTATATCAAATATAATTATTTATTCAGAGTTAATTGTTATTGGCAGATACTGCAGCATCAGACGTTGTGATGTAAATAGTGTCTAGACAGACTGATTGTCACACAAAGTTTATCAACTAATTTGAGATCGGGGAGGGGAAGAGAGGGCTCAACCCCCCCCCCCACCCAAGTGGTCAGAGGGGGGATTGACAGACAGGTCATGACTGCTGGTTGATAGGTATAGTCTGTCCAAGCGAAGAAGACATTCTGGCAAGATGGAAATGTGATTCCACCTCGGTCAATATTTATTATAAATTAGATCTCAAATTGTAGGAAACATTTTGATCTACAACTTGAGACCAAATTTTTCATCCAATATTGACCGAGCTGGAGTAATTTTCCCATCTTGCCAGAATGTCTTCTTCGATTGGACAGACTAGTCACTAGTCAATGATGCTGGTCAACTTAATATTAGACAACTCTGCTTCTCTTTCTCTCCTCTTTGGTCAATTTATATTTGATTAGTGTGTGTACAGTTTTAGTTCAGTTTATGTCTTGTCTACTCTTCACTCTTTGTATGAATAAATGGAACAGAGTCCATTCTTGTCGTATTGTTTTGCTGTTAAACTGATAGAGGAGCTCACCTTGCTTGTGAGGGAAGAATAGATTAGTATAGATTACTTTATTCAAATAGATAACAAAATTCGGCTTAGATTATACATTGTAATATGAATGAGTAAAACAAAATTATCCTATAAATTTCTCAAAATAGAGACTTCTAGTAAACATACGAAAACGGTGATGTAATGAATGCAAATTTTATACAAATTTTAAATTGGAGGTTCTGCAAAATGAATAAGGAGCGTAAGTTATCTAAGTGAAAAAGCGAAGTTTAGACATATATATGTCCATTCTTGGGAAAGGATAATAAGGATATCCTTTCCATTAACACTAAAGTTGAGAATTCGTAACAAGCTATTAGAATTACTAAAGATAGTGAAAAATTATTATAGCATTTAAAAACTAGATTTAAATGAATTAATAAGAAGAGAGAAAGCGAGAGAGAGAGCGTGAAAGGTGAATTCAGAAGAGGTGATACGTTGTTTTTCATCTTGATAGTATTTTTACACAAATAATTTTTCTTTTGCAGAAAACGTAATAAATGAAATTATAGAATAATATTTCTTGAAAACGTATAAAACGTATATTACCTTATATATTATTATCTATGAAAAACTATACTAAACGGGCCTACTACATTTAATATGATCTTTTATAGATGAAGATTTTCCTTCATGAATCCATTGAAAAGGCTTAAAAGTTCTCCACTCATTAATGGACAAAATCTTTTTCTTACTTAAAAAACATAATTGCATTCTGGTAACTAATTAAAAGTGAAAATTATCTATTCCATTACTATCACATACATTATAATAAATAATAATGTATGATGACTGGCAATATTTGCACCGTGGTTTGAATAATTGAAATACTAGCACAACATCCAAAAATGCAACCTTTTCATAAGTGTCACTCCAGCTTACAATCAAATAAGAATTGAACCTATGAAAAATACCTCAACACACAGAGATGAATCAAGGTACGATAATTTCGGCGGTCTCTCTCATATGTATAAGTCTGACAGAGGAGTGTGAATGAGCAGGAGAGAGAGAAAAAGAGAGAGAAAGAGAGAGAGTGAGAGGGGGGGTGAGAAAGTGACCCCGGGTCAGTCGGTCGGTAGGAAGGGGGGCACTGAGTAAGGGGTGAGAGGGGTCGTTGGTTAGATCCACATTTAAATGTTGAAACTGTTCCAATTTCGAAAGGCGTAGGCAGATTGGAATTAAATTAGGAATGCTGATCGGTGGTGGTGTACATCGCCCGTCTGCCACACTAAAAAAACGTGCAGGAAGAAAGTGCTGTGCACTTTTACAGGAAAGTAAATACTGTACCGTCGTTTACAGTTTAGTTTACCTGCGTGAAGTAAAACACAAGTTGAATAGAATATCATTCTAATTATTTTATACATTACTGCCCTTCACTGTATTTTCTATACCAAGATTAAATTCAACAAGTTAACAGAATATGCCACTTAGTATTAAAGGGCAATACTGTATATATAATATAATAGGGTTTTTATATATAATTAAGTTATATAATAGTGTACATAACTTTTAAAAACATAGGACAACATAACACTGGCAAAAAATTTGCAGATTACAATTCAGATTAGATGAGTTTAATTATGGAGTTAAATATCTCAAATAGAGGTGAAAAGTGAATCTTTAATTTTGATACATTTCTCAATAGAAATTGGGAGTGAGCAGGTAACATACAGTATAATTATATGTAAATAATATAAAGAATATACTTATTACTCAATGAGCTAATATGTAAAGTAGAAAAGCTTTCGGTAAGAGAAAAAAAATGTTGTCAGATCCATAAAATTTGGATCACAAAAGTGTAAATTTAAAGAAAAGCTTTCTATTGAGAGTAGAAGTAATACTCGTAAATTTCCCATAAAGGTCTTATATAGGTTAATGTTTGTGTTATTTAAATGTGTTTTCTATGTAAGTATTTTTGTGTGTGTGCAAAAATATGGAGATTTGAGAAGATAATATTGCAGGTTTCTCTATATTGTATTGTTCATTCATTTGAGATGATACAGATTCAGTATTTTAAGGAGGAAGAACATGTAATCGCCCAAAACTTCTTCTATTCCTGGATATGTAATATGTACATAAATACTCAGTCCAAATAATATTAATGAATAATCAAATGTTAGCAATTACTAATTGTTCATCATCACAAATTATAGTACAGTATTTTTCACAGTTGGTCCAGCTACAACAGCCATAACTTGAAGCAAAAGCAACTATAGTCTGTCCAAGCAAAGAAGACCCTCTGAAAAGTTGAGAAAATAAATCCAACTTGGTCAATATTGGTTCAAAAAATATTGATTTGGTCTCAAATTGTAGATCAGAATGTTTCCTACGTCTGAGACCAAATCAATCATTTTTAAACCAATATTGACCAAACTGGAGTCATTTTCTCATCTTGCCAGAGGGCCTTCTTTGCTTGGACAGACTATAAAACTATAGCTGGAAATAACACGCTTCCGAACACATTCTATTTTAGTGTGGGCTGAACAGTGATTTACACCCCTTGTTCCTACTTATTATAATTGACATTTATTTCCAAATCAAATCGGATTTATAGCGTTCAACCGCGAAGACAAATCTTGACACAGGAAAAATTACAACCACAAGTAGTAAATAGTAGCAGTGGGCTCAGTAGAATTTTAGTGCTATAACTGACAAGGAGGCGAACAGCGGTATTTTACTATGTTGATAAGCCAGTTACATAGTTGACTTGGACATCTATGGCTGAGCCATTGAAATTATGTTACGACTCAACTAGACATACTACTGGGTGTTATAGGGCAAGACGTCTGATTTATATTTCAACTTCTATTGCTCCAGAGAAGGCTTATGGTGTCTGGAAAGACTCTCTGCATACTTTTCAGCTGCACTTTTCTCCTTCTTCTTCTTCTTCTTTTTCTTCTTCTTCTTCTTCTTGTTTTTTGTTCTTCTTCATCCTCTTCTTCTCCTCCCTCTCCTCCTTCTTCTACTTCTTCTTAATTTTTCTTCTTATTCATCAGACGCCCTTATGACTGAAGGAACGCGCTTGTATCGCTTTTAAATACACTCTTATGTTCTCCTTTTATTTCAAAGTCTAAATCTGACACATATGTTGCCTATACCGTCTCCCAGGGAATATTTACATAAATCCACCACCCCTCACCCCATTTGCGTCGAGAGAATTATTATTCCCTTTATCTCCAAGTCTGTAGCTTTGAGCTTTTTTTCTTCTTTTCGTCCCAATATTGCAACCCGACCGAAATAGACACTTGAATGCGTCTGTGTGTTCTCACACGACCGACATAACAATATAAATATATATAAATATAATGGGAAAGGCATGCACTAGCGATCCATTTCCAATTGAGCGAGTGATGTATTGTTAGGCACTGAGAATGGTGCAGCTAATTTCACTTATGTTATGTCTATTAGATAAAGCCGACAACAGATTTAATAGAACAGTAATAAAATCTCGGCCACTGAAAGTGCATAGCTCCGACATTAAAGGGTGGCAATCATTCTTCCAGAAGCGGTACTGTCTCAACACAGATTACATTATTATAAATAATAATCAGAAATGAGAGAGTCAGTGACACTAGAACTTATCCAATGAAGTCTGTCCAAGCAAAGAAGACATTCTGGCAAGATGGGAAAGTGACTCCAGCTAGGTTAATATTGGTTCAAAAATTATATATTAGGTTTCAAATTGTGGATAAGAAGTTTTCCTACATTTTGAGTCCACACTTATAGTTTTCGAACCAATATTGTCCGGGCTGAAGTCATTTTCCCATCTTGCCAGTATGTCTTCTTTGCTTGGACATAGTTATAACCTTGAATTATTTTGAGAAAGAGTAGATTACGATAGTTTCTACATCTTCTTCCTCTCTCTACCAAGGTCCACACTACAAAGCTGGCGCCTATCAGTGGTCAGCAGTATTTCGTATTTTATTGTCCACATTTATAGACCTATCAAAGTTATTCGGGTGTTATACTTGTCATCAATAATTAAACATCATCATACGAACAATGAAATATAGTACGAAATATAGTGGCAAAACTTCGGAATTACAACACAGACAATTGAGTTTATTACTTTTCATTAAATCAACAACTACATAGGTTGTTAATCCAACATAAATTCAACTCATACATTCAGTTCAGTTTATATTCAGAAGAATTTTAGTGGAAATAGATCTCAGTATCTTCGCTTTCAGTAAGGCACAAATATTACCATCATGTAGACAAAAGATTGGCTAGAAGAAAGCTTGATTCATTTGTTTCTAGTTTTGAATCAATTTTCCAATACAATAAACACGAGAATGAGTTGAATTTCTTTCAGAAGATGATATCTTCACATATTATGTAAAATTTCTTCCCTTATCTGTATAGAATTAGACAATTCTGTTGTTTTTTTAGAAGAAATTTTGAGTAACTTTTCAACAAGTAGTAATATTAATAAAAAATTACTTAATAAGTATCACTTTAGAACTAACCTCACCAAGATAAGGAAAATGTTTTATGGAAATTCTAATGTAATGGTAAATTGAAAGTGAAAAAATTTTCTAAAATTTCTAACCTCCAATGGAAAGCCTGATACAATATTAACATTATTGTGCATGCTTAAGGTATTTTGATAATATAAAATGATAAATAAATAAATAAATGATAACAAAATTATTAACTATGAAAATGAAGCCTCCTAGGCAAATCGTTTTATCGAATTTAAAAACGAGAAGTTTTTATTTCAATTGTTTCTTCAAATACTTTTCAACAACTTTTCTAACGTCATCAGTTGGAATTCATGACAGTCACAGTTCATTGTCTGAGTCTACGTTTCTATTGTGTCAGCTACATTATAATTGATTTCAGTTCTACAGGATCAATGATACTTATTGAGAGGAAGTGTAAACAAGTGTCAATTATATTCTCAGTAGTATTTTAGATGAGACAAAACTTGTGATGAACGCATTACATTGTTCGATTTCCCACACTTTCTAGTCTAGAATCTGCTCAACTTACAGTTTTTTATTGACTATTGAATTTCTTCCGTTTGAAATAGTTTGAGATGCTGACTGATTTTATAATGATAGTTTACATCCATGACCATGTTTTCCACAAATCAGATATTTTATAGTGTAAACAAAACCTTTCCAAGCGTTTAAAACCCTTCATGGCTCTCATAGGTCTGAATAGATCTAATATATCTAATAGATCTGAGACCTATTCTGATATCTTGAGATAAATTGCAGAGATTTTTTTAATCTGGTGTTTTTATAGATCTGGTGTTCTAAAAGGTGTTTTCAGTGTAGTAATAAAAAGAGCGAGTATTTTATACGAGTTAACTAAATGATTGATTCTTGACCGGAGTTAATGCACAAAAAAATAATATTTTGATGATCTTAAAATTTCATTACACAATTAGGTTGAATACTCGTATACTAGATAATTCCATACTTGTAGTCCTGTGAGCACCATCTTTCTTTGTTTAATCGAATAATCTATGTTTAATATTTGTTCAACTGAATAGTAGAACAGTGTACAGTATTCAAACTAAGTTTCAATCGTGAATTCACATAAAACCAAGAAAACATCAGTAAGAGCCAAAAAAACCTATCGTTCAGTTGAACAATTTTACATACGGGGTTTATAAAACAAAAACAAATACAAATCACGTTTGTAATAGCATACGAAAAAAGACAATTCAAGGATAAGAGGGTTCATAGCTCAGGTCATGTACTGCAGAATAATTCAAATGTCAATGAAATTCAACTGCAATTCATAACTTCATGTCTCAATGACACCTAGAAGGGGTCTTGAACGTCAATTTCAAAAAAATTACTTTCACTCCTCCTCTGCTTTCGTCTCACACTCTCTCTCCTTATTCTTCTCCTCCTGGAGCTCATCCTCTTCCTCCAAACCTATCACATCCTCTTTTGAGTCCTTTGTCTTTCTCCCATCTCGGGTTCTCAATCTTTCTGACCTTTCTTCACCCCTAAACTTCGCCCTAAGATATTTTGATACCTTACAAACGCATCTGGTTCAGAATTTCGTATGATCTATGACGGCATTTACCCAAGTTCAAATACTAGACATGAGCAAACGTCTCTAGAGCAAATAATAGAAGTGAAAAATTGAAATTCATGAGTCATGGAATAAATCATTATTTCGGGCAGTGCGAACAATTGACAAATGCTCGCGGTGTAGTGTACTTATAGTCGATACAAGCAATGAAGACATCCTGGCAAGATGGGGAAATGACTCTAGCTCGATCAATATTGGTTAAAAAAATATTAATTTGGACTGAAATTGTAGGGCAGAAAGATTTCTACAATTTGAGACCAAATTTACCATTTTTTGAATAATTTTATTCGAACATGAGTCATTTTCCCATCTTGCAAGAGTGTCTTCTCTGCTCGGACAGACTATAAGCTACATAGCGCACCGAGCGACGCAAAACATCTCACTTAACTAAACACAGCACGAAATCGAGCGTGGTTGACGAAAAAAGAGGAATGCACCTTTTGACACCGACGATAAAATTTATCATCATATCCATATTTAATATGGATATCAAAATTGTGGATCAATTGTTATCGTAGTAATTCAATACATACTTGAAAGATTTGATCGAATAAGGAGGTTTCATAGTTTACAAACAATAAACATGATTTAATTCAATATTCCACTATTCGGGCTGAATGTACCCAGCCCGTGTATACAATATCACTATAGCCTACACACATAATATTACCATACTTTTTGTACTGATCTATATTTATAAACGTTATTGCGATTTGAAACAGCAGCAAATGACAGCGCGCAATTCTTCATGCAGTCAGTACTCTGTACATAAATTCTGAAACTGACCTTGCTACAAAATGACACGCGCACGCTCACACACGCGCCATAGCGCACACCGGAAACCGACAAGCATAAATTTGCTCATAGTTACTAAGAATGTGTGGAGATTGTAGTCATAATCATACTTAAAACTATTAGCTAAAGAGTAGCCTGATAGTTGTAGTCGTGAAACATGCTATAATTATTTCTCTTGATCACTTGATCCATTATGAATTGGAAATGAATATTGGAGAATGGAAAATGAGGTGAATTTTTACTCTTTAAGGCAAATTTCAAATTAATTTAAAATTAAGTGTAAATTTTCACTCTCACAAATTCTATCCAAACCTAAAACCAGTCATCCAATTTATTGTATTCCTAATGATTCAGAAAAAATCATCAGTAGATTAGGGTTCCAAAATGCTTTATTTATTCAAAATTTTATCAGAAACTATCAAATATCATTGAAGGAAAAATGGGATTTTCAGTTGTAATCGATTTAGGATATCATACAATATTGATGTAAATGAATCCACTTAAGAGTCTAACGATACATAGATATTGAAGATCTTGAAACTAGTCACTGATAAGTAACTTAAAATTGGATAATGCTGACTGTTTGTACAACATACTGATTATTCTCTGATGTTTTTCAATCAAAATCACTATGCCAAGAAACGTGACATTTCTCAAAAAACGTAAAATTATATAAAAAAATATCGTAAAAAATTTTTAAATTTTAGCTAAAAATTCACATTTACAGATGCACGCTTAAAGTTTTCAAAAAAAATCGTAGTTTTTTTCCAAAAATTTATATTCAGTGATGCACTCCATGCTCACAATGCTCAAATATGAACTACATAAAGAATGTATGAGTAGAAAAGTGTTATTTACGACAGATAATAAACGAAAAATAATACCTATTGATCAGCTTTTCCCAGTAGTTCCCAAATAGCCCAAGAACCAACTGACCTATTTCTTTCAAATTATCCGTTGCACTTTTTTCCCGCGTCCAAAAATAGTTCCTCCATCGCTTCGCTTCGATTGTTAGAACGAAATATTGTTCGACGATTTCGTTGATTTTAATGGTCCACATCCATTAGCATAAGTCAAATTTCACTACGCCATATCTGCTAAACACACTTATCCATGATTAAACTTCGATTAAATGTTTATATAGTCTGGTTGAGCAAAGAAGACATTTTGACAAGATGGGAAAATGACTACTCGCTCAATATTTATTAAAAATTTGTAAATACAGTCACAAATTGTAGAAAAAAATTCTAATCCACGATTTGAGACCAAATTTTTCATTTTTAAACCGATATTGACCGCGCTGTAGTCATTTCCCCATCTTGCCAGAATGTCTTCTCTGCTTGACCAGACAATAGCAACGAGAGAAACCTTGTAATCTCAATCTATGGATACATAAAGGATACATACTATTGGGAGAACGTGACCCACGTTTTGGGATGTTTTCGGAATAGGAATAACTCACTGCAGTAGTGGATTTGGCTCCTTTGTGAGTTGAGCAACAACCGCTCAGAAAGTTGCCTCCCAATTCCCAATGGCCAGCAGTCGAAACTGTAATAAATCTTTTGGAAAGCAGAAGAGAACTGCCTATTCCAGGCCTACTAAGATAAATTGGCGTGTGTATCTATTTTCCTAGGGTTTTCTTCTCAGATACGCTTGAAAAGTAGTTTAATATTGTAAAGTCAGTTTTGAATGAGATATGCAAGAAATGCATGATTTAAAAAAGTGGAAGATGAGAGGAGATATTGGGAGAAACACCTCAGGAGTTTGGTAAGAATTGGTGAAATCACAGAGTAAATTTTTAATAAAATGAATAATGACTCAATTTTGTGGACAGGAACTTGTTGAAGATGGAAAATTGTAAAACGTTTCGGGAAGTTTCATTATGAAAATATATGTGGATTGGTAGGAGAAAAAAGGGAGGAAGAATAAAGTGTGAGGCGAAAGAGAATGTGGAAGAGAGGATTAGATTAGATTAGATTATTCACTTTATTCAAGTAGAGTACAGCAATTACGATCTTAAATCCTAAATTCTAAAAATTAAACATAAATCTAATTACACTATTGGTTCAAATAAGAAATATATATACAAGGAACTTACTAAATTACAGATATATAGGATCCAATATTCTTACTGTTATAATATCATTGTGATGTATCTACATGAAATGGCGGAGTTTGGACAAAGATGTCCATTCTTGGAGAAGGGTATGCAAGGATATCCCTCCCATTAACACTCAACCTTAGAGAGAGAAGTGAAGAATGAATGAATGAATGAATGAATCGATTTATTTATCGGAAGCTTTTTTTTCCACTCTCATCCACAGACATACATACTTTTTTACATAGCTAGAGCAAAAATTACATCAAGAAATCATACATATAACTCAACACCTCTTCGTAATAAATATCATAAAAAAAGCATTTTCAAGTCAAGCCTTACCAATTCAAAGAAGCTTATATTAAAATAAAAATTATTGTTCTACTTAATCTTATTCGATTAATCTGTAAAATTATCTCATATTATAATAGCATTACATGAAATAATATTATTGATCTAATATTATAGACTAGCTAATAGTCATGAAATTGTATATAATTGACAGACATGCACTTTTCTGAAGCAGAAGAATGTGATAAAAAAACTGTGAAAGCTAAAGGAATTAAAATAAATGAATTAATATACAAATTAATCTTGAAAACGAGATCTCAAGGGTGTTTTGAAAGACTCTAGAGTTTCTTTCTTTCTAATTTCTATTGGCAGAAGGTTCCATGCATTAATTGCAGATATCAAAAATGAATTATTATATAAAGTGGTTCTGTGTATAGGGATTTGGAGGGTATGTTCTCCTTGTCTTGTCGCTCTACCGTGAATATTTCTCATGAACAAAAATGATTCTGCTAGATATGTAGGTGTTCCAGATTTCAATATTTTGTAGAGTAAACAACAAATCAGGTATTCCCGTCTTTGATTTTCAAGAGGTTTATTAATTTTATGAATGGAGAAACATGATCATCGTATCTTAGATCAAATATAAATCTTATGCAGTTATTAAAAACTACCTGTATTTTATGTGAAGAGGGCGGAGAACCGTAGAGGGAGAGAGAGAAGTGAAGAGAATAAGAAAAACCTTTGAGAACATAAGAAATAATGTAAGAGAAAGCTATAAAATCAATAGATAAAAATTTGATATTTCCGAATAATTTATCATATATTTTTGGTGCTTTTTTACTGAAATATTAACAGTTCGAAATTCTTAATTGATAATTCATAGCTTTTTCATATTCGGGAGTGAAAATTTGTGATTTTGAAATAGTGAGTTTGAACATAACCTTTTCTAATATTTTCATCCAAATTAGGAGCAAAGACGATTTGGACACTCATGTCTGTGTTGTTTTCACCTATCAGTATAATTGTGATGTATCTAATAAATAAATAAATAAATATAAAGATCGAAAGGGGTGAAATGAGAAGGAGGTAGAAAAGAGAGATAATAAAAAGAAAGGTAAATAATGAGGAATTTCTTTTCCAGAGAAATTGTAGAGAGAGACGTTTCTATATAAAAAAAGAATATGAGTAGCTTATAATTAAGAGGGGAATTGAGAAACACTAAAACAATATGTAATAATAATTTTGGTAAAGAGAAATTGATGAAAGGTTTTATGATAAATTATGGAAAGGTCCCACAACATCATAATATTAAAACCATCAATTTTTTGATTTTTTTCACAAAGGAATAAAGAGATTGACAGATGAGGAGGATCTTTAAGAGAAAGAAAAATGTTTGAGAAGAGAATGGATGGGAATGGGAGAAAATATGGTAGAACCAGATGTAGAGGAGAAAGATGTTAGAAGTTGCCACGTGGCTGTTCTCGGTTCGGCTCTCCTGAACTTCTAAATTTGTTATAAGTTCAACAACATCCATATTTGTTCCAAGTTAGTTCTGATTTTATGGGAATCGAACCACTGAACTATGGCACTAAAGCATTGCCTCATCTCATCCTCAAAGCACTAACTCTTGGTTGCTTCACTCCGACTTCGTTATATTCTTCCATTTCTTATCTCCTATATATCTACGATGTTTATTTCCCAATAATGTTCCAGATTTCAATATAGGCATGCAATTAATCAGAATTTCAATTTCACTTTTTAAAATTCCATACAAAGAGGATCCATATTCTAATTATCATTAGAATATCATTATTTTTTTGGATTTTTTTATCATTAGAAAACCCAAACAATTCGGGTTAGACAAAATCAACGGTTTTTATTCGCTATGTGGAATAACATACGAAATATTCAGCTAGACAATCACACAATAAATCTATATAATATATAGATAAATGTGAATAGATAACCGATTTCTCGAATAAAACTGAATGTATGATAAACCATACAGGCTACGAAAAAACTACTGAAAGTACATTAAAACATCCACTAATTGAGAAGACATTACTTTTAAACTATCATTCTTCTTTTTATTTCTTCTTCTTCTTCATAATCATCATCATCATCATCTTCTTCTTCTTCTTCTTCTTCTTCTTCTTCTTCTTCTTCTTCATCTTCTTCTTCTTCTCATTTCTCGTTTCCCTCTTATCCCATCTCTGTGATCCTTCATAAAATAATGGAATTTAATCCTGGCCTAACATCATAGCATTTACGTACCTAGACAAAACTACATGGGCACATGGCACAACTTGATAACTGTATAGTTGTTGGAATGTAATTCGGGCCCAAGGCAGCAGTGCTTATTAGTGTTATTTGTTGCCTAGAAATGGGCTGGATCGCGCCTATGATATCATAATAACAAACGAGGATGATATGAACATTCTTGCCGAAGTTGCGGTGTCGTATGAATGCGTCTAGATTACAGTTGAATACGGCCTTCTGCCGGAATGTGTAGTATGGTCTGTCAAAGTAGAGAAGACATTCTAGCAAAATGGGAAAAGGACTCCAGCTCGGTCAGTATCCGTTGAAAATTGAAAAATTTGGTCTCAAATTAAAGCAAACATTCTAATCTACAATTTGAGACCAAATTTATAGTTTTTGAACCAATATTGACCGAGCTGGAATCATATTCTCGTCCTGCCAGAATGTCTTCTTTGCTTGGACAGACTATCATAATTATTACTGAATTCATGTCCTAGGTTTGTGAGTCTACTTTGTCGTATGCTGCGATTCATCAGATTTAATTTGAGGCCAGAAGCAGAAGCCACTCCACAATTTCCAGTTCAATTTCGTTGCCAATTTGCCGCCTTTTTCACGTGAGCTTTCGTGCTAATTTGATTGGATGGTTTGATGACGTCCATCTGTCAATTGGCAACTCTGTTATCTAGCGTGATTGCAGCGTAACGAACCGTCAATCAGGACATATAGAATTGCATATCATCAAATAATATCTTACTTCAGTGTTTCCTTTTTTCTAGGGCTACTATCAATGTATGTTCAAAAATAAAACATTTTACATTTGTTGTGAAATTTTATACATTTGATTTACATTGATTTTACATTTGATAACACATTCACAACTACTCAAAAAGTAGAAAATAAAAATTGAAATGATAGTCCAACATTTGAATAGGATGCCATCGTGAAGAATTCCTATAGTAGCTAAATATTACAAACCCATAGGAAAAAGAGATGTGGGAAGGCCGAGGAAGAGATGGGTACCGGAACAGGTTATTTAAAAAAAACCTAATCCTTGAAGTGAAGATGATGAAATCATAGTACTCTTTCTAATAAAACCATCAAATGGGTACTGTGATACAAATTTTTATAATCTAACTTAATAACTTTTGTAATTTGGGAGAATTGTCAAAACACCATAACAAGAAGAACACACTCAAACACGAAAACGGAATGAATATTAATATATATGTTATATATTATTATTATTATTATTATTATTATTATTATTATTATTAGCCGTCAAGCTCCCAGATGGAAGACACTGAACAAAATTTGGTTCATTTTTTGGGTTCCTAGTTCTTTTTATCAATCCACCAGTTTTTCATTTTCTGAGAGAACTTCGCTTTCCTTTCATCACTCCATTTGGTTCCCACTCTTCTTATATATGTTATATATTATATATATGTTATATATTTTATATGTGCAAGAATAAAGGTTTATCAATTGAAATTCCAACGCTAGTAGGTTTTGGCAGGCATTAATTTATTTTCAATGTAATTAATGAATTAATTTATTAATTCATGTAATTCTAAATGTTGATAACTGATATAACTACATTCATGAGATAGTTACAGTTCGCTTCTTGAGACTGTAATCATTACAAATTTAAACTGTGATTAATAAAACGTAGAAAGCTCAAGTTCCTACCTGAAAAAAACTCATGAAAATGTTCAAAATAAATTGGAAACCAGAAAAATGGAGACTTTAATTGATTCATTATTATTATTTGATACACAGAAACTCACTGTACAGTTCAGGTGAACATGCCAGTTATATTTTCATTCCATTTATCAGAGAGACTAATAATTTCATCAGTTAAGACAGGAGATGAACACTAATTAGAGTACAAAATGGTTCCCGAACAGAAAAATTACTACAAATAACTATAGAGGAATGATATCAGTTTAATAATTTAATATGCTACAATAATTATTTATCTATGCTATAACACACTGTGTAAAATCAAAACTCTCATATTATATGTAATGATTGAAATATGTGATTCATGAAATCAAAAAGTTAAACCAAACTCCCATCAGCAACTCTGAGAATGGAATCAGCAATTTCAAACAATTTCTAGAACACTACAGGTGATTTTCAACAATTCTTCAATGAATTTACAATATTATACTTTATCCCCAGGGCCTTAACTCAGTCCCAAACAGCAAGCTCAATCTAACGGTCTGGGGATATGGAAAACAACGTTGAATTCCGAATAACAACAAGTCTCAACTACTGAAAACGGTTTATTACCAACAAGTTGGTTCCCTGCTGATTTCAAAGTTTGTTCAACACTGTTCAACAAACATAGTAGCGCTTGACTGCTCTTATTAACGTAGAGAAATTCATCAACAGAATTACTAGTGTAATATAAATCAATTAAAACTCATGTTATTTGAAACGAAGTTGCGTTATATCCGACATTTCCTTGAGTGGCTGCCATTTTGTTTTGATGCATCGATTTACCAATCACATTGCTTGATTTTCAATCAATTCAGTACCCACCATTTTCTTGAAAATGTTCACCATTTTGCTTCAATGACCACGCTTTTATCTCCCTACTCATGTTGCTTCATTTTGAATGGTTATTATAATGTATTAATGATGTAAAGAATGTATAGATAGATGTATTATATATGTTTTGTCTGTTGACAAAAAACAGAACATTGTTCCAAAAAATTTTGAAAGTATTCGAATGATCTTTTATTTTATTCCTTGGAATCTTGCAGCAATTGTACCTTATTATTAATATTATAATAAAATATTAAACCAATTATCCTAATTTTTCAACAATACTACTCCCAAAATCCGTTTCTCCAATTCACAAATTAATTTTAGTTCCTCACGATTTATTATCTTCAAGAAACCCCTTCCTGTTGAATTTACATATCCTTTCCGATTCTGCACATCCACCATTTCCTTGAATCACCCCTTGACTTCTGTGAGCTATCTTTACGTTATCCATAAGACGCTTGTCCAGTTACTTCGTATGTCTCTTCAATGATGGTCACTTACTCACAACAGCTACAGATGCATAAATAATTCATAATATCCAAAATATGTACTAATAATGGGAGACTCTTCATAAACTACTTCCGAAACAAATGTCTCTTTCCTGAAACAATTTGAATATAATATAGATCAAAAACAGATGAGGAACAAAAAATGTCATAGACCAGCATAAATGACAGGAGGACGACCACGTCATATAGAGGTAGATACCATGAGGAGGGACCTCTTTCACTTGGAAAATATTATATAAATTTAATACTTCTATACTAAATCTATGTATTATATATATGTTATACTTCTATATTATTCGATGTAACTTCCGACTTGAAATACATTGAATCCCCCAACTCATACATATTAAGTCTAGTCGGAAGCTTCATCAGAGTAGGCCTATACAGACATCTGTCACATAGTATATAGGCGACCTCTGTCGACTACAGTATTATTATCGACCACTATTTCTTCTTTTATTCCCTTATTAATCCAACTGTTCCTAGCGACAGGTGTAATGGGTTTCGGCACACTTAAAACAAAGACTGGAACTGAGTTTATTGCCGCTATTACTATTTCCGGTCATCCATTCGGAAATAAACGTTGAAATAATATAATAAATTCGAAACGCTACGCTTACAGAATGACGCGCGGCATGCTTTCAAATTCAAATCGACTTGCAACAAATTGTCTGATGAATATTCAGTTGAACGAATATTGGCTACTATCACGGAATGGGGCAGAAAAGTTGTAGTGTGAATGGTAGTTGAATAATCTTTAATAATCAGTTTATTGCAATTTCACTAATGGTTGAGTGGGTTTTTTCACTTTATAAAATCTCCTAATTAACTCAATAGGGGGAACTCGAATTGAAATCTTATTTTAGATCCATACGTATTTTGATATAAAGGAGTTAGCTGCTACTGGAGAGACTACACTTTATTTTCGATCCTCAACAACTATCTATGAGATTTAAATTGAGAACAATTTTATATGATTTAATATAAATTTTGTAAATGATTCACTTTTATGGAATATATCACACTGATGCAATCAACTCTACCGTTTATTCTGGTGCAGGACCATTGTTTAATGGGCACACAGGTCACATTTTCAAGAAGATTCAGTAGAATTAATTTGATTAATCATATCAAATTGATTCACTTTAATTGTCCAGTGAGTCTAGTCAATAATATTTTATAACTGAATAATGAAATGAATATTACATAGATAAGATCAGAATATTGAATCTATATGACGAAAGGACATTCTACTAATATAGGATAGAAAAGTATCATATTTCCATTCTGATACTTCTCAATAAAATTAAGTTCCTAGGCGAATTAATGTGGAAATAGGATGATTGAATTCTTGCTTCCTCATCTTCAAATAAATATTACAATACAGTTTAGTATATGATGCAGAAGTTTGAGAGTATTCATAAATCATATATAATATTATAATATAAATTGTGATAGGCTATTACAGTCCAATTCACTTTTGTTATTCAAGAGAATAATCAATTGGAGTCCCCAGCTGCCTCACAATGAGTGAAGATCTCTTCTTTTCCCTATAGAAATAATAATTATAATATAAGCCTACCTGTATTATCCATGAATCAGTTAGTATTATCATACTATAGCATCTTATAAAGGCTATAAATGTCACATCCTTGTTTTTTGAGCAAATTCAAATTCAAAATCACGTTTATTCCACAAATTAAGTACAAGTGTTGAATAAAAAATTTACAAGAATCATATTTCATTATTACAGTAAATATTATTTCCAAATATTGGAATAACTTACAGCAAACATAGACATAATTATTGTCTGTGCGTTTGCTGGAGTTACTAGATACTAGGCTACACATTGGAGAGTGAGTAATCTTTAAATAAACTTCAAGATCACGTCATCCCTTATATTTTTCTATCATTCCAAAGTATTAATCTATAATATATGAAGTACGGAAATATAATACAAAGTACCTTTTCCTAACTTGAAACACAATTTATCCTTAATCCCAAACCATAAAGCTTGAATATGATTAATTGAACTACTAGAACAACATGACCGTTAAACTAGTTAAAGGGGTAAGGATGAGTGATAAAGGTCTAAGAATTATTTAATCACCCCTCAACTTGGGATGATTTAACAATAAGCCTCCTGTAAAAATAGATGAAAGGGGGAAGGGAAGACCTTTTTTGAAATCAAAATTTTGCAGAATATTCAAGTTTCAAGGAGGAATAAGCATGAAAGCGTGTCTAAGAAGGGCTTCAAATGGTGATGCGTGGGGAGAAACAAGAAAACTACAACGGAGGAGAAAAAGCTACAAGATAGAAAGAAGTAAGAGGAAATGAATCGGAAGAAAGTAGAAACCAAGCGAAGAGATGAAGGAAGAGAGAAGCAGGAAGAGGAAGAACAGTTGAGAAGGAGAATCTCAGAGGATAAAGAGAGAGATGGAGTAGATCAGGAGAAAAATGAGAGAGTGAAAGATGTGTACAAGAAGATAAAATAAACAAGGGGAAAATTAGATAATAATACGTTAGCCTGTGTTTTTAACCAAGAGTTTATTATTTTCTGTGAATGGATGAATAAATAAAATGGAGTAAAAAGATAAAAATGAAGAGAAGTTATCAGGAACGGTTCTAGGAGAGACACGAGAGGACAGGGAGAAAAAGGAATGAAGAAAATTTATTTGTAGAAAATAGGAAAAGATATCTCAAAAAAATAAAGAAAAATGTAGCGCGAAAGATACATAAAAACAGGAAGGGGACAGAAGGAAAATAGAGAAATGGGAAAAATACTGGGTTGATGAAAAAGAGAAAGAAAAAATCTTGAAAAGAAATGAGGCGAAGAAACATGATGCGAGATTAAGTATCATCAAATAGGTGTAGGTAGAAATAAAGGGTCTCGAGAAAATTCTAAAAATGGGACGAGAAAATATTGAAAGGGGATGGAAAGCAGGAGAAAGAAGACAAATAAGAAGAAGAAGGAAAAAAAAGGAGGAGGAGGAGAAGGAGGAGGAAGAAGATAAGAAGAAGAAGAAGAAGAAGAAGAAGAAAAAGAAGAAGAAGAAGAGGAAGAAGAGAAAGAAGAAGAAAAAAGAAAAATAAGATTAAGATGAGAGAAAATAGGAGGTGAAAACACGAGAGAGAAAATGACCTGAGGCCTAGAGTGAGGAGCGTAAACGATACCCCGGCCTAAGTAATGAAGTTATTTATAAAGGGGTTGAGGGTACTCTCACTATCAATTCCAAGCCTCTCTTAATAACACCGCGGAAACCATGCCCTGCTAAAGGTCGCGCAAGCTGAGTAGACACACCAATACAATACACTTTACATCGTAACGGTGTGCCTTCTCAGCTTGCGCCAACAATAATATTGCATCCCCAATAATAGAGGTACTGCCTGCAAGGTTCGTACAGGTTCTAACTATGAACCTTGTGTTGCCTCCAGGTCATATGAAACTCTGTCAGTAACGTTGTTCTTTTTTCAGGGCTGGTAATTAGGGAATGAAGCATGAACATTCCAGATACCTTAATTAAGGTCTTAATGCATTTCAGGGAGTTTCCATTTCTACTTTCCAAGAATTTTGTCGATTTTTCGAATGTATCAGAAAACTCGTTTTAGGCTTCTTCAAACAAGGAAAAGGATATTTTGATTTTTAATGATGTCTACTGTGATAAAATTTACAGGATAACTAATAAGATAAGAGTTTTACTAGTAATTAGATCAAAATAAACCAATATTTCTATCTGTAACATCTAAAAGTAATACATGACTCTTCTTATACTTATCTTCTCCTAAGGCTGTTTTTATTAAAACTTTAAAATTATTCAAATCAAAGTACTCTTTTGAAAATATTTTTTATTTCTCACACAACATGTTTCGGCGTTCTAGAGCCATTTTCAAGTGTGAAATGTAGTGAAAAATAAAAAATATTAAAAAAAAATTCGCTCCGGCAGCTGGCGGTCGGAAAGAGTGCATTTCAAATGCAATTCTATGATAGCTCAAATCATATGACCCATAATGAGCTATTCAGGGTATGAATTCAAAGGTGCCGTTTTCGAAAAACCCATGAAAACACAATTTTTGGCATATTAATTGCCATTTTCTCCGCCATTTTTTATTGGATTTTTTTCGTTGATGGCTCAAATTGTAGGTTATAATAAGGGTATTATACACACCAATTTTCAAAACGATCACGTTATTGGTCGATTTGTAGTGATTTTTCAAAACTTTCATCCATTTCAAAATTCGGTCGCTCTCTGACAAGCCCTTCGGGAGTTATCGTGTTCACAAGAATCTGTACATATATAAATATATATATATAAATATATCAATATATAAATATATATATGGAGATATATGTATTTGAACGGGCATCAAATTCGTGTTCTAGGGGCTCGGAAACGTGTAAAAAATAAATCACATCAAAAATTTTCGATTGTCAGAGCAAGACCAATAGTGCATTTTTTGGAATGCACTAAAAGGGTACTTTGATTTGAATTATTTTAAAGTTTTAATGACTCTTCTTATTTGTGAGCTTGCTTCTCCTGTTATGGTTCAAGCGTTTTCTGTACTGTGCACTTTTACTGACACCCCTTCTCCGCCACTATCACATTTATTTATTTATTTACAAACAATATGGAAACAACAGGACATGCCCAAAAATGTTTCCCTCAACTCAAATAACAAGGTGGAATCAAATCACATCCTCCATCTCTATCCTCCCCAAAATTTCCAAAGATTCAAAGCCTTCCTATGACATGGATTACCATAGTTGGAAGAACTTTCGATTTTTCATCCCTTTTTCACCATAACTTGATGACATAGGCTTCTTCTCTAGTGATCCCAGATACTAGTATATAATTTATTTATTACATATTATGAATTTTTTCTGTTATATCAAAGTGATATGTTGTGTGAGTGTGTATGTGAATAATAATAAATAAATGCTTTCTGAACTTCAAAAATAAAAATGAAGCACAAGGTATGATCACTCACCCAGAATAGGTACCTTCAAGTTGGAAATCTTCAAGTTGGAGTGAGCAACTTACCTGTAAAAAGAGAAAGAAAAAACTTAACAATATATAATATGATCACGAAGAATTCAGAGTATTATTCCAGTAATATTATCAACAATAACACAATAAGTTCCATGGAATAGTATACCATTACTATCATTGTTTCATGAAATAGAACGAAGAAAGTTTCTAACAAATGAATATAATAATCAAATAAATGCATTTTAATAAATTTACCATCACAACATTCCGCGAATAACAGGAAGGAAGAAAAGAACATCACAAGAAACATGATTATCCATCATACATTCCAAATTTAAATTATATGTAGCCTAATACAGAGAGCAAAAACGTTGTTACCTGGCATAGTAATGCAAGAATTTTCCGCTCAAATTGAAAAAATGTATTCCATGGAACAATGCACAATCCTTCAAACAGAATACAAATAGAAAAAACAAAGCCGATTTCAGCCGCCCAATTTCCAGGAAGTGGATTCAGAAAATGAACATTTCCATGAAGTGAATTCCGTTGGATTCGATACGTATCAAATTCCTTTGATGAAATATTCCTGCTCCTAAAATTGCATTGACGGATTTGATGTGTATAATCCAGTTGATTTCAGAGGTCATTGAATGAATTTTGTTTAATGACATATCTGACAGTTCATGGAAGTTGTGATATATTCAATGATGAACAAAAGGGATTATCTTTTCAATTGGGGAAAGCCGGATCGTGTTTTCTAGGGATTAGATTATCCATGTCCATAAATTAATATTTCTGATCATTATATCTATATCTGATCATTTCATCCAGTTAGGTACTGTATATGAATTTTTCCCCATCTCTGTCATAAGAGTGAAATAGGGAATGGTCATAAGAATGAAATAGGGATACTGGTGGAGTATTACATAGTTGAATGTATTCGAGTAGGCATTGTTTATGATATAATATAATATACAGTAATTCAGGTTCTGGATTCGAGCATTAATTAATTATTAAATATGACATGACAAGTCATGAATAGCATACAATATTTTCATCATGAATCTGAAGAAATAGAATAATGGGTGATTATTATCAGTTAAATAGGAAAAAAATTCTAAAAAGTTGAATCTCCGTGGATCATTTCAAGAAAATATCATAATTTCCCATGGAGGATAATTGAGGTTATTTTGCAGGTGGAACTTCCTTTTGGGACTCCCCACCAAATATTGCATACGATAATAATAATTATCAGTTCGAAGATAATTCCATAATTTCCCTTACAGTTCAATATATATTTTTATATGATAAACCCTAATATTGTAAAAATACATCCCCAATTGAGAAATGAACAATCAATATAAGGCTTGAGTTACAAATTATTCAAAGCTAGAAATAATACAATATTGACATCAATATGACTTCAGTAATTATGATCTTCTTCCTCAGCTTATTCCCGTTTCTAGTCAGTCGCCTCCAAGTGTCTCTGTCCTCATATTCACCGCCATCCAGCTCCATTCCCCTGCTTCCCAAATCCCTCTCCACACAATCCCTCCAGCGTCTCTTCTACCCTCTACTATCATATCGAATATTCTATTCCCTAGATATTGTTGATCTCTTCTTTTAACATGGCCATACCATTGGAGCCTCCTCTCCTGGACCTTCTTGGACACTTCTACCACCTTAGTTGCCCATCTAATAATTTCGTTTCTAATCCTATCCAGTCTAGTGACTCCATACATCCACCTAAGCATCTCCATTTCTGCTACAACCAGTTTGTTTTCGTTTCCTGTGCCTTTCAATAGGCCATGTCTCCGCACCATAGATCATTGCCGGCCTTACTTCAGTAATTATAATAATGGAAAATACGCTTCTTAAAACGGAGATGAATATTCTTGTACGAATATCCATTCAAACAGAATATTATTTTGAAAACATGAAATAATCCCCGAAACTATGACAGCACTACTAGGCTGAGGGTCCACATCCACTGTTAAATCGTACTGACAGTGCGATCGTTCAACGATCGGTTCCAGTTTCTTTGAACTGACGGTTTCTCCATCCACACACAATATTTGACTGTGGTCATAATCCGAACTGTCAGTTCGAACTAACAGTTGATGTGGACCCTGTACTAGTAACTTCTGTTCTATTTCTCGTATTTTATTCGTAATCTGCATAACTTTTTCAATGATTCTAAAAATGGCATAAATTAAATAGAAATTAGTTTGAAGGCTTCTTGTGACTTCAATTTTTTCGCAAATAATAACAGAATTGCAGAAAGAGCGACTGAAAGCAACAAGGGATGTAAAATAACGAATAGTTTACCATAACGGAGTTGGAAAACAATTTCCGTTTCGCCAAGTATTCGCACTCGGAAGGAAGCAGCGCTGATGAAGGGATTGTCGAAGAAAAGAAGGGCGAGAAGAAAAAGTTGGTGCAGATGAAAGAAGGACTAAAAGGGGGGGGTTTAAGGGAAAGAAGGGGGAGGGAAAGAATGAAATCACTTCAATTCGCTCTGAATGCTCTGTGCTAAATCTTCAAGGGTGCACTGACGAGCAGCTCCCATATAATTTCCTGGATTCAGAAAGGGGCTCAAATCGCATTTCAGCATTTCCATCTCTGGAGGCACTCTCCCCTCCCCTCCTACCATCCCCCCACCATCACTCGATTGATAGTTTGCAATCCACTACCATTACTCAACAATAAAATGTAGACGAGGTGGAACTCGATCTCGTCTACTGCTCACATTATCAACCAACCCCCTCCCACTCCCCCCACCCGATCACCCGTCGACAGCTAGAACGAAACTGCAAGAAAAGCAATTTACCAGCGCAACCCTGTATATAGTACGTACTATCAACGCCTGTCAGGATTATACTGCATAGAAAGTAGGCTAATGGAGAGTGTTCTCTCCAAGGTTTGTATGGGATTTATAAAGGTTTGTAAGGTTTCTATCTGTGAACCTTGGTGAAAAGCGAAGATTCTACAAAGAGTGCAATGTTCTATGTTCGCATCGAAACATTGAAACTATTCCAAGAAAGCTGAAGAGACACGCCGTTAAAGTGTAAAGTGTATTGTTACTGCATCTCTTCTCAGAGCGCGAACTAGAAATCCGGACACTCGGAATGAAAAGAACGATATAAGGAAAGGATCTACATATCCTTCCAATATTGGATACAGGGACTCAAACAAGAAGAGCTAACTTGCAATAGGGAAATATCAAATGAAACTAACCGTCGATGCTGTGAGCTGCATTGTAGACCGTTAGAAATGTAATTTTTGATCTGGTCGAAATAAAACTTATTACGGTACTTTATAACGATTGAGTAATTTTTCGATGTGAATTGCATTTTTTCGATGTTTGATTCATGAAATAAAGACACATTATCACTACTACTAATACAACTAGGCCTACTACATCAGCTGTTGAAGCAGACAAATCCGCCTAATTCGAGAGTAGAAGTTGAGAAGAATTAGAAGATGTAGTTCTCCTTATACGAGTATATCCACACGACGCAAGACCTTATAATTCGATGATTTCATTCAATACATTTTATTTCATTTTGTGCAACTTCTACAATTAAGTGTAATTCCAGGTGTACTTTCTAAAAGTACATTGAACTGTGCACATACAACTCCACTGACCATAATTAGAATAGAATATAATTAAAATTGAGAGCGAAAACAAGGTGCTGTTCTTCTCTGGACATGATTCCATCAATTGGCATGCGCCCTATTTTGAACGGCAATCATCACCACGGATAAATGAAGTGCAGGAATGTTAACGACAAACGGAGACCAGGTGCACCTCATTCCGGCTCGTTTGTCAACAATAACAGTGCCTCAAACCATCCCTCACCACGCCTCACCATGCCTCATCACGCCTCACTATGCGTTCATTAGCGCACTGAAAATACTCATCAGCGCCTTTCGATTTGCTCATCACTAGAGGTGCACGTGACGGGGCGAGTGACGGAGACCAATGACTAGATCACTCGATGAGTGACGGCTTATTTTGGACAGTCGAGAGAATTCCTACCAAATGAGAACGTCTACTGTCAATAGCTGGTAATGGGGTTGTTACTATTCTAACTGCAAAATTACCAACTATTACTATTACTAAGTATTCTAACTGCATATTCACTCGGCTGTTCCAGTATCAATTGGACTATTTTCATGCGTTCAACTCTAGTATAGTGTGATACGATTGACGACAATAATGTACTAATCCAACAAAATAGATTGTGTCAGAGGCACTGGTGGCTCGTGCCCACAAAACAGGTGAAGTGCCCGTATCTTTTACTGTACAGCACTTCATCTGTTTCGTGGGCACGAGCCGCCAGTGGTCAGAGGAGAGGAGGAGAATGGAGAAAGAAGTAGAAAGGAAAATAAGACAAAGAGATAGACGAATGAAGAGGTGAGAGAAGGAAACGGCGACAGGAGAAGCTACGAAGGGTAAGAGTATGAGAAAGAATGAATAAGGAGATGAATGATAGTTCATCAAAGAATGAATAATAAACAAAAATGAATAAGGAGAGTCAAGGCAGTTGTTTAAAAAAGAGAGACAAAAAAGAGATTAGGAAAATAATGGGAAAGTAAAATAGGAGGAAGAGGAGTATGAAAAAGAGAAGAGAGGATCTATGGAGGAATGAGAAATGGGAAAAAGACAAATAGACAGAAATGAGAAAAAAATTAATTAAAAGAGAGAAAAATTAATGAAATAAGTAGAACGAGTGGAAGTGAAGATAAAAGCAACAGGAGAAGCTACGAAAGGTTGAAAAAGAGAAGAAATCTGAATGGAAAAGAGAAAGATGAATGAGGAGGAAACAAGATGAAAGAGAATAAAAGTGAAGGAAATGGCCACAGGAATAGAAAAGGAAAATATGTAGAGAAAGAGGTGGTTTCTATGCATAGAACAACGCTATCCGAATTGGGTCGTCATTGGGATCGTATCCATAGGATGGAGTAGGGAGTAGTGAACAGGAAGGATAGGAAGAGGGGGTTACGGAAGAGGGAAAGCGTTGGAAAACTCGCGTCATAGGATGTGTTGAGGGTTTTCCTCCCTCTCAACGCTACCACAAGTGTATAAGTATTGTGTGTAAAAGAGATATGTGGAATGAAGAAAGCTGTTGAAAAAGAATGAATGGAAAAATGAGTTAGAAAGAAGAGGGGGGGAAGAAGTTTAGAAGAAAAGAGAAAGGAAAAGAAGAAAATGAGAAAGAACAGTTAGAAGAATGATGATAGAAGAAAAAGAAGGGGAGGGATAAAGAGGTGAATGAGAAGGAGAAAAAGGAGGGGAGGAGAGAAAGGAAGAGGAGAAATGGAAAATACAGTACGAAAAATGAGGGTGGAGGACAAAGAAGAGGAAGAGAATTTAAAAAAAGGGAGAAAGGAAAAATGAAAAAACAATAGAGAGGATGGAGTGTAACGAGAAAATATAGAAAGATGAAAGAAGAAACAGAAGAAAGGAAAAAAAGAAAATGGGAAAGTTGTAACAATGAGAAAGAGGAGAGAGAGAAGAGGAAGGAGAAGGAAAAATTAAAAACAGAAAGGACAAGATGATGAAGAAAATAAAGGCGAAAAACATATAGAATGAAACCAGAAGAATAAAACGGAGGGAAAAAGGAAGGAGAAGAAGAATGAAGAGTAGGGAGTGAAGGAGAAAAACAAGAAGAAGAAGAAGAAGAAGAAGAAGAAGAAGAAGAAGAAGAAGAAGAAGAAGAAGAAGAAGAAGAAGAAGAAGAAGAAGAAGAATAAGAAGAAGAAGAAGAAGAAGAAGAAGAAGAGGAAGAGGAAAAAGAAGAAGGAAAAGAGGAAAAAGAAGAAAGTAAAATAGAAAATATAGCTGTAAAAACCAAGGGTACAAGAGAAAATGAATAGTACCGGAACTAGAGGGATATAAAAAGGAGAACAGCGAGAAAAACAAGAAAGAGATCGAGGGTTTTGTGTGGAAGGGGGGGGGCGGAAGGAAGGGAGTCTAGAGTCTGGGTCAGGCAGACAGTCGCTCTCATCCCACTGAGTTCCCGAGGGATGGATGTCAGGGGGGCGTTAGGGGGGGGGGTTCTACACGTGCAGACGTAGGGGGTCAACATCGTATCGACCCCAGTATGTAGCGGGGGGTTTTTCAGACTGCTGTCACCCCCGGACTGGAAAATAAGGAAGGGGGCGGTAGAAAGGAAATGCCCCCCTCACAACCCTCTCACGACCCCACCCATTCATGCTTTCACTGCTTGTTTACTCGACTGCTTGCCCTGCTTTTCAGTTTCAGCGCCCCTTATTCCAATCGAAACCCCCCCCCCTGCCAGCCACCCCCTCCACCCAGAGAAAAACGTTCTCCACACCAGACACAAGTCTGAACAAAAACTTGACCGATCGTTGTCTACAATTTCTGAAACATTTCTGACAACAGTTGCTATAACATGGTTGTTGTGGTTACATGAGAAGAGGCTTTGTCGCTATTGAAACTAAATATTAATCTAAAATTAATTAATTATTTATCTATCTTTCAAAATACAGGGTGGGTGGAAGGTTTCTAAACGGCTTAATATTTCTTATAGAAAGCCATAATGAAGGTAGATGACAACAGGAATAGTACTAAAATAGAGAGTTCTACTCAACTGTGACGTAAAAAAATTGGTTCGCCATCGTAGATTCGCCGTATTATTTGATTCAAGTTCATTTTTAGAACAGGAAGGCGGTCATGTGCAGAGCCCTCGCCTGTGATGTGCGGAGTGTGCGACCGCACAGATCGCCACGGCCAAGGGGGCGCCGCAGCAGCTGATGCGAAACGGGAATTTAAAAAATTCCAATTGGGCTATTAGAATAATTTTTTCACTATTTGATGAAAAACTCATTTTACCAACAACTTGAATCCACAAGGAATTATTTCCTCTGCATAAAATCATTCATCATAATAAATTGATCAATTGAAAAACCACGATCAATGTATGAAGCAAGCCAAGAAATGCCCCTATAAAATTTAATTCTATTGTTGGCTGACAACCACCTCACACACTGTCGACCAATTTCCGATAAAAACTTCTCCCTAATATTTTTACCGAATTTTTATAGTTTTTCAAACTTTTTCTCGCAATCGGTCGGTATTAGATTATGAATACTTTGAGTTCTATTTCATTATATCCATCGCATGAAAAAAAGAATTAATGAGTATAAGATATAAGAACATAAATAATTTTCATCTCATTTCATACAGCATAAAACTATCGAAGTCTAGTACTGTCCCAAGTTAAACGATAAAAGTAAAACTGAATATAAATTCTATAAATAAATTCATCAAATACTAACTTTATAGAATTTAACCAGCCTGAATTCATAAATGAATATTATATTAGCACAAGATCGTCAACAGTGAATCAGCGTAATTTTTTGTGTATGATACACCATCCGTCATTTTCTTTCCAGCAGCCATTTTCTAAGACAGAACTCACGAAACACTATAAACCAATAAGAAAAGGGCAGGCGGGGCATGAAGGCGTGTCCACTGTCCAAGTCAAAAGTGAAACACCACCCGTCAACTGTTGCCATCTACTGGTTTAATTTGGAAACGTTTACAACCACTCGGAACTATTCGAATGATATTCAAGAAAGTTGGGTAGAGCAGTGAAAATGGCTGAAATCTTCAATTTGTTTGTTATTGAGAATGATTTGTAGTATTACTCACAATTTCTCGGTTGATTCATTACTTGTTTTTTATTAGAAATAGCGTGTAACTTTGAGGAAAGACGATATAGCCCTTCTCTTATTCATATAAGGCTTTTAGAGTGAGATGAGCAATGGATGATGTATTCTTTAACTTATCTCACTTCATATATCTTAGAAAATTCTAGTAGACTACTAGACAAATATAATTTGACTACTATAATACAGTAATATTACTACTAACCACTAAACTACTACAATAATTTGACTACTAGACAAATTCTACAACATACTATTCACGTAGGAACATCTACTATCATCAACAATGAATTCTAAATGATAAATCATTCTCATGAAGTAACGAAAAGAGCGAAATGTGTTTACTTTCTAATGTTTGGCCGAATTTGTTTAATGCACTTTTCGGCACAGCTCCACCTTGGTAACTTGGTCAAGGCTGTGCACTGCTTCACTTGAAGCTTCAGAGCTCTACAGTTACGGATTTCAAACAACACACCCTTTTGAGTTATTAAAAGATTTGACAGGTTACAAACTTGTCAATCAGTTTTGTCAATTATTAAAACTTATATCAACTATTATAATATTTATCATATAAATATGATAGCTGCTAGCGCTAATCGAAAATATATGTTTATAGTAATGTATTGAAAGTCCCTTCTTGAATGTTTACTGTTGACGGAATTCGTAATCTGCTCTGAAATTTCAAAGCTAGTCTTCATTTTTGTGTATATAGGTTATACAATCTGGGTAATATAGTCTTGCTTCCATTTACATATGTATGACAGAGCTTCATCTGAATGAAATCAGTTTTTATGCATTTCAAAGAATTGAGTTCATTTTATTCTCAATGTAGAGACAATTTTCGTACAGGCAGATGATACCTATTATTATACCAATTAATATGCATCGTATCATATGCAATTTTTCGAACAGAAAAAGGCATCGTATAATGTAAAAAGTATAATAATTTGGTTGTATCATTTGGTGGTAATAATTTATTGAATTGGCTGTTGGAACCCAAGAATCGGCATATATGACATAGGCTGTCCAAGCAAAGAAGACCCAATGGCAAGTTAGGAAAATGACTGAAGCTCGGTCAATATTGATTCGAAAATTATCAATTCAATCTCAAATTTTAGGAAAAATTTCAATCTAGATTTGGAGACTAAATTTACAATTCTTGAACAAATATTGACCAAGCTGGAGTCATTTTCCCATCTTACCATAGGGTCTTCTTTGCTTGGACTGACTGTAGAAATAAAACATTTTTCAACAGAAAATAATCCTTAAATTTCTATTTTCTCATACAGCTTTAGTGCCCACAACATACAAATTTTAGACCAAACTGAACTAATCCACGAATTTCTAAAAATATCAAATACTATACCAACGACTACAGAATCCAATTTTCCGTCAAAAAAGTCAAGAGTGAAAATTAACACTGAAAATAGCTTTTCATCAAAACTAATCCTGCACACTCTCCGACTTAACACAGGGCTCGAGTAAAGCATAATTCTCTCAGACCCACCTGAACTAATCCAGGTCATTTTTTCAAACTGTTCCCGTGTAGGATGGTACAATTGGGTGGGGGTAGGTAAAAGGGGTGTTCTCGTGATTGGGTGTGGGGGGTCAGCCTGCAGTGCAGTGGCCCAGACAGGCCTAAAAAACGAGGGGGGCGGCGGTTGGGGGTTGTCCACGTGTTAGCTGTGACGTCACCACCCCCCCTTTAAACTTCCCCCCATCTGACGGCGGCCTATTTATCCACCACGTGTCTAGCAGTGTTGCCAACTCCCATCCCTTAAATTCCAATTCTCCCCCTCTATCTCTCTCATCCTCCCCCATTAAAATCCAGGATCGAATAGGCGCCGTTTCTCACCCGGGCAAAGCCTCCCCCCAATCATGAACCCCCCCCCCCCCAACCCAGTACGAATAGTGGACTTCATTCCACACACAACTGTAGTCTGTCCAAGCAAAGAAGACCTTCTGGCAAAATGGGAAGACGACTCCAGCTCGGTTAATATTGGTTCAAAAATTAGAAATTTGATCTCAAATAGTAGATGAGAATGTTTCAAACAATTTGAAACCAAATTTATAATTTTGAATCAATATTGATCGAGTTGGAGTCATTTTCCTATCTTGCCAGAATGTCCTCTTTGCTTGGATAGACTATATCAGGCAGGAATCGAGTGGCAGTTCAAATTCAAAAGGAAACAGTTTTATGTGTACCCTCCATCCATGTTTACATCTACCTCTACCTTTACCTTTGTTTACCTTTACCTCTTTTGTATCCTATACTCTCTTACACATCTATCTATTTCTCTCCTGTTTGAAAGGATTTTTTTGTACAATTTTATACACCTAAATCATAAATCTGTTGCAATTTTTATACCTATCTCCCCCTAGAAATATAAATTTTTTGCATAATTTCACCCAGATGAATCTTGTATCTTTTTTATTTTTATATACATTTACCTAATATAATTATTAAAGTTAGATAATAGTTATTTTAGAAATCACTATTTTCATCTTCGTTTCAGCTTCGCAGTCTAGTCTACGCTTTTTATCCTGTACAACTTCAATGTGAACATTCTTTTACCTATATTTCAATTCTTTCTCACATTCTAATGTATTTCATTCTATTTTGTTTAGCCTATTCTTGTTCTAATTTACTTTCTAGATATCGAAGTGAATCTATTTATTTATTGAGCTCACGAACGCACTCAAGTCTTGTGAGCTCTACATTCTCTTGTACTTTCAATTTTTGTATTAACTTTAAACATTGTCAATCAAATTTATTTCTTGTAATATAAGTGGATGATAAATTTGAATTTGGATTTGAATATATTTTTCTCCTTCTTGATAGATGAAATGAAATAAATCAAATACCCTATTTTAAATCTTTAAAAATATTATTTTTACAAGTTTTAAAATAGGGTACATATTTGATTTATTTTATTTCATTTATCAATTATTTAAATAGCATTATAAGTGTAAAGTTCAATTTCCCTCCTTCTGTTTGAATATTGTTTCTGTCTCAAAAAGCATATGTGAACTATATAGCAGGAGAGAACTAACGTATTTTGAAACCGAACTGAACGTAGGAAGGGAAACTGAACGGCAGTTTTGGCATGCGGTGCGAATTGTAGCGAAGGCCAGAGTAGAGACGGAGACGGTTCTTCAGCCAGAGTGACGCCACAATCCACGTGCACACTCGAAAAAGAGAGAGAAAGGAACATTTTCAAAAGAGCAAAGAGATAAATTAGCCAGAGCTACGAGGAGCTAAGATTAATTGGCAAAATTAGGCGATAGAACAGAGAGAATAAAAATGTACCTCTATTCTTTATGGTGGGGAACTGATGGTAGGCTGTTTAATTTCGGATCGGCGAACTTAGGTTAGGCTTAGTGCTCAGTGATATTGGTTTTGAATATTTCTTTGGGGGAAATACAACTTCTATCTAGACTTGAGACAAATGAGCAAATTTTATGTAATCTATCTTAATAAATGCTGGGTTAAAAAATGGAGATGGAAATGAATATATTGATGATAGAGTTGATGATAGAGTTAATGAATCAATTGCAGTAATCAAACTTGATGAAATTAAATATGGAAGTTAGCACAATGTTTTAATGAACGTCATTTACATCTTTATCTATGAACCCACTTTAGGTAATAAGATCAGAGATTAATCTAATTACATTGAAACCCACTATCAGCGGTGCACCCTAAAATTGTTAGACCTAGGAACTAAGGCTTAGATTGACTATATACGTTCTGTAATTTCAGAATTCTATTAGAATGACAGATGACTGCAAAATTATATTCACTGATCTATGACTTGAAAATGTTCTCACTCACATATAATTATCGTATGTTTAAGCAAAGAAGACTCTCTGGCAAGATGAGGAAATGACTCCTGCTCGGTTGAAATTGGTTAAAAAAATATTGATATGGTCTCAAATTGTAGATCAGAATGTTTCCTACGATTAAGAACAAATCAATAATTTTTGAACCAATATTGACCAAGCTGGAGTCTTTTTCTCATCTTGCCAGAGGGTCTTCTTTGCTTGGAAAGACTATGAAGTATCAGCCAAAATAAACAGTAACTACTGAAATAGTACATAAACAGTTTAAGTACGCTAATGTTTATTTTGACTGATTCGGTAAATATAACTACTGTACTTACATATAACTCACATATACTGTAACTACTAAGTTCTGAAAGTATTGATTATGCGAAACTACTTCAATCTTTCATTGTATATGCCTAGCTGCCTAGTTTTCTTCCAACAAATTCTCAAGTGACTGCAATGAATAGATTGAATTTTTCGAATTCTAGTAAAACCAAGTTCATAGAATAGAATTGGTTCATAAAAATCGACTAGCAGGCTTTTAAAAATTCTAAAATCTATATCTAAAGATAGAAAAATAGTTCGTATCGAACAAGCTAGATAAAAGAGTTCAAGTTCTTCAATAAAAGGGATCCTTACTGAAAAAAAGTTGGAATCAACAGAGTACCAAGGACATCGGTAACACAATAAGCAGTAGAAAAACAGCCCGAAAAGAAGGAAACTCCCTTATTATTTCTCGCTCAGAATCTAGCCGAGTGTGAATTTATTGCAAGTCTTGTTTCAAATGTGTGATGAACAAGTGAAACAGAAGAACACCAGCTGTCTCTCTTTGTTTTGTTGCGCTCTCTGCACCGATCATCCTCTTCAACATCTTCAGCCACTTCTCATTCTTCTTTCTCCTCTTCTTCGGTGGCTCAACGACCTCCACAGTATCAGCCACGTGTAGACAGACGTTCTTTCAGACATCTAATGGTCCTTTTACTTTTTTCACGTCTTTTTCTTTTTCTATTCTACACTAGTCTCCTTTCTCTCCTAATCTAACGATCCTCCTCCCATCATCATTTTCTTCTTCTTATTCTACACCTACTTCCACTTCTTCTCCTTCTTTTACTCCTCCTCCTACTACTTCTTATCCTACATTTTCTTCTCTCAATTCTTCTTCTTTTTCTTTTCCTCTTCCAACTTGTTATCCTCCTTAGACTTTTTCTTTTTCTTCTTCTACTTCTTCTTCTTCTTCTTCTCCTTCTTCCACTTCTTCTCCTTCTTTTACTCCTCCTCCTACTTCTTCTTATCCTACATTTTCTTCTCTCAATTCTTCTTTTTCTTTTCCTCTTCCAACTTGTTATCCTCCTTCGACTTTTTCTTCTTCTTCTTCTTCTTTTTCTTCTTCTTCTTCCTCTTCTACTACTTCTTCTTCGTCTTCTCCCACTTTTCATTTTTCTTCTCCAACCTTTTCTTCTTATTCTTCTACTTCTTTTTCTTCTCCTCCCGCTTGTTATCCTCCTTAGACTTCTCCTCCTACTTTTTCTTCTTCTTCTTCTTCTTCTTCTTCTTCACATCCTACTTTTTCTTCTTCTTCTCATTCTTCTTCTTCTTAGTTCTTATTCTTCTATTTTACTTTTCTTTTCTTTTCCCACTTTTTCTTTTTGTACGCCTCCTTCTTCTTCTCCTTTATCTTCTTCTTCTTCTTCTTCTTCTTCTTCTTTTTCTTCTTCTTCTTCTTCTCTTTCTCGTTCTTCTCTTTGTCCTCTTTCTCCTACTTCTTCT
Organism: Sogatella furcifera; assembly: GCA_017141385.1. Classification (NCBI taxonomy): domain Eukaryota; kingdom Metazoa; phylum Arthropoda; class Insecta; order Hemiptera; family Delphacidae; genus Sogatella; species Sogatella furcifera. Next base: position 7,456,793 of record CM029549.1, read on the forward strand.
TCTTCTCCTTTGTCTCCCACCACTTACCTCACCAGTGTCAAAGTGACAGTAGACGTGGTGGCAATGAACGGACCCGAAAAAGGAAGAAAAAATAAGAGAGAAATAAAAGCCATGGATGTCCACGCCACTTTTCAACGGTGCGAACAATCGATTTCAAGTAGAAAAAACATTTCTGGATGGTGACAATATTGCCATCGACAGTAGAGTGTTAATCATTTGGAACGAGAACTTCTATCAGAAAAGAAACTTGAATGAATTGGATAACATCAATATTCTACCGGGGATTTGAACAATCCGATTTTGCACAAAAATTCATTCCTACGAACGAAAACATTGGTTGTTCATAATAAACTTATAAAATATTTAAAAGTGGATGGTAGTGGACGGCAAACTGCCGAACGGCAAAATCAAGCCCCATAAGAACAATGTTTTTTTTTCGGATGATGCCCACATAAGCTTTTTAGCTTGTGCGTGGGTAATGGATCTTCAGTGCTAAGGTGATTGATGAGGTGGAAAACAGCCATGCCACTGGGATTCGAACCCAGACCTGCGGCAGTGCTAGCGGACTGAAGGTTGGACGCCCTAGCTCACTGCGCCACCGAGGCCGGAATTTTTATCAATCTCTTGGAACAGATAGAGCCTCTATTTATAGACAGAATTTCACGTTCTTTATCTCATTGGAATAAGAATACAATTCTCCAGGGGCGTGACTTTTTACTTTTTCTATTTTCAGTTTATTTCAATGATAAAGAGTTCAATACTTCTATAATTAATTATTCATTCAATAATTATTAAAAGAAACTAAAAATCGAAAAAGTAAAGAGTCACACCCCTGGAGAATTGGATTCTCTTTCTAATGACATAAATAACGTGAAATTCTGTCCATAAATAGAGGCTCTATCTGTTCCAAGAGATTGATAAAAATTACATTGTTCTTATGGAGCTTGATTTCGCCGTCCGGCAGTTTGCCGTCCACTACCACCCACCCTCTACCACCTACCACTCAAGTGGTTGAGGATACAAAATTGAATTTTTTTTTATAAACCTGTATGAATTTTTTTAAACTAAGGTAGGTTATCTTTATATAGTACCTATATCGAACGATATCAGTTGGAAGATTAGAAAAACACATTTTCAATGTAGGAAAACATCTGAAAAGTAGTAGGGAGAAAGGAATCTAGAAAAACATGGATGAGGGTATTGGAGAAAAGCAAACGATGGTAAGAAGTGGACGGAAAAAATGGATAAGTGAAACAGACATCTTTATGAAATGAAATATGAGGAAGAATGAAGTATTAAGAGTAAGAAGAGAATAATTTCAAGAGTAGGAGAAAAAAGAAGACAGATAATTGATAAAAGCTGAGAGAACTAAGGAAAAACGAAGAGAAAGATAGGATTAGAAGAATAAAGCAAGAAGCTCTATTCAGTAAGCTCAAGAAAGGATGGTGATTCAAAGGAGGAAAAATCAGAAAGAAAATGGAGAAACATAGCTCAAAAAGAAACTGGTTAGAGACGTTCTAAAACAACTGGAATAAAAGGAAGAGAGAAAATGGAGAATCAGATAGAGTGAGAACACTAGAAAGAAGATTAAGAAACTGATAATAGATGTGGAAAAACAGGTGGAATAAGAGTACGAGAAAAGGAATGGGATAATATACAGAATCAAATAAAGTAAGAAGGCAAGGAGGAGGTTGAAGAGGAATTGAGTTGTGGAGAAGGAAAAAAGGAGGCGTGGGAGGGGATCAGGATAGGAAGAATACGAAGATGGGCTTAGAGAAGATAGGATGAAAAGGATAAGAAGGAAAACTGAAGAATGAAAATACATTAAAAATAAGAGGGGAAGAAAGTGTGAAGAGGACGGGTAGCGAAAGAAACGGGACGAAGAAGTGAGAAGAGGAATGTTCAAGCGTGAGAGAGAGAGAGAGAGAGTGAGAGAGGGAGTGAGAGAGCAAGTAGTGTAGTTTAGAAAGGAGACGGTGTCTCATAATGAATGACCTTGGATTATTTCGCGCACACTGAGGTCGTCTAGAGACCCGAAATAAAAAAGAGAACTGGTGGAAGAGGAGGAGAATATAAAGGAGTTGCCATCTGAGTCCAAATTGACTATCAGTTCATTCACCTTACGTCATTACCACCAACCGCCACTCACCTTGCCAGACTCCACTTTGCTGCTCCTTCATCTCCTTTTCTCCTTCATTATCTTCTTCTTCTCACTGCTCTTCTTCTTTCTCCCCATTATCGTCTCCTTTTTCTTTATTCTTGTTCATCTTCTTCTTCTTCTTCTTCTTCTTCTTCTTCTAATGTCTTCTTCTTCTTCATCTTGTTCACCATCACCGTCTCCTTCTTCTTTACCATCATCGTCTTCGTCCACGTCAATTCTTTGTCTTCTTCTTCGTTAACTCCTTCTCTTCTTCGTCTTCTCCAACATCATTCCATCCTCGTCTTCATTCAACCCTTCTTGCATATCCAGAACCTCCCGCCCCTTTTTTCTCATTGTCAATCTCTTCTCCCATTTTCTCAATATTTCCACACCTTCATTTATCAACTCCTCCTTTCTGCTTCTTCGCCTTTCTTCATCATTCGAAACCAATTATTCCTCTCCCCCATTTATCAGCATCTGTTCCATATGCCTCGATGTTCTCTTTCTTCGTACAATTACCTTAGTATATATATATATTTTTCGTACATATTTTTATCCAATCATCTTATCTTTATATATTTCGGGTTCATTTCCCTCTTTGAACTCTAATTCTTTCTCATTTTTACATCCTTATCCTCTCCTTACTCTGCCTACTCTTTCTTCATCTAATTTTCAATTTTTCATACTTTACCTTTTTTCCAGTATCTCTGTTCAAATTGTCCATATTTATTTCCTCTCCTTCGTTAATTCTTCTTTAAAAAATCTTTGTTAATTCTTCATGAATATTACTCAACTGTTCCACAATCCATATAATCTACTGTTCCAATTCATTCTTGTTTTCTCTCCATGGGCTTTCACCACGCTTTTCACTCACTTCTTCTTCTTTTTCTTCTTCTACTCCTTCTACTACTTCTTCTTCTTCTCTATTTTTTCTTCATTTGCTCCCATTTCCTTCATCTCCTTCTCCAATTCATCAAATTTAAATCTTCAATTTTAAAATCTCCTTTCTACTCGCATATCCTCAACGTGCTGACAACTTTGAATTATCAAAATTATTATTATTTAAATTATCTCTCTCTAGCTCTTCTCCCGTAACCCATCTTTTTCCTCAACATCTTATTTTTACTTCACTTCTTCCTCTTCTTCTTCTTATTCTCCTAATTTTTCTTCTCCTTCTTCATCTTCATGAAAGCTACTTTTTTGTATCACACTTCTTCTTTCTTTGTCTTTCTTCTTCTACTTATCCAACTTCATATTCTTCTAACCCTTCTCCTTCACTTCCACCACCTTCTCCTTATCCTAATCCTTCTTTTCCATATTCTTCTACTTCTTCGTCTTCCAATTCTTTATCTTCTGGCACTGAGCGAGTGACCATATGCTCATAAGCGAACATGTGTTCGAACTCAACGAGCGTGGAATTTGAATTAGGTTTAAAATTCACGCTCAGCTCTCTTTCTCTCTCTCTCACACACACACTCTCTCTCTCTCCAGCCTACACAATCGTTTCATATCGGTCGGTGAAGCCTATAATGATCGCGACTACATTCGCAACAGAGTAGACATACACCATTAATATTCAAGATTATGTGGTGTCAGTTGATTTCCAACAGAATTTGCAACAGAACAAATTCGTACTGTTCAACTTTATCTGAATAGGCTTGCTTGTAATCGAGGTGGTTTAAATTCTGATGTTATGTTTGCCAAGCCCCCATTCAAATTGGCTTTGAAAACCTCACGTAAACTTTATTCGAACTAGAGTTAAGTGTTCGAATTGGAACGGAAAATATTCAAAGTCATTTCAAACTTGTAGGACACTTTCAGGTTTAACTTTTTTGTTAAATTTCTTTCTTTGTTTTTTTCGGTCGTATGTCTACATATAATTTCATAGCTCCCCTTAAAAGCTACTTCCATTGATAAGGATTTGATGATATTAGAATGTCAATAACATGTTATTCAGCTGAGAGGTGCCATATTTGCAGTCAATATTAATGTTCAATCATTATGCATGATCAATTCCATTCAAGATCAACTGAATTTTAATAGTAGTTTATGCAATGGTTGTATTATGGGAGCCTTTATAGCATGAGGTGAGATGTAAGTTAGAGCCACAAGCGAAGCAAGTGCTCTAAATATCTCACGAATGCTATAAAAACCTAATACAACCGTTGCATACACTATTTTATCTACGACCACCAGTGTAGTTATCAGTATCAGACCAGTATCAAGCTATCTGTAAGTGTACGCTATTATAAAAATCAACATACCCTCATTTATTTAACTTCTTTTGTCTTCATCCTTCTTGAACTGTTATGATAATCAACTTATTACTTGTTAAATATGTTAAAAATAACATATCAGTCAGAACCATAAAACGCATTTGACAAGCAACAAAATCGTGAGTGTTGTTGTAAAGGTGAAAGTTATTAACATATTCACTAACAAATTTATAAGTATATTAAACTATTTAAACTTTGGACTATTCAAATTAGTTAAATATTCAAGTACGTAAATTGAAATATTGTCGAAAAAATACTGGTAGGCTACTCAATCCCAGTCGCAGTTTTGATTTTGAGGTTAGTTGAACACTGTTTACTTTTTATCATCTGATTTCGAAACGAAACAAGGAATGTATCATAAAGTGGAATTTGGACTGTATCGAAAAGTTCCTCCTGTATCGAAAAACGTTCATTACGACACGGTTCTGAGATTCCGTTTTGAAATGGTAGTGATTTTGATTTCAATTGTAAAACTGAAATAGGAATTTTTCAATACGCCCGTAGATAAAAAAAATTAGAGAATTTATTATGCTATTCTATTCAGTAGAGAAGCAGATTTAGTACAAGCAGAATACTTATAGGGAATAACTTGGAGTAGAAGTTGATTTGAGTGATAATTTTGCTCAGTTCAAGAAAAGAAGTCAAGAATACGTTTAAGATCCATCATTAGAAGTTGAACATGTTCTGTAATAATTACAGAATTTTACAAACTTATTTATTTATTCATTTACAGAAAATAATAAACTTATTGGTTGGAAACACAGACTAACGTCCAAAAAGTCTTTAAACCAAATTTTGATAAATGATAATTTCGAAACTAGGTTATCTTTTTTGCTTCACCTTCACAAGAATTTATAGTCGAGGAGAAATACCGTATTATACAAATTTTGAATTTAGAGCGATAGGATGCACCAAATTAATTGATTCACCAAATTTTTCACATAATTTCATTATAAAATATTAAATAAACTTGAAAATTTCATATGTTCTGTACTCAATTACATATTTAAATACTGTTTTATCGTAGTAATTAAATATGTAAGTTCAATTAAATATATTTGAGTTTTAAACCCTGAAAAGAGATCGAATGATATAAGTTATGAAATAATAAAAATCGATGAATAATAAACCAACGTTCACCACATAATACAAGCTAGTACTATTTGTAATTCATAAAACCATTCCCATCTCGTTGGAATGAGGTTACAGTTTACATGATTCATTGCATATGAAATGCAAAATTCTAAATATTCTCTTACATCCCTTTATAACGTACTTTTATTGAGCAGCTCTCACCCTTTTCCAACATAATCCAGCTTGAATACCAATTTCACACACATGAAACCCAAGTAAATTGGTTAGCAAAACCATATCTGAATACATCCTTAATAATCAGCATGTCACATAGGAAACCTTCATCCAGTATTTTGCTGAAAACCGCATCAAACACAACGCCGGATAGGGGGGGGGGGGGTTTGTAGTAATGCAGTTGAAGAAATAACTTGGAATCCAAAGTCAATGGGGAAAACTAAATAGAGCCACTTCAACTATGCCATACGAGTGCAAGGTTGTTCTTAATTTTATTCTTGTCTTATACGTCTGCAAAGAGATTGACGTCGGTTTCATAAGTATGTAGGGTATGTGGGGAGGGGGGGGGGTTAAGGAGAGTGGGGGGAGGGTTTGAAACCCCAGATTAATGCTAGACGTTCTATTACATTGCATCCGGAATGAATACCTCGAGCTCAAGACTCCGACTTGGAGCGAAGCGCAGTAGAAATCCTTGGATGAGGATGAATGCAGGATAGTAATAATAATATTCAATTTAGAATTTGCATCTTTATCTAGATGTAGCTGCGTTGAATTCTGCTGCAATTGTGTTGATGGAATATGAAAGCGAATCAGTGGCAAGGAAAATGATAACGCTCTCTCCCTCTAAAATACATCATTAGTTATCTCTTACTTTGTCCCTCCTCATCCATTCCACATCCTTCCTTGTCTATCACACACTGTAATGCATCCTCCCTCTGGTTTTCTCGAACTTTATTCATTCTCCATCCTTTCTTGTCTATTACACACTATAATGCATCTTCCCTCTAGTTTACTCCAACTTTGTCTCTCTTTATCCATTCTCCATCCTTTCTTGTCTATCGCACACTAAAATAAATTCTCTCTCTATTTTTCTCTTACTCTTTCTCACTTTATTTCATCATCTCCATCCTTCCTTATGCAGATGATAATCTAAACCAAGCTATAAACCTCTGATTTGAATCTATGTACGAGTATGTGCACTGAATAGCTGAATCAAAGCAGAAAATATGAAATATCTTCCTGTCATCACAAACCAACCCACATACATGCTCATTACAAACTCTGTCATTAACACCCCTCCTCACATGAATGAAAGAGTAGTGGTTACTTTAAATATTCCCCTAGAATTTTCCTTCATAGAAACTGCACTATATACATTATAATGCACCAACCTCTCATCATATAAATGGAAGAGTGTTGTGAATACTTCATATTCCTTAATACAAACAGCACTAGTCGTTGGTATGCATGTTATTTATATTTTTGCAGTGTATTTGAAATAATATCTAATAATCTTTTCCACCATCTTAGATCGTTGCAGCTAGAACGGCATCGTTAACCGAGATAGAATTATGTACTTGGCTTGCCCTCGAAATTATCTTATTCCTTATACATGATTCAAATAAATTACAAACGTTGCAAAATTACAAGTTGGAGAGATGAGCGTCCTGAGTAAATGGAAGGAAAAAAGGAATAAAACTTATTTTCTTCACAGCGTTTTTCTTAGTTAATTAACATCGTCATACAATTCCGTAAGAATGATATTCTAGAAGCTTATATTGAGGAAATTCAATTCTTGATTTACTTTTCCCAATCAGGCTATAGCTTTGAACATCGAAGACAGACTCAACGCAATACTCTAGAAAACTTTTTACAATTTCGTTTTCAATTCAAGACTTTATAATATCCGCGTTTCAATTATTATCTGTGAGTATATTGAGTGTCACCATACTTTCAACTTATTCAACTTTCTATTTCTCAAGTACTTTTATTGTTTTGGATGTTAGTTTCGAACACTCCAATTGTGAATTTTTAATTTTTGAGGATACAACGTGGGTTCTTATACAGAGAAATGTGGAAGGGGAAATAAGAGAGAGGTTCAAACAAGTGAAAATGTACAGTGTAAGTGGAAAATGTAAGTGTAGTGTGAAAGGTAGAGGTGAATTGTTAAAAAATGTAAGTGAAGTGTAAAAAATGTAAGTGCAGTATAAACGGTAGAAGTGAAGTGTAAAATAATGCAAGAAGCAGTGGAAAATGTGGAGTTGATGAATGATAATGGGGAATCAAGAGAAAATTACAATGTTGGGAAGATGATCATCTTTATAGAATGTGTACTAATATTGTGAGATGAATACCGTTGAAGAGTTGAAAGGAATTGCGAACAATTTATTATTTAATTTCACCCTAATTTTCATACAATTTCAAGTCTCAAAATACGACTGGAACCATATTATACCATAACTATGTAACAACGATAATATGTGATAATAATATCACAATATTAACCCATGTTTACCCTATTAATCATTATATTTCCATGGTAGTATCACTATGTAATAGCTTTTTTATATAAAATTTACACAATTTATTCTTAACTAATCCTCATTACTATCGGTGAACCTATTTGAGCGCATGGGTCAAAAGTCAAAAGGCAATTTGCAACAGCAATTTTTACAGATGCATGACGCTTGTACTCAGGGGTCATGAGATGGATCACCAAAGAATCTGGCGGGCGGACACGAACAAGCACGAACACACATGTTCGTAGTGCAACATTCGCCGGTAAATTATACCCAATTTTATTCAAATAACGCATTATAAGGCCGAGGCAACTTGTGCAGATTTTTGCTGCAAATTTTGTCAGTAATCTATCCTAGTTTATTTTAGATTTCAAAACAATCAGTGAGCTCCAAGCTGAAGAATTTATTTTCAATGTTCTACAATCAAATATATAATCTACAAAATTCGAAACCATTATGTGGAATCAAAGAAGATTTTAGCCTAATATAAAGAGTAATTTATTATTCTATGGTGGAAGACAAGAAATACTCATTAACCCAATTCCTAAGGTTGAAGAAAACCATAGAGTACATTATTTTCTTTGTAGATCCTGATGTCAAGATGTTGGGATATAAGGAGATTTACAAGCATCAGTTAACACTTCTCTTGACTACAAATCGTCCTTATTATTCGAGCATTTATTAGTCACCACTCCAACAAATCCTCTCCCTTTGTTCGTCTGATTTATTTTGATCAAAGATTTTCAAAAACCTTCTGATACTGGATAGTACGCGAAATAAACAATCAATCAACACATCTTTCCCCTAAATTCCCCTTTGTCCTTCCACTAAGTAGTAGATTGAACAGTAGATGTTTTCGTCAAATAAATGCATTTAGATTATTCTGTCAACATGGTTTCTCAGTGCCAGATTCTGAATTCTTTGTAATGCAAGTTTATTTCTGTGATTGCTTGTTTGCTGTTATGTTATTTGTTAGAATGCATTCCTGAAATTCTTTTCATTTAATCGTTTGGTTAATGGTTATTGCATCATAGATGATACTAACTTTTCACTATATTGAGACACCAAAACAGCTGTACATTTTCCCAATTCAAAATTTAATTCCGCATGAAATAAGATGCCTTTATTCATGATAAACCCTACCCTATTAGGATCTGTATTTCCCAACAAACTTTTGCTTAAATCCTTGTTGCCTTTATCCTTCTCATATCATATCCTCTAGAATTTTCCTGCTCCAGAAAAAGATTATCTGTTTCGCAAATTGAATTTCATCTTGAAAATGGGAGGAGTTTTCCGAGAAACTCAGCTAGTAACGGTATATAATCTGATCGAGCAAAGAAGACATTCTGGAAAGATGAAAAAATTACTTAAGCTCTGTCAATATTGGATTAAAAACTGCAAATTTGATTTCAAACTGTAGAAAACATTCTGCTCTACAATTTGAAACCAACTGCATAATTTTTGAACAAATATTAACCGAGCTGGAATTATTTTTTCATCTTGCCAGAATGTCTTCTCTGCTCGACCTAACTATACCTGAACAAGGAAAACGATCGAGTTATAATTTCCGGCTCAAAAAACCAAACTATTATACGGTGCATAAGCATGAAACCAATAGTTTGCATATTAAATGAGTAAAATCAACAAAAGGCTTTTGTCCTATACACGATCCATTGCAATATGGCTGAACATGTCTGATACCATTCTCTCAAAAAAATAAGGAGTACGAATAAGTAAAAATGGAAAGAATATTCATTCAAATTTTCCTCAAAGGAAGATCTGGCTTAAGTGATGGACGAGTTGATCTGGCTTTAGTGATGGACGAGTTGATTTTCCTTGATTAAAAGAGCTAGTTCATTATTCAGTAATTATTGGAAGGTACCAAGAAAAATATTCCAAGAATACTCACAGTCAGTTCAAGTTCCGCACAAACTGTAAACATCCCTTCTTGAATAAAAATGTTGGACTCACCTAAAACAAAATAAGACAATCAATTAGAAAAAACATTGACAAAACTTTGATAAGACTCTATCAGGAATGAAAATTTATTTTGTCTTCAATGCATCTTTCTCTTCCCCTGTCACCCTTCTCACTCTCATGGCTGATCGAACATCTAATGAGTTATGCTGATGATGCTGATGCATGTGGCTCAAAGTAGCTGTCAAATAAAACTCAGTTGCTTCAGTATGACAGCCGCTCCCATTGGAGAAATGCAGACAGCAGATGAAGGTCTTGGCAATATTTTTTGTCTGCAATGAAAAGGTCAATGTCCAAAAAATGAACGTATCATAGTAGTTGGTATACAGATATAGATACACATAACTTTGTTGTATTATTCATGAATTGTTGATGGATTCTCAATTTGAATAAAAAAAGTGTTTTTTATCCTCAAATTGAGAACATTTTGAACCTTATCATACAAGAAACGATTATTGAGAGTGGAAGAGATATTCACATACAGGTACTGTTGTCTGAGTTGATAGTAATTATTAATTCACTGTATTCGTTTTGAAAAATGAATTTGTATTGATTAATTTATTGGATTTCTCCTGTTTGTATTCCTTTCTATCAATTTTTTTTATAATTCTCACCAGGAAAATTCCAAATCTGTGTACAAAACACATTGTGGACTAAGTATATTATTATTTTATACGTCTACTATATCTACGCTATCATCTATTCTATTCAGCTCTTTATTTTATCCACTAGAAACCAGGTTGTTCGTAACTAAACATGGACTCAAGACAAAAAACTCCTAAATTAACATTTCAAATAGGCAGGAAATATCATGATTTTATAAATTCTTAGCTATTTTATATCCTTAAATCTGCTGATAATTATCTCCCTTATCCTCCTTTGTGGGTCAAGTGGAAGAGTCTCTTGTGCCTCAGCAACGTTTCCCAAAAAACGTTTTGTAATGTAGCTAATTGGAAATGTGACATTATAAATTGGACATTTATTTATCTAGCCTAGGTACTAAAAAATAATTTGAAAAAAACGTTTTGGACTTAATAGTTTTTTTGATAAATTAAGTTTATTGTATTTTCTCAAATTGATAAATGAATTACTGAAAAATAAATAATTTAATGATGTGGCCTATTACAAAATGCAAGATTGATATAATTCATTTCATCACTTGATTTGGGTTATCGCTATTAAATTCAATTCCAATAAGATTTAGAATTTTATTTGCAAGATTGCTCTATAAAAATAATTCAAAAGTGCACAAAACACAGTGATTGAATGATCTCCAGCTAACGTATCTCCAGTAGCCACTTGGTGGCTAAGCTGTGTGAATTGTTGCTGCATCCACAGAAGGCCGGAACTTGTTGCCCATTGTGTAAGAAAAAGTTGATGAAGACGGTAGCCGAAAGCCGGGTCGGCACCAGCAGCAACAAAGTTGGGCGAAACAAAAATTCAACCCGTCTCGCACCAGAGGATGCAAGAAAAAAGTGTGAAGAAGAGAGAAAGAATTAGAAAGAAAGGGGAAAACGAGAGAGGGAGAAGAAGGAAGAGTGTGAGAGAGAAATAGAGAATAAGTGAGAGAGATAAAGAGGCAGTAAGTGAGAGAGTAGGAGAAGAGAATGAGAGTGGGACAAGAGAAAGAGAGAGACAGAAGAGAAGGACCCGTTATGACCTTAGGACGGGCAAAAGATCTGCCACCCACCAGTGAAGGAAGACTGCAGTCTCCTTCAGTTCAGTTCAGTTCAGTTCTTCAGAGGATCTTCCAAGCAACTGTACTGTAGCCTATATGCAGCTCCTTCTATGACCAAGTTATTTTTACTACTGTGAATTATTTTAAAAATATAATCTTTTCATGTTATTATAATATATTATTTCGTTTTGAAGTAAAAATCTGAAAATTTCAGTTTTGCGCGTATTTTTTTTAATTTAATGATTAAAAAATAATAATAATTTAAAATTATGATAAAACTGCATAGATAAAAGCTTTCTACAATATGATAAAATTGAAGAGTATTTTACAAGAGGAATAGTATTAGGCTTGTGAGCCTGTCGTATTTTCCTATGTGGATCGGTCGTAATCGAAATCAAGTCATCCATTCAAAAGCATTTACAACAGATCCTCAAATACAATAAATAGTTGAATAATTTCATTGAATTGTACACCAAAAGCGGATTGACACCATAATAATAGGGCGACATCAACCTAGAGGAAAAGCGCTAAGAAAAATGCCACGTCCTACGTCAAGAGAGAAAAAAGTGAGAGAAAGAAAAAAGGATGAGGAAGGGGAAGAAAGAGGGATCGGCGATGAATACGCAGAGAGGAAAGAAATTATTAGGAGATACACCGAGAAACACTGAAAGAAATAGAAATAAAGGAGGAGGCAGATATAGTGGAATAATGAAAATAATGAAAGAAATAGAAAATTAAGAGAGAAACAAATAAAAATGATCATAAAGAGAGTAAAAAAATATATAAAAAAGAGAAATATGAAGAGGTAAAGAAAGAAAGGGGAAGAGGTAAAGAGAGAATAATATAGAGAGAAAGAGGGAGAGGTAGAGAGAGAAAGGGTGTGTAAGGGGGTGAGGAAAAGCGAAAAGAGGTAAAAATTAGACAGGCACGCTTTATTTTTACCAGCGCTATATACTTTGGGTGCAACGTCAGGCTGAGGTAAGCTATAATAGAGTTCGACCGGCGCATATCAATTATCGTTCTAAGATAATATTTTTATTGGGTGAAGAGTGGAGCTGTCCGCTGTATTATCAACGAGGAAACATTGCATTATTCACGGAGTAATGGTGGATGATTCCTAGCTTAGACTCCGCCCTCTACTGGAGGAGACCTACTCTTAGAACGATTTCTATCATTTATTTATAGACCAGCTATCGACTGACATTCAGGTGACGCGATCAATGATTTAGAAGGTAGCCCCGCGTGCACGACTTCCCGCTCGACTGGCACCCTGGCGGGAAGTGGAGGACGTCCCCCAGAGTGCATCCACGTGCTGGTGGACTGATGCAACTGTGCGGCCCGAGGTCGTTGACCTGTGACCCAATCGCAGTCCAGCCTCCGCACTCGGATCCTTCTTGTGTTTCTTCTTCTTTTTCACCTACTTGTACTCAATCTCCCACATCTCCTCTTTGCGACTCTTCCTCTTATCCTTCTACTTCTCGTTTCTCTTCTTCTTCTTCTTCTTCTTCTTCTTCTTCATTTTCTCGTTCTCTTTTCGCACTACTTCTACTTCTATCTTCTGCGTTTCTTCCTACTCTGGTACTACTCATTTTCCATGATCTGTTCACATTTTCTTGTTTTTTGTTGTATTGTTTTTCGCTATAACCTATATGAGTCAATTCAACACATACATAGTACTATTTCAAATTTCAACCAATCAACCCTGACATGATGAATATTCCAGGTAACTTTACGTACCCTCAAGCAAAAAATAATCAACTTTTAAAGGAAGTTAATTGTTTTTATCAATACTGTACCAGCTATCACAAAACTTTGGTCTTAGAATACTTTAGGGGGTAGGTTCTTAACTCAAATGAACGTACCAGAATACTAACTAACTAGTCTTAAACCCGTTAAACCACCACTAAAACTAAACTTTATTAATAATTAGACTGAAACATGAGCTATTGGCACACCCAAACCAAAGCGGTTAAAATAAACTGAAATAAATGTTCCAGAATACTACCAAAACCTATAAACCTGCAAACTATCGTCAAACCCGACTCCTATAAACTAAAGCATAAGCTATTGACAGATTGAAACCAAAGCGGTCAATTAAACGTAGCCGATACCAGTGTCAGCAACTAATAGTCCAATTTAGATAACACCAAAAATATACTGATAAAAAACCGCCCGCCCGTCTCAAGGACAGTTAGTTATAAGAACAACACAACAGACTATATTTTGTTCAAGCTAAGAAGACATTCTAGCAAGATGGGAAAATGACTCCAGTTCGAGCAATATTGGTTTCAAAATTTATAAATTTGGTTTCAAATTGTAGGAAACATTCTGATCTACAATTTGAGACCAAATTTATAATCATTGAACAAAGATTGACTGAGCTGGAGTATTTTTTCCATCTTGCCAGAATGTCTTCTTTGCTTGGACAGACAATAGCATGAGAGTATTTTGGACTAGCGCTGGCTAGACGGCCGGACAGACGTTCCTGAAAAAACCGTCTGGCTCTCACCGCTGGGAAATCATACGTAATATGCCGCGCTTTTATCTACAACGCGTTTTTAGGTCAATTACCGCACTGATAAGGCTGCATGGAAGTAGTCAGTTAGGAGATGGTTGAGTAGCTTATTGTATGAGGCAGTGAAGTGAGCTAAATATTCCAGTATTTCAATAGAAAGTTGAATGAATACAGGTTTGATAAATTGTTTACAACTATATCATTGAAAAAATTACAATGGAATTGGAAAAATCTAAGCTTGAAAATGTGACCATGGTCCTGTACCAAAATGAACGTTAGAATCTACCTAATTCACTAGTTTATACGATGCTAATTGGCGAGGCAATTGTCATAAGACAACTGATGCCGGGCGCTAACAGCTGATATTGTCTATTAGAGTTTTCATCAAGCCATGCCTAGCTGATGATGTTAAAATCAAAAGAATCAATCGGTACTTCACATTAGCTGTAAATTTCAGGAGACAATTGTCATGAGGCAGTTGTCTTGCCAATTGGTATCGTATAAACTAGGCTTATCAGAGTATTTAACCTAAATTAAAAATTCAGTTGAATGGTGAATTTTTTAGATGTTTTAGAAGTAATGAAATAAGTTTTAGAAGTAATGAAATAAGTTTTAGATGTAATGAAATAAGTTTTAGAAGTAATGAAATACCTAAGTTTTAGAAGAACTCTAGTGATAAGAATTCTACAATCTTAATTTTCTTCTGAAGTACACTGTTATGATAGAAATTTAAGCCTAGAATAAGTTTACAAGAACTCTTTTGGTATTACTGGTTAGCGGTATACACTGCTAATATTACTCCTAGTGCAGAGATATAATTATTCAAGAATTGTACTGAAACAGATCAGAATTTGGTATAGCAGTTACTCTCACAAAAAAATGGATTAAATAATATTCTTTATTCTTTATGCATACATCGATCTAACTTCTTTAATTGGGAGGGAAAAATAGGCATAGCCTGTGCTATTCCTCTCCCAAAAATTTTATCATGAAGTCAATATTCTCCAAATGAGGTTATGATATAATAGCACTGAGTGAACACATAGTTTTCAATCCAGGAATAACACTGAAATTTTGAATGTTGATGGCCGGAATTGCCCGGAATTGAATAAATTATACACCAAAGATATTAATCCAGTTTCAAAATTTTTCATCATTTTTGAAGTACGATATTCTCATAACATTTTTTTCGTCGTTTCTGGAGATGTCTTTAGTATCTTCCACACTTTTTAGTATATTGTCCACCCAAAACGTTGGATAGTACAGTATTATTATTACATCAAATGCTATTCAGTCAATAATTTTTATCATGCCGTTACAGTAAAGTCCCGTTGTATAACGTTAATAATACATTCATATTGTACTCAACACACATTGATAGTATGTTTGAAACGTAGATATACTAAGCTAGTATAGTTAGTCTATGGTTTAAAATAATATTCATAACAACATTTTCCTTGCAAAGAAAAAACAATATATGGTTCCTAAAATATTTTATATTCTGCTTAAAAACTTTTCGTATTTACTAAAATAGGAAACATTTTACTTTTGAAAAGCAATCCATTTTCTAAAACCAACAAAACACATAACGACTCACCCGATCTCGGACAACCTAAAACTTGTAACCTGAAACCTGGATAAGTTTAAAGCCACCGTTAATTGACTGACGGAAACCCAAGGCAGCCAGCAATTAAGGTTGGTGTAAGGTGAATAGGCTCTAATGGTTACATCAGCCGTCATTAGCCACCTCAATCAAGACCCACGCAATTTAGATAATTTTTATGAGGCTACAAAAATACACTCTTAATCCTGACAGAAAATGTGAATTTGGAAGTCATTATTTGTAGTTGAGTCTGAAAGGATTGTCTAATGACGAGGATATAGAGTGTGATGACTGATGAGAGGATAGTCTCATAAACTATTATTGAATCTGTAAATTCCAAGCCTTCGATGAGACAGACAGGATTATTTTAATAATTATTATTCAAAGCTGTGTAGGTTGAGTTTTTAAAATTTTCATATAATTTTTTATAGGTTTTCATTTTCATAGCGCTCCAGACCAATGTGAAATGAAATACTACTTTGGACAAATTTAAATTTTCGGTTGGAGTGCTATGCGCTGTTCTAAAATTAAAACTACTTCAACTCAAAAAAAAAAAATCGACATTATTTTAAAAAATTAGTTTGGATACCTGTAAATGTTAAGAACGCTTGTCGAGCACGCTATGGAGGACGATGACTTCAATAGACCATAAACAGATTCTTTAAATCACTTTAGACACCTTAAAAATCAACAGTACTTTCACAATATATATATTTGTAAAATTTTTGAAGTTGATTGGTCCACCAGATACGCAAGATTCGATTCTACACTATTGTCTATGCAGTGTCTGAATGCCTACTGCACTCACATAAATGAATACAGTACTATATTAAAATTGGAAAATGAACAGTTGGGGGAATTGGAACCCTACTTCGAGTATAAAGTACTGAACAAATAAATGAATCATGTTACCACGTTGCTTTCATAAAAGTAAACATCATTTGCAATTTCCACTATTACAACTTTCTATTTTGATGTACATCTTCTAACCCAGAATCTAAATTCATTTCTCTCAGCCTATCTCATGACAATAAAAACAAATTGAAATAAATATAAAAGTCTAATGATCCCATTTTATCTGCATCTGACACTTTGTAAACAGAGTAATTATCATTCATTGCATATCAGTTGTGAAGATATGTAGTTGTTATTTGAATAATGTTGTAGTAGAAGGAAAGTTCAATGTAAATATATCTATAGATAGCGTTCGTCGCATATCACTTGTGAGAAGATTATATCTGTAGTTGTTATCTGAATAATGTTGTAGTGTAGGGAAAGTTTAATGTAGCTATATCTGTAGATAAGAGTGAGTGGTTGTCTTTTGAGTAGAAAAGTGCCGCCAATAAGTTTATTGAGTGTCTTTGGATAGAGGAATGCGCGTATCTACAGAGTTTTCTGCGTTTTTTTCTGGACATTTTCAGCGCGCAACTACTGTAAATTCACTGCACGTTTCTGAAGTGCCGCGGGAGAAATTTCATCCGCGAGCGTAAATCTTTCGCCACTAGGATGCAGTAGTATAGTCTGTCCAACCTGAGAAGACATTCCGGCAAGATGGGGAAATGACTCC
Organism: Sogatella furcifera; assembly: GCA_017141385.1. Classification (NCBI taxonomy): domain Eukaryota; kingdom Metazoa; phylum Arthropoda; class Insecta; order Hemiptera; family Delphacidae; genus Sogatella; species Sogatella furcifera. Next base: position 7,474,157 of record CM029549.1, read on the forward strand.
AGCTCGACCAATATTGGTTCGAAAATGATAAATTTGGTCTCAAATTATAGATCAGAATGTTTCCCACAAATTGATAATTTTTCAACAAATATTAACTAAGCTGGAGTCGTTTTACCACCTTACCAAAAGGTCTTCTCTGCTTGGAAAGACTGTAGCAACGTCAACAACAGAAGTAGAGTAGACACCAACACTATTGGCGGTTAGCGAATGATTTGTATTTATGATAGCTCTCTCAGGACAGTCTAAAAACGGTCTAGGAAAGCGAAACTGTTTAGCTGAGGTTGTACTGGACTTCATATACTTTGGCAGATTACTCTCCGACTGTCCTGACAGAGCTGAGCATCGATTTCAATCATTCGCCAACCGCCAGGTTTTTTGGCATCTACCATAGCAATAGCAGCAAAACCAGTAGTCCGTCCAAGCAGAGAAGACATTCTGGCAAGATGGGAAAATGACTCGAGCTCGATCAATATCGTCTCTAAAATTATAAAAATGGTTTAAAATTGTAGTAAATATTTTTATCTACAATTTGAGACCAAATTTGTAATTTTAGACCAAATATTGACCGAGTTTGAGTCAATTTCCCATCTAGCCAGAATGTCATCTTAGTTTGGACAGTCTAGCAGTTGCAGTAATGAAAGTGTCGGTGTGAAAAGTGCAACGAACGCAGGTCGAGTTGTTTATCTGCTGCGGAGTTGAACTAATTTCGAGCCAAGTGCGATGTGCTCTGTGCTCTGTGTTAGCTATTCTTCGCCAAATAACAAAGTTACCGCTTCGATTTCAACATAATGTGGTGGAATTTTTAAGAAAGCAGATTATTTATGAGTGATGGTGGACATAAGTTGACTTCTAACATTTATTGATTTAATTTTGGTAGGTCTACAATAGAATCTCAGGTCTGTTTTTGAAATATAAAGTTCCAATAGGAATTTTTTTACGGATGACGCCCACATAAGTATTCAATTTTACTTGTGCGTGGGTAATGGAAAGTGATGGGTGATTTATGTGGTTGAAAAACGACCTTGCCTCTGGTGGAATTCGAAACCAGAATTGCTTGATAAGCAATTTACAAGAAAATTATATTAAATATAATATGAAAATTATATAAAAAGTTCACGGGGAATGTAAAAAATCAACCACCACCATATAATACAATTTTGTATTTGTTAAAAATTTGTATTGTGTAGTCGATAAACTTGATTGATATGGAGTAGTCTACCAGAAGAAATATTTATAAACGTAACATTTAAATTGCACAAAAAGCTTTTCTTTACTTGAACCTAAAATATAACCCGTTGATATTGAATAATTAATTAAATTGTTTCTTCATGAGGTTTCTTCACTGATACTTTGATTGAGTTCGCTTACTTAAAATACAGCTCTTATGGGCTGAAGCATCCTATGAATTGTGTAGTCCTGATAAGTATATTTCATTACACAGTGCATTCAATTCAAACAATATACATTGATACAATCCTATAATTACAGTAGTCCTGATTCTGAGATTTCTAAATAATTTCACAGTGCATTCAATTACAAGAGACTGGTCATTTCGAAATAAGCTACATCAGTAAAAACGGATATTTTCCAATCCAGTGGCGCAACTGAAAGTACCTAATTTCTCACTATGTCAGACATGTTCCATAATATCATAAAATGCCATTCTCTGATCTGGTTCATATCTTCAGCTTTCAAATTTTGGACACTCAGCAGTTTCCTGGACGGGGTCCAAACTGCCGACATTCAAGAGTTTACAGCACAACACAAAAATTTCCATTATTTTTGAGTCGCCTTTTAACATTCTGTGGGCACTGCGGAATTCTGGAATGCATTCTCATTTTCACTCTCTCTTTTGCTCTCACTGCGTAGATGAGAATTCTGAAATACCATTTTGACCGTAATTCATTTGTCGACTTTCTATTTATAAACTCTTGCAGTTTTCATTCCCCCTTTCAGTCTATTTTGCGCAATTGGAATGGTTTATCATTATTATGATTTAATCGCCTTAATCTATTCAATCAATAAAGATTTTTCTCATTATTTTGAATTTTTGCATTCATCTTATTCCTGTGAAATCTATTTTTACAGTTCTAATAAATTGTAACGTATTTGGTCACAGCATTTTCTCACATACCTTATTATCTTTACGTGAACTTTTTCCACTATTCTATTTTTTAATTGTTAAATCGCTTGACATATAAGGTTTGTATTATTCTTACATGCTTATTCAGAGATATTGAAATACTGTAACACTGTTTTTTAAATTACTGTAAACTGGAATTAAGTATTACAGTTATAATTATGAAAATCCATGATCTTTATGATGAGAGATATGCAGTATATGCACTGTATCACTGATTATTATTTTAGTACTAGTACTGTTAAATGCACATCGATTTTCATACTCAATTGAATCAATCTTCATTTCAATTTGAAAAAAGAAATTTTGAAATAGAAATATGTCCTGCGAAGACATTGCATTAGAATTGGCTATTGAATAAACAAGCTCACAATAAATCAAGTGATGTAGAAGAAATAATGAATATCACGCATAGATTATGATATTTGATAGTATCCCAACCTTATTCCAGACAATATTGACTTAATATAAATTTATTTGGGGGAGAGATAGTACAGACTATGTCTAGTTTCTCCTCTCAAGTTCAGTGTTTTATATGAATAAATCAATAAATAAAGTGTTTATAATAAACAATTGTTTATTGTGAAAAAAATTGTTTCAATTGTTGTGGAATATGACAATTGGAACCAAACAAAAATATGGTATGCCAAATCAGGATATATCCATTCAATATTTTATGAAGCAAACGTCTTTTCTACGCTTACTTTGTTGCAACTCCCAAATTTTGTTCACGTTGGACAAGCGCTCTCAAAAGTTTCTATTTTCACGACTCAAAAAAACCAACTCACTTTGCAGAAAATAAAAAATAGAAAATCAGCTAACGTGTTCAATTCGAGTCTGTCTCCGGATAGAAGAAGGCAAAAAAAGGAAGAAGGATAAGAGGAGGAGAGAGAGGAGGAGGAAGAGGAAGAGAAGGAGTAGGAGAAGGAGGAGGAGGAGGAGGAGGAGGAGGAGGAGGAGGAGGAGGGGAAGCAGAAGAAGGAGGAAGTAGCAGTTTACGACTGTCGTTTTTTCCTTTTTGGAAACGGGTCCTGCATTTTCTGCCTCTTTTTCGACTTTTTTCATCTTCTTTCGTCCTTTTCCACACTTCTTCCTCTTCCTCATCCTATTCACGTCGGCCTAAAACTGAACTTTGTAACAAACAACGTCGAATTATACTCTAATTGATGTAATTTCCCACTCCACTGAAAATGTATAAGATAGAGAGAATACAATGTATTCCAAGTTGGGAGTTATATCAGGTAGGGTATAGATCTTCACCGATACTATTTTTAGCGAGCGATAAAATTTGGCCGAGTGGGTTCCGGCCGCTCCCCAACCCCCCTCCACCCAATCGTTTGATTGTACCCCTTGCTTCCCCTACAACATTTCCCCCCACAACCCTTCAACCCCCCGGGACAAATTCGTTCCAGGAAGTCTGCGATCGCCGGGCTTAAAATTGCCAAAACTCCAGTCACCCCAAACGATAGGAGAGAGATAGAGAGGGAGCAAGGACTGAGAAAGAGTTAGGAGAGATGAGATTCCTAACCTATTATTTCAGGACGAGCCAAATTCGTTTACCGTGCAAATCGTTTCCTGAGATCAAATACAGCACTTCTCGGTCCCCTCGAACGCCACGAAACCGACCACTTCTTGACACGGATCAGATCAAGGACCCAACCTTAATACTAATGACCTCACTCCCCATTTGTTTGCAAAAAATTTGAAAAATCTTCAACAATCTGAGAGAAATACAGCAGTAAATAGAATTTTAAAAATTTATAGAATAAATATACGATATGCTAATCCTAAGATATGCTTCACAATTTGAGAGAGACACACAAAACAACAGTAAATAGAAAATTACAAAAGTAGTCAAAATGAGTAAGATGAATGCCAATAAGAATGAACAAACTGGTTATTATTCATCAATAATCATCAGTCTCTTGACGTATAGATGAATTCTATCAAAGTTTGAATTTTGATAAATCGAGAAGTTCGTGTTGTAAAGGCCCGTATCGACAGTGCGAGGCATGTGCCGCGAATGCCTCAAGGTATAGTCTGTTCAAGCAAAGAAGAGTCTTACTCCAGTCTCCAGCTCGGTCAATATTGGTTCGAACATTATTGATCTGGTCTCAATCATAGGAAACATTTCGATCTTCAATTCAAGACCAAATCAATAGTTTTTGAACCAATATTGACCGAGCTGGAGACTGGATGGAGTAAAACTCTTCTTAGCTATAACAGACTATACCTTGAGGAATTCGCGGCACATGCCGAGCACTGTCGATACGGGCTTTAAGGAATATTGCAAAATAATTCACTTCCAATTTGCAACGATCCTACCACATATTGGAAGAATGTAATTTGTAACTTTACATGAAGCAAACTACAGGTCATAAAAATGAATTGTTTAAAATTCACTTGAAATATTTAAGTCTACAAGACAAATGATCTTCAGAGCCAATAGTTGTTCCTTGTCAATAGTTGTTCTTTGAGTCATATTTTATATCTCAGTGCTGTACAACTTCTTGATTTCCTATACAGGTTTGAAAGGATAATTACTTGTTCCTAAGATTTTTTTGTCGACATTATGTGATTGTATATTCTATGTTCATGATTTGGACACATAAAGAAATCTCATAATTCAATTCACTTTCTTGAGAAATGCCTATAGAACTTAATAAATATCTCCAAAAACCCTTGGATTTAAATAGTTTTCGAAATGTTCTAATGCATAGTAAATGGTGTGCACGGACATAGATCAAACTTGAAATGAAATTTGTAATAGAGTAATGACAAATAATGAATTTGAAATGTTACAATAATAAGAAAGTTTCATCAGGAATAGAATAATGACAAATAATAAATTTCAAATGTCACAATAACAGAAAACTTCTCATCAAGAATGCAGAACGTCTATCAATTCCCAGATGAAAAACAAACACATTCGCGTAAAGTTTCATTGGTTTACAAACTCACACGAAGAAATAAAAAGTTGTACGACACGTTGGAAAGTGTATAGTACAGTAACATATATAGTAATAGTACAGATGTGGAGAGTGTATAGTACAGTACCATATATAGTGATACTAGAGAACTGGAGAACATATATATAGTAATAGAAGAGTCAGGGACCGTTTATGAGTCACAAACCTTGTCTAGACAGACAACCTCGATACGGTCCATACTAGCGAAGGAGACATTCTGACAAGATGGGAAAATGACTCCAGCTTGGTCAATATCTGTTCAAAAATTTAAAATTTGGTCACAAGTTGTAGGAAACATTCTGATCTACAATTTGAGACAGAATTTGGGATTTTTGAAACAATATTGACTGAGCTGAAATTATTTTCCCATCTTGCCAGAATGTCTTCTTTGCTTGGACAGACTATAGAACTCCACTATCATTCCGTCTAGACAGGAGAGCGTAGTATGGTCTTTCCAGGCGAAGAAGACATTCTGGCAAGATGGGAAAATGACTCCAACTTGGTCAAAATCAATTCAAAATTATAAATTTGGTCACAAAGAGTAGGAAACATTCTGATCTAAAATTTGAGACAAAGTTTGCAATTTTTCAACCAATATTGACCGAACTGGAGTCATTTTCCCATCTTTCCAGAATGTCTTCTTTGCTAGGACAGACTATAGTATTGAAGAACTAGTCTGACCTATCCTGGCCGTCTGTCACACTCGTCTGCCGGTATTATAGTGTATGGTAGATATCACAGAGTATTGTTTATAGTTCTGGTCTATAAAAGGAGAGAAAGAAAAAAGAATGAGAAGGTGAGAAAGAAGAGGACAGGAGGTGGAAAGATAGAAAGAAGAAGAGAAGGAAAAAGAGAGAGAGGAGGAAGAAGAAGAGTACAGGAGATAAAAGGATAAAAAGAAAAAGAAAGGATAAAGTAAAAAGAAAAATATTATTTAAGTTTTGTTAGAAAAGGATAGAGGAAGAGTTCGGAGCTTGTGGAGTATTGAATAGTATGGTGAAAAATGCGTTATAATAGGAATTACAATATTCAAAATTTAAAGCTATGAATTTATTTATTTATTTATCCATTTTATTTATTCATTTTACAAAAACAATAACTTATTGGTTGAAAACACAGACTAATGTCCAAAACGTCTTCATACCAAATTTTGATGAATAATAAAGTTCGAAACTAGGTTAGATTTTCGTAGCACTTCAATTAAGAATAAATTTATAGTCCAGGAGAAATACCGAATTATAAAATTGATCTCTAATTACTTCAAAATTACATTTTTAAAGTAAAAAGTTTGGCAGTTACTAAAATATCGACATAATCTGACAATTTTGGACTATATTTTTATTCCCCTAAATTTAGGAATTTAAGAAGTTTTGTATCAGTGTCTGTTTCTTATTTCCATAAAGAGTGTATAGTTGTGTACTAAAATAAATGAATAATACATCACACCATATGAAGGATTGAATACTTTCAAAACAGTATGAATTGCCGGTTTATCAAAAATATTCAACAATTTTGGATAGAAATGAATGAGAACCTTCAGACTAATCCGATGTTTTGGTAATGCTTCCAATCAATATCCTAAAATGGTTCTGAATATTTTATTATCTATCCTCGTAGACAAATTTACAACTGTTTGAGATCTTAAAAATCCCAAAAGTTGATCAAATTCTCTGTCTGTTTCGAGAGCAATCACCACGAAAACTGACTGCTATAAGGAAATAATATTATTTCAATCAGTTTCATTGACTGGAAATCTCCAGGAATTCTAACCTCTCCTTGAATCTCAGTACTGTATCTACCATCTAGAACTGTTCTCTTCTCTTTTATATTAAGACATCATCTGATGTGATGAGACAGTGGCAGTCTCACTAATACTTGTAAGGTTGCTGACCTATTATCACCCTCTCTCTCTCTCTCTCCAATCTCTCTCTCACTCTCTCTTTCCAATCTCTCTCTTGAAACGTCTGTCCAGGATTCACTTGCATAATTTGCTTTTTTATCCTCCCTACATGAACTCTTCAGCACTCTCTCAGTTGTAAACTTTACTCAGAGAGAAACAACAAAATTTTTAGAAGCGAAACAATCTCACAGAGCTGAAGAGGAATTTAGAGTATTCCAATTTCTGTCATTCATTCAGTATTTTTAATTCTCTTCGAGATTAGATGCTGTATCTGTGTTGTAAATTGTTTTTTTTTCTTCATTATTGTTTTACTTAGATAGTGACTCTAATATAAGGAATAGTCCTTACTTCCATATCATTTAATTTACAAGACTTGGTTTTTTATCTACTTTATCAAGTAAGGAATTGAGAAGTTCAAAATTATGAGTATTTTATCACTCCCATAGCATGAAAATTTTATTCAATACGTGTCAAAACTAGTGAAACGAATCATCAACATCAAAAGATCTCTCAACTCACTACTATCATGCCATTTTTTCTCTCCAAATTAAACTTTTTTCTATGAATTTATAGTTAATATTCTATAAATTTATGGGTTTTTGTTCTATAAATTACCATGAAGTAGAGTTAATGGAAGGAAACATTAATTCGCTCAAGATCAATTCATTCAAACAATAATTTCAAATGTAATAATTGAGAAAATTTCTCAATGAATAAGAATAAACAAACTTTCAAATACACTCGACTCGACAATGTTCCACCTAGAATCTATTATAATTCATGTTTTCCCACGGTATCCAACACCATTTATCAAACCTAATCCAATTTTGAAGCGCAGATTATAAACGACAAAAACATTCACCCAACAATTTTTTCCACCAGTTTTTCAAACTGAAATCAAACACATATGCACAGATTTTCTCATCCTATTCCTAGCGGTTTTTTCATTATTGCATTTCGAAATGCATATCATAACATGACAAAACAGTGTGAAAGATCATAACAGTACATTCCCGCTGTATAAAGAAGAATTCTTGTGATGCTTGTCATTTTGCATCAGTTTTGATGTGGTGCAGTATGATGTTTATATTATATATGTATAGTAAATATGGGAAAGGCACAAAGGCAGCTTTCCTGAATGCATATAGACGAAAATAAATACAGGCTTGCACCACAAAAAAGAAGAGATTTATTTTGTGTGCTTGCTTGCACTCATGAAGAATGTGCATCACAGAGGGTTTAGTCTGTCCAAACAAAGAAGACATTCTGACAAGATAGAAAAATGACTCCAACTCGGTCGATATTGCTACAAAAATGATAAATTTGGTCTCAAATTGTAGAAAACATTCTGTTCTACAATCTGAGACTGAATGAATAATTTTAAAGCCCACATTTACCGAGCTGGATTCATTTTCTCATTTTGCTTGAATGTCTTCTTACAGACTATAAATAAACAGGCGCTATCTCCAATGAGTCAAGGACGATAGGAGCCATACGGCTATAGTCTATCGATGCAAAGAAGAATTTCTGGCAAGATGGGAAAATGACTCGAGCTCGGTCAATATTTGTTCAAAAATTGTTTATTTGGTCTCAATTTGTTGATCAGAATGTTTCAGACAATTTGAAACCAAATTTATAATGTTTGAACCAATATGGCTCGAGCAGGAGTCATTTTCCCATCTTGCCCGAATGTCTACTTTGCTTGGATTGAATGTAGCATCTGTTATTCCTGATTTCAAATGCAAGATGTAATTTATTGTTATCTAGTAACTGAGAGGAAATCAAGAACAGAGGCTCTGTTTATGAAAAGAGATGCAGATAATCACAATAAACAATCTTGTTCTAGCGGATGTGAATTTGAGCGGAGGCTAAGATGGAAATTCGCAAACTAATTTACTGTAATAAATTCCAAAATAAGTGATTGTAGAGTCGAAAATAAATTATTTATTTTATTCATTTGATTACAATTATTCTATAAAAGGGACGAAAATACAGGCATTCGCCCAAAACATCTCCTATTCCAATTTAGATTCAAATGTCCACATTCAGGTTATGTTTCTTAAAAATATTCACTCACACAATTATCAAAGATTTGTTGGTGAATTCGTACGTGAATTATTCACTTGTAGCTACAAAATAGCAGAGAAAATTTTTTGAGGTTTTTTTATCCTCCAGTTGATTTTTGATCTTCCTTGAATGAATGCAAAAATTCCCGATCTTCTTATAGAATGAAAAAGAGTAAATTTCATCCCTAGCGGCTCGTGCCCACGAAACAAGTGAAGTGGTGCACAGTAAAAGATGCGGGCACTTCACCTGTTTCCTGGACACGAGCTGCAAGTGTATTTTTTTATACTTTTAATTAAATAAAATAATTCGTGAAAACTTTCAACAGCCATGCATGACCTCGTCTCCTGAACATACGAGATTCGACTGATAAACATAAATGGTGATGCTTCAAATATCCATCTTATTCCTTCTTAGCTCCATTTATAGAGACTGTATAATCAGACTGATCAAGTCTCTATAGATTATACAGTCTCTGTAGTTCCACCCATAGAGATTCTGTAGTCTCTGTAGTCCAAACCCTCTAGTACTCTAATGAGAAACATATGACTAGTCTGCAATTATCTTTTTTTTAATTAATTGGCAACGTTATTATGACACATACAAATGATGTATTTACCAGTTATAAATATTGTTAATATTGAAGGAGTTAACTTGTGTGCAACCCATGTAATTTAAGAAACAATTCCGCAACAACTGGCATCATTATAATAATTATTAATGCAACATGTTGACTCTGAAATCCAGTTGGGATGGATAGTTATGGTCTGTCAAAAAAGGAAGACATTTTGGCAAGATGGGAAAATGACTCCAGCTCGGTGAATATTGGTTCAAAAATTATAAATTAGGTTTAAAATTGTAGGAAACATTCTGCTCTACAATTTGATACCAAATTTATAATTTTTGGAGCAATATTGGTTGAGCTGGAGTAATTTTTCCATCTTGTCAGAATGTCTTCTCTACTTGGTCTGACTATACGAAGAGTGAAATGGGGAATGGGATGGAGAAGGATGGATTCTAAATTCAGCTGCAGTTTTAAACAAGGATATTGTGTGAGAGCGTAAGAAAATTGCATCCAAAGTTAATCGTTCGTGAATTGCATGCATTTTAAAACTTCTCTAATTGCTGTTTAGCATGTCATCTCATGTTTATAATAAAAAAACACCAACTTACAATTGCAATTCAACATCTGAAAGCCTTCCGGGCATGTCAGATGGTCTCCACCATTATTCATTGAATGTCAGACTGTTTCTTAAGGCTTTCATACCGGCCTGTCATGTTTTCCGAGTAGAATACAAGTGCATCTGCATTGAGCAATTTACATTTACTTGTCTTGAGATACCATCTAACTAGAAATTTTCAGCTAGCAACAACAATAAACGACCTGCTGCGTTGAAATTATGATAAACCGTTGTAAAGAACATTGTAGGTGGACATGTACAGTCTGTTCAAGCAAAGAAGACATTCTTGCAAGATGGTAAAATGACTCCAGCTCGGTCAATATCGCTTCAAAAATTACAAATTTGGTCTCACATTGTAGGAAACATTCTGCTCTACAAACTGACACCTCATTTATAATTTTTGAACCAATATTGACTAATCTGGAGTCATTTTCCCATCTAGCCAGAATATCTTCTTTGCTTGAACAGACTATACTCAACCCTTGTACTGTCTACATTGCATGTCAGAATAATTAAAAACTTTTAAATAAATTCGTGTGTTGTGTATTGAATAGATAATTTTCTAGATTAAGCCATTGCCTAGCATGATGTGGATGAATTGAATAGCTTCATAAAATATAATGTGCAGTTGCTTTCTGATCATAACTATTTAATCATTAATTTCCGTAATTTCCCATTAATTGATTGTAGATATGATAAGAAAGATTCAAGATCAAGATACTCATACAAAACCATAAATGTGAAATTTGGATCTTATCTGCGATCTCAATCAGTTCTACAATATTATAATAAAAGTAGAATCAATAATTAACTGATAATATTCAATAAATTGTATACTGATAACTATATCATGTATCCAAATAAAATAAAATTAAAGATTGATACTTTCATGAGATTGTCGAGTGTAGAGCAAGGTGCAACAGACGGAAGGAGGAAAAATCCCTTCCAGGTTAACCTAAATCCTTCCAGGTTTAATAACCTTCCAGATTATCAGATGTTGCAATGCACCGACGGACAGACGGTCGTCTGCGTTCCTTGCAACATTTCATGAGAAATGTTGATGGGAAGATTATATCCAAAAGAACATTTTTATATTTGAGATTACTTCGTATTGTTATTATTTGCATCTATATCAATAAGCTGATAAATATTACAAAAATGTAAGAATTTTGACTGTACTCTACTTTCCATGACCACAGTAATCTCATTAAATTTGAGATATCAGCATTAGGCCTGGCGTATGCTGGGACACACGTGACGCAGCCCATGCGAACTAGCCAATCACAGCTCTTTTCCTGTCATTTATAAGCATACGCCAGGCCTTATTCACAGTAGATTAACCGATAAACTTTTCAATTCATAAATAAATATGAATGATTCAACCCCTATAATATTCGCGAATCTCAAGACATTGGTTCTTATTACTTGAAAAATTATGGATACAAATAATTTTTGAATTTATTTAAAACAAGCACAAACTTGCATGCAGCAAGGACCTTCTCTAAAGATATCTTGTCTGAAGATTTTTCTAATTCTTCAAATTAAGAACACAGACTAGCAACAAGTACCGCATCACAGGTAGCATTCCGACACGTTTAAAGCAGCAAGCGGCCAGACTGATTTTACATCCGTCACACACGGATAATAATATAGCCACAGAAAATAAACGGATGTATATCTATATCTTATTTAATTCTATAGTTTCTCTATGAAATAGCATGGCATAGCATGTCTGCCACCCCCCCACCCCCTCCTACAGAGGTTACTGCATGCAGCCGTGCATGTTTATATCTGCATGTGATTCGGGAAACACCCTTAAACCCCTCCCCCCCAACATGCGATTCGCCATACCTGCATTTGGTCTCTGCAGAGGTCTGTAATTACACAGCTTTGCCCCAGTATATGAGTTACCGGGAACCAAGTATTCTCGGGTTTATCTCACACTTTTCTCTCATATCCTTCTTCCCCCTTTCTATTTCTCAATTTCATCTTATTCGTTGCAGTCGTCGTTGTCTTCTCTCTTCGTCTTTTCCTGCTCCTCCTTCATCTTATCCTTTTTTCTTCTTCATCCTTATTCTTGATAATTAAAGAATTCTTGAAAATTAAGAATTAACTCCTATCCTTATCAACCAAGTCCTACTTCTTAATCATCTCCTCCATTTTGTTATACTTCTTACTCTATTTAGCAATTTGTATTTCTCTTCCTTTTCTTCTCTCCTCCAGTCCTACTTCTTAACCCCTTTTCAATAATTTTCTCTCACTTTCCTTCATCATCTCTATCGACTCAATCATCTTCAACTTTTATTATTATCAGGAATCTCCACCACTCTCCAATTTCTCCACTCCACTGTCGTCTCGTACCCGCGAAACAGGTGAAGTGCCTGTATCTTTTAATGTACAGCACTTCACCTGTTTCGTGGGCACTAGCCGCCAGTGCTCCACCCATCATTTTGACACAATCATCTTCTTATTTTTCCTTTCTATCATTTACTTTCCTTATCTCTGCTGGAAAGCAACATCCACCCAGCTTTCCTTTAATGCCTAATTCGTGATTATCTTCTTCTATTCTTAATTGCCCTTCCGTGATTTTCCATTTTCCTTTGCCATTTTTCATATTCCACTTCCTCCAGCTGTCTTTTTCCAATTCTTCTACATTTCTCCTCTTTCTAGTGTCCCCCGCTTTCAAGGTTTTCTCATCATTTAAATTTTTCTCTGCTTCTTTTTCATCCATCCATTCCTCTTTCTTTCTTTTCTCATCTTTATCTTCTCTTCCAGGATTCACAAATCCAGTTTTCATTCACATCCTGCTGTTTCGTCTTCGTCCCCCCGCTCCTCCTTTTCTGTCCTTATCCCACCTTTCTCTTATCCTCCAGCATTCTCTACTTCCTACCACTGGCGGCTCGTGCCCACGAAACAGGTGAAGTGCTTTTTCGTGGGTACGAGCCGCAAGTGTTTCCTTCTGCTTCTTCGTCTTCCCTGATCACTATCTTACTTCTTTTTCATCATTTTTCTTCCTTTATTATCACTATTTTCCTTTTTCCTTTATTCTCATTCTTTTCCTTCTTCCTCTATACTCATTTTGCTCCTTCTTTCTCTACTACCACAGAAGGAGGAAATTTCGTCTATTATCATTTTTCTTTTTCTTCCTTTTACATGCTTCCTCTCTCGTGTCTATCTCAGGTCAGTAGGAAGGCGTGTGTATGTAATTTCGAGTTAAGTTGCACTCATGCGAAATTACACGTTTTCCATACTATGTATGAGCTGATAGATAAGGTTACAGGGTGCAGTCCAGTCATCCGGCCCACACCTATCGCTTCCAGCTGATCCCTAGATGGTCAGCAATTTGTTGCACCAATCAGCTGCTTCATCTTTCTACTTATTTTACTCCTACCACTTTCTTATTCTTGGTCTTATTCATCCTTTCAATTTTTAATCAATTATTCTCAATATTTCTACTTATACATATTCTTTTTTGCATTTTTTTTATTAACCATTATTTTTCAATAATATCTTGATTATAATCATCTTTCTTTTCAACTTCCACTGGCGGCTCTGTATCGACGAAACAGGAGAAGTGCCCGTATCTTTCACTGTAGAGCACTTCACCTGATTCGTGGGCATGAGCCGCCACTGGAGTCTTCTTGCTCCTCATATCGTTTTACTACTTACTCCTTTTTCTGCTTTTCTCCAAAATTAATAAAAAATAAAGCAGACTGATAATCAACTGAATTTGTAAATTTGATAATCCTTGTAAATTCTCTTTTTCATACTACATCTCAATTAATTTGTCTAAGAACCTTCTAGATATTAATAATCTCGCTCTCAATTTCTCGACTGTACATTAATTTACCCTTCACATAACTACAACCCCCTTATTCTGAATCTCCCAGAAGTAGGAATTTTTCAGCACCTCAAAAGCTCCATCATATGTCCAACAGTTAACATAAGTCCATCATAAGTTCAATATTCTATTTACATCTTCCAAAATATGTATGTTAAGATAATCATCATAATTATGACCTTTTTATATATTTTTCAAGTTTCAGGCGAATGCCATATACCTATGAATATTTATATATCGAATGTATGGTTGGTTTCTTAATTTTAAAGTTCAAAGTATGAATAAATACTTTGATTATTCTAAACCCACTGCTTAATGCACTTCTACAATTCTATCACATCTTAATCAAATCAAGATTTATTGCAGTTTCTAATCAACTATCCCATAAACTCAGGCAATAATTCAACTACTGCCAAATAGTATGTCCAAGCAAAGAAGACATTCAGGCAAGTTGGGAAAATGACTCCATCTCGTCCAATATCGATTCAAAAACTATAAATTTGATGTTAAGTTGTAGAGTGGAATATTTTGTACAATTCAAGATCAAATAATTGTTGAACCAATATTGACCGAGATGTTGTCATTTTCCCAACTTGCCATAAGGTCTTCTTCGCTTGGACAGACTATACCACATATATTTGAACACTATTCATTACACATTCCACAAATGCTAACCAAGAAATCAACTTGCAAACGTGTTCATACCATGCAACCGTACCGCACTAATATTATTATTTATTACTGCAATTTATTACAATATTCCTGCTAACAGATAATCACGCAGTAACCACTAAATAACTTATGCTATTGGAGTGCATCCATTTTTGGCATGTGCACAGGCAGATAGATAGATAGTGAACAGTATTGGTATATCTACACTGAGAAATGGCCGATCATAAATCATATAAGTGCAGAACGCTCTTTGACATATCCGCGATTGGAGCAGGCGGATGAAGAAGAAAAAAAATAAATATGTAAAAGAGTGAAGGGAAGGAGTGGAAGGAGAAAAAGAATAAGAAGAAAAAGAGTGGAGGGAAGGAGGAGTGAAAGAAGGAAGAAAAGAGAAGAAAAGGAAGAAGAAGGAAAGAAGAAGAAGAAGAAGAAGAAGAAGAAGAGAGAAAAGAATAAGAAGAAGAAAAGAGTGGAGGGAAGGTGGAGTGAAGAATAATAAGGAAAAAAGAAGAAGAAGAAGAAGAAGAGAAGAAGAAGAAAGAGAAAGAAGAAAAGAAGAAAATGAAGAAGAAGAAAAAGGAAAAGAGAAAAGAAGGAGAAGAAGAAGAAGAAGAAAGAAGAAGAAGAAGAAGAAGAAGAAGAAGAAGAAGAAGAGAAGAGAAGGAGGAGATAAAGGAGAAAATGATAGGAAGAAAAAGTGGTGGGAAGGACGAGTGGAGAAGGAAAAAACGAAGAAGAAGAAGATCATGATGAAGACGAAGAAGATGAAGGAGATAAGGAGAAAAATAATAGGAAGAAAAAGAGTGGAGGGAAGGAGTGGAAGAAGAAAATAAAGAAGAATATGATGAAAACGAATAAGAAGAAGAAAAATAAGGAATAAAAGAAGGAAGAGATAAAAGAGAAGAAGGGATAGCAAGATGAAGGTAGAGGCGTGCTGTACAGAATTGTATGCACCGTATGCATTGGCGTTATTTATGGCAGCCGCGGGAGTTTTGAATTTTCACGCAATACAACTTCAAGCAGGACAGAGAATTACAGCGAAGAAAATTGTAAGTTGATGTTAATGATTGTTAAAGTGCATACAATCACCTTACACTATATATCTTAAGATTATACTGTATCTATTTTCCCACTAAATTGACTTCAAGTGTAAAAGTAGAGATGGAAATCTTCACTCTTCATCTAACTAATTTGCTAAAGTTTTTTAAATTTATTGATAACACTTCAATATTCTCTTCCCTTTACTTCTCCTATCCATTCTCTATCACTCACTCCTACATGAAATACTATAAAAAATTGGAATCTACGAAACATATACTAATATTCAAACTATGTTTTCTATAACCATTGATTTACTTTTTGAAACTTTTCTACTTTTACTACCCTTTCTGTCATTCCTCTACAATCCAAGTTAATTCACTCTCTTTCGATGTGTTTCAATCTCTCTCCACCATTCTACTTCATCTTAAACTTCTATTCTTCAGCGATCTTCTCTTTCTACAATGATTCTGTAATATACTCTCCATTCTTTGACATTCTAATGCTCTAATATTATTCATTAGATAATAGTTGGTTGCCATGGCAAAATTGTGATGTGGAAATTTCGTGCTCCAAAGTTTTTCAAAATTTAATAATTTCCGATATTGGATAAGTGCTTCAAGTGTTATTTCTGTGTTTGTCTCTATGAAATTTGAAAAAATTCACCAAAATTCCAATAACTTTTTTTATTATCATGAACTACCATAATAATTTCCCATCATGGGAAATTGTGGTTATGTCGGCTGTGGAACTTCTTCGGAACTCCCCACAAATAAGCCATACGATAATAATAATAAGATAATTATGCGTTATATCTTTAGAATTGTACTCTATTCTACAACTATTCTAACTACGATACTCACATTCATTCATTCTATAATATTATTTCATTGGATCTATATTCTAAGTCTCTTATCTTCAAAGTACTACTCTTTTCATTTTCTTTTCAATATACTATCGTTCATTACCATTCCTTCTCTATTTTGTATTTACCTTCCCAAAACCCAATACAAAATTCCTAAAATATATCCTCGATTCCTTGATATTATTGAGCTCCAATCTTCGATATTCTACTGTATTCTACTGAGAACTTCTACTCTTTTAACTCTAACCACAATAATTCTATAATATTCACCCTCTACTCTAATATTGCTTTGCTACTCTACTTCTTCACTCTATCTTCTTTGCTGTAATACTATAATCTCCTACTATACCCACAATAATTCTATAATATACTCTGGCGCATTCTAATACCTTGTGCCCGCTGGCACGAGACTGCTTTTAGTGGAGCACAGGTTGCAATCCGTATCCGCTGCACTCTCACGTGATTTATGAGCAATCAGATTAATTTCAGTCACAGCTTCGCCCTCTACTGCACCCCTCCCCAACACCACCCTCACCCAGACACCACAATTTACCCCCCTCCCTTCCCTCAACATCCAAACACCTAGCCGGGTCATTTAAGATAACACACGCTGCTCGCTTTGAATTATTATTAATCCGGTGAGTGTGCGTGCGTGAATACAGAGCATCAGATTGTCTCTCTCTTTTACTTTCTCTCACTGCATTTCATACTCTCTCAATAAAGGACAAGCCCCAAGAATGGACATTTTTATGTCCAAACTTCGCCTTTTCATTTAGATATTTCAATGTACAACAAGTAAGATTGCAAGCAGGTAGCATATTGTTTAATTTTTGCGTTCATATGTAACCTCTCTCGTTGAATAGATGATAGAATAACTTGTAAAAATTGTAGTGTTAAATATCGAAATGAGTGTGAAAGTTATAAAAATGATAGAATAATTAGATTTCATTACAACTCTCGTGATCTAGAAACTAAGCATAAATATTTTGTTGCTATCTAATAAAGAAATCCAATCTAGCCTAATCTAATCTAATGAATACATATTTCTGTATGGTTCTGATAGACACTCTTACTGTCTTGAATATTTCATGCTTTCTCACTAAAAACCTATTTCTTTATGATTCTGATAGACTCTCTCCCCGCACTCTCTCTCATTTATCTCAAATATATATTATTTCTATCAAAGCTCTTTCTCACCATTTTTTCAGAGACACCCTTTCTATAAACACCTGTTGAGTAGTTGTGGGGGTGATATTATGGTTGTTATCCACATTAAATGAAGAGACAAGATTTTGTCAAACCACTGATTTATTAAAATATTAAAATGAATATTAGTAGTTTGACAATATCAAATTTTTTCATTCAACTCCATAATCAATCTACAGAGTCCACAGTCTCTGTAACCCTCCCCTACTCTTTTTCATTTTCTCTCACAATGTATTTATAAAATCGGGATTAGTGTGGAAGAGGGCCGGCTGCGCCCTAACCTCCCCCTACCAGGTAAAAACAAAGGCAGCGAATCTATCATCTGTACCGGTTTATCACAATAACTATTTTGTAACTTTTCAAAAACCTGAAATTTGAATCTATCTCCTCTATTTGTCAATGCCCCTTGTCACTATCAATAACTCTTTCTCTGACTCCCTTCTCCCTCTTAATTTAAAATATTTCAAGTCCTCTCTCTCTTTCTCTCTCCTGTTCGTGATTGAGTTCTGTTTATGACTGCGGGTCGTGTGTGTTCCCCCCTCCCCTCCTTCCCACCAAAAACAAACATTAAATCACATCCCACTATTTAATACCTGAAGCAACTATAGGATGTGTCATAAAATAAACTGAATTATTCTCCTGTATTTTAGTATGCACGTTAACCAGTTTGCACTCGAACCTGTATCGATAATCTATAAATCGAGTGAAATGCTTTATTCCAGATGAATCAAAATTGAATTTGGGATGGAATTTGGTACGATATTGAAATCGATACATGGAGCAGTAAAATAATAATCTTATTTAAGGAGAATGTTGAATTTGAAAGTATCAATACACTGTATTAGGTTCTAATTCACTCGTTAGTATAAGATACACGTATATTATAAGTTAGTTTATTATATTAAGTCATTATAAGTTATTATTTATCCATTTACAAGAAATAATAAACTTATTGGCTAAAAACACAGACTAACGTCCATAACGTCTTTATACCAAATTTTTACAAATAATAAGTTCGAAACTAGGTTATATTTTCTCGCAGCACTTTCAAAAGAATTTATAGTCGAGGAGGAACACCATACTATACAAATGTATTATATTATATACTCGTTAGTATAAGAAACGTGTTAAACGCATGAAAAGTATTGTGACGCCGTGTCTTCTCATCTTGCAAAAACTAGAACTTTATCTACCATGTTGTATTGAAAAATTTTTAGTTTCCATTCTCCTTTATACTTTCAATTTCTTCGCGCATGTAACGATTTCATTTTAATGTTAGTCGAACTTTCATTCATCTTTCGAACATTTATTTATCGACATAATAACACAAATCATAACATAATTATGAACTAGGATAAAAAACCTTGGCTAAGCCTGTACTATTTCAAGTGGTTCAAACTATAGAGACTATATTATCTGATTATAAACTAATTACCACTGGCGGCTCGTACCCACGAAACAGGTGAAGTGCCCGTATCTTTTACTGTACAGCACTTCACCTATTTCGTGGGCACGAGCCGCCAGTGCTGATTACACAGTCTCTATTATAGTACAAACTATGTGTAGAGGAACCCCAGATTCAGAAAAAATATTACTGTAATGGGGAATGATTCTCGATGAATTATAATGTATAAACGAGGATAATAAACCAGAATAACTCTCACTAAAATCTTAGTGTATCTTAGGCTGAGGCCGCACTGCCAGTTGGTAGAGCCTGGAGGGTGGAGGGTAGTTAGTAAATCTATAAAACACACACACCATCCACAGTAATACATCGTATGAATGGTATGTGTTCAGCCGCCATCTTGAAATTCTTAAAAATGGACAACATAACCTCAAAAAACAGAATGATGTCATACCATTCATACGATGTGTCGATGTATTACTGTGGATGGTGTGTATGTTCTATAGATTTACCAACTACCCTCCACCCTCCAGGCTCTACCCACCGGCAGTGCGGCCTCAGCCTTAGAGACTGGAATCATCACTAGTGTATCAGACTGATCAGAGCTACAAATACTGTATGTTAGTGAGTATACAGTGTCTATAATCACCACCATTGAAATCACAAATAATCTTTTGAAAGATTGATGAAGTAAAACGAAGAAAAGCGTGAAAAATTAACATTTTCTAGCAGAAAGTCTCAATAAAATATCGAAATCCAGCACTTGCATTTTTTCACACTCTTGAATCAACAAAAGACTTCAGCAGTTCGACATTGGATTTATAATATGTACTATATCCATATGTTAACATTTTTTCAGCAATATTGAGAAATAAAGCACTGAAAATACGCTTTAAAAACGCTCAAAATCAGACAAAATTTCATCGCTTGCTTATTTAGGGCCAGAGAGTAATGGAAGCGATAAAATTCCAGGCTGAACATAGTCATAGTGATAAATGTAAATGTCAGCGTTTTATAGTCGCGTTTGAAAGCGATTGAACGCGTGCGCGAGCAACCGATAAGCACGCTGAAATAAAAGATGCGCACTGAAAGCCGTTGACATAGTCTGTCCAAGCAAAGAAGACATTCTAGCAAGATGGGAGGATGACTCCAGTTCGGTCAATATTGGTTCAAAAATTATAAATTTGGTCTGAAGTTTTAGAGCAATATTTTTTCTACAATTTGAGACCAAATTCATAATTTTTGAACCAATATTGACAGAGTTGGAATCATTTTCCCATCTTGCCAAAATGTCTTCTTTGCTTGGACAGACTAGCACAAGTTTTATGGCTGCTGTTACACTGTTATCAAGACGGACTTTTCGGCCAAACTCACTTTCGATTATAAAATAAAATACTGTTTGATGACAGTATTATATGTGGAGATAACCACATATAGCTGACTGGACTGGGCTTGTAAAAGTAGTCTTGTGGTACAAGAACGATAGGAAAGATATTAGGCTTGTTTTATAGGAGATACAATTGGCAAGATTTTAAAATTTAAAGAAACTCTAACGGGTATATTGAATGACAGTACATACTAATGATACTCAATAATGATAATTAATGTGAATATCCTCCTCTCACATATGAAACAGGATAATATTTAAAGCACTCGTGAGATATTTAGAGCACTCACTGTTCGTGACTCTAGCTTGCATCTTACTCATGCTTTAAAGGGTCTCATTATACAACCGTTGCATTAACTACTATTATAAGAAAAACTTAAATATTTAAGCCTATAGTGATCATTTCCAATGTAAATTCCCAGTTTACAGATTCAACTGACACAAAATAAGACAGATTATGATGACAAAGCGTTTGACCTCAACGCTAAACAGCAAAAAAGATCCAATTTCCAGAATTGATCTTCTGCCGAATTATTGACCCAGAATCAAGTTTACGCCGTTCAGACGGTTGGCTTGTTTTTATGTCTGTCTGAGAAGAAAAAGTCTAGGAAGATGGAGAGGAATAAAAATTAAAAAGAAAAACAAGTCTACCAGATAGCAGCAGTTGGACGGTGTCCAGAAGTGATCGTGGCTGGTGGAGCGGGTGCCAAAAATTTAGGCGATTGGCGAGAGACTGTTGGTAAACCTCAGCTCTGTCAGGACAGTCTGAAGCTGTCTTCGAGAGCTAAAAAGTATAGCTGAGGTAACTCTCGTATCAATGTACTCTCGCAGACAGCTTGCTGACTATCCTGATAATCCTGAGAAATAATGACAATCATTCAACAACCGCCTTGAATTTAAGCACCACCTATAGCCAATACCATCCGATCCGAATTTTATTCTCTACGTCACAAATCGAGATTTTCGGAACAGTGTGTCATCAATTTACTATGAATCGCACGTTTATTCACTTTGTTTTGAACGTGAATAATTAGATACAGTGCTCATCTTAGCAGCAATACACATTAACAGATTATCATCAACCCCGTATTTCAGAAATGTGTGGTTTGATGAGAGTGTGAACTACATAAAATAGCAGTTGATTCATATTCATGTTACACAATATATCTTTGGTTTCAAGCACTTCGATGCAATCAATTAGCCTACTAATCATCATCTTAGGATTAAGAGCATTTATTTATTTATTAATTTTATGAACGAAAATAGAAAACAAGAGCAGATGTTTTGTCTTCAATTCAATAGAACGAATTGAATTCAACGAATCAATCTATTTTATCATTTTCCTATTTTGAAAATATAAATACTGTATACAATTTATCTGATACATACTATCTGTAATCATAGATAGAGTATTGTAGTATATACAGGGAAAATATATATAGAGTATATAAATATATAAGTATATAAATAGTATATAGAGTATAGTAATACAGGGAAATCTACAATACTCTCTTGATATTCACTAAGCTCCTCACTGGACGGAGGCAAGTATAATTTGTCCAAGCATAGAAAACATTCTGGCAAGATAGACAACTGACTCCAGTTCCGTCAATATTGGTTCAAAAATGATAAATTTTGTCTCAAATTGTAGGAAACATTCTAATTTGGGACCAATACAATTTATAGAGGTCAAGTGTAGTACAATTCCCTGGTACTACAATGGACATTATTGATATTAAATTATTTAGTAGATGTCTAGTGTAGCATCGTAGATGTAGTATTCCAGGTGAAGTATCATTTTATATCACATAGTAGTGTAAGCATCGTAAGATGCAGTAGTACTCTAGTGCTGGTGATAGTAAATGGGAGCAGACCCTGTAAATAATATAGCACCAACGTAGTATCGGAGCAAGAGGTGTCTTGAATCATTTGGGAATCGCTCTCTCTCTCTAGTCGCCCCCCTCCCGCACCCGCTATAGTCTGGTCGAGAAAAGAAGACATTTTGGTAAAATAATTAAACGCCTCTAGCTTGGTTAATATTGCTTCAAGAATTATAAATTTTGTCTCAAATTGTAGGAAACATTCTGATCTTCAAATTGAGATCAAATTTATAATTTTTTTTACCAATATTGACCGAGCTGGAGTAATTCTTCCATCTTGCCGAAATGTCTTCATTGCTCGACCAGACTATACCAAAAACCTTGAAAGCTACAAGTTCAGATTCTATCATTTCACTTCAGATTAGGATTAATATTTCATGAGTAATGCAAGAAGTTATGTCAGCGGTCGGCCGCTTTATTTATAAACTAGATTTTTACGCTGCCTGGACCGGTTTCACTTGACCACAGTCAGGTTTCTGACTTTTTTATCGACTATTCCAGCGCTATTTTTAGTATTCGTGCTAAGTCACTGGCGATTGCTCTATCCTGTTATATCTATAAGTTTTATGATCTAGTACAGATCGGGGATGAAAGTGAAGACTAGAACTGGTAAAAATTGATAGATTACAATCAATATAATGATTATTATATTGGGGAATCATAAATTTGTATACCTACAATACTGAATTGTAAAAAAAGTTTCTTTTGGAGAGAATACATCATGTAATGATTTGATTTACGAATAAACTCCTCTGGATATGTTGTCCAGTATCCAGATAAATTATTAGACGTGTAGCATAAAGTTTATTCACACTTAGGCCTTCATTGCTATCCATGACTAGATGAGTGCTGGTAGTCATAAGTTAGCACAAGTAGTCAATAAGCACACTTCAAGAATAGGTATCTGAACTTGGATTCTGATTCTAGCTATCTGATGCTGGTATTGTACTCAAGGTATTATAGATTGGTATTATCATCATTTTCAATAAATGTTCACAGTGCAATTTTCAAGAATTTCTTCACAGTGCATGAATTCGATTGCTCATGCAATGACACTTGAACAACTTTTCTTGCATTAAAGCGTTGGAAAGGACGCTTTTAGCATTTTCCCAACAAAACAATTTTGAAGTATACACTAGTAATTTCGAACATGTATTCAATACCCAACAAATTTTGGATTTTGGAAGACCAATTTTGAAAAACTTTTGCAACAGCTTGCACCAACATTGTCCAAAACCAGAAAATCCCGAAAATCTACTACAAAACGCAGAATGAGTCGAGAAAAAATTATAAAAAATCATGACCCTGTGTCTCGTAGGATGTAGCTAAGTATCATTTATTCATAATTTAGACAAACCACAAACATGTTTCAACACATATGGTTACACTGGAAATTACACACTAGGCACTGAAACATGTGCTTTGTCTAAATAGAATTTGGAGAGTTAACTATAAGCGTCTACCAGTAGCAGTGCTTCACCGTTAGTATAAATACTGCTACGCTCTGTACGTTAAGTTTTAGTTTACCAGAGATTGATAATGGTGTAACAACCGAAACCGGTATCTCGATTTTCTAATAAACCAGTGGTTTGACAACATCTTGTCTTTTCATTTATTGGTTAACTACAATTTTCAGTTTTCATTATTCAAACATATTTTTGCCTCTCCCAGCATGTTTTAGTTGACATCCATAAAAATTTCTAAAAAATTGTAACTCCATCAAAAACACGTCATCGTACTGTGTTTGAGAAGGCAATAGTAAAGGTGCAAAGCACAACTACTATACCAGACACCAAAATCACTGGCGGTTGACAAATGTTTGTTTTCACTTCTAAGCTCTTTCAGGACGATTTGATAGCGCTCAGCAAAAGCCAAACAGTGTAGCTGAGGTACCTCTCGACTGGTTGAGCTCCTGCAGACCGCTCTCCCACCGTTCTAACAGAGGTGAGAGGTACAACAGTCATTAGCTATCCGCCAATTTCGATGGAACCTTCTAGGAAGAGGGCTGGCTGTGAGTGAATTGTGCCAGACAAGAGGAGTGGGCGGGGGAGGGGGCAGAGTTTGATGAGGGGGTGGGGGAGGGGGCAGAGGCACAGAATGTCTAGCAATCAGCGAAGTTATGCGGGAGTTCAGAAATAGCGTCCCCCACCCCCTACCATACACCCCCCCCCCCCGCAAAACTACCAGACACCTTGTACTCTGTGACAAATACCCTACTGAGCATCCAGACTTCTTCATTTTTTCATATTATGGAAGAATGGTTGAAGTTATGAATTATCATATCAATATAATCTTTTCATAGTGTTTCCTTTAATATGTTTATTTATTCATTGAAAATGACTATAAGTAGTCGAAACATGTAATGCACTAAAAAATTATTGAAAAAGGGTACTGTGATTATTATTTAAAATTAAAAAACAATTTTTTCATAGTACACAATCATAATAATGTTGAGGATCGGAAATCAGGCATAGCCCTCACTATTTCGAACCCAATTTTTCTCTAAATTATAATTATTATTATTATTCTCTTATGAAATGTAATACCTAATTTATAATTTTTTATACAAAAATGAGCCTATAGTTGTACATAGGTGACTGTAAAAAGCTAATGTACAAAACTGCTCCTCTACAAATTTTTACAAAAGTCAAAAGCAACGTTGACTGTTCAACAATATCTGATTATCCAAACTTTTCTATTGTGAGAGATGATCGTTAACAGGGAATAGTATTAGAGATGTAATTAGAAAAGATAAAATCTGTAATGAAAAACTGAATTATTGATAACACACAAAAAATAAAGTAGTTTAATGGTTGACTGCACTCTCTTCTTTGGTCGGCTCTCTTCTTTCTACCCTCTTTTGACTGTATTCGACCTATTGGGGGGATTTAAATTACTGTTGTTGAAAAGATAAATTTTGTTCATGGTACTTTACATTGACATGTTAGTATAGTCTGTTCAAGCTAAGAATAGCCTCTGGCAAGATGATAAAATGACTCCAGCTCGATCAATATTGGTTCAAATATAGATTTTGTCTCAAATCATAGATCAGAATGTTTCCTACAATTTGAGATAAAATTGATAATTTTTGCACAAATATTGACCGAGCTGGAGTTATTTTCCCATCTTGCCAGAGGCTCTTCTTTGCTTGGACAGACTGCCAGTAGCGGTTGACTATGAAGTACAAACTTCTGAAGAGAATCCTCATCACTATATACAATAAATAAGATAAGAGAGTGATAAAAGGTGGTAGTGAGGACAAAGAAACTGAGATTCAATATAATCATAATTAAAAAAATGCAAGGTGCTGACAAGCTTGATCTCCAATCAACAATGTCTAACAATTCTTGAGTGATGGAGGATCACTCAATCTTTATTCACTTCAGCAACTGGAACCTCGAGTTTCTCCAAGTGTATAAAACCACTCATGGTGCTGTTAGTCATGCTTTCAAACCCCAAAGTTTATTGTTTGAAACTTTTTGCAATTTTCACCACTTTACAACAAACAAAAATCATTCCAAACATAGTTGCCATTCAATATCGTCCAAACAGCAGAACAAAAAATACTGTTCAAAGTACTTTGAAACTTGCACAAAATACTTTTTGAAAGAGTAATTTGTTCATCAGCTGTGAAAGGTGGCGGTTCACATAATGAAGGCCCTTAATCCTGGTCACATGTGACGTCACAAAAGGTCACACACGAGCTGGTCAGGCGACAGGAATTTAATTTGGCAAAGATTTCAAAAGTAATTACTGTCAGCAGGTTGAAGAGACCGAACGGTGGACTGAAAGGGTCACTTCAAGGTTTCCAAAGAGCATTTTCGCACAAATACTCCATCTCCTTTTTCTTATTTTCTCCTTCTTTTTCTTCTTCTTCTTCTTCTTCCCATCCTTCTCCTTCTTAACTTCTTCTTGTTCTCCTCCTAATTTTTCTTCTTCTTTTCCTTCTTCTTCTTCTCCTCCTCCTTCTTCCTCCTTCTTCTCCTACTTCTTGTTCTCCTCTTTCTTCTTTTCCTACTTCTTGTTCTCCTCCTTCTTGTTCTCCTTATTCTTGTTCTCCTCCTTCTTGTTCTCCTCATTCTTCTTCTTTTCCTCCTTCTTCTTCTCCTCTTTCTTTTCCTCCTCCCTCTTCTCCTACTTCTTGTTCTCCTCCTTCTTGTTCTCCTCCTTATTCTTCTTCTTCCTCTTCTTTTCCTCCTTCTTCTCCTCTTTCTGCTCCACCTCCTTCTTCTCCTCCTTCTTGTTCTCCTCATTCTTGCTCTGCTCCTTCTTCTTCTTCTCCTTCAACACCTTCTCCTTCCCCCCCTTCTTCTTCTCCTTCTCGTTCATTCCATTCTCGTTTTTCTTCTTCATCTCCTTTTTCTTCCTTTTCTTCTTCTGCAATCACGTTATTCGACTAACAAAGTAACCTCTTAATATAATTACGCCCAATTCCTCCATTTGCCTAAACGAAGTGGAAATCTGACCAACGGTGAGAAGGAGAGAATTATACGGAAACCCTTGAAGAGCGAGAGAGAGAGTGTAAGAGAGAGAGAAAGAGAGAGTGATTCTCAGGATACAGGAACCATTCATCAGTATCATCTCATTACCTTCAACGTCAAGAAGTGCACTAATTCTAATCTATTGCTCGGGCCTGAGAGCAGATACCGTTAACACCAAGGAGTCAGAGTAGTAGACGTCCGATTTTCAACTTTTCAATTTAAGTAAGTCGAGTAAATTGATCAAGAGATAGGCTGGACTTTGTAATGAATGCTTTCAAGAGGCGAGTCAGGATTAATTCTGACTGAACAGTCAAGTCCTATCACGGATAAACTCGAGAAAAATACCAGCCAAAGCTGGATCTAAACAATTATTTTATATTTATATCCTCAATACTATAATTCCGTTCTATATTCACTCCAAGATTGATCAATATTTAACAATGATTCAACTCAATTCAACTTTATTAATGCACACAAAAATTGATGTGCTGTGATATTTGAATTTTGGCAAAAACTGAAAAAAGGTTAGTGCTGTAATGTTTGAATTTTCCAATTCAATTGTGAGACGTTAGGAATTAACTAGGTACTCATCCTATTAGAATTTATGGTTAAAGAGGTAAATGACTTTAGAACCTAGTAAAAAATCAGGAATACAGTTTATCGGAAAAGATGTTATTTAAAATTGTACCTAAGCTGTAACCAAAATTCCTAAAAGATAAGTGATAGAATCCAGAAGTCTCACAATATGTGTTCCTATTTGGGATTCTTCTCTTTAAAAGTTCATATTATACGCACTGGCGACTCGTGCCCACGGAATAGGTGAAGTGCTGTACAGTAGGAGATAGGGGCACTTCACCTGTTTCGTAACCATAATTATGTTGATTGTTACTCATCGGAAATTCAATTAATCTAGGACGACATAGTCCATCACAATTCAATTCATATGTCAATTTCACAAGTCAATTTAGCAATGGGAAAGATATTTTATTTTTACAAAATTACAACAAATTCATGCAACTAATTATAAGAAGCGCTAGAGTCAGATTACACACAAGCCAATCATATTCAACCATAAAAGAATAAAGAAATTTGGCAGGAGGAGTTCAATGAGATCTCAGAATCAGCTTTATCAAATTACTTCATCTATGGTGCTCAATTATTATGATTGACTTTAGTTTAATTGGTTCGAGACTGGATACTGAAAATTAAAATAACATGCAAACCAAATCAATTCCAATTTATTATCCATTATAATCTCTCTTTGATTATAAAAAAATGTTATTATCATAATTAATTGATTTTGAATTTCGAGGGATACATTTGTTATAAAAAAACTAGAATCTATCATAGCCACATATCAATTGACTGGAGATAGGGGTTTCTGTTGTCAAACCAATCTCTGTTTTGTTGGATCAGAGTTTACTACAAAGTACAAGGTTTTGAATTCCAAAATGTACTTTTGTTTTTATAGCAAATAAAGTTTCTATCAACCTACTATCAATCAATTAATAGTAGTCACTAAATTAAAAAAAGCTATCACCAATTTTATTGAAAAGTTGTGAAAATACTGACATGTTTCCATGGGCGGCGCATGAGGCGGCATGAGCCCCGTGGTCGGGGCGGCGGAGGCGGAGACACGAGGAGTCGTGGGCGGCGGCGGAGGAGGGGCGGCAGTAGTAGTGCAGTTGTTGTTGTTGTGTGCCTGCCGCCTAGGGCGCACGCTGCCGGGGGCGGCGGGCGACAAGGACAGTAGGAGGGGCGGCGCCGCCAATACGAGGCAAGCGCAGGCGACAGCTCGCCAAGGGGGCCAAAAAACCGGCAGCCACCACCACCAACACACTTCGCCTCTAAACACTTGGCTGCAGCTGCTGCCTAGTCCCGCAGCGTATGCACAACTACCTGTACAATGCACTTCTGCTGCTAGTTATCTACTTATTTATTTACTAACTGCTGTTAATTTTATTTACTAACGGCTAACTACTACTAGTGGAGCAGCTGCAGCGCCCGCACGCCCGCGCACGGCCACCCGCCCGCCACCCTCCTTCTTCGTCTACTAGGCCTACTGTGCGACACGTCCATATTATCAGCTACACACAAACACCTGCAACAAAAACAAATTAATATTACTACAAAGAAATAGAGTGATGGATTATTTTCTATCAAAACCAACAAAATGTAAGATTTGCAGAAAGTAAAGTTTGCACAATGATAGGTGTGAAATATGACTCATTCTAGAAAAATACTACCTTTTCAATTTTGAACTCCAGTTAAAAACGAGATATTTTTAAATATTACCTATTCGTGTAGGGCTACTATGATTACTTGTATATTAGTAAATAAAAATACCCATTTAAGGGTTCAAATTTTATTCACTAATATTCCTTTAATAATAGAAGATATCATATTTACACAATTATAGAACATTATTTCAACACCAAGAGTGGGAATCATGAGTGAGACAAACAAAAGAAGCAAATTCACAGTAACATGGATTGGAAAAGTATACAAAATACAATACTATATTTGTGTAAATGTTTTTTTTGTCTAGATCTAGAAAATATATTATTTTCTTTGTACACTTGTCCAAAGTACTGTAGTATTAGATGTTGAGTATGCAGTAAGAGTAATAGTAAGCAGAGAGAATGGAACTAAATTTGATGGTAAAAGGATAGAATTTATTATGATTTATTATGTTTCCCATTGAGTTTCTTGTGACAATCAAGACACAAAAATGTATTGGCTATTTTATCAACTCATCCATGTATTCCACAGTATTAATTCGAGGTTTGTAATTTTTCTAGTGACTATGATCTTATTTATCATGAAGAGTGAAACATTAGTCTTGAAGAGTCACCTCTCTCATTTTCACTCCTTCACAAAATAAATCAAACAGACAATTATATTGTGTACAGTATTGAATTGCACTTGTACTGTGTAATGCTACACTTGCTATTGTGAAATTCAAGTGGAATAACACGTTCACCAGACCATCAAGTCTGAACAATGACTGCGAGTCGTAAACAAAAAATTCAATACTGGATATCAACTTTGATTTAAAATTTCTAATTTATCAATGAATTGAGGAATATGAATTCCAGAAAAAGCACCAAATAAGATTCAAAATGTAATATTTTAGAATGTTTGCCAACTCTCCTCTTTTTTCTTCTAGCTTTCTGTTGCTTACCTTTCATCTTCTATTTAGTTTTCTTCTGTTTATATTATTCCATTAGAGAAAAATGAGGTTATAATATTTCGAAGTGGAACTACCCCTCGGGTCTTCCCACTATCAAAAGCATACGCTAAATAAATAAATAATTCCATTATTATTTGTAAGCTCATCATGATTTGTTTTTATTTGATATTGATTCTGCATTTCTAGGGATTGATTGTATTTTCCATTCTACCTCGATGTTTCGATTTCAAATACGTATCAATTCTGAAACCTCAATAAATTTTTATTTTTAAAGGCATGTGATATTATGAATTGATTTTGAATAGACTGATTTGAGCGGATTGTATAAACTGTCAGTTTCATTGATACTAGCTGAGTAGCTATTAAATGGAAAGACAAGATAATAAGATATTGTCGAACCACAGATTTATTAAAATCTATATACCGGTATCGGTTGCTCGACAAGTAATCTTTTCATTTAAATATGAATCAAGACCAAAATATCACCTTTACAACTAGAAGGGATACTACCAGATATGCTAGATATAGATATGTAGATATGCTCGTGTTGTACGAAACTGACATAACACAGTAAATCAACTGGAAGTTTTATACTATCCGTGCTATCCTCTCCAAACTTCTCAAAATTCAAAGATCCAGCAAACTAACTTACACCACAGAAAACGTATAAGTTTTATGCAATTTATGCTTATACTGCACACCCATCCACCAACACATAACAAAATTCATCAAACTACCATTTCTTGTTACACAATGATTCGAGATCAACGACATTTCTCCCGTTGTTCCCACATAACTTTCCAAATCCACCAAACTTCATAGAACAACAGTTTCCTGCAGAACAATAGCAGCCAATTTCGGTTAGTCTTCAGTTGTTAAGCCACGTATTTCGGCAACTAAACGGAAACTAAACCAAGTTTAGTTTAGTGGCGGCACATTCAAATCACACAGCATTTCCATACCCACTACATCTACAACGTTGGCATGTGAAAACGTAATATACGCAGCCAGCTACGTAGCGCAATTTACATAATAAATTTTATTGCACTATATAGCATCACAATTCACAAGTTATTAATCTCACCGAATATTCGGACGGTTTTTACGACCCTACAGGTATAGTCTTCCCAAGCAAAGAAGACATTCCCTCAAGATTAAAGAATGACTCCAGCTCAGTCAATATTGGTTCAACAATTATAAATTTGGTCTCCAATTATAGAACAGAATGTTTCCTACAAGTAGAGATCAAATTTATAATTTTTGAACCAATATTGGCTAAGTTGTACTCATTTCAACATCTTACCAAAATGTCTTCTTTGCTTGGACAGACTATTAGAGTAGAACAATCTAACGTGGTTTATAGTTGTTTTAGGGCTTATATAACCCCCAATAACCAACACAATATAATGAAGAACTCCTGTAATAATTTCACCCACAACGTTTACAATCTTGCAGGAAATGTTTGCGTTATCAAAAGATGTTACTCAGTTACATTACTTCATATTTGACCGTAAATTCAATGCACAAAATAATTCAAGTTGTGAAGTTTTCGAACGTGTAATAACACGAGTTATTGTAATAAGTAGTTACAGAACATCGCTCTTGTTATGATAATGAGATGGGGGAATAAAAGTTATAGTTGTTGGTCCCTTGACAACAGAATAAGCATGACAATATAATTTCAACCGAATAACCATAGTCCTACTTGAAATTTTACAATTTAATTAATAATATTTTTCGATTTATCGATTATTTTAGTGTTTCAGATATGCTCGAAAATATTATAATCTCTGTTATGGAGATATCCTATGATTTTGTATTTTTTATAAAGTCACATTCTTGAGCTTTTGTAGCATTAGGTATAGCTTGCTTTGAAACATCAGAATCTAAATCATGTACAATTATCATACATAATTTGGTACATACAGTATTACAATGAAGTATTTTGTTCAAATAAGCCTGATATAAGAGCGAATTCGGTTTTAGAAGGAATAATAAAACAGAAACGAATTCTATGAACAATTTTTTATTTCTCATCATTTGTTTAGTCTTCATCGACTCAATTTTCTGAACAGATAGTTTTGAAACTTTGCAGTTAAACCTACCTTCTCTCACACCCCCTCACCAGTACAAATCCACCCCCCCCCCCCGAGAACTACAAATCTACAACTCACCTAAAAATCGAGTTGGCACAATTCCCATGGCGAAGGAATGGGGGGAGGCGAGTCGTACCATAGTCTGTCCAAGCAAAGAAGTAATTCTGGCAAGTTGGGAAAATGACTCCAGTTCGGTCAATATTGATTCACAAATTATGAATTAAGACTGAAATTGTAGGAAACAATCTGATCTACAATTTGAGGCCAAATTTATAATTTTTTAACCAATACTGACCGAGCTGGAGTTATTTTCCCATCTCGCAAGAATGTCTTCTTTGCTTGGATGGACTGTATCACACACGACACGAGCCTAGATAAGGTCAATCTATTTTTCCATGTAAATCATTCATTTATAAGTGTAATCAATCATCGATGTAGTATTCTCAATGCAGGATTGAGGATAAGTGATATTTTGGAAATTGAAACAAAATGAAAGTTTTGAAAGATTCTGACGTTACATGGATACAATAGCGAGAAATATTTTTAACAATAGGAAAAAATATAATTGTTTCTTCAACACTCCACATTTTTTTCTAGTAATGTCACATTTAAGAAAAAAAATTATGCTGACTGATATTGATATGCTGATATACTGATATTGATATTGTACTCTCAATCTGATATTTTCGATGTTTGCAAAAGGTTTTATTTGTTGAGTTAAACAACTTGTGTTCAATATCTCAAACTCAATAACATAATGTTGAGCTCCCTCATGCACAGCCTATGGAGTATAGATGCCTCTCAATATTCGATTCTATAAGAATGATCAATTGATATCAGAGTATTTGCTCCAATTTATTTAATTCATAATGGTAATGATCACAGAAATTAGAGTAAATACTACTCTATTGTATCCAAAAATTATATTTATAACAAAATCCTATTTATTGTAAAATTCTATTCTAGATTCTATTTATTACAAAACGAAATAGGCGTTTAACATATTTTAATCCCAATTTTTATTTATTTATTCATTTGAAAAATTACAATGAAGGGTAGAAAAACAGACATTAAGTATAAACGTCTCTCCCAAATTTTGATTAAAATATCTAAAATAGAGGTTATGTTCA
Organism: Sogatella furcifera; assembly: GCA_017141385.1. NCBI lineage: Eukaryota > Metazoa > Arthropoda > Insecta > Hemiptera > Delphacidae > Sogatella > Sogatella furcifera. The sequence goes on from CM029549.1 coordinate 7,507,605, forward strand.
AGAGATTTTCAAAAACTTTTCACAATTCACTAATTTTTCACAGCGAAATATTGAAAACTATGATTCAGAATTTTTGAATGTTGATTTTAAAGTCAGAATAAGACCAGAAAATATATAGAAAGATGCTCTCTTTATGCAATATGCTTTATGCAATACTCTCTGGCATCAATCAATATTATTCATGAGATTTTTTCTTATTGTAAACTTTTTGGCCCATTGAAAGTTTATATCCATCTATACTCCTTGATCACTAATAAATTATAATTTAGACATGCCCAAACAATTTAAGATAATCTCCACTATAGTTCCACCATCTTTTGACCCAGACAGTGTGAAATTGAAAGAGAAAGGTTTCAAATTTTGTAGCTAACTCAGACAGAAGAGACCAATGGCCTACGGAGACCGGGAGACTGTTAACCCCCCCCCCCCCCACCACGCACCCCTCCAGTACTACTCGTATCTACGGCATTCAACGATACAACACGAAAATATATGTTTATCATAGAATATTGTACAATATACCTTTATACAGCAGGTATATAATGAAAGCCAGCTATATAAATAGAGTGGTGCATGCAACTATAGAGTATAGCGTTGTAGACGCCCAAACCAGTTTCAACTGCGAAGGTCATAAGCCAGCGTTTACTATAGAATATCTACTGTATAAACAGGTATAGTAATCGTGTTACGGAGCGTACAGACGGCACATGCAGGCAGACAGTCGCGAGATCAGCGAAAAAAGCTATAGTCTGTCCAAGCAAAGAAGACAATCTGGCGAGATGGAAAAATGACTCCAGCTCGGTCATTATTAGTTCAAAAATTAAAAATTTGGTCTAAAATTGTAGATCAGAATGTTTCCTACAATTTGAGACCAAATTTATAATTTTTGAAGCAATATTGGCCGAGATGGAGTCATTTTCCTATCCTGTCAGAATGCCTTCTTTGCTTCGACAGACTATACAAAGATCTGCTGACCGAGGAGCATTATCTGAATGATTTTCTCTCAAATTTCCTAATAATAATTTACAATACAGTACTAGTATTGGATTTATTGTTCATTATTTCCAATTGTTCAATCTCTTCAATTTTGTGTAGCTAGTTTGATTTTGCCAGGAATTGAAAATGAGACATTTAGCAATTCGTTACCAACTTTTCACAATGTTCTGAGGGTAAACATTGAAAATTAGTCGTTATCGATGTTGTAGAATTGTTCCATAATGGATGAGCACACTGATAATGTTGATGTACCTGAATAAATGGTACAATTGACATTATCAGTGTGTTTTATGTCATTATGGTTGACTCGTAAAACTATAATTATATTAGAAAAATATGAGAATACAAAAGCCCCTATAGAAACCCGTCATTCCCAGCATCCCTAACCCAAAATATGTTCAACCTTTCTGATAATACGTCTATTTCTATTCCTTGTATACAGTACTTTATAATAGCATAGCTTCCTTCATAGGTGGATATGGTAATAGGCTTTGGCACAGGTTGTTTTCTAAATTGTTTTTTTATAGCTATAAATTCGATTTGAAACTCTATAAACAGACGTCATAATTTGAATTTAATAGGAAATTTGCCATGTTCTACTTCTTTAGTGAACATTTCACATTGAAAAGTATGAAGATTTCTCGTAGATCAGTGGTTTAATCCCTGACTATCAACAGATAGGTGCAAAAATCGCAAAATTGAAATAACCATAGAACCGATCATTGGTCAGGTGTATTCGGTGACTTCATGGTTGGTTATTTGCGAAATCTTTTCCAAAATTCAATAATGAGAAATCATTAATGAATGTACCAAATGATTCAACAGTAACCCGTGATTCATTCAGGAAGAAACTCACACAATTAACAAGTTACTTGTTTTGTATTTTAGTTCCAAATAAAACTAGAGAGAATAGAATTGGATATTCTTAGAAAGATAATGCTTCAACAAATTATGAATAGAAACAAGCAAACTAGAAAATCGAATTGCTATCATTTGAAATCCTAATTCTTCTCTGAATAAAACAATATTATAGAGAGGGTCCACGTGGAAAGGCTTTTCTAAACTAAGCAACAAACTTTCCAGGCAAAACTGGATTTGGAATTTTCACGGTGATAAATCCTAAACTTGTTACAATAATTCAGAGTTCACAATAAGCCTGTACCCTATTAGACCTATTTCAGCTGGAATCGACCCTGAAGCTGGATTAAGGATTTGAAGTGAAAATAACTCTTTTATAAACTTGTTGAAAGCCTCTGATGTTAGCAAAGCCTACGCATTCTCATTGGAACTTTTCAGAGATAGTACATTTTATGTTAATCTTGTAAATACTGACTGATAGGAAATTTTGATGAGTAGATGGTTTGGACAGCCCTAATAGGAAGTATTGTTAATCCAATTTAAGCGAATATCTTATTATTGATAGAATATCATACAAAATCATAAACTAAACAGTAGACAGATATTCTCATGCAACTCAATAACAGTTAAAAGTACTTTCTCCATGATATAACAATTATTTCATATTTTAAGCATGTTTCTATAATCATCCATAAAAGGAAAAATTTATCAATTAATTTTTGAAATTCAACAGGAATACAAAATATTAAAATCCAAGTTAAATTTTGCGTGGATAAGTTTACTTGGAGATAAGAAGAAAATTGAGTACGCGAATTGGGATTGTTACAGTTTATCAAAAAATAAATATTCAAAGTCGAAGAAAAAATTTAACATGCTATTGATAATGATAAAATTATTATGACAATAATTATGTAGCCTACAGAAGTGTGGAAGAAGGAGGAGAATTTGAACTGGTAGAAATAAAATTTTAAGAATGACTTGATGAATTCACAACTGAAAATTTTAGGGGCTGAAAATTTATTCGAAAATTAGGTGCGAAGAAAACATCAAATGATAAGAAGCATTTGTGTATAGGCCTAATTGTATTTGAAAACAAATCATCGAAAGAGCTCTTCATTTTCACTTTTTCAGTATTGAAAAATCAAACTTCAAACTTGAATATGAAACAATGAATATTCAGTTTGGTGTCAACATATTCTACTTTAGAGACACACATTTCTGTTGTAGGGAAGCTTCATATTTTTCTACTTCAGAGACACACATTTGAGTTAGGGAAGCTTTATGTATTTTTTACAGGGAAATGCGATTCTTCGATACAAAAAGGCAACGCTGGTATATGCAAAGAAGACATTCTGGCAAGATGGGGAAATTTGGGGAAAACTCTAGCTCAGTCAATATTGATTCAAAAATTATAAATACGACCTGAAATTGTATATAAGAATTTTTTCTACAATGTGAAAACAAATTAGAAAATTTTGAACCAATATTGACTGAGCTGGAGTCATTTTCCAATCTTGCCAGAATGTCTTCTTTGCTTGGACAGACTATACTACAATCAGCACATAAATATCGCGTGGGACGCCGAAACGCTGCAAAGGTCATTGACTAGGAATGAACTTCACCAGTCCTCAAAGAGTGTTGTGTAATTTTTAAATTGAAGCGAATCAAATTTTGTGGGTCACAAAAGCGAATTAAACACTTTCAGAAACACTTGTACAGTTTTGATCGTTATTCTTCCATAATCATAGCGTTAAATTCACTACTAAATGCCTACGAAATTTAATTTAAAGGTTTTTTCTTGGGGTTGTGATAATTATTTTGGGGTTTTTTTTATTGAAGAGGAAATAATAATAATAATAATAATAATAATAATAATAATAATAATACTTAGCGGCTAATAATTAGTATTATTATTATTATTTTATTGAAGAGGAAATAGAAGGAATGCAGTAAATTTGTAACTTACAGTATTTCTTACAAATACGTTTGTTGAAAATGGACTAGGAAAAAATCCGTCAATTTCGAATGAGATTCAACCAGGTAAGTTAGCAAACAGTGATAATAAATTATTATGTTTAAAAAGGAAGTGGTATAGAAAAAGAGTAGAAATATCAGCCAATGAGCAAATAATAAGTTTGAATAATAGCAGCCGGTAACCAGTCAACCAGTATGGATAATAATTAATTTAGTGAATATTTATCCATAAAAATTCGTAAATTAATCAGTTTTACAAAATAGAAGTAAGTAACATGGCGCGTTTCGTGAAGGAAGGAATGATAACTGTGAATGACTCGTAAATCACTGGCGGCTCGTGCCGACGAAACAGGTGAAGTGCTGTACAGTAAAATACACGGGCACTTCACCTGTTTCGTGGGTCACCGGTTTCGCCAGTGTTGTAAATGTAACACTTGTGTTGGAAAAAATATTCAGGCTAATTAAAGTTTATTCAACGTTTTTACTATAACATGGTGAAATTTTATTAATGTGAATTGGTCGTTACAGGTACATATTATACTGTATTTTATTCAATGATTATGTAGCCGGTAAAGGGAGACCTACAGTTTGTCCGGAATAATTTCCAAACAGACATTTCGAGTTGAGAATTACATTATTATTAATTCAGAAAAAAACAGAGTTTGAGAGTACAACTTATAGACCTCGCTAGATTTCTACGTGAAACTGATGGAAATCTGTATGGAGCGTGGAGGAAAACATCGCAAACCGAACCAACCAATCAAAGCGCTGCGATTTTAGCTGCTGTCTGGGAAACCTAACCTCCAAAATGAAAAATGAGCTTTTACTGAGATATTTCCACATGAATTGGATTGGAAATCAATGGTATCGCAACTTTTACTCTCGAATTTCACGATAGTCAATGAAAATTCAACAGAATTGATTGTTTTGATAGGATAATGATGAAGTCTATTGACGAAAAATCAATACCCTACTTTGTTACATTGGAGCTTGATAGCTGGGGCTAGCAAACAGAACAGGTTACACTCGTATAGTGTAATTCTCGTTGGAGAATATGAGTTAATTTGAGGTAAAAATTGAGAAAAAAGGTAAAAGTGATTTTAAAAAACGTTTTTCAGAAGTGGTAAGCGAAGCGAGCGAATTCGTTACGAGACCGGCTCTCCGATTGGCTAAATTTAAATACTGCCTCATTTTGCAAGCGAATCGGAGATTGATACGAGCAAGCTGATAGTGATAACGCATATTAGACAACAGCGGCGTTGGAGATTTATTCCTGTAGTTTGAGGTTATGCCGCATGCCACCGGCCGAAAGATACTAAAAATAAATCCCAGAGAAAATGTTGCACTGTGTACGAACTTCGTGTAGTAAAAATACTCCACAAAACGCTCTGGCTCTGACTCACTGTAGAACAGTGGCTAGCACGGAAAGACAGAGTGTCACACAGCCAAAAAGCAACTTACAATCTCGCTTTCTGGCCATACTGATTCGGTTATAAAATGTGCCAAATTTTAATAAATACCATGTCATTATTCACACTTTTCCCTCAAAGTCTACATTTAAAACTGTATTAAAACATTGAAAACTGTATTTGCAATAAAAAAGTGTTATTACAAATTATGTACCGCATTTTAAATAAATTATAAACCGGTTAATATGATAAGGGAAAATGATTGTGTATAAAATATAAAAATCTACTTACTGTACATCATAGAAACAGCAGTTCCAGTTGACGGTGCCTATTGTTCGATAATATATTATATTTTTCATTAATCAAATAAAACACTAAATTATAATATTCTTGCCTATTGTAAATTTCTCCTAAACCTCTTCCCACCAACATGGATATTATCAATCTATCCTCTACCGGCAACAACCTTCAATTATCTACGGTAACTGACTAACGTTTAGATAAAAATTCGACTAGGCAACATTGTATTTTAGCTAAAATATCATTGCAAGTACGCGATAATCTAATCTACATTGCGTTTAGAATTTCTTCAGTTTGAACAGCAAATTCGTTGTGGCAAAATTCACTTTTTTCTACAGCGCGAGTGCGATAATGTCTCTAGTCTACTCGAAATGACCGCAACCACAAGCGACATTTCAAATTAAAAATAATTGGAGCAATCAAACTTTATCTAACGCGACGAACAGACCCGGATTATAAAGTTAACAAACCAAATGCTAACGAACGACTGATTCACTGTTGTAGACATCGACTGCACTGCGTCTGGGTTGAAGCACTGCCAGGTTGGCCAACCCAAGAAACAATATTTACCCGCCGGCAATCGATAAAGTCCCCTCACCACTAGACGTCCTATTATAATGGTTTACAGTAGTCCTTTTGCTGTACTGTACTTGTTTCTTATTTTTTTCAACCTACAACTATCGAAAAAATTATGAAAACTACCTTAACCTTATATATAAATTTTACTATAATATACATAAATAATTGGAAAATTTCAATTTATTCAGTGTAAGGGGCTGTACAATTGTTCAGTTGTCAATTTGTATATTTAATTTTATTTCTTATAAATCTTGGCAAAAAGTCTAGACTGTGCATAAACTACTAGCACTGAACTAGAATGTTTTATGGAAGGTTCTTTGATCACAAAAACGACCACTCCCGTTTTTGGAGAAGATGATAAGGAATAAGTCCTGATTGGATGAAAAGTAGACGTCATCTCTCATCAACCCTCTCATTACAAATGCACAAGCCCAGAGTATAGAAGGGTATCACCAACATCAATCAAGTATGCTTCAGACAATACCATTTACTGTGTATTTCCTACTGTAGGCTATAGTACAAAGATAAATTGAATTCTTATTTTTTCATATATTCTGATATTCATTATTGAAGAATTAAATAGAAACAACACTTTTGATAAAGGAAAAACACTCTAGAAACTTACTCTCTGTGGCAGCTCCGCCTGGGAACAAGAAAGGTGGCACAGCTCCCTGAAATATTTTCCATTTATAATGTAAGAGTTTCTCCTCTATCCAAAGTGGTATTTCTATTTATTATTGTAATAATTATTCAGAAGTGACCCTAAATGATGTTATAGATTATTTGGATTCTAATATACTCCAAAGCAGTAAATGAAAAAGACCTCCGTAAAGATAATTTGGACGGTAAAAAAGTTGAACTTTAGATACTAATCTAATCTATTATATCTCATCTAATTATAGTCTAGTGTTTGTCTAGCAAATTATCTAATACTGATGCTGTAATATTAATTACACTTAAATATTATTTGCTGATTCCATGAATTCTATTTTGTGATTTTTGGGGTTTTGAGTTGGAAAGAAAAGAAAGACTAGATAGAACACTTTGAAAGTAAGACTTTGATAGAACATCGAAGTAGGAATCCAGAAATGGGTATTGAAAATGATATCTTCCGCTTGAAACATTGGGATTCATAAATTATATATTAGTCTGTTATAATTTTGATTGATTAAAGTAAAGAAAATGGATCAAGTTAGTTAAACTGCCTTCTCCAATACTCTCTTGTGTAGCCTCAAGTTACAAGAATAAACTCAATTTTTCTAGTGAAAGGTGGTGAATCATCAATTTATGTCAAATATTGAATATTTATAGATTTTAAACTACAAAACATAATAAACGTAACCTAGTAATTACTAGACTAGGTCCTATAAGACCCCTCTACACAAAATATGATTCAACCAATTTGAAAAAATCCTGGATAAGTGCATAGGACTATTACATGGCACCATGCTAATAGAGGTACTGTACTGCATACTTTATTTTTGAATATTTGAGTTATAATTTTTGTATTATTTGAATATAAAGTATTCTAGATTGATTATGCTGATATTTATAGTTGTTCTAGATTGCTCAAGAAGAAGAGTCGAAAAGCGGAAAATTCAAAAGAGATTACAAAGAGAGAAAAGCCGGCCGGCTTGCTTGCTTGTTCTGCCTTTCAGAGAAGTGGCCAATTATAGTTCAAAATTTGACCGCTAGACAGCAGCACTGGACAGACAGCCACAGCGCTGCTTGAACTCAGATGAGGCAGAAACGCAGAATACGTGACAGATACGTCTCTTCACTCTTCTTCAGGCAATTTCTGATGAATTTTTCCCTATACCCTATTCACGATCACTTGAGACGAAATGAACAAACTTTTTGCGCGTGTGTGCGAGTAAAGGGAGGTATTACTTCATACGACGGTCGGCCGCAGTCGAACAGCTGTAGCCAATCACAGTTCTTGGCTTTTCCTGAAGCTCAAACAAAAATAGCTACGGTACCTGTACATACAAAACGTTTCTTTATTTCGCCTCAAGTGATCGTGAATAGGATATAGTTCTAAATATTCTAGCCTAATGTGGGAATTTCTGGATGCAGAGTGGAAATGAATTCCTGCTTAGATATAAATGTAGGTTTTCTTTCTACTTAATATAAAAAGTTCAAAGCTGTACCTAATTCAAATTTAATTTCTTGAAAATCTCATTTGGAGGTACAGCTAACGCCAAAAATTTAGGCAGTTTCTTCTGTCTATTGTATGTGACGTAGACAGCTGTTGTAAAGCATCTATTGTCTGTTTTGATTTGAAAAACATCATTCAGGCAAAGAAAGCTAATAAGTTACAACTCTAATTGACATCGGCTATTGGAGCGAACATGAGCAGACGAAACCGCCTGGCTTTTTGGCGTCTGATGATAAATTTTGCTGAAAATGAAAATCATAGAGGCTAAATTATTACGAATTTGTTATAATTATGGTGGTAATGGTGTATTATAAAACTTGTATATACAGTAACTTCAGTTGAAAATTGTCACTTTTACCTATAATTTATGTTGAACACTTTTCTCAATTTTCTTCTTCTTCTTCTTCTTCTTCTTCTTCTTCTTCTTCTTCTTCTTCTTCTTCTTCTTCTTCTTCTTCTTCTTCTTCTTCTTCTTCTTCTTCTTCTTCTTCTTCTTCTTCTTCTTCTTCTTCTTCTCTTCCTCCTCCCTACACTTGTTTTGTTTGTTTTCACATCCATCACAAAAATATATTTTCTCTGTAGGAAAGAAGTAGTACTAACTTCCAGGGGTATGACAGAAACTACAGTAATGAGCAAACTGAGAAAATAATAAAAAGCTATTGACGTCTATCAGAGAAATCAGAAATATATATGTGTGATTGCAATGCACCCTCTCTATTCATAAAGAATAGAGAATCACTGTCCTACATTCAGACACATTTCACACTATTCGGCGCTATTCCACTCTCATCAATACCACACAAAACGAAACCGTCTATTCAATCCAGTTCCCAGTTCTCATCACAAAACTATCATTAATTGCTTCCTCACATTTTGTGCTAGCACAATAGATGCAGATTGATTCAGTTGCGTCTCCATTGCTGATGATGCAATCTATTCTATTTTCAGAAAAAAACTGTTTCTGATGAAGAAGTGTTGGTTGGCATTATTGGTTGACTGATGGAGAAGCCATCCAATAGAATTGCAGAGAAACAGCTGCATAGTTCAATAGAACTACATAGTGTTGTATAAATAGTCCAGTATACTATAGATTTCAGTAGTATAGTCCGTCCAAGCAGAGAAGACATTCTGGTAAGATGGGAAAATGACTATAACTCGATCAATATTGGTTCAAAACTTTTAGATTAGGTCTCGAATTGTAGATCAGAATAATTCCTACCATTCAAGACCAAATTTATAACTTTTGAATCAATATTAACCAAGCTGAAGTCATTTTCCCATCTTGTCAAAATGTCTTCTTTGCTTAGACAAACTATACTTTTATAGTATTATAGTATATATATATATATATATAGTGTTGCATGGAGTTGTACATCTGTTTTTAGCTGCTTTTATTAGAGTATATCTATCGAGTGCAGGGCTAGACTAGTACTATTTTATATAGCGGTGAATAGTACAGTATATCTAAGTAGATAGAGTGCAGAGTGCATTGCATCCAAACTGCATTTGCATCTTGCAATCAACATTATCACTGTCATCATTGCATCGAGATGCATTCCCTCAATTCAAGTGATCGGGTTCAAAATCATCATCATTATATCTGAAGAGACATTTCAATTTGCATTGTTGTGTTAATAATATGATGACGAATGTGGCATCATTCTATGAAATGGATAGACTACTGCTTTGAGAATATTAATATAGTCTGTCCAAGCAAAGAAGACATTCTGGAAAGATGGGAAAATGCTTAGGAAAATGGTAGGTTCAAAAATATAGGAAACATTCTGATCTACAATTAGAGACCAAATTCATAATTTCTGAACCAATATCAACCGACCTGGAGGCATTTTCCCATCTTGCCAGAAAGTCTTCTTTGCTTGGACAAACGATTCATTGTTTGTTGTGGTATTTCTGTGTCTGTGGTTGCTTTTGATGTGAATGAATAATGACAGACGTCGAGACATACCTGGTAGTCCGTCCAAGAAAAGAAGACATTCTGGCTAGATGGAAAATGACTCCAGCTCGGTAAATATTGATTTAAAAGTTATGAATTTGGTCTCAAATTGTAAATCAGAATGTTTCCTACAATTTGAGGCCAAATTTATAATGATTCAACCAATATTGATCGAGCTGGAGTCATTTTCCCATCTCACCAGAATGTCTTCTCTGCTTGGACAGACTATAAGTACTTCAGTTGAATGTGTTTTTTAAAGTGATCAATTCAGTTATAATTCAAAATCTACTACTCACAGTATATAAAGAGGATCATGAACTCGTGACCACATTGGTTCTATTCCTTGCAAGCAGATTGTAGTTTTGCCAATTTTCAAGGATTTTACGACATGAAGTAGTTGATATAATAAGAAACTTAAACATAATAGATTATTTAAAGTTAACAGAATATTGAATATTTGATTTATACAAGACGCTAGGATTTGTTGCTTTGTGCTTGATTCTCTCCTCTTTGTGTATTCTCTTCCTTGAGTTCCATTGAACGAGTTCCTACTTTTGACTGAAGCACCAAGTCTTTGCCCGTCTGTTTGTGTCTAAGTTCGATAATACTGGCCTTTATTAATCAGCTCTAAATTATGAAATTCTGTACTGGTAAAGTTTGTTGGACAATAAAATCAATCGACTCCCTAATTTTCATGTTGAAAAAGAATTACTTTTAACAACACGTACTGAAATTTTTATTTGGAGCAAAGCACGGGTAACCTGCTAGTTTTGATCGAAGAAATGAGTTTCTCGATTTCTCACGTTTCAAAACCATTGAAATGAAAAAGATATTTCAAATTAATATTTGGAAACATAATATTCCAAAGTAGATTCAGTTGGCTGAATGTTAGTCCTACTTATCAAACTTAATGTCGGTATTGAATTTTTGTGTTGATTAAAAACTGAAAATTTCATGTCCATTCGAATTTTTATAGAATAGTTCCATTGTTAGTCAATTGTCTGCAAAGGGTCGAATAAAAGGATGTATGTTAGCATCCTTGACAATAAGAAATTGAAATTTTAAAAGTCGTTTCAAATTTTTATAGATAGTTCCATCATTATTGTCTGCTGTTGGGTTTAGTACAAGGATGCATTTCATCCACATTGATAATGGCCTAATGTGCCGAAACATGTCTGTGTTTTAATTAATTTAAGGTTTTTTGAAAGGGTGTTTGATTTTCATTTATTTTTCAATGCATTTCAGCTTTTAGCAGTCAAGTCGACTTGATAATGATTTTATTTAACAGGGTCACAATCATAACATAGGCCTATGGGCCTATCTACAGTTAGGCTATAAGCAGAGACCAAAGAATAGCTGATGAACTCATTTTTATAAGTGCTGGTTGATGGCCTACAAGTACTGAATTTAATAAACCGTCACGAATTTTTCATACCTGTGAGCCTACGCTTCAACAATAAAGTTGAATGAATAAATAAATTTACTTATAAGTTTCATCCAACCCAATAGGCTTCAGGCTGGCGAAATTTGTCAATAAATAACCCCACTACGTTTCTTTAGTATTTTACACAATTATTAGCCTACTGATTTTAATAAGTACTTTGTCCAATTATTGTCTTTACTGTAAACAGCGTTGTTGTTTCCTGTTTGCCTAGTTTGACTACTTATCAATGAACGTATTTTATTTAATAAAATATAAGTCTCAGTACCCTTAAAATGATTTTCATTTGAACATGACATGTTTCAAACCTTTAGAGTCATTTTCGAATGTTATTAGTATACAATACGTTTTTCAACTGTAAACATGATTTCTAAAGAAATTCATCTAATCAACCGAAAATAGAGTTCACCTCTATTATTTCGCGGCTAACCATATACAGTCAGTCTTAGATTATACCTCTGCTCAAATATCAGGGACTACATGAAGTGAATTATAATTGGTCTTCAAAAGCAGTAACTACCCAGCAGCCACTTTGTACAGAAGCTCAACTAACACGCCACTCAATCTAAACTCGTCTAGAATTAAACTGAGCTTAGCTAAAATTTCACTGGATGTATCCCGAGTAATTAACTGTAATATAATATGCAGCCAGTAACTTTCAGAGGATTGTATGCATTCAGAGGTTGTATACTTTCAAAGGATTATATATTGAACAAGACAAACTCATATTCCGGTGCTGTACGAATGTTGTGTATGAATATTTAATACAATACACAATGGTAATTGCAGTTTGAAACGTCTGCTGCTACTGTATTTAATTAATGTAAGACATAATCTAGATGCTATATAGTTGAGGTTATCTGACAGACCCCCCGGGGGGCATGTTGACCCATTTCTGGACTAGCGGATAACTTTCGGTTCAGTCGTAAACTATCCGGAAAGTGATGGTACAAAATATAGTCAGTCCAAGCAAAGAAGACATCCTGGTCAGATGGAAAAATAACTCCAGCTCGGTCAATATTGGTTTAAAAATTATAAATTTGGTATTCAATTGTAGGAAACATTTTTATCTACAATTTGAGATCAAATTTATAGTTTTTGAATCAATATTAAGAAAACTGGAGTAATTTTTCCATCTTGCTAGAATGTCTTCTTTGCTCATATATCAAACCGAGCAAGTGCTGTTGTTTTTTACCCTCAAACTTGTGCTTGCCTGTATTCTATAGTTTGTCCAAGCAAAGAAGGCATTCTGGCAAGATCGAGAAATAACTCCAGCTCGATCAATATTGGTTCAAAAGTTATAAATTTGGTCTCAAATTATAGATCAGACTGTTTCCTACAATTTGAAAACAAATCTCCAATTTTTGAATCAATATTGATCGAGATGAAGTCATTCTCCCATCTTGCCAGAATGTCTTCTTTGCTTGGACAGGCTGCAGCTGCAACTACTCCAGTGAATATAACGACTGGATAACAAAGCGAGACAGACTGTGTTTAGTTCTGGCACTGGCGGCTCGTGCCCACGAAACAGGTGAAGTGCTGTACAGTAAAAGATACGGGCACTTCACCTGTTTTGTGGGTACGAGCTACCAGTGAGTTCTGGTACTCTGAGATGCTTCGTTGTGGTTTGCTGCTGCTGTTCTGAAACTGATGAAGTTGACAATATACTGGCTACCAATATACCACTAGAGCTCTCATTCTCAGTGTATGAAACCCATGTTATAAATCTAGTCTTTGATAGAAGTTACGGTCAATATTTCAACAAAATGTGGTGGTTATGGGGAATGCAGGTCACCTATAATAATAGTGTTCACTATGATATGTTTTCATCAAACTATTTCTGTGGGTGCTGGTCTGGTTAGTTTTTCGTTTGTGTTCCTGACACTATTGATGTCCTTTGGATAGTATGAGTTTTGATAATAAATTTCCATGAAATACGCGCGAATTGTGCTATGTTATTGATGTAAAAAGTCGACTAAGTAAAAGTCGTTGTCCATGTTGATATGAAAGACTGTAATAAAATAAAACACACTGATAAGACATTATACATGTGTATTATTTCGTAATGTATAAAGTCATGATATACAAGATAGTAATGTAATCAGAAATCAATTAAAATTATTCCAAAGAATGCAATATTCATTGAAGATTAGAAATATTATTTCTATACACGAGTAGTAACTATCCCTAGTAGTTACACATTTGAGGTTCATCATAGTTACAGAAAGTAATTGAAAATTAAACTTTAAACTTAGGGCAATTAAAAGTGATTGATAGATGAACTTAAATAAATCAAATACCTTTTATAAACTTCAAAAGTATTATTTATTTTGTGCAAAAATAATACTTTCAAAGTTCATAAAGGGTATTTGATTTATTTAATTTTATCCATTTTTATGATATAAAATGAAATAAAAATATTTTCAATGAAAGTAATTGATATGCCATGATTTCTACTATCGATCATTTCATTATGTTATCCATGATCTTTATCGTTCCATTTATCGATCATTCCATGATTTTATCATATAAAAAAAATAAAAACGATTTTCAGAACCTCTTCAATCACATCAGCAGACTCTGCAGCCGACTCTTGCGTGGGGAAGCATCTCCCAATATCCAGAAATTTTTAATATTTACACATTAATTGCCCAACAAATTTTTATTACCTTGCAGCTTGCACAACTCTATAACAGTATATTGGCTACAAAGGCCACTTGGTTGTATCTTAGTAAACTCTAGTGGATCTTTTTCAAAGCAACATCAGAGATTAGTATCAGCTATTCTGAATAAGCCATTCACAGAGTGCAAAAAGTTGTACAATTTATTCTTGGTTGAGCATAGATGCTATCTCACAGGATAATGTTGTAGATATTTTACATTTCCGTCTGTTTCCATTGAAGTTCTCCTTATTTCCTTTTTATACTTCAATCTAGAATGCATACTGCACATTGTAGGATGTAGACTCGGGCTGCTGGCATCTACATGACCATCATGCAGTAAAAATTGCATAAATACATCTAATTACTATCGGCTCCGACATAATTAATTCGTTCATTGCGAATTTGCAAGTATAATACACCTGTTTGATTATAAGTGGAATCCGAGGATTAGGCTGAATTCAGAATAATTATTGTGTAAATCATAGAAGAGTTCCTGTGTTGACTGTCAGTATCCAGGGAGCTGGGAATCATACAATATGCAATTATTGTACTAACTATTAATCATGGGAGTGGGCGGATCTACTAATAAATCTTCTTTTTGAATTTTGCATAAACGATAAACGAATATATTTAAATTGATTTTACGCAATAATCTTGAGAAACAAAGTTCAGCTTGAATTGCTGCCCTATTTGGAATTTAAAATTTCAAGTACTGAGTAAGGTAATGGTAATTCATGGTTACAGTATCCTAATAAGTAGTAATAAGAGATCACATCGATTAAAATTATAGACGATGAGAGAAAAAAATGATGAAACAATTTGGATATCCATAGAGAATCATAAAAAATATACATAAATAATTTTTATTTCCAGCTCACTCAGGGACCTCGAGTGGGGTGTGTGGAGTGTGCGACCGCACAGGGTGCCACGGGCCACGGCCAAGGGGCGCCGCGGCTGCTGACGCAAAACAGGAATTTTAAAATTTTCAATTGGGCTATTAGAATATTTTTTCCACTATTTGATGAAAAACATATTTTACCAACAACTTGATTCCACACGAAATTATTTCCTCTGCATAAATTTATTCGTCATAATGAATTGATCAATTGAAAAACCATGATCAATGTATGAAGAAAGCCAAGAAACTCTCCTCTTTAACTGGCTGACAACCTTCTTACACTCCGTCGACCAATCACAAGCCAGTTTCCGATAAAAACTCCTCCATATAATAATCCTATGAGTTACTGTAATACTAATATTTTCACAAAATTGTTGTAGTTTTTCAAATTTTTGTCTGGCAAGAGGTTGGTATTAGATTATGAATAGTTTGAGTTCTATTTCATTTTATTCATCGTATAAAAATAAAATTAATGGGTAAGATGGGAGTGTGAAATCATATTTTCATCTCATTTCATACAGCATAATACTATTGAAGTCAAGTACTGGCCTAAGTTACACGATAAAAGTAAAACTGAGTCTAAATTCTTCAAATACAAACTAATAATAAATATTATATTAGGACAAGATCGTTAATAGTAAATCAGCGTAATTTTTTGTATATGATACACCATCCAACATTTCCTTGCTAGCAGCCATTTTCTAAGACAGAACTCACGAAACGCTTTCAACCAATAAGAAAAGAGCAGGCGGGGCATGAAGGCGTATCCAAGTCAAATCTTAAACATCACCCATCAACTGTTGCTATCTACTGGTTGAATTTGGAAACTTTTCTAACCGATGTATTCGGCCATTTCGATCGTGGGCGGAGCTTGGAGGCGTGTCCAATGGAAGTTGAAGCAAATAACCCTATTGCTACTGCCATCTGCTGGCTGAATTAGGAACTATTCCAAATCTTATTCAAGAAAGTTGGGTAGAGCTGTGAAAATGGCTGAAATCTTCAATTTGCTTGTTAATGAGTTCCCGATTTCTTGTTAAAACATCTTTATTTCAAGTGAAATAAAATATTCATGATGATTCCTAATCTTTTTCTGTGAAAAATTTATTATTCCCTTCATTATGTGCTTTCAAGCAAACTAATTAAATTAATTAATCAAAATTTTTATATTTTAATGATAAAGTACATACAGTGTGACAGTTTTGCTCAATGTAGATAGCCTTTAGTTATTTTGTAGGCTTTGTTATTTTCCTGTAGGCTTTTGCTCATCACCTATCCAATACATGAAAATATGAAACAATGCGTTGAGATACAATAAGCAAGTCCCTATAATTTTTTTGCCACCCCTACATGCAACATTGGGATTGCTTATGAGAAAAATGTGAACATGCAAGGCAGCCCGAATCATGTTTGGCTTTGAATATATTCTAATACGTTGGATTGCATTCGTCTGGTAATGAGGGGGCGCCTTCCAAAATCTTGCACAGGGCGCCAAAAAACCACGCGAGGGCCCTGCTAGCTCAGCATTAATTTTTCTCTTCCATTCATTCTAATGTTGTATTCTTTCACCAACTCGAAGTCTCTACACCACTTTTATAATTAACTGAAATTATGATTCCAGTTGAAATAGTGTCAGTCATGGATTAGGAGCGCAATAGATATTTCAAAAGTTATTAGAAGGCTACAGTAGAAGAATAGTAAAAATGTCACACAAATCGGCATGATTCTCAGCTGCATTCCTGATCCAACTACTGTATTATTACCCTTCATCTCTACTTTTAAACACTATTTCAACATACATCCTTTTAATCCACCTATCGTAACATTGTATCTTCGCTATGTGTGGAGAGTACTAATCCCACGTCGCTAACAATTATTTGAATTTATTATTGTGCATTTTATTAGTTGGAGGCTTTACGCGATATTACGCGCGCATTTAGCATGAACTACGGCTTATACAAAATTAGAACATGGGAAACGCAAATGAAGGGGAGGAAAGTACAGTCTGTCCAAGCAAAGAAGACCCTCCGTCAAGATAAGAAAATGACTATTGCTCGGTCAATATTGGTTGAAAAAATATTGATTTGTACTCAAATTGTAGATCAAAATGTTTCCTTCGACTATGATCAAATCAATATTTTTTGAACCAATATTGACCGAGCTGAACTAATTTTCTCATCTTGCCAGAGGGTCTTCTTCGCTTGGACAGACTATACGTATAGCAGTCTGGCCGACTTTGTTTAGTCTAAGCTGTCGGAAATAATTCACAGGACTCTGTGCACAAATGATTTGGCGAAATATTTCCGCGTATAGACTGACTGCTGCATGCATCACCGTCTGTCATTCAAAATAGAATAGTTCGCTATTTGCGGAGCGTAATTGACTCCAACGTCATCTCTCCTGGTCGCGTCAGACTAAACATAAATACGTATTTGCAAGCCGCAAAACATCTGCATCGATACGATAAAAATGTATGTGATAACATCTGATAGAAATAGATGAAGTTGAATATGTGTTTCCTCTATTGAACAGAAAATATCTGTTTCCTCTAGAGTGGACACTATTATAGAGGATAGAGCTCAGATGAAATCAAAGTAGGTTATTTAAAGTATAGAGAGGAGAGCTTAGAGGATAGTACAGACGACTATTAAATATAGTATAGAGGATTATTGTATATTGTATAGGACTAGAGCTAGAGGAAAAGAGGACTGGAGGTTTAGAGGACTTTAGAGCGTAGAGGACAATAGAGGTATTCTATTACAGTAGAGGACTAGACTATTAGAGTAGAGTGTAGGACTATTATATTATGTTAGGCTTATTTGTCAGGTTGTTAGGTTTACTGATATTTATCAAGAAGATAGTGTCGAATAAAAAAAATTATTCATGCTCAATAGCAGCTCAAGTATACTGTACTCGTAATTGAACTTTAAATTTAGGTCTATTTAAAATAATTGATAAATAAAATGAAAAAAATATCAAATACCATTTTTTTTATAAATAGTAGTTCTAATAATACTTCTAAAGTTTTCAAAAAGAGGGTATTTGATTTTTCAAATTATGTACTTGTAATCTTTGTTAAATGTTAAATCCATAAGCTGATTCATATGAGGAATATCCTGGATTAATTATTTCAACTTGGTAAACAAAGAAAGTGCCTATGAAGCTCAGAAACTGTTCTAGATACTTGATAAATGTTCGCCTTATGTTTATATTCTTCTTCAGTAATGAAAATTAAATGGAGTAGCTTTTGCTATGCTATCATTCCTCCCGATTAAAACTTTGTTTACTATGAAATATTTTGATGAAAATTATTATGATTCATCCTACTTATCCAATTTTAACTTTATTCATACTTTCCACTAATACCTATACTCATGAAACTCATTCAATCTCTTGCTGAGAAATAGAGTGCTGTCGCTGTGCCTGTACGTATTTCTATCCGATCTTCTGAGTGGTTCCTCTCAGTTGGTGTCATAAGGTCACATGATATTCCCTAGGGAAGGTGGCTTATTGATATGGATCGCTGTAATACAGTATATTCAAATAGATTCAAGCTAACTCCTAGATAGCAGCTCAAGGCTGGTAGTCCTGAGGTAACCATTTTCTACCTCAAGGTAAAACATTTTCTTGAACCGTGAATTATCTACCCTTGCAACCACCTTCATCTTAAGTTAACGCAATTGAAAAAAATTATCTTATAAGTAGTAAGAGAGTTTTCAAACCATCTATTGGCAGTACTATGAACAGAGTCAGAAATTAATAGCATATTTATACAACATTATTAATACATAATACAATATTGTACAAAATTGTGAGGTATTAACGGTATGCTTCCTCTATGATAATTGCATAAATAGGCTACGTGACTTTTCCAAGATTTGTATAAATTTACTAGACACTGCAAAATACACTAGACTAAAAAAGTGAGTCAGACTGACATGCCTATTGTCTACTCACAATTTTCATAGTAGGAGTGCAACTGTATCCGTTTCAATGGATAATATTGAACTCAATAATAATCCATCATTGTCAGCGAAAACTCAGTCTGGGAGGAGGTCAGCAACCTGCAGTTTCTAGTTTAGTGAGATGCCACATGTTCTTCACAATTTTACTCAAAAAATATTTTCTTTCCATTAATACAAATTACAAGGTTGGAAGAAATTTCAGATATTGTAATTTATATTTTATATAGTACACCAACGCTGGAGGTGTCTCCTCTACATAGCCTTCGTTGTAGATTCATATTGAATATTATTTTGAAATTACAAGGAAGTTATTTTTGTGGAATTGACAACATTTATAACCTAATTATTCATCTTATTATGAAAAGTTTCACAGTATATCTGAAGGAAGTGTAAATACAAATTACAGTGGAAAAAATCAAGATTTATAAATAAAGATTTCAAATGGATAGAAAGTAAGATAATTATAAAATTCCCATCTTAAGAATAGTTTTTATAGCTTATAGGTTTAAAAAAATAACTATTATCAAAAACCATTCAATGTTGTTCAACTAAAATAATATAATAACTGTAAACCAGTCTTACATATTTTTTCAGTACATGATAGCCTTACAAACCTGGAATCAATATATTCTTTGAAATTAAGAATGTTTAAATTTGAATTCTAGATGAATAAGGAATTGTTTACATATGAGGCCTGGCCTTAGTCTGGTCCAGGTATTGAATAGTAAATTCTATAGATACTGTATTATCATACAGTCATTACAGTCTGATTATACAGTCTTTATAGTAAATTCCAACCAGAATAGAAAGTTATTTCTATTCTCTCTGATTCCAACTTCTACTGTAATGCTTTAACGTACGGTAACATAAAACAATATAATATATTATAATATATTAATATACAATATAATATATACAATATAAAAGGTGATATACAATATAATATATAATACCCAGATTCTTTAGGAATAAATTGACAGAAATAAGACAAAACTTATATCCATAATCATCAAATGCCTTTATGCTTTGTTATGTAATTTACAGGTACTTACTTTTAGCATTAATGTTTGATGCTTCTTATCAATCCGATTTCTCATCAATATGTTACACAAACTTTTAATTTGCTTGGCTTGGCTCCATTGGACATGAACGATCAAAATAATTATATCATTCTAGTAAGACCCGCAATACATATAAATTTCAATGTGAACTAATGAATAGTATTATTGAAAGCAAACTTCCACCATAACTACAGTACATGAATTGAAGTTAATAAAATAATGATGAATTTATTCAAATGCTACTACTCTCTAAAGTCCTCTTAGATAAACGAGAAATTATAAAACTAACTACCTATTATCCCTTATCTTATCATCAAACTAAGTCTGAAGAAGATTAGCTCAACAAAAATGAGAGCTTTTTTTCAACAAAAATAGCTAGAATAATGAGGTCAAACCGTCCGTTAACCTCAGTTTGTCATCCACAGGATTAATCTCCTTCTCACCCCGACGCAATAAAATTATTATTACAGTCCACCTTTTCAACCCTTGAAAGCAGTAGAATATACTGTCGACCCTCTACTTATCAAGTATAGTCTGTTCAAGCAAAGAAGACATTCGAGGGAAAATGACTTCAGCTCAGTCAATATTGGTTAAAAAAAAATTTTGTCTAAAATTGTAAGAAACTTTGTGATCGACAATTTGAGACCAAATATATGAATTTCAAACTAATATTGACCGAGCTGGAGTCATTTTCTCATCTTGTCAGAATGTCTTCTTTGCTTGGACAGATCATAACACTATTCAGAAAGCAGTCTAGCACATGAAAGAGAAAAATGTAATTAAGTTGGAAATCTCACAGCGTTTTAACGGCGACATATACATGGTTTTTGATTATATTTATGTCTTTTCGAAAAAATACTGAAAGCGTTTTTATATTAGAGCTCGCGCCAGATATTTAGTGGCGCGATCTCATTTATGACCTGTATATAACAATGGAAAACGTTATGTTACAGAGTACACCCTGTATCACACGGTTGAACATTACGATTTCTTTCCAAAAGAGTCCGTTCTTTTGAAATCCCAACGCGCCATAACTCATTTATTAAGCTGTTTTATGCCACCAAAAATAATAACTTCACGTCTGGTTTTACAGCAGCTACACATTTGATCTTGATCAATAAACTACTAACAAAACATAAAAACTGGTGCTTGCTTCTATTCACTTGAGGTTTTATCATGAGGGTTGATTGAGTTTTGTCCTGTTGATGGCGGCAAGACTAGATGAGGAGACGTTCCTGACGTTCCTTTTGGAATTAGAGTTTCTCTACTAAGAAAAGAACAGCCCGAGAACGAAACATTCAACCGATTCACTATAGAATTAGATTTATACCTACGTATATTCATTATAGAGTTAAATTTATTCTAGGTAGATTCAGTATAGAGTACTGATGGAGAATGTTCCTTGGTTTCACTACTATTCATGAAGTCTGATAAAAAATCAATGAGAGTTCCAATCAAGATAATTTTTGTCTGCACAAAATCACATAATATCAAAACAAATCACATGAATTATAATCCAAGTAAATTTATCAGTACTGATAATATACTTGATCCGATATAAATTAAAAGTGATTATGTACTTTTTGGCAATAATTTAAACAAATAAAATTAATAATATCAGAAAAACTCAATGTTACTCATCAATAAAAATAAAGTTACAAGTTAATAAAGTAACAAGCAGAGAGAATAGAATATAGAAATATTCTATTATCGCTGGTAACAAGTGAGTGTGATCTGGTACTGACTTCGATCCTCGACTAACATTGGCCGCTCCTCTTGATGTCAAAAGTGAGAGTCAACGGTCTCGTCCAATCACGGAGCTTCTTAGTGCTTCACACCAACAATGTAATTTTCATTGAAAGAGATTTAATTCTCCAGGGGCATTACTTTTTACTTTTTCGATTTTAGTTCATTTCAATAATTACAGTTCAATACTTTTTTAGGTAATTAATTATGCGATAATTATTAAAATAAACTAAATCGAAAAAGTAAAAGTAACGCCTGGAGAATTAAATTCTCTTCAATGACATAAAGAACGTGAAATTCTGTCCATAAATAGAGGCAATATCTGCTCAAGAGATTGATAAAAATTACAATGGGGCTTGATCTTCGGCTTTGCCCACTACCTTTTAAGAAGCAGCAATTATTCTCTTGAGGGGCTAGTTGAATTTCTAAGATATTAAATTGAAACATTATCATTTTCAACATGAAAATGGATAACTGATGTGAGCTTTAGTTCAAAGAACATGAAAAAAATGAACTGTCGAGTGCCATCTAATTTCCGAAGAGAAAAAATTATTATCTGTAACTTACACAACTAAATTCAAATGTATTTAATGTATTCTTTTGAAGGAAATAAATTTATTTATTCATTTTATCTAAGCATGCGGTAATGGTTTCAAATTTTAGAATGTTCTTGATATCACTGTGATACGGTATATTATTGTCTAGAATGATACATCGCAAACCCAAATCATTTCCTTTCAACAAAGTAAACTTTATCTAGCAGCCTCTACTACAATATGCATACTTGAATAAGATTAAATCATTTGCTACTCAATATTGTTTCTACTTTTAAGCCTTTCAAGATACTTCCTGATAATATGATAAACATGGATTGAATGAAGTTAAATCTTTTGCTACTCGATGTTTTCGAGATTATCTACGGTTAATCCTTTCTAGAGATCCTGATAATTGATAAACATTCCTTATTAGAAATTTTACAGGTTTATTGGACTTTAAAAGGCAAAGCATGTGTGTAAAGTACGGCAACTCTAATCTTGTTGTATTTCTGGGGCGGAAAACACTCTCATAGATGAGCAAAGAAGACATTCTGACATGATGGAAAAATGGATTCAGCTTCGTGAATATCGATTCAAAAATGTAAAATTTGGTCTTAAATTGTAGGAAACATTCTGATCTACAATTTGAGACCAAATTCATAGTTTTTGAACCAATATTGATTGAGCCAGAGTAATTTTTCCATCTTGTCAGAATGTCTTCTTTGCTTGGACAGACTATACAGAATACACTTTATCCGAGAAGCGCCAGCTTTTGTGAGAGCCTTTCTGTTCCAGCTGTAATTAGATGTCCTAATCCCTTAGCGCGTTATTATCCTGCATGTAGGCACAGAGCGACACAATGAAGAGCGATCAGTAATTCGTTCATTGTCTGGGAGACAATTTCGCGCAAGTAATTTTCAGCTAGCTAATTGCACGGTTTGATTAATCCCCTGTATTGTCTGCTCTGCGGGCAAGCACGTGGACGTTTTTCTTCCCACTCTGTAATTGGAAATGAAAAGTAGAAGTGTTGAACTAGTTGTTTGGTTGGTTTGAGTTGAATTTTTTGGATGGATTTGTCAAATTTTCAGAATTTCGTATTTCCATTCCATTTCCATGAATTGAGTTCAGTCAAATCAATAATTGACATCACTTTGAGAATACACACTTGTATTTTCCATTTAG
The DNA here is from genome assembly GCA_017141385.1 of Sogatella furcifera. Lineage (NCBI taxonomy): Eukaryota > Metazoa > Arthropoda > Insecta > Hemiptera > Delphacidae > Sogatella > Sogatella furcifera. Next base: position 7,531,322 of record CM029549.1, read on the forward strand.
AATTTATAATACAGAGTGACACAGAAAACTGGAACTTTTGAAGTAACACTTACGCAAATAAAGGAAATGTAATCATCAGTTTTATTACTGAGAATGTGAAGTAGAAAAATTATACTACAACTAATAGTTATAATGTATATAATCACGTTTCAGTTTTTTGGGGGATTGGTAAGTTCATTTGAATGGGCTATCAAGCTTCAAATTTCACCGAGCATTTTTCGGGCTCCTCAATGTGAAATAGGAGTCGAAATAATAGTTCTGCTGGAAGGAGAGTTTGATTTACACGTCTGTTTCCTATCGCAATATCCTGCTAGAAAGATACGACTCCCGGACTCAAATCTTTTGTAATCCTTCTTGAGAATATTGCCAACATTTATCTGTTCTGTCACTGGATGTTTGAAAGCCTGTTGTATGCAACTTAGAGTCGTATGTAGGCTATGAACTAAATGTAAAATATATCCCTTTATTCAAGTAAATTCGTCATGGCACATCCCCACCTTCGCACCTTGCACCTCCCTATCTATCTTGAAGTATTATCAAGTACACCTTGATAATAATTCGTACCTCTATAATTCGTAATTCTCTATAATTCGTAGTGAAATCTCAGTCCCTTGAAATGGTTTTAATAATAAGCTTCAATAACTCGTAATCTTCCCTAATTCGTACAAAAGTTTTGGTCCCATGAACTACGAATTATCGAGGTTCCACTGTAGTATACTTTCACTTGCTGTTTTCAGTCTCGTGCGCGTTTCGAGTATTGGTACTCATCTTTTCGGCGAACTTGGAGTGCTCATGTACCAAATAAAATTATATATTTTTTTTGGTTTTCATGTAAGTCATAATATCAATGTACCCATTCTTCAAACAGGATAAAATATTTCATTGACAATATTAAAAAATAAAACCTAAACACCGAAAGTCCAACTACTCACCTTCAATAATCTGAAAAAGTGTTTTGAATCTATAGGTCGAGGGCAATGAGTAATAGTTCATATACAACGCACGGGCACGGCAACTTCCTGAAAGTATTTTATAGCCGAGTTTAGGTTTGTGCAAGAAAGAAGAGAGAAAGAAAATAGAAAGGAAGAAGCCGAACATGATTCAACACAGATGTGTTATAACAAATGGATTACAAAATACCCCGACACTCTGCCAGTTTCCAGTTCTTCAACATTATTTTCGTCATTGATCTTTTTCGGATTATTTCTTTCTCCATTTTTTCCAGCAGTACTGCACAGAAAGAAATAAATAATTCACACGGCTTCGTTTGTGGAAGGTGATCATTTATAGCAGTCCAAATGTTTGGATTATAAATTTTCCCTCGCTTCACTAGCTCTTATAAGCTTCTTTTGACTTCCAATGGATTGTTGGCAAAACCAGCTTTTACAGTTTTTGTTGCAAACATAAAAGAAGTTCATATTTTTTATTGAAGTTGTGATTCAATTCAAAAAGAGGATTATATCTCATATCTCTTCAATAATTGAATCATTTGTAGGTTACCAAAAATGAAATTAATAATAATGATATGTTTGTATTCTATATAAATACAATAATAATATATAACGCAATTTTAAGTTGTAAAGTTGTAAAAGGATAATATATTTCCGAAATAAGATTGAATAGATTGAATTAGAAAGTTTTCTGGGCCCCCTTATTTCTTATTCCCGATATAAATTCCCGATAAAATAATATACGAAAATTATTCTTGACTGTTACTGAAACAATCAAACAAACAAGCAGACAAGTATTTTAACTTAGTATATTATTAATGTAATAATAATCCAATACAGTAATTGAGCCAACAAAAAATAGAACTCGGCGCTTTTCAGATTTGACCCCCGTGATAATTTTGCCGTGGTTTCTTCACAAAATTCAGTTCAAACCTAATTTTTGCTCTACTTTTTTCTTAAAAAACTCAGCAATAAAAATTACGAAGAACGTCCACGTTGTCGCGTTTTTGGCGTACTCGCGTTGGCTGTAAAACTTCAATTAAGCCCAGAATTTCAGGTCCGAATTTATTTCACCGAGGTGCAAATACCTCACGACAGATACAGAACACGCAAAACACACTGTCATCCCCCCTCCTTCTTGACCCTTGAATCTCTCATCCGATTCTAAAAAGAGCCGAAATTTTATTGTCTCCTTTTCACGTTTTATTGCGAGTATAACTTGCCAAACTTAATGGCTTTGAATTCACGAATAGCATTTATTCGCGTCCGAATTTCAGGTTGATACACGAACAACAAACATAATAATAGAGCTTAAGTGGCATATCATGAGGTAGTCGGTTGGGGTTTTTATATTTTTATCATTTTCTTTGATTTTTTCCACCAACTCTGTACTTTCGACGTGAGGTATTGCTGGTATAAAAGTTTATCTTGAGAGAACCGCAACCACTTTTAAACTCATATCATTAAATAAATCAGTCAACAGCCCACAGATAGGAAGGAAGGTTCACAGCGGAAAGTGAACTTTCACGAGTGAACTCTCATATAGAAGCCTCGAAGTTCTGGAAGAGTTTCATGATCAAGAAAAAACAAATATTAATCTACTTGTAAGATTTAGATGATTAAGTTTATATAAGTTTCCAATTTTTCATCCTGAATATTTCATTGAATCACATTTGATTCAAATCTCCAATGAAAATTTTCTCATTTCGAAATGAATTCATGTATTTAATTCGAATGAATAACGAACAAAAACTTACATAGGCAATTCATACTACGATTTGAATTACAGTATATCACCATTATACGGTAGTTTGAGATTATTATAAATTCAATGAAAAGTAGCTTCAATGGTTGATTTTTGATCACTACTGCTGGAAAATGTATGGAATTAAAAATAGTTTTGTATTGATCGGTAGTTTAAGCTCATAAAAATCATTAAAAAAATATATTATTTTGAACATTATAATCTCTTGAAGCGCTTCCTATCATCCTATTCAAATATTCAATATCGTATAAGAAGAGGAAAAAATATGTGAATATAACGTGGAATTTTAAACCAGGATTGAATATGATAACTTTGAAAATGAACTAAATCTCGCCAACTTGATAAAAAAGTCTTTTCCCACATAAAACGAATCCTTATACGGGTTAAATCCCACTGATGACTGACAAAATTCATTACAACCCGCAGGAAAATGAACAGAAATAAAGTTATTCCTTTGAAATCTGCTCGCTGAGAAGGGTATTATAACATACGTGACTGGTATTGAAACATTGAGAGACAATCATCAAGAGACACTTCAAAAAAGTACTTGAAAAAGGAAAAAATCATGATTTTTTCGGGAATCATCTCTCACGCTGACGCTTTTTATTAGTTTTTATTATTTTGGTTGTAAAACGAAGCATGCGGTAAAAAGCTGGAAAAGCTAATAAAAAGTCAGACGCGCTTCCAACAGAGGTAGGTTAGGAGGGGATTAATAAGAGAGAAAGAGGGGAAGATTGACCGAGAGATAGAGTGAGTGAGAGATAAAAAGAGAGAGTGAGAGATCAAATATCGTGTTTATGTGTGTTGAGATGAGAATTGTGACCATATATGTGAATGAGATATGGAGATGTAGTGAGAGATTTTGGATTATTCACTTGATTAGAGAAGATGTGTTTATTAGAAAATATAAGCTGTATATTTTAATATGAATTAGATTTTTCAACAAGTAAATGGTGATAGAGGAAGATGTAAATATGATGTAATTTCATGTGAGGGACAGAAATTGTGAGAGAGTAGAGAGAAAAAGAGTGATTGGCGGGAAATTTTGATACAATTATTCAATTTTTAAATTACCACTTTGGCTTGGATATTTGATAAAAATGTAAGGATAGAGATATTGTATTCTATATTAGAAGTGGTCTTTAATTTCATGAGCTTCCAAGATGTGAGGGAAACAGAGTACTGTATTGGGTTTTATACTTATATTAATTTATTTTTTAGTTTCTAGTAAAGTAAAGAGAATGAGCATCGAGTAAAAGATGTGAGGAGAGGAATAGATTGAGAGAGAAAATTCCATTGAAATTTGAACCTAAAAAAATTCAGGCAAAATTACATTATTAAATGTTTATTTATTCATTCATTTTACAGAAACTGATAACTTATTGGTTAAAAACACAGACTAATGTCCAAAACATTTATACCAAATTCCATCTCTTCAACTACAATTTATTCTAAAATTCTTGCCAATAATTATTCGCATTATGATTTGAGAAAAACGGATTAAAAAATTAAAATTTAATTTAAAAAAATAAAGAAATGAAATAAAGTGGTGAATATGAGTGAAATGATGAAGGGGAGATTCATAAGTAGGTACAGTATCATATTACTCTTTCAATTACATTAAAATATTTTTGCTAATATTATTATTTCAATTTGCATTTGAAAATGACTATAAATAGGCGAAACATGTTATGCATGAATAAGAATAATTGAAAAAGGGTACTGAGATTAACATTTAAAATACAGTAAAAAATACTATATCAAGTTTATTATATGTATGGAAAATATAGAAGAAGATTAGGGAAAGCAGCCAGGGCAAGGCAACGTGTATGACTGTATGTGTGTGTGTGAGAGAGAAATCGAACGTGAGCGAGAGAAGGAAACATGGTTGTTTTTAAGAGGCGGTGCATTGATGTGCATGTGCATACGTAAACAATGTAGGAGGCGGTAGACCGGCAGGTGTGGTTGATGCAGGGCAGGTTCACCCACCCCTCTCACCCAAAACTCTATCTCCATCCTTTTCTCTTCAGACAGCCAAAAATTCAGTCCAGACGACCTCGAGGTGCATCTTGACCCAGCCACAACAAAACAACACAAAAAATAAGAAACAAGATGCAGCAGTAACAACAGAAGAGTAAGACGGTTATTGTGTGTATGAAAAAATAAAAGATGCACACAGCCCGATGCCCAATTGCGTTTACTCGCCAGACTTGTTTCATACTCTCCCCCTCCCCGAAGGGTAACCCCTTCACGTATGTCTGGAGTCAAGGAGTGGCAAATTACCTTCCCATACCCCCGCAACTCTCCAAAATAATAACAGAGATAGAGTGTACTTGAATTTCGTTGAAGTAACTGCGATGGTGGAGTTGAACTCCCTCAAAATAAAAGAGACAGAGTTCTGGGTAGTCTTTCCAAGCAAAGAAGACATTCCGGCAGGATTGGAAAATGACTACAGCTCGGTAAATATTACTTCAAAATTCATAAATGTGGTCTCAAATCGTAGATCAGAATGTTTCCTATAATTTGAGACTAAATTTCCAATTTTTGAACCAATTTTGACCGAGTTGGAGTCATTTTCCCATCTTATGAGAATGTCTTCTTTGCTTGGAAAGACTATACTTGAGAGTGAAGGTAGGTAGGTACTTGGCTGCAACGAGCAGCAACAATTTACCTACAAAAAAAAGACGGAGGACCATAACCGAAAAAGTACTGCCAAACTTCAACTCAATCCCCCCTCCACCAACCCCTTACCTGTCTGCAACGAGCACAACAACAACAACAACATATCGTTCCAGCAGACATTTGGTACCCCCCTCCCACTCTCTTGCCCTGAGGGGGGCATCCAGGTCTCAAGTTAGGCTGGCATTGCATCCCAAAAACATCAACACACCACGATTGCATTTATTACACCAAGCTGTGACCAGTCACACTTCTGGTTTTCTTTTTATCTTTTGGGGTTTTCTTCTTGTTTCCTCCACATCACCTTGAATTTTCGGTGTATCCATCCTCCTATCATAAATTCCTTGTGCAACTTCTTACTTTTTATCATTATGCTTATTCTATTTTTTAACATTTCAGATTTCACATTTCCTTCTTATTCCTCTCCAATTTATTATTCTTATTTTCTCTTACCTTTCCTGTCTTCTCCTTTTTCCTCCTTCATTCACTTTCACCCTCATCCTTATTCTGCTCATTTTTTCTTATTTCCTTATACACTTCCATTGCCTCTACTTTCTTGTACCTATAATAATTACTCATTTATTGTTTTGAATTATAAATTTCTCCTCCCCATCTCTTCCACTCTTAACAATTTTTTCATCCCCAAATATGTCTACTCATTTTTTTTCATCCACGTATCTACATAAGTCTAAATCTTACTCATTCACTACACTACCCACACAACCTCTTCTCATCTCAACTCTTCCTTATATTTTCTTCTCGCCTCTCCTCATTCTCAAATCCTCTTCTTTTCCTCTCATCCTCTACCCATTTCCCCTCGCCCACCAGAAAATTTTCTTCTTTGTTTTCTCCTCTACTACCACTTCTTCCTCTCCTCATCATGCACACCCAAATTTCCTTTTTCGTTTTCTTCTTCTCCTCTTCATCATCCACCTTAATTGCAGTTTGGCCCCACCATGCTGCATTCGTTTTGCAGTCGTATTTCACGTGCAGTCTCGGGCTGCAGCAAAGGTCAGCCGCTTTTCCTTTTTCAACCATTTTTCACTTTACTTTTTTACTTCACTTCACTTTCGGCGGGTCGGTCCGGTCCCTCTTCTTCATTTTGTTTGTGTGCAATTTCGAGTGTCTGTCTGGACCCAGACATTGTCTCGTTAACAGATTTAGTCTGTGCTAGCAAAGAAGACATTTTGGCAAGATGGAAAAATGACTCCAGCTCAATCAATATTTGTTTAACAATTATGGATTTAGTCTCAAATTGTAGATCAGAATGTTTTCTACAATTTGAGAGCAAATTTGCAATTATTGGACCAATATTGATCAAGCTGGAGTCATTTTTCCAACTTGTCAGAATGTCTTCTTCGCTTAGACAGACTATACTAACCAAACTGGCGGTTGGTGAATGATTGTTTTCAATGATCAGCTCTCTCAGGACAGTCGATGAGTAGTCCGCCACATCATATTATATCGATAACGACCCTAGCTAAACAGTTCCGCTTTTGTAAACCGAATCCAGACTTTCCTGAGAGAGCTATCATGAATTAAAAACATCCTCCAACCGTCATTAACTTTGGTTTCTGGTCAAGTACGTAGAGCGCAGCGTTGTCCCAAGGTCTTGCAGCAGCAATCGCCGAAAAGTGCAGCCTTGAACTTGCAATAAACGAAATACAGCGTCTGCACCAGTCTGGCCCGGCGCCCTATTACAGTGCATTTGCATTCCAGGACCCATCGAAGCCAGCCTGCCAGCCCGGTCGGTTGTTGATCTCTTGTTGCTCTTTGAAGGATTCGACATCTTTGCATCTGAGTTGAACCTGAGAATAGGATGGATTTATTGGAATATTTATTCAAGTATCATTTTATTTGAAAATAATAATTTAGTTTGAATTATTGATTTATTTGAATGTGAATGAGTATCACCTGATAAAAAACTTAATATGAGCACTATGAATAATGAATAGTTCCTTTCAATTCTCCATTCTAATTTAATTAATATTGAATTGAATAAAATCATAGGAGAGGCATCTTCTTATTTGTGGTGAACATTAGGATAGGATGTAATTAATTGAAGTCTTAATTTTTTGAATTTACAGCAAGTATCAAACCTATGGAACAAAGACATTAATAAATAATCTCAATAATTCTACCGATTATTTTGGTTTCGACTCTTTTTCTCATTGTTTCGATTTTTTTTCTAATATGAATAGTTGATAATATTTGGGTATTGATATGCTTCCTTGTCAAAACAGAAAGAAAAGGCCCCTGTGAATGCATAACGAAGCAATTGGATGCAGTTGAGGTTTTATTTAAAGTGATGCCCAAATAATATGCTCTAAGGAACCGGTAATAGACATCATTTCATTGTAAAATAGAGTACTGTACTTGAAGAGATGCATAAATGAGGAACATGAGTGCTAAAGCAGGAACTAGGCATAGAATCATCAATCAATTCATTAAATAATCCTATCTAGTGATTATGCAATAGTTTATAGCGACAGTAATATTTGGTAGTAATAAATCATAAGTAGTAATTACATAAAAGACTGTAATTACTCAGTTATGTAGTTTGACATAATATTGGGTCCAATTCCAGAAAAATTCTGTGATATATGTATGAAGATTAAACCGATGTTCAACTGAAAATACTTTGGGATTTTATAGGAGTGAAAAATAAACTGATACTTGAAGTCTACTAGTTAATACAAGTGGACAGAATTGAATGTGAGGACCAGTACTTAAATTGGGTACTTGAACTTTTTTCCATACTTATGGAACAATATATGGAAGTATAATTTGAAAGAATTTTGATGTGCCACCCGGCACATACAATATTTCTGCCATCACTTAGAGAAAACAAGAACAGCTTTCTGTCACTGGAAGTGAAAATAAAAAACTTTGTGAAGAGCAGAAGTCAGTCTGAAAGTTGGGGTGGATTTTCAACAAGAGCCTTTTATCGCTGTGAAAAATCTTCTATTATGATACTTTGGAAAATGCAGACAAAATAGCTCGGTTATTGTTGTAACGAGTGAGGAAAATCCTCTGAAAAAAGAAAACTCTCAATGCCTTCAAGAAATATACAATGGAACTTTTTTCTGTGAAAATGAGTAGTATGAAAATAAAACTTATTCTCTTGGAACGGGCGCGCTCCACATTTTTCATCCCATTTAGCGCGCAAGCATTTCTGCTTTTTTCAACGCGGTCATTACGTTGGAAAAGGTAGAACATTATAATAATAATATCGTGTAATGATGTCTGGAGTACTCTCCTATTTCACGATAATAGTCTTTTCGCTCTCTACACATTCGCATTATTCAAGTTCTTCAGCTGCTGAAATGGTCTTGAATAATAATATTTGCGAGATGAATATGATATTCACATCACCATCAGCGGAATCCAATTATAGCGGTTGAAGAATAGTTTTGAAAACATAATCTTTTGTGGAATGAAACAGATCACATTCAACTCTCAAACTCGATAAACATGAATGTATGAAGTGATCCATCCATGAGTATTCCGTCCAAGCCGATGAGCCGTCAGCCCTTGGATAGTACGTTGTTGTCATCTCCCATCATCACCTCTCTTAGTATAGTCTGTCCAAGCAAAGAAGACCCTCTGGCAAGATGGGAAAATGACCTAACCTTGGTGAATATTTGTTCAAAAAAAAAAAAAAAAGTGGTCTTAATAGTAGATCAAATTGTTTTCCACAATTTGAGATCGAATTGATAATTTTTGTACCAATATTGACCGTGCTTGGGTCATTTTACCATGTTGCCAGAGGGTCTTCTTTGCTTGGACAGACTATACTGGGTATTGGTCTCTCGGTGAGGGTGATCTGTGGACGTGATGTTAGTTCACGCACACTATGGACTGCTGTTGGATGGGTGACCGGTATTTGGCCAAGTATACATTGACGAGGTGGAACTACCCGTAAGGGTCTCCGCACCAATAAAAGCTAAAAGAATATTTTTATTATTAACCCCTATCATTACACAAGCCTGAGAGCTCATATGGACTTCACCCTATAATAAATAAACATTGGAAAAAGTGAAAATGATATTATAATCTTTACTGAATAATGAAAACTTTTGGTGACAGAAAGTCTATACAAATTTCAACTGTTGAAGTTGGAAAGTGCACAATCATGCTCAATAGGTCGCCATTTTTTTTTAAAGCTCCAATGGCAGTGCATCTTCATACGATGCTCCGTTACTTCGGTAAAGTCTGTCCAAGCAAAGAAGACCCTCTGGCAAGATGAGAAAATGACTTCAGCTCAGTCAATATTGGTTCAAAAATATTGATTTTGTCTAAAATTGTAAATCAAAATGTTTCCTACGACTAAGACCAAATCAATAATTTTTTAACCAATATTGACCGAGCTGGAGTCATTTTCTCATCTTGCCAGAGGGTCTTCTTTGCTTGGACAGACTATATAATTCTAGCCCACGGTTTTCGGTGCAGCCGGCCGTACTGGGCAAAACACAGAGGTCAAGCGAACAACCTCAGAACGTATACGAATTTGATGCGATTTCTTTGCTTCATTTCTTCTTTCTTTGTCCTTGTTATTTTTATACCTGTTCTCTTTTAATTCAGCCTATACTCATTCATTTTTCACCTCTTCATTCAAAACATTACCTCTATGATACCTCTAAGATCAAAGCATTTTGTAAAACAATAATGATTGCTTGTACTACCTTTATTTTGTAAACTTATTTTGTAAATGTTACCATAGGCGAGAGCCTTGTTACAATGAATTATAAATTCTATTCTATTCTTTTCACGTGATTTTCATGTTCATTCCCTCTATAGCTAACGCCAAATAGTAAGGCAGTTTCGTCTGTCTTGTACGTGATGCAATCTACTGTCTCTCTTTATTTGAAAAACATCATCTAGGCATAGCTAAATGAAAACTTGGATTGAAATCAGCTGTTGGAGCGCACAAGGAGCTGTTAACCGTCCAATTTTTTTGGCATCAGCTGTAGGCTAACTTATAATCAATGAATCATTATGATTATGCTAATTGATCTGAGTTTCTCCCTGATTTTCTTTCATTCCTTTTCACTTTCATTTTACCTTCTACTTATAACTGTTCATTTGTTTGTAACTAAGTTTTTCTTTTTATCATTATTATTATTATTTCTTTGTTCGTTATATACAGGGTGTTTCAGGAATGTGCTATACTTCTCAGGCTGATTCCTTACACCAAGTAGACAAAAAAGTTCCATAAGACCAACCCCCAAAAACACTTTGTTACCGAGATAACAATGGCGGAAAATTGAGATTTTTTAAAAAGTATTTATTTTTCTAATTTTTTAGAGGCTTTACTAAGGTTCTAAAATAATCAATTCCTATGTAAAATTAGCTGAGGAATTCAATGAAACCAGTCTGAAGTCTGTAACTTCAACGGTTATTGAGATAATTGAAAAAATATGCTTGAAAAACGCCATTTTTCAACAATAAGGGTTATAACTGTATAAGGAATCATAATGTATTTTTTATTAATGGAAGTTGAAGAGAGTCGGATTATAAAGAAAAAGTTAAATGGCAGCGATTGTGTAAATCTTACCCAAATCGCAGAAATAGTGATAAAAAATCGCAAAATTCGACAAAACATAGCACAATTGATAAATTTGTATTTAGTAGCGATTAAAAAAATCAAGCTCTAAATAATCAATCTGAATCTGCCTTTGCAAACCATTTGAACGAAACCGGGCACACATACACAGACATTGCTACCAACCTCACCATCTTAAAAATTAAACATAAAGGACATGAACTAAATATAATAGAACAGTTTGAAATCTACAAATCAACCATTCTCAATAACCAGACATATTAAATGAACAAACGAACTTAAAATCTAATAAAATTTTCGACCACATTCTTAAATCACAACCACATGTTTCTAACAACCTGACACACTTCCAGCCGCCTGTTCTTCAGTGTTTAGTTGACAATGCGCTCGTCAGGCCTACACGTCAGGCCAAGCGCGAAAGGCCTACACTCCAGTGAGTAAAACTTTTATCTTTTGTCACTGATAATAAAAAATAATATATAATATATATATAAATAATAATATATAATAATATAATATAAATCAATTAGACTGCATGTCGGTGACCAATCCCAGTGAACTCTATATTTTCTAATTTTTCTTCCTGGTAATAATTATGTTGAATGCTGGAAAGTTCGCTTTATGCTTGCTGGTCATCATCATCATCATCATCATCATCATCATCATCATCATCATCATCATCATCATCATCATCATCATCATCATCATCATCATCATCATCATCATCATCATCATCATCATCATCATCATCATCATCATCATCATCATCATCATCATCATCATCATCATCATCATCATCATCATCATCATCATCATCATCATCATCATCTTCTTCTTCTTCTTCTTCTTCTTCTTCTTCTTCTTCTTCTTCTTCTTCTTCTTCTTCTTCTTCTTCTTCTTCTTCTTCTTCTTCTTCTTCTTCTTCTTCTTCTTCTTCTTCTTCTTCTTCTTCTTCTTCTTCTTCTTCTTCTTCTTCTTCTTCTTCTTCTTCTTCTTCTTCTTCTTCTTCTTCTTCCTCCTCCTCCTCCTCCTCCTCCTCCTCCTCCTCTTCTTCTTTTTCTTCTTCCTCCTCCTCCTCCTCCTCCTCTTCTTCTTTTTCTTTTTCTTCAGCTCTTCAACAGTCATAAACGCGTGCTCCGTTGGTCGTATTACTGCCTACAATTTGCTCCATTGTTGGTTTATTGCTTTGGTCAGTTTTAGTTCAGCTTAGCATCAGCATTAAGCATGGCGGACACGATCCGCTCGGCCGATAACTGGACTTTTATGCACACGTTTGGCTAACTTTAGTGGCCAGCCACGTTTACATTGTAAAAATAATACACCTTGAGACATTATTCAAATGATACCTGAACCCCTGCCCCCCCTTAGACCCCCATGCAATTCCCTTGCTTATTCTCATTACGTAGTAGCTTTTAAAGATGCATTTGGTATAGTCTGTCCAATCTGGCAAGACATTCTGGCAAGATGTGAAGATGACTCTAGCTCGGTCAATACTGGTTCAAAAATAATAAATTTAGTCTTAAAAGATAGGTAACAGTCCAATCTACAATTTGAGACCAGATTTCTAATTTTTGAACCAATATTGACCGAGCTGGAGTCATTTTCTCATCTCGCCAGAATGTCTCCTTTGCTTGAACAGACTACATCATAGGACTCCCACACACCAAACACTAGTTTGAGCTAAGTTTATTCACTCCATGATCCAAAACAGCGATAAAACACTTGATATGAGACGGATTTATTATCATTCACTTGCCAACTTTCACACCTAGAATGTGATGAATATAATAATATGTTTTGTGAGACCAGAATGAACAATTGTTTTGTGAATTAATCGGTACCCACAACTTCCCTAGAACTTACCATACAATTGTGATCAGCTGGTACCATAACCTTCTATCATTCTACATAGTTGAGAAATGATAGATGGTTATGCTGGTACAATTGTGATTGTTTTTGCTAATTACTTAATACTGATTGGTTTGGTTCTTAGCAAAGTTTTATGATGCCTCTTTTTCTTTTTTTATTATTATTTTTTATTGCGGATGATGCCCACATAAGCATTTTAGCTAAAGAGTGCGAAGGTGATTGATGAAGTGAAAAACAGCCATGCCACTGGGATTCGAACCCAGACCTGCGGCAGTGCTAGCGGACTGAAGGTTGTGACGCCCCAGCCCACTGCGCCACCGAGGCCGGCAAATCTGAGGCGCACATTCGTTGTTAGTGGATGATTCATCTAGGTTTATCTATATTCTTTTTTCTTCCTTTTTATTAATTTTTATCCAAATTTACTTTTTCTTTTAATTTCTATTTCGAGCTGTTTTGCTAATTTCGAGACGTATTTTTTTCATTATTGTAAAAATTTTATGTATCAAGGAGACACATAAGTGGGGACCTGTTGTCTCCATCCATGTATATAATAAATGAATAGATAAACTATATGGTTTATCTATAGAGACTGTAAAATCAGTCTGATTATAAAGTCCCTATAGGTTTATCTATAGAACATACAAAATCCACAGTAATACATCATATGAATGGTATAAAGTCATACTGTTTTTTGAAGCTATGCTGTCCATATTCAAGAATTTCTATAATTATGTTGACAACACAATCCAAAACATCCAGCCCATCCACCCTCCATGCTATCCACCCACCACCCATGGGTAGTGCAGCATCAGCTTTTCGGATTGTATATTCTGCATGCACTGAAGTATTATAATACACTTGTGTTATAATACACATTCTTATAAGGATGTTAAATTTCAACTAACTGCTACAGTTTTAATAAGTCCCATAATTATTTTTCTGTTGGATAGTAGCGGTGATTGAGAGTATATTATTTATTATTGCACATGACAATAAATTAATAGAAATTCACCATTGGTAAGCACTGAGCATTACAATGTTAAAATACGTAACTAGATGATGTATTATGAATTAATTTAGAAATAATTCAGATACATTTGAAATTAATTAATATTCAAAATTTTTTATTCCATTCACGCAATCAGTGAAAATAGAATAGAACTACTGTAGTAAAATAGAATATAATAGAACTATTCTATTCTTACTGCACGCAATAAAGCACTGAACCATACTATTGTACCACAGACGTCACTTGTAAGGTCACAAAATTACCTCAATTTTCTAGACTGAAGGTAAAATTACAATTTTCCGGTCTTTCTTTCTGGCTGTCAGATAGCTCTGAGTGACCGAAAGAGGGAAAAATGAGAGACAGAAGTGAGAGAGAGAGAGTGGGAGGAGTTTTTCACAATGACAATTGCTAGTAGGAGACAATACAGCTAGTGCAAAGGATGTGGAATCCAGGAAAAAGTTATAAAGTGATAAGAGCCATGTACTTATAAATTTTTTATACAGTTCAACCTCTGTACAGTTTTCAATCTGTTTCAAAAAGTTGAGAAGATACTCTTCATAAGCATAATATCAGACATATTCCATCAAAATAAAAAGTTTTTGAGAAATTGACTCTCAATCACTATACTATAATTTTTTTAGAACAACGTCTACCAAAGTTTAAAAACCATTCCCACAAAGTTGAAAAACACTTTTTTCGTCAATAGTTGAAATAAATATTTTCAGTGCATTTTATTATTAGGCCTACTACTCACATTACAATTATTTTATCATTAAGCATTACTATAGAGACTATTGTATAATCATTCAGTCTGATTATGCAGCATATACAGTCTCTATAAGCATTACCATTTTATCATTTTACCATTACCACTCACTCTACCATATTACCATTACCATTACATTGCTACTCCAAACACTACTTTATTAGCCAAACTAGACAATTTTTTATTTTAAATATTCGATACTAAAGCATCCAGTGACCTCCTATTGAAGGAGTTTAAGGAATCGTCATGCCAATTCTAGAGTTGATATGTGTCATATGATATGAAATCATTGTCAGATAATATTTCTAAAACATAGCTCAATTACCGGTGTAATACTCATTGAACTCAAGTATGGAAAATTAAATTCATCATTGATCATACATTGAATCCTGAGTATAGAATTCATCGGTACCATGATATTTGATATAACCCACAAGCAACGTAGGTACTGCCTGTATGTACAGTACAGGTAAAAAAAGAATTGCCTGAGAAGGGGGCAATGTAACGAGCCTTACTTTACATACGCAGCACCCGTGGTGACTGTAGTGGTGGGGAGGGGGTATAGCCGGGTCCCCCAGCCTGTCTGGAGTACTTGGGGGACCAGGGGGGTGTCCGGGAGGGGGGACGTTCTTCCGCGCCGGGTCGTTGGTCGTTTTTGACTTTATAGCCTTGCATGGTGACCTTCAATTGTGCCATGAGCCATTTGCAGACGCGCAAGCGCGGTAGTGCGCTCCGTGTAATGTGCTTTGCTGCAAGTATACAGTGAGTACATAATGCTATATAGTGCAGATATGTACTATACTGTGTAGAGCAGTCAGATCGAGCAAAGGAGACATTTGTGCAAGATGGGAAAACGACTCAAGCTCGGTCAATATTTGTTTGAAAAATAAGGACTCGAAAATTGTAGAAGTTATTCTTATCCACAAATTGAGACCAAATTCATTATTTTAAAGCAATATTGACTGAGTTTCAGTATATTTTCCATCTTGCTCGAATGTATCCTTTGCTCGACCTTTGCTATGTGAATACTGCTAGTATGGATAGTGTGTATAGTACTATATAGTAAAAGTTAAAGGTATATTCTTTCCTTATATTGTATAAAGTGCTATGTAAATTATGATATAGTTATTATCTGTTCTATTTTTATAATATACTGCAGATATGCAGTGTATAGTATTAATTCTACTCAGTATGTTGAAGATATATAGTACGGATTTGTGCTGCATTTCTGCTATATATGTATATTTTCATTGTATAGCGCTATTTGTTATTTTCCAACACTGCAGCTATAAGACTGGTCAAGCAAAGAAGACATTCCGGCAAGATGGGTAACTGACTCCGGCTCGATCAATAATAATGGTTCAAATATTATAAATTAGATCAAAATATTTTATACAATTTGAGACTATATCTATAACTTTTTATCCAATATTGAACAAGCTAGAGTCATTTTACCATCTTGCCAGAATGTCTTCTTTGCTCGACTAGACTATAGTTGCAAGCAGGAAGTCCCGCCACTTGTCCCGTCACTTGTAGCGCAACAAATCGTTGCTCGCTGTCTGCCTGAGAAAATCGGAAATGGAGCATGCGGCTGGCGACATTGTGCTACACTGGCGGCTCATGCCCACGAAACAGGTGAAGTGCTGTACAGTAAAAGATAAGGACACTTCACCTGTTTCGTGGGTACGAGCCGCCAGTGTATTATGTTGTGAGGTGAGTTGTCGCCTCAATCAGACTTATTACTCATAGAGTTTTTATAATTCACTTCAAATCTAATTTAAATAAAAAAATTCTTATGGCTTTTAATGGTGGGGAGACCCTTACGGGTGGTTCCACCTCGCCAATGCGTACTTGGCCAGAACCGGTCACCCATCCAAGTGCAGTCCACAGTGTTCGTGACTCAACATCACGTTCACCGATAAATCACCCTCACCTAGATACCAATTGCCAGTACGTTGAATACGTTGAGACCAATTGCCTCTAATTTGGATGAGTATTAGCTAGCTAACTAGACAAAAGAGATGAAAAAATTAAAGAAAATTTGTAGAGACAAAATTTGATATAATAAAAATTCGTCAAAAAAGTTAGTAATGAACAAACATATTTCGATCTCTTATCAGCATACATCCATAGTAGTATAGTCTGTCCAAGCAAAGAAGACCCTCTGGCAAGATGTGAAAATGACTCCATTTCGGCCAAAATTGGCTCAAAAATTATTGATTTGGCCTCAATCGTGAAAAACATACTGATCTACAATTTGAGACCAAATAAATATATTTTGAACCAATATTGACTACCCTACATGATTGAGATAGAATAAGAGTAACAAGTGCAATGTTTATTTAATTTAATTAATTAAATCTTCGTAATTGAAGAACTGATAAGACTAACTTGAAGAAGACTTTACTTATCTGAAGTAAATTTATTATGGATCTACTCAATCTTAATGACTCAAAGCATCAAACTCGAAACATTATTCCAGCATCAAACTATCTATCAGTCAAATCCGTATAATATCTGGTCTGGTTTCTGGTCTGTGATCCTAGTTTTCTCTCATTAGTTACCGTACTCTACTCATACCAAAAGCCACAACAATCAATCTTGGCGTAGTTGGAGAAAGATAATTCTGAAACTGAAACATTGTAGATACGATCTAGATTCCAAGTGATTCAAACGACCCAAAGATTGAGACAGATATTCTATCGAGTTTTGGGGTGTGAGGGGGTGTTTGTTTGCAGTCTACCCTCCCCCCTCTCCCAGACTTTCTCCTGTTTTTGTTTTGATCTGTTTCTCTTCATCTCCGATCTTGCGACTCAAATAACAAAGTACGTCTATTTTCAATTTTCCCGCATTGATTCTCCACGAGAACATCCCTCAATCTGTTTTGAAACGACATAAAATCTCGAATCTCTTTTTCATCTTGTTTGTTGTTTCGCGATTGAACATTGTAAACGATTTTGAAGTAAATGGTTGACAGGATTCTAAATTGATGGTTTCCAATACTCCAATACAACAAACTAAAACAATATTTTTCTTACAATTTTTGGTTTGTTTTCCCCCTTCATTATTTCTCAACTTCTTGTCCTGCTGGGGAAATTGATCAATGACAAAATACTAACAACAAATCATTATACCAATACTAAATACATCATTTTCTATCTCGTTTCTTAAGTGTGTATGGCTCATTAATAGTTCATTGTAAAGTTTTATCAATTTTCTTTGATGTTCATTTCCTTGAAAAATTGAAAAACAAAACAAAGTGAGAAAATACTGACATAAGATCAGCACTTATCAGTACAAATCCCAAAAACATCATTCCCTATCTCTTGTTAAGTGTCTATCAGTAATTTATTATAAAGTCCTAACAATACTCTTAGGCTGAGGCCGCTCTGCCGGTGGGTAGAGGGTAGAGGGTAGTGGGTAGTGGGTAAATTGCCAGGAGGGTAGAGGGTAGTGGCTGGAGGGTAGAGGGTAGAGGCTGAAGGGTAGAGGGTAGTTGGTAGCTTCAACCATCTACCCTCCACCCATCATGCTCTATTATTCGATATATTACTATGGATGGTGTGTATGTTCTATACATTTACCATCTACCCTCCACCCTACCCTCTACCTACCCTCTACCCTCTACCCTCTACCCTCTACCCACCGGCAGTGCGGCCTTAGCCTTAGAGCTTTTAGAACTCTAGTTGCTTTTAGAGCAACTCCTTGGAGCTTTTAGTTGCTTATGAAAAATGGGAGTGAAAACGAAATGACAAGCCTTGATTACAAGACTCGGACCACTGGTTTAGTCAATGAATTATACATCAAACAATCACTTGGAAGAACATTATCAAATCAAAGGTTATTAATTGATTACTTTAATTTTTCTCACATTTGATTAAGAATTTTAATCCAATTTAGAAAGGAACTCCTAGCAATATCATCATAAGTAAAGTATAACATGACCCTAATCCATCAAAAACTCGGATCGCTAAGAAAACCCACCTCAATTTCTCAGTCAAGTGATTCAATTGTCTGAATCCGGAACTGTTGAATGTAATGTCGAGCTGGAGATTGGCTTCACATGTGGATGCGACTCGAAATGAATACTAATGAGACGAGATGCGACACAAGAAGCGAGTTAGGAAGACCTAGAAGAATCCGGGGAATTGATACATTACCACGACAGGTGATGAAGCCTGTCACCCCACATTATACGGACATATTACTATGGCCAACCCCTTATATCACACCATCTTACCAGACAACGAAAATCACAGGTTCTTTGGTGGTTGCTGTCAACCCTTATCAAACAATTATGCCAACCCGTCAACTACCCTAATCTTCTTATAATGATAGATTCTTATATAATAATACTTCTACTTATTCTGATAGAGTAACTTCGTACTTCACTTTGTATGTGGTTTACAACAACTACAATATATTCAACTACTCAATATTTAATTATTAGGACTTGACTTTGGCTTACTCCCTTCACTAAATACGCTATTGAATTATTTGTGAATAATTGATTAGTGTGCGTTTTCATTCATCCTCAAAAATAATTTCTTCATTGATAAAATGGTTTATCCTCTAATTTTCAAGAGGATAAGCACTCATATGACTTTAAAATTAGAAAAGAAAATAGATACATTCCATCAACTTTTAGTAGATTACATCATTTACACGAGACAGACGAAATCTCCTTTTTTGCATAATCTATGGAAACGTTTGATGTGAGTGGATAACAAATAATAAGAGTAAAATAGGATGAATAATGGATTCAAATATCAGTTTTGCAAATATAATACAAGAACTGTAACAAAAAAAAAATTACTATAGTTGATCTAGATTAAATATTAAATAAAAGGTTCAAGCATGACTTTCACGGATAAAATCATACAAAAAATACAATAACTTTTCACTATAATGATAGACCTACACTATCACTATTTACATAGAACAATGTAAACCTACAACAAAGCTTGATGTGAATAGGAGAAATGGAACTGTAAATAAGAAAACCTGGAGCAGAATACTGGATCCAGAATACAGGTGGATCTTTACTTACATCTCCCTGGTTCTCGTTTGAAGCAAGATGAATCTGCTTGAAATAAATTACAAGAACTAGTGAAAGAACAAATCTGGAAAGCTTGTGCCGGTGGAACAATCCAACCGAAAAGCAGAATGAAAAGAGGAGTAGGAGGAAGAATAGGAGAAGGAGGAGGAGGAGGATAGGGAGGAGGAGGAAGATAGGGAGGAGGAGGAGGAGGAGGATAGGGGAGGAGGAGGAGGGGAGAAATGAATGGTGAGTAGGAGTAGGGAAAGGAGAAGGCTATTGAAATGTGAAATATCAATTTCTCCTATTCCTTTTATATCAAAAGGTGTGACTACCAATACAGCTGAGATTCTTTTTCTTTCAATGCCTCGGTTTTATTTTCCCTTTCTGACTGAACCGCTCAATTTCCCTTCCTTCCCTTTTCTTCTTTGTTTCATTCTCCGTTCTGTAGTCTACGTTTTCTGTTTTCCCTCTAGTTTGTCCAATGCTAAAGATTCCCTCACACTATAATACATTGTTCAACTTTTCCTGGCTGCAATTTCTCAGCACACCTGAATCTCATCCTGATACAACTCAAATAGAACAAATTTCTGCGAGAAGTTTCTGATCTTCTGTTTATCTTAATCCTTTCTGTTACCTTTCATAATTTTACTGTTTAGCAGCTTAACATTTTGAATTGCAAAGTGTGAAAAGTTTTAAATTATTCCGGTGAAAAATCGGATCCTGGGTTACCAAGTTGTTGTTCTGAACCTTTTTTCTAACTCTACTCTTTACCAGGTTGCAAATCATTAGTGAGATTGATTTAGAAATGTGGTGACAGATTTTTTCCAGAGAGAAAAAACTGGTTTTTCTAATAATTGAAAGTAAAATACATTAACAAAAGTTAAATAGATTTTCATGCTGGAGCCGAACGTATAAGTTGCATTAAATTCACTGTTGCTCCTACCTGGTAGGAAAAACATAGAGAGTGGGAAAATTGGGCAACAAAAAACTGTGGAACTGGGCATTGGTAGTGGGGTAAGTGAGGATGACTAGTATTGGATAGAACCAGCGATAATATGTTCTATATTCTATTCTCTCTGGATAGAACTAACAGGAAATCATGCAGAGCTACAAAATAAAAACAACGGAATATCATAGAATGCAGTTTTTTGTGTCATTTAATAGATGACAGAGCTATGAAATAATACTGAAAAAATATTACGGAAAAAATAACAACGGCAAAATACAGAACAATGGAAAATCCCAGAGTTATGAAAACTCTGTAGTCTACATTAATGGAAGAATCGCAGAGGAAAATGACAGAGCTACGGAGAAATACTGATGGAAATTCACAAAGAGTCAAGTAAAGAATTAAAATGGGAAATTATAGAGCTATGGAAAAATCAGACACGGAATGTATTCATAGTTCGTATGAATGTATTACACCAGCTTACAATATCACAGTAATTCACAATAGATCACATTTACTGAACATTCAATTATAATAAAAAGCTATAATAATGTTACTATACAGGTTTTGTATGTGCTATTATGTTGTAACTTGAAGTTATCAATTATTTTTGTACATTGAATAGTTGAATTTGATATAATTAGGTTAAGGTATCAATTATCGATAATTTATAGCACATCTACATTCACTGTACGTCTGTAACTATACGAGATAACAATTATTGTTTACATAAAGGAAGCAGGCGTTCAAGTTTATGTACAGTATATATCTCATTTTCCAGTTTAATTTTCTCAGTTTTTCTATTTTTTATTTGCTTGGTTCCAGCTCAGTTTAAATTTTAAGTTAATTCTTTTATGATTTTGAAGCACATGATAGTACCTCAAACAGATTTTCTCGTGGTACAAAAATGGTCTCATAAATTAATACTCTCCTCTCACTATTAGCCCAAATACAAGAAACACATAGAAAGTAGTTTCAAATACTCCAGCTACTAACCGATCAAAAATTCTCCGTCTTTGAAAAAGTTTTACATATCAGACCCACTCGATCTGAAGAAGCGAACATTCGGGCAACAAAATTTCAGTCTGCAGATGCATTTTATTATCTGTATGCAAAAAAACTGTAAAAAAACTGCTGGGAGGTGACGAAGCCAAGATTGGGTTCTGGGATGATTTCAAGGGGTATCGGGAGGTTGTTAGCGAGGGGGGGGGTCTAGGGGGGATAGGGTAGGGGTAGGGGGTTTTATAAGCAAGTGTTCATAAAAAGCGTAGACAACGACCAGTTACAGTCAAGAATAATGTTTGTTATGGACATACGCGAGTGTACATGCACGCTGAGCCAGAATTTTTGGCAGTCACTTTGAATTTCAAATGAGCCACGGTTCAATGTTCAATGCAATGCACGACGATGAGGCAATTTGGCAGACCGAGTGTACTGAGAGAGACCTGAGACTGTACCTACAGAGTCAGCCATCCCCGGTAACCTTCAACTGCTGCACCGATACAACACCAAAGTGCGGCCGCGACCAACTTGATATGTTGCCGTTTCTTCTGAGAACTTTACTGCTGCTGTCTCCTGTACTGAAATTGTCTCCGACTGGCTTGTTGAACAAGAAAAATGTTTGGTTTTATGTCTGCAACATAACAAGATTTCTGTATGAATTATATTTGACAATATTTTCGTATAGGTAGCCCTACAGTAAATATTACAGTAATTTGGTGTACTAATCAAGCCAAAAATGTACTTTTTTAAAGAAAAAATTGAAATATCCTAATATTAAAACATTTAAGTTGTAATAAAATGTGAAATATGAGAGTTCTCATTGAACTGAGAATTCTGTAGATGACTGCAGACATTATGTGCATATGTCTGTCAATGACCGATTTAATAATGGATGCAATGCATTTTCTTGAAAATTTTTTCTGAAGTTCTTGTTGAAATGACTAGGTCAAAATACAGCTCGACAGCTCATCGATTTGAGGTTTGTGTTAATGTCTTCCATGTAGTCAACCAAAGTCGATGAATTTCTAAGGATCATTGATAGAATTTATAATTAATAAATATGATTATTCTGATTTCGATAATATCGAGATTCAAACTCATGAAATTTTTTTCAAAAATTCCTGCAATCTGTTTCATTTCGAATTTGATCCTGCCAATTCCTCATTCCGTTCTGATTGTAATCACAAATCCCATGGAAGGTTCGCGTGATGCTTTCAAAATAATTTCGTCTGCAACAAAATAATTACCATTAGTAGCGTGCATTTATTTTAATAATAGCTGAGGGAAATACGTTTCCCTGATAAGTACGATGGACTAACGTTACTTAGCACCGCAGACTGCTTTTAAACGTCCATTCCAATGTGTAATCTGATTTCCCAAAAGAGAATTTTCAATAATTGAGGGTATAAGGCATACAGTATGTAGTAATTCCAAGCTATACACTGAATTATAAGCTACATATACTTTATTATTTTCTACATATCTATATACATTTAAGTAGTTCTACATAACTATATACATTCAGCTATACACTGAATTATAAGCTACATATATTTTATTATTATTTTCTACATATCTATATACATCCAAGTTATAAAAGCGGTTATAATTACTTCAACCAGTGCATGTATAACGCTATCTAAATAAATAGAATTCGGCTTTATACAGGTATAATACTATAGGCACTCATTCTATTCTGTCTGAAAGGCAGACTACTTATTAAAACCCGTAACAAGACGCTTCCTATATATTCAAATCTAACGATTTTAACACACAATTCGATGGTAATTACTGGAAAAATACGCATCACGTCAGAATTTTCATGATTTACTATGCCAATTACGGTTTTACAGGGTGGAAAGACAGTGTCCATCATTAATGTATGGAGTTGAATGTCATTTCCAAACAGAATCGGGATAATTATTAAGCTACGGTAATTGAATGTTTTCAAGCGGGGAATAGGAACCAACTGGGCATTGCACCACTGAGACAGAACTTGTATGAACTTATATATTTTTATTACGTAGAAACTGTAATCGCATTCTCATTATTGATGCAACACCTTATTCCGAATTTCCCAGTTATTAAGGTGTTTATTATTCTATAGTCTGTCCAAGCAAAGAAGACCCTCTGACACGATGGAAAATGACTCCAGCTTGATCAATATTTGTTAAAAAATAATCAATTTGATCTACTATTAATGAGACCACATACTACTATAAGACCACATTTATAATTCTTGAACATATATTGACAAAGCTGGACTTATTTTCCCATCTTGCCAGAGGGTCTTCTTTGCTTGGACTTGGACAGAATATACTTGTATTGTACTGAGATTCGATTTGACGACCTATCTTTATTTTTAATTATCATCATCTCTTATTAGCATGCAAAAATTAAATACAGTGTATTCCACTTACTTTACCTTCAAAGGTTTACCAATTGAAGGTGAATGGATTTTATTCAAATGAAATAATTACCCCTGTTTCACACACCACGATTTTTGGACTCCTGTTTTTTTCTTTAAGAATTTCAATAGATTGAATGAAGCCTGTCAAACATATTACCAGAGACACATCATGTGTTTTCCAAGATCGGCTTAATGTTGTAGAATTCATTATGATTTTATCAAAATTTAAAGAAAACCCGGACGTCCAAAAATCGCGTTTTGAAACGGGGCTTGGATAGACGAGTTAAGATATAAGAGTTGAGATGAATTTTTTGCATCTAGCAATAATACAAGTAAGTTACCTAGTGAGAATAATAAAATATCAAAAGTAAGAATAGAAGAAGAAAATGTAATTTTCTATAAAAGTAATATTTTTATATTGAGTTTTCCTCTAATATTTTGGTTCCATCAAATGTCAAACAACGATCGACGATCAATCTAAATCAAAAATTGTGTATAATTCAAGTTTTAAGTGTGAACATAACCTCCATTTTCAAAATAAACTAGTCAAATTTGGGAATAATTGATGTTTTTGACTTTGTCTGTGTAATCTCATTGTATTGTAATATGATTTTGATATTGTTCCAAAAATTATTCAATAATCATGATGTTAGGAATTTTATTGAACGTTTTTTCCTACTTAAAGGTACTCAATTTTAATCTACTCGCATGATCATGATCATGAATCCCATTCCTTATTCTCTATACACTTTCCTCCTTACCATGAGCTATTAGGGAGATTTAGCCAATGTGCTAAACACTGGCAGACACCCGAATGAGGACATCTAGATCTCCCCTTACGTTCACTGACCAATGGTGCGGCATTTGAAATCCAAGATGGCGGCTGCGGCAGGAAACGTGACGCAAGACGAATCGACACTGTCGGCCGTGATTGATGCACGCTGTCGCTGTGACTTTGTTTCTGCCCCGAAATCCTTCTTCATGACTCGGACTCGCCATTTATAAACGAGCGCAATTGCTGCTGAATAACGCATCATACCAGAACGTATTCAATTGCAACTTGTACATAGTGAAACTCGTGAATATAGTAGAGTTGTTGAAGCAGAAAAACTGGCAATCAGGTTTGAGTTCAGTTATTTTGTGAATTCTGCTGTTTTAAAAAGGATGAGCAATCTCACAATGAATGAATTTCACACGTCGTTCCTCTCTACACAGCTCCAGAGAAAAACGAAATTTAAATTCACCAAAACTTGTTTTAGAGCAATTTTGAAGTTGTATTGTATTTTTACGATAATTTTTTTATGATTTCAATAAAAAATTAAAATTATTCACCCTCCCTCTCAGAGGTACCGGTGCGACGTGCCGTGACAAATAATTAAATCCTCAAACACTTGCGGCTTGTACCCATGAAAGAGTTGAAGTGCCCGTATATTTTACTGTAGAGTACTTCACCTGCTTCATGGGCACGAGTCGCCAGTGCCCACAAAATGTGTATAAGACATTTAGAATGTACAAAAACTGTATACATAAAACCTTACTGTGTCAGAGAAAAGTGTAACAAGGATTTTAGGATGAGTCACAGAGCTGAATTGTGTGAGTGCTGCTTAACCACATAACCATGTTATTGTATTATCACAAATGTATGTATGTATGTCTGACTCAACAGCCCATGAAGGGCCTAGGCCTACCAGCTGGTTGCCAGTTTCAAATTCACTTTACTATACAGCCCGTCCAAGCCAAGAACACAAATATTTATGTTGAAAATAATATTTCTTGAATTATTCATTCATTAATTTATTTATTGATATAAAAACACAAATCATTACATAATTTCGAACTAGGATAAAGAAACTAGACTGATGTCCAAAACATGGTTATGTGGTTATTCACACAATTCAGCTCTGTGACTCATCCTAAAATCCTTGTTACACTTTTCTGTGACTCGAAATCAAATTATGACAATGCATAAAGGCAGGCACCCTCACATGTAAGCAATGCCACCTCAATTACGTATTAGCCTTTATTCGGGACATAACAGACCACCGCTCCATGTTCATTAGACTAATTGCTCTGATTGCTAACTGATGTGGCTTCCTTGCTTCATCCACTTTGTATTCCAGTCACCATACAGTATAGTCTGTCCAAGCAAAGTCATCCCTCTGGCGAGATGAGAAAGTGACTCCAGCTTGGTCGATATTGGTTCAAAAAATATTGATTTAGTCTCAAATTGTAGATCAGAATGTTTCCTACGATTGAGACCAAATCAATGATTTTCTATCCAATATTGACCGAGCTGGAGTAATTTTCTCATCTTGCAAGAGTGTCTTCTTTGCTTGGACAGACTATACCATCATACCAACCACACCCTTCATTCTCAGAGATTATTAAATTTATGATCTTTCATATACTCCACATTGCTTGTCAAATTTAACTAGTTTTTCTCATCAGTTCTCACTATTCCTAATATTTATTCTCAGTTCTCGATTTTTCTTTATCAGTCCTCATCACTTATTTTATCTATTACTTGTCTTACTTGATTACTTGTTACTTACTCACTTACTTGTCTATCTCATCTATCACTTACTATTTTAATATCTGATGTATTTGTCACCATCTGTAAGAAATTACTTACTTACTTACTATATGTTACTTGTCTTATTAGACAAACTGAAGGAGAATAATGAGATTAGATTAGATTAGATTTCTTTATTCATTCAGATTACTACAAAATATGCATGCTTAGTTTCTAGATTGCAAGAGTTACTACTAAATCCAATTATTCTATCATTTTTACAAGTTAAACACTAATTTCGATATTTTACACTACAGTTTATGCAGGTTATTCTATAATCTATTCAATGAGAGAGGTTACATGTGAATGCAAAAATCATAGAACAATTATCCAAACAATATGCTACTTGCTTGCAATCTTACTTGTTGTGTATTAAAATATCTAAAAGAAAAGGCGAAGTTTGGACATAAAAATGTCCATTCTTGGGAAAGGATAAATATATCCTTTCCATTAACACTTGGCCTGTTCAGGCCAAGATTGAGAGGGAGTTTACGGAGGAAGAAGAAGAAGAAGAAGAAGAAGAAGAAGAAGAAAAGAAGAAGAAGGAAGAAAATAGGAAGAAGGAAGAGTAGGATGAGAAGAAAAATAATAAAAATAAGAAGAGGAAGAAGAAGGAGGAAGGAGGAGAGGAGGAGGAGAGGAGGAGGAGGAGGAAGAAGAGGAAGGAGAAGAGGAGAAGAAGAAGAAGAAGAAGAAGAAGAAGAAGAAGAAGAAGAAGAAGAAGAAGAAGAAGAAGAAGAAGAAGAAGAAGAAGAAGATGATGATGAAGAAGAAGAGGGGGAGAAGATGAAGGGACAAAAAGATACGGTGATTGGAACAAAAGAGATGAAGAGACAAATAATGAGAATCTGAGATAAGCATAACGAAAAGGAAGACATTTGGAGGTGAGTGACATGTTGTAGGTTGGAAAGGAGGATTTGGAGAGAAGTATAAGACAATACTTTGAATAAGTGAGTACATACAGAAAGAAATTTACATAATGAAGTACAAAGTACATAGCAGCTTATAGTAATAAAGAAAGCAACACGAAATAAGGAAAGTACCTTCTTTTCTAAGCTCAATCTTTTTTTGGGGGAAGTAGTTCCTCATGTTAATTTATATATTGTTATTGATTTATTTTCCTTCATAATTTCTACATTGTATAATGTACAATTATTGTACAATTGTATAGTTATTATCGTAATGATTTTTGAAAGAGTAAAAAATAAAAATGAAAAGACTAACAGTAGAAGAAATGAAGTAAGTATGAAGCAGATTATGAAATGAAATGAAAATATTCTTTATTTTATTAGGCAGAGATTGGACTAGAAAGTCCTTTGTACCACTGAGATTATCATTCAAATGTGAATTGGAAAAATGAAGAAACCGAAGATGTGAAAAGATGAGAATAAGAAAAAGGAGAAGGAGAAGGAAACCACAGAACAACAATGATAATGAGACGAATGCAAGGGAATCGAGGTTACTGATGAGGTGAAGGTGAGGTAAAGGTTTAAAGGCGAGTTTAAATAAATTCTCACACGGGGCTGGAGTGTAATAAACTGTCGGTCAACACGAATCCCCTGAGAAGAAGGCGCACGCGAAACGGCTACTGTTTGCTGCACTGGAGAAGAGGAAGGAAGAAGAAGACGAAGAAGGAGGAGAAAGAAGAAGAGGGAGAAGGGGGAGGAGGAGGAAGGTGGAGAAGAAGAAAATAATGAGGAGGAGGTAGAGAAGTAGGATCAGAAGAAAAATGATAAAGATAAGAAGAAGGAAAAGGGGAGGAGGTGGAGGAGAAGGAGGAGAAGGAGGAAAAGAGGAAAAGGAAGAAGAAGGAGAAGACGTAGAAGAAGAAGAACAAGAAGAAGAAGAAGAAGAAGAAAAGAAAAAGAAGATGAAGAAGAAGAAAATGAGGAGGAGAATGAGTAGGAAAAGAGGAGAAAAAGAACAAGGAAAGAAAATGGAGAAACAGAAAATAATAAGGAGAAGGAGAAGTGGGAGAAAAAAAAGAATATAAGGAGAAAAAGAGGAGAAGAGTATAATGAGGAGGAGGGGAAGGAGGCGGAGGAGGAGTAGGATGAGAAGAAAAAGAATACAAAAAGGAAGAAGACAATGAGAAGGAGGAGAAGGAGCAGGAGAAGGGCAAGGAGGACAAGAAACAGAATAAGAAGAAAATAGAATAAATGTAGAAGAAGAAGGAGAAGAAGAAGAAGAAGGAGAAGGAGAAGAGAAGAAGAAGAAGAAGAAGGAGAAGGAGAAGGAGATGAAGAAGAAGAAGAAGAAGAAGAAAAAAGAAAAAGATGATGAAGAAGGAGAAGAAGAGAAGAAAAAGAAAGATGAAAATGAAAATAATGATGATGAAGAGGAGGAGGAGGAGTAGGATGAGAAGAAAGAATACAAAAAGGAAGAAGAAAATGAGAAGGAGGAGGAGGAGCAGGAGAAGGGCAAGGAGGACAAGATACAGAATAAAAGAAAATAGAATAAATGAAGAAGGAAGAAGAAGAAGAAGAAGAGAAGAAGAAGAAGAGGAAGGAGAAGGAGAAGGAGAATAAGAAGAAGAAGAAGAGAAGAAGAAGAAAAAAGAAAAAAAAGAAAGAAGAAGAAAATGAAAATAATGATGATGAAGAGGAGGAGGAGTAGGATGAGACGAAAAATAATAGAAATAAGAAAAGAAAAGGAAGAAGGAAGAAGAAGAAGAAGAAGAAGAAGAAGAAGAAGGAGAAGAAGAAGATGAAGAAAAAAGAAGAAGGGGAGGAGAAGAAGAAGGAAAAAAAGAAGAAAGGGCTTACAGGTTGCGGTTTAACAGATGCTCATGTCTGGTGCACACTGCACATGGTTTAAATTGGATTTGTTTGTCTGCAACGGTTCAGCTTCACTAGACACTTTTCGATCATTCCCAATTCTTTATTTGTTCCAAGTTCTTTTTATTCTCTTTTTCTTAATATTCTCTTCTTATTCCCTATCAGCTATCTCCAATATTTCGTTAATCTTTAGTGTTAGCTGAGTATGTATGATAGAATAACTGTATTTGCACGTGAATAGCCGACACTCATCCAAAAGTAGTGATTCACCTTCTTTGGGAGAAGTCAGTCGTTTCCCGTCACTGGAAGATAAGTAATTGTTGCATTACACTACAAATTATCAAATGGATGTTATTTAGAAGTGTCTTGCGCCGTCACTTGGTTACGGAAACTTGCTTCTGGTTGAGAGGATTAATGTTCTAACGACCTCTGCTGTACAGTAGAGTATAGTGGAGTCCTTCATGGGCTGTTTAGCCATTGAATAACAAACGAATAAAAATTTATGTGCAAGTTATTTGAAACATTTAGGGCCGGTTGCACGTACGTCCTGCTAGTTTAATCAGCGTTATTTCACCGTGTCAAAGTGGAAAAACGTTCAAATGAATAAAGTATTGAAATGTGATAGTAGTAGCAGAATATTCAAATGTACTTATTCAAAATAGATATCTGAATCAATGATTATCTCAATATTGTATAAATTATTTATCTATCAAAACAAAAACATGATCTGGAAATTGCATGCTAATACAAATTAATTGTTGTCAGGTTGGTAGTACCACGAAAATCGAAAACCTTCAGCTGCTATTGTTTTCAGATATTGAAAATTCAATCTTCAGCTGATAGTTACTTTAAAATTTTTAACGCCTTGAATTCTGGCCGATTAGTTTAGTACTGTGAAATTAGTATTCAATTGTATTTAAACAGCTGCTGACCTGTTAAATTTGAAAAAAAACCGCCATTGAAATTTCCAATACCTCATTGATTTTATAGCCTCAATGATAATAAATCTGAACTTGATTCAAGAATTCAAAGGTTAGTAATATTTTTAGGCAATAAAATTTAATGTTAATGATGTGTCATCGAGTTTTTTGAATAAAACTATTGAAACTCAAGGCTTCTCAATAATTTATCTGTTTCTATTCTCTATTTGAATTCAGTTAGTTTGCCGTTGCTACAAGATGTCGTTATCCAGGATAATCACGGCGTTAAAACTTAACGAAGTTACGAACAACCGGCCCCTAGCCTACATGAATTGTTCGAACTTCGAAAATTTAAACATTCCACATAGTTCACATTAGGATGGATATGTACAAGAACTCCATATATCCACAATTTGAATAGCTTAATCCACTGGCGGCTCGTACCCACGAAACAGGTGAAGTGCTCGTATCTTTTACTGTACAACACTTCACCTGTTATGTGGGTACGAGCCACCAGTGGCTTAATCTCAGTTGATGATTTTTTATAATCTAAACATTGACAGAGAACTCATGGTCAGCCGATGTAATAAATAAAATATTTCTTGCTATTTGAGGGAGCTTTGATAGGGTAGGATCACTTACTGTTGGACCTTATTTGAAATAATCACGAACTACAATTTCATCACTGGCGGCTCGTACCCAAGAAACAGGTGAAGTGCTCTACAGTAAAAGATACGGGCACTTCACCTGCTTCGTGGGCACAAGCCGACAGTGAATTTCATCATCCAATCAATTCAAAGGCGAATCTATTTCACATTGTCTAGATATCAAATAATCATTAGAATTCCAATTATTCCCCTCATAGTGTGGCTTAAGTGCAGACTAACGTAATCCGAGAACTTTCCAAGATTATCATTGAATCCAAAGTTATGACGGCGAACGAAAAACTGAACGGTGACAATTCCGAGACACATAATTAATGGGGGAAAAACTTTTAAAAAGTCAGTTTTCCATCGCAGTTCGGTCCCGATTCAAACTTTCCAATTATACTGGAAGCTTGCGGAACAAAAGTTCCTTGTTCTTGATTAACTTTCAATTGTTTTCTACATAATTATCCATTCCTCGCCTATGAAGCAGGCAAGCAGCAGCACATTTCGGTGGCGGATAAAACACAGTTCAAATGCAAGAGCAGTCAACTATGAAAAGAGAAGAGAATGGAGGAGAAGGAGGAGAAAGAGGAGAATAAGAAGAGAAGGAGAAGGAGGAGAGGAAGAGAAGAAGGAGGAGACGAAGAAGGGGGTTAAGAAGAAGGAGGAGAAGAAACTGGAGGAGAAAAAGAACAAGGAGAGAAAATGGTAAAGAAGAAAATGATGAGGAGGAGGAGAAGTGGGAGAAGAAGGAAAAATAAGAAGAAAGAGAAGGAAAGAGTATAATGAGGAGGAGGAGGAGGAGAAGGAGGAGAAAAGAAAAGGAAAGAAAAAGTAAAAGAATGGTGAAAAAGAAAACAAATAAATGAAAAAAGGTGAAGTAAATAAGAAGAAGAAGAAGAAAAGAAGAAGAAGAAGAAGAAGAAGAAGAAGAAGAAGAAGAAGAAGAAGAAGAAGAATGAAAAATGATGAGGAGGAGGAGAAGGAGGAGGAGGAGGAGGAGGAGGAGGAGGATTAGATTAGATTACTTTATTCAAATAGATAACAAAATTTGGCTTAGATTCTACATTGTAATATGAATGAGTAAAACTAAATTATCTTATAAATTTCACAAAATAGAAACTTCTAGTAAAAATACGAAAAAACGGAGGAGGAGTAGGAGGGAGGGGTGAGAAGGAGGGGACGGAGGAGAAGAAAAATAATTTTTTATTCAGAATGTCTTCTTCTCCTTTTATTGAAGAACAATAAAAAGGAAAATGAGATGAAAAAGAAGAAGAGGAGAAAGAAGAATGCCATGGCAAGAGAATTAAGGAGAGTGAGAGAGTGGAAGTAAGTCGGAGAGAGTGAGAGGAGGTGATGAAGAGGGTGAGAAAAAGGAAATAGAACGGAAAAGTTGAAGTTTCTAATCCAAATGCTTGAAGCATTATGTCGACAACCCTCCCCAAGTACAACGCGGCTGCAGTCTTTTGCCAAAGTTAATCTGTCTATTCAACTGATTCCTAATTTAGTCTTCATTAGTATTTACGCCCGTCGACGGTTACAGTCTGTACAAGCGAAGAAGACATTCTGGCAAGATGGGAAAATGACTCCAGCTCGGTCAATATTGATTAAAAAATTATAAAATTAGATCAGAATGTTTCCTACAATCTGAGACCAAATTAATTATTTTCTAATCAATATTGACAGAGCTGGAGTCCTTGTCCCATTTAACCAGAATGTCTTCTCTGCTTGGACAGACTATGCTGCAGCTAACAAAATCCTTTGTTCTATAGTCTTCCACCGATCATTCACATAATCCTTATTTTATTCATTGATGAGCAGTAAATTTGATGTAGTCTCAAGAAGTTGAAATCTTTACAGATAATTGGAAATTTATCAAAGGAGGAAAATACTTCAAAGGTTGAGAGAGCATTTAGTTAAACAATATAAGCTTAATTAATACTGTAATATATTTTTGTCAATCCATTACAAAATAAAAGAGAATTTGAAGTCATTTATAGAACCAGTGTACCAGCCTTCATTATCATCAAATAATCTTGATAAAATACGTTATAGAGTTTTAGCATTGAAGATTAAATTAATTGTATGTAAACGAAAGATTAGATAATTGAACTTACTCTAGAACATGCTCTAAAGTTGAGTAGGTAAATTTCCATACACAAAACTACTAAACATAGGCTACATGCACATTTAAGAAAATAAGAGGAATTTTTAATGTCATAACTCATGATTAACAAAAACAAAGATTTCAATCATTATTGTTAATAAAGAACAGATAAGAACAACAGAGTTATGTTTAAAGGTAACTTCAGTTGAGTTGAAATTAAGTTAAAATTTTGAAACCAAGTATTGTATGTAAATGTAAACGATTTATTATTTTTGTAATTGTTTAAGTAGTAACTTAGTAGTTTTTTAGGAAATGAAACATTTATTTATTTATTATTTTATTATAATAATTATGATAAATGTTTGAATCATAGAATCGACACCAATTCAGTCTGTTGACATAAATTCAATTAAAGTATATTCGATTCAATTTTTTTTTTATATTAACCAACTACATACATTTCCAACCCCATCTCCAACAACAGAAGGTACAGTGCAGGCAAGAGCTCAGAAGAACGGATGAAAAATCCCAGTGAACCGTTGAAAAATGGAGATGTAGCTCGTTTATTTCAAACCGGAGACTCGACCTGTGCAAGGTTTGTTATCAGTGGAGAATGATAAGCCAGACCAACGCTAGATGGATGTTGGCTGCGGGTAAGCTGGCGCAAGCTGAGAAGACACTCCGTCACAGTGGAAAGTGTATTGTTACGGCGTCTCTTCTCGAACTGAGAATGGGTTCTCCGCGAAACCTTCCTGAAAAGGTAAACCATTACTCATTTATTCCGCCCAGGGAAAAATGCAGTACACAAAACGAAAACTAGAAAAACATCAACACAGGAATGGCTTAAGCTCACCAATACAACCGTATCGCCTTTCTATAAATCATTGTCACAATATGATATAAATATCTCACTCGACCTTATTTGTTGACAGCTGCGGGTTTCAACTTTTATGCAACTATTTTCATTTAT
Source organism: Sogatella furcifera (assembly GCA_017141385.1). NCBI lineage: Eukaryota > Metazoa > Arthropoda > Insecta > Hemiptera > Delphacidae > Sogatella > Sogatella furcifera. The sequence continues at coordinate 7,565,321 of CM029549.1, forward strand.
CGCAGCTTTCATTATAGCCCATCCAAGCAAAGAAGACATTCTGGCAAGATGAGAAAATTACTCCAGCTTGGTCAATATTGAATCGAAAATTATCAATTCGATCTTGAATTGAAGAAAACATTCTGATCTAAAATTTGAGACCGAATGAGTAGTTTTTAAATCAATTTCAACCGAGCTGGAGTCATTTTCCCATCTGACCAGAATGTCTTCTTGGCTTGGACAGACTATAGTTGTGTCTTCACGGCGAGAGATTTATGGGCTCTGCAAATGGCATGTACTCATGATTCACAAATTATGTAATCAGTAGGTACTGATTGCTATGAAAAGTATATACGTTGAACTTCTACTTATGTATTGGAGTTTTCCAGTTTAAGTGTAGATAATTATCTATGGATAGAAAATATATTGTCTCCTCGTGAGAGAGGCGGCTGTGCCCCAACTTCACTCTTAACAGGCATAAAGATTGACATTCTATTCTTACCTCTCATCAGTACAGAATGGAATGATTTATGGTACAAATAAAGTGCAATGAAATGTTATTCTAAAGTATTCTGAAGTGGGATGATTTGATTTATTATCACTGAATGTGGATCAGATAAATAATATTGCAGTTTGTTTACAAATTTCATTCGAAAACATGCCAAATTTATGGAGTTAAAGTAGTTGGTGTAACTATCGAAAAAATTCGACTACGTAATCAATTTGAATCTTGAAGATTGTAGATTGAAGGAAAGATGTTATTGAAGAAATAGATTAATTCTTACTCTCTATATTATTAGGATGTCAAATATAACCTTCTACAGAGCATGAAATATTTTATAATATGTCAATACACCAAATTATCTTTCATAATTAGTAACTTTATGAATATTATCAAACTAGCCGGCAGGCTCGCTTCGCTCGCCTTCTCCGCCTAGCCAGGGGGCTCCGCACCCTGGACCCTCGGCAGTATAGGCAGTGTAAGTGAGTTAAACAGGCTCGCTTGGCTCGCCTGCAAAACCTCTGTCAGTGTCAGCTAATACAAACAGGCTCGCTTCGCTCGCCTCCAAACTCCGTTCAGAAGGGATTCGAAATTTATTGAGCACAGCATTTCTACACCTAATATGGACCTGTTTACCTGATTTCAATATTTTATGCCAATTTGTTCTAGAAAAATCTAAGAAAAACTCAGAAAATTAATACTCAAGAAATAGTAAAACGCTAATATTAAGCGTAACCTTTACTTGGGAAGTATATCGGACATAGTTTGAAACTTGATTCAATATCTTCCAAATTAGTTCATCTATAATCTCGCTGAACCATTGAATTTACAGTAAGGATCGTATCAAGTCGTATCAAGGCGGAAGACATGCAACCCGCAACACATCTACAATCTTGAAAACCTGATTACTGGTGTAATCTTGAACGGATTGCAAAAATATTTTAACACAACATTTCTAGACCTTATCTGAACCTGTCTACCAAATATCAACATTTTCTTCCGATTGGTTCTCGAAAAAATGAGGAAAAGGCCGAAAAACTCTAAAAAAACTTAAATATTTGGCGTATCCTTGAAAAGTTTTTAAAATCCGTTCTTAGCGCGCGTCCAAACGTTCAATTGAACATGCCTGCCAAATTTGAACGCACTCGGTTCAGTGGATTTTTAGTTCTGGTGATGAATGAATGGATCAGTCAGTCAGTCAGTCAGTCAGTGCCATTTCGCTTTTATAGATATAGATAATGTGTTACTGACCATGTGATACTAAATGATGTGTATAATGCTAACTTGATTTCCATTCATCACCTCTTGACCAGGTGAAAAAGAAATGCCACTTAGTACCAAACTTCAATCAGAAAATGTACTCCATTAAGTACATAATTATTCAATAAATGATGATTATGAGAATGATTGATGATTGAAACATGAGCTTTGCTTTGCTATAAATTCAATCTAGAACTCAATTCATCAGATATAGTTATAATAGTTGTTAGTCTATATTTTGCATTATAGCAAATTGTTACCGTACAACTTTACTTTAAAAATTTATAATTCTACAGAATGTAACTCCCTAGAATAAACTTCAACAACTCTATAGAGAGTACTATATCCCTCTTGAACACTGTTGAAGGCTTGCTGTTGCTAGTCTTTTCAATTTCAAATAGTTTCTCGGACGATCTTTGCTCTAAAATATTAATATCCACGACGTGAAGCTAGCTTTAAAAAAGGGGTCGTTATTAATATGCAAAGGGTTCAGCCGAGCTTCACTCTTCTTTTGTAAGCAGATTGTTATACACTGCACTATAGTTATTGATATAGTTATTGTAGATAGGTATAATGTTACATCAGTTGAGAGGCACGATGTACTTATCTAGTAGTTGAAGCAAGTCTTTTGTTTACATTGAAAGCAGTGGCGCGAATTCCTACCCTGTTCAAACTATCTAGCTTCGATCGATTCCTCCCGTACTGCTCCGTATATAATAATAAAGTACTTATAGTTTTGTTTGAGAGTTGCGTAGTTGCTCCATAACTTTCAAAGTTGTATAACTCAAGTCTGCCGAACTGTAACGTTGCAAAGTTCAGTCGTTTCTTGTTGTTGTGTATTTCACAAAACATGGGCGAACATTTTGATGTTGTTGAATAATTTTAATTAGGGTGGGGGGAAATATTCTGATGTTGGATGATATTTAACTGGTGGGGAAATGCGAACATTTTCATGTTGGATTATATTTTAATTGGGAAGGGTTGTTATTGCCTGAAGGGGGTAGTCCAGGTTAGTTAAGATCATCTAAAGGTTAGTTAAATTATCTATCAATAAATATAGGTTCTAAAAAGGATAATAATATTTATGCTTCCAGTATAAGCCCCAATTGATTCGGGACACCTCTTCCTTTATCTTGCATCTCTCATTATTATATTATATAATATTCGGAAAAGTCTTATGAAATAACGTTCAAATTGTTCAAAATCAAGCATATTCCAAGCCAACTGTACCGTTCACTTCAAATTAGAAGAGCTTAAGCTTCATTTGCAGTGAGATTGTCCCAAACAAGCTGATGCTTAAGCAGCTTTGGTGGAAGCGGATCTCAGTTCTCCAGATCACTGTGGTTGAAAATAATCAGATTTTCATTTCTTTTTTTCTACTTTCTAATATGAAACTTGTATTTGTTTTAAAGTCACGTTTACACCGGAATGTTAATAACATTTGTTGATAACTTTTAAATAATAAGTTATATAATATATAAGTATATATAATAACAAGTTATTCGAAAAAGTTATTAACAAATGTTCTTAGTTCTTAACATTCCGGTGTAAACGTGGCATTAGACAGAGGTTTTTAAAGTACTACATAGTACATATAAAAGTTCTTCTGGAGTAACCAAATATTTTCCGAGTATACTTGGTAATGTAATGAGGTACAAGAGAAACACTACAATATTCTTGTCAACAAAATCCAATCCCTATATATTTCACTGTCGGGGAGTAAAAATATTACGGAAAAAGAATCATGATCGGTAAACAGTGGTAAGTAAATCCAATAATAATTTCATGAAAAAAGATGTATTCCTGCAACGCGGAGAGACAAACTTATTTTTCTATTTGTGTGGTAGATCATGGCGGCCAGAAGCACACGGTGAATTGTAATCATAATGGAATCAAGAGGAATGGCAAGCTGAGGCAAATTCAATAAGCTTTCCAGTCAGGTTGTTAGTTCGGAACAGGGAACAGATCAGCAGCGTTCCGCTTGCAGAAATAAGAAAATGAAACCTTTAATCTAATATCGACAAAGGCCACCTCCAGAAGACGAACTTGTTTACCGATATTGAAAATCGTTCAGAAAGTCGAGTTCATTGCACGAGCCCAGCCAGGTATACTAACTGGCTACATTTTCCGCTGTGACAGTAAATCTTGTCTCCTATTTACATTTAATATAATGTTGTGTACTCAAAGCGACGGCGAAGCTATATTCTGTCCAAGCAAGGAAGACATTCTAAAAAGACCAGAAAATGACTACAGCTCGATCAATATCGTTTCAAAATTTATGTATACGGTATCAAATTGTAGATCAGACTATCTCCTACAATTTAAAACTAAATTTATCATTTTTGAACCAATATTGACTGAGCTGGAGTCATTTTTATATCTTGCCAGAATTTCTTCTCTGCTTGGAGAGACTACCCTATCTGCTGCAGTGCAACGGGGAAATAATATGAACCAGTCTGCTATCAAGAACTGATACAATATTCAACGAATGATGAGGTAAACATTTGCTTAAATAAATGTCTGGTTTCTCCTGTACTTGTTTAAGAGGAACCGAATTACGGTTTGAAATTTCAGGAGTTGTGCTCATTACTATTTTGTATTAAATACATACCCTTATTTGTGAGCTGGAGCCGGTGGTACAGGCTTGACTCCCCACGGATATGCATTTTTTATTTTAGGAGTTGTGCTCCCAAATACATATTTGCGAGATGGAACCCTGCCCTTGAGGGTCACCCAACCAATAAAACCATTTTTATGCATTTATTTATTTATTCTTTGTTTAGGTAGTTATCACTTACTCCAATAGGCCACCAAATATTATGATATGGGATAGAAATTACGTCATTATACTTTGCTCTAGGACTAAAGGCTACACTAAGCAGTGCCGGACTTGCTAGGATATGGGCCGTCGGCTATACTCGCTCAAGGGTCTCCTGAAGAGTGTTTGGAGGGGAGCTTTTTCACAATTTTCAACAGATGTAAAGCTCCGAATTCTTGACGTCACAAAACGACGTGTTTAAAACTAGTGTTGTAATATACTATTGTCTCACCCCATGCAGCAATTTGACATTTACATTCAGGTGGCAAACTCAAGGATACTTGTATGCTATTGGTTCAGCCATAGGCCATGACCCCAAAAAGCTTCATTCACTAGAAAATGGATGGAAGAAACAATACAGATTTTTTGTCTCTGGCCACGCCCCCTGCAGCAGTTTTAACCATTTAACAGGTGGCTGACTTGAGAATACTTGTCTGCTATTGGTTGATCTATAGACCCCGCCCCCAGAAAGCTTCATTCACTTAAAAATGGAGGGGGAAGGAGAGATGATTTTTGTCTCTGGCCACGCCCCCTGCAGTAGTTTTCAACATTCAACAGGTGGCAAACTCAAGGATACTTGTCTGCTATTGGTTCAGCCATAGGCCACGCCCACAGAAAGCTCCATTCACTAGAAAATGGAGGGGGAAGCAGAAACGATTTTTACTTCTGGCCACGCCCCCTGCAGTAGTTTCCAACATTCAACAGGTGGCCAACTTGAGAGTATGTGTCTGATATTGGTTGAGCCAGTTCGGGAATGACAATACCAACATTTTTGAATGTAGAGTGTTGAGGGTTTTGATGAGGCAAATCAAGTCATCAAATAAATCAATAAAAATTGAAGAATTCTAATTAAAAAAAAGCTATGAATCCACTATGTAGCCATGTAGAAAAATATTAGAATTATAGTCTACACACTTCAAGTCCTTTATTAGTAACTAGTCAATTCAATATTCACAGTCCCAATAATAGGCAGATTCAGAATGAGATCTGGAGAATTTTTGGCCTCAGTTTCTGAGCACTAGACTCGAGAACCTCACAGAAGATTATAATATAAAAAAGGTTCTCAGCATTTAAGGGACCCTTTTAAGCTCTCTTGTGATGAGGGCCCCTCAAGTCTAATCATAGTATTCATTAGAAAATGATTTACTTCTTATTAAGTTTAAAATCCAATACAAAATTGTTCGTTTTTTTGCAGCCATAAAAATTTTCAATTTTTGTGCTGAGGGTATCTTGGGCCCCTCTGGGCCTCTAGGGGCCGACTAGCGTTTGCCAGCGATCGCCGACTAGCCGACCTGACCAGTCTGGCACTTACACTAAGCCTGAAACACTTTTAAAAATAGAAACTTTGGCACCTTTAGGTGGTAGGCTTAGTAATCAGTTGTCGGTGATTCACAACATGTAGCCGAACGTTCATTGCCTTGAGCCATGCATGCACAGTTTGTCCCACGTAAGAAGACAATCTCGCAAGATGGGAAAATTATCCTAGCTCTGTCAATATTGTTTCAATATTACAAATTTGGTCTTAAATTGTAGGAAAAATTCTGGTCTACAATTTGAGACCAAATTTATGATTTTTAAACCAATATTGACCGAGCTGGAGTAATTTTCCCATATTGTTAGAATGTCTTCTTGGTTGGACAGACGTTATGTATTGGCTTGCATAGCATTCCTTGTCGCCATCACAATGATTAGTGAGTGGATTTCTAATCGCGGGCCGGGCAGTGAGGCAGGCTGTCTAGGTTGGTGCAGGCTGCATACAAAATTATCAACAGCAGGTCTGTGAACCCTGAGGTTGGTGGTCATTGGACAACGCGGCGTGTCGTGGCGATCAGCCTAATCCGGTAGGTGAATCGCGTTCTTTCATTGGGCCATATACACATTGGCGAGATGGCTCCCCGCCATTAAAAGCCATTAGAATATTTTATTTTTTATCGTGTGTATCGTGTATGTCACTGCAAACCCCTGATAATTTAGCTAATTTTATTGATTCGATATTTAAATGATTCCAATTTAGTAACTTAAATCTGATAATATTCTTAAGTTCAAAGAATGACTTGGTATTGGTACGTTTCTTCATGAGAGTTTGAGAGTATGAGGGTATGAGAGTTCCATGAAAATTTGAAACGTTGATGAATTCGTAGTCTGTAGTCTCTAATTCGTAGTCTGTAGTCGTAGTCTATTTAATTACTATCGTAGTCTGCCAAAGCTGAGAAGACATTCTGGCAAGATGGGAAAATGACTCCAGCTCGGTTAATATTGGTTTGAGAATTATCAATGTCTAATTATTGTAGAGCAAAATTTTTCCTACAATTTGAGAACAAATTTTTAATTTTCAATCCAATATTGACCGATCTGTAGTCATTCTTCCATCTTGCCAGAATGTCTTCATCCCTTGGACAGACTATACCTCGAATCAATTTCAATTTCAATTTTCTCAATCAGTTATCTTAGTACTTAGTAATCAGTAATATTCATCACTTATTATTTCATCAATTATTTACTTATTTATCACAACAATATTCCTGCAAGAGTATCAAGTAACAGCTCGAAATTTATTTAGTTCTTGGTTAGAGACATAGAATAGTCCAAATCATAGCATAGTCATAATAATCGAATAGTCCAAACATTAAGGCTTATTATGAAGTAAATATTTGGTTTAAGTAAATAATTTTGGTACAGTATTACATATTTTTATTCAAAAGCTGAAACTAAAGTTTAGATATGATAAATTACCAAATATTTTTGAAAAATATCCTTTCATGTAGAAACTCCCCTCACCAACCAATTCTACAAACCCAAAAGCAGACATTATTTTCGACTCCACAAATATTAATCGCAACAACCTCGGTTTAAGGAGGGAACACATTTTCAACATTATGTTAATTGAAAAGACGTCTAATGCCCGGTTTTTCCAAGCACACTCAAATTTGAGGGACCCTCAAATTTACTACAGTTTACTACATTTCCTCTACCTATCATAGGAAATGTCAGCTGTTCATCAAAATTCGAGGGTACCTCAACTTTGAGTGTGCTTGGGAAAACCCAGCTTATGTGTCCTATTTTGAGGTTGAGCTTCTTCGCATTGGTGTCTGTTACGAGCGAGATACAGAAACAGATGTTTGTATTGGAATCAATGTCAAGATAGTACTCAAAAGCTTGACGTATGAGTACTGGTACTATTAGCAAAGAAGACATTCTGGCAAGATGTGGAAATGACTCCAGCTTGATCAATATTGGTACAAAAATTATAAATTCAATCTTAAAGTGTAGAGCAGAAACTTTTCTACAATTTGAGACCAAATTTATAATTTTTGGAGCAATGTTGAATGAGTTGGAGTAATTTTACCATCTTGCCAGAATGTCTTCTTTGCTTGGACAGACTCTACTGTCTGGAAGAACATCACCAGTTCTCCTTAGAGCAAACAAGACTGGAAATAGTGGCTCTAGACATACAGTTTTTGCTTCTGGAAACCAGTAGCTCTGTCACTACTCCACACCTCTTTAACAGACTATTTTTTCTTCTTTCTTCATCCCTCCCTTGTCACGACCCTTCCTTTTCCTCCTTCTCCTCCTCCTCCTCCTCCTCCTCATCCTCCTCCTCTTCCTCAACCTCCTCCTCCTCTTCCTCCTCCTTCTCCTCTCCCTCCGTCTCCTCCTCCCCCTTTTTTCTCTCTTTCTTTTCCACTTTCCTTCTCTCCTTCACCTTCCATTTTTTGTCACCTTCTCCTTCTCTTTTCTACTCTCCTTTTCACAAACTTCTGTTCTCTCTATCTCAGTCACTCTCTCTATTTCTAACACCATCACACTCTCTCTCTCTCCTCTCCTTTCCCTGTCACACCACCAAATTTTTCAAACTTTTTTCCTCTCACTTCAAACTCTCACCCTAGAAAAAACAACAATCTATATCAAGCGACGATACTGAAATAAAACTAATCACTGTCTGGAAAGAAAACAGAAATTAATCAAAAACTAATTCAGCTTCACTGTCGCCCCAAACAACATGACGCGTTCAACCCCGACAAAACTACTAAATTAATCTGGGACATTCCTCAGTGGCATAGCTGTCGAAATTAGTGATGTTCCCTTGCAACGATAATTTGTCTTGGTTCTTTCTTTCATTCCTACCCTGTTTATCCGAGCACTTTGTATCAATGTTTGTTTTTTCCATTCTTGCACGGTTTATCAATTAGTTTTCACTTAACAATTATTATATTTCAACAATTATTATTATTTTTAACAAACAACAACTGATGGCCATATCAGAATAATAAAATTAGAATATAATAGAATAGAATCGCCACCTTCATTTAATCTGGGAGGGCGAAGTGAGAGAGCAGCCCTCTCTCACACTCAACCCTTAGATTAAAATTAAAATTGAAATTGAAGGTACTGTCAGTATACAAAGCCTATGTCAACCTGTTACCTAAAATTGATTTGTAATTGAGGTCAAAATTAATATACTCACGTCTAAAATTGGGTAGAATCCATTTATTTTTTGTGTTACTGAATGTTCACAATATTATTTCATATTGTATACCAATTATACAATAAGATGGTCGCTTCCCAAGTGGGAAGCGGTTTGTCCCAGTGGTAGAGAGCGTCTAATCGGTGAGATTAGATAAGCGACGTGCCTCTGCCAGCACCGTTGTACTGGTGACCGGTTCCTCTGAATTCAATTTATGAGCCTCAAAAATCGCTTCCCGGTGGTTCGAAACCCACCTAAAGCAGTAGGTCCATTCATCTCTCATCATCTCATCATCATCCTTCCCATTACCCACGCACAGGCCCAAGAGCCCATGTGGGCATCACCCTAAAAAAAAAATTATGTGTCAGATTCATTTGTCATTTATACCTACTATTATTTACCTAAATTTGATAATCGTACTAAATTTACAGGTATCGAGCGTCCAGAAGCTCTTGCAGTTTGACAGTACGTATTATTATTATTCATTATATTATATTATTAGTCAGTTGAAATTAATAATAATATTGTGGATCACAATGTACGATTCACAAGAAGATATAGGAGGTAGGGAACAGTATTCTTGAGATTGAGAAATCGAATTACCAATTTGATCAAGTTGTGTAGTAATTGCTAGTAATTGAGTTCATCTATTTTAATCTACTATATGAATTGTAAGACATAAATAGATGAAGTTTTCTCAGATGAAACTTATTAAAAACCATTAGGACAGTATAAGGAAAACATTTTTTAGGATATTATCAATAAAACTGGAGTGAATACAAGTGCGAGCGAATATGAGAACGTTTTACTCGTATAAGAGGAAAACTAGGACAGTGGCACAATGGTATAGTCTGTCCAAGTAAAGAAGACATTCTGGCTAGATGGGAAAATGACTCCTGCTCGATCAATATTGGTTCAAAAATCATAAATTTGGTTTCAAATGATAGGAAACATTCTGCTTCACAATTAGAGAGCAAATTCATAACTTTTGAATCAATATTGACAGTGCTGCACTAATTTTCCCATCTTGCCGGAATGTCTTCTTTGCTTGGGCAGACACTAGATGGTTGACATTTCCACCCCAGCCAACCCTGTCTCGAGTCTTGCAACTGAGAAATGAGCAGTGAGCACCTACTTATACTCTATTTGGTACAACTTCCCACTTGGTTTAAGACGTATAGGATAGGGAGAACAATGTATTTTAGGGAGGAAGTTAGTTCAAATTGTGTGAGCGGATGGTGCGCTGGAGAGAAGAGTTCAATTAATGGCGACAGATAAAATTCAATAATAACAATGCGCTCTTGTCTTACACCATTAACCGACTTAGCTGGCAGCAGTCGCCATTTTGAAAATAAAATAAAGTGTAACTCTTAAGTTACAGCCAATTAACGGTATCTAACGCCATCCCTTAACTGGATGAACGTTTCCTCACTATCAACTGACACTATTTCATCTGAAAAGTAGTATAGTTAATGGAGTGCAGTGTAATAAAGTGTAAATTTTGAAATAATGGAGGAGTTTTATCTATTTTGCAATAGGTAAATGGTTGACAGTAAGGTATAAAATTTCTTTTTTCCCCAATAGGATAATAAATAATGAAAATTTCAAGGTTGTTGATAACTTCTGCATGGAGCATTTAATGCTATATCGTACTATTTCTTACGTTGACCTCTGTCTCTATCAAATCAATTTTAATTGTTGATAATTAATATACATGAGACAGGTAACTGCTTCGAATAGGAATGGAGGTTTCATGATGAGAAACAATATGACTTCTTGAACCTTGACAAATTTTTAAAACAATAATAATAATAATTTCTCTGGATGCTGAATAACACATCCAGTGGAGTTTATTTGTCAGTCAAATCATTACATACTTAATACATGCAAATCTCAGATACAGATACATGCAATATTATAGCTAGCCTATATAGCTATAATAGTCCTATAATAGTTCTGTTGATTCATAATACCTCGCTTTCTTCCATATTGCCTCTAATACTTGTCAATAAAGAATTTTCAAACGCTGATTTATTTATTGGACCATTTTTCTCATTCTTATACATATCTCCTAATCTCTAATCCCCTTATCTTCATTATCTCCTTATCAAATTAGAAGGAATAAATAATAAAATGCACGTAACAAGAATACAATGGAAGAACTAAAAAAGCCTACCATCAATTTATTAAATTTTTCTAGACAATTGCGGATCAAGTTGTTGTTCAAAATCAAAAACATAATCATAATAATACAGATGAAATACCACATGAAATTCAATCCACTCATATTTTAAGCTTCTCATACACAATAGATACAGCTCCTCTTGTTTTTTAAGTGTCGTGATACAGGATCCTGGTCTAGTGGTTTTGGAGCTAAACAATAGATTTTGCACACTGCAGCTCTGTCTCTACCGTAATAAGCTTCTTTATTGTTAGTTACTGTTCTGGTGCAATAGAAGGCTGAACGTTGCTGATACATGTTACTTATTTATTATGGATTATACAGTAGTTCGATGTTCTGATATGATATATCCAAGCAAAGAAAACGTTATGGCAGGATGGGAGAATCACTACATCTCGGTTTAATATTGGTTCAAAAAATATAAATTTGGTCTCAAATTGTAGATCAGTATGTTTCCTACGATTGAGACCAAATCAATAATTTTTGAACTAATATTGACTCATTTTTCCACCTGGCCAGAATGTCTTCTTAGCTTGGACAGACTTTAGTTCGAAGTGCTGATGTAGTCTGTTCAAGCAAAGAAGACGTTCTGGCAAGATGGGGAAATCCCTGCAACTCGGTAAATTTTGGTTCAAATTTGGTCTCAAATTGTAGATCCGAATGTTTTCTACAATTTGATGACTTTTGAATGAATATCGACCGAGCTTGGGTTATTTTCCCATCTTGCCAGAATGTCTCCTTTGCTTGGAAAGACTATAGTTTTTGTCCTGGTGCAATAAAGGTTGAGCGTTGCTGATGCAAGTAAATATATAGTTTATAGTTAAATTCACTGATAGTATCGGTGCATTGCTTGGTGCGCCCTTGACAAAGAAAGTAGGTGAGACACCAAAAAAGAAAGGACAACGCTGAAAGACTAGTCGATCGTTGTCCATTGTATTTTCCCAATAAAATGTATGAGCAGCATTTAATGAGGCCATAAAAACCGGATGAAAAGAATGGCCAGATGCTAATAAAGTAATAAAATACTTTCAGGACAAGTCATTAAATGTATTCGACAGACGTGATGGTGAGTTGTTGTGAGAGGGGGGGAGGGGTGTTTGTGATTTGGTTTAAGGGTGGGGGGTTGTGAGTAGCGTAGCTTAACACAAGAGAGCACTAACCTAAGAGCCCATTGCTGTCTGCATGTCAATAAGGTAAGCAGTTCCAGTATGGTATGCAATTGCCCTGTTTCAGTATATAACCTTTGAGGAAATAAAATATCAGCGACCTCTGGGAGCGTTCAGCTCCAACTCCTGTAAGTAAATTCCCACCACTGCTTTCTGGAACAAAGAGCAATATCCAGCAATGGTTTTCCCGTGTGCGGATGATAGTTGTATTGGGAGTTCTCAATTTTCCCGCGCGTTTTCTCGTGTGAGACATTCTCTTCGAACACAGTGTAGAGATTCTAGGTATAGTCTGTTCAAGCAAAGTAGACATTCTGTCAAGATGATAAAATAACTCCAGCTCGTTCAATATTGATTCAAAAATTATAAATCTAGTCTCAAAATGTAGATCAGAATGATTCCTACAATTTGAGACCACATTTATAATTTTTGAACAAGTATCGACCATTATGGAGTCATTTTCCCATCTTGCCAGAATGTCTTCTTTGCTTGGACAGACTAGAGTCAGAGAGAATAGAGCTTGAGAGACTTATTCCATACTCTCTGTATGTACAACTATACACTGCAGGGATTTTCGCATTTGGTCCCAAGACTCTAGGTAAGATAGGTTCAGAATCTTGAATTAAATCTCAAGATTCTGGTGTGGTTGGCTACTTTACAGGGAGGGATTGAAGCACTGGCGACTCGTGCCCACGAAACAGGTGAAATGCTGTACACTAAAAGATACGGGCACTTCACCTGTTTTGTGAGTACGAGCCGCCAGTGGATTGAAGTACAGGTTTGACTGGAGTTGAACGAAAATTGGTGGAATTTGTTGAAATCACTCGATTCAAAGTGAGATCAGAGATTAGACCGCTCTCACCAACATTTGTTACTCTTTGGATACTCTGCTCCATAGAATCAAGTGAACCCAATCAAATTCGCCGAATTTTTCTTTTTGTGTAGAATTTAGTGATTTAAAAATATTTTATAACACAAACTTTTTTGTTTGGTTCGCGTATATAAATTTAAGAAGAACAGTTTTGGGCTATAAGACCTGTTTTACTCTCTAATGTGGAATAAATAAATGAAGATAAATTGATGAATTAATGAAGATGAATCAATAAAAGCAAAAATAGTTGTATACGCAGCTAAATATTCGTATTCCAAATAATCAAATTCTTTTGTAAATATTCAATACATCTAGGGCTTTCACTGACACAATGATACTACTGTATTTGAATGAATCGAAAATCCAAGTACTCTTTTCACATTCCATTGAAGAACAATAATCATATGTAACAATTATCACACAATAGTAATAAATGCTAAACATTATTTCATGTAATATTACACGTTTCGACTTTCAAATATATTTTCATCAAAATTCATAAAATTATCACTCATTTGCGTGTAAACACAAATTATAATATTCAATATAATAAATTTAAATAATATTATTCATTTATTATAGACACACATTATGATATTTATATTGTAAATAATACATTTTACATGAGAGAGAGAGTAATAAACGAAATTAGTGATATAGGAGTAAATGAGTGAAAGTTGTAGAAGTATGGGAGAACTAGCTACGTAGCTATTTTAATCCTTTTTTCATTTGCATGAAAAAGATCTAAAGGTAATAAAAAGGATTTATATTTGTGCGCATGTTTGTGTGTTGCAGGGTCACATTTGCATCTGGATGCATTCGCGCGCCAAATCACGCAGACAACAGGATGCAAGCCACGCGCTGGCAATGCACACACGCACGCATTCTGCAAACTACGCACGTTCTAAGTGCGCAATTGGTCTGCACGTGCGTCACGCACGCACTTCCACGTCGCATGCATCCCGTGCATCATTGCACCGGTGAATTCGTGCAAGCGGAGAAGACTCGCCGTCACATAAACTTAACATTATAACGGCGTGTCTTCTCAGTTTGTGCAACCTAAACTTGGACACTATAGGTATAGGTACTATACATATGTATAGGAGACTGTATATGACACTATTATTATGGGTGTCGTGGATTAATAGGTACCATACATAGATGTATTGTATATACTGTATTAGTAGGAATAGAATACTATAGTATAGGTATCGTGATTATTATGTGCATCAATGCACTTGACTACCATTGATGAATATCATGATAAGATAATATAAGGTAAGATAAGTGAAGAGATAAGATAAGGTGCTATACTGAAGGTAATAAGAAGTATAGGTGCAAATTTCTGTATTTGGTAACACTTTAAAGGATTGATTATCGTGGTTAACTCCCATCTCGTATAGGCACTAGTCTAGTAGTCTATAAGAAAGTCTTAATTATACTAGACTACACCACTGACGGCTCCTGCCTACGAAACAGGTGAAGTCCTGTACAGTAAAAGATACGGGTACTTCACCTGTACAGGACTTCACCTGTTTCGTAGGCACGAGCTGCCAGTGGGTTACATATAGTCTTATCAAGACTATGGTTTTGCTCTTGATATAATTTAGGAAGTTGAGTCAAATCATTATTCGATATTCCCCATCTCCTCGAAGAAACAACAAAGATTTTCGATGAACCTATAAAATCACAATACAATTTTGACGAATAATTGCATTATATTTTTAATTTTTTTACTATTTCAGTGGATAACAAATATTATGGTATAGCTGACGTCAAAAAGTTGGGCGGTTTCGTCTGCCCTGGTACCTGATGTAACCTACTAACAACTTATGTTGAAGCATCTATTCCAAAAACTTTATCTAGTCATAGCTAGATGAAAACTCGGATTGAGGAAATCAGCTGTTGGAGCGCACAAAGAGCAGACGAAATCGCCTAAATTTTAGGGTCAGTTATAGATGATGGAAGTAAAATATTTGCTAAGTATGCTAAAGCTAATGCTGAGTGTCCACGGCTAAGTTTCCTTTTAAGAGGAAGAAGTTTATCATATTTATAGGTGTCGTGACCAGATTTTGTCCAGTTTTGAAATGTTCTCAAATTTTCGATACTTTTTATCATTTGTACTATCTTGTCAAAAAGTTCTTGTATCGTAAAATCATATTTCACATGGTATTGCACCTGATTCGGATCTAGCAAGGTATTGATATTCGTGTAAAATATACTATTTGGTTTTCGAATGTAACCTAATCCCAATATAGATGGTGTTTGCTCAACAAAATACCCTCCAACGCTCCAAACCATTCATCAACCACCCGAATAGAAATGTTTTCCTCAAAAGCTACAAAGTGATGCTTCGTATTTTTCGTTTCATTGCATTGAACGGTTCAATTCGCCGACTGTAAAATAAATATTGATTAAAGTGAATATATTCGAAATTCGCGACTGGAATAAATTTCACCTGGCACATGGCACATGCAGAATACTTGTTGGATGTTTTCTGTGGAGACAATGGAAAATAGAATTTATCTGCGAAAACTACGTCTGCATCGTCCAAGCAAAGAAGACATCCTGGCAAGATGGAAAATTAACCCCAGCTCGATCAATATTGGTTCAAAAATTATCAATTAGGCCTCAAATTGTAGATCAAAATGTTTCCTACAATTTGAGTTCTAATCAATAATTATTGAACCAATATTGACCGAACTGGAGTCATTTTCCTATCTTGTTGGTATGTCTTTTCGTTTAGACGGACTATACCAGATGCGATCAATTTGTTTTTATGGTCAAACATGTGCTGTTTGTTGAAATGTTGAAAGCTATAAAAACTTTGTCGTTGTTGAAAATATCCCTCAAATTCCTCCATTCTCCAACTATTCCTCTATCTCCCTCCCTGTTCCCCCTCTCTTCTTATTCCATGAAACGTGAAGGATTGTTCAAATCGTGTAACACTTGCTAGAGATTATGCACGTATACTGAAAAGTAAAACGGAACGTTTTCCCCGATAGTTTTCCTGTATCGGAATAATTCTCGCTAACAGCTCCCGAGTGTTTGAATATAATCTGTCCAAGCAAAGAAGACGTTCTGGAAATATGGGGAAATTAATCATTCTAGGTCAATATTAGTTCAAAAATTATATATTTAGTCTCTAACTGTGAATTGGAATGTTTTTTTGAATTTGAGACAGAAATTGTAATTTTTGAACCAATATTGACCAAGGAGGAATGATTTTCTCATCCTGCCAGAATGTCTCCTTTGCTTGAACAGACTTTAGCTCGTGGCACAAACTGTTAAATGTGTGACGAATGTCAGAGTGTATCCCCAGTTCCTTCCAACTATTACTATAGTCTGGCCAAGCAGAGAAGACGTACTGGCAAGGTGGGGAAATGACTCTAGCTCGTTCAATATTGATTAAAAAAAAAACGAAACTTCTATCAAATTGTAAATCAGAATGTTTTCTAAAATTTGAGACAGAATTCATAATCTTTGAACCAATATTGATCGAGCTCGAGTGATTTTCCCATTTTTCCAGAGTGTCTTCTTTGTTTATACACTGCAATCAAACTTGTGTAATTTGTTTCTAGAATTTCGTTGTGCAATTTGCAATTTATGAAGTTAAGTCGTTCAACTTAGTTATTTGATCGATAATCAGGGAAAAACCAATATCTAACAGATTTCACACTCAACAGCGTTTATAGCAAACAGTACATTGATTAATTAATTTCTGATCCCAATTATTAATGGAACTGAAATTGTTAATGAGACCCAGTTTATGACCAATATTGGTGTTTAGTTCATATTATTAAAGATTCGTTCAATAATACTCGTAGAATCGCTGATAAAGTTGATACACTTTTCAATTCCGTCGGAATAGGATCCTCAATTAACATGAAAAATCATTAATGTGATAAATTTTGTCCCTAATTATAATCCAAAGCATAGTTTTCAGATATCATGTTTGATAAAAACGAAAGAAATAAAGAGTTGCATTACCTGGTGCAACGAGGAGCGATCTTTGAGAACCCTCTAGAGTTCAAAAAGGTACATAAACTAGAAATAGCAGCAATTCAGATAGTCATAAAGAGAAAATAATTATAGATTATGATAAAATATAGAATATTAGTATAGATATTAATATAAAATATAGTATATATAATATACAGAATATAGTTGGCTTTATAGAATATGAAGTGGAAGAAATCATAGTATACAATACCCTATTCTACGTACTAGCCAATCATGTTCTATGGCCCCCTTATGGTTCAAATACTAGACTATGATGCTGCTGCTGCATTCTCTGATATCTACTAGTCTATGTCTATGACTTTTAATGTATATACTAGCCTAGCTTAATTGATTTACTAAATCATAGAATATATAAGTAATTAATTAATAATCAAGAAACATGAGATTGCCTATATGTATATCACAAAAAAAATTATATTGGAGACGTACAATCGTTTCGATGTGTCTTCAAAAATATATAATATGTTATAGTGAAGATAACATACATAGATACAGTACACATTTATAGAAAGATTTCAAGAAGAGCAAGCCAAACTGTCGTTATTATAGCACACAGCTCCAACTCTACTGTAGTATAGATGAGAATTTACCAACACACATACAACTCGAGTACGCAACCCATATACGATATGACATGTATTTCCCCAGACATGTGAGGTGACGTCGGATAGCCTACTCTCCGGAGAGTGTCTTCTTCTCTTCTATAAAAATGCTCGGGAAAGGAATGGATTGAAGAAGGAAGAAAGCCAACGAGAGAGAGATCGTCAGCCGGACGCAGGGGTCTATAGTCTGTCCAAGCAAAGAAGACCCTCTGGCAAGATGGGAAAATGATTTCAGCTTTGTCAATATTGTTTCAAAGATTACAAATTTTGTTTCAAATTGTAGGAAACAATCTGATCTACAATTTGAGGGCAGTTTCATAATTTTTGAACCAATATTGACCGAGCTGTAGTCATTTTCTCATCTTACCAGAGGGTATTCTTTGCTTGGGCAGACTGTAGCAGAGGTGAAACTGTTCTGTTGACTTGTTGGATGCACATAGGGGGGACGTAGATGAAAATTGACAGACGGTGCCGAGGGGGGGGGCGCAATAACGGGGGATGGAAGAGAGGCAGGCAAGGTGAATGACGTAGCGTCTAGACATTGCCTCCCCCTTAAAACCCATTGGCAAGCGAGACCGATTGAGCGGGAGGGGTGAGGAGTAGGGGAGGAGGTGATAGAGAATGAAAGGTAAGTGAGCCAGGACAATCATTGCCCCCCTTTTTTGAACCCTCTCACCACCTCCAAGTATAACGATCGTCGTAGTCAACTCGCTCATAGTATATTGTGCTATCACTGTATAACACTACTAGAGTATAGTTGTTATGAAGAGCATCAACCGACTCAGCCAACCAGTAACTGCGTCATCACCTCATACTATCATACTCAATTTGATGTAACTTTTGACTTGGTCTAACGCGTATCACAGGGGGATTCAATTTGTTCAAAGTTAAAAATTACAGCAATCAAAAAAGTATGTATATAAAGTCAATAGTTTCCAGTCGAATTTGAGAAAACAGCATTATTATATATGTATAAGCGTCCTATCTATACTTGAGTAGTCTGGATGCTTCCCACAGAAATCATTATTACCATTTTCCGCTTCTTCGTCTATTTCACTTCCGTCTTGAAAGGTTGGTTGCTAAGTGCTTTTGTCACACCACACAATTGCTAGTAGTACAGCCTTTCCGAGCAAACAAGACATTCTGGGAAGATGAGAAAACGACTCCCGCTCAATCAAAATTGGTTCAAAAATTATAAATTTCTGTATAAACTGTAGGAAACATACTGATCTACAATTTAATACCAATTTTATAATTTTGGAACCAATATTGATTGAGCTAGATTCATTTCCCCATCTTGCCAGAATGTCTTCTTTGGAAGACTAGTAGTAACAGTGTTGTCGAATGAAATTAGTGTACGAAACAGCTGTGTACTAGTCTGGATTGGTCAAAGTATTCTGCTGGGTAAATAACGTACTTCAACTACTTGGAAGTTTCAGAATAGTTTTACATTGTTGTGTAACGATAGCAGAGTTGGATAATTGAAGCGAAAATCACAAAGTATGATGGGTCTGAGACCGTTGAGTTTTCACTAGGGATCACTGCAAGGAATCTAATAGAAGAAATAGAATGAATCTGAGGAAGCAGCTTTTTGTACTACTGAATTGTTTTCAATATTAGTTCTTTGAATTTGTATTTGTCCTTGTAGTAGTTTTACCAAAGACATCCTGGGCATTCTATTATTCTAGAGTTCTATTATTCCATGGTTCTACTCTATCTAGTGTGGTCTATGTTGGGGAAAAATGTTAAATTACTTCAAATCATTCTCTATGATCTCAAAGGTAGAATAATTATTCCTTTTGACAAATATTCATTTATCATGCTTAATTTCTATGAAAAATATGAATTTAAACTTGTTCAATACTATAATGATTGAAAAAAGTATTGAATTGGGGCCTGTACTAGTTATGGTTCATGATAATACAAAAAGAATATGTAAAATGTGCAAGAAAATGCGGGAAAAGAATGAAACTGTTGAATTTGGTTTGAATTTGTCAACACTGCGAGCTCCTGAGTTCTTTTCCTCACTTTCAATCAATCACTTTTGCAATTAGGTACCTTAATGTTAATCATTTGATTGAATAGTGAAGTATCCTTTGCGAATTACATAATATTACTCTTGTTTTCAACATGAAAGTTCATCATGAACTTACATAATCCTACATCAGTACAGAATTTCAATAACATCCCATTTGTTTTAACATCATCTGTTGCATTATCTGATGGTTAACTTTATAACTTTCAATCATAATAGCAGCTTTTTAACTTTCAATAATATAAGAAGTTGTTGCATTTGGTGATCGAATTTCTGTTTTCGAAATGAATATGATCATTGAGATTCACAACAATATCTACTGCGCCACCTAAACAAGATAAAAAGTTTTAGATAAAATGAAAAAAAAAACCTGAAAGTCGATTACAAAATGGCGTACAATAATTGTAATTTACAAAGGAAACAGACGTGAAGATAATAGAAAACAACAAATAGGGATTGAATTACTTGAAAATTCTGCAAAACAAAAATAGCGGTTACGTATTTATTTATTTATTCATTAATTAACAAATAATACTTCTTGTTAAGAATAACCTGAGTGTTGAAGAATATCAGACAATATATTATTGAAATTTACTGGCGTCTCGTACCCAAGAAACATTTGAAGGTGAAGTGTCCTGTATCTTTTACTGTACAGTACTTCACCTGTTTCGTGGGCACGAGCCGCCAGTATTGAAATTCAAAGCAAAAAACTATCAATAATCGAAAAGTGACAGAATTGAAATATCTACTTGAGAAGAATAGTCAGCACTTAATTATAAATAGCAAGAAATAGACCCTAATAAATTAGCAACTTCTTGACGTAGATATAATCAACACCATACACATACTTCAACTTCAGTTTCAATGTTACCCGGATTTAAGCACCACTCCATCAATTATATAGTTTTGAATCATTGCCGCCGTAAACTTTCAGAGTAGCACAATAATTTCTTGTTGTGTTGAATATCACATTTAAAATATCACCGCAACTCATGTCTGCAATCATTTAGCGTTGAAAAATCAGCGTCGTGGGTGCACTGTGCATAGAGTGTGGGTCGAAAAAATGAAAATAATTTCAGAGATGGGCGTTGCCTAATCACAACAAGTTGTACACGAATTGCATGCGTTTGATTGATTGTGTATGTGGCTTTGTGCGATTATTGTTGTTTTTGTTTTGCGGAAACTTTTTCAAGTTTAGCTCGCCTGCAGTAAGTCGGGACTTGGTGGAAATAAAAAGTGCGCTAGACTAGACGGCGGGATCTGAAGTCGAGACAGGCTTGATGATGTGGCTTCGATAATGGAGAGTGTACGGAGGGAGGGGTAGGTCGTCAATCCCAGATGATGTAATGATCTATCGTTGCTTGGGGTTGTGGTGGAGAAAGAGGAGGAGAACTGGGTGGAGGAGTTGGAGTAGAAGGAGGAAAAGCAGGATAGGATGGAAAGGAGGAGGAGTAGAAGAAGAAGAAGAAGAAGAAGAAGAAGAAGAAGAAGAAGAAGAAGAAGAAGAAGAAGAAGAAGAAGAAGAAGAAGAAGAAGAAGAAGAAGAAGAAGAAGAAGAAGAAGAAGAAGAAGAAGAAGAAGAAGAGAAGAGAAGAGAGGAAGAGAGAGAAAGGGAGGATGAGGAGGAGGAGGAGAAAGGGGAGGAGGAAGGAGGAAGGGAGGAGAAGGAGAAGAAGGAGGAGGAGGAGAAGAAGGAGAAGGATGAGGAGGATGAGGAAGAGGAGGAGTAAGTGGAGGAGGAGGAGGAGAAGAAAGAGGAGGGGAATAGGAAGGAGGAGGAGAAGGAGAGGAGAAGAAGAGAGAGGAGGAGAAGAAGGAGGAGGAGAGAGAAGAGAGGAGAAGAGGAGGAGAGAAGGAGGAGGAAGGAGGAGGAGGAGGAAGAAGGAGGAGAAGAAGGAGGAGGAGAAGAAGAGGAGGAGGAGAAAGAGGAGGAGAAGAAGAGGAGGAGAAGAAAGGGAGGAGGAGAAGAAGGAGGAGGAGAAGGAGAGGATGGAGAAGAAGAAGGAGGTGGAGAAGAAGAGAAGGAGAGTAGAAGAAGATGGGGAGAAGAAGAAGATGGAGCAGTGATGAAGAGAAGGAGGTGAGGAGGAGTAGGAGTAGGATGAGGAGGAGTAAAAGTAAGAGGAGTAGTAGTAGAAGGAAGTGGAAGGTGGTGATGGAGAGGATGATGAAGGAGAAGGTGGAGAAGGAGTAGTAGAATTAGGAAGATAAGGAGAAGGAGAAGAAGATGGAGCAGGGTGAGGAAGAGAATAGGAGGAGGAGGAGGAGGAGGAGTAAGAAGAGGATGAGGAGGGGAGTCTGATGTGACTGCATAGCCTGACCTTGAGCTCCACAGTAATCTATCATTGTACGAGTATGCAGTGTAATAATAAAGTACACATCACATTTCGTATAGCAGAGACGTATTTGTCGGATCCCATCCAGCTGTGTTGGGCCGTCCAACTTTTCATTTTACTTTTTTTTCTCTTCATGTCTTTATTTTTAATTTTTTTCCTCGTCGCATTTCGCGAGGTCAAGGATCGAACAACAAAACAACATCGCGTTCAACTTTTTTTGTTTCAAAATAGAGGCATACGTGTAAAGATAATCATCATCGGTGCTTATCCATCCAGAATCTGACTGAAGTTAATGAGCCTTGAACCCTCGCATGACCTTTTCAAGTAGTCCCTAACTTCGGTGATTAGATATTTTGTGCAACAAACCCCCTTCTCTCCTCCCCCACCATCTAACTGCTATCTAGATGATCTCAGATGTAATTAAGATGACGCCAAGTGAGAAATGAACGTGGAGAGATGATCCATCTCTGAGATGGCCTGGCTACAATCGAAACACTTTATGTTCTTGTTTTGAAGAGAAATTCAACTCATGGAGATTAGATCATTGTCTCGGAAATTAATGTAGAATATTTACGCGCCAATCGTATTTCAGGAGAGAATGTTCCATAAGATTGCAATGCAGCAGGACGTAGATTATCCGTATAACTGTTGATGGGCTGATGCAACGCTTTTGACTTTTCCTGTTATAACTTGCAACTGTACTTATATTGAATTTGAATTGAGGAATGATTAAAGGCTGAAAAAACCATTGCAAGAGATTCTGTAAGGGAATTTATATTTTTTGAAAGAATCACCTGGTTTGATTTTATAATTATGAACTCTCAATAAATTGGCATGGTTTATTAATCGTACGCTCTTTCATATCGATGCAAAACATTTTGGAGAAATATAAAAACCGATATAAAAGAATTAATGGAGAAATATGAAAACCGATATAAAAGAATAAATGTGTGTAATCTTTTTTAGAAAACTGAACAAATTATTATGAATACAGAAAACACCTAAAATCACGATTGATACATTTGATTTGAAATATAAGAATTCATGATTCTTGTGTAATTTGAGAGGATCCCTTTGACATTCGATTGTAGAAGAATGGAATCACACTAACTTAAATTGTTATTATATAATCGTATATTATATGAGGAGGAATTATTTATAATTTCATAATAATGATAATAGAGTACCTTGTAATACCGTCTGAAGACTTAAATCACACTTAAATCTAGTAATTTCATAGGTAACACCATATTTTTCACCAATCATATTCAAATGATTATGTATCTATGGATTTACAAACAAGATATTTTATCTGATGCAATATTGAGAAACTAGTATTTCAAGAACTCCACTACATTCCTACTCCCCTCTCAAATCAATACTTAGTCCCATGTCACTTGTTCTACATCTTTACAAAATTGTCTCTGCTATAGACTGCCCAACAAAGAAGACCCTCTGGCAAGATGGGAGAATGACTCCAGCTCGGTTAATATTGGTACAAAAATTATTGATTTGGTCTCAATCGTAGGAAACATACTGATCTACTATTTGAGACCAAATCAATATTTTTTACCAATATTGACCGAGCTGGAGTCATTTTCTCATCTTGCCAGAGGGTCGATCTTTTCTGCTTGGACCGACAATAAAAGTATATTCCCCAAGCATGCACTCGAGTCTAGGACGCGACTATTGAGGCGTGTAGCTAGAAAGAAAATCTTCTTTGCATATTTTCCAAGCTGCAGTCTACTCGTTTGAGCCGAGATGAAAGAGCTCTCTCGTCTATGATGGGGGTTAGCATGTGCATTGCACTCATGTGGGCACACACAGATGTCGGTATATGATCAAAGCGCGTCCTCATCTTTTCTCTGAAGCTGTTTGAAAGATTTATTCGACTCTGATGTAACCTCTTCAAAACCCTTGCAGGCTATCACCGGACCTTTCTTTGTGCGACGCTTCAAGGGTTGATGTTTAGTCTGTCCAAGCAAAGAAGATATTCTGGCAAGATGGAAAAATGACTTCAGCTCGGTCAATATAGGTTCAAAAATAATAAATTTCATCTCAAATTATGGAGCAGAATCTTACCTACAGTTTTAGACCAAATTTATAATTCTTGAGCCATAACTGATCGTGATGTAGTAAGTTCCCCATCTCGCCAGAATGTATTCTTTGCTTTGACAGATTTTAAGTGTGAGGGTTCGTACACGTACACGGGAATGATTGATCCTGGTTGAAAAGATTGTCCGCTGTGGACGGATTATCGAGTGGGTTTCTTGTTTGAGACCCCTATCTTTGTAGTTATGAATATGGATTACAGAAGGGAATATCTTGATGACATGGAGTATTCTGTACTGATGCAAGGAGGTGAAAATGTCCATAAGGGGAATGCAGTTGTCGAGTATTTACAAAATACTTTAATTTAGGTTAGAGAAAAATACTTTAAGATCGAATACAATATACCTTAGAAGAGCGGAAGGATAAATAATAATTCCTGATAGGAAAAACCTTGGAAATCCTGATAAGTTCAAGGTTCAATAGAGGTTTTGAAATACCAAACAGGATAAGAAAACCCATAAGATATTGTTTCAACCAATAAAAATGCATACGAATATATGCAATACGATTGTATAGTTCCATTATTATCCGAAGTATCAGTACCAGTAAAGTACTTAATATACAGTACTACATAGATTGTTTCATTGGTTTATTGAAGTTTTTCAGTTTATCAGTAGATAATTTTTAATGGAAACTTATAATCTGAATGAAGACAAAAATTTTATGAAATTTCATGTAGAATATTTAGGGAAATATAGAAAATTGATAGGTAACGAATGAAGTAAACTTATCAAAAGTAATACTTTATTTGGTATCTTTCTGATCTCGGCTCTGTCTCACAAACATTTACAGCCTTGTTTTTCTGGCGAAATGAAGAAATATAATATAAATGAATTTTGATTCAAAAGTTTCAAATTATAAATGTACACAAACCATACACAAAATGACAAAACCCATTAGCACGTTTGCTGAACTAATTCTACCCAGGCATGGAGAACATAACATATTATTGTATCTCTACGTTGCTAAAAACAGCCCTTTGATCTAAATCGGATTTGAAATTATGTGATTGGTATACCAATTTTAAATAGGAGAAAAATTGAACAGTTTGAAAAAAAGTTTGAGAAACTTAGAAGAAAATTTGAGAACTCTAACCATATTGCTCTTCTCCGGGAGGAAAAGATCTCAGGAGCTCGCAGTGTTGACGAGTTGTATTAAAAAGTTTTCCCAATTTTGAGATGGAATTTGGTGTCATATTAGAGAGGAAACTTTCAACATACAGTATTGGAATTTCAAATAATCTCGAACCTTGAGCTTGATTCGGTTATCAACTTTAAATAAAACTCAATGTTGGAATTTCCAATATACTACTTCACCAATTCATGAACGTTTATTCCTGATTCGAATGAAACCGATTATACTGAAAATTACATTAATCAAAAATATTCATTGTTCCTTCCAATTATGACTGAGAAGAGGTTGCCTAGTTGAAAATCCGAATTCAATATAATAATCGTGCAGATTATGCTTAATCGAATTCAATGAGTGCATTGGAAACAATAATTCATTAAACGGCATTGTAAATGGCATTCAGAATTGTTGTTTGGCTAGCTTTCAATAATTAATTGCTAATTAATGTAGAATTTCACAATTGAAAAATTAAATAAATTTATGAGTTCTGGTTCATCATTTATGCGTTATTGCATTTTAATATACGACGTATTTCAAGACAGAAGTGTATTATTTCGAGCTATCCAGCTTCATTCAATTAGAATTTTGAATTCTGCTTCTCTTTTAAAAGAAGGTAATAATTAAGGTACTTCAACCTACATTTCTATCTCTCTTTAATCTCGTGAAACTCGTGAACATATCTTATTCAGTAAAGCATCCACAATACTGTTTTACTCCAAGCTAACAGTATTTAAATCAGACACAGCTTTTCGAACAAAATCATTAACCCACCACTACATAGCTCATGTAGGATGTAAAGTACATTTTATTGTTGGAAATATACATATAATCCACGTATTAAATTATCTACGTCGAAGAAAGTTATAAAACCACACAGACTTCTAGTATATTCTGTCAAAGCAAAGAAGAGCCTCTGGCAAGATGGGAGAATGACTCAAGCTTGGTCAATTTCGGTTCAAAAATTATCATATTGATTTCAAATTGTAGGAATCATTCTGATCTGCAATTTGAGTCCAAATCAATATTTTTTGAGCCAATATTGACCGAGCTGGAGTCATTTTCTCATCTTGCCAGGGCTCTTCTTTGCTTGGACAGATTATACTAGATTGCATGCTTTTAGCGGTTCTGAGAGACTAGATGCACTCAATGTATTTGCGGGAAAACTCGACTCGTCTCTTAGCACTATTATAAGAGTACTGGAGCCCATTACCTAATACTAAATCCATTACAGTTTGGGAAACCAAAACTTTCTGCTTAAAGCAGTATATTATATACTGTCTTCGTCATATATTATAGTGTCTTGCCTCACGATATTCGTCATAGAACTTTAACTAAAAGCTCTTCAGGATTTTGCATTTTTCTCTTCATGCAACTACCTTTGGCTTCAAGTGAACATTCAATTGTTTACTGACAAATCAAATAAAATGTAATCAAAATTGTGAATGAGTGAACTCAATCTCACTATATTCCAATATTTTGTTTTCAACTCTTAGTCTGTCCAACCATAGATGACCCTCTGGTAAGATGGGAAAATGACTCAAGCTCGGTCAATTTTGGTTGAAGAATCATCAATTTGATTTCAAATTTTAGGAAACAATTTGATCTACTTTCACATTCATAATTCTTGAACAAATGTTAACCAGGCTGGAGTCATTTTACCATCTTGCCAGAGGGTCTTCATTGCTTGGACAAACTATAATAGGGGGCTGATTTTCATGAATTAGACATCTTTTATATCTTGCACACATCTAGAAAGAGAAATAAAAATTCCTTACATGTATATTTACTTGCTTTTATATACGAAATGCTTTACATGTTATAAGGTATAAACCATATTCTTTATAAATAGATAGATAAATGTCTTTATCTTACCACTTTGTACATTACAAAAAGTGTTGGTAAAGTTGAGGCACAAGAGCCCCCTCTTCCACTTACCCACGAGACTGTACAGAGACTGTATAAAGAGATACTACAGTATCTATAATTATCAGTATAAGGGAAATAGTTTTCATAAGGTAAGTCAGTCAAGATGTGGCTTGGAAAAGATATATGTAGGGCTAAAAGCCATACTTTGCAAGTGTTTCTTTGGATGTTTTTTACTTTCATAATGTTTTAATATATTCATATTTTCAAAAGAAAATATATTTATAAATAACGTATATTTTGTTCTCATTAATCAATTCCTATTTTCACATAACAACTCATATTTTTGAACTATGAATAGCCTTTTAGTCTATGATTTTACCATTCTCATCACACGCTGCACATCCAACAATGAATCGACAGACACAACTGGCCTTAATACAAGCGGACACAAGTGTCAATGACATGTGGCACGTCCTTGTTGCAGCTCAACATCTTGCATGCATCTTGGCATGGTGATGACATGGGACACATTCAGCCTAAGCACACACAGCCTGCATGGCATACTGATGCATAATATAGTCTGTCCAAGCAAAGAAGACCTTCTGGCAAGATGGGAGAATGACTCAAGCTCGGTCAATATTGGTTCAAAAATTATCAATTTGGTCTCAAATTTTAGAGAATCTTTTGTTCTACAATTTAAGACCAAATTTATAATTTTTGTGCCAATATTGATGGAGCTGGAGTCATTTCCCCATCCTGCCAGAGAGTCTTCTTTGCTTGGACAGACTATACTAGTACAGTGAATTGTTTGCCTTAAATGCGCAATAAATCTCATTGCGCGTGCGCGCGCTCACTAATTTCGCCATCGTAAAAGTGATAAATAGCGTCAGTAACTATTCTTCCGAAAAGAATGCTTGTCTAAATAAATCTCGCTACTTGCATTCACGTGCTATAGCTTGTCCAAGCAAAGAAGACATTCTGGCAAGATGGGAGAATGATTACAGCTCGGTCAATATTTGTTCAAAAATTATAAATTTGGTCTTAAATTGTAGAACAAAAGGTTTTCTACAATTTGAGACCAAATTCATAATTCTTGAACCAATATTGACCGTGCTGGAGTCATTTTCCCATCTTGCCAGAGTGTCTTCGTTGCTTGGACAGACTACCAGCAACTATACTATCTATCTCAATTCTTCTCGAAGAATTTCATTGCTTATTCGTTTTTAACAAAGATGTATCTGCGCTAAGAAGGCGTTGGAGAATACGTTAACCCGCCTTGTATATACATTTATATCAAAATACACAAAGTTATACATTGTGCAAGCGAGACGAAGTTGTATTTTGTGCAGGGCAAAGTTGAGTGATGTGAGTTGTTTTCCAGTTTGACCCAATTGTCAAAGATTTACTCCAACTACTGTGAAATAGTGTCTGAGAAAAGTTGGTTGCGAAACTCTTTCAAGAGCAGCTCCAGATCTAAACTGTCCGCGGGATTATCGTTATCATCTATCTAGTCTCACTATTTATAGTTGTTAATGTTTTATTACTTGAGAATTGCATATTAAGTGTGTCGTCATATTGCATCCCAAATGCCTTGGAGGCTGAATCTTAAGATATATTCATACAATTGTGCAGTAGCCATCTGTAAAACTAGAGATTTATAGTGGAGGCACCCTTTGACTATCTCAAGATGTGGGGTTCAATATAAATTTTCATGTATTTATCACATAATAATCATAGTATACATTCCCTGTTTAATCATTTTCTATAGTTTATTTGTTAATGTATTTATTGAAGATCATTCTCTACAGTTTAAATTTGATCATAAGACGCTATTAAGTGATAAAATATGAAATTGTGGACAATCTCAATAAGAATAAACCATGGATGAGTAATCCCCCATAAATTAAAGTTATAGTGTTTTTTATAAGACAGATACTCGAATACATTTCAAGACAACTCCAATAATCAATATCAATATTCTTTGATCCATTCATTCATTTATCCAATAGAGTAGATACCTCTTTATTCAAACTAGGAAATGTTCTGAAATCCCTCAATTTATTCAGTCATATCTATTGATTAAATAATTATAAATACGTGATCTCCTAGTATTTCCATGTATAATGGTTATATCAGACTTTATAAAATAATTTTTCTTTATTATTATTGTATGATTATTTTCGATGTTTCCTCCTGATAATTCTAAACTTTATTCCTGGTCCTAGGTGGATTATTAAGTCCTTGATGAATCTCAGCACAGAGATGGGATCAAGGCACCCTCTCTGTGATCATGTAGTAACTATCTAATTGATAGATAAAATGAAATAAATCAAATACCCTTTTTTAAAACTTCAGAAGTATTATTTTTACACATTAGAAAAAGGGTATTTGATTTATTTCATTCCATCTATTACTTATTTTAAATAGCCCTTAGTTTAAAGTTTAATTTTCAAGAAACTATCTAATATTCTAATCTTCTTTGCTCTTATTTAGGCTTCCTCTACATGATGGCGCTCCATAGATATTGCGCTCCGCCACTTTAATAATTAATAAATTAATAAATTGATAAATTAATAAATTAATAAATTAATAAATTAATAAATTAATAAATTAATAAATTAATAAATTAATAAATTAATAAATTAATAAATTAATAAATTAATAAATTAATAAATTAATAAATTAATAAATTAATAAATTAATAAATTAATAAATTAATAAATTAATAAATTAATAAATTAATAAATTAATAAATTAATAAATTAATAAATTAATAAATTAATAAATTAATAAATTAATAAATTAATAGATAAATAAATAAATAAATAAATAAATAATTATTTCTTTGTTTTTTATGCTTCACTGAAGACTTCAATAATTTCCAGTCTCTTAGTTGCCGTTGCAATCCGTGCCTGACGGGATGCATGCTATAATGTGCCCGAGAAAATTAACCATTGACAAGAAGAGCATAATATCGCTAGCCAGTGCTGGAGCATGCAGGCAGATGCAAAGCCATTTGCATGCATATAGTCTGTCCAAGCAAAGAAGACATTCTGGCAAGACGGGAAAATGACTCCAGCTCGGTCAATATTAGTTCAAAATTTTTTAATTTGGTTTCAAAAAGTATAAAACATTCTGATCTTCAATTTAAGATCAAATTTATAATTAATCAACGGATATTGACCGATCTGGAGGCTTTTCCTATTTTGCCAGAATGTCTTCTTTGATTGTAATGACTATACATGTAGAGCACGTTTCATCGTTATAGCGCTCTGTTGTTCGATATCAACTTGCAATTTTAATGTCAATTATTGTCACCAATATCACCCAAGTCCAGGGTGGTCTCCTCACGTTCGAGTACACTAGGAAGAGACGCCGTTACACTATTCTTTACATTGTGACGGAGTATCTTCTCAGCTTGCACGAACTATACCTAGAGAGTCTGATTAGATTCAACGAGAGCAGCTGGAGAGAATAAGTTGGAAAGCTGCATGAGTATTAATCTGTCCAAGCAAAGAAGACATTCTGGGAAGATGGGGAAATGACTCAGCCAATATTGGTTCAAATATTATACATTTGGTCTCAGAATGTTTCCTACAATTTGAGACCAAATGTATAACTTTTGAACCAATATTGACCGAGCTATAGTCCTTTTCTCCTCTTGCCAGAATGTCTTCTTTTCTTGGACAGACGATAACAGTCACCCCTTAGTTTTGTATTGCTTTTGTTGTAGGTACTGAATGCTGGTCGTTTTTCTCTCGTATTTTCAAGCCGAAGAAGAGCATTTGGAGAGGAGAGCCTCTCCTAAAGTTGATAAGCAGCATGAGTAATAACAGTTGACCATTATAGTCGGCGCAATAAGTTGACGAAAACCCCCTCCACCCGAGAAATACCTACGTTGCCAAATTGTGTAAAATGGGAACATCTTCAAATTCGCGATTGAAGCCATTTCTAGACGTAGAATTTTATCCTTGATATGCCAGTAGTATTAAAAAAGTTCCTGGGTAGAAGGATTCAAAGGAAATTTGAATTTTTAGAAAAAATTGAAAAATCGCGAAAACATTACTTTCTTTTGCATTACTTTTCTCACACTCATGAGTTGTAGTGAAAATGAAGTTTTCTATATCAAAATGACAAGGAGAACTCGAGCTTTCTAATGGTTTTTGAATTTTCTATATCCGACCAATAATTATGTTTCAATTAATGAATATGTTTGCTGATGTCGAATCTACTCGAACAGAAATCATGAAATTTTCGATGATCTATAAACTTTTTTGTTTGAGAAGATAAGTGAGTGGTGTAAGCGAGAAAGTTGTTCAAAAACAATTGAAATTATTTTTCCAAATGTCGAAAATAGTCGGAAGATCGTAATTTGGCCTCTCAAGAGTTTCATAGTAAGGAGAGCGGTATATGCATGAATCATTGTATGTTGAAGATTGGAGTTATTGAAGCTAATCGATTTGGATATTCGAGCTGCGAACAGCTGGTTTATCATAAAAATAGTGAGTTTCACAACACCGCGTGATTTTTCCGAAGCTACGCTGTCACTTTTAACATTCAGTTGAATGTGTTTGCATTAGGAGAAGTTTCAATTTCACGCAAAATGACAACGTTATTTCTCGGGTGGAGGGGGTTTTCGTCAACTTAGATTGCGCCGAATATAGTTTTGTACTGCTTTTGTTGAAGGTACTAAATGCAGATAGTCTTGTTATTATTTTCAATCGATATCTGTATGCTCTCTCGTTATCATCTGGAGTTACAAGCAGCTCTGTTACAGTTGACCACTTGCGGTTCATACCCACAAAACAGGTGAAGTGCCCGTATCTTTTACTGTACTTCACCTGTTTCGTGGGCACGAGCCGCCAGTGCAGTTGACCCTGAAATTTGTACTTTTTTCGTTGGAAGTGCTGCATGCTGATGATATCGTTGATGTTTCCATTTGATAGCAAATAGCTGTAAGCTGTGTTTCTGGAAAGTTCACTTTGTTAAAGGTTTTTTGACGTGACAACGTCTTATAAATTGGTTTGCTGGGTGACACTTCAAGAAACTGCGTTACGGAAGTGATAACCCGGAAGTGGAAGAGCGAGAGAGGCAGAGAGGGAGAGAGAGAGAGAGTGAGAGAGTGAGAGAGATAGGCATACACATGTTAGTGTTTGGCCATAAACATCATGTTGACAAAAAAATCATATGTTTTATTATAAAAATAATTTTAAAACCACTCAAAGTCGTTGTCACGTAAAACTTTCGCCGACTTTACAGGCAACCATGCAATTTTTTGAACAAAGAGGAGTTAACTGTATCACACTTACTTTCTCAGAGATGTTTGATCATAAGATCTTTGTATACATTTACTTTCTCTGTGGTTTGACTGATATATATTTTTACATATTTACTTTCTCTGTGGTTCGACTATAAGATCTTTGTATACATTCAATTTCTCTGTGGTTTGAGTTTAAGATCTTGTTGTTGAATTGAATAAATTAATTCATTTAAAGCTGACTCCTAGTCGTAATTATTTCATAATAAAAATTGACAAATATCATTTCTAATTCGTAAACACAAGAATCAAAACTAAACTTTATACTTACGGCTATTTATAATAAATAATAGATAAAATGAAAAATGAATAAAATACCCTTTTATAAACTTCAAAAGTATCATTCTCAGTAGAATAAAAATGGCGGACATGACATAAAAACACAGACATGTTTCAAATTCTAGCCTATTTTCAATGTGAATTCACATTGGAAATGGGCTAAAGCTTGAAACTGTCTGAGTAAAAATAATACTTTTGAAGTTTATGAAAGGGTATTTGACTTATTTAATTTAATCTAACAAGAATTAAAGTTTGTTGTGTATGTACTTCAAGAATCCATAGGAGAACTAGAGATCCACATCCATGAGAAAACATTTAATTCAATCCATAGGAGAATCAAATTTAAAGTCGCATAAATAAAATAGAGTTCTCCAAGCTTCAGATTAATCCATGCCAAATGCTCAACATGAAATAGGTTGGGAATGCAAAATTACAAGGGAATATCGGTGTCATGTGATGGGGATATAATATCAAGGAATTTCTAAGCTAGGTGATATAGCTGGCGCCAAAAATTAAGGCGGTTGGCGAATGACTGTTATTAATGTTCAGCTCTGTCAGGACAGTCTAAAGCTGTCTTCAAGAGTGGATTAGTATAGCAGAGGTCGCTCTCATTACGATGCACTCTCGCAGACAGCCCTCCGTCTGTTCTGACAGAGTTGGAAATTGATAACAGTCATTGGCCAAGCGACGTGATTGTTGGCACTAGCTGGGAACTGAATAGAGTTGGGAATATTGAACATCAAAGTGCTCCACAATTTCCAGAAATAGGTGCCTCATTGAAGTCTCGCGTACCGGGAAGGAATCTGAATATTA
The DNA here is from genome assembly GCA_017141385.1 of Sogatella furcifera. NCBI lineage: Eukaryota > Metazoa > Arthropoda > Insecta > Hemiptera > Delphacidae > Sogatella > Sogatella furcifera. Next base: position 7,599,075 of record CM029549.1, read on the forward strand.
GAGGAGAAGATCCACCAACTATCTGAGAATTTCAATAAGAGGATACGATCCATTGAAGTTGAATAGCACACAGCAATTCTCCCGCCAAGTGCAGTTTCCAAGAGGTTCCGTCTCTAGTATAGTCTATCCAACCAAGAAGAAACCCTGGCAAAATGGGAAAATGACTCCAGCTCGGTCAATATCAACTCAAACATCATAAATTTGGTCTCAAAATGTTGGAAACATTATGCTCTACAATTTGAAACCAAATCAATAATTTTTTAACCAATATTGACTGATCTAGAGTCATTTCCCCAGCTTACCAGAATGTCTTCTCTGCTTGGACAGACTAGTTCCAGTCTTGAATTGAGAATCTCGTCGACTACATCGAGTAGTAATTAATTTGAAATTCTGTCTGGGATGTGCTCAAGAATTAGGTGAATAGACTAATATTGATTTTGATAAGCTTATTTCGAGGAAATTACAACGTCTGAAACCTATTGGAAACCTCTTGAAGCTCGTTTTTCAATTGTAATAGTTACCAATGAGAATGGAGTAACACTCATAAAATTAGAATCAATTGGTATCATATATTTAGAAGGAATAATAATGATAATTCAATGTGTGTTATATTGGACTACTACTGACACAATATTTTTTAATTTAAAGAACTAATTTTTTATATCCTATTAAATCATTAAAATAATAAGAATAATGAATGTTTTTTAATTTTAAATAATTATCAAATTACCCGTTTTTAATTATTTTTTGAATGCATTACATGTTTCGACTATTTATAAAGTAGCCCTGAGATAAAGGAAACACGAGTTGAAATATGAAATATGTTTGTTTGAAAAAGGTACTTGAGTTTTCAACCCATCAAAATAGTAGCTTGAGCGAACTACATATGGAATAATTTATATTTTTTCTGTCATTTATTCGCTCCTGCTGTATCCTTCTTTTTCTCTGTCAAACGACGAGACGAGTTTAAGAATTTATGAGTTTGATGAAGCGTCGCGCGTGCTAGACCGTGCAAGCAGAGAAGATACGGCGTCACCATACACTTTTCATTGTTACGGTGTATCTTCTCAGCGAGGACGAGCTGTAATACATGCGAACAATTTCACAGTTCAACGTGGAAGGAGTAACTTAATATCTCCTGTTCTACTAAATGATGGTATTAATTAATAGTTGACGTCCAATGTCTCGCGTAAAATGCTACTCGTTCTTATTATTCATCTTTTTCTCATTCACCTTCTCAATTTAATCTACGTGCATCGTAGAATGTAAATTGTTGAAACGACGCCCATAAATAAACAGTTTCACCATTTTATGTGTATATTAATCATTTTCCACTTCTACACTGTGCAGTTCATGTTTATTCATTTCTCAGTTGAATGGTTCTCAATGGAGACAATTAAGTATTCCAGGTTTTCAACAATACTGACTTCCAAGATAGGTGCTGTTCTCGAGATGATAGATGTTTTCTGAAAGAATAAGAATAAGAATAAGAATGATTTTATTCCTTCAGTGCATACAAACGATGCTATCGGAAACGTCAGAATTATAATATAATACAATACCACAGGTTTGTAATAATAAAATAGATTGTGCTCAGTAAACAGTACAACAACCATACAATACAAAATGCCATTAGACAGAACATAAGAAAAACTACAGACTAACAAAAAACATGTAAATGTTCTGTACGGTAAGTTTTTACTTTATCGTGTAGCGTGTAGCCTATTATTTTGGTTTTAGTTAAAAATCAATCCTCAACCGGCAAATGAAAAAAATCTGAGAGAGAAATAATAATGAGACTAATAATTATTGCTGAAGAACCTGTACTGACAATGAATTTTATAAAGATTAACGCACCACATACATCAATGTTAAATATACAAATAATTGTATAAAAGGGTACTGAGATTAACATAAAAAAACAGTAATAACGTAGCCCTAAGATAAAGGAAACATTATTTATACTGAAATTGATACTAATTAATTAATACTCAAATATTTATACTGTACTATGGATGATTTTATAATATGATTGATGATGGGTTGATTCTTGACTGTATTTGATAGAGAAAATTATTATTTTATTCTCATCAACTATTCATAACTGTTACCTCCAAAGAGAGCTATGTACTAAACTTATCATTCTGAAAATAATATTATCTTATACTTGACGAATTGTTGTAAGGATATCTGAACATTTGATGGGAGAAAATGTTTATTAATCTTTAAAGAGTGGAATAAGTTCTTAACATTCTTAACAATGTTATATTATATGATAATATTATCTATATTATAATAGTATGTGTATTATATTGTATAAGAGCTACTTTTTTAAATAAATATCCTCAACTAGAGCTTTATTTCTTCTATTTTCAGGGCAGGAATAACATTTCTTTAATATTTTAAATGTTATCAGTTGTTTTTGAAAGGATTCTGAATATTATTCGTTTTTAATTCAATTAATACAAGTAATATGAATGATAGAATCATCAAGTTATAGCGGAACAATATTTACTGGGACCGTCTACCGTCAATAGTCAATTTGACACTGGCAGACATTGAAATTGGAGCAGCTTCAAATTGATAGCAGTTATCTAATGAAGAAATTGCAATAGAGAGGGACGGGGAACGGAACAGTCTAGACTAGTTCGCGAAAGCTGAGAAGATGCGCCGTTGACAAGTCTTCACATTGTAACGAAGTGTCTTCTCGACTTGCACGAGCTACACAACATAGTTCAGTAGCAGCTAGTTACTAGTATATATAGTTATAGTGCCATAGTGGGTGGTATCGTATGATCGTATCGATTGTGCTGAGACTGAACGAAGCTGTCTTTCCAAGCAGAGAAGAAATTCTGGCAAGATGGGGAAATGACTCCAGCTCGATCAATATTCGTTCAATAATTATGAATTTGGTCTCAAATGGTAGGAATCATCATGATCTACAATTTGAAACCAAATTTATCATATTTAAACCAATATTGTCCAAGCTGGAGTCATTTACTCATCTTGCCAGAATGTCTTCTTTGCTTGCCAGACTCATGTTTGACCTTGACATGCTCTTGAAACCGATCCAGCTGCTTTTTTCGCTGTAGCCATTGCACTAATACCCTCCCCTCCCCCTACCACACCCAACCAACACCCCCCTCCCTAATCGTAGTTTCTTTACATAAAACGACATCCAACTATGTCAAACTGGCTGGCTCTGGTCTAGATTCTCGGTCACTGTCTGCTGCAGTATTATCATGAGAAATTTAATCAATATTAGCATATTGGATATGATAGAGTCTCTATCATAATTTGGAGTATTTATTGAGTATTTCCATGATAATTCCATTACTATTTAATTAACATTGAATTCCATTACAATGAGATGATTGTAGAAAATTGTCAAGTGTCTTCTCTAATTTTGTGATGTCTGGAAGATGATTATTCAACCTCTTTATCATTGAAAGAATCAGAAATCAAAGCGCTTGAATACACAGTGTGAATAATTACATAACCAATTTCAGTATGGGCTGATAGGACAAATGATGAGTAGCATTTTCAAATAGACTATCCTATCAAAAATAATTCAAAATTACAAAAAAATTATGATTTTTTCCAATTAATTTTAAAATTCAGTTTATCTCTTGAACGAAATATATCTTGCTTCAATACAGCATTACAATACAATTTAGCAACACCTGAAACTAGTAAAAAACATTATGACATTGTATCATTGTAGGTCGCTTTATTCATACCCATACGCCCATTAAGAATACTCATATGCTCTTGAATATTTTTTGAAGCATCAGTCTAACTTCTTCAAAACTTGTATGACTAGCCACCATCACTGTATTATCAGCATACTGAAATATTCTAGTTTCTTTTGCAACATGCACTATTGAACTCACTGATACTAAATAAAGCAATGGTCCAAGGTTGGACCCCTGAGGCACACCAGAGGCACCAGAGGTAACAGGTTCATGATGACTGTAAGATTTACGTATTTTGACAGTAACTTGTCGATTATTCAAATAATCTGTTAACCATTTTATACCTCGTATTGACAAACCAATTTTTCTCATTGAATCCAAAATTTTATCAAAAGACAAAGTGTCAAATGCCTTCTTAAAATCTAAAAATAATATTACTACATGATAATTCTTATTTAATTTATTATTCATATAGTTACATAACTGTGATAAGAGTTTACTTCTGGATTTATTACGTTGAAAACCAAATTGAGCAGAAGGAATTATAATGTGAGTTTCAAACTGAGATATCAATTCATTACAAATATATTTCTCAATAATTTTATAAATTGAAGAAAGTATAGATATGGGTCTGTAATTAGAAATTTCAGATCTAGATCCATTTTTAAATATTGGTCTTATAATTGAAGCTTTCAGTTTGTCTGGAAATTTACCTTCCTCCAGTGATAAGTTAATCATCTTTGTGATTAAATATATTCTCATCAACAGATAACTTTTCTGGTCTACCCATAGCAGTATTAATCAATGACCACGTATTTTTAATACTATTAATATTTGTTTCGAACTCACCTCTAAGGTAATTCATTTTAGCTCTTTTAATATCTTTATTTAATTTATTACAATATCTTCTTCCAAGCCTTCTGGTGTCCCAGAATGCCTGTATAAGTTATCTCTTTCTTTTAGCTTTTTCTATAACTCTAGAGTCATCCAATTCTTTCCAAGTTTAACTTGGGGTTTTATTTTTACTTTAGTTTTTGCTTGTTCATAACCCAAATCATAAACCCGGCATAATTCATTGTAAAGTTCGTCACAGCTACTTAAACCAATTATATAATCAACATCGAGATTTCTGAAGTATTGATCTAATTTATTCTTTGGATATTTCTAAGGGATTATTCTACCCTTAATTACACCAGAATAAATCAATCTATCATACCTTTTCCAGCGAACGAAAAAGTGATCCAGACATGATCTCACAGGAATACCCTGCCGAACAACATCTCTAGTATCACTCCAGATAACTCTGATAAATCCCATAGAATAAATATTCTTTTATAATGTTGTATTCATCATCATTCAGATTAAGATTAATGTCACCCGTTATTACAAATTTACTATCAATGGGAACTGTATAAATATTTTCATTTAATTCTTTAATAAAATTGGACTTGTATGAATTTGGCGGGTGGTAGATGCCCAAAAAATACATTTCAAAACTAGAATAATTTCTACAAGATCTTATGTACCCTTGAACACTCTCATAAGTGGAACTACTATGATAAATTCTATCAAATGTAGAACATTCCTTCAGAAAAATGCATACACCCCCTCCACCTCCATTTTCTCTCAACCAGAAATGCTTATTGTAACCATCAATATTAAAATGACTCATCAAATTTGGTTTTGTTTGCACTTCAGTGAAAAATATCAAATCAAATAAATTGAGAAACTTGTCATAAGCTAGTACAAAGTCATCAAAATGTAATTGGATTTTTCTAATATTAAGAGTAAGAGAATTAAAATAACAGTTCATATGAGGCCTCCTCAGAAATGGTACATACATTTCAAGTTCAGAAGTATCATTAAAAACACTTTCAGCAACAAATATGTTCAAGTCAGGGTTTAACTCATCTGAGAAATTTTGAGTGAATAAATTGTGAACTGATTCGCCTTCTCTTTCTTGACCAAACATTACAAATAATAGAAAAAGTAATACCCTAGAGCTTGTACACAATAGGTTTAATTGATTTTAATTTAATTATTCTCATTTAAGACCTCAATTGCTCAATAACATGTTTTTTTGTCATCTTTGCGAACCAAGATTTTCCCATTCCTGTACCAAACATTGATGTTTGACAGCTTGCTGCTTAGTCAACCATTTCATTCTCTTGAAATAGGCCGACAGATTTTCGCCAACAAAAACTATTTGATCTTTTTTGGTGCAGTTTGGAATTACTTGAGATTGTAACAAATTTGGGCCCGACCGAGCTTCGTTCACAATTTGTTCTTCCAAAACTCTACTTTTAAGAACAACAATCACTGACTTCGCTTGGTTTGTATTCCTAGTTGGTAGCCGGTGAGCGATGTCAATATCTTCTTTCACAAAATCAGGAAAAAATTTTTTAACAGTTTTCGTCACCAATTCGTAGATGTTTACATTCTCCTGTTCTTCAAGACCGTAAATTTCTAAATTATGCTTCCAACCGTATTTTTCAAGAGAATTGAATTTGTATTCGAGTTTATCAATTTTTTTCTCTTTTTTAGTTAAAGTTTCTTCCAATTATGTAATTTTATTTTCATTTTCACCAACACGAATCAAAAGTTCATCAAAACAATCACTCATGTACTTCACAGACTTATCCATAACACCGATTCTTTTGAGAATGCCAGTAAAAACAAATTATAGAATAGTTCAAGCGTATTATTATTACGAATAGTACTTCAACAATGATCAAAGTAATCAATTTATAATAATAGAATATTGTAGAATAATCAAAATAATATTACTTGACTTCATACTGATAATATTCATGAGCTTATGAGTATTCTTAATGAGTGTATGGGTATGAATAAAGCTACCTACAATGATTCAATGCCATAATGATCTTTTTTCTAGTTTCAAGTGTGAATCATAGTTCATAGAAGGTCATTCAACTCGTCTGTTGTACAGCACAATTAAAAAAATAGCTAAACGTCTAGCACGTCGTCAAAGTGTGACAACGACAACATACGAATAAAGTGATAGCTTCACGCCGGTCTGTGTCTTTTTTGCCGACACAACAATGCTGAAATTTATGAATATTCATAGAACCGTTGGACAATGATATCGTTGTCAGGACAAGAGATGGAATGAGGGGAGGGGATGAATGAAAAAAGAGAATAGACTGACAGGGAAGTCTCGAGTGAACTAGATGGGAGAGGAGTGTCAAGAAGATGACGATAAAGGGCAAGGGGGAGAAAGAGGAGGAGGAAGATAGGTAGAGGGATAAGATAGATAGATAGATAGAAAGATAGAGAGAGAGAGTGTGAAAGAGAAAAGAAAAAAGAAGATGTCGAATAGTGGAAGAGTAACAATTTAGAATAGAGAATAGGGAATGATTTAGAACAGAGAAAGAGGGAGGAAAAGATGAGATATAAGATCACTCAAATTATTGAAATAGTTGACAGAGAGAGAGAATGAATGGAGACGTCAAATAGTGAAAGAGTGATAAAATGAACGCAATTTTTTGGCAATATTATTCAAGCAATATGAAGTTTGCAGTAATCGTTTTACCTTATGGATTGAAAGTACAGCATCAGTTATGATCTAATATAAATGGAAAGACGAAGTTTAGAGTCATTAATGTTCATTCTTAGGAGAACATATCAAGAGAGTGATAGAAATGCAGTTGAAAAATTAAGTCTAAGAGAGAATCAGAGATGGTGGGAAAAGAGAAGATGACCACGGTAGAGGGTGTTGAAGACGGTTGAAGTTACTGAAAGACGATTGATTGATTATAATCTATAATAGACTTATAATAGACGATGGTGAAGAAGCAGAGGATAGAAGGAATAAAAGAGGTTATTTAGAAAAAATGTTTAGATTTAATGCTGAACGAAAAGGATAGAGAGAGAGAAGGAACGGAGCATGACACGAAAAATGATACACTGTGCAAAAAGAAATTGTTACAAAGAGGGAGCAAGCTAATAGATGGTGAGGATTATTAGATTAGATTAGATTACTTTATTCAAATAGATAACAAAATTCGGCTTAGATTATACATTGTAATATAAATGAGTAAAACAAAATTATCCTATAAATTTCACAAAATAGAGACTTCTAGTAAAAATACGAACAATGGTGATGTAATGAATGCAAAATTTATACAGATTTTAAATTGGAGGCTCTGCAAAATGAATAAGGAGTGTAAATTATCTAAGTGAAAAGGCGAAGTTTAGACATATATATGTCCATTCTTGGGAAAGGATAATAAGGTTATCCTTTCCATTAACAGGATGAGAGAGCGATGAATGATGAAGAAAGAGAGAGCGAATGAGAAAGTGAGTGAGGTTGTGTGAATGAGAGATGGTTAGGGTGAGAAAGAGAGAGAGTAATGAAGGAAGAGAGAGAGAAAGACTGAGTAAGTGAGGTTGTGAGTGAAGAGATGATGAGGGTGAAAGAGAATGAGTGATGAAGGAAGAGAGTGAGTGAGTGACAGAGTTGTGTGAATGAGAGAGTCTGAAAGACCGCAAGAGAAGGAGAAAGGAAAATGACATTAATCAAACGGCAATAGGCCGTGACGAGGTTTTTCATGTATTGGTCCGCGTCGCTCTGTCACCGTGGTGACCTTGCCAGATCAGCTGACATTTCACTTCGTTGGGGGGGGGGGCGGCTTAGTGAAGAAGTGGTAGACAGACAGACGGGCTGCCAGACAGATTGGGGGGGGGGATAGGACTGCATGTAGAAAGGGTGGAGGGGAGATTAATTGAAGTAGCGGTGCGGGTGCCTCTCTGTTGTTCGCTTTGGTCTGTTGTGTCTGCTCTGGTCTGCTGCTCAATCGACCTTGCTGAAGGCAGCATGATTTGGAGCTAATCACATTTTAGGAGCTCTCTCCTCACTCCTATACGTGTATAGCTGATAAGAAAAAATTAGGCGGTTTCGTCTGCTCCTTATACGCTCCAACAGTTTATACTACCATTATAATAATTAACATTTCAACAAGTAATAAATCAATTACAGTACAGTATACTATCACACAACACAAACATCTGTCTTATAGTCCATTCACGATGGCTTGAGACGAGACAACCAAAAGCTCTGTATGTATGTGTGTGTGTGTGTGCGACTGGAGTGGCTTCGTTTTAGCCACGGCATAAACAAGTCACAGCAATGCCGAAATCCCGAATTTTGCTGTAGGCAATTCAGAATAAGTATCTTTAAGTAATCTTTTTTATAGATACACATTGGGAAGTTGCTTGTTTCGGTCGTCTCTCGACTGCATTAACCTAATATGAACAAACAATTATTGTAAAAGTTTTTGTACCAATGCTTTGGTAACAGTCTCGACAACAAAATTCGGGATTTTGGCATTGCTGTAACTTGTTTATGTCGTGGCTAAAACGAAGCCATTCCAGTCGCACATATTCAGAGGTTTTGTTTATCTCGTCTCAAGCCATCGTGAATGGACTATAGACAAATTTCCCCTCTCTATCCCTCTTGAACCTCCTTTTATTACAAACCGATAGAATAAACCACACATTGAGAAAGTGAAACACCATCTAGAACAATATAGAATCTAGAATCTGGGTTTGTGGTTTGGTTTGTCATGATTGGTGCTGTCGTAACCAGTGCTGACACTATTTACTTATGGTAAGACTGAGTCTGGTCTGGTCGAGCAAAGAGCACTGAAATACCCTCTTTGGCATTCCAAACAAACATCACTGCACACTGAAATAAGCACACTAGCACAATGTGAAATGAGTAGCAATTTACAGTAGCAATTTACCTTCTTCTTTCCTCAGAACACCTCTACACTAACAGAGTAAAACAATGTATAAAACGAAGCACATAGCCTACTGACAAAGAAAAATATACATACAACTAATTCACCCTCTCCTTCACTCTAAACATCTTCATACACTAAAACAGTGCAACAGACCAGACTTTTCACATTCTCCTTCCTTTGAAAACACCTTATTCACTGACAGAGTGAAGCTTAATTACAGTGGATCACACACAAGACCAAGAACAATACACATTAGACCAATTCACCCTTTCCCACCCTTAAATTACAACAGACTGGAATAATTCCCCTCTTATACCATCAAACACTGGAAAAACACTGTACACTAGACTGATATTCACCCTCTCCTTCTCCCTATAGTTCTCTGGTATAGTCTAGTCTAGCAAAGAAGACATTCTTGCAAGATGGGAAATGACTCCTACTCGGTCAATATTGTTTCAAAAATTATCAATTCTGTTACAAATTGTAGAGAACATTCTGCTCTACAATTTGAGACCAAATTTAGCTTGGTCAAAATTGATTGAAAAATTATAAATTTGGTCTAAAACTATAGAAAACATTCTGCTCAACAATTGGAACACAGTTTATAATTTTTGAAACCAATACTCACCGAGCTGGAGTCATTTTCTCATCTTGCCAGAGTGTCTTCTTTGCTTGTCCATACTATCCTCTCTTTCCTACTACAAACACCCTTGCAAACTGGCAGAGCGGTACACACTAACCAAGTACGGTACAACACACACTATCACCAGAAACTGCATACAATAAATCAGTCTTCTAGAGGTTCACTGTGAACAGGTCTTTCCCTGGCGTACCCGTTTCTGGCGTAAAAAGAGGACCACGTTTCCCTGATAACCGAGCAGGGATAACAGCCAGCCAGGAAAAGCACGACGGCATCTATCGTCTGTCCAAGCAAAGAAGACATTCTAGCAAGATGGGAGAATGACTTCAGCTCGGTTCATATTGATTCAAAAATTATAATTTAGTGTCGAATTGTAGAGCAGAATGTTCTCTACAATTTGTAACGAAATTAATAATTTTTGAACCAATATTGACTGAATAGGAGTAATTTTCCCATCTTGCCAGAATGTCTTCTTTGCTTGGACAGACTATAGGATATCCTAGATTTAGCACTGATCCCTTTTCTAGAAACGAAATGTAGAGAGCTTATCTGTAGCGTGCCCTCCTCCCGTCCCGTTCTAGCTATAGTCTGTCCAAGCAACGAAGACATTCTGGCAAGATGAGAAAATGACTCCGTCTCGGTCAATATTGATTTAAATATTATTTATTTGGTCTCAAATTTTAGAACAGGATGTTCTGTACAATTTGAAATCAAATGTATATTTTTTGAACCAATATTGACCGAGCTGGAGTTATTTCCCCATCTTGCCAGAATGTCTTCTTTGCTTGGACAGTGGAAACCCACATCGCCTGGCTGGCATTAGTTTGGAATGGATAATTCACGTTAAAATACTCGCAGCTAACCGCTAGCCCGTTTTTGTCGGGCTCTGTTCGAGAACATGGAGACTATTCCACGTTTTACGTATAGTATTCTCGAGTTTGAGCATCAAATTCTAATTAAACAGTTGGCTCCAAAAAGATTATTCATTTGATTTGATTCCAAGTAGATTATTGAGTTGAAAACGTAAATGAGTGGAGCATAATCTTCAAATTAAACATATTAATTACCCATTTACTTTGTTTACCTTAACGAACTGCTGGTAAATATTTCACTTTTGAGTTATTATTTACGATATAACAGTCAATTTCCAAGTAATAGCTCAAAAGTTGAATAGACATGAAGTAATAGTTCAAAAGTGAATTAAACATGGAGTAATACTGTTGTTCAAAAGTAAAATTAATTTATTACGATAACCTTGCTATTATTACGTTTCCAATTTTGTTCTAATTTTAGAATTTTTGATTTAAAAAAATACGATTTGTGTTGCCTAATGCACTGTAGGAACAATACTATACACACAACTCCACTTACTATACTTCTCTACCCTATGCTTACTGCATATACTGCTTACTGCGCTATGATATCAATCACAATCAATTGTTTATCACTGCCCAATGCCCATAGCGTCTCATTTTAAAACTATTTTGAAACATTGTATCGTGAAAATCTTGAGGATTAATGACCTTATAATCTTTTCCTTGAAGGTTTCTATTTTTCTCTTCGAATTATTACTGATGCACAAAAAATGGTAGTTCTCCCTTAGCTGATGTAGGTCTACTTATACTTGGTGTACTTAGACTTAGTATGCTTGAACTTAATGTATTTGTACTTAGTGTAATTAGATTTACTATGCTTGTACTTGTACCTGATGTATTTATACTTGGTGAGTTCAACTTATAGCTCATCTAACCTAATTTGGATGAAAAATATCATAATTAACTTGCAGCAGAAAAACTTCAACTCAAATTCTACATAATGAACGTCGAAAATAATGTGATTAGGATATAAGAGAAAACTAGCTTACTGGCACGTCCTCTATCTGATGCTACATTATATGCATGTAGGTCATAATTGTCAAAACACTGTAGTTGATACCACTGACAGGTTTAATGGAATGAAAGCTGCAACATTGGATAAAGGTACAACAAAAACAACACAACATTGCATGTGTGAAGGTGATCCAATGTTTATGACTGGTACCATCCCCTCCTTCAACCCCCCCGACATCTTCACCCCACCCTAAAGTGACGAAACCAATTACAAAGCCAATACACAGCGCAGCACGCAAAACCAACATTACCTGCACCTATTAGGAAATTGCAATGCAAATAAATTGCTGTCTGCTATTAGAGATGCATAGATAGTTGGTAATTAACTCGCGTGGTGCGCCACTGTGTGTCTTTCATCAAACTTTATCACCAAGCTCTATTTTGCAATTTAATTTCGGAAGCCAACTGCCTGAACTGTATGAGTTATTATCTGTGTGCCCCAATTGAAACGGATAGTGGAATTTATATCAATTCCAGTATGCATGTTGAAGGATCTATTGATCCAATACTAATTACGTTGTATGGAGATTCAGTATTATTGTTGAATAAAATAGATTTTCTATTCAATTAAAATTCAATATTGTATGATGGGAAATGAAATAAGCTTGGTAGTTTATCCAAGCAAAGAAGACACTCTGGCAACATGGGTAAATGACTTCAGCTCGGTCAATATTGGTTCAAAAATCATTAATTTTGGTTTCAAATTGTAGATCAGAATGTTACCTCCAATTCAAGACCAAATTTAAAATTTTTAAAACAATAATGATCGTGCTGTAGTCATTTTCCCATCTTGCCAGATTGTCTTCTTTGCTTGGACAGACTGTACATATAATAGTAATCGTTCCAGTACAATCCTAAAATAGTCGGTTTAATTTCATATCTATGTATTAGTGTGAGTTTGTATATTTTGATACAGATAGTACTCACTAATTGAAATTATTTATATTCAGTTTAAAGGGGAAATGAGTTTACTCTATTGTATAACAATTCAATCCTGAAATTAATAATCTAGTAGTCTGCTCATCCAACAAGTCAAATCGTAATTACAAATTGAAATGATCAAAATATGAATATGAGAAAATCATACGGATTGAACTACTGTGTGCTTTATTAATAATTTCACAGTCTGGTAGCTGAAATTAGCAATTGATAAAGTGATCATGTTCAGTTGCAGTATTTTATAATTAATTACGGATTGTTAGTTCAGCCTCTAGCTTAAATATGAAATTACTCGTACCAAGAGATGGGTAATTTTTATTATTTTTAGTCGCAATGATTAGAACGTTCTATACTAGAAGTTAAATTGAATTTTTTTCCTCATTGAACTCCTTGTGAAATTGATTTTAAAAAGATATTAAAAACAGTGAAAATCCTTCTGTTATAACTGTGATAAAGTAATATAACTATGAAATTCCGTGGTGGTTTCTCATTTGAATTAATATAAGTATTATTAAATGACAGTTATGAAGTAATTTTTTAATTCAAGATCAAATTGAAATAAGGTGACATGAAATAATCTTGGTTATCATTTTTTATTTATTCCTGCAATGGTTCACTGAAACATTCTGTATCAACACTTATATAAATATATTTCAAATATTAATGTATTATAATGTATATAATGTATTATAAATATAAAAAATATTTCAAATATAGTAATCAAAGATTATTTATAAAGTCCTGTTTCATGAAGACTTCCAAATTAACTATCCATATCCATTCTACCTGAACATTATAGAAAGTATAGGGTAGCATACTTAAGGGTCTTCAAAAAAAGCTCGACTTGTATTGTTACCTACAGTAGGCGGTCATATTTTTCCTTTATTACAGGACTCCTGAATTAAACTGGTCCCAGGTCACATGCTGCGTCTTCAACAGTCACCAAACGGGATACTCCAAGATAATCCATGAACAAACATGGGGTCAGTCAAATGAATGATGAATGAATAAATGAGTGAATTGTCAAGTAATCTGATATGTATGACCATCATACCCTGTCAGGTAACCCGTTGTACAACCTAGAGATTGAACTAGGGCTAGATTATCCTATATCGTGTCTATATGTCTATATATGTGGTCTATATATTGTCTATAGAATATGAAGTCTATATATATTTATACTCTTTTTAAGATCGAATCAACCCTTGCCTAATCTTTTGCAATTGTTTGATGTCTAGAAGCACCGCGACTTATCCTTTGCTCGTTGATAAATTGTGTTGTTGAAGGGATCCTTCGTACAACAACATGCCCTTTATCAGTCAGTCACTCCTTTAAAAAGACATCCGTCTTTTCATTATTCATCTCATATTTAATGACAATGTTGATGATCAAGATTGATGATGATGACCATATAAACCGGTCGAAGAGGGTTGAAGATTGACAACAAAAAACATCTTCAACATTTCCAAACATCAAACGATTATTTGCTTCTACCCCAAAACTCGACCGCGTATACAAATTCGACTCGTTCTTATATTTTCCCTTTATCTAGCGCCCCTTCTGGTTTGAACCCATCATAATCAACGTATTAATGTCAGCTAGGTATAGTCTGTCTAAGCAGAGAAGACCCTTTGACGAGATGGGAAAATGACTCCAGCTCGATCAATATTAGTTAAAAAATTATAAATTTGGTCTCAAATTGTAGGAAACATTCTGATCTATAATTTGGGACCAAATAAATAATGTTTGAATCAATATTGACTGAGCTGGAGTAATTTCCTGGTCTCGCCAGAATGTCTTCTTTGCTTGGACAGATTATATCTTCCATCCCGACTTGACTCACAACAAGCTTCTATGGTTTCTCGGGTTTTTGTTCGTCATTGACAATTTTCAGCATCGTTTTATCAGAGCGTCATTTTCTTTCGACCCTTCCGTGAGCGAAATAAGGCCCGAGACAATGTCAGTGATTCAAGGTGTAGTAATACAATATCATACAAAGTTTTCTTAAGTATTACATCGATCTTTGGTTCTTTATAGTCTCATCTCATGTAGGGTGCTTCGTATTTTAAAATTAATTATGTGCTCTATTTCTTGTTAGTAAGCGAATTCTACTATCCGCTGTAAAATTACTTAATAAAACGGAACAAATGCAACGGTTTAATATAATTATCATTCTATTCAGCAAAGTCTGAACATTTACAGTTCAGTGAAAAATTATTCCATTGGATTTTAAAATAGCCCCCTTTAATAGAAGGTGGCTATGATTTCACTCATTGAGCGAATAAAAAGTTGAAATATATTTTCTCCCAAGAGATACTGCATTTCCCTTTCATGTTATCGTTTACCTTTACATGTGTTTATCGAGCTACCGTTTTAAAAATTTGAAAATAAAATGTTCTCACACAAATTTATTCTTTACTATTTAAAATCCTAAAGACACTCTTTGGAAAAATTTCTCCTAAATTCCTAATTTGGTAAGTAACGGTAATTGAGTTTTTGTTAATACTGTACTGTAATTTATTATTGAGAAATGGAATTAGCTAATTACCATTCATCTCATCACTCTACATCATTGATCCAGCTAGTTTATTTAGTTCTCTAGCTAATTTTAGTTCATCATCATTATTGAAAAATTTCAATTTTAGTTTAGATTTAGTTCAATTTTTTTCAATTTCAATTTATTTTTTCACATAGCATAACAATAAATTGAGTTGCATTATGTTCTTTCACAAAAAGTATATACGTTTATTACATTACAATAATATGATATAAATGAAGTCAGTTTCAATTCTGTAGCTAGTTTTAGTTCTCCATCATTATTGAAAAACATTTCAACTATAGTAACAGAAGTTCAATTGATGTTCCCATATAGGCCTACAGAACTTTATAATAACGGATATTTCAAAGAGGACTACAAAAATTGTAGTTGAGTACAATAGTTCCTGTTATTCTTCTTCTTGATAATTAAGTAGCTTTTCAAATTTGATACTTTCTACCTTCTGCAAATTCTACATGTTTTTTGAAAATTACAGTTATTGAAGAATAATGTATCTTTATTGTTGAAATCATCTGGAGTCTAGACTTGGACATTAGATAAGTATGTTGACTGTTAGCGCCAAGTAAGTAGTTCAAGCTTCTTTTTTATTGTCAGAAACCATTCCACTACAAGCTGTGTACTCCCTCAGACAAATAAATATATTTTAAAGGAGGAAATATAGGTTAATGCAGAGGCGACAAAGATATATAGATATAATAATATAGGTTAATGCGGGGGAGACATAACACGTTCAGAGATGAGTCAGACGATGCAGACAGACCCAGACACTGTCTACTCGTTTTATTATTTTTCTTCTTCTTCGTCTTACTTTTCTTTTCCTCCTCCTTATACTCATATTTTGAATACTTGTACTTGTAAAATTAGTTTTTTTTCTTCCACATTTATCTCAATGTCTACTTCTGATTGTTCATGTTCGTTTTATATTTTATTAATTCCTTCACCATTGCCACTTCTCTACCAACTTTTTCTGCTTATTCCTTCTTCCACTTCCTAAAATTCACTTCTTCTGACACTTTTCCAAGCTTTTATCTACTTCTCTTCCTAACAAAGTTTCTCATCTATAGCTTTAGCTACATCTCAATCCTCTCTTCTTGTATGATTCAAAATAAATTTGAAATTTTCAATCCCATCTTCTATTCTCAATCCTTTTCACAATTTTTGTAGAATAACTTATAAAATATTTTTTATAGATTGATCACTATAACTTTTAACAACCATTGCAATCTAGAAACTTAGGAGTACTATTTTTCTATTCATAGAGAAATCTAATCTAATCTCTTCCTTTTTTCCCTCGCCTCCTTCTCACCCCTGCCTCTTCCTTCTCCTTCTCATCTGTCTCCTGCTCCTTCTCCTTCTTCTCTGTCACGTCCTCTTTCTCCTCCTTCTCCTTAGTAACCTCTTTCTTCTATTACTACTCAGTCCATCCTGTTGAATAGTTTTTCTACCATTTTTTTTTGATAATAAATAATTATTATGATCACTTAAACTATTAGCATTGATAGATTGATGGAGCTGATAATATATACAACTATAAAAACCATTGCAATCTAGGAACCCAGCAGTTTTATATTGTTATTCAAATGAATAAAGAATTCCACCTCCTCTTCCTCCTCTTCCTCCTCCTCCTCCTCCTCCTCCTCCTCCCCCTTCCCCAGAACTTTTCCCCAGAACTAGAAGTTCTGCAGCAGCGGAAACTAGGGCGTTGCCGGAACAATCCAACAGCAACAGTGATGCATTCTCAACTGACCATAATATGCTAAACATTTAGACATGCATAGTTGTAGCGCAGAATAGTCATATATGAGATAGTTATTCAGTGGTTGCCTGGTTGGGTCGTTCTCATGAGACATCTCAGCCTAGTTTCAGAAGAAAGAAATCGTTCACGAGTTAGCTCGCGGATGAGGAGGAGGAGGAGAAGGAGAAGAAGGAGGAGGAGGAGCGGGTGGAGGAGGAGGAGGAGGAGGAGGAGGAGGAGGAGCGGGAGGAGGAGGAGGAGGAGGAGGAGGAGAAGGTGGTGGAAGAGAGAAAGAGGCAGAAGTGTTCAAGTGTTCAAGGGGTTGATAGCATATGTAATATACCAGTGCAATGATTGCTCTAGTCAATTATCGGTCTCTGTAGATATATAGTGGTTGAATTTATAAAATTGATGTGAATAATATCATTATAAGGTATCTAATAATAGTAGGCCTATTCAAATGATCAACCCAAAAAATCGTGTTGTATTCGATTAAATTATACACAATGTCCCACGAAGGTTACAACAGACGTCAATGGAGTAACTTATACAATTTCCTAAAAATGTCCACTAATATTTTCTTATTAGTTTTCCGTTTACCTTCGTTCTCGAAATATAGAGATTTTTCGATATTGTTTGAATAGTTCTACGTACTTACCGTCATAAAATTGTCAATATATCAAATACTATCAGTCAAAATCGAATTCTGATAATATCGTTGGAAAAAGGACAAAAATAATGTGATAAATTCATAATAAACTGTACAAAATATATACAGAGTGTTTCAGGAGGAATGTGCAATACTTCTCAGGCTGAATCCTCACACCAAGTAGACAAACAAGTTCCATGGGACCATCCCCCAAAAACGCTTTGTTACCGAGATAGCAATGGCGGAAAATTGAAATTTTTCAAAATATATTAATTTTCCTAATTTTTTAGAGGCTTTAGTGAGGTTCTAAAATAATCAATTCCTATGTAAAATTAACTGCGGAATTCAATGAAACCAGTTTCAAGTTTGTAACTTTAACGGTTATTGAGATAATTGGGAAAAATATGCTAGAAAACGAATTTTTCAACAATAAGGGTTATAACTGGATAAGGAATTATAAAATTATATTTTTCATTAATGGAAGTTGAAGAGAGTCGGATTCTAAAGAAAAAGTTGAATGGCGGCGATTGTGTAAATCTCACCCAAATCTCAGAAATGGCGATCAAAAATCGCAAAATCGCTACTAAACACAAATTTATCACTTCTGCTACGTATTGTCAATTTTGCGATTTTTGATCGCCGTTTTTGAGATTTGGGTAAGATTTACACAATCGCCGCCATTTAACTTTTTCTTTAGAATCCGACTCTCTTCAACGTTGAAACTTTCAATACAGCAGCTTTGAACTAGTTAAATATCATGTGTTGGATAATAATTTTGTATACAGTTATAGGAGATTTGAACTATGCATCACCTTGTGCCTAAAATAGACACAATAATTCTATCCATGGAAACTAGTAAATTACTTCTACATGTTTGAACTTAGTATGACATTTTTTGTCCTACCTTAGTTGATTCAATGGAGTTGTGAGTACGTATTTTAAGTAAAATTCTCGAGAATGTGGACAAAATCTAAAGAGATCAGTAGGTCTCTTACTATACTCAATCATTAGTATTGGGAATGACAATTACAACAAGTATGTCTTCCAAGAATTATTCTGAGAAATTTGAAGAGAATCTCAAGTAAGTAGTATAGGAGATTTCATCAACATACCCTAATATTAAGTTAGAATGAAGTGACAATGAAAAAAATGTTCTTTAAAATCCAGAGTAGAGTAAAGCTGTCCACGGTTTAATTTTCTTACAAAAATATGCAAAGACCTTGTTTGTTTGACGTTGTTTGTCGATCAGACTCGTTCAACTGGTAATTGTTTCACCTTTGATGGTATAAATCTGCAACCTAATAAGAGATAAAAAGGAGATTTTCGATCACGGTACGAAAATTCCCAACCATTTGCAGAATAGGGAAGTG
This sequence comes from Sogatella furcifera, assembly GCA_017141385.1. Classification (NCBI taxonomy): domain Eukaryota; kingdom Metazoa; phylum Arthropoda; class Insecta; order Hemiptera; family Delphacidae; genus Sogatella; species Sogatella furcifera. The sequence continues at coordinate 7,618,314 of CM029549.1, forward strand.
ATCTATGCAAATATAAAGGGATTGAACGTTCTGCTGTAATGGGTTTTGCATTGTGCTGTATATACATCCGGATCTGGACATTTTTATAATTTGGGTTCGATATAACTATATATGATACTGTATAAATGATGATACTGTACAATAAAGCAAACAATGCAACGGATACTGGACTACAAACAATAGAAAAGGTTTTCACATACTGTCAATAAATGCAATTTAGATCGAAAGTATTCTCCCTTCCGCTGTTGTATTGACAATAGATTGTCAAAATGAAATAAAAAGTATTATTTGATGGACAGTTCACCTGTACTGCTATATACGATAGTGATTTTTCTAAGATACTATATATTGTACGGAATTGAGTACACATTATCAAGCAATAATGATTTCATTCAGCCTACAAACTACAATAAATTAATGAAATGACTGGAAGTTGATAAATTATTACATCGTTAAAAAAATTATGGCGTTACAGGCTAATTACTAAGAATTGTTATTTTATAGAAATATGATATAGTATTGAAGAACATGTCATTTTGATAATGATAAACGGAAATTAAATTTCGTGCGAATAAGTTCTCTTACTGAGTGGTGATAATAGTTGAGCCTCAAATAAGGCGAATGAAAATCACCATTGTACATGATCACAATCAAAAATAATTATTGAAGTGGGACTTTGTATTTCAGGTAATTAATTAATACCCTATAATTTTATACCCTATTTATATAATTGATAATATAATATTTATATAAAATCCTTATTGGAGTATTAGTGTTCAAAAGAGTTGAAGTTAAATTCTTTCCAACGCGAGTTGTGTAATTCCCAGTGAAATATACGTATAATTCAATGCAACTAGAGATTTTAAAAAAGAAAACTTCATGGGAATAAGAAGTTTCTAATTTTCATAAATTTTATAGAAATATCTATCATGGGATCAAGGCATGCTTGGAAGGATTTGAAAGAACTCGGATGCAGTGATAATACTCATATAAAAGTTCTGACCCAATTTCAATGATAATAAGGAACAATTCATCTGTGAATTTAAAAACGTGAATTAATTTTAACGAGTGCAATATTTCTATCCAGGGAACGTTTGAATTTTGTTAAATTTAACTTGCAAGAATTAAGTAAGATTCCCCCAACTAAATTCCCTTATTATCTATGAGTGAAACTTTGGATGCTCCAATCATTTCAGAATCGAATAGAACTTAGTATGAGAAAAAACGCTTTATCTATTCATAAACGTAATAGGACTTGAAATTTTTCTAGTCTTGCGATTTGAACTAGAGCGAAACGATCCTCAGAAAAACTTGGTTCCTAATTGGAAACTTTTGTAACTGAGGAAAGATCCAATTTAATTGACAGATATCTTATTCTCCAATGAGAGCGGAAACTCTTTGGCATTAAAATTTTCATTTCTGAATGATGATATAGTCTGTTCAAGCAAAGAAGAGCCTCTGGCGAGATGGGAAAATGACTCAAGCTCGGTCAATATTGGTTCAAAAATCATCAATTTGATCTCAAATTGTAGGAAACAATTTGATCAACTATTAAAACCACATTTATAATTCTTGAAAAAATATTGACCAAGCTGGAGTCATTTTACCATCTTGCCAGAGGCTCTTCTTTGTTTGGACGGACTATAGAACATTTCTCTCAGTTCGAGATAAAATATTGGACAAGAATTCAGTGGAAGTGAGAGAGAAAGAGCAAAGGTAATAGAGAGAAGAGTGGAAGTAAATTGAAAGCATTTAAATGAATTTTCAAAGAGAATAAATTCGCGAAGATCAATTGAAATTATAATTTGTGCATGAGAGGGTTAACTTCCTAATTGACTTATTTGAAAAATACTGCTTGATTGAAAGACATACCTCTCCTATCTACAAATCATCTCTTTCTCCCAAGTCCTATTTTACAACATTTTTTCTTTTCAAGTAAAAACTAACATTTCCATATTATAAAGCACATGGTATGATCTACGTGAAATTCAATAATATGAAATAATATTGCTTTCAAGAATAAATTACAACTTGGATATTTAACCATTCCAAGATTATTCTATCTTATTAAACAAGTGGATGAAGCACGAAAGCTTCAAGCCAATAATACAATCATAATTCATACACGAATTTGTATAATGATTTTGGTCAAACATAATACTGTAGCCTATAGGAATAAACATCTTTTCTTGTTTTCTAATAATCAGACCAGAAATCGATAAGAATAACTAAGCTTTTTCTTGAAAATTGGAATCTACATTTCATATATCTTTAAAATATACCACGTCAGCTTCAAACTCTTGTGAAATGGAACGCTCTTCATGACATCTCTATGAGACTTCTATATGAATAAAATAAAAAGTAGCAGAGTGAAGGAACCTGCTAGACCACATAGATGTATTCATGACATTCAAGAGAAGTCATGCATCGAGAGAATTTCGCCAAGCATATTATTCATGAATTCAATTTCATAAATGTACTGTAGTTTTCTAAGTGTATCAGTTTTATTTCTGAGATGTGACACGCTCATATGAGTTCACCCGGGAACTGGCACTGCAAGAGCAGGACCCATTCAGGGACTAGCGGACTTTTGTTACTTGGACTTCGCGCAATTTTCTTCTCCTCTATTTTCTTCTTCTTCTTCTTCTTCTTCTTCTTCTTCTTCTTCTTCTTCTTCTATATTATTTCTCCTCTCCATCCACTTCAACGCGCGCATTGCAGATGTTAGAATAGTGTCTAGATAATATTCAGAAGTTGCAAGTTGCACTACTTTGTATAAATGAGTTGTTGTAGAAAAAATATCTCTACAATGGAGTCTTGAAAAAAGGTTGTTGCATGTATTACGTGTGTTTCTTTTGGTTGTAATTGTAATGACAGTGTCACTTAATTGTCATTTGAAATCCTCTATCGTGTTTGATTTCATCCTATTTTTGATCATTTTCACTTAGAAAAACATTCGTAAAAGTATAGATGGATCATCACATTCAATTGTCAATTCTGAAACTTCTCAGTCTCTTCATTATGAGGAAACTAATATATTAATACCTTCTACGATTTGAAACACAGACCATAAACCAAAGCCTGTTCCAATTTGAATAACATTGGTACAGTAGAACGTCGATGATTCGGATCAATTGGGACCGGACCCTATCCGGATTATCGAATTACAAAAAGGGCTAGCAGGCACTATTTGAGGAAAAACTGTTTTAAAATTGTATATTTTCTATTAGGAAATGATAGAAAATTATTTCCTTCGCTCTGATAAACACTTCAGTTTACAGTATGTATTCTCTCATCGCCCACTCTCTTGTAAAACACTTAGTGCAAGGGAAGACGGTAAAAATATTTATATTTCTTGCTTGGACGAATCCGGATTATCGACGGTCCGGATTTTCGACGTGCGGATTAACGACGCTTTACTGTAGTTGGAAATTTATGGATGAAAAAATTGTTCAATTTGATAATCTAAATGCAAGGATAATTATTCAATAATTGGATGACACATAAATACTATATTTAAAGACTGACTATTATTCGCCTAAAATTATACTTTTCCGGCAACCTCTAAGAGTTTCTTCAATAAAATTACTTGGACCTCAATTTCAAAGAAAATTCATCAACAAGACTTATGAAATTCTTCAGTTTTTGAAGTAACATATTTCCCTAAATATACTATTAGGCGCATGTATAATTTATTATGTATGCTCATGTCATCAACATTTTCAGTCACTTATGTTTAAATAATTGTATCCCACAACCACTACCTGTAGCCAAAAAAATGCTGTACTTTCTCAAGTGACTAGGTGTAACAAGCGACAAGTTTAGGCCTACAGGTAACTTTGACCTCAAAGTCCAATTTTGTGTAATGTGCAATGTACCTGAATGGAAATACAAGCATTACATTGTAATATGTATCGGATTATATTTTACCAATACTATTACTATATGCTTTACAGCTTATACTTGAGCAATGCAGCCAACTTTTAGCAGCAAATGTAAACGTAACTATGCAACGGAAGTGTTTGCTTATTAACCTCTCTTTATATTTGATTCTGTCTAATCCGGAAATTGGGTCGCTAGTCTGGTATGGCCCCTTTGCACCATCATCATCCCAAACCGTTTTTGCGCCATGCATTAGCATGCAAAAGAGCGGGGCCCAGTCCAGATTAGTGGGTGATTGGGTTGGGGGGACTCAATGGTGGGGGGAGGGGGGGCTTAGACAGGACGGAAGCCGGCCAGACCAGACATGCAAATCGATTCATTGACCATAAAATAAAACACCGTTCTAGTTTTCCTATTTCTCATCCTCTTTCCACTTCTACTCCTCCTTCTCCTCCATCCACAATTCCATTCCTACTTCCCACCATCCTTCTCGCTGTCTGGTCTGCAGTTCCACTCCTCTATCCTTTCAATCTTTTTCCAATCATTCTTCCTCCACTATTCTCGAATTCTTTTTCAATCGAAAATCGAAATTGGTGCAGTCAGTTACCCTTACCGGTACCAATTCATGAAGAATCATTATCCTTTTACCAAAAAGTAGCTTATATTCTAGATGGTTTTCAAGTGTGATTAATCGCCATCTCTCAGTTTTTTATACTAGTGAAAAATGTCAAAACTATCAAGAGATGTTATTGATTTTATATTTGGTCAAGCAAAGTAGACATGCTGATCAGAAAATGAAACGAGCTCATTCAATACTAACTCAAAACAAAAATTATAAAATATTCTCAAGTTTATTATAGAATGTTTTTACAGTTATAAGACCAAATTATTAATTATTGAATGAATAGTTTATAGACTGAGCTGGATTCATTTTTCCATTTTTCTAAAATGTCTTCTTTGTTCGACCAGCCTATACTTATTGTAATCGCAACCAATTCTGCCGCACTGCAAAGAATGAAACAATGCATTCTTATCGTGTCAAATTCTGGATTGTACAAAACCAATAGATCGTCAATCTGTTTTGTATTTTTCTCTTATTCTGAGGAACAAAGATTAACTTTAACACAGTAAATGTCCTATGGAAGAAAATATATGTAGCTTGTCTTGAACTCGATTGAATATTAGTTTCCATCATTGATTAAAAATCTTTTCTTTAATTCCTGTTGAAAGTTGTTAGAACAATTTCATCATTGAAGAACTTTTATTTATATAATAGAACTAGCAGGCAGGCTCGCTTCGCTCGCCTTCTCCGCCTAGCCAGGGGGCTCCGCCCCCTGGACTCCCGACAGTAACAGCAGTGTCAGTGAGTGCATAAGCATAACCTCTGTAATTCATTGAACACAGCATTTCTAGACCTAATCTGGACCTGTTTATCAAATTTCAACATTTTCTACGTATTTATTCTCGAAAAATCCAAGAAAAGCTCAGAAAAATAGTAAAACGCTAATATTGAGCGTAACCTTGGGGAGTATATCGGACATAGTTTGAAACTTGATTCAATATCTTCCAAATTAGTTCATCTATAATCTCGGTGAACCATTAAATTTACAGTAAGAATTCGTTGTATGACGGCGGAAGATATGCAACCCGCAATACATCTACAATTAAAAAAATACTGATAAGTGGAGTTATCTTGAACGGAATTCAGAAATATTTCAACACAACATTTCTAGAACTTATCTGAACCTGCCTACCAAATATCAACATTTTCTACCGATTGGTTCTTGAAAAAATTGAGAAAACGCTGAAAAACTATAGAAAACTAATTTTTAGCGTACCCCTGAATAAGAATTTAGATATCTTTAAAATCCGCATCAAAATCCGTTCCTAGCGCGCGTCTAAACGTCCAACTGAACATGCCTGCCAAATTTGAACGCATTCGGTTCAGTGGATTTTTAGTTTTGGTGATGAATCAGTCAGACAGTCAGTCAGTGCCATTTCGCTTTTATAGATATAGATCATGGGATTTACTCTTCTTCATCTCTTCTCTATCTCTCTCCTGGCCCTGTTGCCTCACAGCTTCCGGGTAAACAATCATCTCGAAATACAAAATTATCACCATTGAACTATTTAATGTTCAATTTATCATTCAGGAATCATCAATTTATGCAAATCTCTCTAAGATCTGATTCAATCATTATTGAGCTATTTGATGTTCAATATATCATTTAGAAATTATCACTTCCTACAAATCTCTAGCAGATATTAGTCATGCCTTATCATCAATCCTGTCAGCCGTTGTTGTTTCGGGGCGGGCGGGGGTCGCTCAAAAGGGGATTAGATTTCAGTATGCTAATTTTCTTCGTGCACTAGGTAAGGAGGGAACAATGAAGCTGAAACACAAAGTCTGTCCAAGCAAGGAAGACATTCTGGCAAGATGGGAAAATAACTCCACCTCAGTCAATATTTGTTCAAAAACTATAAATTTTGTTTCAAATTGTAGATCAGAATGTTTCCTACAATTTAGGACCAAATTTATAATTAATGAATGAATATTGATCGAGCTGTAGTCATTTTCCCATCTTGTCGAAATGTCTTCTCTGCTTGGGCAAACCATACCCCGTTTGCTGGACAATAACATTGTTATAAAGCTATTATTCGCGGATAAGATTTATTGTGCACATTAGCATTATAGCTGCATGGGACCAACCGAGTTTGCAGCTAAGAACCAAACTGTAGACTACTAAACTAAGCACTGGTTGACTTACTGCATTTAGCAATTGTCTTGAGACAATGGACATTGGCAGGGTGGCTACTGCATCGGACTAACATTATCTATTGCTAGATTACTTGGCTATTTTCATTTACATGTACTGTATAATTAATGTTAAACTATTGATTGCATTCAGTTCCAGCAGCCAGAATGTGATATCAGGCGATGTATTTGTGTACAGAAGGATATAGGAGAGGTTTCATATAAGAAGAGATAATCTATTATAGCTTCTCTATTTACGTAATATATATTTCATTCTCTCTTTTTTACTTACTTTGCTATAACGAATGGTTTACCCATAAATTGTATTTTTATTTTTCGTGAGCTCATTTTTATCTATACATAACTCAGTCTAATCTAGTCGTAGCTCAGTCAATCAATCAGACATGCTCATCAATTTTAATGAATATAACCTATTCTGAACTGAATTTTTCTTCAAAATTTGGATCGAGATAGTGAAGAGCCTGTGCCTGTTTTCTCTTTCTACATCATATAATTATTATGATTGTGTGTTTGTATCTCTGAATAAATGAATAAATAAAATATACTCGTCCATAAGTGTTTGGAATGAATTGAATTTTTCAGGTGATAATATATCAGGCATAATCAGGCATAATCAGGCATAATCAGGCATAATCAGGCATAATCAGGCATAGTGAATGGACGCTTTTTGGATTGCGACTCTCAGCAAATTTCTTTCAAGAGCTTGGATAGCTTCTCCTGACTTATATAATGCGATTCAAGTGGGATTCGAAGCAATGAACCACACACAAACTGGAATAAAAAAATGGATTCTTTTAAAAAATTAGATGAAACGAGTATAGATAAGAACAACCCATGAATAAAATTAATGGATAAATCATTGATTATTGCTAAGAAATTCATCACAGGTTGAGCAAAATAAAGAGGTAATACGAAAAATATAATCTAAATTGAAATACAGCGTAGGCCTACACATATAGTAGGGATCAATAATGTTGAATTTAATATTTCAGAACCTAAGTATGTTATACCTTAGAGTTTAGACTACTACTATTACATTGTCTCTTCACATAGTTTCTGGTTATACTGAATACTGGTCAGAGTATGCCAATATGACATAGAGAATTTCTTGATATAGAGAAAAATTAAGATTCTTGATGCGGTGAATTCAATAATAGGCTAAGAGAAATTCCATAATTTCTTCGGAACGTTGTCAAAAGAGTTTTCTCTGATTTGAAGAAAATTCTATTGCGTGCGGTGAAATTTCAATCGTAACCAATGCAAATTGAATAAAATACGTTGACAATCCGACCCAAACTCAAAATTACTATGCAATATGCAGTACTTGTTCTTTCGAAACCAATTGGAAATAATCATTTCTGCATTTAAATTAATTAAAGTAGCCTATGACTCAATTGAATTTCAGTTAACTTAATTCCAAGATCTTTCAATTTCTCAATTCTGTGGGTACTTGATCAGTGGCAAGACTTTTTCCAAGATTTCTGAACAAATTATCATCACATTTCTATCTTACATCTACTGTGTTATTGAATCGACCAGAGCAAATGGAGAATGTGTTCATGAATATTCAAATTTTGTCAATTACGGAATCCAACATGTATTGTCCCTTTCCTAAGTATTTAACTTAATTTTCGAATCTATTCCAACTTTTCATTCTTAATTCTATCAATATTGTTTAAAAAAACGTAATTGATCATTCCATGCATGCAGTCAATTATTCAATCATCATTCATGTCGGTAATGAATTGAGTAAGAACTCTGAATGAAATTCCAATTCAATTATTCAAATTCTCGATTAATGGATCAGAAGCTTGAGCAATTCTAATATCAGTATTAGGAAGCTGGAATACCATTATAGGCCTACAGGGTGTTTCAGGAGGAATGTGCAATTCTTCTCGGACTAATTCCTTACACCAAGTAGACAAAAAAGTTCCATGAGACAATCCCCCAAAAACGCTTTGTTACCGAGATAACAATGACGGAAAATTGACATTTTTCAAAAAAATATTAATTTTACCAATTTTTTAGAGGCTTCACTCAGGTTTTAAAATAATTCCAATGTAAAATTAGCTAAGGAATTGAATGAAACCAAACTTGTAACTTATGCTAAGTTACAAAAAAATATGCTAAAAAACGCCATTTTTCAACAAGGGTTATAACTGGATAAGGGATCATAAATTTGTATTTTTTTATTAATGGAAGTTGAAGAGAGTCGGAATCCGACGAAAAAGTTGAATGGCGGCGATTATGTAAATCTTACCCTAATCTCAGAAATAGCGATGAAGAATCGCAAAATCACTACTTGACACAAATTTTTCACTTGCTAGGTTTTGTCAATTTTCCGATTTTGATCATTTGATTCGATTATTGTATTTTCACATTCCTCTTCCTTTATATTTCAAACATTTCCTCCCGTTTTATCTCTGCGTTGTTCCACTTAGCTCTCTTCAGATCTCTTCAGCTCTATTTAGCTGTCTTCATCTCTCTTTCAAGCTCTCACATACACACACAGTACTTTATATATGTATAACTTAAGTACCCACCCATTTCCATAACTGATGTCAAATACATGAGCTGCGCTATCATTGAAGCTTTTCGATTCAAATGAGAGGTTAGTTAGGATATCACAAATACAGTGCAAAGCAGCTATGTGACATTATGTAGATGGTCTAACTGTAACCCTGTATAAAATGTATGCTAGCCATGCACAGATAAGTATAATTGTGTGCATGATGGTTAAGATGACCTGCTTCCTTCAGTCTGTCCAAGCAAAGAAGACGTTCTGGCAAGATGGGAAAATGATTACAGTTCGGTCAATATTGATTCAAAAATTGTGGCATTGGTCCAAAACTGTAGGAAGATCATTCTGATCTACAATTTGAGACCAAATTAATAATTTTTGAAACAATATTGAACGAGCTGGAGTAATCTTCTCATCTTGCCAGAATGTCTTCTTTGCTTGGACAAACTATAACCATGTGTGTATATGTATATGATGGTTAAGAATACCTGCTATGTGCATTGGTTCATCTTTTATCGTGCGATTGAATAGAATGGCAATCCACCATCATTTACCATTATCAATTGTCCACGAACACACCGCCATATATCCGGCATAATGGTTAAGTCACGAATCTAGTGACAAAGACAACTGTGGTCTGCAACATTTATTATCTCCTAAAGTAAAGATATATTCTGTCCAAGCAAAGAAGACATTCTGGGAGGATGGAAGAATGACTCCAGCTCGCTCAATATTGGTTCAAAAATAAAAATTTAGTCTTAAATTATAGGAAACATTCTGATCTACAATTTGAGACCAAATTTATGAATTTTGAACAAAAAATGACCGAGCTGGAGTCATTCTCCTATTTTGCCTGAATGTCTTCTTTCCTTGGATAGACTCTAACAGCCATAAAGGAAACAGCTATAATGATGGCAATGATAATAATAACGAGATAATTATGTATGAGTTTTCTGAATACGCCATTGTTACATGACAGACGAAGCGTGAGCAACTTAGCAACAGAAATTAAGTACACGCAATAAATAACTGTGAAGCGCTTAACTGTGCGATGGAAATCGGGAGAAAGAAAATAATTCAACCGCAAACCGATTGGGGGAGAGAGAAAGAAGATGTATTAGAGAGAAAGAGGAGGTATGAGAGAGGTGGAGAGAGTTGAATGCAATTTTCAACTTGAAAATTTCAATTTGAAGACAACAAAGAAAGAACTCTTTAGTCATACACTATTCGAAAAGATGGGAAAAATGTGTGGAAAATATGGTGCAAGACAAAGATAGGTGCTATTTCAATTTGAAAATTCTTTGAGGAAGAGAGTTTTGAAGGGACGAGACCGTGAAATAGTATGGGAGAGAAGAGGAAAGATAAGGAAAAAGAGTGCTGTAATAATTTAAAATTGCAAAAAGATTTAGAGAGTTGAAGAAAAATAGGGAGGGGGATAAAATTGGAAGATTCAGTTGTAACAAATTTTATTTCTAAAAATCTTCAAATGAAAATAAATGGGAAAAGAGACAAACATGGAGTCGTAAGAGAGAATGAGAGAGTGAGAAAGTCACCATTTTTAAGAATATTCTATACGCCTTGAGAAAGACAGAGCTGTAATTTTAATTTGCAAGGAAAATTTTCATCCATATTGAGCATGTTAGCAAGTTGATGCACGCACCTTCAACCTGGGTGCATAAAAATTATATTTGCTTTCAACTTTGTTATTCCTCTTTTAACATTATCGTATTCATGCAGTTGGCTGCAACTGATCTCAAACACGATAATTCAATTTAATAATATTTTAGCATAAATTCAAGTTGAATAGGAATTTTTTATTACCTTGTATTTCCGTTCTAAGGTAGCTTACACTTGTAGGGTAAGTTTATTTTGTAGGAACAGAGAACATTCATAGAAAACAGAAAAAAAGAATGTAAAAATAGCTTATCAACAATAATAGTTCGACACTAATGTACCTTAATATTCAATTTGAATGATTGAATGAGGAGTTCATACTCTTCATACACCAATTATTCTAAGTTATTGAAAATTAATTTCATCCCAAATTTTTCACCTTTTTTGCTCCACCTAATAAAATTTACAGTGTATTTAAGACTATTTCCATAAACAACGATTTGTGGAAGTCCGGTTTTTTGTTTTCATTATAAGTTTACTAGTTTTACTAGTTTACTAAATTTTCTTTTAAATGAAATGTCTGCTACACCGTATGTGTGTCAAGCTTTAATCAATCAAATCAAATTTATAAAGGAAAAAACCAGTCGTTCAAAAATCGTGATGTGTGGCACGGAGGTTAGATTCAGATAATTATATGAAGTGACTTTTATACCTGACGTCACAATATCATGTTTTCATTGTATTAATCGATCAGAATCTATGATTCTTGGACCTGAAACATTATCCCCAACACTCAACATTTGACCTGATTCGGAAATTGGATATCGAACTATCAGTTAGAGGAAGAGCACTCAGAAAAGAACCGTTCTAGTGAGTTGAATAGCTGAATTTGAATTTCCCGATTCTGCAGATTTGAATTCGCAATCCAGTAATAGCAGCATTCAAATTGGAAAGAATCACAAGTGGAATGATCCGATCTGGAAGCTACTATCTTTTTTCCAATCCTGTAGCGTTAATTACTCTGATACGAATAAATTGAAACAATGGTTCTTGTCTGATAAATAGTAGCGGGAGGGTATAGTCTGTCCAAGCGAAGAAGACATTCTGGAAAGATGGAAAAATAACTCCAGTTTGATAAATATTGGTTCAAAAATTATACATTTGGTTTTAAATTGTAGATCAGAGTGTTTTCTACAACTTGGAACCAAATTTATAATTTTTGAACCAATATCGACTGAGCTGGAATCATTTTCCTATTTTACCAGAATTTCTTCTTTGCTTGGTCAGACTACAACACTTGAAATTATTATTGCTTGTTATGCAAATACTGCAAAAACGTTGATGAAAATCAGATTATTCAAAATTGCAATGAATAATTATTGATTGTTTGAAGCATGACTATAATATTTCAGTTGGATACTTGAAAAATAATTGGATTTTTTACTGATTTGATGTCTGAAATATTTATAACTTTGCTCTCACATATTTATGAAGTAGTAAACTTCCATCTCTCAAATTAATACTAATTTAATTTTGAACGTTCGACTATTTTTATCCCATGATAAACTAGGTTTTATTTATTAATTTAACTGGAAAGGTATTGAGAACTTGCTTTTTTGCAATACTTGTATGTAATACACAACTTTCCAAGCTAGATTTCCGTTTGGAAAATTGACGTTTACAGGAGAATCAAAGATCAGCTGTTCTGAATGCGGGAATAATCATTTTGATGATTATTACAGCACTAGTCATCATCACGATGATAATTACAGCACTAGTCATCATCACGATGATAATTACAGCACTAAAAATCTAGCCCAGCTGTTTTTTCCGAACTCCGACGTATGAATAAACTAGTCGAACGAGCCGCCATGACAGTTCAGTGTGTGCGTTTGTGCTAGTGTTGTGTTGAGGTTATGTTGGCTTTTCAGTTGTTTGAGGTTTTAATAAATCCTTCTCAGTCTAGTATGACGAAAAAAATGTACATAATTCGTGTGGGAAAGTTTACAAACTCATAATTATTTTTGTAAATTTACATAATTATTCGTATGTAAAAACGCCTTTCCCCCACTCATTATGTAATATACTATTAAAGATTGTTGTAATTGATTGGAAGCTTCAATTTAATTTGTAATTGATTGGAAGCCTCGAAGTTTTAATCTATAGCTTACAGCATTTTCAATATTTTAATATGCTTGTAAAATAAGAGGAAAATGGAAGCAGAATAAGGAAAAGTGTATTCAATGAGGAAAACCAGCAAGGAACCTCTTCTAGAAGCTTTCAAGGAGCTTTATGAAGAAAGCTTTCTGTTGAGTAGGTTATATTCTGTAAAGATTTCCCTCTTGTTAGAAATTTATGAAGTAGGAGAAATTTATTAGCGATGCTTATCATCAGAACTAAGTAGTTTGAAGGATGGTTCGTTTAAACAAAATATTGAAGAATAACCCTACTTAAATACTTATTACTCCTGAAACTAGCAGTCCTGATATAAACTATAATCTTAAAAGCTCATTTCAATGAGATTGAATATCATGATTCAATGCAGTATTCTACTTAATTTTTTTTATAATACAGGTGAAGCCCATCGTAGATGAATATTCCTAATAATTATAATAACACTGAATATTTTATTTTTTTCCTATACAAACAATTTTTCATAATACTATTTTCTTAAAATTATATTATATATGTTGATCTTTCAATAAAAATCCTTGAATATCAATATAAAAGTATCAATCCTTGAATAATATTTAAGTCTCGAATAACTCCCAGTCCATAGTTGTTGATAATTAGACAGTATTAGAAGTTGAAGTAGATTTGGGTAAGATTTACACAATCGCTGCCATTCAACTTTTTCTTTAGAATCTGACTCTCTTCAACTTCCATTAATGAAAAATACAAATTTTCGGATTTTCCTTATCCAGTTATAACCCTTATTGTTGAAAAATCGCCGCTTTTAAGCATATTTTTTCAATTATCTCAATAACCGTTGAAGTTACAGACTGCAGACTGGTTTCATTGAATTTCTCAGCTAATTTTACATGGGAATTGATTATTTTAGAACCTCAGTAAAGCCTCTAAAAAACTAGAAAAATAAATATTTTTTGAAAAATCTCAATTTTCCGCCATTGTTATCTCGGTAACAAAGCGTTTTTGTGGGTTGGTCCCATGGAACTTTTTTGTCTACTTGGTGTAAGAAATCAGCCTGAGAGGTATTGCACATTCCTCCTGAAACACCCTGTATACTGGGGTAAAAAATGGTAAATATATTCGAATCTTTTTACTCATTTCAGAAGTTTGATTCTTGTTTTGATAGCCTGAATGACAAACTTCAGTATGGATAATTCTAAAGGGGTACTGGTTTCATTCAAGTTGAGAACGAAGTTTGATTCGAAAATTGTCATGAAATAGAGGACTCATTTTGCACCTCGAAGTTTTTCCATCCGAAAATTGAACATGATCAATAGAGATTTAAAGTCTGACGCAAAGCTGGAGAAACGTTACTGGGAGTTAATAGAGCCATAGAAAGTTTTTGCAACTTGAAAGAACGATTTCAAGTGACTTGAACTTCTGTGAGAGAGTGTGTATGGGGTCGAGCGAGCACTTTATTGATTCAGAAGCTCAGTTAAGATTTATGGAGAAAGTTGCTTTGAAAATAAATCCCATCCTCGATAAATAACTGGGTAAAGGTGGATAAAGTAATGGCCGATAGAATCACAAAATAGAAGGTAGAAAGAAAACCTTTGTAGTAGCACCTACAATCTATTTTCTTTTTTATTCTCTTTTCTTCTTCCACTTTACCACTATATCTTTCTCCTACTCTCACTGATAAAAACGTATTTTCCTCTCACTTTCTCCAAATATTCTCACTATTCTTAATCTATTTCGCTTCCTCTCTATATTTTCATCCTAATTTACTTTATCTCCGTGAGACCGTGAATAGCTTTCTTTATTTTCTCTCTTATTCTTCTTCTCTCTTTTCTCTTTGTTTTTCTTTCTTCTCTCTTCTCTCTTTCGTTTTCTCTCTTTTGCTTTATATTTCTCTCTTTCCCCTTTTTTTCTCTCTCTTTTCTCTTTCTTTTTCTCTCTCTTTTCTCTTTCTCTCTTTTCCTTTATTTTCCTCTCCCTTTTTCTTTCTCTATTTTCCTATATTTTTCTCTCTTTTCTCTTTCTTTTTCTTTCTTTTCTTTTCCTTTTTCTCTCTTTCTCTCTCTTTTCCCCTTTTTCTCTATTTTCTCTTCCTTTTTCTCTCTTTTCCTTTATTTTTCTCTCTTTTCTTTTCCTTTCTCTTTATTTTTTTCTCTGTTTTTTCTCTCTTTTCCTTAATTTCTTCTCTTTTCTCTTTCTTTCTCTTTCTTTTCTTTTCATCTCTCTCTCTCTTTCTCTTTCTCACTCTCTCTTTCTCTCTTTTCATTTATTTTTCTCTCTTTCCTTTTCTTTCTTTTTTTCTCTCTTTTCCTTTATTTTTCTCTCTTTTCTCTTTCTTTTTCTTTCTTTTCGTTTTTTTTTCTCTCTTTCTCTCTCTTTTTTCCTTTTTCTCTCTTTTCTCTCTTTTCCATTATTTTTCCTCTCTCTTTTCTATTTCTTTTCCTTTTTTCTCTTTTTCTCCTCTCTTTTCTCTTTCTAACTCGCTCATTCAAACACACGTTCACACTCTAATTCTCATATCAGTCATAACTTCTAACTCAATTATAGGAGTTGCATTACTTCTCGTTTGCTAACCTGGGAATTTTTAATCAGATTAAAGTTATGTGCACAACAAAGATGCTCTCAACAAGCTCTATACTAACCTCATCATCAGAACGTGAAATTGGCTTTCTAGTTCATAGAGTGGAATTTATTGGATTTTAAGAACCATTTGCTTGGTTTTAATTTTTGTACTTTGTTGTGTGTAGCTATAGTTCCTACTGACTCACCAATTTTCATTGTTTTGATGGCAAGTTTTCTTTTTGTGTTTGATTCTAAGCATCACAAATGCTTAGAATTCAATAATAATTGAATTCATTTTCATTTTATTACGTAGCCTAAACTAAATACCTAGTTTCAAACTCATTATGTATGAAAATTTTGGTATAAAATTTGGTTTGTGTTTTTAGCCAATAAGTTTATTATTTTTTGTAAATGGATAAATGAATAAATGTATCAATGAATTGATAAATGCTAAATGGATGAATATATCATGAAGGTTATCTTACAATACAAGTTATCACTGTTATTTATTCTTAATAATTATCGAAGTACCCCTTATGAATTATTTTTTTAATGTATTACATGTTTCAACTAGTTATAGTCATTTTCAAATGCAAATTAACAAATAAACAAATTAATTCTATAATAAGGAAGCCCACTGTATACTTATTATAGAATTAATTTGTTCATTTGTTCATTTGCATTTGAAAATGACTATAATTCGTTGAAACATGTAATGCATTGAAAAAATAATTCAAATAGGGTACTTTGATAATTATTTGAAATAAAAAACAGTGATAAATGTAGCCCTGAGATTGAGGAAATACAAGTTATTTATAATATTTCAAACTATTATAATATGAACAAAGTGACTCTTTCGAATAAGTGTTAATTGGACACAGACCAAGTCCATATCGTTTCTTCTTTCCAATTTCGATCAGTTGATATTATATGGTCACTCAAGATATTTAAAAATATTTTAAAGGCATAAAACTATATTTTTCCATTTTCAGTTCATAAATGATCAGTACAATGTAATAATCATATAAACAGCAAAAAACATCTCTAGTTTATCGTCTAAGCCAGCCAGAACATATAGATGCAATAAAATGGTGTGACCGTATCTACAGTGATAGTATTAGTTTTAAACGTAGTCTGTCGCAGAGGCTTTATCGGCAACGGAAGGTCACGAACTGTCCCTTATTGTGGGAGGAGGGGGGGGGAGGTTTGCTCAGGATACGGGTATAGAACTATATGTATTTTATATAGTTATATAAATATTGCTATGAATACGGGTAGGTATCTCTTCTCGTCTAGGAGGCGAGACCATAAGGGCGGTAGTAAAAAAGTTGAGAGCATAGGTTGTGGACTATATCTGATGTAACTGCCGACTTGGTGTAACACGTTCAAGATAGGGGATACCAAGGATTTTGAGTTGAAAGTTTCATCAATTGCTAGAGGTAGTACCGCATACAACAGGCAGACAGACGACTAGACTAGAAAGAGTACAGCAACAACATACTGGATAGTCTGGCAGTATACAGTAGGGGCGGGGGTGGTATTGTTTACCACTACAGGTTTGTTGTCGGTGGGGGGAGGCTGGTGTCTGCCGCAAGTCTAGACATCCCTACCTACCCTCCCCTCTACAATTACTCCCCCACGCCCTTTTTCAGGCCCTGTCACAACATGCTTCAGCTCAAACGCCCTTTCCAACCTTTTCACCCTCTGCACGGAACAGATATATATTTTTCCCTTTCTTCCTTTTCTCTCCCACACCCAAGATATTATCCTTCTCTTCCTCACACCCACTGAGCGCACACCACTGCCCTTTCTCTCTCTCTTACCAACTGCGATCTAGGTTGCGCTCGGGACTTGCGTTCTCCGTCTTGCGCTGTTCTTCAGACAGACTGATATCTAGTTTTTTCAGAGCCGCTCACTTTATTGTGGAATACCTCTCCAATTAGGAATCCTCTCTTGCTCTCTTGTATTGCCACCAGAATTTAAAAAATGCGGAGAATGTAACTAACTGTTTCGATAAGATAACACTGTACATAGGGATAGAATGGTTCATTTGCATTTGAAAATGACTATAATAATAGTCGAAACATGTAATGTACTGAATAATTATTGAAAAAGGGTACTGTGATTATTATTTTAAAAAACAGTGATAAAAGTAGCCCTGAGATAAAAGGAACGGATGGAATGGTATTTGAAGGTGTCTAGTGTACGTATACAGATTCAGATTTATTAATTTTTCTCATGTAGATTGAATAATATATTGGCTCAGAGCCTGTCCAATGATAATGAATAATAATTTTTATTACGCTGAATTAAGCTGAATTGAATTCAACCTGAATGAGTGTAAAATAATTCATCAAATTACGGCAGCGCCGGCCTCGTTGGCGCAGTGGGCTAGGGCGTCACAACCTTCAGTCCGCTAGCACTGCCGCAGGCCTGGGTTCGAATCCCAGTGGCATGGCTGTTTTTCACCTCATCAATCACCTTAGCACTCAACATCCATTACCGACGCACAAGCTAAAATGCTTATGTGGGCATCATCCGCAATAAAAAAAAATAAATAAAAAAAAGTTTGTGTGTTATTTGAAACAGAATTGCAATACATAAAGTGTGGGGATATTAAAAATGCAATAATCTAAATCTAAGGTATCTGAGGAAAATATCTTGTCATTTTTTTTATTAGATTAATCGCTTATAGGCTAGGTGCTATATATAATACTTGCTACGGCCAGTTGAGGGTCTCATTCTTTAAAATTCCAAGATTTTTACTGGGTAGCTGTACGTTATTTCATTAACAGAGTGTTTTTGTTGATTGAGTTAAAATCACTATTCCTAGTAATGAAATCCCTCACAGCAGCACACGAAAAATCTTAGAATTCACGTGAATAAATTTACTGGTCAAACCATAAAGACCAAGTAAGGGAGAGAGCAATTTTTAATCGAATATCTCTCTCTGATTGTAATTATTATGATTGACATGAGAATCTGAGAATAAAAAATCCATTTACAACTTACAAGATTGCTTGTGCGACGAAGGTTACAAGAAATATTAGAATAAAACATTCTCTGATATTTGCAGAGCCCTCGCGTGGTTTTTTATCGCCCTGTGCGAGATTTTGGCCCCCCCATTACCAAACTAATGTAAACTAAAATATTATAATATGTTCAAAATCAAACATGATTCTAGCTGCCTTGCTTGTTCATATAAGCAATTCCAATGTTGGATGTGGTGTGGCAAAAAGGATTGGCTATAGGGACTTGCTTATTTCAATATATCCCAACGTATTGTTTCGTATCTTTATGTATTGGATACATGATAAGTAAAAGCCTACAGGAATTAATAAAACATATCTAAAAGCTATCTACATTGAGCAAAGCTGTAACATTGCTCCGTACTTTATCATTGAAATATTAAAATTATATTCATTGATTAATTAATTTTATTAGTTTGCTTGAAAGCACATAAGGTAGGGAATAAAAAATTTTTCACGGAAAAATATTGGGTGAATCATCATACATATTTCATTTCACTGGAAATAAAGATGTTTTAACAAGAAAACGGAAACTCAATAACAAACAAATTGAAGATTTCAGCCATTTTCACTGCTTTCTAACTTTCTTCAATAACATTCGAAATAGTTCCGAATTCAGCCAGCAGATGGCAGTAGCAATAGGGTGACTTGCTTCGACTTACATTGGACACACCTCCAAGCTACACCTACGATCAAAATGGCCAATAACATCGGTTAGAAAAGTTCAACCATTAGATGGCAGCAGTTGACGGGTGGTTTTTCAGTTTTGACTTGGACACGCCTTCATGCCCCGCCTGCTCTTTTCTTATTGGTTGACAGTGTTTCGTGAGTTCTGTCTTAGAAAATGGCTGCTAGCGAGAAAATGATGGTGTATTATACACAAAAAATTACGCTGATTTACTATTGACGATCTTGTGCTAATATAATATTTATTTATCTATTCTATCAAGTTATTATTCGGAGAATTTATTTATAGAATTTAGACTCAGTTTTACTTTCATCGTGTATCGTTAGGCCAGTGCTAGACTTCAATAGTTTTATGCTGTATGTAATGAGATGAAAATATGATTTCGCACTCCCATCTTATACTAATTGATATTCTATTTTTCATTCGATGAATATAATGAAATAGAGCTCAAACAATTCATGATCTAATACTGACCTATTGCCAGAAAAAAGTTCGAAAAACTGCAATTATTCGGTAAAAATATTGGGGAGAAGTTTCTATAGCCTTTTGATTGGTTGATAGAATGTAAGGTGGTTGTTAGCCAACAATAAAATTAAATTTAAGAGGGATGATTTTTTTTGCCTTCTTGGCTTGCTTCATACATCTTGATTGGATTTTTCAATTGAGCAATAATTCATTATGATTAATGAGTTCATGCAGAGGAAATAATTTCTTGTGGATTCAAGTTGTTAGTAAAATAAGTTTTTCATCAAATAGTGAGAAAATTATTCTAATAGTCCATTCGGAATTTTTTTAATTATTTTTTAAAATTCCCGTTTCGCATCAGCCGCCGTGGCGCCCTGTGCGGTCGCACACTCCCCACACTTCACGTGAGGGCCCTGGATATTTGCTAAGCCTATCGCTTACGAATTTTCTTCTAGCGTGCCTCTTTCATAAGAGTCAATTTTCTATAAAAGGTACAAAATATAGGCTACTCTTAAAAATATAAAGAAATGATATCAGGGATAGGAAGAGAAGACATTCTATACATCGCTTCAATCTGTATTCAAGCACGGTCGTACAAGTCAGATCACACACAGAATATCGTGCTGACAAGAGAGACATCTACTAGTGCCTTCACTCCCAGGAATCTCTCTTGTGTTATTAGATTTTTGAGTGGCAGGGGGGTTGAGCAGGGTACTGTATAGTCTGTCCAAGCAAACAAGACATTATGACATGATGGGGAAATGACTCCATCTCGTTCAATATTGGTTCAAAAATTATTAATTTTTCTGCTCAAATCGTAAAACAGAATGAGCAACTACAATTAGAAACCAAATTTATAATTTTTTAATGAATATTGACCGAGCTGAAGTCATTTTCCATCTTGCCATAATGTCTTCTTTGCTTGCAAAGACCATACAGTGCTACCCTTCACCAGCAACCGTGAATTAATACAGCGACATTTATCTAGTGCGCCGTGCACATTGTTTCAGACGTATTTCAACGTCAAAATGCGAACCGAACGTCCGTATTCGATATCTCTCGAATTCTCGATATATCGACATGTTCTGCCTCGATTAACGGGAATAGATTGCTATGATCCTACGACGTTCTTCATGCTTTACATTGTTCTGTGACGACAGCAACGCTTCTACCCCTCCTCCTCATCCTCCTCCTCCTCCTCCTCCTCCTCCTCCTCCTCCTCCTCCTCCTTCTTCATCCTCCTTCAACTTCAACTCCATCTTCTTTTTCTTCTGCTCCTTCTTCTCCTCCTTCTCTGCCTCATTAGGTTTGTTTGGAAGAGAGGACCTAGAGTCCTAACTCCGCCCTAATAAAAAACAATTATTCAATTCGATTCTCTATCTTCTACTCCTTTCTATTTTACCTCTACTTCCACTCCTTCTCCTACTTCTCCTCATTCGTCTTCCTCTCCTTCTCCATCTCCTTCTACTTTTCCTCCTTCTCTTCCCCCTTCTCCATCTTCTCTTTCTTCTCCTTATTATTCTACTCCTATTTCTACTTCATCTACTACTCTTAATTCCACCCCTCCTTCTTCTTCTTCTTCTTCTTCTTCTTCTTCTTTCTTCTTCTTCTTCTCCTCCTCCTCCTTCTCAACCTCCTCCTTCTCATCCTCCTTCTTCTCCACGTCCTCAACGTCCTCGCCAATTCCTACGCTGACAGCTACGCAGCGACGTAATGGAACGTATTTACGTTCGCAAATTGCTTACAAGTTAGTTCGCTCCGTTCACACTAGACGAGAATTGACAGCGTGCAATATCTTACCCCACTACGAGCAGTCTGTCTGCTGTTGTCAAACGATAATTGTGATCCACTTAAGGTTAGTCGAATTCTACTCAATGAAGGAGATGATTTTTGAAATGGAGCTTGGAGTGAGAACTTAGTTGACTTTACATGATGGAGTTTCAGACATATATTTTTAGCATCAATCATGCAGCTATTATATGAAATTATCAATTCTGTGTTATAGCAAAGATGATTGATAAGAAAAGATCGACTTTCCATTTTCAAAAACATTGCCTATGCACATTTTTCATTTATTCAATCTCCACTTATAAAAAGCAGAGAAGTGAAAGTAAGTGAATCCAACCTGTGTATAGTCAATACCTACTAATACATGTATGAGATGTATTAGTAGGTATTGGTATAGTAGGCCTTCAGTCATGACGTCGTGGGCAATTTACCGTACTTAAAATATGAATAATGAATATTAGAATGCGAATTAAAAACTATATGGTTGATTCTCTTGTTTAAAGTTATAGCACAATAATCTTGTCTCATTAGTCTCAAGACTAGATAGCGATCTAGTTTCACTCTAAACGGAAAACTAACTGAAGGCTCAAATCAAAATGAACTGGACTTGAACTGAAACTTGGAGTTCCAAATAGAACTGAGCAAGAACTGAATGGAAACTGGACGGAAATTGAATGCAACCTGAAAGGAAAATGAATAGGATATGAAAAATGTTGAAGAGAATGTGGAGATGAGGAATGGTAGGTGGAAAGGTGAGTAGAAGATGAAGAAAAGAAGAAGGGAAACTAGAAAAGTTTAGCAGTTGAAACATAACCATTACAGCTGGGCACCAAACCTTAGCATCGTTTCGACTGCAATTATTCGCAGTTTTCCAAGTTTTGGTGTCCAAAACTGAGTGCAACCGGCGCTTTTCCGAAGAAATACGGGATTTTCTTTTAGTTTCCACTCCACTTCTCTCCTCCTTATTCCTCTTTTTCTTTCTCTTCTTTCAATTTCCTCTCCCATTCTTCACATCTCTCCCGCTTATTCTGTCAATTCCCAACTCAACTACTTGCCAATAATAGTGCACTCACCATACTTTCCATTGCACTTAGAAAGGTATTCAACGTTTTCGGATGTTTCAATAAGATCTTATTGAAACATCCGAAAATAATTAAAAAACATCCGAATAAACGTTAGTGAGAAGGAAACCCGAGCATAGCTGAGAAATAGATATGCAAGTAGAGGATTAGGGTAATTCGGGGAGAGTTGCCGCATGTGGGTTAGACGCCGCACCCCTGCTACTTTTCACAGTGATCACCAGAATGCGCTGCCAGTCGCAGTAATAGTTGAAGCAATGGCCATTGAACACGTGTTGTATTGACAGTTTACTCTTTTGTTAGTTTTATTCGGTTTATACCCAGTTATATGAGGTGAGTACAACTTTTATGTGTCAGAAACTAATTTTAAACATCCTAGATCTGTGATTGCTCCATAACTGCTCGATGAATTTGCGTTTTTTGGGTTTGAGTCGACACTTCTCGTCACTGGCTACATATTCCGTCCTGTTGCGCCATCTAAGCTCCCTAGACAAGAAAGTTATGAGATGCGGCGTCTCTCCCGGACAAAATGGGACACATGCCGCCTTAGAATCCGATATACATGCCGCATTTTTCCCCCATAAGGGACATACGCCGCACACTGATTTAGAAATGTAAAACATAAAAAAGTGCTATTTTTCGAGTTTGTTATATTTCTCTATTATATAGTCTATACATGTTCCGTTTCACTTAATATCCTAAATAAATAAGGTGTGGATTCATAAATATTGTAGGCTACCAGTTAAATACTTCTTGCATGGACTGTAGATAAGATTGACAAATGTAAGCACTTTAGTACTTTTGAAAAAAAATTCTCAAGCCTAGAATGTATTGCATGGATAGTTTTTACTCATTGAATATTGTTATTACATTTAACTGACTATTCAAATAAATTTTACTTTGGTTTTACATGCATCATGGAACTGTGGAGCTTAGTTTTAGAAAATGTGCGGCATCTCTCCCCGAATTACCCTATATGACTTGAAGTATCCTCCTACGCTTAGGAGCTGCACTACGTAATGATTATTTGCAAAGTGATACTGCTTCAATTCATTGCCATGTTTTGATCTGAATTGCATTGCTACGTAGGGAATTGGGTTATTCGGGGTAATTTTTGGCGGAAATTGATGTTGTAGATAGATAATAGCCGTTTCACAATACTTGATCTATCATGCCCTAGTTTTGATATAACGAGTTAATAGGTATTATAATCGTATGATGTAGGTCCATTAATCTTAATTTATATTCTTTTTTCGTTCTCTAAATTCTCCAGTCAAAATATAATATTCTCGTCTATGGTCTAGTGAATTTGTGAAGTGCTATATTAGTTTAAGTTGTTAAGAGTGTTTTGAAATCGAAAAATTTTGTTTTAAAAGAACTATAACCCACATGGTTCTCCATGTTCTCATTTGTGAAAAATGAGGTTATAATATTGCGAAGTGGAACAACCCTTTGGTTTCCCCACTATTGAAAGCATACGCTGAATAAATAAATAAACAGGGTCTTATCATCTCGATGAATAATGTAAACTGGAAACATCAATCAGCAATAATGTTCATTAGTAATGATATGGATGTTATACAGCTTATGTAAGTAATAACTGAATTAGTAAACTTATTACTTACATGAGCTGTATAATAGCTTATTTGATATCATCCAAGTAATAGAATATCGAAGTAATGATTATGATAAGTGAATTTACGAAGTATCATATATTTCACTAATGCTTTGATGTCTCGGAAGTTCTGAAAAATAATATCAAAATATTGCTCCTAAAAAAAAATGGTTTAGTTTTGTACGAATGAGAATGAATAATAGACTTGATCCAAATCCAGACATGTTGAATTTGTAGTGTTGATCAACTTTTGTATCTATACTGTTTCAACTGTTAGGAAACTTTGTTTGGTTCTAGTATATCAAATTCGGCTTTTATAACTACTTTGTTGTTTCAAATTAATAGTTTTTTTTGGGTGTGTGTAAATTTAGATATGGATCATGACCTGACTTCCGACTTTTCCATCTAAAATGGAATTGAAGAAGTTTCAAGCTGAACCTTAGTTCATTCTGTTAGGCCTTAACATTGTATTTTCAATAAAATAAGTAATAACATTTCTTCTATCGCAGCTCATCTATATTACTCATCTACATTTTGATTAGGATCTATTTATTCATCAAGCTGTGTTGCCGGAATCGTTTTAAATAGTGAAGAACAAATTAAATCTCATTAATATTCGAAACTTGTTGAGAGTAGTAATCTGCCACATCGAGCGCTACGTTTAAATTGCTTGTAGTTTCCTTAACAGTGTTAAGAGGTGAGGTCCACTTCTCTGATTAGTTTACAGGGTTTGTTTTAGTTAAGAGAAGGAGAAAGAGAGAGATAACGAGTGAGATAGGGTAGGAAATCGTGAGAGAGAGAAAGAAAGAGAGAGTGAGTGAGATAGGTTGGGAGATCGTGTGAGATGGAGAAAGATAGCTAAAGAGAGAGTGTCAAAGAGGGTTGGTGAGAGGAAGAGAAAGAGAGACAGAGACAGAGTGAGAGAGTGTGTGAGGGGGGGGGGAGGTGGAGAGAAGTTTCAGTTTCCTCTTTCCAACCAAAGTGGGAATGAACTGTCGGAAGGTTTAAGTCTCAGAGTAATATATGGACATTGGGGATGTCGGAGCTGCACCTGAGTCCTCAGTTCTAAATTACAACTGGAACAGCGTTTCAAAGAAGTGGGAGGATGAGGATGGAGAGAGAGGAAGGGATAGAGAAGGAGAAGGAAGAAGATGTTCGAAAAGATAGTGAAAAACATAGAAATAGATGAATATTGTAGTTAAGAAAGGTGATGAGGTGAAAGATGATTTAAAAAATTGGATTGAATGGCTGCCTCTATTTGAACATTGTAGGGCGACGTTAGGGCGCAGTCTGCCCTATATTACACTTCACCCTCTTGAGAGAAGGATATCAAAGGTGAAAATCAAAATAATGTAAAAAAATTTAAATAATGTAGGGAAAAAATTGAATAAGAAGTACTCAGTAGGATAGAATGCTAATTGATAAATCTCCATGCTGGATTGAAAAAATTTAAAATAGGGAATAATTGCATTTTTCATTCATTTAGTAGACAATATTGATTAACTGAATTTGAACATTTTTACTTAAATTGGAATAGAGAAGGTTTTGGGTGAGTGCTTATTTTCATTCCTTCTATAAAATATTCGATCAAATAAATAGATAAATCAGAAATCAAAAATAATGGAGTAAGAATGGAAATGGGGAGTTTCATGAATTTTGATTCGAAACTTGACCATCCAATGGAAAGACTTGAAACTTGGGTGTAGGGGAGATATAGAATTTGTAAGAGAGGTATTTTGATATGAAGAATGAAATATTTTAGGTGATTACAAAGAAGAATAGGAAATCGATTAATAAATATACTAGGAAATTGAGGTATTAAATTTCAAGGTGAGAAATTCTCTAATTGAGAATGGACTAATATTGAATAGAAAAACAAAAGGAGAAGACATAATTGTGTGAGCCTTCCTCTCTTCTCTTATTTGTCGCAGAATAGTAGAATCGGTTCCATCCCATTTCCAACACAAGCACGACTAGGTAACTGCAATAAAATCTACGGTTTATTCTGACGGCAGTTAGACTGACTCTCGATTAACCACGACCGCTGGTTGGGGAAGCAAAGCGGTGCTGACACTTCCACTCCAACTATAACTTTACACCCTAACTATAGTTCAACACTAGGTGTATAGTTATACACATTCACTTCAAACTATCCACTTAACGTGGGAAAGTACTTATACAGCTGACTTAGAACATATGGCACATGACACTAATGTGTCATGTTCACTTACAATCAATAATTATCAAGACAAGAGATTATTGGATTTATAATAATGAAATCAATGAACAGGTAACTTGAGATCTTGAAGGGCGACCAAAGAAGGTTGTTTCCGAAGTACGAAAGTCCAATAATTATCTGAGCGAGGAATTATCAAATTCATAATAATGAAATTAATGAACTGATAACTTGATACCTTGAAGAGGCGACCACACAATAAGGTAGTTTTCGAGCCAAGATGAATTGATCAAGGGAATACGTCCAATGGGTTGTGAAGGGGCTGCAAATAGGAACAATATTAACAATTGAAGGAGGAACGATTTCCAATTTGACGTTTGAATTTAGGAACAATCTTAAGCTATTTTGTCAAAATGGGAACACACTCTTACTCGCATATTGATACGAAATATTTACAAATATGCTTATTATCAAAAATACGAATAATTGTAAGGCTTAAAGGTTATTCCAATTTATTATTCATAGGTTTTATTGTTGCTATTTTTAAAATTCTATCACTGTCTAATTTTTATCTACTTAATCTATAGTCCAGTACGCAGGGAATTTTGTCAAGCTGATTTCTGCAAAAGGTGGTGTATGCGATTTTATTGTTTTAATAGCTCCATTAGGGTCCCAATAATGTGTATTCGAAAAGTGCACACAAAATTTCCCCGCACAACTTTTGACAGCCAGTAAACCATTCATTTTTTAGTTTTTCGCATATAACTAAACAACGCTCCACATTTTCATAGGTACATTCTCATAGTACATTGTAGAGAACAATATTCTGCGTCGATTGAAAAAAAGAGAACAAAAATCGGTCAAATATCAATTTTTTTGTACTTCCTGGACTCAATTTTTGATGCTCTATAACTTTTATGAAGAGAGGTAATACGTTTCTCTGTTACTTTATGAGCTACATAACAATTAGAAAAATTTTTGGGAAAATTTGAAAAAATTGTGATTTTTTAATGAATGTAAAAAGTTATCTATTAGACCGATTTTTGTTTTCTTTTTCTCAATCGACGCAGAATTTTGTTATCTACAATGTACTATGAGAATGTACCTATGAAAATGTGAACCGTTTAGTTGTGAATGTTTAGTTATATGCGAAAAACTAAAAAAATGCATGGTTTACTGGCTGTCAAAAGTTGTGCTGGGGGAAATTTTGTGTGCACTTTTCGAATACACATTATTGGGACCCTAATGAAGCTATTGAAACAATAAAATCGCATACACCACCTTTTGCAGAAAAAAATCCCTGCGTACTCGACTAATCTTAACTCCTCGATCTAAGCGACTTGACTTGAAAAATACTCAATACATCGTGACAGAGCTGATAAGTAAAATGAAAAAATCAAATACCCTTTTTTAAAACTTTTAAAGTATTATTATTCCCAAAGTTTTAAAAAATATACTTGATTTTTTCATTTTATTTATCAATTATTCTAAATCGCCCTAAGTTTAAAGTTTAATTTTCTGATATATGCTGTATGATGTATGATGCTGTACATGTTATGGAGGTTTGAGATTATCTTATGTATTTTTTTCGAAAATGATCGTGAGTACAATTTTCGACAGCCTTTAGAAGTCTGATATGATTACTCCAGAGTCAGAGAAATGCTTTTCAAGTAGAGCAAAAAAAAATGAAAGAAGAGTTGAGAAGAAAAAGAAGAGTAATTCAAAAATGTAAAAAGAAGAAAACTTGGTAAGCTTTTCAAGCTACCTATCTTAGCAATGAAGTCTATGAACCCTGTCTAGAGTCTGAACTGGGGAGTTATAGTCTGCCCAAGCAAAGAAGACATTCTGGCAAGATAGGAACATTACTCCAGCTCAGTCAATATTGGTTCGAAATCGATAAATTTGGTTTCAAAGTTTAGAAATCATCCTTTCCTACAATTGGAAACCAAATTTTTTATATTTGAACCAATATTGACTGAGATAGAGTCATTTTACCGTCTTGCTAGAATGTCTTTTTTGCTTGAACAGGCTATAGTAGATTGCTACAGTGGTGGCTGTATGGTTGGTCAGAGTAGAAGTGTCTGGTGTCCACTTTTTCCTAATCCTATTTTCTCCTTTTTCTTCTCCTCTCCTCATTTTTCTTCTTTTTCTTCTTTTTCTCCTCTTCCTCCTATTACACAGCTCGTGTTATTTTGCTGGATGGTGTCCTGCTTCGCTTCTCGTATATTGCGCGTTCAACTTGAAAATTACACCGAAGTTATAGAGCAGGACGACATCTACCGGAAGGTGGAAGAAGTACGGAGTGAGAAAAATGTAGACGAAATGAAATGATCGAGTTGGATGGAGGAAAAGGAGTGAGACAGAAGGCGTAAATAACGAAAGGCTAATTTTGCCATTTCGAGGTATGAGGGAAATTGAGAGAAATCGATTTTTCAAAAGCGAAAATAGGCTACTCTTGTTCAATTCAAGTGTGATAGATAGATAGTTAGTATAAATAGATAGATAAGTATAGATAAACTATTTTAAAAACGTTTGATAGATTTCAAATCAAGATCACACTTGTTCAATTCATGGAAATAATTTTGCTTCACTTTCTTATCAAATGGAATATGATTTTGTTAGTGAGTACTACATTTTTTAAACAGAGTTCATTATCCATCATTCATTTCCAGAAGGTTGATTAAAACGCCCATTGTTTCCGTCAAAATTATCTCAAACTACTTCAAATAATTGAAAAATTAATAAAAATCAAACACCCTTTTTTTTTGAAAACTTTAAAAATATAAAAAACACATTTTTCATAACTATTTTTATCCACATTGAGAATGGGCTTAGCTCCCGAAACATGTATGTGTTTTTTATAGTTTTAAAGTTTTCAAAAAAAAAAGGGTGTTTGATTTTTATTTATTTTTCAATTATTTTAAACAGCCCTAAGTTTTAAAGTTCTTTACTTCAAATAATTATTCTTGTTAACCTCGACTTACACTCAAATTCATAATATGGATTTGTAATTGACAGGTGTCTCACTAATGTAAACCAACCGTTGTTCGATGGACTTATTAGATGAATTAACCAATTGAGTGGATGTCAATTGCAGGTCATCAAGTGGGTGTATCGGCCTCATATTAATTAGAGGCCTCATGATTTTGACATGCGGACAATTACCTCATACAATACAATATAAACTGACAACACCATGTGCGCCATATTACATGCATGCATAACTATACATTTCCAGAATGCGCGGAATATTACTGTATGTACTGGCAACAGTATGGGAACAATAGTGTGTATAATGTACATGAATATTGCACTGTACAATCATTGTATTGTATATGTGATGTAGGGTACTACATGTAGCGAGTACAATGGGTGATGGGAGATGGTCAATTGTTGTCTGAGAGAGGACATATTCATGATGAAAGAGGTACAGGTGCGCGGATATGAAACGATAGTCTGGAGGCCATCCGGGTGGAGTAGAACAGGAAGAAGAAGAAGAAAAAGAAGAAGAGGAGGAGGAAGAAGAAGAAGAAGAAAAATAAGAAAATGAATGAGGAGATCACTCTCAATCTGTCATCAAACTGGATTAGGTTCGCCTCGTGACATCAGCTTCTGAAGTAATCAACCAAATCAAGATTGAATTTTTGCATTCACCAGTACAATAGCTCTTTCATGATGAAAGAAATGCAATGAATCTTCCTTCCTCAGAATGTTGTTCAGACTTGTCTATGGGAAGAATGATGATGATATATTCAAATTTCAGGTGAGTTTAGAACTGGTTGAGATTATAATCTTTTCCAGGTCTGAGGATCTATGGCAATATCAGAATTCACAAAATATGATACATCAAAGCAATACATTGAAGATAAATCAAAGCAAAGACTCGTCGGACTCGGTATCTAACTCGGTATATTAATTATTTCGGAAGCCTAAAGTGTATTATTTTTCTGGAATATATTTGGGTTTATAAAAAGTAATATTTTTAGTTTTTCAAAGTAATAGCTCGATCCGTCGGGCACCAATAGCTAGATCAATTACCGAAAATGATAATAGAGCCCAACTAATAAAGAATCCACAGATAAAGAAAAAAGTTAAAATTATTACTAGCAGAGAAATTACTGAATACATGAATGCTGAAATTTCAAAAATATATTTTATCTAATCTAGTACGATGAAAAGTAGATAAATTCCACTCACTTTAATACTTCAAAGTATTAAAGTAATCATAAATTTATACAAATATGCTTGTATAAAAAGTCCGTTTAATAACCTACTCATACTGTGAAAAATAAGTATCAACAATATTATTTACTGCAATAAGAGTGATAATCAATACCCACATTCTCTCATAATAGGCCGTATTTACAATAAATCCAAGCACCTGCACATAATATTACAGTATGTTTGCCTTTCCCATGAATTCTGCTTGTTTTTAATGTGTCTCTGAGAACTTTTTGCCAGCAAGTTGAGCAAGTTAGACCACTCCTTGCGACCCGTCTATCCCATGAACGACAGTTTATACGACATCGACTGAAAACGGCGCGTATTTATTGCACAAAAATTGCATTAAATTGCAGCAGTAATGCACAATAAATCATACACACTTTATTCCAACAATTTCATCATTCTTTCTAGGTGTGGCTAATAGGGGAATGGTGATACTAGACGCAGTACAGCATAAATACAAAGGCTATACGCAGTATACTGTCGCATCAATCTTGGAACTAAGTATAGTCTGTCTAATCAAAGAAGACATTCTGACAGGATGGGAAAATGACTCCAGCTCAGTTAATATTGGTTCAAAAATTTTTAATTTGGTCTCAAATTGTAGAGCAGAATGTTTCCTACAATTTGAGGCTAAATTAATAATTTTTGAACCAATATTGACTGAGCAGGAGTCATTTTCCCATCCTGATAGAATATCTTTTTCGCTTGGACAGACT
This sequence comes from Sogatella furcifera, assembly GCA_017141385.1. Classification (NCBI taxonomy): domain Eukaryota; kingdom Metazoa; phylum Arthropoda; class Insecta; order Hemiptera; family Delphacidae; genus Sogatella; species Sogatella furcifera. The sequence goes on from CM029549.1 coordinate 7,649,600, forward strand.
AAACTTCTATGGCCCATTGTCCTGCCATGACTGCTACCTACCTATTCAGTTTCCAGTCATAGTTTATGACTTATTAATGGAGTTGCTTTGCTCTGGCATATGGATCTGAGCCTAGGCGATAATGTCTGAGAATTAATGGTTAAATAAGTAATAATTATGAGTTTCGTGTCCAGCATTACCGTCTCAACTGCAAATTATTTCTGGGGTAATTATTTCTCACAAAGTGACAATCAACTGTAATGACAGGGGCAGTGTGGATGTAATGATAGAGGAGAGATGGATGTTTGTTTTCCTCTTTTTATTGTTTGGCAGAATGTATTTTCAACTTTGTTCGACTCCAACTTTTAAGCATTAAGCTATAGCTTTAGCATTATAATTTATAAGCTATAGCATTGAGGACTTTGAAATACTACAATGAGTGAAACATATTTGAAAATTGTATACTTATTCTTGCCAGTGAATATTTTTGTCAATAAGTTGTGTTTTTTACAGGAATTCAGAAACAACAATCATCTCTATCAAAATAATAGTATGAAAGGGAGAAACAACTGATGAAGTCCAATAAAAAGTATGCTTTAATTTGGTATAGGTACAGTCTGTCCAAGCAAAGAAGACCCCCTGCAAGATGAGTAAATGACTCCAACTCGATCAATATTTGTTCAAAAATTATTGATTTCTTCTCAATCATAGGAAAAATTCTTATATACAATTTGAGACCAAATCAATATTTTTTGAACCAATAATGACCGAGCTGGAGTCATTTCCCCATCTTGCCAGAGGGTCTTCTTCGCTTGGACAGACTCTACCAGTGGAATTCTGATGATATGATTGAATTCAACTTCATAGATTAGCTTGATTTGCATCCAACCTCACATTGTCCCTTTTTGAATACATTGGGCATCAGTAGACCTATTATGAATCCCTAGAAGATTGAAAACTGCAAATAATTTATTTATCTAAATTTCAGCATGAATTAAATTTTCTAAATAGGTACTACCTAATTTTATAACATCTTATTCCTCCCTCTCATCGAAGAATGAATATTATAATCAAACAGTTACAATACTGGCACTAGAATACTACCAATTCTTTATTCAACAATGAATCAATTGATTCCCATTATTACTAGTTTCCATTCCAATATAGAACCTTTTCTTCTTTTAATAAACAAGTATTAATTTCATAGCCTTGTTTCTCTGTGGAACATATTTATCAAAACGGATGGGATAAATTAACCAAAATACTGCAATTAATAATAATAATTCCCTATTAAATCCAATTCTTTTTCTTCTTTGTAGCTGGTTACAAGATGGCAAAAATTTCCATTCTTACTCTAAAGTCCTATACAGAGGACTGTCTGCTTTCCTTTGAAGTATTCCTTTGTTATTACGCCGTATATTAAAATGAATCTCTTCCTTATATTTTTTCGCTGTGTAATTGTAACTCTAATGCAAGTGCAAGATAAAATACGTTAAAAGCTTTTTCTAGTAGGAAAGATGAGTTACATCAGAACGACAGTAATTAGTATTTGTACAAAGGAAGTTTGTGGTTCTTGCTTCTTGGAGGAACAAAAACCGACTTCCTTCCACTAACAAAAATGCAGGTGTAAATGTGATCAAGAGGTGTATTAACTGCAGGTGATATTAGAGTTGAAAGTAAAGTCAATGAGTATAACACTCGTGTTATTAATCGAAATAATAATACTACTTACTATGATATTTCAATGGATTATAGCAGTAGGCTTAAACTTAAGATGCATGACTGATTTTTATTGATAATCTAGTTATTCACGAATGAATCTTTCGTAACGTTATCATTATCTTTACGTAAACTGCATCAGCTTCATATTGATGTGAGACGAATGGACGAGATTTATTATTAGAAAAATTTTCCATTGATTTGAAACTCTCTGTACTTGAAATTTGTATTCCTCAACTGAAGTTTTCATGACAAATGAGTTCTCATTCTATGTGAAAGCTGGGTCCTATCGATTGAATAAAACCACCGTAAAATGACGTCATCTAACGGAATCTATGTTCCATACCAATTGTCAATGTACGTATTGCAAATATTTCAAAACTTCCAACATGCTTTGTACAAAAATTTAGATCAACTTACTTTCATTTCTGGAAGTAATCCTGTTAAACCTTTCATTAAGTATTTGTTGTAACTTGATAAAAATGAATAAATCTTTGTTCAAAACATCCAAACGTCTATATCAATTTAATAACCTTGAGAGAATCCTATAATAATTGATAGGGGAATATGACATCCACTATGATACTATACACTATTGATTGATCTGATCATTGGAAAAGTCATATTGATAGGGAAATATGTCATCCACTGTGATTTTGGGGTGAGCAGATCACTTTTATATGTATATGTAGGCCTATGCATAAAACTTCGTTGCCACTCCCATTCTAACCAACTTGCATGATTTGTCTTGCATTATTATCTTTCCCAGAGACATTTATCCGTCTATTACCATCCTTGTGTAACTGCTATATCATCAACCTAAATTTCCATTGCGGTGTACTCCTCCAATTTGTGCACTTTTCGAAAAAATAAATTGACGCATACAACTGCAATAATTAAAATTCTACACATGACTCAGTAATTATATTCAAATTACTATGTGCTGGAACCAGAGTGCAGTTTAATAATAGGTGGCTCTCTAAATAACTCACAGTAGGTTTAATTACAGTTTACATGCAAGTGATATTTTTGCACAGAGTAATTGGCATGGAAATAAGGCATCTCTGATATAGTCTGTTCAAGAAAGGCATTCTGGTAAGATGGGAAAATGCCTACAGCTTGGTCAATATTTATTCAAACGTTATTAATTTGATCTCAAAATTTAGGTCAGAATGTTTACTACAATTTAAAACTTAATTCGTACTTTTTCAACCAATATTGACAGACCTGGATTCATTTTCTCATCTTGCCAGCATGTCTTCTTTGCTTGGACAGACTATAGTAGGGCTGGTGCATAACACAGTGGAGTGACATCGGAATTAATTCTGTTCTAACAGAATGGTTGACTTGATTGAAATAATAAGGTATTGTTGTAGACTCAAATTTATTAAAACATCCTGTACGTCTTTTTGATTGTATGCAATTGTTTAAAATCGCAACATTGAACTTCTCTGTATTGTTGATAGTGTGGCGGATGATAATTCATTATTATTATTTCAATTTGGATTTTTTTATGAATACATGGGAAAAGCAGTGATACGACGGAAACTAGTTTTTGTATGACTTTTTACCGTATGTTATTACAAATTGAACCATGCAGGTTTATTAAACTCTCACTTCAATTATTTTTCATGCAGTTTTTCAGATATTTTTGGGAGAATAAATAAAACTAGAATGGTTGAAGTAACACCATTGTTATTGTTGAACCTGAAATAATAAAGGACAATATAAATCTCAATCAATGAATGAATATACTGGCTGTATAAGTGGTTTTTTGGTACTGAACTCTCTGGTTCTTTGATTTGAGTTAGAAATAATCAAATTTTCAAATAATTTTCTAACCCTTTTAACAACTTGCTTTGGGTGTTGTCTGTCTGGTTGGAATTTTGTTAATTAATTTTCATCCACATCCCGACGAGCTAGAGACTTGAAACTTCCAGCATTGATCAAAACCTGATAACAATGCAACCTTCAATGGTTTTTATTATGATTCATTTTGTAATAAATTATTTATAATTTATGTAATTTGATTAATTTTCTATGATTTCATACTCTCGGTTCAAAAATTCAAGATATAATTGTTCCCCATAGGTATGAGAAATATAGTTATTGTTCATATCAATGATTTTTTATTATAGTTTATTAGGGAAAAGTGTTATGAAACCTTTTCATCTTCATCCGAAGCAAGGGTGAAACTTCAATAATTTTAATTATTCCATGATTTTTTCACATTTTTAAATATTTCCTGTCCTATTTCTTTACATCCGTCATCCTCATCCTTCAACCTACATTTATCATGTTTACCATTATAGTTTTCATTCCTTTCCCTTCTCTCTCACATCCTGCACCTCTTCTTTTTTCATCATCGTCATCAACATCTAAATCAAAACTTCTTCTCCCCCTATTCTCCCAACCTGAATGCATTGCACCATAACAAATCTTGATTTACAGCAATAATTAATAACTCGCAACAATCGCATCCTGTAAGTATAGTCTGTCCAAGCAAAGAAGACATTCTGGCAAGATGGAAAAATAACTCCAGCTTAGTCAATATTGGGTTAAAAATTATAAATTTGGTCTCAAATTGTAGATCAGAATGTTTCACACAATTTGAGACCAAATTTGTATGTTTTGAACCAATATTGACCGAGCTGGAGTGATTTCCCCATCTTGCCAGAACGTCTTCTCTGCTAGGACAGACTACATTTGTACGGCAGACCGTTTGCACGGAGTGCCGTCGCCTCGTGCCGTTCAGTTTCTTTATCGTCGTGCCATAATTCAGGCGCTTATTAGGCGACTGCAAATAAATAAGCGCAAAACTGCATTAATCCACATTGCAAAACCAAGTGCACTTCCACAACGTATTAATTTCCATCTCATCCTGACAGGTCTGAGGTTTTTGCACCATGCAACTTTGTAGCTTGCGTTTTTTATGTTTCATTCAAACCCACTTCCTCTAAGTTCACTGGCAGACACTTTTTCCTAGCCTCTTTTACACCCTCAATACTTTTTTCTCTCTCTTTCTTACAATCTTCAATTTTTCATCTTTTCAAATGTTTGTAGACTTTGTATGATTGATTATTTATTACAATTGCAATCTAGTTTACTCATTCACATCCATTTATGAAATGGACAACACATGATGAATTGACAACATTTGACAGGAGCCTAGAAAAAACAATAGTTATCAATGACTGATTCTGTTTTTTGTAGAGCAGTTCAATTGGCTTCGGATTCAACTTCATTTGTGTTTTTTCGATCACAAAAAAATAAAACTCATGATTAAGCAAAACTAGATTATTCCTATTCTATATTTTTACATAATTAGTTCAAGTATGGTACAAAATCAAACTTATCAGATTTGCAAAATAATACAATAATAAATACTGAATGTGTGGTTTAGGACTACTAATGTACGTCTTACATTTGCATTGGGAACAATAGTTGTGCTGGGACAAATACTCTCATGCCCGGGTTTTCCAAGCATACTCTAATTTGAGGGACCCTGAAGTTTACTACACTCCACTACATTTCCTATACTTATCATAGAAAATGTCAGCTGTTCATCAAAATTTCAGGGTCCCTCAACTTTGAGTGTGCTCTAAAAAACCCGGCATTAGAGTACTGTGATTTATAATTTTTATTTTAAATACAATGTTTGATACATTTTATGCAATAGCATACACCAAGTATGTTATAACATGAATGTGCTACCCCAGTGAAACTATTACTGAATATTACAATTTGCTGTTTCCAAGCTTATCACAACCTCTTCCTCACTTCCTCTTCCTGCAACTCCAACTCTTTCCATCTTTCTCCTAACGGCTGCATCCGTTACTGTTTCTCTCATACTACGTGCAAGTGGTGAAAAATAGTGGCGCTGATAGGCTAGAAGGATAGGACGTTTGGACGACGACGTATGACCGACGATTATTTTTGCGCCTAGACAGCCAGTCTGGCAGGGAGGACGGAGTGGGTGAAACCGCCTGAAATCCAGCCGACCTGTGTAATTAATTACTGCATTACATGCAAGTGCGTTCGCGATGCGCGATAAGAACAAAAGCACACCATATAATGCAAAGTTCAACCATAAACGATTAAGCGAGAGTAAGTAGTTTTGCAACTAATGAGTACAAAGTTCGATGATGGAGCATAGAGTATAGTCTGTCCAAGCAAAGAAGACATTCTGGCAAAAAGGGAAAATGACTCCAACACGGTCAATATTGGTTCAAAACTTAAAAATTCAATCTCCAATTCCAGGAAAAATTCTGATCTACAATTTGAAAACGAATTTATAATTTTTGAACCAATATTGACCGAGCTGGAGTCATTTTCCCATCTTGCCAGAATGTCTTCTTTGCTTGGACAGACTATAGTTCCCCTGCTTCACTTGCCAACTACCCTCCAGCTAAAAGTGTTCCCCTGAATATTATAATGATCGTTGATGGTGCAATCATAAATTGTTGCTCCACATGAAATAGTCTACAATGATGTGGTGATAGGGAATTTCTGAAGATTTTATGTGAATTTTATTAATTATTGGAGTGTGAATTGAAGATTCGTTCCTTACGGCAAATATTTACAGATTATTCGAAATATCTGGTGAATTGTATGCTTTCTGTAATATCGGAAAGCATCACATTCCGCAAAATCAGTTATAAGTTCTATAATTCTTCAAAAGAAATTTTCAGAGTACAGTACTGTATAATATTATTCAAGTATTAAGTTAGTATTTCAATAGCTCTTTTCTACAACCAGTTTTTATTTATTTATTTAGTTATTTATTCATTCTAGTACGAAATACTACACTGTTTATGAAAATAAGAAACAGTTCAATTACGTTCAATAATTATTTATAATTCATTTTGCATTTCAATACTCGTGGATGGTTATTTTGTTTGGAGCCTCTATCATTCTTTACTTTAATGTTACTGTATAATTTATTGTATGAAAATTTTGAAACATTTTATTTCAAATTCTTGAACCTATCTCTTTAATGTTTCAGCTAGTGAGAGGGAAGCAAATACAGAAGTGAGAACTTACTACGATCAATTTTGAAGGTCTAGGAGTACAACTGACTACGTAGCACTATGACTTCCTACAAAGACTGTATTCTGCAGACTACAGGTAGTAGCCTATACAGTCTTCACAGCACTTCTAAATCGAGTCGTAGGCCTAGTGGAAAAATGCCTATGAAGAGGAGAATTCTGTAATAAAAAATGATGTTTTTCAGTATTCATCATCATCCATCTCATTGATCACGCACAGCACAAGCCTAAGGCTGAGGCCGCACTGCCGGTGGGTAGAACCTGGATGGTGGAGAGTAGTTGGTAAATCTATAGAACATACACACCATCCACAGTAATACATCGTATAAATGGTATGTGTTCAGCCGCCATCTTGAAATTCTTAAATATGGACAACATAACCTCAAAAAACAGGATGACGTCATACCATTCATACGATGTATGAATGTTGATGGTGTGTATGTTCTATAGATTTACCAACTACCCTCCACCCTCCAGGCTCTACCCACCGGCAGTGCGGCCTCAGCCTAAGAGCTCATATAGTATTTGAACTCAGATAAATCTCTTGTTACAGAATATAAGCTTGAAACATATCGAGGTGAACCAATGTTTTAAGTTTTTTCAAGAAGGTAAGTTCACAACATAGTTGATTCTAAATGTTTTTCATTGAAATGAATTTATTCCCAATATCTCAATTAGTAAATTATTATTATTAAAAAGTAAGTGGAATGGGCAATCAAAGGTTTCAGCAGAATTCTCAAGTGACAACCCCTCCAGAGCAGCAAAATTATTCATTACTCAGCAGTTTTTGTTTTTATTGGTCAATTGCAGCAGTAGAGAGCGAAGCACACGGACGAATTATTCTGAAGAGATGACTCAGCTGACTGACTTGGTTATCGAACATTTGTAGTGGAAACAGGATCGTAACGAGTGCCACCAAAACCCAGTTGAAAAGGGCAAAGAATGTCGACTGCTGAAATTTTACTTACAGTTGGCTGGCAATGAAATTTCCATGACTGAAACTAGACAGAGAAAGAGGTAGGATGAGAGAAAGGAATGGGTGGGAGAGGGGAGAAGGGTGTGGAGAGGGGATGAGAGTGTTGAGAGAAAAGCAAAAAGAGAAATTCTCTCGCCATGTAACCGCGCTGTCACAAGTAGTATCCAGATTTTTGACAGCACAATAGAATTTGGTGCAGAATGAGGGTGAAAGAGAGCGAGAATATAAAAATACACTTAACAGAGTGAAACGATAGAGGGCATGTCACAGTAAGATGAATAGCTAGAAAAGAAGAGATGGGAAATCTTGGATAGCTGCTCCACCCCTCAAGACAGACGCAAAGAATTCTACGCTGGCGACGGAAATCACGGAAACGCCAAGAATGAGGAGCTGCAGATTTTGCTCTAGTTGAAGAAAATTGAATAAGAACATTTTCTATGGAGCTTCTAAGAATATTCTTCTTTCGGGTGACATTTGAATCTATCATCTGCAGTGCTATATTCAGACTACCACCACTCCTCATTAAAGTTTTTCTGAGGACGCAGACAGTATTCAACTGGATTTATGATTCATTTAGTTTGAATAGACTCGCCCCTTCCCCTCTACTGGTATTCTGATTTTTCATAATTTTCAAAGCTTTCTCAAGATTTTCCAAGCGAAAGATTGAGTTTTATAATTAGAACGTTTTTGAAGATTCGAATTCAAAAGTGAGTGCAACACGAGTACCAACTCTTTCCACTGGAATATTTCTGGAACAGTGGAATATAATTATGTTTTTCGAATTATTCTTCTATGATAAACGTAGTTCAGCAAAGAAAATAATTTTATTTCTTAAAGGTAAAATCCACTTTGAATTCACATTGCGTTATGAGCACAAGCAGGTACAGGACAGTAGGTCTATAATATAAAACATCAATTTATTCCTAACAGCGTTCATTGAAAATAGTTCTATCAATACGGGAATTGATCAATGCATATGAAAAATATTTCATTTGATTAGATTATGATTCTTATAATCGTTTCCAGTGAATAAATTTTTGAAATTGAATTAATTCTAATGAACGGTAGAACTTAATACAATAATTACAGTTAAGAACAAAGTTTAGTTCTGATTCTATCATGTGTAAAAATCTGTTAAATTGTGTTATAGAAGTAACACAAGAAGTGACATATAAGAAGTAACAATGATTTTCAGCTTGATACTGAAATTAAGAGTTCGGCAAAGAGACAGTACTCCATTCCTCAAGACTAGGATCCTGATTTCCTGAAACATAAAAATAATTATGTTTTTAAAATAATTTTTCGACAATAATACATTCTAAAAATGGATACTATATTCCACATTGGATTATATATTATTGGCCAATAACTGTCGTACTGTCTATTTTCAAAATCTCCACCAATCAAAAGCGAGGACAGGTGATGGAGGCGTTGACGAGTCTTCCACCAGTCAGGTGAGAGTTGAAAGTAGAGGGAGAAATTCGCAGTTTTGATTTTGAGGTTAGTTGAACACTGTTTACTTTTTATCACCTGATTTCGAAACGAAACAAGGAATGTATCATAAAGTGGAATTTGGACTGTATCGAAAAGTTCCTCCTGTATCGAAAAACGTTCATTACGACACGGTTCTGAGATTCAGTTTTTAAATGGTAGTCATTTCGATTTCAATTGTAAAACTGAAGTAGGAATTTTTCAATACACCCGTAGATAAACATTATTATATCCAGAAATTTATTTATTTATTCATTCATTCATTCATTTATTTATTTATTTATGTATTCATCTATTTATTTATCTACTTATCAATTCATATACTTATTTATTTATTTATTCATCTATTTATTGTCTTTCATTACATATGAAGTTAGGACTAGCAGGTCCTCTTTTACACTAGCTGGAATAGCTGGGATCACAACTCTAATTGACTATACAAGAAGCAGTCAAAACCTATTATATTGGAAAGAATCATTTGTGAATAGTAAATCCTTCTCCATCATCGACCAGACAACTGAAAATGTCTTACCCTCGTTTTTCCAAAACTAGTTTCTGACTCAACGTTGCCGAAATTTCGAATTTCTCTCCCGACAAAAATGCAACACCGAAGGTCGGTCCAATGCTGGATCCTTCAATAGCTAAGATACATTTTTCGGATGGCGAATATTGAATAGGTTCTCTGGCAGGGTGTGAATCGAAGCGGACGAGCGGAACGAGCTTGAATGATTTTGCCAAAGCGGGGCTGACTCACCGGCATTCTTCTGCGAAACGGAAATTTGCTCCTTAGAGAGAGTCTGTGAGCCATTTTCAGTGCACTGTCTCCAGCACGAACATCATCTACTTTCTCATATTTCTTTAGAAATTTTCGTGATTGAAACGCTCGATTACGGAAATTGGAGGAAAAAAAAGAACTGGTTAGTAGATCGCGGATCTAACTCAGTGATTTCGTAATAAATGTACATAATTACATTCGTGTTGGAAGTTTTGTTTTGGGTTTCATCTATTTTATTCTAACTAATTTATAAAATTATACAAAATACTGACATCGGCAAAGGCTGAACCATTCTTCTCTCAAAATGTTTTTGATAAAGTCAATGTTTTCGATGATATTTCCTGTTGTTAATATTGAAATTCTGTAGTTATTTGAATTTTATTGATTTAATTCTGCTCAATTTCTATTGTAGAAGTGAAAGCTTTTAAAGAGTATGTTGAACGGAAGAGTATTTCATAAAACATTTTTTGAAAACAAATAATTGGCAAATGGAGTTGAATAAACATTTTCTAATACAATGTTGTGTGTAGCAAATTCATTCTATTAAACAAACCTGCATCTACAAACATTGTTGTTTGTCAATTTGCAAATTACGTAAATCGTAAACCTATCGTAGATAGGATTTATCGCAAATCCTATCAGATTTTCTAAATTCATAGTCGGTTCAGTTTGATTAAATAAATCAGAGATATAGTCTGTTCAAGCAAATAAGACCCTCTGGCAATATGAGAAAATATCTCCAGCTTGGTTAATATTGGTTCAAAATTTATCGATATGGTCTAAATCGTAGGAAACATTCTGATCAACGATTTGAGACCTTATCAATATTTTTCGATCCAGTATTGACCGAGCTGGAGTCATTTTATCATCTCGCCAGAGGGTCTTCTTTGCTTGGACAGACTATACTAGTAAACATCTTATCTCGAATCCCTAACATTTAACATTTGCAGACCATCAAGTTGGGTGACCTCACCATTCATAGATCATTCTTAATTGTCAATTCTCTGACTATTCCTATTCGACTTTACGAAAAGTTTTTTTTGGAATATGATATGAATTATATTTAATCTACGTTTATCAAAGTGAAGTTCAACTTAGAGAAAAACTACGTCTTATGAATTCATATGAGAATACCTAAACAAAATTGAAATATCCAACAATTTTATCGTCAAGATATGGGAAGTGCCTCAAATTTTGAAATATTTCACAATTTTATTGTCAGAACATGAGAAAACTATCCTGGTTTATTGGCGCATTTGGTAGGGTACCGCGAGAGTTATGAAACTAGATGGGGAAATACTCTGATCTACTGGTATTTCAATCGAGATAGTGTCACAAAACAGGCTATTTCCCTGTAACTAATGCAGTTACACGGATTCGTACTGATGATAGTAGGGGCGCCCCACAAAGTTCCATTGGTCGAGCAAAGAAGACCTTCTGGCAAGATGGGAAAATGACTCTAGCTCAGTCAATATTCAATTAGAAATTATAAATTTGGTCTTCATTTTGTAGAACAGAATTCAATCTACAATTTGTGACCAAGTTAATAATTTTTGAACCTATATTGACCGAGCTGGAGTCATCTTTCCATCTTGCCAGAATGTCTTCTTTGCTCGACCAGACTACAACGTGCAGGCGTATTATAGGAATGATAGCAGATTTCGGACCGATGTATAAGGCAGGCAGAGCAAAATAAGATCATAAATATGGTCGACCTAATGGGTCTACCCTTTAACCCTACCTCAATTCTACCCCCTAGAAACCCACTCCTTCATTTCAACCCCCCCGCATGAAAAGCCCCCCCTCTGGAAATCCCCCCTCCATCACAATGTGGCCTGGCCATTAGCGACGAGCCTCTACGTAAGCCATCATGCATTTATAGCATACTCTATTATTTGATGTAACTTTCCGCTTAGAATATATTGTATCCCTGAACTTATACGTGTTACGCTGAGTGGGAAGTTACCTTGATTAGATTGTAAACCCAAGCAGGCGGGATTTTCTAATAATGCTATCAAATAAGCCTTCCTTGCAATACTGTATTACCTTATGCTAACCCAACCTTGTTACATATTTGTATAAGGACGTTTCGCTGAGTTTATTATCAATTTGAAATAAAAATAGACATTATAAGGTCCAAGCTCAGTCAATTTCAATTGATATTGATCTCATTCATTTGATATCTGTTCATTTGATCGGCTCGAGCTGCCCGGCTCTAGCTGCGCTCAGTGCCGCATTTAGCAGTTCAGCGCCCCTAGGCCTACAGACCAAAAAGCGCCCCCTCCCCCCACACCCGAACTCCTCCCTTTCCCCACGGACTATGACGGCACCCCCATCCACCGTACACATACATTATTTTTCTCTTAACTGTTTTGGATTAAAGAAATATATATGACAATCATATTTTATAATTAGGAAATTCGGTCGAACAAAGTCCAACTTTTCTGCAGAAAAAATTTAAGGTCAAAAAACATACAGTGTTAACTTGATAAGTGGTTCGAAATTCTTATTTTATGGAAATTTTCTTCTTTGCTTGGATTCTACAAAAGTTCTTGTTATTTCTCCGAAGTCAATGCTTTCAGTAAGTTCAGACTCAATAACCGTTGAGTCGCGTCAGCGTTTAAGTTACATGTGATAACTATGAATCAAATTTCATAACACTGTGAATGTCGGTCGCTACATTGTTATTGTTGGATATTTAAAGTTTAGTTAGAATATTTTCTTTTGAAGATAAATAAATATTCGCTGCTAGCTGCACAGAAATTTTTCGATCGCTTGTCCGATCATATCTTATCCACGCCCGTGTGCGCGCTTATTAAAATTTTTCGCCCCCCAAAATGTCACGCCCTAGGCCTGTGCCTAGTGGGCCTAGTGGGAAATGCGGTACTGGCTGCGATGCTCTAGCCATCACACACAACTCTATTCACATAACTTTATTATAAATGCTCACTATGTTATTAGGGCAACTAAAGTATCATAAATATACTTTATACTATAGCGCTGCTGCAATCGCCATATAGGTAACAAAAAAAAAAAAAATTAAGCAAATTTATTTTTTCAAAATCAAATCAAAATTATTTCTCCAATTCATCATATAGGCTGCACTCTATTGCGGTGGTTGGTAGTTCGTGATCCGAGTCGTCCATGGCCCTCCTCAGACTTTTTTTATATATTTTTTCTTGTTATTTTTTTAGATTTCTCCAATTGCTATTCTGATTGCCATGCAATAGTCATTTCATAGTTTGGAAAAAGATGAAGTATTCTGAATCTGATACTTGTGTTGAGAAAATTTGTCTGTCTCAATTAATTTTTAATTAACTTTAATTTGTATTTCCGTTCTATTACTTATCCAATATTGAGTTAGCTATTTTAATTGTCTACAACATTATTACCTGTTGATGTAGACTCTGTCCCCGCTCACGGATCGAGTAGTCCATGCGGGGAAATAACTATTCCATGTATATTGTCATTTATCATGTACCATGTTTTGCTTATTTGGAATAAAGAAATTGAATTGGATTGAAATCAATAAGTAGTGAAATTCACCCTTTTCAAGTCAATTTAAAGATGGCTATAGCAGCGCAGCTAGAGCCGGGCAACAGCAGCAGCGCAGCTAAAACCGTGATAGCTCGAGCACCGCTTGGGAATAGTACCTCCAGTGCTATGTTTTTGATGTTGTAGAACACCATGTTTCAAAATAAAACACCATAAAACACCACACCACACCACACTGTAAAGAGGCACCTCTCTTGAAATATTATCTATATCAAAATTAATTGTGTTCTCCTCTTTGTGATTGTAGTTTCAAGACTTTATTTCAATTCTTACGCTGTCATCTGAGTTTAAACTGGTTGCAGTTTTATTAAAGATTCAAATGGAAAATACAATCCGCCCTTACATGATAGTGTCTGAAATATCAGCCAAAAAGAGCTGATTTATTGAGAAAAACTGTAAAGTTGGCTAAAAGGGCGAAGATTCCACTTCCTCTCCTGACCACCACCTCCTCCCGCTCCTACCCCTCTTTTATCTTATTCTTCTTATTATTTTCCCTCCTCCTTTTCCTTTCTCTTTCTCGATTTTCTTCCAAGTTGGCAGGGAAACAGTGTGTTAGCCAGGACCGCTGGACAAAAGGAGCACATTACCATAAATGTTTACAGGTACTGGCTGGCCTCCAACAGCACCGGGATTGAAGCCAACCTATCACACACATTATAAAGTCGCCATGTCAGCGGAAATCGCCTTCAAATTTCAGCACTTCAATCGCTTGTCCGCCCAAAAATCTCAACATCGCACCTCTACATATCCGCCCTTTTCTTGCTCAGACTTCACTAAAGAATAAAACTGGATATTTTCCAAAAATTTCATCTGGGGGGTATTGGTGAATTATATCTTCTCAAGGACAATGATTGGTGCATTTCTACAATGGAAGTACTATATTGATATTTTAGAAGTGAAAGTATTTATATATATAATCTTTGTTTGTTTATTGTTTTGTCATTTCGCCAAGGATAAGAATTGGTGAATTTTCACAAAAGTGATATTGATATTTTAGAAGTGGAAATAATATTTTCTTCAGTTTAGGGCTATTTATTCACTGGTTTTTATTATAAATGAGGATCACAGTACCTTTTTCAATTATTTTTATTAATGCATTACATGTTTCGACTACTCATGCCGGGTTTTTCCAAGCACACTTAAAGTTGAGAGTCCTTCAAATTTTGATGAACAGCTATTTTCTATGCTCAGTAAAGAGAATGTAAACTGTTAAATGTAAACTTGAGGGTTCCTCAAATTCGAGTGTGCTTGGAAAAGCCCGGAATCAGAGTCATTTGAAAACTGGAAAGGGTACTTAAGTGGAAGTAATTATAATCGTAGTCATGCAAGGTTTATATAAATGGTATCTCATAAGTGAAAATAATAATGATCATGGTCATGAAACAAACAAAATATTGTAGATAACATAATATTTCTACTTCTACACTGTAACACAATAGTTAAAGAAACAGAGATCTATTTTGTAAAATGATGTTTTTGAACTCTTGTGTCTGGAAATACTTGGAATTTGTATAGTTTTATTTTGTATATGCATATCAGGAAGGTTCTAGAACATCGTTATACTGTATTTATAGATGCCTAGCTTTGAGGTACCTGAATGGCGTTCCCGTGCTTCCTGTTGAAAAAATGGCTAAGCTAGAAATTTCAATTTGAAAATTGAAGAGTGATTTATTGAGAGTTCAGAGAGAAGCGATCTGCTAATAATGATATGATTGCTATTCATTTACATTAAAGAACAATGAACTCATTTCAAAATTATCACCATTATTTGAAATACACGTTCAAGGACGAAATAAAAATACTATAATAGAAAAATATTTATCAATTTGACAGAAATTGATACATATTAATGATTAATTCGAATCTCCATTTATTTAATTAATATATATATATATATATATATATATATATATTATTAATTATTAATATAATTATCCAGCAGTTGGTATACTGCAATGTCTAATAATTCTTCCATCAGAAATTAATACAATTGGTAGAAATACAGAAAGATGTCTGAAACTAATAAATTTGGATAGACGTTATGAATACTGAATACACTAAGAATACACTAAACTAAGAATGCTCTCAGATAACAATATTCAAAGAACATTTTCAATATTTCATCTGTCCCATAATACTATTGTTTAAACCTGTTCAACACTATTGTTCAACTCAAAGAATCTTTCAACGATTCTCCTGAATAGAATATCAAGATCTTATGAAATCTTGTAAGAAAGTTCTCATCCTTTCTATTGCTTTTCCCGGCAATAGTTTTTCAAATTGATGTTTCGATATTCGCATTCTAATGCTCTGAACGCTTCACAAAGCTGAATACAGCGGATTCTCTCAAGCAGTTTGAAGTAGAGAGTATAGTAATTTGTCCAAGCCAAGAAGGCATTCTGGCAAGATAGGAACATGACTCCAACTCGGTCAATATTGGTTCAAAAATTATAAATTTGGTTTCAAATTGAAACTATCTTTTCTACAATTTGAGACCAAATTTATAATTTTTCAATAAATATTTGCCGATCTGGTGTTATTTTCCCATCTTACCAGAATGTCTTCTTTGCTGGGACAGACTACTTCATGGTTTTCCTTAAAAAAGCAGTCTGTAGTTGCATACTACTGTCTTCTGGCTCATTTCAACAAGGCAACATTACAGCAGCCACTGCATACAATAACGGAGGAAAAATAGTTTTATCTTTTCTTTCAACAATATTTTCCATATTATCCGCGGAATTGAACAAGGCAGCAGCAGTTCCCCTGTTGCAATACAATTACTATGTATAAGGAACGAAATTATATACGGAATAGCGAATAAGATTTCCAGTCGCCTTATCCTGCCGGAGACGCTCATCTTAAAAAGATGAAACAATCTTTATACTTTTATAGTTCAGTCATTGCAACTTCTCTCAATAGGAATACACTGGCGGCTCGTGCCCAAGAAACAGGTGAAATGCTGCACAGTAAAAGATACGGGCACTTCACCTATTTCGTGGGTACGAGTTACCAGTGTAGGAATACGCTTCACTAGGTTATAGGTGCATATAGACGAGGACGTAATAGTGTATTGAAGTTGGAGTGGATAGGAATTACTGAAGGGAAACAGTGGATTGAAGTGGAGAAAAAAGGGGAGAGAAGAGGAAAAAAGTATGAGGAAAATGTGGAAGGATTGAAGATATGAATGAGAGAAGAACTTGAGTAAAAGATTGAAGCTGTGGTGAAAAGGAATTACTGAATTGAATCAGTGGATTGGATTGGAATTTTTGGAAAAATAGAAGTGGAAAAATAAGATGAAAATGGGAAAGGAAGTGGGTAGAAGTAAATGAGAGACGAACTGAAGAGAATTAAAGTATAAAGGATTAATGATTAAGGGGGGATTGAAACTGGGATGAAAAGGAATCATAGCAGGGAAACAATGGGTTGAAGTGTAGTTTGTAAGAAGAGAGGAGAGATACTAGGAAAAAATAAAAGATTCAAAAGGAAGGAGATAGAAGAAGTTAATGATGGAGAAGAAATGAAGAGGATTAAAATAAGTTCGATAGGAGAAAATATGAGAGGAGAACGCAAGAAAAGTAGTTAGGAGAGGTGAGAATGGATAAGAAGAGGAATAGGATAAAGAGAAGCAGAATATGAGTAGAAAAAAGCAGAAAATGTGAGATGAGAACGCAAGAAAATTAGGTAGGAGAGGTGAAAATGGATAAGAAGAGGATAGGATAAAGGAAAGCAGAATAAAGCAAGTCAAAAAGCAGGATAAATCAAAGTGAAGGAAGGAAAATGTGTTGGATGGAGTGAGAGAAGGAACAACATACAAGATATTTGAAAAGAAAGCATGATAATTTATAATAAGAAAGTATGATGGTGGAGAAGGGGATGCAAGATAATCTATCATCAATTATTTAAATTTCTAACTGACTAATCACTAACAACTAGACCTGAGTGAACGTGAAGAAGAAGAACAACAACAACAACAAAAAAAGGAACAACGGGAAAACCCCAGAAGATAAGAGAATAGAGAGTGAAGCATTGTTATAATATTTAAGTGGAATATAAAAATACTGGATAGAAGGACAGAATAATAGGAAAGGAGAGGGAAATAACTTACAAGAAAAATAAAAAGGAATTGAATGCAAACATAGCTTGCTTGGATAATAAAGATATTCTACAATATGGAATACGTCCTGCAATAGCATATTCCATACTGTCCAATGGAAAAAGGTAATCTACAGCAGTATTATACAAAATACTCAATAAAGGAATTACAAGATACTAAAAAAATTGGTGAAGAAAGTTTGTAGAAGACAATCAACTTAAACAAAATTAGATATGCTCAGATATGTTTTCTTTGTCCGAGCTAAACAATATTCTTAGATGGGTTAAACTCGTGGTGGGATAGGGTGAAGTGAAAAATGCTATGAAAATACAGTAATGACAGGAATAACAGGGAGGGGTTCCCCATTGAATGGCAGGGATCAGCATTGACTCGTTCCAGTTCGAGACCCGACTATCGTATAAAACTCGGTATTCGAGCAATTGCAATGCACTCTGCCACTAGGTTCTACAGTAGATATATAGTTCGTAGTAAAGCATATACTTAGTCTATGGTTCTACCTCAGAGCTGGAATAGAACGTAATGTGTGCATCTCTTCAATTGACATAGAACTGCTCCCTGTGTTGCTCCATTTAACGCGTATAGTATTCATCCAGCGTCACTAAAGGACGCGACGTTTTAAACGCGAGATTACAATCTACTCAAGGTCTCAACGATCTCCATCTACCGCAACTAGTCTTGGCCAGTGCTTGGTTCGAAATTGCATTCGAAAATGCAAATAAAGGTACCATTCCTGCTGTCCAACTCTAGCTGTGTGTCTTGAGCCGTCACAAATCTGGACTTTCAAATGTAAATAATCATTCCACTATATGATATACAACGTTATAACATGTGCAACTAGAGCTGCGAAGCTGAAGCCGTCGCTTAGGAAGTTAGGAATGTTACCTCAAGACAGCTCCATAGTAGACAAAAATTAATTTTCTGTAGGCCTATTATTGCTCAAAATGAATGATGGACTAATTGAAGAGCTCAATCACAACCCACTATTCCAACTATCCCATGGATGTATTATGGAAATTATACTTCCTGGATTTTTCCACATTGAAGTAAAACTTCAAGTATCAATGTTGAGAATGCAGACAACTTATTGCGTGCAATATAATATGAGGAACAACTTCATTTCTAGGTTGTGGAGGCTGACAGAGTATCAAATACTGATGAATTCGTCAATATGAATAGAATAATTGAGAGAAATGTTTCCTTTATCTCAGGTCTACTTTATTACTGTTTTAAATGTTAATCACAGAACCCTTTTTCAATTATTTTTGTTCATGCATAACATGTTTCGACTATGAAAATGGCTATTGATAGTCGTAACATGTTATGCATGAATAAAAATGATTTAAAAAGGGTACTGTGATCAATATTTAAAACAATTTGGAATAATGTACATATAGGATTTCATAAAATAAGAATCGAGGTGTATTTTTACGTATAGTGCTTTTTTGACAAATTAAAAGGGTACTTGGATCCTTATTTAATAATAATTGCATCAGTGGTAGCCCCAAATAACAAAATTAATGTAGGCTAGACAATGTGGGATGAAACAATGAAGATAAATTATGATTCCAACATGAATGGTTTCAATTATCGAGGGAAGTTATGTAGACATGAGACAATTTTGTTCCAAGGGCTGATAGTAGAACTCATTGTATTGTATAATTGAATCCACGGATGCTGAAATAGATTGTATATGTTGTATTCTTGCTAGTTGTATTAGCGTTGGTTGTAAAAGGTAATCGAGGTTTAACATTCTACAGTCATTCCTTTCTAAAAGCTTATAGTGATAAAATGTATTAAATGTCTGAATAAGCATTCTCATTCCGGTAATCATTGAAAATGAGAATTCTGTGTACTGACTGAAGTACGAGACTATTCAATTCTAAAAGTTTTTGATGATACAGTAGATGTGAATCGTTGTACTAGTACATATCCTGTACTTTATAAAATGAGGCAAGCAAATCCATGTAGTTTTTGGTGCATGGAATCGCTCAATTTGTCAGGATTGTAAAAGGGAATTAGACTAGAAGTATTCTAGTCAGTCCAAGCAAAGAAGACATTCTTGCAAGATGAGTAAATGACTCCAGCTTGGTCAATGTTGATTCAAAAATTGAAAATTTGGTCTCGAATTGTAGATTGAAATGATTCCTTCAATTCAAAACCAAATTTATAATTTTTGAAGAAATATTGACCGAGCTAGAGTCATTTTCCTATCTTGCCGGAATGCCTTCTTCGCTTGGACAGACTATAGATGTGGAACCAGTGAATCCGAGTCGCTTTTGGTGCGAGTATTCATTAGTTGGCTGAATTTGTCTGGATTTTGGAAGGTAACGAGAATAATTCTGTTCACATCACTAAACTTATTATGGCTAATTGAGTCAAATTGCTGGTGACGTGGAGTTTCTCTCTCGTAGTTTGTGAGTGACAAAGGCTACAGAAACAATGAAACTTCGACACAATTTCTGAAAATGTTTGTGCCAGCATATCATCAGTGATCACTCCACTTAATTCGAGAACCATGAGAGACAAAGTAGAGTTCTAATGATAACTTGTATGCTTTGTGGGGATGAACATTGCGATTTGCCAAATTGAAATGTAGTAGCATGTTTCATAATCTCTATCAAACAATTTATAACTTTTGGTAGCCATCGGAAACTATTAATTGGAAATGAATCATGATAAATAATTAGAAGGTAGTTTTTACAATTCGCAATGGCAAACACCATCATAGTAAGGAATAATAATTATAATAATCTCACTTGTACATCGTTTTATTTCGTGCAATTTAAAACTAAATTATAGATTTTTATGAATTGTGAAATTGATTTCTATAGTACAGGAACAAATAAATAATATCTAAAAGATGTCATTCGTTTAGACAGTACAAAATAGTTCTCAATTTTTCAGTTCTTAATCTAGGAAAGATTGATTATCTTGAGTTTGAAGTCAATCATCAAGTCTAATAGATTACAGTGTTATGCTCATCGATATTATCATCACGAATCTCATTCAATTCAACTGTTTCGAAATGTTATACTATTTCTCTATTGTTCAGTATAATGATTATCAAAATCATAATATTTCTATTATAATTTTTTTATGGATTTCTTTCTTCGTTCTCATTAGCAAGCCAGATTTTAAATGAATAATTAAAATTTCCTGTAAGTATCCATCTCAATCATCTGTCAAGACTACCTTTCATCTTCTACTTATTTTCTCATCATCTTTTAAGTCATCATTATTAGTTCAATGATGGACTTAATATTGCGTTAGAAATACTGAGAGCTGTTCTTTCATGCATGTTTATCATTAGATAGATAAATGAAATAAAAATAAAACCTGATCCACTTTCGTTCATAAGCTGAGTAATGCTCAAAACTGAATAACATCCTACAAAATAGAAAGAAAATTCAGCCATGTTTTAAAGAGATTCAAATAGAGTGGCTATAGAGATTCATTCGTAGACTAGCTTTTCAGCAGAGACTTTTAAAAGATTGGGAAAATGTAAATAGCGAGTTCAACAACACGAAACCCGTCCTATTCCCTCAGGAATAAGTCGAGAATAAGAGTCCCGCAGAGTTTTGTACAAGTGATGCATATTAAATGTAACCAAACAGGAACGTAATCCGAGATAAAGTGGTCCAATGTAAGTTGAACTGAGACAAACATCCACCAATCTGTTGCTTATTTCAGTTGAAGATTGTAAATAAATGTGGATAATTCTATTTTATTACTAGGGAATATGCAAAGAAAAGGAAATTCAATTATTGTAATTGAATTTGGATTAGGGATTTGATGCTTTTTGAGGTGTTTTTGACTTTCAGGAGCAGTTTGTAGAGAATTGTGAGTGATTCTAATGTGAAAATTTAAGTAAAAATCTAACATTTTAATTCAATTATTGTGATGGAATTGGTTGTGAAATTCAGAGGTTTGGTGATATTTATTGGTGTTTCTGACACCAAATTCAGAAGACCTTTTCCGAAATTTTAATCAATATGGATGAAATCAATAACTCCCATCATGGGAAATTGTGGTTAGGTGGAACTTATAAATTTAAATGTAAACTAGGTAATAATAGAATGTAGAGCTTATTTTAACTTGGATACTACTATTTGCGGAAGTTCAGACTGCGGAAGTTCAGAGTGCGGAGAGATTCTCTAAGAAATCACTGGCGGCTCGTACCCACAAATAGGTGGAGTTTCCGTATCTTCTACTGTACATCACTTCAACTGTTTCGTGGGCACGAGCCGTCAGTGTAAAATAACTACGTGATAAGAATATTTCTGCATAAACTAGTGAAAAATGCTCTATTTTTGTTGATTAGTTGTAGAAATGATATTGTGGTTATTATCCATGTTGAATGAAATGGCAAGATGTTGACAAACCACAGATTTCTGTCTTCTCAGTATTTCAAATCACAGATTTCTGTGGTTTGACAATATGAATTAGATTTTTGGATAGACATATAACCTACATCTTAAACCTTCATCCTTTGCTTAAAATACTTGGAAACCAAGTCGCAATTGTAAAGAAAGAATAAAGAATAAATTGTATTTTTATCTAGAAATGCTCCACCTGAAGGCTGAGTAACTAACAGTAAAACCTATGACAGTGCGAAACTATTTTTGACACAAATTTATTACTATTGATACTACAGTATTTCATTCTGCAATATATTTTTGAAATATATTCAGTTACTAAAGATACATCAAAGAATTTTTCTAGTCCAAGACAGATTGGAAAGGAGCAATTTCTTATCAGGTCATTATTAATCAATAGGAATGGTTTGAATTATAGAATTTTGAACTAATTTCCATTCTCAACCACAAAAGGATGTCAGATAGTATGGGTAGGTACTTTAGGGTACTATGCTAAAAAGCATAGTACCGTGTGGTGCAT
Organism: Sogatella furcifera; assembly: GCA_017141385.1. Taxonomy (NCBI): domain Eukaryota; kingdom Metazoa; phylum Arthropoda; class Insecta; order Hemiptera; family Delphacidae; genus Sogatella; species Sogatella furcifera. Next base: position 7,672,153 of record CM029549.1, read on the forward strand.
ATTATTATAGACCAATATGCACCATATTATTAGACTAGTATGTGACTTTTATTATACTATTATTAGACTTTTATATTATACTATTATTAGACTATTATAAAACTATTAATTATAGACTAGCCTATTATTATAGACTCGTACATGGACTAGATCTGCTATATCTACAATATTGTGTAGCTGTAGAGCATAGTATAAAGCATTTTTTTATTAGTATGGTGTACTTAAAAGCGTACTTTCAGAAGCAGTACTTTTTATTTATAGCTTCAGAAGAATCTTTAGACAATTTTTAGAGCAGAAAGAATACATTTGAAAGAAACCCGTGAAGGATTGAGTGAGACATTGTCCGGGAAGAAACGAAGTGGTCCATGTTCTACGGTGTTAGACGTGATTCGCTTTCGAGTCCAGCTAGTTTCAAAAAAAAGAGTAGCGAAAAAGAAAAACGTAGGGTTGCTTTCTCACGTGGAAAACATGTTGAAACAGAGTTGTAGATGGTCTTACATCCTCATCGATTCTTGAAGCTGGTGTGCTAGATAAACAACTTTTTCTTTTTCACCTATTTCCTTTTCTCTTCTTCTTCTTCTTCTTCTTCTTCTTCTTCTTCTTCTTCTTCTTCTCCTTCTTCTTCTCCTTTCTCCTCTTTTCTGCTACATTTTCCTGGAGAAAACTTCGAATTGTAGGTTGGAGCTCACTGGCTATTTGCAGTGAGGTGATGAAATTGCCAGCAGTATACAACTGTTTCTGTACTTTCAGTGATGGATCGGAAATGAAGTATCGATAGATGGAGAAAGAGGAGGAATGTAGAAGAACAACAGAAAGTGAGAGAGAAAAAAGGAGAGGGAGAAACTTATGAAGATAAGAAAGGACTGAAAGGGTGAGAGAAAAATTTAAAGAAAGATTAGAAAGGAGACTGGGAGAGAAAGACGTAGTACAAGAAGAAGAATGTTGTAGAAACGTTTACAAGAGAAATGTGATCAGGAATCAGAGAAGGTAGAGAAAGATGTAGTGTAGGAATAAGGATGTAAGAGAGACACTTGAACAGAAAGGGAGAAAGTAGAGAGAGGAATAAAGGAGAAGAAGATAACTGGAAAAGAAAACTACCAGTCATCCAGTTATGAGAAGAAGAACAACAACGTATTAAAAGAAGAAAGATGTGGAAGAGAAACAAAAACGTGGAAGAAGGGAGGGAAATGAGAAAAAGAAGAGTGTAAGGGGTGTGTAAAGGGGTGAGGGAGAAAGTGGAAGATGATGGGAAAAGAGAATGAAGTGGAGCATAAAAAGGAAATTTCAATGAAGAAGAACAAGAAAAATGAAGAAATAAGAAGAAGAAGAAGAAGAAAAGAAGAAGAAAAGAGAAGAAGAAGAAGAAGAAGAAGAGAAGAAGAAGAAGAAGGAAAAGAAGAAGAGGAGAAGAAGAAGAAGGAAAAGAAGAAGAAAGAAGAAGAAGAAGAAGAAGAAGAAGAAGAAGAAGAAGAAGAAGAAGAAGAAGGGAAAGAAGAAGAAGAAGAAGAAGAAGAAGAAGAAGAAGAAGAAGAAGAAGAAGAAGAAGAAGAAGAAGAAGAAGAAGAAGAAGAAGAAGAAGAAGAAGAAGAAGAAGAAGAAGAAGAAGAAGAAGAAGAAGGAGAAAAAGAAGAAGAAAAAGAAGGAGAAGAAGCAGAAGAAGAAGCAGAAGAAGAAGTAGATGAATAAAAGAAGAACAATAGGGATAAAGAGAATGAAATAGGGATGAAAAGAATAAGTTGAAGAGAGAAGAAGACAACGATTTAAGATGAGAAGTGCACCCAAGCGGATAGTTTCGTGTGATGAGTGAAGCTGAAAGCTGATGAAACGAATAGAATGATTTCAGTTGGTAGCTGATGTTGTAAACTTCGATAGTTCGTTCAATCGTCCTTTCGCGCTCTTGCAACCCTCTATCCAAGTTACTTGTTAAGCTCTTACAAAGTACGCTACAACTGAGCTCATTGCTGATAGAAAATATTCTAATGGAATTTGTTTCTGAAACGAAATATGGTACCCTATAAATTCAACTATATTTAATACGAAATATCTGTTTAAACATAATCTTACAAAATCTTTTCCCATCCGAAATATGAGTTGCCTTTTACAATAATTTTCTTTACGTCCTTCAGTGAATTAACTCAATTAATATGAATAGATTCTTATACTATCAATTCTGATTGATTTTCTAATTGTTTGAATATGGTAGTATTGGTAGGTATCCGTATCCAAAGTATTGGCCTACTAATAAGCCAAAAACTTTAGTTACCTGTAAAGTGTTAAACTCGACTTGAATTCATCCATCACAAAATTACGTTATTTAATTGGAACAAGTGGTATTGTTAGCAGGGCCCTCGCGTGGGGTGTGCGGAGTATGCGACCGCACAAGGCGCCACGGCCGAGGAGGCGTCGCGGCGACTGATGCAAAACGGGAATTTTAAAAATTTCAATTGGGCTATTAGAATAACTTTCTCCCTAGTTGATAAAAAACTTATTTTACCAAAAACGTGATCCACAAGAAATTATTTCCATTGCATAAACTCATTCATAATAATGAATTGATCAATTGAAAAACCACAATCAATGTATGAAGCAAGGTAATTAAATATACGCCCCTCTCAAATTTAATTCTATTGTTGGCTGACAACCGACTTATACTCTGTCGACAGTCGACCAATCACAAGCCAGTTTCCGATAAAAACTTCTCAATAATATTTGAAAAGAATAGCTTTTCAAACTTTTTTCTGGCATGAGGTCGGTATTAGATCATGAATAAATAATTTGAGGTCTATTTCATTATATTCATCGTATGAATAATAGAATTAATGAGTATAAGATGGGACTGCTATTGAAGTCTAGTACTGACTTAAGTTACACAAAGTAAAACTGAGTCTAGATTCTATAAATAAATTCTTCAAATACTAACTTGATAGAATCTTACCAGACTGAATACGTAAATGAATATTATATTAGCATAAGATCATTAACAGTAAATCAGCGTAGTTTTTCGTGTATGATACACCATCCATCTTTTTTTTCTAGCAGCCATTTTCTAGAACAGAACAGACGAAACACTGTCAACCAATAAGAAAAGAGCAGGCGGGGCATGAAGGCGTGTTCAAGTCAAATCTGAAACATCACCCATCAACTGTTGCCATCTACTGGTTGAATTTGGATACTTTTCTAACCGATGACATTTTGATCGTAGGCGGAGCTTGGAGGTGTGTCCAATGGAAGTCGAAGCAATTCACCCTATTGCTACTGCCATCTGCTGGCTGAATTCGGAACTATTGCGAATTTCATCCAAGAAAGTTGGATAGAGCAGTGAAAATGGCTGAAATCCTTAATTTGCTTGTTATTGAGTTTTCGATTTTTTGTTAAATTATCTTTATTTCCAATGAAATGAAATATTTATTATGATACCCAATATTTTTCTGTGCAAAAATTATTATTTCCTTCCTTATGTGCTTTCAAGCAAACCAATAAAATTTATTAATCAATAATAAAATTTTAATATTTCAATGATAAATTACGGAACATTAATTGTAATCTATAATCTATGAGTAGTTCTTTTTCTACAACAAATTAGAGCAGTAGCCAATGAAACTGGCGGGTGGCGAATGACTGTAGTTATTACTCAGCTCTGTCAAGGCAGTCGACGAGCGGTCTGCAAAAGCACATCGAGTTGAGTTTGGCCTCGGCTGAACTATTTTGCTCTCGTGGACCGCTTTCACACTGTCCTGACTAAGCTGAGCATGATAACAGGCAATCGCTTACAGCCAGTCCTGTGAGAGTTAACTATATACTTTCCTATTACTTATCAAATATCAACATAATTATAGGCTACTATCAAATACCAATCAAATACTTCTAATATTATAAAATACTATTCCTCCAGTATTCCTAGTACAGTAGAACGCCGATTAACCAAATTGCCAATTATCCGAATCGGTCTTAAGCTAAGTAATAAATTAAAAACCAGCGTTTACGACGTGATCGTAGCGTGGCGAGGCGATATGTTGTACTTACTGTAGTTTAGTGCAGTATTTGTTTTGCTTTCCATATTGATACCTTCAAACTGTACTTTTCAAATGTAATAAAGTTTATTCCGAGTTTAACACTTTTTTTCTAAATACAATTTAATGTCCAAGTATCCGAATTTTTGCTTATACGAATTGATGCCGGTCCCAATTAGTTCGGATAATTGGCGTTCTACTGTATACTAGTCCTCTAATACGAGTACTATTCCATAGAATTTTCCACCATACTTTCCTTTGGACCTTCAATCCCATTATGTTCCCTTATACTAGTATAACAACTTTGCTTCACAAAAGTTTTAATACGGTCACAATAAGGTCTCATACTAGCTGTACTGTTCGAGATTCATCTGGAAACTATTTTCACAAATGGACAGACTCTACTATGTGCTAGTAAGTTGGTTGTAGCTGCCCCTACCCAGCCAGACATTGTAGTTTACCAAGCAAAGAAGACATTCTTGCAAGTTGGGAAAATGACTCTAGCTCGGCAGATATTGGTTTAAATATTATAAATTTGGTCTCAAATTTTATGAAACATTTTAATCTACAATTTGAGACCAAATTATTATTTTTCGATAAATATTGATCGAGTTGAAGTCATTTTTCCATCTTGTCAGAATGTCTCCTTTTCTTGTGCAGGCTACTATAGTTCGCTTCGAATAGTTCTAGAACAGTGCTAGACCCCAATGACTGTGTTTACTTTACAGAATTGCTCCAACTTGTAGTGAGCTCCTACTTCATTCCATCTCTTTAATCAGGTTTCTCTGTCTACCCAACAATACTTCCAATCCTGTCAAACTCTGCTTTCTCTGTCTAACTTCCACTACTTCTATTTCTATCCCTCTCACTTCTTCCATCATTTTCTCCCTCTCCTATTTCCATCCTTTTTCATCCACATTTCCTTCTCACTCCTTCCTTCTCTACGATTTTTCTCTCTCTCTCCTTCATATTTCCATCCTTTCCAAACCACATATCCTTCTATTCTTCCTTCTCTACAATCATTCTCCTCACTTTTCTTTATAAGTATTTCCATCCTTTTTCATCTACATTCCCTTCTCACTCCTTTCTTCTCTACAATCATTTTTCTCACTCTCCTTTATATTTCTGTCCTTTCCAGCCACATGCTACTGCTTTCTTCCATCGTATTTACATTGCATGAATAACTAAGATGCATTCTAGGGTGCATTACGCTCTAGTTGTTGCTATAGTTTGTCCAATCAAAAAAGACTTTCTGGCAAGATGAAAAAATGGCACCAGCTCGGTCAATATTGGTTCAAAAATTATAAATTTGATCTCAAATTGTAGGAAACATTCTGCTCTACAATGTGAGACCTAGTTGTATAATTTTTGAACCAATATTGATCGAGCTGTAGGAATTTCACCATCTTGCCAGAATGTCTTCGTTGCTTGGACAGACTGTAGCTTTCCTCGCTTGCTTCAGACTTTCCAAAGTGGTATTTGTCCACTATGGTGGTGCAGTACTAACACCAAATGCTCCACTATAACTATATATAGTGATGAAACCTTGTATGATACCTACTAAACTATAACTATAGTTGTAACATTAACACTGAAGTTGTGGTGGTAATCGCGTGTACTAATTCCATCAAGCTGAGTGCTTGTAGGGTGGCTTAATTGCGTTGTTTTATATTCAGAGATCAATCGTCCGACTCTTACAAGTGGCTAGTGCAGGTTATATTGTTAATTATGTCATTTGGAGCAATATTAAAGATACTTAATGAAATGTTTGAGAAAAACAAACTGATGTTGTCAATTCTACCATTCATAAAAAATAGAAAATATTCAGCCCCTAGGTCAGCCCTTTCTAGTAATTTAAATAATTAATTTCCAATTTCTAAATAAACGAACCATTCATTCAGTATTTTATTCCATTAAGGAACAATTCTACAACATCGACAACAACTTGGTTGAATTTTTCAAATTTTTGAGATTCAGATTGATTTATCAAGTAGTTTTAAACTTGTCAAATGTTCAACTTTTGAGTACTTTTACTAGATTGGATTCATTTTTCTAGCTCAAGATTCTCATAGGCTACTTTCAATTTTCAAGAATACTAAAGAATATTTTTCATTAACATTAGCCTTTGGCAGATTAACTGTATGTTCTGTTGGTTTATAAATTGGAGATTAATCATATAAATTACTGGAAATGGATGACCTAGATCCTGAATATTTTCTATTTTTATTAATAAGTGAATCTATATCCTTAAAAAAATACAATATGTTTCATTTAAATTCAGTTATATAAGTTACAGATTATAAAATTTAGTTTTTTTCTTCGGAAATTAACCTACTCAACTCTGGAAAACCTATGTGCTAGAGTAGGTGGTAATTATGACAAACAGGAAGATGAGAAGATCTCTCAATAAACAAAGAAGAGTTAGAAGAGAATAATGCCCGGGTTTTCCAAGCACACTCAAATTTGAGGGACCCTCAAGTTTACTACACTTTACTACATTTCCTATACTTATCATAGAAAATGTCAGCTGTTCATCAAAATGTGAGGGTCCCTCAACTTTGAGTGTGCTTGGAAAAACCCGGCATTAGTCTTTTCAATTAGATTCAACCCAATTGGGAGCTACGAAAGGTAGGCTTGAACTTGAAAACGCTTGAGATCTTGAACTTGTAGGCCAATAGGGTGCAGACCAATAATGTACTGTATATGCCTTGATGCGGAAAACAAAATAATGAATAAGCAGTATATTTTTACCGATTGTAGCAATCTACAGAATTCATTCATTCAAACTGTTATTACTCGAAATGTTTTTATTCTACAGATTCAAAAATTCGAGGATAAAAGGAACGATTCGATTGAAATCCATCAAACCTATCACTATTTTCAATCAATTAAACCAGAGTTTGGTTATTTTGATCTAAACTGATAATAATATTATGTACTACTAACTCTAAACTGATGTACTCAACTCCATCTCTAAACAAATTGGAACTACAGAAATCCAAAAATCAGAAGTAGGTATTTTGATAAATTTTCCAAAATTGTGGTAATATGACATTCTTTTCCAACTCCAATTCTAGACAATAATTAAAATTCCAGCAATCCCTGGAATAGTTTGATAAAATTGTCCAAATTGTGGAATAATTTCACAATTATTATAACATCCCTATATTGAACAAACTGATCAAGTGGAAGTATGCCTAAAGTTATTTAGGGATAACAAAATCTCCCCATATTCAAAGTATGTGCAAAATCAACTTAGTACCGTAGCTAAACCACTGCATGGAAAACTGATTGTGGTTTAATTTCATACCCGAGCTTGCCTGTAAACCGCAAGTGATGATGATGCCTAAGTAAATATAGGCCCATAGTAGATATAGTTGGGTGAATAATACAGCCTTGATATTTTGTATAGTGTTGGTGTGATAGATATATTTCACTGGAGTTTGTTTGTTTATGAGGGCAAAGCCCACATGAGCTCATAGGCTTGTACGTGGGTAATGAAATGGATGATAGATGACGACTACTTTTTTTTAGGTAGTCGGGACCGACGGCTTATCGTCTCCTCCGAAAGACGGGGTGGTCGTATCTATGTGATTGTGCTGTGGTCAAAAATTTTTCTCCGCTTGGGATTTGAACCAGGGCCACCTGGTTATCGGACCGGCGCTTTATCACTCCTCCAACGAGCCACGCAAATGGGATTAATTTTTACAACGAGTAATTTTTTGGGATTTATAATTTATCATCCCATAACTTCAACCTTATATCTTATAACTTCATACCTATATCTATATCTATTATTTATTTATTTCATTGAAAAAATACAATAAAGGGAAATTGAAAACAGGCGTTAGCCCAAAACTTCTATTCCGATTTTGATCCAAATTCAGGTTATGTTCTTTTTCAATACCGTACTTACTTAACAAAATTTTCACTCAGAAAAAATATTACAGAGAATTTTTAATTTGGAATGTTTACACAAAAAATGACTATACAAAATTAACTTGAATTATCATTTTAAAACTTGAAAAATAATTAAAACCATGAAAAATTTGGAGCCACAATAGAATCTATAACTAATGCCGCCACGTTTACACCGGAGTTAATAACACAATTGCTAATAACTTTTGTGATTAACTTATATGGAAGTATATATTATATACGTTTCCCGTTTCTGGAGAATTGTTGCATTATACTCTCCATTCAGAGTGTAACTGCATGTTATTCAGAGGTGTTCTGCATCCTCACTTGGTTGTGAAGACTAGCTTATGGTTGAGAGGATCGAGGTGCTAACCAAACGTTACCTCTATCCTGGTTGATGATTATTCGCCTGCTGTATTTTCTCTCCTGGCTGGGAAGGCATTCTGGCATGGTGGGGGGTGGCTTAGGCTCGGTCGGTGTTGGTTCGGGGGCTGTGGATTCTTTTGAGAATTTATGGCTTTTGGGCAGGTATTGGCCGGAATGGAGTCGTTCCCCGTTTTGCCGGAGTGTCTTCTTTGCTTGGATGGACTGTATTGTTTGGTGAATATGAAACTGGCAACCAGCTGGTAGGCCTAGGCCCTTCATAGGGCTGTTGCGCCATTGACAAACAAACAATATATTATATAAAAGTTATTAACAATTATGTTATCAATTACGGCGTGAACGTGGCTTACAAGCATATTACAGCTAATTATCTACATCTACCACTACTACTCACATCATTTTGTGTTCTTATTTGCATCATATAAATGATTCAATAAAAAGGTGTCCAGAAGATCGGAGCCGAAGATTAGATTTAACGTGTTAAAAGGGCAATAAATGTGTCGATAGACCCCAAAATCATGAATAGAATGGTTCATGTAATGTAATACGATACATTCATTTCTGAATGAACTGAAGATTATTATCAGGTTTGGGAGGTGTGAAAGAATGTGTAAAGTTGGATACGGAAATTGTATTTTAAAAATGGAAACTGATCAACATCGTATACTCTGTCCAAGCAAAGAAGACCCTCTGGCAAGATAAGAAAATGACTCCAGCTCGGTCAATATTGGTTCAAAAATTTATGATTTGATCTTGATAGTAGGAAACATTCTGATCAACAAATTGAGACCAAATCAATATTGACCGAGCTGGAGTCATTATCTCATCTTGCCAGAGGGTCTTCTTTGCTTGGACAGAAAATAGTTTGGCAGACGCCAATGAAACTGGCGGTTGGGAAATGTCTCTTATTGATGCACAGCTCTGTCAAGACAGTCAGCAAGCGGTCTGCAAATGCTGAACGTTCTAGCTGAAGTCGCTCTCGACATGATAGGATCTGACAGACAACTATCAGACTCTCCTGACAGAGCTGAGAATTAATAACAGAAATTCTCCAACCGCCAGTTTTATTTACTTCTGCTATAGTGATAATATCTATTATTTTATCTATTTATTCTGTTGATGAATAATTACAATAAAGGGTTAAAACACAGACAACAAAGTCCAAAACGTTTTTTCCCAAATTTCGATACATAATTATTTAAAAAGAGGTTATGTTTACAAGATTATCAACACTATCAGCACAATTCACAAATTTCCACTGTCAAAAATTGAAAACTATCGTTCAGAATGGAGGTTGGAGGTTGATTTAAAGATAAGATACTAACAATAGGAGACTGCCATCTGTTCTAAAACTAATAAACTGACAAAATTATTGTCCAAGCAAAGAAGACCCTCTGGCAAGATGGGAGAATGACTCCAGCTTGGTCAATATTTGTTCAAAATGTCGTCTTAATAGTGGAACAAATTGTTTCCCACAATTTGAGATCAAATTGATAATTTTTGAATCAATACTGACCGAGCTTGAGTCATTTTTCCATCTTGCCAGAGGGTCTTCTTTGCTCGGACAGACTATACCACTGATACTTATCAAGTGATTGTCTCAAGTTTATACCTTTGGGTTCGAGTCAAAAGGTCCTGAGGTCTTTGGACCTTGAGGGTTTTTCTTGTTTGAGATTCGAAAATCTTTAAACTAAGTACCTAAAACTAAGTAAATCTAAATCTAAGTACCTAAATCTTTAAACTAAGTAATCTACTAAACTAAAATTGTCACTTCTGATAAGAACTAGTTCTGCTCCCTATCACAGTTTATCAGTTTATATATACTACAGAATATTATTTACTCGTAGCCTATATACAGAGTGTTTTAGGAGGAATGTGCAATACGTTCAAGGCTAATTCCATACACCAAGTAGAATAAAAAGTTCTACCCACAAAAACGCTTTGTTACCGAAATAACGATGACAAATAATTTAAATGAATTTTTTTTTCAATCGCTTAGAAGGCTTTATCCAGGTTCTAGAATTATCAATTCCCATGGAAAATTAGAATGGAGGAATTTGAAACAATCAGCTAGAAATAAGTAACTTTAAAATATATATATAACTCTAAATAATAAGTAACTAAAAATTATTGGGTAAATAATCTAGAAAACACAATTATTCAACAATTGGGAGTTATATAAGTTAGTAATATACATTTACTTTGACTTCATAAAGTTATTGAGATCCACCCTTCATAACTTTAACTCGCACGGCCTATAGCCTATATATAGCCTATAGCGCACTGTAGCCTATATACAGGGTGTTCCAGGAGGAATGTGCAATACTTCTCAGGCTGATTCCTTACACCAAGTAGACAAAAAAGTTCCATGGGACCAACCCCCAAAAACGTTACTGAGATAACAATGGCGGAAAATTGAGACTTTTCAAAATATATTAATTTTTTCAAATTTTCTAGAGGCTTTAATGAGGTTCTAAAATAATCAAATCAATACCAAAAAATCAGCGACATACCACAAAAAAAGGTTACTCCCATTGGCACCCAGACTATACGTCCGATTTCATGCCGTACCTATAAATTTTACTATAGATTAAATGGAAACACATGATGTGTTTCAATGCACATCACATTTTTGTGAAGCTTCATTCAATCTAATGAAATTTATAAGTACGACAAGAAACCGTACTTCCAAATTTCGTGGTGTGTGAAACCTGGGGAAGGCCTCTCTTATGGTCGCATTATACAGCCTTTAGTTCAATAAGTAGTTTGAAATATAATTATCATTCTAGTTCGAGAGAGAACTTCATTGGGATTAATTATTTTGTTATTCAACATTTCAAAATTAATCATAAACCTGAACAAAGGTTAACAACTAAACTCTGTATACTTCATTAAAACTGTTAACAAGATTTTCACCATTTTCAATGTTTGGAGCTTCCATTTTAGTACTGTAAGAGTTGTGTTTGAATGCATCAAGCATAGAGTAAACCCAATTAAATGTTTCGCCTGTAGGTATGTCTTTGTAGCTCGCTGAAGGTTCAAGTCGCTGTATTCAGCTTCAAGATTAACTACTGAACTTTGTGAATATGATATAAAGCCAATGGCGTGGGTTTGATACGCCAAATAGGAGAAATATGAGAATAGGATAGGAGAACTGTGCGTGTATAATTATGAAAGTCCTTAATTATTCATCAAAACATATTCATTTGCATTGCTAGCTTCCCAACGGTGTAATAAGATGATCCTAATTAGGAAACTTAATGCTGATCAAATTACACGTTCTTATCTACGACGTTACTTCAGAACAGCGAACTTGATTTGGCCTGGAGGAAAATGTTTCTGTTCTTTCACTTTTCTGGATTGTTGATGTCTTCCAAGAAATAGTACATGCTAAGCCAAGTTTTATTTTCGATTGAAGTGGTTTGTATAGAAGAATAAATAAAATGAAGTCCCATTCTTCCACTGCTTTGTCAACACCTTTTTTCTGAAGGTGATGCCCACATGTGCTTTTAAGCATGTGCGTGAGTAATTCAGATTCAATCATTTTATTCATGTACATTATAGATAATACAGTTTATCGGTTCAAATCCTGTGCTATGATGATATAAACTGAGACTAAATACACAGTTTGCATGAGTCAAGTTAATAATTATAACCAATAAAAACTTGTAAAATGATTTAGATATGGGATTTAGTAAGCATTATAAATTTGCGTTGTATCTTCGTGAAATGGTAGAGTTTATACATATAAATGTCCATTCTTGGAGAGGGATGTTTTTGAATATCCAAAACACCCGAAAGCACCTGAAAGTTGACAACATTCAATCATGGTTTATGAGAGAGGTGATAGAGATGCTTTTTAGGCAGTAGGAACCGACGGCTTATCGTTTCCTCCAAAAGATATTTAGTTTGGACAATGTAATCTTAGGCAGGGCCCGTGCGTGAGGTGTGCGGAGTGTGCGACCGCACAGGGCACTAAAAATCCAATTGGGCTATTAGAATAATTATTTCACTATTTGATGAAAAACTTATTTTACCAACAACTTGAAACCACAAGAAATTATTTTCTCTGTATAAACTCCTTCATCATAATGAATTGATCAATTGAAAAACCACGATCAATCTATAAAGCGAGCCAAGAAACGGCCTTCTTAAATTTAATTCTATTGTTGGCTGAAAACCACCTTACACTCTGTCGACCAATAACAAGCCAGTTTCCGATAAAAACTTCTCCCTAATATTTTTACCGAATTGTTTTAGTTTTTCAAACTTTTTTTCTGGCAATAGGCCGGTATTAGATATGAATAGTTTGTTAAGAATATCAGATTTCATTCAATATAATGAATTTTCAGCTAAATTAAGTTCTATTTTGGAAATCAATTCAAGTTGTTTCGGTAGCTTTCTCGACCAAGATTAGATGACAAAGACTTCTCTAGCGTATAAAGCCTTCTCTAATGTATAACAATTTTTATTGAAAATATAGTCTGTTATGGATTGTCAGACAGAGACAGAAACTTTTTCATCCTTTCTTATTATCGATTGTGAATTTTTAGTCGGGCAGACGATTCTTTCTGCTTCTAGTCCAGGTCTCGTCAACAGCTTTCTTGTTGCATTGTTGCAAAAGTCTCTTCTAAATTTGAATTTCCATTCAGGATGTAATTCCGTTAGTTTTATTTGCTAAAATGTAAATAGTTTAAATTTAAATTTTATTTTAGTAGCCGAGTTTTTCTTTTTTAAAGATGATATTATAAGAGACCTCAGCAGTTTATTTTATTCTTGAGATGTGCAAATCCGCTTCAAAATGTAACTAAATTCTACTCCTTTTATTAACGTATTTTTCTTCTGTTTTGTAAAACCTCAATTATTATTCTTGAATTATTTATACAGTTTCTTTTGAGATCAGAAATTCATATTTGGTATTCTATGAATGATGTAAAGTAAACTTTGGAGTATTAAAACTTATCTATTACCTGATTTTAAATTAGTAAGGCTATTGTTCTAGTTATTTGAAGATTTGTATCAACTTAAATTTCTTAAAAGTATTATTAACGTCTTGATAGTATTCTGTATTGTATGTTTTTGACAGGATAGGTGAATTAATAATAGAGTAATATCCTAGTTTATATTTTTTCCTAATAGCGGTCCTTGAAATTGGAACATTGACTTGATTTCGGATGTTTTCATCTTTGTGGAGAGTTTGTTGGACACACCGGTCCATCATCACGGGGTCATCCAAATTACATCTTCATGGGGAAGGTGCGCCCCTGGTCTTTCAATCAATTTCATCGTATCATCGCAAACTGGTATAAATAAATATTAAGGTAAAAAGTGTTGGGCCCACACTATCTACGTACAAGGTATTTTCTGAATATGATTTTGTAAAGATTTTTTATTTGATTTTTTGGTTTTAATACATATGAATCTCGACTACTAATTATGGATTTCATTGTTTTCCTCCTGCTCCTTTTCAATCAGATGAGAGTTCAAAATTAATTAATAACTTTAAAATTTAACTTTACTGTTTTTTCTTGAGCAAACCTTCGATGTGTTTCAAAATGTCTATTTTATCTTTTTGTTTCACATGAAGCGTTTCAAGTTTGAGTTCTGTTTCATTATATAGAACTTATATTCATCGTATAGAAATAGAATTAATGAGGAAAAGATGGGAGTGCGGAATTTCATCTATTTCATACAGCATAAAACTATTGAGGTCTAATACTAGCCCAAGTTACACGATAAAAGTAAAACTGAGTTTTACTAAATTCTATAAATAAATTCTTCAAATACTAACTTGATAGAATGTAACCTGCCTGAATATATAAATAAATATTATATTAGCACAAAATCGTCAATAGTTAATCAGTGTAATTTTTTGTGTATAATGCACGATCCATCATTTTCTTGCTAGCAGCCATTTTCTAAGACAGATCTCACGAAACACTGTCAACCAATAAGAAAAAAGCAGGCGGGGTATGAAGGCGTGTCCAAGTCAAAACTGAAACACCACCTGTCAACTGCTGCCATCTACTGGTTGAATTTGGAATCTTTCCTGATCGATGTTTTCGGCCATTTTGATCGTAGGCTTGGAGGCGTGTTCCATAGAAGTCAAATCAAGTCACCCTATTGCTACTGCCATCTGCTGGCTGAATTCGGAATTATTTCGAATGTTATTCAAGAAAGTTAGGTAGAGAAAATGGCTGTAAATTTGTTTGTTATTGAGTTTCCGATTCTTTGTTAAAACAACTTTATTCCCAGTGAAATGAAATATCTATGATGATACCCAATATTTTTCTGTGAAATATTTATTATGACCTCCCTTAAGTGCTTTCCAACAAACTAATAAAATAAATTCATGAATAATAAAATTTTCAATATTTCAATGATACAGTATGATGCAATTAAGAAGAAGTTTTGGGCTAACGCCGGTTTTTTTGTTCCTTCAATTGCATTTTTTTAATGGAATAAATAAATAAATAAATGTGACAGTTTTGCTCAATGTAGATACCCTTTAGTTATTTTTCATTAATTTTTGTAGGCTTTCTCTTATTACGTATCCAATGAATAAAAATGCGAAACAAAACAACGTTGGGATACATTGAAATAAGCAAGGCTCATGCTCACGCTGTGAGCATCATGATTCGAGCTTTATTCGACAATCCTTTTTGCCACATCACATGTAACATTGGGATTTCTTATAAGAAAAATGTGTACATACAAGGCAGCTAGAATCATGTTAGTCTTTGAATATTTTAGATTGCATGATAATAAAGCTGTATTATTTCGTCTATTAGGCCTATGATATTTTTTGTTTTGTTCGTCAATGGCTCAACAACCCATGGAGGGACAATCCGTTCAAGCAAAAAAGACACCCCGGCAAGACGGGAAAACGACTCTATGCAAAACTAAGTATGATGAGAATGATGAAACCCACTATAAAAACCTTGAGAACCCTTCAAATACTGTATCTCAACTATGAGCGAAAGTTACATAGTTTTCAAGTGTTCTAGTGCAACAGCGTCTCGTACAAGATTCGAAAATGCCTCCAACCTGCACTGGCGGCTCTTACCCACGAAACAGGTGAAGTGCCCGTATCTTTTACTGTACAGCACTTCACCTGTTTCGTGGGTCACGAGCCGCCATTGCCAACATGAAACTTGAAGCTGGAAACAAAGTAGGAGTTTAGCACGCTCTATTGCCCGGCGAAATAAATCTTTAGTGTGAATTGCAGCACTTATTACTAAGACCCTTCAGCGGCACTTTTAGTTTCAGCACTAGTGTTTTAAGTGTAGCCTTTAAAAGCACTTGCTAACGCGCTGTGAAAGGCTTTGCGATGTAAACCTGTGATTGCTTCTCGGAGACTCGGCGCTAGTGACCTGGAATAGCGTCATTTGGCTTACAGCCATTTTATAAGGGTGGAAAAACGCTGGAAAATAGTGCATGGTAGACGGAGAGAACAATATGAGCTATCATGAGTCTTTGACGTCTTGTACTGTACTTTATTATTAATTTAGAGAAAAAACTACAATTGTAGGAAAAAAGGTCAATAAGGAAAAATGATATTGGGGAAATTATGATAAATGATAATATTAAGAGGTGAAAAGAGAGGGAAAGTAAATAAATAGGAGGAGAGAGGAAGAGAGTAGATAGAGTGAAGGTGAGAGAGGATGATAAGATGAAGATAAGGAGTGACGGAGAGTGAATATGAGAAGGAGAGTGATTGATTGATTTTTTATTTGATTTTATTTTATTTATTTGGAGAAAGAGTGTGCGAGAAAAAAGAACAGGTATAGAGAGCGAAAGAAAGAGAGAGAGTGACATTTGGCCGTGGATACAATATAATTCAAGATAAGACAAGAAGGGATAAATAAATGGCGCAATTTCACTCAGTGCCTTATCCTCCCGTGTTTTATATTGGATTGTGCGACCGGCAAAGACCGTATACAGTAATGGGGAAAATAACAAGGAAAAGACATCGACTTGGTAATCCTGTCTGGACCACTGGACGCTCTCCATCGTATTACTCTTCACCAATATTGAGCGCAGCTCAATAAATAAACCATTCCTTCTATTTGAATTTATATAGATATATTTCAAGCCAACCAATATATTATAGCTACTCAACTCAGTACCGAATTTATCAACCAATCCACTTTTCTATTGTCCACAGGTGGCTTTCATCATCATTCCAGAGCACCGATATTAGCCGGAAGTTTTATGATCATTATTTCTGGATTTAATAACATTTTTCTAGAATGCCAATAAATCTCTCGAGAGCTTATCAAATTAAGAGAATATTGGTATTTATTATCGTGTACAAAATAGATTTTAGGATCAATGAAATTAATCGTGCAATACACTTTGGAAATAGGAGAATAAAAAATATTAAATTTCAATAAGGGCAATGTTTACTTTAGGATAAGGTAATTAATATTTTATTCCACTAAAGGTAACAAACCAACGGTTTATACTAATAATAATAATAATGATAATCGTGTAACCTGGCTGGCTCAGGTCTGGTGTTAGAGTTTTCAGGTCTTCTGATCAATTCAGGTTTCCTGATCAATTTCAGGTTTCTAGGCAGCCGGGACTGTTTATGCTGAACAAATTTAACAATGCTTTTTAGAACAATAGATGAGCCAACTAAATGTTAATGTCATTTGTCATTATCACAATCAATAATTATAAGTTATCATTAAATCAGAACTGATTTAAAAGCTTAGATGATTGTAATCCCTAGGATTTGAGAGGTTCTGATAGCCTATCTGAAATAGCATATGAGAGCCTAGAGGGGGTACTGGAAGTTTTTTAATTATTTTCACGTCTGTTACGTGTTTGTTTCTTTGTCAATGGCTCAACAGCCCATGAAGGGCCTAGGCCTACCAGCTAGTTTTCAGTTTCGTATTCACTACACTTTAAACCAGAGGTGAATAATCATCATTTTGTTGAAACAATGTGAAGTTGTAACAGTTTGAAACAATGATCAATCCATATTGTACGATAAATCTCATAAAACACAACCATTTTTCGGAGCCTTGCGTTGAAACAAACTTGAAACCCCCTTGAAGGCCGATTGAAAGATTTTATTTGTCAAATAAACATATTGGATGCTAGGAATTAGATGTGAAGCCACTAAGTAGTCTACTGAGAATCGGGGATAAGCCAAAAACCACCCACCAGAATTTTCCTTATTAGTGAAAAATCCCTTCAAGTGAATCCTCGAGATGGAATTTCAATAACGCCTAGAATTTTTATCCAAGCTGAACGGTACCGTTGCATTCATTATTATTTAATATCTCTCGAATGCGATTCAGCTTTCCAGCTATCTGGTTCGCTAATACCCTCGTTTCTACCTCGGATTTGATATCCAATAAACTTTATCTGAGCTTCGTTTTATGCCGAGGATATATAAATATACTGCCCTGCAATCGGATATCTAAACACAAAGCAAAACTGAACGGAGAACGCCATAAATAATGTTATTGCTGGTAAATGGCATTTTTATTTCGATTCTGACTATTTTTCGCACAACTGCTGATCAAGTATTGTTCGTTTTTAGAGAAATCTGCTGCTCAAAACGATAAACTGGCTAAGGGTTTTCGATCACAGTTTTCCGTATTCTGGTTTGATGGAAATCAAATAGGTTTTCCATGATATGATTTTTCTGGATTTTTCCTCCAATAAATGGAAACAACAGGTTTATAATATGAACCCTACCTAAATTTCCCCATAAATTCAAAGCTATTAGGGTCAGGTATAAATAATTTCCTCTATTTTTCATTAGGCCGGTATTACAAGGTAATATTTCCATCATCGTAGTGGAAAGAGATGAGAATATGAATCCATATTATCTACATTTCTTTCCATAAAATATGATTAACTATGATAATAAGAAAATTATCGTGTAATATCGGCCTCAACTTATCATTAAAACGTGTCAATGGGAAAGTAGTTTGTGCGGAGTTTAAAATTTTTGCTACTTCCAATGGAGATAACAAGTTTAAAACATGAACCCTATCTAAATTTCTCTATAAATCCGAAGATATTAGAGTCGAGTAGAAATCTATTTGTCGAACTTATTGCTTCAACTTATCATTAAAAATTATCAATGAATAAATAGTTGTGCAGAGCTTATTAAAAGCTCTCAACCAAACTTTGTTGCATGTCTTGTTCAAAAATAGTTACATTAGTAATTTATTACGTAGCTGCTCTATTAGCGCCACGAAAATTCCAAGCAACTTAATAATAATTGGTAGAAAATTATTCCCGCTATATTTTCACGACTTCAACTTGATGAAAACCATCTCGTGATAATTGCTAGTTTTGGAGACTTATTTCTTTTGTACCGACACTAGAATTTATAATTGGAATTTGAGCTGGCACTCCGTGTAAATAAATTATTTAACGAATATTCTAATTAGCAACTAAGAAACTGTCATAATAATGGGCGTGTCAGTAAATTATAAACCCATCTGCTTGACAATGATTTATTTGTTAGCCAGCACAGTACAACAAATTATTATTAAATAGCATGTTCATTATCTACCTACTATCTGTGAGAAGAAACATCGAGAAGATCATTAGATTCAATTAATCTTCAACATAATGATGGTTAGTTTAGTAACACAATATGAGAGTGGGTTTCAATATAA
Organism: Sogatella furcifera; assembly: GCA_017141385.1. Lineage (NCBI taxonomy): Eukaryota > Metazoa > Arthropoda > Insecta > Hemiptera > Delphacidae > Sogatella > Sogatella furcifera. Next base: position 7,691,114 of record CM029549.1, read on the forward strand.
TTGATTATAATGCTCACTTTCATTGTGCTTGATAATTTTTGAAATTCACTAACGTCTCATTTTTCTTGAAGGCATAAAACGCTTACTATAGTCTGTCCAAGCAAAAAAGACCCTCTGGCAAGATGGGAAAATGACTCCAGCTTGGTCAATATTCGTTCAAGAAATATAAATGTGGTCTTAATAGTAGAACGAATTGTTTCCTACTTCAAATTGATGATTTTTTTAAACCAATATTGACCGAGCTTGATCATTTTCATATCTTGCCAGAGGGTCTTCTTTACTTGGACAGACTATAGCTACTGTCTATTCTGAATGTATTCTAAATACATGTATACATAATAATAAATACTGGTGAATATGAACATATTATTGTGCAATATCACGGAACCTCTTATAAGATACTTCAATTATTTTCAACGTTTCTGTTATAATTCAGTTTATTAGCTCATCTCGTATTCAATATTTTTCACTAATTCAAGATTATATACGGTGCAATATTTCTATATCTGTTCATTGTCCCTACAACAATTTTTCAAATTTCAAAAGGTTCATAAATAATCTTATTAAAAAACTGAATATAAACCAAATTTAACGCATACATACTTCCAAGGCACGTGTAATTGATTCATAATGTAAACAGGAGGAGCAGGATCAATCTCAGGATATTAAAGAATATTATTTATAATCTGTCCTAAGCGCATTTTGGTTTACACATTTAGCAGCTGGAATATGACATACACCATATCTTCCGTTCGAAGATTAAGTTTGAGTACTCTCTTCAAGTATAAAGCTTTAGCTTAGCTTCTGTATGAGGAAAGGTTGGGGCCATATGGCTGATATCATAAGAGAGAGAACTTCAGTGATATTAATCTTTCTGATTAATTCTTCTCCATTACGAGTATAAACGGACTCGTTGTTATAAATAACATGGCAATCCCTTTTATAGATTTTACCGGCTTAAGAGCGAGCTGTTGAGTGAGCTGGTCTTAAACTTCTGACGTTCTCTTTGAGTTGTTGGAAATTATTACAATTTAGATTTGAAATATGGTGCACTAAGCACTTGGTTGTGGACAGGTTGCTATTGAAAAATTACGCTTCCAAAATAATATACTGAGCTGAATTATATTGAGTACACAAACGTGTTTCAACGCAGTAATATATTAAAAAAGCACGTGTTTGTAGAAAACCGAGTTATTTACTATTTAGCACTCACTACTTAATCAAATAGACAGAGGTTTCTACTCTAGCCTACTTAACCTTTTTTAGCCTGAGTTCAGTTGGTAGCTTCGAGAAAATTACTATCAATCAATTTTATTAAGCATTAATTACACTGTGTGGTATTAATAATATGTAGGGTCCTTCCAAACCTATATTAAGTTGAACTATATTAAGTCCAAACCTATATTAAGGGGAATAATATATTATAACTATATAATAAGTTATATCCAAACCTTCCTATTTGGAAGGATTGGTGAGGTACTAATCAAGATGAATTAGATACACGTGCTCCATCCTCATTTAAACTAAGTTTAAGTAAACGCTGTACAAGGTGAAAGTGTATTGTGGTTCAAATTGTGAATTTATACAGTTTCAATTATGTTGAAGTTCTTCAGTTAAGCTATGGATATTGAGATTAACAAATCAGATTCCAAAAAATCGTCAGAATAAAATGAAAATTACTGATGTTATCAATTCTACCGCTATAATATTATGGGGCGATTCTTCAACATTGTCAACGGCTCAGTCGCATTTTCAAATAGATGGTTCGTATGGGGATATACTCAAGTTTATCGCATCCTTCCGAAATTTATATTATCTATACTCTCTAGAGAGTTCTATCCAGCATACTGAGGAAGAATCACAGTAGTTCTATTCGTTAATCTGTAGTCTACATTAATTATTATTCTATTTCCATTATGAAGAATATTATGTTTATCCGTTGTTGCATACTATAACTCTCTATGGCACTCTTGTAATATTGTAGCTTATATCACTCATGTAATTGTAGGTATAATCATTAGTACGAAATATTTTTGTTCACACTCAATGCTCCGATGTTTTCTGTAATCTTTCGTACAAAATATACACCAAAATATTTTTCATAATCTCATCTTCAAGTGCTCAAAATTCAAGACTTTCGAAAAAGTACAAAGGCTTCCTCAATGTCAAACTAGCGTTGCAAAAAAACTCGAACCCCGGAGAGATAATGAATATCCCGCACATCTTCGAAATATTCCTCCTCGGAGAAATGCTGCTCGCTTCTGCTGCTCTTGCCGATCAGTGAGCGAATAACTCAAGTGAAATAAATTCATTGGGTCGGTCCGAATGCGGCAGCAGCAACCAATTGCATTGACACGTCACAGTGATGGACACGGGGTGGGTGGGGTTTAAGGGGTAGTTGGGGGGGGGGGTGTTGAGCCAATTTGAATGTGTCCAATTGTAGAGGGGGGTTGGTTAAGAGGGGGGGGGGTGTTCTGTCGCGTTCCACCAATTTGACCCAGCCATGCAAATGATCGACGCTTGCCTACAATTCAATTTCGTGAACATCTGGAACGTCCTTGCGAACCACCCCCCTCCCTCCCCTCGCCCCTTGAACTACTTTGGACCCTTCGTGCGATAAGACGCGGAAGGACTTCGGGAAAGGGATTGAGAGCGAGAGGGAGTTGTCCCTTCTTACAAGAAGAGTGAGAGTATCGTCCCTGCAAGGGCAAGGAAGAAGTGGGATGGTGGGGGGTGTAATAGGGGGGGCCGGGCCGTCACTAGTGCAGATCGATACCAGACGGCGGGGACTGCCGTCACGATTTCCATTTCATGCCACACCACCACAGTCTGGTCGAGCAGAGAAGACAATCTGGCACGATGTAAAATTAACTCCAGCTCGGTCAATATTGATTCAAAAATAATAATGTCAATCTCAAATTGTAGGAAACATTCTCATCTACAAATTGAGACCAAATTTATTATTTTTGAACCAATATTGATTGAGCTGGAGTCATTTTCTCATCTTGCCAGAGGGTCTTCTTTGCTTGGACAGACTATACCACAGTCTGGTCGAGCAGGGAAGACATTCGGGCACGATGAGAAAATGACTCCAGCACGGTCAATATTGGTTTAAAAATTATTAATTTGGTCTCAATATGTAGGAAAACTTCTGCCCTACAATTTGAGACCGAATTTATAATTTTTGAAACAATATTGGCCAAACTGGAGTCATTTTGCCATCTCACCAGAATGTCTTCTTTGTTCGACCAGACTACCTACCAACGGTACCTACCATACCCCCCGCGTTCCCCTTTCTCTCACCTGACACATGCATCCATTTCCCGCAACACTATAACATTCACTTTTTACTTTCATCCTCCTAAAAATTTCAGGCAACCCCTCCTCCCCCACCCCAGCAACACTACCCCTGCTCGTCACCCGATACTGTTTTTGAAAGTTCCATCAGCTACAGCTGTTTTTGATGCTGACCTTACACCTCTCTCTCTAACTTTAATCACCTTTTCGTTTAGTTTTCAACGGCCTCTCCATATTCTTCTTCCTCTTATTCTCCTGCTATTATACTCTTTTCAACTTCTTTCTCTGTTCACTTTTTCTCCCTCCATTTTCTGCTTGTTGTATTCTTCTCCTCTTTATTTTCCTTGTTCTTCTACTTCTTCTTCTCCTCCTTCATCTTTTTCTTATTCTTCTTCTTCCTCTTCTTCCTCTTCTTCTTCTTCTTCTTCTTCTTCTTCTTCTTCTTCTTCTTCTTCTTCTTCTTCTTCTTCTTCTTCTTCTTCTTCTTCCTTCTCCTTCTTCTCCTCCTACTTCTTCTTCTTCTTCCTCTTCTTCTTCTTCTTCTTCTTCTTCTTCTTCTTCTTCTTCTTCTTCTTCTTCTTTTCCTTCTTCTTTTTCTTCTTCATCTTCTTCATCATCTCCACCTCCTCTTCTCCCACTCCTTTTACTTCTTCTTCATCTTCTTTTGCTTGCTCTCATAGTTCTTCTTTTCTTCTCAACCCATTCAGTTTCAGGCCTTTTCACTTTCATCTCGATTAGATTATTTACTATAGCGTCTTCAGAGTTTGTTGAGTCGAATATCGGATTCAAATTTGCGTATCCAAGGCTTACTTTCTTAGTAGTAGCAAGATTTTTTAATTTTTTAAAATTCGACACATTGGAAATTCGTTTTAGAATTTTTATCAACATGACAGAATATTTAATTATGACAGGAAAATGGAATAAAATCTGAACGCAATAAATTTAATTTGAATAATTTATTACCAAATTTGATTACCAACTTGTAAGTTACAATTAAACGAGTATCAAGACTTCTCAGTGGATTACAGAATCTTCAATGAATTTATAGTACTTACAATGCAATGATATAACAAATAACCTTGTAATAATGTACAGTATGTAATTATTCTAACCATTCTAACCTTGCGTATTATACAGTGATTACATGTATTCTAGTATTTGTACTAGTATCTAGTATTCTAGTACTAGTACTAGTTTCAGTGATACGCACTATGAAGATTATACTCAGCGAGAATAGAATATGAATTATCATATTCCATTCTCTCTTATGTCAGAGAGAATCAGTGTGTTAGTGGTAGCCATCCTACATTATAACTTTCTGGCAGCTTTGTTTGAACTTCAACAACTTATCTAAATCAAGATGAATGATGCTATCTTCCTTGTTCAAAAGTCAACATAATACAGGCAGCGGTATAGTTTTCGAAGACACCCCGTTACAATATACTTTACATTGTGAAGGCGTGTCTTCTCAGGTTTCGCGAACAGTGCACTATGAATAAGTTGCTTCAATATTCTGTAGTGTTTCAGAAATGGACGCAAAAATGGAATGATGAAAGTTGTACGAACAAATGCTTTCAAACGTCACACAGATATAAGAAAATGCACTTCTTGAAATTTTCATTAGTTTGCTGCAAGACGGAGTTTTTCGCGTTTACAGTATATACAGAGTAAAGAACAAGACAACTTATTGTTCTAAGCTTTCAGAAAAAGAGAGAAGGAATCTTTCTCCACTTTCTCACTCCATTCTTCTTGCTTTCTCTCTCTCTCTCTCTCTCTCTCTCTCTCTCTCTCTCTCTTACTTACAACCCCCTCTTCCGTTTGAAACCAACAGAACAATGAACTCAGCTATTGTTTAGTCTGTCCAAGCAGAGAAGACATTCTGGCGAGATGGGAAAATAACTCCAGCTCGTTCAATATTGATTCAAAAACTATAAATTAGGTCTCAAATTGTAGGAAACATTCTAATCTACAATTGGAGACCAATTTCATGATTTTTTAAACAATATTGACCACGCTGGAGTCATTTTCGCATCTTATCAGAATGTCTTCTTTGCTTGGACAGACACTCTAGAAGAAGTGGTGTAATCTAAATATATGCTTGTAACATACATCTTAGAGCAGACATGGGAATAGGGAGCTAGCAAGCTGGGTTTTAAGACAATAGAATGAGAGATTGCGCATACAAAATAATGAAGCAGTCAACTCATAACTTGCCACAGCGCACTTGGAATATTCACCATCATTTATTCATTATAAGTTGCAGGTTGCAGCTATGTTAGTATGGCATGAGTTGTTTTCTGACTTAAAGCAAAGACGATTCTAGGATTTAGAAGAGGGTTCTATTATTCTATGCTTGAAGCTTAGGCCGCACTGCTTGCTGGATGGTTATATAGTGTGTAGATGGAATATATATTTATAGAGAGCATATTTATTAATTTACTTATGTTATCACAAATACAATCTACATAGAAAATAAAATATAAGTTATTTGAAAAAACGATCCTTTTAATTATTTTCACTTGGTTTCTTGAGCCTGCTATATATTTACGTTTAAATTTCCTTCAAAAGATGCTGAGAAATTTATAAATTCCGTTTCATGACTAATTTACTAAAGTAGGCCTACTGTATTTTTACTTAAGAGTGGGCAGTTGTAGTCGGCAAAATCAAATCAAGTTCCATAAGAACAATGTAATCTTTATCAATCTCTTGAAGCAGATAGATCCTCTATTTATGGACAGAATTTCACGTTCTTTTCTTTATCTCATTCAAAGATAATTCAATTCTCCAGGGGAATGACTTATTACTTTTTCGATTTTAAGTTTATTTCAATAATTATTAGAGTTCAATACTTTTTTAGTAAATTAATTATACAATAATTATCAAAATAAACTTAAAATTAAAAAGTAAAAAGTCACGCCTCTGGAGAATTGAATTATTTTTCAATGACATGAAGAACGTGAAATTCTGTCCATAAATAGTGTCCATATAGCATAATTCTTCCAAGAGATTGATAAAAATTACATTGTTCTTATGGGGCTTGATTTTGCTGTTCAGCAGTTTGCCGTCCACTACCATCCACTTTTAATTTAATTGTGTATCTACATGATTGCTGTTATTTCTGTATTCTTATGATGATCTATGATTTTAATCATTAAGCATTTGTGTAACCAACTAGTAACTCTGAACAGATCAAAATAAATAATTTAGGTAAGTGAAACCAAATGTTGTCAGATTCACAAAGTTTATTTAAAATACCATACATCCATACTTCAGTTTCAATGCTCTAGGCATCATCATCATCAGTGGAGAACTCTCTCCATTTCCATGTTGAAGATGTTGAAGACAACATCTCCGATAAAAATGTAAATTTTAACTAAATAATTATTGATTGAACCCATTATAATTTGATCAAATTAATAAACTCATTTCTATAGTATCTTATATATCTTCTCCGAATCAGTTATATGTTAACTCAATATTAATTTTGTATTAATATATTAATATGTATAACCGATAATGATTTATTATGACTAGTCTGGTCGAGCTTAGAAGACATTCTGGAAAGATGGGAAAATTACTCACACTCGATCAGTATTGGTTCAAAAATTATAAATTTGGCCTCAAACTGTAGGAAGCCATCTAAACTACAATTTGAGGCCAATTTCATAATTTTTGAACCAATATTGACCGAGCTGGAGTCATTTACACATCATGCCAAAATGCCTTCTATGCTCGACCAGACTTTACCACGAGAATTTGGACCAACACCTTATTGATAAAGCAGTGTAAACAGTGGTAAATCGATCATTGGTATCTGACTGCAGCTTCCAACTAATATTTACTCATTAGGTTTGCATTAGCAGCTTATCATTTCCAAGAGATTGCCAGCGCTCTGATTCGGAAATCAATTTGATCTTGAGCTGGAGCCGACGACACTATAACTCCCAGCCAGCACTAATGAATGCCAAAACTCATCGAGGGCAAACGGAATATTAGATATGAACTCGAATGAATCGTTTTGCTTATCAATGGGAAGAGAACGTCTCCAAGAGTTTGCTATCCAATTTTCTAAACAATATTCGCCTTTCTGATACAGATTATGAATTTACATTATAAAATAGCGTATCGAATTAAAATTGAAACTTTTATTCGAAAATCAACTTACAATCATAGTTATATCACTTATATAACAATAATAAATATAAAAATTAACAATATATATTGGAGACTCCTCTTATGGGCACATGTCTGTAAGAGAGGAGCGAGTTGTATAAGCATTATATAAATTGTCTTATTATAATGTCAATATTAAACATATTACAAAGTAGTTTAATAATAAATGTATTTTTAAGAGAGAATAATTTTAGAAATAGAACAAAAAATTCAACAGGGAGAAGAATTATATGGATGAAAATATCCAATAAGAGAAAGGAAAGAGAAACACGGTGAGATTCGAACCCTCACCAAAAATTTAACACCTACTAAATTCAACATCTAGCTCATGGGTTAACAGTAGTAGGTGGATTAAAAAAAGTTATTCTTCATGACTGAATTTGAATGTTAATTGTACTTATTATATGTGCTTGCTTTTTTGTTCATTTTAGAAGGAAATTAATTTATTTATTCTCATTTCAGCCTATTTTCTTGGAGTGGAAACAATTGTGGTAGGAACAGAAATTTGCGCTCAACCTGAAAATTTTGACTATATTTCAATAGAAATACTAAGGCCTAATACTATGCCTGTTCTATCCTTTACTATAAATGATTGTCATGAGATAAATAAATAAGTAAATTACCGGTACTAATTAAATGTTGCAAAAACACTTCAATTTCCTTTGAAGAAGTTAGAACTTCTATTACTATTGAAGTTTATAGTTTTATATTCCGTAATATGTGTGAAATGAAAGTATGTGTTTTTAGAATACTTTCCCTTTAATGTCAATGACCATTCAAGTTACAAACTTCTGACTGGTTTCATTGAATTCCTCATCTAATTTTACATAGGAATTGATTAGATCGCAGGCGACCAAAGAAGTCTGCGGGATAGTGAATAATATTTTTATTCACATTTCTCAGTTTGAAATTTCAAATTCAAAATACTCATCAAACAAGCGAATTAATGAAACTTTATTCGAAAATTATTGGATGTTTGCATAGTTAGATTAACACTGATCAAGGATGAATATCAAACTTTTATTGGCTTCAAATAAGAAAATTAGATTCAACAGACAGCAGTAGCAGATGACGCTTGAAAATTATTCATTAGCAGATTCGCTCACATCTTTGCTGCACTCATTAGTGCTTTTATACAAGGAAAACAAACAGTGCAACATTACATAGCACAAGCTCGCTACAGTTTCTAAATCTCAAAGTTGCGCGCAGAACTACTGTGAGTGCAGTTCATTCGAAAGCACCTAGGGGCTTTGAATAACTTGCGAAAGGATTCTTATTAGGGTTTCCCATCCATGAGATCAAACTGGAATTGGTTACTACTCATTCAATTCACAAGAAGATATTTGTGTATTAATGAGCTACCATAATTTATGAAGAATGGACACTGGACGGGCGACCATCATGCTTGAATGGACACTAACCAAGTAACCAATGTGCAAAATGTTATAGAATAATAAATTTTAATAAATAATATACTCCAATCCTTTTGGATAGTGCCCTTAAAATGACTCTTATCGGTGTCCATAAAATTAATGCTCTTAATGTATCTTTTACACTTTAATAGAAATTTCAATCAGGTAGACTTCTATTTCAACCATCATAAGTTTCATAACGTTAATTTTAAACGTGAAAAACGTGAACGTTACTGCAAACTGTGAATAGGTGATGAATTATAGACATAATCCACAAATACTAAGGGCCGGTTTCTCCAAATACGTTTAACTGAAATTTTAGTTTGAACTATCAGTTGTCAGTGTATGGTCACTTTTATTAACTTGTGTTTCAATTGAGCCAGATGATGGTTTAATCCAAAATTCAGATTAACTTTTTTGGAGAAACCGGCCCTTATTGTTGGAATGGTTACTAAAAAATAGACATAGGTAACAACAGTTACAGGAGTCTTCCCAATAAGTCTTTCTATAAGTTGAAAAAATTATATTATCAATGAAAATAATTGATTGTAACATTTCATTGTAGATTGTATATTAAGGTAAACGCTATGAAATACCCTGATTATAGCTAGATTAGCCTAGAAAAATGAACTTTTGTTGTCTTAAATCTATATCTTGAAGACGGAGAGGTGGGTCCACGTCTCTCAGGGGTGAAACATAAAGCGGTCCTACTTTTTCTAGAGAATATTTCATGTCAGAAGATCTCCAACCTACCATACCTGGAAAATTAGAGTTTGATTCTGTTATTTTCTTGAGGAAAATCTGTTTGAAGACACACACACAGAACAAAACACAGTAATAGTTAGTCTTGAAGATTGAAATATACATTTATTAAGCATTTTTGAGGTGGAGGGTTAGCCTACGTGGAAAATTAATTGAAGTACCACAGGAGAATAGCCTAAATACACTTCATTGTCTGATGAGATTATTATCAGGCACTAATTTGGTTAATTTGAATGAAATCTTCAATCTCCTTTATTGAAATTTATTCATTTTATGATATAGTAGCATTATTGTAGCCTACTGTAATTTGTGTGTTGAAATCAATTTATATTCAAAGTAAATAAAAGTGATAATGCAAATAAAATATTTTAAATTCCACAATAATCAGCTTATTGAAAACCACTCTCTCTTATTCCATTCAATACGGTACGGTTATAGTAATGGAGTACATTATATTTGCCAGATTTGTCTATTCATCAAATTATAGTATACACAGATTCACTTACTTAAATCTTCTATACTCAGAAAATTGAAAAAAGGTATATGATAATACACATCAGGAACATACAGACATGTAATTTCAATATTGTTGAGATAACTCTGAATGAAGCATAACATAATTTACACTACCGTATCAATAATTGGAAGATTGAACAACATTATTATGCACGACAATTTATTGGCACCCCTGCTGTTATAGGACATCATCAAGCCATAACAGATGCTACATAAATTGAAACTACAATAATTGGAAGATTGAAAAACATTATTATGCACGACAATTTATTGGTACCTGCTGTTATAGCACATCATCAAGCCATAACAGATACTACATAAAAATCATTTTCATGTGTACCCCAAAGGCTAAACCTTCAAAATGCTTGTACATCGTATCATCGAGAGAATAATAATCAAGAATTATATTACTCCTGATGGTTCAAGTTTGTTGTAAATTTGTCACAAGACTTTCATTCTTATGTAGCAAAAATGGTAATACAATAATGTTTCCCAAACGTACAGCAACTACGTATTTCATCAATCGAAAATTGGAGAAATCAATTGTACTAATGAAAAACTGAGAAAACCATACAATAAATTTGAAGGTAATGAAACATATAGGTCAGTTCATAGCCATCTATCATTTCTAGAATGATAGAGGGTTATGGTACTGTTATATACTTTGTAGATTTTTTTAATCTAAATTGGAATTAAATAAGTTTTGGGCGAACGCCTGTATTTTCATTCCTAATATTGTATCTGTAATAAAATGAATAAATAAATACCTGAAGAGAGATCAGGTACAGGTCCAGACTTAGGAGTGAACTTAGTTTCTTCAGTAATCTTGTTATCTGTCCTCATTCTTCTTTTCTTCATAAAATCTTTATCGAGTCCTCTTTGTTCAGCTTCTTCCTCGTATATCTACAATAGATGAATATGAATAAATAAATGTTTTATTGCCAAAAGTGAGCAAAACAATATTTTTAATATAGCATCAATCAATATAAACTTGAATGGAAAATTATACTTTTTCCCACTTCAAAGAATTAAGTCATCATAATCATCTCGATTTCATAATTTATTCAACTTTATAAATAAGTTAAAATTTTTCTTTTCCAAGTCAAGCAAGTTATATTTTTTATTACCATATAGCGATAGCCTACTGTGTAGTAGTGTATAGGCTTATAATAATAAGAGTTCAGAGTTCCTAATTTCAAATAAGAAAAAAACATAAAAAATCGACATAGGATTGTAACATAATAGTATTGTTTAATTCATCAGCCTATTTAAACGTTAGCCTATTCAATTGTAGAAATTATTTTCAATTGATAAAACTCTTTCCATTATTCAATTTATTTTATCTCCTTTAAATCAATTAAGGATTCATTTTGCTCCTCAAGCCCCCATTCAGGCTGTTATTTTTGTCTAATAATCCATAGAAATAAGCCAAAGCATATTCATCTATTCCTCCTCACATTTCAAAACATAAAGCATAATCGTTCTTCATAAATGAATAATTATTTTGAAATATTCTGAAATGTGATTCAAAAATCCACTATATAGCAACCGTAATATATGATTACGGTAATCGTAATATAATAATCCACGTAATAGCAACCGTATATAATTACCTTTTCCACTGCATCCTTCGTCATGAACCCCCACTTCTCAAACCATCCGTTACTTGCAAACTCTTGCATTCTTATTATTTCCTTGCTGGAAAAAGAAAAATTGTTCATTCAATTCATTCTAGACCATTTCATAATAAATTTTGAAAACATAAATCTTATAGAAAATGAAGGTTTGATAAAATTGATAGAAATTATTATATATTGGATAAAATTGTTGGAACACGAGTGATAGACCTTATTGTGATTAGAAAGAGTATATTATTATAATAGTAGAAGCATTTATTCAAAAAGAATAATCTTTCTTCATTAAGTCAAGTAATTTTTTAAAGTTTATGTACATTATTAATTGATAAAATTTTTCCGACAAATGTTATATTAGCTAATTATTTGGGAAAGTTATAACTTTGTCCACGTTAATTATTTGTTATGATATTATATCAGTAACTTTAAACCTAATATTATAGGCTCATTATATAAGTTAATTTTCACGGATATTATAATTTTTGCGACTACAAAAATTGAAAATTAAAAGAAAATAGAACTGAATAAGTCTTATTGTAGCTTTTTCCTTCTAAATTCACTTAAAATTGAATTTCAAAGATAATATTCTCAATGAAAGCTACTTACAATTTTCCATCAAACTTCGCTTGATCAAGTTTAGCGTTCTTCTTCGGGTATATGAAGTCCATTTTTGGTTTTGAGGATGTTGCAGTCGTTGAAGCCATTTTATAGGAAGTTGTCAAGAACTCACCAGTCAAGAACTTGTTGAAATAGATTCCAATATATCATCTAAAAGAATTACTAGCAAACCTTGATAGTACTAGATAATAAGTGAACACTTTATACAACAAGAACTTGTCTTCTAGTAGCTTTCGAGGGCAGATTGTAATTTCTAACTTACTAAGAACGTTGGGGGGTTGCTAGGCTCTTATTATTGCCTTCGATCTAGCAAGCTGCTTGCTCACTTGACCCACTCTATGTACTACAATGTACTAAGTATGTACTACAATAATACTTTTCTTACTATTATACTTTATTCTGGATACTAATGCTTCTTGTAAGTTGGACTTATTATATTTTTCAAGTACCGGTAGTTCATGTTTATAAGGAAAGCCTTTAAAGCATGAGTGTGATTTAAGTTGAAATATATCAAGTTATATCTTTTAATTGAATATCTTATAAAATATCTAAATATCTTATCAAGTGCTTTAAACAACCGTATTTTATCTACTACCACAAGTAGGCTATACAGCGTGTTCCGAAAATAAGACACTTTCATTAAACAATTATAATTTGTTCTTATCAGCATCTGAGGTCTTATCAAAGTTATCATACAAGTGAAGTGTAGGTATGAAGCTATAGCATATATGTAGCTTCATACCTATTTACACAAAGCACCTACTTCATATATTATATGAAGTATAGTTAGTATAGTATAGTGAGTTTATGGCCTAGTGGACCAACTGTCTATCAATACTGGTATACAAAATTCACTTACCAAAAGTTAATTGCTTGCATCTTTTTTCAAATTTATCATCCACAAGGGTATATTATTTGGTTTTGGTATATATTATATCTATGTTCATGAGGTTAAGATTCATTAGCAGGGTTTAAAATCTAAACCATTGTCGTTCTTTTTGGAATTCAATCGTCTGAAGCTGCGTTTTTACTTGAAACAGAATATCTTTTTGAACATTAGTTTTGTCACAAAGGATAATTCTCAAACAAGAAGGAAACGAAGAAAAACAGAATTTCTCATTTTTAAATTTCTGTTGAAACAAAGAGAATTCATTTTCTGTTTAAACATTTCTTTCCAGCATAAGCCAAGCAAGGTCTATTTGAAGAACAATAAGCAAAATTCATTACTTCACTCTCAATTAATAACATTTCGGAACACTCCTAGATAGAATATTTGAAATGAATGGAGAGCACTTCATCTGAGCTTTATTGCATATCTAGATCTCAAAGGGAGGGGTAGAGGTTTGAAGGCGGGGGATGGATCAGGGATGAAGGAGAGTCAAGAGGCTAAAAGTTTAATTATTTGCTTTGTATCTACAACTTCTACATCCCCTCTTGACAAAGCCAGCTTGTTCTAGCATGACTCTATAACGTAGTAGTGGCTCTTGAATAACTACAGTTCTCTCTTGAATAACAGTATAGTGTGTTCAAGAAGAGAAGGCATTCTGGCAAGATGGGAGAATGATTCCAGCTCGGTCAATATTGGTTCAAAAATGATAAATTTGTTCTCAAATTGTAGATCAGAATGTTTCCTACAGTTTAAGACTGAATTCATAATTTTTGAACCAATATTAACCTAGCTGGAGTCATTTCTCCATCTTGTCAGAATGTCTTCTTTGCTTGGACAGACTATAGTTTGTTACTCTTTCCCACTCTGTAACACACTGAAGAGAAGTTCCAATTCGGAACAGTAGTGGTTTCATGTAGAAGCTTGAGATGGGAGAGATTCGTTGCATCATTCCAATTAGATTATTGATTAGCTCTTTGCTGAAGAGAAGATTAAATACAATTTTAATTACTACGACTATGTCAGTATAGAAGTCCTTTATGAATAATTTAAATTGATCCCCATACTAGCTGTTTCCTAGAGGGAGGGATGAGTAATGTTTGAAGATAATCCTAGTCTTAACAAGCTTTGTTATACTAAGACAGTGAATTTATAGAGATTTTTACATAATATGTTCCTATACATGTTCTATACAATTTACGTATTCAATTCCCATATAAATATATTCTTCTCCTATTTACTAGCTAAAGTTACACCAGAGCGAACAAACAGTAGCGAACGCGAATTTTTCATTAAAATTTAATGTAAGATTCGCATCCATTACTGCGGATTCGTTTCTGTTGTAACCGTGGATGGAGGGTTCATATTGAATTTGAATGAGATTTACTGCTATTTATGTAAAGTCATTATTGAATCAATTATTACAAAATAGAGTAGCCTACGGTAGCTAGATATTGCATGTTTCGGAGAGACAAGATCAAATAAAATGTTCTGATCATTTAATGATCTCTTGTATTCAGAATAATTATTAGGGTTCACTGGCGGCTCATGCCCACGAAACAGGTGAAGTGCTCGTATCTTTTACTTTACAGCACTTCACCTGTTCCGTGGGCACAAGCCGCCAGTGTAATTATAGAAGCATATAATGAAGCAGTAGTAGAAAAGGCATGAGAGAAAAATACAGGATGAACAGGAGAAGGAAGAAGAAAGTATAAAAGAGAATGGTGGCAAGCAATAAATCACGACTTCAAAAGTTTAGCAAGAAAAGGAAGGAGAGTTATTGAGAATGACGAAAAGAGTGGGAATTATTTGAAAAATAGGTTAGATTGATTTTCCAGCCACAGAATGAGGAAGCCATAAAAGATAATAAGGAGTGAAAGATATAAGAAGAATGACGAGAATTCGTGAAATATAGGCTAGAAGAATATAAAAACCAAGTAATCGTGAATAGAATTTATGTATTCGAGAATTTATATTCCAGAACTGATTGTAAATTAAACGAATGCAATTGGAATGGTAGGCAGGAAAAGGAGTAGAAAAGAAGAAAAAGGCGAGGATAAGAAAATAAGAGAAAGGCGAGAATAAAAGAATAAGAAAATAAGAAGAAGGAGAAATAGTTGAAGAAGACAATGAATACAGATTCACGAAAGCAATTAAAAAAATAGACCGATTCTTGGGCTGTAAGAGGAAGAAAGAAGAATCAGACAAAAAGGAGGAAAACCATGGAATGAGGAATGAAGGAGGATTTACCGAGGTAGATGGACAATATACACACAGATGTGAAGGTGGAAGAAGAGAAAGAATCAGGAATATAGGGAAAAACCGAGGAAAGTGGAATAGGAAGATTCGTAGAGGAAATTTATCGGATAATCCACAAAAATCTGTAGGCAGAAGAAGCCAGAAGGTTTAGAAAATAAAAGAAGGGAGGATAAAAAGAAGGATTCAGGTGAAAATAAGGAAGAATAGGGAAAGCGGAATATAATATAAGAAGGAGGTAATATAATGGGAAAGGACAATATCCAGCGGTATAGTAGTCTATCCAAGCAAAGAAGACCCTCTGACTGATGAGGAAATGACTCCAGCTCGGTCAAAATTGGTTCAAAAATTATAAATTAGTCTCAAATTGAGATTGAGACCAAATCAATAATTTTTTAACCAATTTTTACCGAGCTGGAGTCACTTTCTCATCTTGCTAGAGGCTCTTCTTTGCTTGGACACACTATACGTTACCGTTGATAAGGTGAAAAAGACGGTGGGTGGATGTTGGATAAGGGGGTGGATGATAGGATGATAGGAAAAGGGATGATAGTAAGGGGGGTGCAAATGTCCAGACCACATATTTCAGCCTTGTAGGCGATATCTAGGTCAGACCGGGGGTCGTTACATGAGAGAACAGATGGGGGGAACAGAAGGCGATGGGGGGGGAGGTAGATCGCCTGATTTATGAGCTGATTAGTGTCAGTCCAGGAAGTAGAAGGGGATGACCCCTCTCTCCCCCCTCGACTCCAGTTGGGGGAAATGGGGCACGGGTGTGTGTTGTTATGAGATATCTCTGGTCGATGGTGGTGGTCAATCGCTAACCCCACCATACCTCCCCCCCCCCTAAAGTACGTCTGGATAATCCTATACCTACAGCACCTAAAACTGTCTGATTTCGAAGCAAGCTTACATAGAATGAAATTTATTGAATGAATTTATTGATTGATTGAATGAAATTTATTTATTTAATTCCATCAAACTACAAACACCTCGAATAGTTTGTTTAAAGGGGTTATTGATTTTACAAAAGCAATAGCCAACTTTTTAATTGAAATGAAAATTATCAATAGAAATTGTTTATTTGAAGTTTTTATCGATTTTATCGATAGTTTAATATAGGCCTAACTTCTTTATTTTTGTTTTAAAATTAACGTCAGACAACTTACATTGTTTATTCCAACGGAGTTTATAGTTTTCTTGAAATATATTTCAACTGAATTTCCTCAATATTTAACTTCCTCAATCTGTGTCTGTGTGTCAATGGTTGAGTTTCCTTTCAGATCAAGTATATAATGTATAAAGACGATAAGCTATGAGTTTCATTCTTGAATCAAACTTGATGATTTTTTTTTTTTTAATCTTGAGAGGTAACATACTTCAAAACATTGTATGGGATAATATTGAGATATTTTCAGAAGAGAGGCCTGAAACCCAACTATAAAATCACAAAAAAGTCCACAGTAAAAGTGCATAATTCTACCCCAGATAATTCCAAAATGCTGTCTAGAAATAGATTTTAAAAGAGATATTGATTGAAAAATGTTTGTACCTATTTAATAATTGATGAGTATTTTGAAATTGATTGGGAAGTCAATGAAGTTTAAAGCAATTTTTCATAATTGAATACCGATAATACACATGTGATTTTCATTGTTTTGTTACATTCTCTATGTATTTTAATGCTATTTTATTCCTTGATATAAAAATTTATGCTGTTTAATTTGTTGCTGAAAATTTCTATGTATTTTCTGTGAAATTCAATTGTATTGTTTTGTTTAAATATTTTCCTTGTAATTATATTAACTTTGTTCTGTATTCTAAGATTGTTATATTTTTTCTGCCAATAGAACAATTTCAGTACCGTATTAAAAAAAAAGTTGGTTCTTACGTTGACATTAAACTAGGTTTCTAATTCAAACTAGGTTTGAACTAATTCTAATGAAGAATGACGTTGTATGCTGACTGGTAGTGACTTTCAAACTTCCATATCATTCAAAATCTCCCAGGCCAGCCCTTCATTAACGGCGGGCTAGCTCACCATACATCCATGGACCAACCCGACGTTTATCGACATAAAATCCTTAAATGTCACCCCGACACCCCAAACAGAACGTCAGCAGCTGCAAGTAGTATTATAGCGGCAGATCTGGTCATAAATGTCAACATAACTTTCAAGGGAGAGTCAAGGGATCACAGTCGTAAAACTGGCGACTCATTCATGGTGAGCTACCGATTTTTGTACGCCCCAAAGTAGAAAGGGAAAGTCGCAAGGGAAAGTGGGAACTTTATGGCCACATATTAGCGGAAAAAATTTCATCAGGATCGCACCATTTAGAGCCGCACGGTACTTTAACTGTCACCTGCGAAACATAGTATAATATATACAAATATATAGTAATAATATCTAACATGTATATAGTGCAAAACCGTTGGTTGCTGTATCACAACAAAAACCCGTCAACTAGGTACAGTCTGTCCAAGCAAAAAAGACATTTTGACAAGTTAGGGAAATTCCTCCAGCTTGATCAATTTGGTTCAAAAATTATAAATTTTGTCTCTAATTGTAGATCAGAATGTTTCATACAATTTGAGACTAAATTTATAATTTTTGAACCAATATTGACCCAACTGAAGTCATTCTCCTATCTTGAGAGAATGTCTTCTTTGCTGGGACAGACTATAACTATCTATATAAAATAATATAAATACCTATATCTATACAATAAAGTATACTCTCCCTACTTTCTCATTGGTTCATCTCACCCATAAAATGTAACCGTTTTTGCGCTGTGTTATGATAATATTAGATATTTGTCATTATTATATCTCTCTTTGTTCATTTTTTGTTATTCTTTCATTTCATGACTGTGAATATGAATACAATATGAGTGTGTGTTCGAAACAGATAGTTGAAAGTGTACCCTCTACCCTCATCCCCTAGCCATCAACAGAGGTAGAATAGTTTGATAATTTTTTGAATTTATGAGGCAATTACCCAGAGACCAGGTTGATATATTGGTGATTTGTATGCTTTCATGAAAGTTTATTGCTAACGGTGGCGATAAACGAATTTTTGTATATTGTTCAAGTTTGAATTTTGAATATGGTTTATGCAAAGCATTACATTTTCTTTCTCACCTCTCATGTACCGGTACCCCACTATAGTTTGTCCAAGCCAAAGAAGACCCTCTGGTAAGATGAGAAAATGACTCCATCCCGGTCAATATTTGTTCAAGAATTATAAATGTGGCCTTAATAGTAGATCGAATTGTTCCCCGCAATTTGAGATAAAATTTATAACTTTTTTGAACCAAAATTGACCGAGCTTGAGTTATTTTCCCATCTTGCCAGAAGGTCTTCTTTGCTTGGACAGACTATACTACCATATTAACCTCACAGTTTTATTTTTAGGTGCTTAAGTTCATAATAATAGAGATTTTCTAGAAAAGACTATTTTTTATGTGTATAATTTATTACTTATGCGATTTTTTTGAACTTGCTTATATTTCTTACTAGGTATTTTAATGTTATTATATTCAGTAATAGTAATTGTTATTAGAAATACGTTCTAAGGTATTTATTATCTCTATTATATATTAATCTTTATTAATTCATAATTTTATCATAATATATTTTATCCATTCTATATTCATAATAATCTATATTAATCTTCAATTTTAGAAGGAATTCAATAAGGGATCAAGACTATAAGTAAATAAATATTAAATATTGATATTATACATGATTGGTGTTCCAAGAATAAAATGGAGGTTAATGTTTCTAAGACCAAGTACATAGATTTTGATTTCAGGTCATTTGATTTCGATACCCCTATTCTATATGATAATCATGATAACGAAAGAGAAAATTGCGATTGCAGTAATATTGAAAAAGTCAATTCGTTTAAATATTTAGGAGTTACTTTTGATGAGAAAATGTCATGAAGGACCTTACATGGAAGTATTAGAAGTTCAATTGGAAAATTTTATTTTCTTCGGAATATATGTGAGACATCTATGATGAGAACTCTCTACTATGCCCTAATCAATTCGCGATTGCAGTATGGTTTAGTTTGCTGGGGCGGAACTTTCAAAACCTTAATTAATCGAATACGTGTATCACAAAATCATTTCATAAGAATTATATTAAACAGAAATTGAAGAGAGAGCGCTTTCCTATTGTTTCTCGAATTGAATATTTTGCCTATACAAAATCTATTTGTATTCAAGGTTCTTAAACTATTCTATATTATTATGAGTGGAAACAATACAGCAGAAAACTTACATTACAGAATGAGAAGTGGAGATAGGCTACTATGTAGAACTCCTCAAGTCAACAAAGAGCTTTTTAGGCATTCTTTTTTGTATCTGGGGCCACTCTTATTTAATAAAATGCCAATTGACTTGAGGAGATGTCCTTTTCATGCACTGTTTTGTAAAAGAGCTCAAAGATGGATTTTTACTGTGAGCGACACTTGGCCTCTTAGAAGTATATTAAGGTAGAATAGAGTACCGTACCTAATGAATTTGATGTTTCATATCATATTATAGCTGAATTGCTATTTCTATATATTTCTTTTAATATTTAAATGGTAGTGTACTAATCTTATAGTTTAAAGTAACCTAAATGAACTAGTCATGAATATCTTATAGATCTGAACTGTACTAAATCTTATAGTTTGATGTAGATTTGAACTAGAGTCATGATTTTACTGTATTTATCTTGAATGATTGATTTTTTGTTTTTATTTTAGTGTAATTTTACTGGGATACGCTGCAGGCAGTGTCCCCTGCTTTGTAATAATGTATAGACTAGACTCACAATTTGTTTATTTATCTTTATAATTTTTTACTGAACACTGGCCACATTTACTGGATGTAGTGGTCAGTTAATTTCCAGTTTTTTCAAATCGAAAGTATGTTATTTGTTTTTTCTGATGGAAATAAAATTCATTATTCATTTATATTTACATGATAGTAAACCTTTGGTATTGAAATCTACGTGTAATTTTTTTCTAAAATTGATATTTTCCTCATTTGATTGGTTCTCAGTTCAATTAAATTTTTAGAATTAATTGCTCAGAGGAAACAAATATTGCTTGTAATAACTCGAAAATATTATGGGGTTTGTCTAACAAGTTTTCTTCAAATATTAGAGGTTTCAAGAAGTAATTTGGAATTTATATAAAAGGAGAACATCAATGTTAAAAAAGAGATGAGGTGCACAATTCTTGGAGAAAAAATGAACAAATCCTCAGACTGTTGAGCTGAAAAAATGTATTTTTCAAAATTAATTTTTCAATTATGTAAATGGTCAAATTTGATCTCATTATTTGTTCATATGAACTCTTCGTTTATTATTAATGAGAGGAAAATTATTTTTCAAGCTTTTGAGACAAAATTAATTTTATGTCAAACTCTCTTATATCTCTGAAATAGTCTATAGTCTGTCCAAGCAAAGAAGACCCTCTGGCAAGATGGGAAAATGACTCCAGCTTGGTCAATATTTGTTCAAGAATTATAAATGTGGTCTCAATAGTAGATCAAATTGTTTCCTACAATTTGAGATAAAAATGGTAATTTTTGAACCAATATTGACCGAGCTTGAGTAATTATCCCATCTTGCCAGCGCGTCTTCTTTGCTTGGACAGACTGTAACTCATCAATCAATAATGAAGCTCAGCTTTCCTGCTTCAGCAATAATTACACAGTAGGCCTTCTATACCTCCAGTAACTATTATTTCAGAAGGAGCTTCCAAATTTTGTTCATTCTCTAATGAAGCATGGTAACACTAAGCGATAATCCTTGCTTTTGATCAAGTGGAACAATAATCAGAATCGCACTTCACTTCCAGGAAATTTGAAGCATCTTGAAACTGCCGACACTAATATTCAAGGCTCAATTAGAAGGGGATATGATATAGTTTACGCAAACTGAGAAGACATGCTCTGAAATGTAAAGTGTATTACAACGAGGGGTCTTCCAGCTTGTGCAAACTATTTTGAGCCGATATAAAGTTTACGGCTTACTATAGATACTTCTGGTTGGGGATAATATTTCGATGATGAGGTATAGATATTTATAGCAGCCTAGTCTTGCGGGCTGACAAGCCTATTAGCCTAATAAGTTGAACCACTAATTAGAATTCCAAGCTCCTTCTGGAGCTAAGAAGACAGTAGGCTAAATGAAGTGACTTACTGTTGAGGTACCGATAGGCATTCTACTTGAAATTGTTGTCTCAACTCAGCTACCGTACGGTACCAGCAGTAGGCTACTTGAGTATCACTCGAGTCACTTATTGTGGGCTATTGGTTTAGCACGATGTTATTATAGGCTATTAGTAGAGTTTCTCAATACTTATCATTTCTTCACCTCAAGCTTATCTTGATTTATTTTAAAAGTTTTTATTACTTCCAACTTTTGAAATTCCGTTGTACTGAAGGTGTAGCCATACAACGGGTTGCTTTGTCAATTACATCACTACTACAAATTTTGTTTTGCAATTTCTAAATACTATAAATTTATTCAACCAAATAGTCTTCAATGTATGATCCTTCATGTGATAAGTAATAAAGATTCAAATTAAGTTTTCTAGAAGAATATTACATGTAAATAAATCTGTTATGAAAAGTAAACAATTCAAAAATATAAAAAAACCCCTATTGAGCTAAATTTTGTCGTCAAATGATTGTTTTATATGCCCCAGCCAGAGAGCATAGGATAAGATTAAATTAAAATTTAGTTCTATTCTCTCTGGCTCCAGCATAATTCTCTCCTTATTCCAATATAGAGTAAAAATACGGTAATGACTTTTATTGGTGATATCAATGAGTATGAATACTTATATTCATATGGTAATTACAATTTTCAACATAAATATTGTTTTCACGTTCATTTACATAATAGATATTATCTACATTTTATTCACCAACGAAATTGAATCTAGATCTTCACTAATCTTCTAAAATTGTTTATTTTTAAATATAAAGGGAAAGAGGTAGAATGAATAAGAATTTGGGAGATTTTTCAAAAATATATTTCAACTAGGCATAAATATAAACATTTGAAACACTTCGCTAATGAATATGAACTAATAACAGTATTTTATCTATTAAACTATAATTCAATTCACAAATAAGAATATTTGGTAACTATTTACAGCTATAATACATATTATTTTGACGCAGAATCACAAGCATTGAATCTTATCGAAATTGGGTAGTACAGATAAGTTGTGCGAAAAATATTTTCATCACAAAATAAACCAGTGTACACTAACTAACCTAATTTAATGTGAAATTATAGGAATACCTCAAACTTCATAGTCTTCTATAAATATCAATGATGATCAATTTTAAATTTGTTCCACTTCGCAATACTAATTCTTCCTATCTGAAAAACATGCATACCTTCACAAAATACAGTAGATTACATTCATCTTCAACAATAATTCAGGACCCACCTGAATTAGTAGTACCAAATGAAACTACCCGTAGTTTCTTTTCCTACGAGATATATCTTCACCAATCAGATAAAATTCGATAATATTAGGCTATTTTCTATGAATTGAAATTGAGTCAAAATTTAGTCCAATTTATCGTTTTTTCTAGAGATACACAGTGTGAATAGGCTAATATCCAGGCAATAATTGAGCCAGTGTGTTAATAATTAGTTTGATTTCCCACAGTGTTCAAAGACTGGGAGTATGAGGAACAATTATTGTCTATGAAAAAAGTATTTCATCACAAAATATTTTTACAATACATAATTAATACATCAATGACTCTTTTCAATTTATTATGGACAAGTATTGTACTAAAAAATTATTTGAATTTGGCTCACATATGTTCTTGTGTTATTTATTTGAAACTTGAATGGAATAATAAATAAGTAGGACATTCTCATAAGTATAGTCTCTCCACGCAAAGAAGACATTCTGGAAAGATGGCAAAATGACTCCAGCTCGGTCAATATTGGTTCATATGTTATACATTTGGTCTCAAATTGTAGAAATCATTCTCATCTACAAATTGATACAAAATTAATAATTTTTGAACGGATATTGACCAAGCTGGAGTCATTTTCCCACCTTGCCAAAATGTCTTCTTTGCTTGGACAGACTGTACTATACTGTACAATCTAAGAAGAATTTGAATACATTCCATGACACGGAAGTTATTTCAGGAATCATTAGAGTTACATTCAATACTAAAAGCAGCTAAATAAATCCTAATGTTACTCTTAATGATAATATCCTAACGATATATTGTCCTTAATTTATTCGTGATGTTCAACGATGAGAAAAATGACGTTTTATAAGATTTTATATCATGATAGTTATTCCTAATTCCAAGACAAAATTATTGTTTAGTAGCAACATAATTTCAACAAATATTTTTCGTACAAAGTATAGATAGTCCAAGCAAAGAAGACCCTCTGGCAAGATGGGAAAATGACTCCAGCTTGGTAAATATTTGTTCAAGAATTTTAATTGTGGTTTTAATAATAGATCAATTTGTTTCCTACAATTTGAGATCAAATTTATAATTTTTGAGCTGATATTGACCGAGTTTGAGTAATTTTCCCATCTTGCCAGAGGGTCTTCTTTGCTTGGACAGACTATATTATTGCCTGCACAATAATACTATAGTAATTGATGATAAAGTATCTAAGATCATCATACTTTCTGAAAAAAAATTAATGTAGGTAGTTGTTCTTCAACTATAATATTTCCATTATCATGAAAAAAGCCACATGAAAATGTAGTGGACATTTTGGATCGCGTTTATTAGGAAAACTTTAATTTCTCAATTTCATAGAAGAGGAATGTACAAAATTACAAATACTCTTGTTGAAACACTTGTTATAAACACTCTTCAAATAATTGATAGAATGAACACATCATCTCTAAATATTGATAGGGAATAAGAAAGTTGACCAGAGCCATGACATGATGAGAAGTTTTCCATTGTAATTGGACGATTATAAAAATTTGGAGGTGATGGCTAAGTATAGTCTGTCCAAGCAAAGAAGACATTTTGGCAAGATAGGAAAATGACACAAGCTCGGTCAATATTTGTTCAAATCTCATAAATTTGGTCTCAAAATGTATAAAACATTCTGCTCTACAATTTGAGACCAAATTTATAATTTTTTAACGAATATTGACTGAGCTAGAGTCATTCTACCATCTTACCAGAATGTCTTCTTTGCTTGGACAGACTATAGTTAAGGGGTATTCCTTCACCTCATCCACTCGCCTTGTAAGAAAACTACTCTAAAAGCATGAATACAGTATATATTTTTCTATAACAAATATGTATAGGGCACCAAGTTCAATTATCAACAATTGTAAAGGAAAAGCAAGACATCAAACTTATTTATAGTCTTTACTTATCACTGTGACTACCACACAAAATCACAGACTACTAAATCAATAATATTTCTCAGTGACTTTTTATATTACACGGCTGAATATAATATGAAACTTGAAATTTGAAACAAAATGTAACCCTGCTTTTATAGAATTTAAAATAATAAAACTTAAATTACCTAAGAAAATAAATATTTGAAATAAATTATATGCAATGATACCAAGAAGTTAAAAACAATAATTTTTTCAATAAAATCGTTATAAATAGAATGTTTAATAAAAATAAATACAAATTTTAAAAAAAGATCCACAAGATCTTTGCTCCAAAATAAAAGCCTATTTGTTTGAGTTTTTCAGTGATCGACAAAACAAGATTCCAACTTTGAATATCATTGTCCTCGGAGAGTTTCCTCCAAGAATAATACATAGAAATAATTCTAAAGTAACAAAAAGAATAACAATTATTAAAAAACTAACACAATTATTATGAAAAATAAAAATTATGCATGCACGGTTTTATTTTTGCATAAGTCACAATAAATTAGCAATCTTAAGAAAAATTACTTAATATCAGGTTCCTGTACAAAGTATGATATTATTCAATAACTTATGGTGAAATAAGTTGCTTGCTGCTTTTACATAAGATTATGTATGAACATTTTTCTATTTGCACCTCATTTGTGCATGTATGTGCACATTGTGTATAATAATATTGAATCTGTGAATTATGTTATCGCAGGAAACATAGGATACAATAAATTGCTTTGATATACTTACAAATAAAATTATAATCAGACTTGAACCAATCCTAAAACGTCTAAACTTTCGCTGATACAATGATTTTCTACGAGTTTTCTAATAGAAGCTCGCACTTTCTCCTAAATCGTGAAGATTTGTGCTTTTCGTGTCTCCTGTCAAACAAAAAAACAAAAATATACTTTCAAGTTTAAATAAAATATTATTATTGCAACTGGTTTTGTGACACAGATTTATCATACAATTAGTATTGCTGAAGTAAGAGATTCCTAATTACTCATGTGCTATATTTGACCACATTATATTTTAACACATTATTTGGTGTTCATTGAGAGTTGAGAGATGATATTATTATTTGATTAATCGAGGGATTAGATTACTAATCCCTAATTGAAAATGTAATTATGAAATTGATCATAATCTAAGGATGCAGTATAGTTATTAGTATTTCATCTTATAATTTTGAATCCTGTTCAAAAAAATTCAATGATTGAAATGTAAGAATATTAATTGTTTCAATTCAAATGATACAATAATAATTTATTGAACCAAACAATCTGATCAAAAACTTTCATTCCGAGTCTAATAATTGAACTGTTAAGGTTAACCAAAGATTCAATGAGTCTCAGTGGAATTGAAAATCACTGTTTTTTCATAAATATCTAAAAAAGTGTATCTGCTCCTGAATTTTGGCATTAGATAATACATCCACTGGAGCTAATCGCTCGGTCAATGCTAAGCTCATCATATTGTAGAAACAACATTCCCAGCCAATGAACGAAAATAAACTATAGTCCATTCACGATCACTTGAGACGAAATAAACAAACCTTTTGCGAGTGTGTGCGTATAATGGAGTGTCTTCTTCTATGCGAAAAAGTCAGCTGCAGTCGAACAGCTGACTCTTGTCTGGAGCTGTGATTGGCTACAGTCCGACTTGTCTTGTCTCAAAACTGTTGTCTTGAGCTGTGATTGGCTACAGCTGTTGGTCTGTGGCCGAAAGTTTTGCATAGAAGACCTGCCATTACACGCACACACACTCAAAAAGTTTGTTTATTCCGTCTCAAGTGATCGTGAGTATAGTATAAGCTTGACCGGAATTTTATTAACCATAGTCATTTTATTGAAACTCAATGTAGATTATATTGGAGAGCCAATAGTTATTAGCGTTGCTCCATGCAACTACGTATTTCTATTGCATCTTAGGCACATGCGACCATGCGATTTGTGTAGTAATGGAAACGAAGCTCAAAATGCAATAGAAACATTGGGTTGTTTGGAGCAACGAATAAAAAATAGCTGATTAGCATGCTCTGCTCTATACAACATTATGTATCTATTACATTTTATTGGTCTTGGTCGTAATTTAGTGCCCGTTAACCCTTAATATGGGCATTGATAATTCAAACTAGGGATATTCACGTTGCAAATAGCAGATTTAGCATAATTCGACGAGTAACGTGAATACCCCGATACCCTATTCACGATAACTTGAGACGAAATAAACCATTTTTTGCGTGTCTGTATGTGTGCCGGTAAGTATAGGGTGGCTACCTTAAAACAAAACCTGAAAACAAACCATAACCAATACATGACGTAGCATAGACATGTTGTAGCATTGGAGATACGTATATGTGGATGTGTGTCCGCATTTTTTTGGGACTGTGTCGTATTTTGTTTCGTTGCAATGGTTTGTTATCGCAACAGTAGTCGCCTAGTTTGTTTACTTTGTGTCAAGTCATCGTGAATGAGGTATAATATGTGTAACTTATACTATAGAAGCTGTGGATGATAATGAGCATTGATTATAACTGACCGTTGTCAGCGAAGACTGAACAGGTCGCCGGCGGAGGGAAGTGGCTTGAGGCTGTTGGTGACAGTGGGCAGCGACAGGTCGGGCAGGTTGCGCAGGTGCGACTTCACCTCCTGTCGCACCTGCAACACTTTCGACAGCTTGTCCTTGTACTCCTGCCACAAAAAAAAATATTAAAATGAAAAACAACTCCTTCTCTATGCTATAAGAGTAGGAAAAAATTATACTAATTCAAATTCCTTTATTTTCTGTATGGATACAATTGGCAACATGAGAGCCTGTACATCACAGTCGTCATTATTCTAGTTAAAATTACATTATGGTTAGCTTGATTTGGTTAATTATAGACTATGAAAACTTTTAAAATGACTCAGATTTAGGATTTGATAAGCTAAAGGTAAGATAAATTTGTCAAGTATCTACATAAAATGTCGGAGTTTAGACATATAGATATCCATTCTAGTAAATTTGTATAGAAATTGAACTTGAATAGGATATGAATAAAACTGAGACCGCACTGCCAATGGGTGGAGGGTGAATGATTCATCTATAGAACTTCACGATGGCGATTGAACACAATCTAGTCTAGACCATCCAGCCTATCCACCCACCAACAGTGGGGCATCTGCTCAGCAGAAGCTGATGAAATGTGGTTGGCGAGGGTCAGACACTGCTATTAGTCAAAATCCAATTCATTGTAAATTTTGATAGTTAATTATTATGATAAGAGGCCCAGATCTTACTAGACAAATGAAATTCTTGAACAAACCAATAACTTGTCGTGGAATTTGGGAGATAAATAGTAAAGGCAAAGCCTGTTCTTCATCTCTCAACTCATTTTAATTTATTTTTGTGGTGTTGTGTATCCATTCTTTTTCCACTTTTGAATTTAAACTTAATAAAAATCACTTTAAAGTGGAAATAAACTTTACTTACAAAGTAGTAACTAGTCGACCTGTTGTGGTGGTCTTCTTCCTGTGGTGGTCATGTGGAGAGAAGATGCGCAGGTGCACTCTCACCACATGACCACCACAGGAAGAAGACCACCACAAAAGGTCGACTATTTACTACTATGTAACATGTAAGTGAAGTTTATTTCCACTTGAAGTGATTTTTATTGAGTTTATATTTTTGTGACTGTATCTTCCATTAAATGAATAAAGAATAGGATCTATCTCACCTCCACCCTCTGTTCGGCCTGCTGCAGTAGGTCTCGCTGCGCCTGAATGAAGTCTCTGAGCATCTGTGTCACCTTCTTTCTGTCGTCCATCTCATTGGCCAGCCGCGTGTTGTAGTCGGCCAGCAACGCCACCGCCTCATTCACCTGGATCGACAGTCTTTCTGCGGCAGCCTTATCTACAAATTCAAACACGGAAATCTATTTATTACTTTCATGATAACCATGAGTTAGATCATACACATAATTTAATCATGTATAGTGCGGTCAAACACAGATGACATTCCTCAAAAATGGCAGGCGTTCAATGGCAGCTACTAGCAGTTGAAATGAAAAAAAAACCACTCTCACCATATGTCTCTCATCTCATCTCAACAGCTGTAAGTTCACAGAAGTGATTTTTTGCTGCCGATGATGCCCACATAAGTATTTAAATTTACTTGTGCGTGGGTAATGGAATGTGCGAGGGTGATTTATGAGGTGCATAAACGACCATGCCTCTGGTGGGATTCAAACCAGGTAGCGCTAGCGGACTGAAGGTTGTAACGCCCCAGACCACTCGGCCAACCCGTCGGCAATATTTTACAATATAAAGAGTGGGGCAGAGCTGACTGACGAGTTTTGAAGGGTTATAAATAATGAACCGAACGACTTGAAAAAAACGGTTCAGCTCATTCAATTCAGTGTGAAATATAGTTTCTATTGATAATATTTTTTTCAAATTATATCAGTTGAATGGCGGCCATCAGCAGCGATAAACTAATGTAGCCGATTTTTCAAATTTTCAACCCCATTTTGGCACAGTGCTATTGATAGGGCCTGGATCGCTTCTCTGAATTTCTCTTTCAATTCTTCCAAGGTGTGAAGGCAAGGTTTGTAAACTCTATCTTGAAGGTAGTCCCATGGAAAAAATCGCATACACTTCGCATCGGGTGAGCGTACCGGCCACCTCACGTCCCCCCTCATGTTGTCATCACCGTTACTATCACCTCCGAGCGTTGTTGCAATGTTACAAACGTTTCTGCGCACCAAGAAGAACTTGCTGAGGAAGACATGGGGGAAACATGGTTTCAGCAAGACGGTGCTGCAGCCCACACAGCGCGCATTTCAATGGATGTGTTGAGGGAATTGTAGCCAGGGCAACTCTCAGTGAGGGGGGACGTGAGGTGGCCGGTACGCTCACCCGATGCGAAGTGTATGCGATTTTTTCCATGGGACTACCTTATAAAGATAGAGTTTACAAACCTTGCCTACACACCTTAGAGGAACTGAAAGAGAAATTCAGAGAAGAGATCCAGGCCCTATCAATAGCACTGTACCAAAATGGGGTTGAAAACTTCAAAAATCGGCTACATTAGTTTATCGCTGCTGATCTCCGCCATTTAACTGATATAATTTGAAAAAAT
Source organism: Sogatella furcifera (assembly GCA_017141385.1). NCBI lineage: Eukaryota > Metazoa > Arthropoda > Insecta > Hemiptera > Delphacidae > Sogatella > Sogatella furcifera. Next base: position 7,721,195 of record CM029549.1, read on the forward strand.
ATTATAAATAGAAACTATATTTCACACTGAATTGAACGAACTGAACCGTTTTTTTCAAAGCCGTTCGGTTCATTATTTATAACCCTTCAAAACTCGTCAGTCAGCTCTGCCCCACCCTGTATAATTTTCAAATCTGCACATACGCTATTAAACTATTGCCTAAAGTGGCCATTTTGAAGGAATGTCAACTATATGCGATCAGATATGATAATGAATTGTCATCTAAAGAAAGGTACATTGTTACAGGTCCGACCGATTTTCGTTCCAGTCGGATCAGTAACAACGTATGGTATAGTGGTGCCGCGAATAGAAGAGCCTTTGGCAAGATGGCGGAGGGAAGTGAGAGTGTAACTACGCATGCGCAGAACTATAATTTCTGGGGAAATATCACTTCAGCCAACCTACCGCTTTTACACTAAATTATAGTTCCAAGAGGCTGAATCAACAAAGCACACATTGCAACTGCCAATATAATTTTGTAGTCTTCGCCATGACCTACCGTACATAATCTACAGAACAGGGCCGTGTCTCATAAATCAGCTGACTACAAACACATTCCCTCGAGACATTTTTATAATTATGTACTGAGCTTTACGGTAACCTCAAATAGGTAGATGATTAGCAGTATGTTGGAATATTGAATGGTTTTAAAACAAGCATAATATGAATAAATGTATGAATGAATATTAGTACCTAGCCTATTATAGTCTACTGCAAATGGTAATTATGTTTTTATTTAATTTCAATCCTTTCCCAGTTTGTTTTCAAAACAATCTTTTGGTCATGAGCGGTGTTTAGCCACCAAAAACTAAACATGAATGTTTACAAATCAAAGTATAATTTTCACCACCAAGGGGGCACAGACCCCGCACAGAAGTACCATACTGTAATAATATTATGAAATATTGTGTTGCAGGGAAATCATAATCATATTGATTCCACAAATAGAAATATATTCAATTCAAGAATATATTATATATTTTATTAAATATATTTGATAATATTTTAATTGTGACAGATGGTGAGAGTAGTACAATTTTCATTTGGACTGCTGGCAGCAGTGAATGGCATCCATGTTGCCAAAGGCTCTTCTGTTCGCGGCTCCACTATACCTCCAATTGGAGATTAGAGAAGAAGTAATGTTGATATAGTTGGTAAGAAATAAACTAACAGTTGGCGATTATTGGTTTTTGTTTACAGCTGATGCTGCGATAGATAAAAAACATTCAAGAAACAAAGTTTATTCTTGAATGGATGTCCACAGTACAATTTACATCAAAAAAGAATAATTGTGTATTTATTAGAACTTCACGTTTGTGTTATTTGATACTATACTAAACATCGATCGTTATATCATTTTGTTTCTTTGAACGGAAATTGCAACTTGCACACACAGATCAATATATACTATAGATAGAGACAGCTTTAGAAAAAAAACATTATTCTCAACAAGCTATTTTTGATACGGAACAGAGACAGACTAGACAGTATATGAAAAATTGGTCGAAATGAACTCAACTTAAACTGAACAGGGATTTTAATGTGGCTGGAATAAGAGTTAACTGATTGGAAAATGAAGTTCAATTTCAATATTGTAACTCAAGTGAGCTAGAACAGGACTGAAACTCAATTAGATTTGAACTATTTTTTTTTATAAACCTGAGACTCAACAGACTGGGAAGGAAGCCGACCTGAAATGAACTAAAATTGAAAAACACTGAATACTGAAACTGAAAACAACCGAATGGAATCAGTCCAGAAACTACTGTCTCCAATTTTGTATTTTATCAATAATATGTCATAGATTTGGTTTGATTTGGGAATTTAATGTTCTGGAATAGAATGAGAAGGAAAATTTTACACAAACTGATAATTCAATAGTCTCATACTGGTTCAACCAATCGGAGAAATACTCACCATCTAATTTTGTAAGAAGATTGATTTCAGAAACTTCTGGAGGCAAACTGGCAATTCGTTCTCTAACAGCTGCATCACTAGATGCCGAATTTTCTAAATCCTGTAAAAAATCAATCCAAACTTATTCACCGTTTACAAAAAAAATTATCATTAATGTTTTTAATGAACTATCAATCAATAACAAAATACTGCCATAAAACATGACGAAGCAAACATCGATAACTTGTTCAAGTGGCAATGTGATAACTTTTCAAGTTTTCCAAATCTTTTCCTTAATTTCATAACAATATGAGATAAATGTTTCACTATTATCTTCAACGATCATAAATTTTCAAAATAGCTACAATATCATAACATCAGATTTGGAAAATACTTGTAAAATTAATACTATAGATTAAAATCTATAATCATTATTATTGAATGAATATTTTTCATATTCCTAATATTATCCATATCTCTAAGAACTGCCATTTTTCATTTATTTGTGTTTTACCAACTATTGCTCATCAAAATTCATATAATTGTATTGAATAGTAATTTTTTTAATAAATAAATTATAATTCCATTTTTAAAAATCTTATATTCTACAAAAGAAGAGTCCCAAGTTATCAATGCATGATAGGAGTTCAACAACCCAATGGTTTCTAATGAACCTTCTAGACACTTGGGTACAATTTATTAGATTAGATGATTTGAGGTCGTACATTGATGTTCGAATTTACAAAACGCAGTTGGTCTTGACACGTCAACATTCCTCAGTTCATTCTCCTTCATAAGTGAGACCTTCAATTCAAATAAATTGAAACTATGATACGTTGAAATATGCACCAGGCATCTCTCCCACAGAATTTTAAAAGTCCTGTAGAAACAGAAAAGGTGTGTCCGCCTTTCTATTATTACACCGAACTTCTATATTTTTATAAACCAGGCCCCTAGAAAACCACATACGCTATGCGCATCTAGTAAAGTCTTAAGATAGATAAATGTCTTCATTTTTCCACTTAACAAAAGTGTTGTAGGTGAAGTTCAGGCACAAGAGCCCCCTCTTCCACTCAACTCAGCCTTCAGCTGTGTCCACGATTCAATAGCCTTTCAATTTGATACATTGAAGAAGATAAGCCAAGAATTTTTCACAACGGATGAATGCACTTCAATAGGATAAAAGACGTTACGATATGACAATTATTGATAATTTGTATTACACATCTCATTGAATCCACTTGTGTATACTATCGAATGAAACAGAATAAAATACAATTAAACCGTGGACAGAGCTTAAGAAACAGAACTGTTTGTAAACTATGGAGAAAAACTTATCACAAATGCTTTCATCAGTTAATATTGCTTAATAATGCTTTCATATTCTGGTTAATATAGAATCGACTTCTGTATCTTATTGGATGAATTAAATTCAAATACAATTGAGCCATCAACAAAACTTCAAGGCCTCTTCCTGACACACAGTAGTGATACAATGGACCAAAATTGATACGCAATCGTACAGGAAGGAAGCTCATTGACACAATATATTTGCAACGTTAGGTTAGGTCATTTGACAAAGCCAAAAATCGGTGGAAGTATTATTTGGCTCTCTGAATCATTATTTTTTATTTTATCAGTTTACAAATAATTAAAACAAGTTTGAATGCTTTAAAAATGCTTCATGATTGATAATCAGCTTATTTCGTATAAGGCGGCAATCCATGAGCATTGCAAATGTCTCATATCAACGAGCTTCCTCCCTGTATCAATAATTTCAATTGGCATCATCAAACTAGCTAGGGAATGATATAAGATGCAAAACTGCGATGGAAAGAACATGTGAAAAAAATAAAGAGGAATTGAATATCAAATATTCCAAAATGTATTGGATGTTGGGAGAGATTCTACCCTATCAACCTACAATAAAATATTACTCTATAAAAAGATTCTTCGACCTGTTTGGTTGTATGGTATTCAGCTGTGGGGCTGTGCTAGGAAGAGTAACATCGACATATTTCAGAACAAACTATTGAGGAACGCTGTCAATGCTCCATACTTCGTTAGAAACTCAGATCTCCACAGGGACCTTCAGTTAGAAACAGTAGAAGTTATGATAGCGAAGGCCGCCAGAAATCATGAAGAGACATTCCACAAACACCTGAATATTTAAGCTCTAGACCTCGTTGACAATATTCTACAATATTGAGGAGACTAAAATGAAGAAGCCTACAGATCTTGTGTGATGTAAATAGTGTGATTGCAGAAGTCAGAATGTGTAAAACTAAAAGCGTGTGATTAGTGTTTTTCAAGAGCATTGCTCAGTTAGAGTTGCAAAGGAGGATTGACTTTAGTGTGAAATTCTCGTATTGATTTAGGATAGAACTGAACTGTTCATTAACCAAGTGCTAGATTGCAGTTGAAATTCACAAAAAAACTAGCTAGACTCACTTTGCGACCCCACATTGCAAATATTTAGTGTCAATGAGATTCCTTCCTGTACGGTTGCGTATCAATTTCGGACTTATGTATCACTGCTGCGTATCGGAAACCCACCGTGTTAAGTTAAGAAGGAACAATTTCGTCAGAAACAGTAGTCATTGTAACAAATCTTCTAGAATATTAAAATTTTGAAGTGTTTGTTTGGAGTGAAAATTTGTGACTGTGAAAGATAAGCAACAAACATAACCTGGATTGTATTCTAAATTGGAAAAAGGACAGTTTTTGGCCTGTTGAACCTTACCATAAAGTATTATTTGTAAATAACAGAATAAATGAATAAATTTTTCCAGTATCCGCACTCACCACTAATGCTTTAATAAGTTCTTCTGGTTCGGGAGGATCTCCCACTGGAGTGCGTGGCGAGAGTGTGATGTGCACCTCCTTCATTCCGTCCACTTCCACAACCTCTTCCTCTTTCCGTTTCTTCTCTTTCAGTCTTTCTTTCTTCTTCTCAACAACAGCTGGCGATTCGCGATCGATTTTCGATTTTTTACGAGGAGGTGGAGTCGGAGACATTATGTTGTTCTGCATGCCATGTTCTGCAAAGATTATCAACAAAAATTATTTACTAAAACTACACTTTATGCAGTAGATTGATGATAATAGAAATTGATGAGGAGTTACATGGGCGTTACTATGGTTACTTGTACTGGGATTGCAATCATCAAAAGATTTATTGTAATTTGCCAAAGATGGTAGCTTTAATGAACCTGTTCCCAAAAAGCTCTTCCAGTATGAGCTTGTTTTACGTTACTTGAAATTGAAAAATACAGTTTAAAAATAACATAGAGGAAGCATAGCGTTGCACAATGGAAATAATCTATAGAATTACTCAGCACATAACTTATAGATGCTCAATATTACTACTGAGAGATGATGGAGACAAGGTAATCATGTTTAAAGGATTTATTAGTTATCAACTTATTTAAAATTTGGCAAAATTAGAAACATTGGCTCATACTAGTAGAGTTCAATCTGGAGAAAGAACAAATTAACATCTAATGTAGCCTAATGCTCAAACATTATAACAGTCAATAGACCTATGTAGCAAGTATCAGATGAGTTAAAGCATTGATGAGACATAACGCAAAAGAAAGTGAGGGAGAATTCTACAAAATTATATAGCCTAAACTCCTTTTTAAATATAGAGTACTAACAAACAAAAAAATTCCTAATTGAAAAATCAAGATGGCTCAAAAATAAAAAGTTAAAGACGTATATTTATTCCCGTGTAATAATTAATATTCAACCATATGTATAATAAATAAATTATTTTAGAGTTGACTAAGTTAATAAAGAAGTATAATAAAACGGTAAACTGCATGTTGGAATTAAGATGTTTGAGTTCTCTATAACTTACTGAAAGGGTGATCAGTATAATCGTAACAATACAAAAGTCAGGTTTCCTAATTCAATGTCATTTGCGAATTATACAATAGCATCACGATTTTTTATGTTTACAAAATAGTAACTGCAAACACCAGAATGACTGACTGTCACAATACATCATGATACAGTCACAAGCACGGATAAAATTCCAAACAGTGGAAACATGCGTGTTCTCTCTGCTAGAGAGCACAACTCACAAAAAGTTATCATAAAATTCACGTTTGCAATAAGCCTACCTCCGGGACTAGTATCTCTATAGTTTATATCAGAGACAGGCATTTGATATCTCGTAAATTATAAATAATTACAACTTACCAAAGGCATATTTGAACTCTTCAATCAGTTTCCTATCGTAGACACCCCTTTCCTCCCATATGGAAATAATTCTTGAAACACTCCTCTTTGTTTTCTCGTTAACGTTTGGTCCACCCATTATCTGGAAGGCTTGCTTCATTACTGATCCGAATTCCTTCCCATATTCAGGTCCTTTCTTCTTGCTGTTTTGTATTACGTCATTAGCAAGATACATTAGTGTCAGTTGTCGACCATCATCAGCTACAACAAACAAAATAAATTCATCAATAAAACAAAATTAAATTTAAAGTACCTAACTCAGTAGATTTACAATAAATTATAGAAGATTTGATAAAATACATAGGAAAGTGCTTATGGCATATATAGTAAGTTATATCATTAGTAAAAATGGTTAATTCTAGAAGTTACTTACTATTCACTTGACTGATAATTACTCAACATCTAAGCATCTATGTAATTTTGATGGTTAACTCTAGCTTTAATGCGAATTTTAGCTTTGTTGCGAATCATATAGCTTTAGATACTATATAAATTTAGAAGGATCTCCACCACGTGCGTATCATTTTTTAGAAAATAAGTTGATTTCCTGTTTTGAATTAGCCTACACATAAGTTAAGATGAAATCTAATAGACGTCATTGCTTTATTAAAAAGGTGCAGAATGAATACAGGATTAAGTTGGGTCAATCATTGAAATACTTGCCTACGTAAATAATTTACTGTTCAAAGTAAGTTATTATTGAATATCTGTGAAACACATCAAAATTAGGGAAATCAAAGTGTAATTCTTGCAGGTCAATCAGCATTATTTGAATGGGAGGCATTACAGCCAAGGGTAGGACAGTCACTAAAAACGTCTTATTACAGAAACTCTGTCTGCTAAATGATGCTAGCCTACATGCGGATGAAGTCACGTAGGCTAGTTAGTTTGTTTATAATTGTGAATGAAAAAGCTTGAGCCAAAGCACTAAGTGACATCCTAAACACACATCAAACATCGACTCCTTGAGTATTATAATGGGAAGCAGCTTATGCAAGTAACCACAGAACACACAGAAAAAAATAGAAACAATCAACTGAGGTTAGACAGTGATTTTAAAATCTATATCTATATAAACCTGAATTGCTGAGATAAATTTCCTTCAAGTGAATGGAATATTTACTTGGTGAAAACAGATTGAACAAAATTTAGATTTTTCAAGTTGATTTATAACTCAAAAGCATTTGATTAACAAACATATTTTGATATTAGCCTAGTCTACATCACCAAATTATAATATTTTTCAAACCTGCAGTTTCATAACCTTCAAAATTGATTATTTATTACAAAGTGGCTACAGACATCTTGTAAAACGATTTCCCCTCACCTTTCTGCAACTCCTTCATCCATGTTTTCACAATCAATTGATAATGTTTTCGATGATGTATTACCCACAAAGATAATGTTTGGATGCTATGTTGCGAAGCATTAAGATCTTCAAGTTTCTTACACAAACTTCCTTCATTAAAACCAGCCATTTCACTCAATTATCAGTCATAAACACCAAAAATAACAATCGCCAGAATGAGAATTCCACATTACCAAACATCCACCACCCGTTACCACCACGAACAACTGGAAGTGATGATGATCTCTCTACTTCTTCAACCACTCTAAATCAGCAGGATCTCAGTGATACCAACGTAAATATTTTTGAGAGAGTAGAAATAATGGTGTTGAATGGAGATTTATGACAGAATATGACTTTATAATCAAGTTAATTCAACTCTGGAATTATTTAATCTCCAATCAACACCTGAAAAGAAAGGTATTTATTATTGACACTATATAATATATAGAAGTGATCTAGCAGAATAGGTACTCCATGGACCTACAATATCAATGTGGAAACAAACAAAAACAAAATTTTGTCTGTCGTCGTTATCATCTGCAGACGCCAGGAGAAGTTGAGGTTGACGAAAAATTTATAAATTTGATAAAATTTTGAATCACTTCTCTTGCTATGATAATCAGTTTCATGTCCTCGTCAGTGAATTAAAGAGAAGTACCAGTAACAATGAAATTAATAGTGAAATTTGGTTATCTCTTACAATTATAAGTTGATCTTGAAGAGTTTTGAGCTATGTCAAGTTGGTCGGCATTTATAGCAATTGCACTTTTAAGTTTGGCATGTACTTTTTCATTTATGGAAATTGTTATTTTCGTGTGGTCGCAAGGAGATGATGAATCCGAAGTGGGCAAGTGGTTGGAAGAGCATGAACTTGGTCAGCACAAAGAGCTGTTCATCAATAAAGGTGAGTAAGTTATACTTGTGTTTAGCACTGCAGTTACAAAGTATACAAGTTATCAAATATCCCAATTTTTTGGACAATGGCAAATTTGTAGGTCTTGCCAAACGGTAATAGTGAGCATGAGTAGGTAGCTTGAAGCAGGTAGAATACGAAATTAATACAGTCGCATGTCCCCTCAGCTTCAGCACAAAAAAAAAAGATTCTGGACGGATCTTGTAGTCTTGGACATGCGTCTTAAATATGTGGCTTGTCCAGCTCAGTTTAATGTCGATTTGCTCATTGCATAACTAGTACTTCACCTGGTCGGCCGTTGAAAAATCATACGGCCTGAGAAGGGAAGATGTTGTAGGTCCCTGCTAGTCTGCATCCAGGCATCTCGAGTCGGGATGCATATGAGCATGACGGGTTTTGTTGTCGTTTATATCACTCGTTGTTTGTTTATTCTCTTTAGTCTTCTTGATATACAGCAGTGAGCTCAGTAACGTATGTGCTGGCTAAGACTGTAAGAATATCAAGACACGACATTGATCCCTGTAGTCCCGAGAAAGTTACCAACCTCAGTCCCTCAGTGCTCTCTTCTGCAGTTGCCATATTTCATGGACAGCCGGAAAAGACTACTTTATACATCAAGTGGCTATGAATGAGTGCTTGATATGCCATTACAAAGGTATGATTCCCAAGCGACTGCTCGAGCTGCCCCTTACTAAATCCGCTCTAGCTGCGCTGCTCTAGCCATCACAACTCTATACACATCACTATATTACAAAGATTAGCTAGCAGCGACAGCGAATTTAGAGCCGGGCAGCTCGAGCCACGCGGCTCGAGCAGTCGCTTGGGAATCGTACCTTTAGGCATTACCTACTGGTCGACCAAATTTTTCAGCCTTCTTAGAAAGGGATGTCAACTTTTGAAATTTTCTGGGACACTCGGTGTACTTGATTGTTCCACGTAAGTCTTCCATCAATCCAGAAACCAATCACCTTGACTGGCTCCCTTCCAGTTTGCCTCTTTGACGAGAGAACAATGATGGAAGTCTTGTTCTCGTTGAGCTTCAACTTGTTTGCTGTGAACCATGGCTTTGCCTCCTCGATGAGTTCAGCTCACTTCGCCACCCGATCCACAGAAGAACCCCTGGAAATCACTATGTTGTCTAAGAAGACGCAGGTCTCTGTTGTTACGCCATTATTAATCTCGAATAAAATAATATTTTAATAACAAGCGGCTAATAGCTGAATATAACCTTTGCTTTGAGCAATTTAATCAGTTCTTGGCTGGCCATTCACGGTGAGATCTCGTCATTGGCTAAGGCAAGCCACTATTATTGATAAAGGGTTGTTCAATTGAAATCAATAAGAAATGAGGTACAAGCAATATGAACCTCCAATACTTAAATATTTTTCAAACTTCTGCTTGAACTTTCAAGTATAAGCTTTTAGCTCTATTCATAAATTATGCACAATTGATATCGCACTATATGTGATTTTGAAAAAACACTTGAATATGATATTTGAGGGAAATTTTCTCATGATCATAATAAATAATCAATATTTAGGTGTCCAATCCCTGATTATTTCATTCAAAATTATGAGAAAGACTCTGATCGAACTTTAAATGATGTTACACATCTACTAAGAATTTCTTGAGAATTTAACCTATTTGTCTCCATCATTAATGGCTCTTAATAGTTATTCCTTTCAAAATTATATCGGGTTAAATGTATATAAATATAGTGTTGAAATCCTATTAATTACAGTACGCTGTTATAGTCTATAATAGAAAGCAGCAAGGTTGTGACTTGGGTAACATAAGTGATGGGGGTTGATCTCATCAGTACTGAACCTAGGAGTAGGTTTTATAAGAATGAGAAATATTGTAATGATCATTTCTTGAAAATTCCTGTAGCCTATGGAATTTTCAATAATCATGTTTCATTCATCTTTAACAGTACATTTTCTTCTTAGGTATAATAAGCAAAGAAAGTTGTCCAATTACTTAATACTTTTGTCCCATAAACACATTTTGTCATTTATTACATACGGTTCGGTATTCAACATTTCAGATTTCTACTATCTTATGATTGCATATACATACATAATCAAACTAAATATCAACCAACTATTAGAATATCATCCGTCAATTCAATTCACCAGATATAAGAGTGATGATTAAATAAAAACCAAAACTGGTATCTTCTCATTTTGATATACAGGGTGTTCCAGGAGGATTGTGCAATACTTCTCAGGCTGATTCCTTACACCAAGTAGACAAGAAAGTTCCATGGGACCAACCCCAAAAAACGCTTTGTTACCGAGATAACAATGGCGGAAAATTGAGATTTTTCAAAATATATTAATTTTTCTAATTTTTTAGAGGCTTTAGTGAGGTTCTAATGTGATCAAACCGTATGTAAAATTAGCTGAGAAATCCAATGAAACCAGTCCCAAGTTTGTAACTTCAACGGTGATTGAGATAATTGGAAAAATATGCTAAAAAACGGCATTTTTCAACAATAAGGGTTATAACTTATAATTGTATTTTTTAATAATGGAAGTTGAAGAGAGTCGGATTCTAAAGAAAAAGTTGAATGGCGGCGATTGTGTAAATCTAACCCAAATCTCAGAAATGGCAATCAAAAATTGCAAAATTGACAAAAGTGATGAATTTGTGTTTGAAATTTTGCGATTTTTGATCGCTATTTCTGAGATTTGGGTAAGATTTACACAATCGCCGCCATCCAACTTTTTCTTTAGAATCCGGCTCTTTTAACTTCCATTAATAAAAAATACAATTTTATGATTCCTTATCCAGTTATAACCCTTATTGTTGAAAAAATGGCGTTTTTCAGCATATTTTTCCAATTATCTCAATAACCGTTGAAGTTACAGACTTCGAACTGGTTTCATTGAATTTCTCAGCTAATTTTACATAGCAATTGATTATTTTAGAACCTCACTAGAACCTCTAAAGAATTAGAAAAATTAATATATTTTGAAAAATTTCAATTTTCCGTCATTGTTATCTGAGTAACAAAGCGTTTTTGGGGTTGGTCCCATGAAACTTTTTTCTACTTGGTGTAAGGAATCAGCCCGAGAAGTATTGCACATTCCTCCTGAAACACTCTGTATATGTAGGGTTTCAAGCTTTTAACTATTCCTCATCTCAATTTCACAAAGGTATGTTAGTTTCCAATATCAATCTTCCACAATGTTCTAAACTTTTAATGTTGAATTTTACAATTGATCCAAGTTTAACTTGAATTCTGCAAATAATCCAAGCTCAACTCAAATTTTATTAATAATTATGTATAGATTATTCAATAATTATATTTTTTATTTATTTATCCTTGAAAATATTTACAAAATTTGAAAATATAATTGCTGGGTTTGAAAAATATATACATAGGTGGGTGCAAAAATCTAATGCCTAAAGTTGTTCCTCGAACAATTGATACAACAGTACAAAACAAGGTTATAACATAGATGGATGGTTATATCATTCCTCTATGGTCACCATAAAATTTCATGATAAATAAAATCATGAAATTTGATATTAAAAATTCTCACTTCAAAAAAACATCTCCACCACTTCTAAGTTCGAAAAGTAGATAATCCAAGTTTAACTTGAATGTTATTATGAATTAAACATGTTCAATTTGATTTTTATATATACATAATAGGATAGAATAGAAATATATTTTATTGAACTTTTATCAAAATTGTTTGTGATACAATATTTTTGGAAGTGAGAAATTATAATATTATAAGTGAAAGTGGAAATTTTGGATAGACATATAACCTTCATTATCATCATTCATCATCACTCATTCATCCTATGCTTAAAATACTTGGAAACCAAGTCGCAATTGTAAAGAAAGAATAAAGAACTACAAAAATATTCATAAATTTGCATATTCATAGATTTTACATAATATACATTTTTCCATGACCAATTGGTCGTCTGCCAAGTTGAGTTATTTGGTTATTATTAATTTTCACAAAATAGAAGAAAAAAATACATAATCCACGTTTAATTGGGATCTTCATGAATAATCCAAGTTTAACTTCAATCCACGTTCGTAGAAGCGGTTCCTGCTCTATCTCCTCCAGTATTATGTAGTTCATAAAACCATGATTAATAAATGATCTCGCACCTGAACAGAAATCCGAATACGCCAGTGTATTGCACACTATGTTCCACACCGTTCATTTTCCCCTCACACCGTTTGTGACGTAGCTGTAGATCTCAAGATGCAATTTGCGCATAAAATAACCAACCCGAACTGTGAGGGCAGAAGTGAGAGCTTAGAAGAGTGATGCTCAGTAAATATGCAAGGATATTGGCATGCATAATCAGGCACTCCATTACCCCCCCCCCCTTCAAACCCCTAAATCCACTAGTACCGGACACTCTTTTTGGATACAACATTCCCCCTACATACTATTTCACACACTCACTCTCCCTTTTCCTCTATCTTATTCTCTCTCTCCTTCTCTCTCTCTATTTCTCTGTAAAGCATAACTCTTTTTTAGCATACCTCTGCAAAGCAGATCTAGTATAGTCTGTCAAAACAAAGAAGACATTCTGCCAAGATGGGAAAATGACTCCGGCTCGGCCAATATTGGTTCAAAATTGATACATTTGGTCTCAAATTTTAGAAAATATTCTTATCTACAATTTGAGACCAAATACATAATTTTTGAACCAATATTGACCGAGCCGGAGTCATTCTCCTATCTTGACAGAGTGTCTTATTTGCTTGGACAGACCATACGCTATACTGAAACTGATACAGTATTCAAACTGTTATTTTGGCCGTAAAATGCAGTAGGTAAGGTTGGCCACACTACAATTTCAGTTTGAAACCAGTGGCGGCGTTGGTTTGGTTTCAAGCTGCTTCCATATTTTATCGTTGTCGGTTACGGCGGTGAGCTATTTTGTATTGCTGGCATAAATCCGACGCGCTTTCAACTATATTTTCTTCTCACTCGAACGTATTTGAGTGAAATGCATTCTTCTTACTCTCTCGAATTCATCTAAGTGAAATGCAGTCCTCTCACTCTTCCAAGCACTATCTGTAAGGTTTATTTGAACAATCTGCGGTATGTTTTCTGAATTGGTATGATTTTCAATTGGAGTCTTATGGTGAAAATTATTGTTTCAATCTATATTATATCTGGATTATTCTCATTCTTCTCACTCTCTCGAACACTATCTGGAGTAAGGTTTATTTGAAACAATTTGCGGTATGTTTTTTGAAATTGGTATGATTTTTAATATTATAGTTTTATGGGAAGATTATTGTTTCAATTTATATTATATTAGAATAATTATTCTCACTCTTTCAAGAACTATCTAGAGTAAGGTTTATTTGAAACAATCTGCGGCATGTTTTCTGAATTGCAATTGGAGTTTTATGGTGAAAATTATTGTTTCAATTTATATTATATTAGAATTTTGGACCGGCCTCCTTGGGTGATTGTGAACAGAACTTGGTCTTCTTTTATGTCTGTGCGGTCCGGGCCCGAACTGAATTGGGTGAGTGCTGTGTAAATCTGTGTTTGTTTTTTTAATAATAATCAAAGTACCTTTTTCAATTATTTTTATTGTAAAATAATGCATTTATAAAAATAATTGAAAAGGGTACTGTGATTATTATAAAAAAAACAGTGATAAAAGTAGCCCTGAGATAAAAGAAACACGTCTTAATTGGTGTATTCATACTATAGCGTCTGAATATACCCTTTTAGATTAATAAGACATTTTTATCGATCCGGGACATTACCGCACAGGCATAGTCTAGTCGAGCAAAGAAGAAATTCTGGCAAGATTGAAGAATGAATCCAGTTCGGTCACTATTGTTTGAAAATGATAAATTTGGTCTCAAATTGTAGAAAACATTCTGCTGTACAATTTGAGACCATATTTATGATTCTTGATCCAAACCAATAGTGACCGAGCTGGAGTCATTTTCTCATCTAGAATGACTTCTTTTTTAGACCAGACTGTATGAAAAAAGCCTTACATCATCTATATCAATAGATTTGCTATGAGTTTGATAGGCTAACACCGAAACATGTGGTGTTAGAACAAAAAATAATCTAAGGGGACTGTGTTTTTCAATTTTTATTCAAACCAAGCTAGTATTTGTTATAGGTGCATAATTTAGGAAGAAGTCAGTTCATGAAATGGTATATTCACGCTGTAAATCCATTCATTTTAGTAGTACTTTATTGATGTCCTGTAGTCTTCTTGGATGTATTTTGCGCTAGTGATTTTCATCTGAACTCCAAGACTGTATTCAGTTTCTGTTTGTTGATTCCTCATTATGTATAGACCCTTATAAATATGTATGATTTTGAAAGGAGTGTTTCACATTATGCAACTGTTCCCTTCATCATCTGAAAATAATGTTATTTTTCCGGGTGAATGTCTTGTTGAATATTTAACAAAACTTGAATGCTAGATATTTCAGTATGAAAATGGAAATTGAATGAGAGCAAGTCGATTCGGGAAAACACTTTGTCCAACGAGAAGCAGGCCAGACGAAAATAGCCTCAACACATTTTCTTTATCGAATGGACAATGTTCGTGCAAAAGACGAAGAAAAAATCGGCAAAATGGTATTTGGTTGAAGTAGTCTAACACTCTAACTGAACGTTTGAGACAATTCAAAAGAGTCTATAACTCAATTTTCATTTTCATTTCAATTGAGTTACTCAAAATTAACTCAATTCGAGCTACCGGAAAAGGCTTGGTGAGATCAGATCTTGGGTAGGAATGCTCCAGAAAAACACCAAATAAAACAGTTCTAACGTGACTTAATGATGTAATTCTTAAAAATGATTGGGAGAAGACAGTGTAAGTTTGTTGTTAGTACATCCATTAATTCAACAACCTACTGGAGTAAACAAAAATTTGTGAAATGCCTTTTTATATTCACACTGAAGCAATCACATGTTTGAGCTATCAAATTATTGAGTCTATCCGCAGTCATGGACAAAACTAAAAATAAAATAGGTTTATTTAAAATAAGAGGTTTAATTGAAGACACAGTGTCAGGTGAGATGTTGTGATACTTGTATATTGTGCTCTTTAATTAAAAAGTTTAAATTTGAATGGAAGCCACCTTTCTAATCTTAATCTTTTTATGTGAATGATCATGATATCACATCATTAAAAACACACAAATGAAATTTGAATATTTTAAATTGATTATCTAGGCCTATTCAAGATTTTGAACTATAGTCTAATATATATTCCCAAGCTTTTTGAGAAACAATCTCTACTCTATTGCTAGGATATTTTCTTGTTTCAATTTCAATAGAAAACACAAAATCAACAAAGCCTTTAAAATAACAAATTCAATTACAATCTGCTAATTAATTTTCTTGTTATTAAATTAAAATTCTTATATATTATGATTTACTCAAAATAAGTTACTGATTGAGTTCGGTGATCAAATGACAGAATACAGTTTGACAAACTTAACACATTCCACTCAATAGCCATAGATCGGTGCCTCATGTAAGTTACTGTTGCCTACACCAGTGTACCACAAGTCAATTTCAAATTATTGTGATAGAAGTAGGCTATACACTCAGATTCTGTATTCAGTAGCCCAGTGTGGTACCAGCCAGACCAATCTCTTCATACATAACGTATACCGCTGTTACGTCCATGCACTGCGGACGCTACGTCCCTTTGGCGGGCGGCAAAGAATCGATCGCATCTCTCTCTTCCTTTTTTCTCTCTCTGACAGCGGCGCATTTGGGATAGCCGCCCCCGCATTGAGTTCAGCCACCCCCGCCGCCCCTCCTGACTGACAGAAACACGTGGTTATCTACTCACCAAAGGTGTGATATTCGGTTGGTATAGGGCAGCAAAGGTTGGCTGGAGATTCGACTATAATGCACTCTCTAATGTTAGTATTATTATAAACTAACTACTCTCAACTAATAGTAGTATTGTCTTAGATATTATGAACTAATTCAGGACCCTTCATTTCATGTTTACAATGACAGAGGTATAGTCTCTCCAGGCAGAGAAGACATTCTGGCAAGATGGAAATGACTCGAGCTCGGTCAATATTGGTTCAAGAATTATTAAATTGGAGGCAAATTTTAAATCAGAGTGTTTCCTACAATTTAAGACCAAATTTGTAATTTTTGAACCAATATTGACCGAGCTGGAGACATTTTTCCATCTTGCCGGAATGTCTTCTTTGCTTGGACAGACTAAAGTTGTCATAACTTGATTGAAAAAAAAACAACTTTTATTTGTGATTAAGTAAATTAGCAAATCAGAATACAACAGAATAAAATAATAAAACGCTTGGCATTACCAATCTAGTATAGTCTGTCCAAGCAAAGAAGAGCCTCTGGCAAGATGGGGAAAATTTCTCCAGCTTGGTCAATATCTGTTTGAGAATTATAAATTTGGCCTTAATAGTAGATGAAATTGTCTCCTACAAATTGAGATTGAATTGATAATTTTTGAACCAATATTGACCGAGCTTGAGTCATTCTCCCATCTTGCCAGAGGGTCTTCTTTGCTGGAACAGACTATACACGTTTTGTGCACTACGCGCGCTGCCATCGTTGCTTCAGCTGTCGTATAGTATCCAGGACCTAGATTCTAGTTGATTAGTGATTGTGATGCCGACATACTAGCGCGATGGAATGCTTTTGGATGGGTGGCCGGAATGAGTTCTTTCTGCTGTTGGTTTGTTAAAAATAATAATATTCGTGTAACCTGGCTGGCTCAGGTCTGGTGTCAGAGCTTTCAGGTCGCTCCTGAACAATTTCAGGGCCTCTGACATGACTTAATGATTGTTTTTAGGCAGCCGGGACCGACGGCTTAACGTGTCCATCCGAAACACGGGGAAGTGGTTTGAGAAAAATTTCAGGCCTGACCTGGGTTTAAACCCGTGACCTTTGGGTTGCGACGCCAGCACTCAACCCACTCAGCTACGCCACCCCAATAGTTTGTTATCTACCGGTCAGGAGTTCTTCCAAAAGGATTTACCTATTCACCGCCAACTTGAATATACTGTACTTATTTTATTACCCATGTCGTATGTATGTATGTATGTATGTGGGTATAAATAGCTCAACACTTATCTTTACTCAATTTTTGACTCTGATCTACTAGTTGATAATTGAATATTAAAATTAAATTGATTATTTTTTCCAAAATGGGAACTGTGGATGAAGATTCTGAAATTAGAATAATTAATAATGTATTTTTAATTATTTAAGTAGGTGATTGAAAATGTTGAAAAATAAGACATTTGAGTGAATCAATTCAATATTACCTGCTTGTAGAATAAATTATAAATATCATGGAGGAATGATGAATCAAATTGACATTTAGTCCAATGCCAGTTGGAAAGAATACAAATTATTTTATAGGGTACATACGCATGTAATTATAGAATTTAAATACAATTGCAAAGATTTATATACAACTTGGAGATATGATTCCTTCATTGAAGATAATATGACAGATGAACACAAATATTTCCAATTATTAATCATGTAGTCCCAGGAATTGAATGGAAAATATTTTATTTTGATTTCAATCGGATTATATAAATAGAGATGGTTTTATCTCAATATCTTGAGACTACATCATGCTCATCGTGAGAAAGTTATCAAATCAGTATTATACTAGCCTTTATTCTCTCAGATGTATTTAGTATTCAGTGAAACATAACAAAGACGTTGTTATTGATAACATTATTACTCGTATTATGGTTTTTTACCAGGATTTCCTATCAAACTCAGGCTTGAGATTATTGTATAGTAAATGTTGTAAATCCATTATGGTATGAATTTATGTGTTGGTAGCCGTGGGCGAGAGCCAGTTGCACCAACTTAATAGCAGAAATGGTGAATTAAGTTGGGTTTTATAGGTCCTGCGAGGCGCATAGATATGCATAGACCATGCCACGCTGTCACCTGAATACACATTGTATGATAGTTATTACTCCCTATGCCTAGGCCTAGTGGATCGTTACGGTACCCTCTTTATCTTACTTGGCAATAATATTCAACAATAATGTATAATATTGATTTTTACTGACCTTGAAATGCAAATTTTCATTTCTACTAAGCTCAAAATCAATTTGACTAGACAATACTGAACCATTACCGTACCCTTTTTATTTACTGAATAATATTCCACAGCTAATGTAATTTTTCTAGTATGAAATCTACATGAGATCATTTTGAAATATTTTTTGTTACTTGAAGCTTCAACTTATTATTTACCTGAACCAATGAGTGTATAATGACCGATCATATAAATATGCATATTTGGTTGAAAAAATGGGAATAGTGAATGAATTAAATTGGGTTTTGGATGGCGTTCTATAAAATTTTTGAACTAATAATTTAGTAGTCTTTATTGTTGATTCCATGTTATATTTGCTTTTTCAAAAAAGCCAGTAACTTCTTATTGGCTAATACAATGTGTGTTATTGTTTGTAATTACAGCACAATCAAGAATTACTGAACATTCGATGAATGAAAAGCCTATTGTTGTTCTGATCTGAATATGATTTGCTTCGTCTACATTCTATCATTAATTGATTACTAAAATTTTCAATTCAAAGTCTGTAGAATAGGCTACTGTTAAATAATTTTTACTTTCCTTGCCCTACCTATTACCATAGGTAAGGAAAGTATTGTTTTTGAGGAGCTTTTGATTTCCCTGACATTATGAAGTCAATGTATTTTGCACAATATCGGAATGTTTCAATTCAACTTGAAACATTAAAGATGAGCTACTCGTGCTCTTATAACACAGAAACCGGAAATTATATTGAACCTAGCCAATGAATTATATTGGAATTATTTATTATAAATGAAAACGATCTTCGGTTCACCTTAATCTACATAAAAAGAACTCTATAATCTAAATCGGTATAATTAGGCTATGTTAGTCCAAGGTTATGTAAGTCATGATAATAGATATTAGGCATACGGTATCACATACTTCATCGGATTCACATTGTATACATCATATTTCCAATTCTAGTGAGGCATAGAATAGGAAATGGCTGTAAAATAATTTCATAGTAGTCCACAGTAGTTCCAAAAATAACTATTTCCATGTTAACTTGATATCGATGTTTCCGTTTGTCTGGAAATAGTTTTATAACATGATTTGACAGAGGTTGGAGGTACTCGCCCGACTACTCTTGCACGCTACTTCTTGTTTTCACTATAATTATAAGTCTGTCCAAGCAAAGAAGACATTCTGGCAAGATGGGAATATGACTCCAGCTCGGCCAATAATTGTTCAAAATTCATAAATTTTGGTCTCTATTGTACGAAACATTCTTATCTACAATTTGAGAACAAATTTATAATTTTTGATCATTATTGACCGAGATGGAATCATTTTCCCATCTTGCCAGAATGTCCTATTTGCTTGGGGAGACTATAGTTCTGCTATCACGTAACTTCATGGAAACTTTGTTATAATAAGGTTGGGAATAGAATGTTTGGTGAATTCTTATTATCATGGAGTCATTCTATTTATAGCATAAAATATGTTTTTCAAATCCCCGGTTACAAATTATGTAATATTCATGATGAAGGAATCTTATATTGAAATAATGTAATAATTCAGTTTTTTTAATCAATTCAAAAAATAATTCAGTTTATCATAACAATTTATTTCGATGTATTTGATGTATCATATTTTTTATAACTTCACAGGACTGCTATAAAAATGGTGAATGTGCAATGTTTTCTAAAAATAATTTAATAATTCAGTTCTACAACCAATTAAAATTCAAAACAATATGATAAATTCAATTTAATTCAATTCAAGTGAAAGCAATCAAAGTACTTGTCCCGCTTGTAGCAGGAAGGAAAATTGCTCATGCCTAATTTAGACAATTTTAAAATTATTTTTCATTCTCAATGCTGATCTGAGTTTATGTATCGTGAAAAAATTCAATTATAAATATTATTATGATAAAATGCTATTGACTCAGTTGTTACCCAATTATGTTTATTCTATTCGATAGCAGTGTTATTCAGTAAATGTCATACAAAATATTCCATTGACACTTGGGCAGTACTGTGATGATTAGTACATAGAAGACGAAGGGATGAATAGGAATTGAAAAAAAACCAAGTACCCTTTTAAAAATCTTTAGAAATATTATTAAAACACATAGAAAGGGAGTAGCCTATGTATATTTAGTTTGTACTTGGTCTACAGATTGACAAATCAAGTTTCATATTGTAAGTTGAAAATTTGAAATATTCCATGCTTTAGAGAAATATGCTTCTTGAATAAGGTTGTTGAAAATAATCATAATCTTTGAACTGCCCCTCTCACAATTTATTCAAACATACAAAGACAAAAATACAACGAATAAGTCGAAAACATGTTCACCAAATCTTATTAGGTGCCAAGAATTGTACATAGAAGTATCAAGTAGAATTTAAAAGCACTGAATAATTCATTATTTATAGCTAGAGCGTTGTCTTGAGTCAAAAATCTATCTAGGGATGAAATAATAATTTTTTGGTTACATGATACAGAGATTCATGGACGAGAATAATTCATGTCATGTATCTCAATGCGGTTATTTTTTGGCTGGCGCCGGGGTTTTTTTTGGGGGGGGGGGAATGTTGGGGTTGTGGAAAAGCGGGGATGAATGGTGCCGTGTACGGAGCATAGGATTTTTGGGGGGAATCTCGCGGGATGGAACGGACTATTCCAACATTTGTGCGGCTCCCCCGTGTCATGCGTATCCCCCGTATCATGGCGTTCTTACTCGGAGGAAACTCAACGTGAAACGAAGATCTGTTTGTTGCAAGTATTCATCCACATCTTCATGGGTGAATCAAGTTAAAACCATGAATATTTTTGGGAAATTTGGAATCTCCCTTAAAGTAGAACGCACTCCATAACTCAGCTTAGTTACTCTTTACTTTATTTTTAAATTTTTCATGTATTTGCTTTGATAAGGTTAGTGCACAAAGTGTAGTGTTGAGTAAACATGTTTTTCAAGTGTTGGTGACCAAGTTTTGTGATCTGGCCTAATCTAATTTTGATATATGAGTATAAATTGGTAAAGAAACATTTCTGGTAGTAGAGCCTAGTGTGTTTTGTACACTTATGTAAATAATAGAATAAAGGCTAATCAAATTGAATTTTTATAGAGAGTGAATCGATATAATGTTGTCTACTAACATTTTAGGGTTGTTATCTTAAATCAGTTTCTTATTTTGAATTTTAAGATAAATCATTTCAATCACAAACAATAGAATCATACTTATTAAAAACACATCGATTGGTGAGAAAATATCTAGTTTAAAAACATCCATATCCTCCTGATATGTTTCAATTGACGGAAACCATTCATCGATGCATCGATGTTTTATCTTTCGATACCAATGCTTAAAATAGGGAATGGAAAATTATATTTGAAATCCAAACATGCCCTTTCAAAGTTTAGTGGAGAGGCTGCTCTCTACAAAGCTACAGCAGTGGGTTACGTATCAAGGGGTTGAGCTGGTGAGGTGAAGCAATGGTGAGGGAGGAATTGAATATCTGAGGCTCACTCACCTCAGTCGCAGCCCCAACCTCGGCCGGGACACAGAGCAGCTCGGCGTGGCCGACCTCATTCGACGCACGCACGCGCCCGCGCGCCTCCCTCTGCAGCTGCAGCCTACAGCTGGTGCAGCCACTTAGATGGTCCACGACTGCACTCAGACCCTTCCTCAAAACAAGTTCTCCCACCTCCTCCTCCTCCTCCTTCACCATCCTTTGTCTCATCTTTGTTCTGTCCCTCTATCCATCCTTCTCTATCCTCTACTCAACAGCAACATTGCATCCTTATCCCTTGTGAGCAGCAGGCAGCACGAGGCAAGCAGCTGACCGGAGCGAGGATGGCCGACGAGCCGGAAATATGCTCCATCGGCATGACAATGAACACGTCCATGAGCGCCTCGTCAGGTGGGTTGTTTACATGTTGATACTTGGCTGGCGCTAGTCAGCTATTCAAATTCAAACGAAATTATTTCCCAAATAATTACAAAACTTATCAAGCTATCAACCTAGCAAGCTTGACAATGTGCAATACCAGCACAAAACAATTATTTTCACGTCAAAAACGTGAATAATTTCACTGTGAAGTTTTCATTTTCTTTTCTTTTAATTACAAAACAATTTTATGATATTACAAATTTATAATTATAATTTACAAATAATAATTTATAATTTTATGATACAAATAGTATTATACTATTTTGTCGTTTCTGGAAACAATTCAAATTCAAACGTTATAACTTAGTGGATCTTCAAAAAATCAAACAACAAAATTCTCAGCTAGAGTGTAAGAAACCAATCACGTGAAACGAAAATTCTGAGCGAAAATGAGAGCTGCTAATATAATTCAACACAACATTTCATTGAACTAACAAAGTAGAAAGAGATTAAATAACATAAAACGTTGATAACATATAACATAAATATCATTAAAAAAGTCATTCAGCTCAAATACTAAAACTTGCAAGGAACCTTATATCATTTCCAGAATGATAGGAAGCTATTTTATGATAATAGCCTGATAACGTCTGTGAGTAAAGGAAATTCAAAAATCGCTCGTGATCTATTTTCTAGCTTTTCAACACGTTGCCAGTCGACTAGCCATTGTCTAAAATTGTTACAATTTTTTAAATACTTTCGTTGTGTGATTGCAGCAAAACAATTGTTCGCCTTATACCCTATTTCCAAGTTTGCAAGTTTTAATTCTAAAATCATGCTTTGGGGGATAATTTCTACTCTAGTTTGGTATTCTTCTCATTTATAACATGAATAGCTCCTTGTTTGAACTTTCCTTATCAAGATCATTTTCCATATTCAAAGAATTTTGTCATCTCTCATTGTGAATCTACATTTTTGGAGTAATTCATGCGAAGATTTAGTTTAATTCAATTAAAGATTGACTTGAGTTGAGAGTTATACAGGGAATGTCAACTTGAAACTTCCAAGTGAGTTCTGAAACTAATAAATATTGAACTTTCTAATCCCTGATTCAGAATTTTGTGATAATCAGTTTCATCTGAATAAAACCTCTCAAGTAGAATGAATGAATTTTATTTGCCAAAAGAAACATATTCTACATCTACATCTAAAACAAGTCACAAGTTTATTTGAAATTATATAGTAATAAACAGAACATATTGTCATTTAATAAACATTAATTATTATCTGAGACATTTTTTGTAGAAAAAGGAACTTAATTTGATTACCGTTCGCATTATAAAATAATTACCCACTCTAAAAGATGGTAAGCCATACTAGAGTAGGTCAATTTCCACGTACAAAAATAATAAAAATTTAGTATATAGGCAGAGTTGAAGGAATTTGTCTCTGATAGTAACTATCAAACAATTAATATTAAATTTTAATATTATAAAAAATTTAGAATAAAACTTACTTAAAATTTTAATATGAAATTAAACAATTCAATATATTTAAATTAATTCAGTATTAGTTTTTTTAGAAATGAAACATTTATTTACTTTTAAATTTTACATTTTTTAATCCAAAAATACTACGTGAAGGTCTATTGAAAATTATTATTGTTTTGATAACGCTTCATCAAAGTCAGTTTCTAATGAAGTGTGCCTCACTAGATCCCCACATTGACATTTATAATCGACTCTCCCCGATCGATTCCAATCAGTTGAGTGCACTGAGCACTGTTCCTTGTTCTCGTTCAACATTTAATCGTGCATTAGAACTACAAAAGAGCTCCTCTGTTGATGTATTGCATCGCACACAGACATCGTCAATAGCCTACCTTCCAAACCCACTGGCGGCTCGTGCACACGAAACAGGTGAAGTGCTCGTATCTTTTACTGTACAGCACTTCACCTGTGGGCACGAGCCTCCAGTGTCCAAACCTAATCAATACAATACATCAAACCGAACGAACAAACGCACCTACACAAAGCAACATCGATGCAATTGATCTAAAGCTAAACAACACAACAATGAACTGTTATAGTCAGTCCAAGCAAAGAAGACATTCTGTCAAGATGGAAAAATGGCTTTCGCTCGGTCAATATTTGTTGAAAAATTATAAATTTGGTTTTAAATTGTAGATCAAATTTTTTTCTACAATTTAAGACCAAATTTATAATTTTTGAACCAATATATACCGAGCTGTAGTCATTTTCTCATCTTCAATGAATGTCTTCTTCGTTTAGACACTCTACCATGCTATGTAGTGTATATAGGGATGTTTTGTCTTGTTCTTTATTTCTCTATCGCTCTCTTCCTCTCTCTCTCTCTCTCACTCTCTGTCTCTCTCCTTCCATTTATCTGTTCTCTCATATCATGTAGTAGCTACTGGCTACATGTAGTTGTTGGCTGTTCAATTTGCATTCATATCGATACATCCCTTATCATTGTATGCAGAATAGAACATAGCACTCTGTATGCTTGCTCGCTTTTCCCTTGTAGCATGCATTTTCCACAGCCAACATGTTCAGTTTTTATTCCCCCGACCGTTCGATTAATAAAATTATTCAAGAGTGGCTTAGTTAGCTTCCATCGAAATGTTATCTTGATCGGTTTAATTGAATTTCTGTGTTGGAGAAAAACAGTGCAAGGTTTTATTCTGAACTTGTTTGATGGCTTAATTTTCATCATTTGGTTTAATCAGTACTATTGTTCGATACGAGTAGTTTCAAATAGCTGACGCCAAAAAGTTGTGCGGTTTCTTCTGCTTCTTGAGCACTCAAACAGCTGATGTTGTCAATTACAGTTGTCGTTTAGCTTTGCCTAGAGCCCTAGATGATGTTCTCGAAAACAAAAGAAACAAATTACGTAGATGCTATAAATACGCTACGAGTAGGTATGATCTGTCCAAGCACAGAAGACATTCTGGCAAGATTGGAAAATGACTCCAGCTCGGTCAATATTAGTTCAAAATTAAAATTTTGGACTCAAATTGTAGATGAGAATTTTTCCTACAATTTGAGACCAAATTGTTAATTTAAAAACAAATATTGACCGAGCGGGAGTCATTTACCCATCTTGTCAAAATGTCTTCTTTGCTTGGACAGACTATAACATTTTGTACAAGAGATAGACGAAAACGCGTAACTTTTAGGCGTCATCTATATTTATTATTTCATTGATATGCATTTCTATTTATAGACTGTGTTTTCTCTCTTTGTTTGTTGTATTTTCTGAGTTTTCATAAATAGTATGTTCAATATAGTATTTCAAAGAAATACCTAAACTCTCATTATTATGGTTATCATCATAATCTTAACAATAATTTTCATCTATAAAATAATAAAATAAAAATATATTTATCTAGAGAGTTATTTTCCATGAAATTCTATTAGAGAAACTTATTGGTATTATGCTGAAAGCATTCAAATTAATATCTTCCTCTCAATGAAGAAGATGAAAATTAGTTTTAGGTTTTATCAAAAATGGAGCTTGAATTGGTCAACTAAAACAAATTAGGTAAGTGAAAACAAAGGTTGTCAGATTCACAAAGTTTATTCAAAATACCACACCGGTCATTTTTGTTTTCACTTACCCA
Source organism: Sogatella furcifera (assembly GCA_017141385.1). Taxonomy (NCBI): domain Eukaryota; kingdom Metazoa; phylum Arthropoda; class Insecta; order Hemiptera; family Delphacidae; genus Sogatella; species Sogatella furcifera. The sequence goes on from CM029549.1 coordinate 7,747,184, forward strand.
AATTATGGATAAGTTCCACATCATCTCTGATAATAAAAGTGTAAAATAAATTAATTGTCTGACGAACTCTTGTCTGAAGTTTAATTCAAAATAATTAACGTAATTGCCTGATATGTTATTCAAATAGATAAGATAAGATATTATACTCATTCAACACAGTATATCACACACTAAACAAATGAATATCGTCATTTTGAGATAGTTGTAAGAAGTAGATTACTTGATATTTTCCCCAAGTAATTGACTCGGAATTGAAATTCTCCATCAAATGGCTCTCTACATACAGTATCAAGGGGTGACATGTATCACCCGATTTAATAGCCAAACTCTTTTTTCCAGATATCATATTGACATTGGAAATAAATTATGTAGGTTACTAAATTTTATCGCAATCAAATCTCAGTTGATGTCCGACCTTTCCTCTCAATCTCTGATGTAACTCAATCATACTATGTATTGAGTTTTGCAAGGGCGCAACTATAAAAACGCGAATTTCGCTATGTCAGCAGATAGCCGTTGGCGCAGGTTTTTCCATTTTCCATCAGAGTCAGATTATAAAGTTGCCAGGTGTGGTAGGGGGGAGGGGGGAGGATAAAAATGGCTGCGGGGGTCGTTTTATGTCCATGAAAGCTGACGCTCTTTTAAAACCACCAGTCATTAAAATCTCATTTTGTTATCTTGCCACTCGACCACCACCCTCACCGACTCAACTATGTATAGTCTGTCCAAACAAAGAAGACATTCTGGTAAGATGGGGAAATGACTCCGTTTCGGTCAATATTGGTTCAAAAATTATAAATTTGGTCTCAAATTGTAGATTAGAGTGTTTACTAAAATTTGAGACCAAATTTATAATTTTTGAACCAATATATACCGAGCTGTAGTCATTTTCCCATCTTCAAAGAATGTCTTCTTTGCTTAGACAGACTTTACGCTTAGGGCTCTCCCTTCAAGTGCTCACACTCATCATAGGGGCTCTCCAAATTTCCACTTCTACGCGCTGTCCCTTGTTGACTTTTCAATTTCTACTAACTGAATTTTGTCCGCGTCTCCAATTATTGTCAATTGAAGAATGCAGAAGTTGAGCAAGATTTCACTTTTTCACTGCCCTTTCGACTTTTCCACGTTGATTTCCATGTTGACGTTTTCCACTTGTTTTAAATTTAATATTTTCTTCTATGGATTTGAATTATGATTTAAAATGCATTTTTGTGAAGGTATAAATGATATAGTGAATTTACAGGTGGAATATTTGAGATAGAAGCTCAGTCATGAAGTTTTACTTGCTGAATTGTTGTGAAGCTGACTGTGTTGGCTTGGCTATCCATATTAATAATGAAAAAACAAAGATGTTGTCAAAACACAGATTTGGTTGTCAAAATCTATGGGTTGACAATATATTGTCTTTTTATTCAATGCAATTTTTGATAATGATGATAAGTAAATGTATGAAAATTATTTATTGATAGGAAATTATTTATTAATAGAATTCATGAACAAATATTGAATTTTTTTTCTAAACAGTCGTTTGTTTATGGGTTCCATATCATGCCTCATTGATAAATAATTGAATGGAAGTGGTTAATGTTAATTCAAATGAGAAAGAGGGTTTCAGTTATTTGAAACTTTGAATGCAAGAAGCTGTTCTATTACAATATAAATTTTTCATGACAGAAACAGAAAGGCATCTTATGTGACTCATACTTTTATATCTATTGTTTCTGTATCAATTAATAAATTATTTTAAGTTTTTTCAATCAGGAACTGTTCAGTAATCTGTATGTACTGTACTAATAATCATGTTGGGATCTTATAATAGTGAGTCTGAAATCCACTGCCCAGGGTATCAAATAATGCGAATCCACCACAATATTATTACTTTCGCAAAATATGAAAAACGATCACTAACCAAATTCCATTATTCAATGTTATCACAATCACCAACGTCATTCATTATTCAATTATCCTAGTTTATTCAAATGGAACAGCTAACTAATGGAATCATCAGAAATTGTATTGTATAAAATGGGCAGGTTTAGTTGGTATTATAATTATTTACACCAGCTCGTTCGTTCGTGCCCCCTTCCACCGTTAAAATACCAGATTAGACTGCTGGACGTCATGATTTAATCTTCCTTCTATTATATCTGCTATCAGGCGGGTAGTGATGCCTTCGTGAATAATTAATTTATCATGAAAAGTGAAAACTTTCCGCTGCTAACTTTTTTATTATTTGAGGGCAACTTTTGTTGATGACTATAGCTGTCACCGATTCGAGGAAAAATGAGGGAATTCTTTTACACCTCATCCTCATCCTTTTTTCACAAAAGTAGTCCTCTGCTTTCCATATCAATTTGTAATGAGTGGTGAAATGTTTCATGTGTATTGTATACTCTGTTCAACGAGAATATGAAGTAAACTCAATCTTCTGTGTGCTATAGTTCCTTTTATCATGCTCAGGGCCCTTGCGTGGGGTGTGCGACCGCACAGGGCGCCACGGCCAAGGGGGCGCCGTGGCGGCTGATGCCTAACGGGAATTTTAAAAATTTCAATTGGGTTATTAGAATAATCTTTTCACCATTTGATAAAAAACTTATCCTACCAACAACTTTAATCCACAAGAAATTATTCACTCTGCATAAACGCATACATCATAATCAATTGATCAATTGGAAAACCACAATCAATGTATGAAGCAAGCCAAGAAACGCCCTTCTTAAATTTAATTCTATTGTTGGCTGAAAACCATCTTACACTCTGTCGACCAATCACAAGCCAGATTCCGATAAAAACTTCTCCCTAATATTTTTACAGAATTTTTATAGTTTTTCAAAAAATTCTGACAAAAGCCTTCTATTTCATTATATTATTTGTTGTATAAAAAGTAGAATTAATGAGTAGCCTATAAGATGGGAGTGCAGAATCATATTTTCATGTCATATCATACAGCTTAAAAACTATTAAAGTTCACTAATACTGGCCTAAGTTACACAATAGAAGTAAAACTGAGTCTAAATTCTATAAATAAATTCTTCAAATACTAACTTGATAGAATCCTACCATCCTGAATACATAATATAAATTTTATATTAGCACAATATCATCAATAGTAAATCAGCGTAATTTTTTGTGTATGATACAATATCCATCATTTTCTTGCTAGCAGCCGTTTTCTAAGACAGAACTCACGAAACATTATCAACCAATAAGAAAAGAGCAGGCGGGGCATGAAGGCGTGTCCAAGTCAAATCTGAAACATTGCCCATCAACTGCTGCCATCTACTGCTTGAAATTGGAAACTTTTCTAACCGATTTATTCGGCCATTTTGATTGTAGGCGGAGCTTGGAGGCGTGTTCAATAGGAGTTGAAGCAAGTAACTGCCATCTGGTGACTTAATTCGGAACTATTTCTAATGATATTCAATAAAGTTTGGAAGAGCAATGAAAATGGCTGAAATCTTCAATTTTCTTCTTATCGACTCTCCGATTTTTTCTTAAAACATATTCATTTCCAGTGAAATGAAATATTTATGATGATACCCAACATTTTTCTCTGGAAAATTTATTATTCCCTTCCTCATGTGCTTTCAAGCAAACTAATGAAATAAATTTAATATTTTAATGTTAATGTACGGTGCAATGTGACAGTTTCTCTCAATCTAGATAGCCTCTAGTTATTTTCTATTAATATTCCTGTAGGGTTTTGTTTATCACGTATCCAATAGCGTATCCAATAAAAAATACGAAAAAATACGTTGGGATACATTAGAATAAGCATGTCCCTATGATCCTTTTTGCCACACCACATGCCACATTCGGATTGCTTATGAGAAAAATGTGAACATGCAAGGCAGCTAGAATCATGTTTGGCTTTGAATATATTATAATAATACTGTAATATGTTTGATATTGGTAATGGGGGGGGGGCAAAATCTCGCACAGGGCGTCCAAAAACCACGCGAGGGCCCTGACCAAAAATAATAATGAGCAAGAATAATAAGACACTATTTTTCATCCCACTCAAAACACTTCGTGAAAATAGGGTCATAAATGGAATATTGAACAGTTGACCTTTTTGCTATTCAAAATTTAAGTTATCTAAAATGAAATTCATGGGTGAATAGTAGGGAAAGAGTTGTTTTTTCTCATATTTTATATTCAGTTATTTGATGAGAACATTATTTTTGTTCTCGAACTTTTGAATAGACTGTAGCATTTGAATAGATTGTGAATAGACTGATAAAGGTTTGTTTCCATTACTACAAAACACGAGAACAAGATGCAATAGAAACAAGGAGTTGGATAAAGCAACGCCCACTGGTTAACTGATTACTGTATTAACTTGCGTTGCTCCATACAATTACGTGTTCCTATTGGATCGTGTGTCGTGTTTTGTTGTAATGGAAACCTACCTTAAGGGGAGACGATTTCTGGTCAATGACTTCTTTATTGACGCTTGACAAATAATACTGTAGCCTACTACCTGAACTACTTCTAATTTGTAGTTCAATTTTCTCAGTAATTGCTCTCAAACTACTTGTACTTGATGATATTCTAACACAATAATAGGCCTACGTATTCAAGCTCTAAGTTTTAGTATGTCCAAGCAAAGAAGAGCCTCTGACAAGATGAGAAATGTCTGGTCAATATTTGTTCAAGAATAATAAATGTGATCTTAATAGTACATCAAACTTTTTCCTACAATTTGAGAACAAATTCGTAATTTTTAAACCAATATTGATAGTCATTCTACCATCTTGCCAGAGGCTCTTCTTTGCTTGGGCAGACTATACATATCAAATATTTACTCTCAAACTATTCGGACATGACAATGTTCAAATACTGTAATACTTATTCAAGATATTTCCGTTTTCTTAGGGCTACTCATCAATGTTTTCTATACAAAAATAATTTCAAAAGAGTAAGTTATACTATGATTCTTATTCTAAATAGAATATTTATTCAAGCTATCGAGTATTAAATATTTGCTCTTAAACTATTTGTACTTGATTGTGTTCAAATACTGCAATACTTTTTCAAGCTATTAAGAATTACAAATCGTAATAAGCAGAATGAGTGACCATTAAAAATGGTAGGAGGTTCTAATGATAAATGAGTTACAAAATTGAGAACATTAATACCACCATTCCTGCTCTCTCTCCCCCTCATCATCACTTTCTCTTTCAGAAATTGTGTTGCATTATGGGAATTTGTCGTCCTGCCTATAATGTATTGTGAGTGGAGCTGGTGTTTATACTTTTAATGGCAGCAATTAATCATAGACGGACGCGTGGTGGATTGTGCATATAGCTCAGTTTTCTTCTCTTTGTCTTTTGTATTCGGTTGCGCACTGCAGATAGGACCCAGGGCAGGGACTCAGAGCTCTCTTCCATCCCCTGAGCTGCATGACTGTGCTCCATTCGCAGCAAAAGGCTAAAGCAAACCTATCCGGCCCTTTTCCACAATGTAAGCTTGTCACAAATCTCCCCTCTCTCAACCTTCTCTCTCACTTTGTTCCTCCTCTCTCCCACATCTCTCTATCTCCCTTTTCTAGTCAGTTTGAATAATAATTGTAGATTTTTTGTTCTCAATCTGCTACAGTTTTTATTCTGTTCATAGCAGTTTCATATAGGCTAATGTGGATTTTTCGTTTCAATCATCAACTGACGAGATTTTTATTGTCAATTTTAGTCATATATCAGTGTTAGGTTTCCCGTTTCTGTGTAAATCACATTGCTTATGTCGAGTTGGAACACCCTTTTTATATTCCCGCCAATAAAGGAGTGCGACAGAAAACCTAAACCACGTGTTCTATGTTCAGTGACATAGAAGACATTCGGCTAGATGGAAAAATGATCTTAGCTAGGTCAATATTGGTTCAAAAATTATAAGTTTGGTCGAATATTGTAGAAAACACTCTGCTCTAAATTATTTGAGGCCGAGTTTACTATTTTTTAACCAATGTTTACCAAGCTAGTTTCATTTTACCATTTTACCAGAATGTTTTCTTTGCTCGACCAAACCTATCCATTAGAAGAAGTATGTACATTCTTGAAGAATAATCATGAGAATCTATCAGTTGTTTTCTGAGTTGGAACTTGTTTCCCCACCAATAGTAATAGCCATGGTGAATAGAAACTATTTGACCATGAATATCAACTCTGCTAAAGATTCACGCTAAGTTGAGCCAACTATAATCATAATTATTGGCTGGGATAATCATAATTATAATTATCGGCTTATATAATCATAATTATTGACTAGGAAAATTATTGTTATCGTTGGGTTAATTAGCAACATTCGAAGCACCCGTAATCCCTTTCCATGATATCATCCTTTGTAGAAAGTACACTTCTTGATGACATTGGAAAGGCCAACTAATTAGATTCAACCTTTGATTAGGCTCGTTAGTAATTGCTATCAGTGGTGCCAACAGTGTCGAGATTTATTGGAAAGATTCCAGTGTGAATGGGAGAGGCGCCGCGTCGGTAGAAAAATTGGCAGCCATGTTATAGCCTGTCCAAGCAAAGAAGACATTCTGGCAAGATGGGAAAATGACTCCAGCTCGGTGGATATTGGGTCAAAAATCATACATTTGTTCTCCAATTGTAGAAAACATTCTGCTCTATAATTTGAGTCCAAATTTATTATTTTTAAACCAATATTGACTGAGCTGGAGTCATTTTACAATCTTGCCAGAATGTCTTCTTTGCTTGGACAGACTATAGATGGGAATTAGAAACTTTATTGCTGAGACTTTTCAGCAAAAAGGAAAAAGTAGGTGATGGAAGGTGAAGAGCGTCATGGAAAGGGGGTGAAGTTCCCCCCTTCTTTTTAAGGGGTGTTGGAACCCCCTCCACCCAGTCATCCACCATGAAGTCGATAGCCCGAGGAGCGCCCTTCAGTTTGTTTCAACATTGTTGAAGGTTTCAGATTACTAGAGCCTTCTCGAACTCACTGCCAATCTATTTTCCTTTTTTTGTCTGCTTGTCTCACACCACACTTTTCTTTGCTTTAGATTTTTTATCAACTTTATCCTGGGGAAGAGGATGGTTCTTAGTTTACCTATTGGTTTTTCGATCCAGTCACCCACTTTGTGGCTTGGCTCCTTTGTGGCTTATTGTCTCTCCTCGGCTTCATGGTATTTTGTTGATAAATATGACAGCGTACGTTTTTTCTTGTGTTCGGTTGCCCCCATAATACATAAGCTAAGAATAAGTCTTGATTAATTAAAAGTTTGATTAAATGATTGAAATTCAAATTCAAATGAATTTATTACCATCAACACAATGCAAAATATAATTATATTATAAATAATAAAAAATATGCATATGGCTTTTATTGTGGGGAGCGCTACCCATAAGGGTTCCACTCGCCTTGGTCACAATCTGGTCACCCATCTGAAATCAGTCCATAGTGTTTGTGACTTAACATCACGATCACGTAGCAACCGTTTTACTGAACAACCAGACACACCACACATCATGAATTAATACGGGAAGTATATTTCCACCACATAAACTAGCTATTGGTCCGTGTATATGAGAAAATAATTCTCGAGGGTGTGAATGAGTAAAATTTTGCTAGTACAGTATCATTATTGAAGCACAGTATTTTCTTTCAAACTCAGTGTCAGTCAGCTTTCCTTTAATTAAAATGTCTTGAAATAATCACATAAAATTATTCATCCCCAACAATAAATCCACGATATTTGACCAACTTCACATTGAATCAAACCAAAATTATAATAATCGTCTCAAATTAGGTTCTGTATCACTAAGAACCAACTCAACGTTGATCAGAATTCGATCTAATTTATACTCTGTTCACCTAGTGTTTGTAGCAAATTCAATTATTCAGGTGTTATAATTCTTTTTTTCCCCACTTTTATTATGTTTTCAACAGATTTTAGGAAAGCTCTTAACTCAGTCTTCCCTGAAAAAAAGTGAATCCAAGTAAATTACAAGTACTGTAAACATACACTCGGACTAGAAGATGGAATTTTCTCCAAATACTCGGTGAACAGCGTTTAGTTTAGTGTATAGCTTACTAAGCGTTTAGAGCATATAGTGCACTAATTCGTCTTTGGAAAGAATCCTACCAAATTCCATTTTCATACAACTGAAAAATTAGCTCATCCTTGAGAAAATCCTATGGCTTCAAGGACAAGTTTACTACAACTGAAAGATAACTTGTTTTCGGATACAATTCTTTCACAAGTTTCCTACAACTGATAACCAACTCATCTTTGGGAAAATCCTATGGAGTTCCCTACCATTGAAGGATAACTTGTCTTCGTACAGAAAACTTTCAAGTGAAGTCTCCGACAACTGGAATTTACTGACACTTTGAAAAATCACAGTAAATTCAGTGTCCTACAACTGAAAACTAACTTATTATATTGTATAACTATATTATATAACGATATATAAAAATATATGTATCAACAATAACTATTATATAATTATATAACTATATTATAAACTAACTCTATATTTGGGAATTCAGTTCCCTGAAGGTATATAGTCTGACCAAGTAAATAAGACCCTCTGGCAAGATGGGAGAATGACTCAAGCTCGGTCAACACTAATTCAAAAATTATCAACTTCATCTCAAATTGTAGGAAACAATTTATCTACTATTAAGACAACATTTATAATTCTTGAACAAATATTGACCAAGCTGGAGTCATTTTCCCATCTTGCCAGAGGCTCTTCTTTGCTTGGTCAGACTATAGCTTGTCCTCCAATAGAATTATTTTCAATCAAGTTTCCAACACACTACTGAAAATCAACACTTTTAAAAGAATCACACCGAATTCAATGTATTTCGTTGCACCGTAGACTAGCATTGCATTGTATCGATCATCTATTTATTTTGCCATTGTATCCAGTAACTTTTGCAATAATTCAACAGCACGAATCGGCTGGCTGGCACGTTGAAAGAAAGCGCTTGTTGATTAATTAGCAACTACGCCAGCCACCATTCAAAGGGTTTCAATAAACTCTGATTAATGTTTGAAAGAGTGTGGCGACGCTGCCGTCCTCGTTTTTGTTGTTGGTTTTTTCTGTCGTTGTTTGTTAGAAGAGAGAGAGAGATACAGATGGATAGAGAGAGAAAGAGAGAGGAAGCAGAAAGAAAGAAAGAGGAGAGGCAGAAAGAAAGACGTGTAGGTGGAGAAAGAGTGAAAGATAGTAGATAAAGAGGAGAGGAATAGTAGATAAAGAGGAGAGGAATAGTAGATAAAGAGTGAAAGATAGTAGATAAAGAGAAAGAGAAATAGTAGATAAAGATGAAGAGAATAGTAGAGGAATAAAGAAAGTGAGAGAGATAGAGGCAGAGTGATGGAAAAAAGAAGGTGAGAAAGAAATAGTTGGAGAGGAAAAAATAAGCAGTAAAAAAAGAATGAGAGAGGAAGGTGTAGGATAAAGAGTAGGACGGAAAAAGGAATCAGAAAGGTAGAGAGATGATAAGGAGGACAGAGTGGGGAATAGTGAGAGAGAAGAGATGAATAGAGGGGGGAGATAACGGGAGTGATAGAGAAAGAGTGAAAGATAGAGATAGAATGAAATAAAAGTTAGATATACAGAGAAAGTGTGAGAGAGGTTGAGTGTGAGAAGTGGAGGAAGATTGATGTATAACGAATGAAAAATGAAGAGAAAGTAATATTGATGAAGATTAGGATAGGAAAAAGGGAGGAAGAAAGGTACTGAAAGAAAGTAAGAGAGATGCAGGGGAAAAGTGAAAGAGAGGTAGATTGATGGAGATGATGAAAAATATTAAGAAGTATGAGAAGAAAAAAGATTTCTCCGACATCTGAGAAATAAATAGGGGAAAGAGAGTGCGATAGAGAAAGGGGAAGGATGATGAAGGAAGGTAGAGGAAAAAAATTAGGAAAAAGCTATGGGAGATAGAATAAGGGTGAGAGAAAGAGAGAGATATATGCAATTGAGATAGATATGAGAAACGATTGAAAGAGATTTATATGAAGAGAAAGAAATTGAGGAAGAGTACTACAAGAGAAAGATTGAGAGATTGAAAAAGAGAAGAAAAAGAAGAGAAAACAAGAGAAGAAAAAGAGATTGAGAGAGGGAAAGATTGAGATAGATTATAAGAGATTAAGATAAGGATGAAGGAAAATAGGATAGAGAATGGACTAATTTGTAAAGCACTCGTTTTTGAAACTATAAGAACAAAGTGTAAAGGGATGGGGTGTGTGGTTCCTTGAACTACTCACAGAAAAGTAGCAGGGCTTCATTGTAAGCAGGTTGAAGATTGATAGTGGGATATAGTCTGTCCAAACAAAGAAGACATTTTGGCAAGATGGGTAAATGACTCCAGCTTGGCCTATAGTTCAAAAACTATAGATTTGGTCTCAAATTATAGAGCAGAATGTTTTCCACAATTTGCGACTAAATTTTTTCTTCTTGAACTAATATTGACCGAGCTGGAGTCATTTTCCCATCATGCCAGAATGTTGCCTTCTTTGCATGGACAGATTGTACCAAAAGGAGCAGCGGATCCTGGTTCTCAACAATGCGTTTCTGGATGCTTCAGACCAAGTTCCCGGTCTCTGTGATGGCATTTCAATACTTGTCACTGCCACAAATGCGGCTCTGAATAAAGCAGCGTTAGCATTTCCTTGCTATATTCTATCCAAGCAAAGAAGACATTCTGGCAAGATGGAAAGATTATTCCAGCTCCGTTAATATTGGTTCAAAATTAATTGATTTGGTCTAAAATTGTAATGTAAAATGTTTTGTACGATTTGAGATCAAATATATAATTTTTGAACCAATATTGACCGAGCTGTAGTCATTTTCCCATCTTGCCAGAATATCTTCTTTGCTTGGACAGACTATAGCTGTCAGAACTGTGCACGAATTGGGTTAAAGATTAATGGAGACGTTTGCAATTAAATTTGGAAGCACTTGCGAAATTATTCCATACTCCAACGAAATTGTCAGATGACGATTAACTTTTATTAATGATTAGCTCTGCCAGAACGGTTGACAAGCGGTCTGTGAGAGCTTATCAAATAAATACAGATCACATCTAAACAGTTTTACTTCAGTAGACCGCTATCCGACTGACCTGACAGAGCTGAGCACCAATAATAGACAATCAACAACCGCCACTGACTTAGGCGTCTGCTCTACCTACTTACTGCTGCTTTGTGACTGTGAAACCACTCGGGAGAATTAATTCATCAACACTTGCTTCGTGTGATATTGATCCCCACACTTTGTAGACGGATGAATAATGGATGAACCATTTTTTCACCTAATTCTCGTGAATGCGCTAGGGTTGATTACACCTTGAGATGGTAAGTTCACACAGTGACAGTAAGTCTAAGATCACACTTTGTAAATTTAATATAAGTTTCGTGATCACAAATATGTTATTACAGTTGAATAATGCAACTAACTTCAGATCAGATTACTGGAATTCAAATGATAATCCTTCATCTTGTGGTTAAGTGGTAGAGTGGACATTACTGTCTAAACTTCGCCACGTCATTAAAATATAGAAGTTATTCTATTCTATTCTTCAACTTTGACAGCACAGTCTCACAGTATTCAGCTCAGGTCACTGTCGTTCTCATCATAATTTTTAATGTGGGAGAATAATGGGGAATGATTACTCATCTTCTTTTGGTACTCTCAGTCACCCTCCTTCCGGTCATGTTCCTAGGTTCCTGTTGCCAAAAACAAACATAATTTGTACTAGTGGGTGTAGTATTCAGGTGCAGGAGAATCATGGTCACAAATCAAATGAGAAATATTATATTTATATCATGTAACTTATATATTACGTAATTTTCAATCTTCCACGATACTGATTTAGCTTTTTGCATTTTTCTAAAATCGATCAAGAATAATAAATTCTTGAATCTTATTTTGTAATATTAACAATCAAATTCATTCGAAAGAAGTAGACGACAGATGACGAGAAAATAGAGTAGGTATTGATGCCAGGCAGGTTTATTTCTCTCCCCACAATCCTCCTTCTCTCTCACACATTTTTAAATTAGACAAACAATCTTCGCCTCATCAATCTCTCAGTAATTTATAAACGGTGTCTTCTTCTTGCCATTTGTTTCAATCCATGAGCTCTCAATAGTTCTTGCTGAGAGTTCAAATGATATAGAAGTCGAGAGAGTACAATCTATCTGTCAGTGATCTTGAATGTTTTCTTGCTATTTTCTCCAAGATCTCAATAGCTCCTGCTGATCTTGTAACCCCCTTACTTAGGGAACTTGCTACCAAAGAAAACTTCGAAAAAGAAACCTCATGCCTGCCCGCAAATTTAAAAAGTTACCAAGAGTTGTCAAGGTCATTTGATTGTACGATTTCCGTAATGGTCCGAAATACCCCCACCCCTGAACCTATTACAATTGTGACGACAGGGTTGTTGTTATTCCCCCTCCATGTGTAGACACGCAGCACAATGCAGGTGGAAGGGAAAATAATGGCGGCTGGGAAAATAATTTTTCATGAATTTTCTTCTGAGAATAGACGTTTGTTGTGGCCATCGTCATGGATACACGTTCACCATGAACGATGGTCACGCGATTCTAACGTGCAAGTCGATATTATCCAGTCTTCAACGGAACATTGCGGCAGTTCGTCAACTCGGCTCTTGTTAACCCCTTTACTAGTGCCCCCCCAGGACCTATTTAGTCCCCCCACCCTATATAACACACCTTTGCGTCAATCTATCAGTATCTAAGCTGTCACCGGCGGAGACATTGTGTCATATGTGTTTGGTGCTGTTTGTTGAAATTTTCAAAAGTAAAAATTGCGCAAATTTCTCCGATAATGCTGGTTACAAGGGTCGACGATCCCGGGGGGCAGTGGAAAGTTGTGGATACCGTTACAGGTGAGAGAGAGGGAGAGGTTTGTAAATGAAAGGGGGGAGTGGGAATTAGAATCTGATCCACCCGATTTGGGGTACCTATTCATACTTTTTTGAACCAGAAAAACTTCATTCCATGTTGAAAAATGTATTGAAATATTTCAGTTTTCAGATACTGTAGATACTTTAAGAATATTGTATTGGTTCGAAAAGTGTGGTTTTTAATTTTTCATCATGGTTATATTATTTTGATTTAATGCCGAATATTTTGTGTCCTTTGAAGACATTTATGAAAGTGTATTTAAAGCGAGAAAGTGAAGAAGTCGCTATTCTTTTCTACCAAGATTTTTCTATTTTCATCCTAAGAGAAAACAAAAAAAATTTTTTTTAAACTCTCATTAGTGTAGAAACCTTTACGGATAGGTAGCCTACTACCTCTTCAATAGGTATTGGTCATCAATGTACATCAATATGTACTGGTCACAAATTCAAGTGTTCGTGTCTGAACCTCATTTTCACTAAGCAACCACTCTCACCGAGTGACCAACACACCACCCAGATAACAATTTCCTCACAACTAATGAATCTATTAGTATAAATTCAGTGGGATTTTGGTTGGGATCAGAAGTCCTCATGATTAAACCAAGATTGTGATATTTGAATGTCTGTGTAGACCCACTTTCCCTGCAGACTCTATTCAGAATAAAAGTTATTACAACTTAATAGACTGATAGAAATTTCAAATATTTGTGTAGGAAATATTTGAATATCTGTGCAGGCCAACTTTCCAGGCAGGCAGACTATTAAGAATAAAATTTACAACTTGAGAATCTAATAGAAACTTTTGCATCACACAAAATTCTCCACCAACACTATGCATAGACTAGCCGTTCACATTCTATGTTCTAAACGTCGTGTAGACTTTTATATTATGACAGGCAGACCTACTTTCGAGACCGACTTTTTTCCAGTCTGGAAAATTCCGTTGCTGAAAATGGGTGATGCAAAGTGGATGGGAGGAGAAAATCGATGTTATATACTTTAGCTTCTTCTCAAATACAGCGTCTGACTCACGGCTCACCAAAGCCATCTGATGTTAGCGATCCATCATTGAAAGTTTATGATGGAAGCATGGCCCATCAAACGGCTCTGTGCTTATTACAGTCAGTTCACTCAGAGTAGACATTCTGTCAAGATGGGAAAATTACTTCAGCTCGGTCAATATTTGTTCAAAAATTAAAAATTTGGTTTCAAATTGTAGGAAACATTCTGATCTACAATTTGAGACCAAATTCATAATTTTTGAACTAGTATTGACTGAGTTGTAGTTAATTTCCCATCTTGCCAGAATGTTTTCTTTGCTGTTTCAAATGTGAGTTTAGCAGGCAAGATGGATCAGTCTTCCTTTTCAAGGCCGAATTTGCTGCAAACTCATAACCTGTGACTTCAGGGCACTTTGCAATTTGTCAGCTACTCGACTGGGTGCCAATTTTCCGTTGCTCTCGAGAAAAAGCTTTAGTATGATGTTGGATGGAATTTATAGATGTTGGAAGGAATTTTATTTCAAACTTGGGTAGTAGTTGGCAGTTTAGGAGAGATGACTTTGAAAATTAATGAAAGTTTTTGTATTAAAAGTACTGGAATAGGATTCTTGGTACATCACTGTACAATCAGGTGGCAATCAAAGACAAGTTCCATTTGTACATGTTAATTCAAAATTTTCAACGTTTTTGAACATTTTTATTGGGTGTTTTTAATTAGATCTTCATTGTGAGCTTTGAACTTTTATCAAAATTCAAATTTTTTAAAAGTGAAAAGTAAAAGTTTTTCAAAGTGAACATTTCAATGTAAACCTTCACCATGTTTTATTCACCATGTATCACCTTTGTGTTCACTCACTTATCAACTTTGCTTAAAACACTTGCTATCAAGTCGCAATTGTAACAATAAATAAAATTTATCTAATAATAACACTACACTACACGTTACATTAAATTATTAATTAAAGTTACATTATTTAACATTAATTAATTAACATTACACGTACATTAATAATTATTGTCTCTTACTTTCTCGGTATTAATAATTTATTAATTGATAACATATTTTTGTAATGAAATATATATATATATATGAATTTACTAATTGTATGAATTGATCATTCATTAGTTTTTTAGGAAAATACATTACATTATGTATAAAACAGAGACAGAACGTCCAAAACGTCTTACTTCAAAAATTTAATAAAAATATTCTGAACTTGGGTTAGTCCACCAAATTCACTTTCATTACTATAATCAATCAATTTAGAATTTATGAGGTTTAATAAAATCCAATACAGCATCACAAATAATACATAAAATAACTAAAAATTATCAGTATGATGATATTACTTTTTATGAGAACAATTGAAAAATCGGTTACTTCATCAGAGAATTGATGAAATTTTCTTTAATTCTAAGTATCAGCAAAGAATACAAAATGTTACACTTGGAGTTTTTTATTTTCGATCATGGGAATTTTAACAAATGTGTCTAATGAATAATTCAAATTCTTCTTGCAAAGCAATCTAATATATGAAATTTATAAATGCATCAAATGCAATCTCATGTATCTAATGGTTCTCTTTTCGAAATGGCAGAAATCGGTGGAATATTCAATACAGCTTCCAAGCTCTTTTTACAGGATTCAATAACACCGTACAAGCTCCATTAGTATCGTGAGTGTACGTTGAATTTGCAAACAAATTGAAGTGTCGGTGATCAACATTTAGATATAGGTGCAATATTCCCCTATCGTGTAGCCTAGTGCAAGTTTAACCTGCTGCGAAATGAAATCTCGGCTGTGCCGCGTTACTGATTCCATTTCAAAGGATTGGGTGAGTCAAATAATTGACTCGCTAACTTGACTCGTGTAGATTGTTCGTTTGAATTGCGTTGGACTCGGGACTTGACTCATCGGGACTCAGTTGAGAATCGGTGGGGCGAGAAGGCCATTTCACACGGGTGTTCAGTAACGTCCAATAAAACTCGAGATGTGCATTTTGCGTTTCTCTCGTTTATTCGATCGCCGCTAGAGAGCGCTCCAGAGATACGCGAACGTGTAATCGGGTCCCTATAGTCTGTCCAAGCAAAGAAGACATTCTGGCAAGATGGGAAAATAACTCCAGCTCGGTCAATGCTGGTTCAAAAATTATAAATTTTTTCTCAAATTGTAGGAAACCTTCTAATGTACAATTTAAACCCCAATTTATAATTATTCAAACAATATTGATCGACCTGGAGTTATTTTCTCATCTTGCCTGAATGTCTTCTTTGCTTGGACACACTATACTACTACGGTCCGTTCACAATGTTATGTTTTCAGGGGTGTTTTTTCGTTATTCGGGGTTGGCGCCCCCCCCCCCCCAGTCAGACCCCCTCGGCGGATCCCTATTTTCTGGAAACACTCCAAATTGCCTCCATACCATCCAGCCGGCTTGTCATAAAACACGCTTCTAAACAACCGTTTCCCACCAGTCGCCTTTTTGCTATTGCATGTCTAAGCAAAGAAGACATTATGGCAAGATGGGGAAATGATTCCAGCTTGGTCAATATTAGTTCAAAATTATTCAATTTTGTCTCAAATTGTGTATCAGAATGTTTCCTACAATTTGAGGCCAAATTAATAATTTTTGAACCAATATTGACCGAATTGGAGTCATATTCCCATCTTGCCAGAATGTCTTCTTCTCTTGGACAGACTGTACATCAAGATCTCTTTCTCCCACCATCTAGCTGTTATAAAGCCTTGTTCAGGCACATTCCGCGGATAAACTCGCTCAATAACATTATCATACATAGCCGAGCACCATGCAGTAAGCAAAACGAGTACTGTAGTCTTAGTCAACGACAATAATTGAACCTTAAAACTAATATCTCTTAATCCCATTATAACGCTTGAAAATTTTGTTTTAACAAGAGACAGTCTAGGATACTCATTCAAGTTAGCTTTTGTTTCAAGTCGTATTCAAATCCTGGTGCAGATGAATTCAAGCTTTTAACATTATCATTCATTTAGTGCTGTATTTAAAATTGATAAGACATGTGGATAAATCAAGTCAATAATACAAGTGTATTAAATGTGATGCAACAATCTGTTTGGTGTAATTTTATGCCTTCTTAACAAAAAAAAAAAAACTTTCATTGAAATAAGGCAATAAAATCAGTTACCAAGAACTTGAGCAACACCTAGTAGCATAATTATTGAATTAAAATTATAAAACTGATTTATTTGATATCAGAATCAGACTAAAAGTCTCATTACGGTTAGTGTATAGTTAATTATGTACGGTTAAGTATTATGGTTAGTGTTATTTTAATCATATTAAGGTTAGGGTGTTGAACATTGATTTTTGTTGTTCAGCTGTATTATTGTTTTTTTTACAATGTATTCTTTGCATTTTTCCAAAAACTCATTGCATCTTGGTTTTTTCACCTATTTTTTGTTTGTGTAAATGAATTAGTAGCCATATGTCACATGGAACTCTTTTGTCTACTTGGTGTAAGGAATCAGTCTGAGAAGTATTGCACATTCCTCCTGAAACACTCTGTATTTGCTTATATTTTAACCCACTATGAACACTCCAAGCTTCCATCAGTAATAACTGAGACATATTAATAGTAATATTCTTCTCAATGACATCATACATTAATATTTATATATTATATTCATTTTATTATTTATAATCTCATCATATGTTCTAGGTTTTGAAGAATAGCTTGAACCGCTATACTTCTTAAAATATTCCAAGTTTAATTAGGTTGGACTCAATCTAAGTGTGAACAAAGAAGTGCATAGAAACCTTAGTAAAGCTAAATTTTCGCCTCATAGAAATCCATATTACCTTTATCTTTCGATCTGATAATTTATTACATACTCTATGTATCCAATTACGTGATTATTGATAGATTTATTCGTTTGTTTTATTCATTTTTTGTAGACTTTTCGAGCCTGGTGTGGTGTGCTGTGCGACAATAAACCTGAGTAAAGCTTAATTTTGATTGTGTGGAATTCCTAATAATTTATTACATATAATGTATCTATTCACTTTATTCATAGATCTTTATTCGTTTTGCAGGCATTTCGAGCCTGGTGAGCTGCGCGACATTGGAAGAGCTGCCTGAGCTGCCGGCCCACGATGAGGAGCGGCTGCAGCGGGCTGCGCGGCTACTACAGCAGCGGCTCATACTGCGCCAGTGGCTGCACACGCTCGGGCTGCAACACCATCACCACAGGTCACAACCATAAATTGATATTCCTAACAAAAATGAAAAATATAGTATAGTTTATTGCTTGAAAATAGGATAATCACTTCTTTATTACTTGTATAACATCCTCGTCCTGCATCACATGAAATAATGAAAAATATTTATGAATGGTTTTTATTGTGAGGAGACTCTCACAAATAAAGTCGGTTCAAGCAAAGAAGGCATGAGAATATGACTCAGTTAATATTGGTTCAAAAATTATTAACTTTGTCTCAAATTGTAGGGAACATTTTTATCTAAAATTTGAGACCAAATTTGTAATTTATTAACAAATATTGACCGAGCTGGAATCATTTCCTCATCTTGCCAGAATGTAATCTTTGTTTGGATAGACTACAGAAGGTAGCACCTCGCCCATATGTTGAATTAAAATAAAATATATTGTCAAACCACAGATTTATAAAAAAATCAAGATACCGGTTTCGGTTGCTACACCATTATCAATCTCTGGTAAACTCCAGAGCTTATGAATCTTTGGTTCGAAAATATCTTGTCGTTCCATTCTATATGAATAACCACCATAGATAATATTAATGAAGTGGCTGTTCAAGTCCCACCTCCAAAATCAGAAATGGTCGTCTTTTTCAGATCAACGAAAATTCTATGATTGAAAAGCTGGCGTTTCACTGATTCACTCTTTATGCATTCAAATATAAATTAGAATGGTTTTTACACATGACCGTTGTTTAAGTGATTTATATAGATACTATCTTATTCATCCTCTTACAATGAGGACATCTTTGAAATTGAAAACTTTGAAATGATGATAGTCATTTACTATTCCAAGTTGAGGGACGCTTTTGTGTTGACAGAATCAAGGTCAGAATTTATAGAACATTTCAAAATATCAGCAGGTAATTCCTGGTTATGGTTCCCTGGGGAAGATCAGCACGCAATGTCTTTTCATAGCATGCAACAATTCCCTATGATAACATAGCGAAGAAGGAATAGCCTACTGATCTTCATCTTTGTAAATCAATTAATTTGTATGAAAGCCATTCGAAAAATTCATATTTGACCTTTTTTATAATCCATAAGTTTTTATCATTTGACTCATTTGACTTTAGATATGACACTCAATTATTTTCCTATGGCCCGATTAAACTTTACTCCATTAACTCATTAAACTTTTACTCCATTAACCTTAATTAATTAAGGATTAAACTTAAACTCCATTAACTCATTATATAACTACCCATTGTAGTTTCTTGATCTCATAAACAATTTAATTAAAGTAATCGAAGTTCAAATTAAAATAATATTTATTCCTTCTTTACAACAAAGCAAGAAATAAATCATATGCATACGGAATTCCTCCTCAAAGACCAATCGTCTGCGTTTGGAGAGTTCCATGGACAATACATTTGCAATCACAATTTTTTTTTTCAAAAATTACAAATTACAACAATAATTCCAATTTATTCATCCTTAATATATATTTTTACTTATAGTCGACCCTCGTATTCACGATCACTTGAGACGGAATAAACAAACTTTTTACGTGTGTGTGTGTGTATAAGTAGTATGGGGTGGCCATCTTATAACAAACCATAACCAATAAATGATTTAGTAGAGACATGTTATAGCATTGGCAATGCGTATGTGTGCGTGTGTAAAGTAAATGGTTTTATAGGACTGTGTCGTATCGTTTACCCTGTCTGTTGACGTTATGGGTTTCTTTACGTCGTCTCTAGTCATTGTGAATGAAGTATTGAGAATAGAGTTGAAAAATACTGTGATCAGCTGTATCAATTACTGGCTAGAAACTACCTGGTAATTAGAACTTACAAGGAATAGACAAAATCGCCTTAATTTATAGCCTACTCAATATTTTCACTTAGGCATTCACATATCAGGCATTTCTATTATCATTATTGCTGAATTTCCACTTTTGAAGATCGCGAAGCAAGTTATGAGTTGTGACAAAAATTCATTTTCAGTTCAGTAAACGTATTAAATCAATAATACAGTAAAGTAGCCACATAATCTGTTATCATCTGTTGCCTATGCATTTTTGGCTTGGAAATTCTTTCAAATTTTATATTTCAAAATAATTTTATCCGAATTTTTTGTGTTTTTCATACTTCCTTATTATTCATTAAAAATTAAGAATTTATAATTCATCCTTTTCTCTATTCGGTGGAAATTTGTGTTAAGCCTAAAAGTGAACTTGAACATGACTTTTATTATTTGTAATATTTTAATCAAAATAAGGACAGAAGACATTTTGTTCATAATGTGTCTTTGTTTTCACCTATTATTGTGTCATCTTGAATAAATAAATAAAAATTGATAATTTTTTAATTTCTTCTGTTAGTATCTAGTATATGAAAGTCATTAGTATCTACTAAGTTTTCAAGATTAATAATTTTTTATATGATTGCTGTCTGACAGACTGCTGCAAGAAGACGTTACCTCGCTGGAAGATGTGTACTGGCTGGAGGACTCTAGAGCGCGCTACCTGCTGGGCAAGGACTTTGGGGCGTGGAGCACGGCCCGGCAGGCGCTGCCCGTCTCCAAGGAGGACCTCGGTCAGTTGAAGGCCGACCTGTGGAGCGCCGTCGTCAAGAACAGCCAGCATCAGGACGCATGGACACTTGGTGAGTCTATTACTATTACCACTGAGGACGGAATTAATCTCTTCTCTGTGCTATTACTAAGTACTATTACTATTACAGTCTACTTGGTCAGTCTATCTACTATTTCAACTCAGATGGGCTCTAGTAGAGATACTGTATAATCTTATTGTGGACATTGGATGTTTGAATTTGTGGTACAAATGGTAAAGTCTATCCAAGCAAAGAAGATATTCTGGCAAGATGTGAGAATGATTCCAGCTAGGTCGATATTGGTTCAAAAATTCAAATCAAATTGTAGAGCAGAATGTTTCCTATAATTTGAGAACAAATTGATAATTTTTGAATCAATATTGATTGAGCTGGAGTCATTTACCCATCTTGCCAGAATATCTTGTTTGCTTGGACAGACGCCATAGTTTTGTCAGATTTCAGTATAGTTTCAAGAGGTTCACATTAAAGAGAAGATCATATTTTGAAGATCGAAAGTATCGTTCTAAAAGTAGTTTGAGAAGTAATTAATCAAGTGTAATTTGATATTTTTAAATAGTTTAATATATATTTTTTGTGTTATTCTGACTTTTATATCACCCTCCAAAATTCTAAATGATAGTTTTTAATTTTCGACAGTGGAAATTTGTGAATTGTGCTGATGATCTTGTAAACTTAACCTCTTTTTAACTAATTATGTATCGAAATTTGGGAAAAGACGTTTTGTACTTTTTGTCTGTGTTTTTACCCTTTATTATAATTTATCTACAGAATAAATAGATAAATTTTCGTACCATGCATGAATATTTTCTAGTTTTTAGTATTTCATCAAAATTCAGGGAAGAAATAGTACAGGCTCTGCATAGTTTTTCTTGCCTGGTTATAATATAATAATATTATTATTATGATTTGTATAATGATATCAATGAATAAATTTTTACATCTGAATTTCTTATTATGGAGAGATTTCACAACATCATCATCAGATCTACATACGTTATAGTCCGCGCAATCTGAGTTGACTGTTTTTCTCTTCACCCGGGAAATAGCTGCGTTGCCAGATTGTGTGAAATTGGAACATCTTCAAATTCGCGATTAAACCTCACATCTAGATGTACAATTTTATCCTTGATATCGATATTCCAGTAAGTTAGTATTAAAAAAGTTCCTGGTTAGAAGGATTCAAAGGAAATTTGAATTTTTTTTCAATTGAAAAATCGCGAAAATATTACTTTCTTTTGTATATCACTTCTCTCACAATTATGGGTTGTAGTAGAAATAAAGTTCTTTAAATGACAAGGAGAATTCGAGCTTTCTAATGGTTTTTGAATTTTCTATATCCGACCAATAATTATGTTTCAATTAATGAATATGTTTGTCAATGTCGAGTCAACTCCATCAGAAAACATGAAATTTTCGATGATCTAGAAACTTTATTGTTTAAGAAGATAAGTGGGTGGTGAAAGCGAGAGAGTTGTGCAAAAACAATTGAAATTATTTTTCTAAATGTCGAAGATCGTAATTTGGCCTCTCAAGATTTTCAAAGTAAGTAGAGCGGTATATGCATGAATCATTGTATGTTAAAGATTGGAGTTATTGAAGCTAATCGACTTGGATATTCGAGCTGCGAACAGCTGGTTTATCATAAAAATAGTGAGTTTCACAACACCGCGTGATTTTTTCGAAGCTACGCTGTCACTTTTAACATTTATTTGAATGTGTTTGCGTTAGGAGAAGTTTCAATTTCACGAAATATGACAATACGTAGCTATTTCTCAGGTGGAGGGGGTTTTAGTCAACTTAGATTGCGCCGACTATAGTTCATTTTTCAGTGGAAGAGGTGACCAGGTGCTCAAACACTGTCAGATTGGAATGAAAGCTCTTATTGTACAAAATTGAATAAGTAAATATTATAAAACGATTAAATCAAAGTGTGTTATTTTTGATAGGCGGTATGCTGGTGGTGTCCGTATCGGTGGCGGGTCTGGTGACACTGGCGGCCATGACCCAACCTTCCCTGGCGCCCGAGGCCAAGCACAGTCTGCTGCAGTATGTGACCGGCAAGTACCTGCAGCCGGCCAACTGCACCGTACACTTTGAGTGGTCTGACCCGCAGCCCGTCGGCGGCACTATGACGTTTACTGTGCGGGTATGTATATGAGATCTCTGGACTCTTGGCTATGTACGAGTATATGAGCTACAGTCTTATAACTAGGGAGGACTCTCATCTCGATACTATAGTCTGTCCTAGCAGAGAAGACCCTCTGGCAAGATGAGAAAATGACTCAAGCTCGGTCAATATTGGTTCCATAATTTTCAATTTGATCTCAAATCGTAGGAAACAATTTGATCTACTATAAAGACCACATTTGTAATTCTTGAACAAATATTGACCAAGCTGCAGTCATTTTCCCATCTCGCCAGAGGGTCTTCTTTGCTTAGACAGACTATATCATATGATATTATTTAAGAGTGGATGGTAGTGGACGGCAAACTGCCGAACGACAAAATCAATCCCCCTTAAGAACAATGTAATTTTTATCAATCACTTGGAACAGGTAGAGCCTCTATTTATGGACAGAATTTCACTTTATGTCATGGAAAGAGAATTCAATTCTCCAGGGTCGTGTCTTTTTACTTTTTTTTTATTTAAAGTTTATTTTAATAATTATTGTATAATTAATTCACTAAAAAAGTATTGAACTCTAATTATTGGACTAAACTAAAATTCTCAAAAGTAAAAAGTCACGCCCCTGGAGAATTGAGTTCTCTTTTCAATGACATAAAGAACGTGAAATTCTGTCCATAAATAAAGGCTCTATCTTATGGGGCTTGATTTTGCCGTTCGGCAGTTTGCCGACTACTACTGCCCACTCTAAATGTAAGTTCAAGCCTTCTTTAGTAGGAAGAGCAAGAAGCATAAATTCATACTATGCTACAATAGAAATTTTGTAAAAGAAACTACATGGAACTGTAGGGAGCAGGGAGCAGGCTACGTTCCTATATCTGGGGAGCACTTATTTGAATACCATCAAATCGAAAAACTAATTATAAAGCTTCTGTTAACGTGATAAGTAGTATCAGCAAGTAACTAGCCATTAAACCTAGTACAGTACTGCGTGCGCACGCCGCACGGTATGCTGATTTGAGAATTCGACTGATGTTCTCGTCAAATAGACGATTAAAATCAATAATAAGCAATAATCAATAAAGAAGGTATCATTATTGCTATTGGTCAATTGTTGTAGTAGTCCTTCTACTACAAATATTGACCAATAGCAATAACGATACCTTAATTCTTGATAAAATTTCAAATCAGCATTCACTGTGCGCACTTCAGTACCAGGCTAGATACTAATTGCCGATACTACTTACCCTGTGAACAGAAGCTTTATAATTAGTTTTTATTTTATGGTATGATAAAATTTATTTTATTTTGTATAAGTTCTCCCTATATATAGGACCGCAGCCTGATCCCTGCTTATTCAGTTCAATATAGGTTAATCGACAAAGTTAGTTGTAGCGTGATTTTAATGTATGCTCCTTGTTTTTGCTCATTCACTCAAGGGCTTACTTCTCAAGTTTCAGTTGTTGTAGTATTATAGTATTCACTCTGCACAATTATTCCAATGTTTATTGATTACTGTTATTGTTAATTACATCTATACGCTTGAACAATTTATGAATTGATCAATTGAATGGGTCAATTGATAGAGCTGATCCGTTCACAGAGCTGAGCATTAACAACATGAATTCCAACCGCCAGAAAAATTTCTTTGAGTCTGCTCATATTTTTAATCTCTTATTTAGAATTTAATTTTAGTTTTCAATTTAACTAAAAATCACGTATCAGATTACTACAGTCTGTGCAAGCAAAGAAGACATTCGGGCAAAATGGAAAACTTGGCTCCAGCTCCGTCAATGTTAGTTCAAAAATTATCGATTCATTCCCAAATTGTAGAATACATTCTGATCTACAATTTGTAATTTATTAACAAATATTGACCGAGCTGGAGTTATTTTCCCATCTTGCTAGAATGTCTTCTTTGCTTAGACAGACTTTACAATTTGTACCAAAATTTAAACATTCAATTTAAACAATATGATTATACAGTATCTCTAGTAGAGCCTATAGACTGACCAGGTGTCTTCTTTGTTTGGACAGACTATACCTCGGATTTTCAACTGAACTAGAACTTCAACTGTATTAGAATTTGTTGTCGTTTGCAGTTCTACCAACGTAACGGTCAGCCGTACCCGATCTGCGACACGGACAGCCTCAGTGTGGAGATCAGCGAGGGACTGCGGAGGGTGGCCGCCCTGGTGGAGTTGGGTGGCGGGGCGGGGGCCGAGCCGACCGCCTACAACCGCGCCGTCTGCAAGTTCACCGTGCGTCATGCGGGACACTATCGCATTGCCGTCCTGGTTGGAAATGTCAACGTGCATGGCAGTCCGTTCACCAAGACCTTCTTGCCTGGTTAGTTCACTTTCTGATAGAATTATTCTGAAATTATTCTTATTAACTCCACCTTTTATAGTTAATCGATTGGATTTACTTCTAGGGTCCAAATTCACTGTCAGTTCGGACTGATAGTTCGATCATACTCTGAGGTTCACAGCTATTTTGGACTGTTGGTTTCTCCATCCACTGACAGTTCGAGCGTTCACAGTCCACTGATAATCAGCCGAAAATTTTCAAATATCTTTGATTGGAATGCAGGTTTACAGATGTTTTGGAATGCCTGTTTCCTCATCCACTTAGGGTCCACATCCGCTGTCAGATCGTATTGACAGCTCGATCGTTCACAGCTGATCGTTCAACAATCAGCCTGCGGTTTACAGCTATTTTGAACAGCTGGTTTCTCAATCCATTTACAGTTTTCGACTGTAATATTTCAAACTGAATGTGGACCCCTATTGTTTGTTTATATGGTTTTTGAATCAGAATAAGACTATTTCAATTGGAAAAAAGATTGAGTTTGAGATGGCTTTGATAAAATTTGGGAAAAAGACGTTTTGGACTTTGATGTCTGTGTTTTTACTCTTTATTGTATAATTTCTCGAATGAATAAATAAATTACTTTTCACATAGCATAAAAAAGTGGATTCATGTTCCCTAAATGAATAAATATTTCAGAATAGGTTATTATCTTGGACTAGATTTCTGAACAAAATTGGAAAAGATGTAGTTAGGGATTAAGACGGGTTTTCTTACCTAGATCGAGGCCCCATCAATTAGTTCAACCAAGTAACACCCTAAGTTGAACACGCTATACATAATAACTATATGTATAATGTCAATTATGAATAAATAACTTAAAAAGCCTAGATATTTTTTTCAACACAAGACGTTGTAAATTCTGATCCTTTGCTAGCATGACTTTCAAATCTACAAATCAGTGTACTCTTTCTAACTAATAACTGAGGTGATTCTGTGATTGTGCAGGTCCTCCAGACCCGTTGAAGACGGCGTTCGTGCGTCACAGTTCGACGGTGGTGTGCACAGCTGAGATGCCGCACTGCCTGGCCATCGAGCCGCGTGATGAGTTCAACAACCTCTGCCATTTCGTCGCTGGCGACGATCCCATCAATGGCTACACTTGCACTATCTCGCAGGTATAGTCTGTTCGCACACAATTGACATTCCTTCAAAATGGTTTCATGAAGCGGAAGTGTAACTGCCATGCGCAGAAACTGGGTTGAAAAACGTTTGTGTAAAATTACTTCTGCCTATTTACACTGGTGGGATGCGATTAGATTAGATTACTTTATTCAAATAGATAACAAAATTCGGCTTAGATTATACATTGTAATATAAATGAGTAAAACAAAATTATCCTATAAATTTCACAAAATAGAGAATTCTAGTAAAAATACGAAGAGAGACAGATGGTGAGAGTGGGACTATTCTCAATTCAACTGCTGGTATCATTGAACAGTTGCCATTTTGAAAGAATGTCAACTGTATGCGGTCAGTCTACAGTATTGAATCTACAATATTATTGAGAAATTTGATTTATTTATATATTAATATAGAATTCAGTGGTTCCGCTGCCGTTTTTGGTGCCTTTTGAGGGGTTTCCTCCTCAACAGAAAAAAATTAGAATTCATTGACATCATTTTTCACTCTCGTTTTATCGACATCATAAAACGTCATTTTATTGACATCTTGTTTTCACAATTACAAAAATCGGAATATTATTACGTATCTGGATTGCAATCGAATCAACCAACCTTATCAAATGAGAGCTTACAATTCGGTGTATTAACCCATCATGTATCATAACCGTGCTGAGATCATGTATATAAAAAGATCGGTTTGCCTGTGAAATGATCGTTTTTTATCTTTATCAATGAAATCCTGTGTGAAAACATATTTACATCATTCTAGTTTATTATTTGTTGTTACAATTGCGACTTATATAAAGTATTTTAAGCAAAGGTGATAAATGGATGATGATGTTTAGGCTACATAGTGAATAGTTTTGTTTTTGGAACTATTTCGAGTGAATGTATACAATGTAGTGTATGTTTGGTTTTAAGCTTGGTGGTGGCGAGTACAGCGCTGACTGGGGCATAACGAGCAACTTTGACTACGACGAAGCGGGTCTTCGCGTGCGTCTCACGGTTGCCTTTCCCAAGGAGGGCTGCTATCGGCTCAAAGTCGCCTACAACGGTGTCACCCTGCACAACGGCGATTTCGACTGTATTGTTCTTAGTAGTAAGTTTGACTTCATTAACAGTTTGGTTCATTTTTGTACACTTCTATCTGTTCTTATGACTTAATTTAAATCTTCACTTTATTGAAGATATCTTCTTTTTGTCCGTAAGGTGCATACCTGCGGCTGTTGTTACGTATAGAATTGATAGAATATACTTTTTATCAAAATATTCATTGCATCCAACTCAATAATTTCAATTATCACATTCATAAATTTTCTTTCCCATTTTTCACAATTTCTACTTGTTATAGTTGACTATAGATCACGTAATCCGTACTTGATACTAGATATATCAATCGATATTTTCATTAAAAATGAGGTTTAATACTTGAATATCATCCTAATAGATTAGGTTTTGTCATGATGAATTGAAATATCTTGTTCGCCTACCTTAGTAGGTCCAACTCACATGCCACAGTGTTCATTTAGGCTCATTCCTTTTACATATTGATAAAAATTCAGACTAGTACTATATTTATAAGATTCAATTACTTGTAAATAACATATATATGTTCTTGTTCATGTACTGTATATTAATTGTGGAATAAACTATAAACTAGATTTGATTTTATAGTCTGCATTGCCTGCAGAGTCTGCATAGTCTGCATAGTCTACTTTACAAAGTAAAGTAGAACTGCTAAAACCAATTAATCCATTTTCAGATTCATCTGTTCTAAATCTATTTTCAGAACCAATTTTTCTATTCTTTTGTCAGGTAGCGACGCGGCCATGGTGCATAAGAATGTTCGAAACCACAACATTTGCTATGAGGCGCGGCTGCTGAGTTACCAGGGCGAGAAACTGGCCAAGGCCAGAAAAGTGTTGGTCTACGTCTCACCAAAACAGCTCACTATCAAAGAGTTCCTTCTCAAGTTCATACCAAAGCGTCTAGTCACTTTTCGTCTCTGCCCTTCCACAAAGGTAAACAATAATTATTATTTGAATCTAATATTTGAAATGTTTCTGACCTTGTGTAGCCTACACTATAACTTACCCTCAACTACAGTCTGTTTGAGCAAAGAAAACATTTTGGCAAGATAGGAAATCTTGCTGATTCCAGCTCGGTCACTATTAGTTCGAAAATTATAATTTGTAGGAACATTCTGCTCTACACTTTGAGATCAAATTTATAATTTTTGAACCAATATCGACCGAGCTGGAGTCGTTTTCCCATTATACCAGAATGTATTCTTTACTTGAACAGACTGTACTTACTATTACATTTATAGTTACTTAAGTTATAGTTACATTTATAGTTACATTTATAGTTACTATCTATAAGTTACCTTTCCTACACTACGTGTATTACAGTTCGAATGAAATATTTGTCAGGGTTGAAGGAATCAATCTGGCCTTTGCTTATTACTGGTGAAAATCACAGGAATCATCAATTTGTCGAATCTTCTCAGCTGTTTGCGAACTTATCAAAGGAACACAATCATGCAGTTGAAATCTCCACAGAAAAAACATAAAATCCCAAAACATTGAATTGAATTTTCCAGTTACAACGTTTTTTTTTTGTCTAGGACTACTATTAGTGTACAAAATTACAGTACTTTTTTGGTATTTTTTATTCAAACATAACAATTTACGCTCTCCCAACGAGGCATCCTCAAGTGTTATTTACCTCGAGAATGTCTCTTGGGAGAGTGAAACATGTTTGTGTTTAGATAAGGAATACTTAAAGGGTACTGCGATCTTCATTTTTATTAATCAACATACATTAATAATAGCCCTAGACAAAAGGAAACATTTCAACTAATCAATTAAGAGTAGGGTGACAAGAGCTTGATAACAAATTGGGGAAAGAAAAATAAGTGTGTCTGTGATATTTATTATATTTTTCAGAGCAAATCATTGATGCACATATTAATTGGTGAAGTAGACGGCCTAGAGTATTTGATCCAAAATATTAATAAGATAATTTACTTACAGGTGTGCATGCAAGATTTCAGCATTAATCAAAAATGGTATTATCAAAACAGGAAATTATCTCGTTCACCTTGGAATTTATTGAAAGTGAGTGGTGAACTAAATAGTAACAGAGTTTATTCTCAAAAAATTGTGAGATGTTCGGGGTGTTTATAGTTGACTCACTGGCTCACAAGTACAGTAGAGCTACTTAACTAGCAGCAATGGATTGTCGCCTTTGTTGAGCCTAATGCAACTACACGTGGCACAATCATAGCGCGCATATTATATCGTTGTTGTTGTTGTTGGCTTCATGCATGCAAAATGTTGATGTTTAAAACGTTCACATTGATATGAGGCGTATTTCTAATAAATTAGGAACCGTTTTCAAATTACGCCGCCGCAGCGCTACAGTTATCATTTAGCGCATGCGCCGTTGTGTAGCTACATCTGTTGAGAAGCCACTCACTCTATTACGAAACCATAATTTGAAAAAGCGGCGGCGTAAATTGAAACGGAATTTAATTTAAAAATGCGCCTCGTGAATTCCAGTTGTGTTGGTGTCCAATCTTCTGTTACACGACAGTTTTCACCACATCTTTTTGAATACAGTATCGGGCAATTATAGTTGTCATCTTTCACATCTGAATGCGTAATTCATCAATAAATTATTTTTTAGTCGTTCATTGGTAGAGTAAAAAAGATATTTCTGTTAAAGTGTAGTGTAATCAATTCAAAATTTTGAAGATAAAGTTATAAAGAATATAATTTTTCCTTCCATCTTTATGACTGGCTGATTCGCCTGATAAATAAACGCTGCTATTTCGAAGTATCGGGTGTTCCAAAAGTGGTAATGCGCTCAACCTGCAATCGGGAGGTGCTGGGTGTGATTCCCGCCCGGGAAATATATTTTTGAGTAGCAGCGTTCATCGAATTTCCTTTCAGCTATTCACAAGTCACAAATTATTGGCTGAGCAATTTTATTTTCATTGCAATCTCAGTTTCACAGAAATCGTTTTTGATGTTAGTAAATGCTGCAAATGTTTCCATGAGCAGTGTAATTTGTGATTCAATTAAATGGAAAAGCATGATCTTCAACATTAGTCATTTCTCACATATAAATCCAGTTGAATATCTCATTTTGATATGTTCATTTTTTCCAAATTTCTAATTTGTTCATTTCATCTCAACTACAGTAATCAGTTTGAATGTGTAAAAATCGAGAATTTGATTTGATTTTGGTTATTCCAATTTATATTTCTCTTCTATAAAAAAATACATATTTGCAGGGCTCAGTGAAAGTTGAATCATATATTCTAGAATCAGTTTCTTCTCCATGGAATCATATGAATTGAGTTGATAATAGCCTAGATATATTATAGTATGTAATAGAATAATGAATTGGATCTATAGAGACTGTATAACCAGTCTCTATACAGTCTCTATCAATCTTATTATACAGTTCTTACAAGGTGAGCCAGAGTAACTTACTTATTTGAAAAAATTCCCACTTGGTGAGTTGGACTGTTAGAGTGGCGTGAGAGGGTGCAACTGAAGAGGGAAGCTACCAAGTTTATTCCTCCTTCCAGGTAGTTGCCATCATGCTCTGGTCTAGAGAGCAGCGGGCCTTAGCAGACGATAGCTTCTGTTCTCATGGCCACTACGCAACATGCCTTCCGCGCTCGCTTTGAAATTCCTCCTCACAGACTCGTTCCTGGCCTTAATTCGATTCTGTCGTAGTTAACTTATTTTGGAACTGTCACTGAACCCAGAAATAGACTTCAATGGACCATCAGAACTCCGGAAAATATATGAAGAGTTAGGCAGTCAGCTGTGCGTTCTCCCCGGTGTTCGGGTCACAAAAACACAGTTGCTATGGGAATTTCTGACACCTCTGTTCGACGAATTCTCCATGAAGACCTTCAATTCCATCCCTAAGAATCAACTTAACGCGATTTTATTGCTCATCAAAATCCATGTGGCTTATCTCCCTCAGAGGCGATCTCCAATGGCCGGCACATTCTACAGATTCGACTCGATGCGATTTCTTTTTATGGGGTTATTTGAAATCTTTGGTTTATGTCGATTGACCACGGATCTTAGCACACCTCAAGAACAACATTCGCGACGCCATTGCTAACATTTCGATCTATATGCTGCAAAAAGTGGAGACGAAATTCAAAAATCGACTTCATCAGTGTATGTGCAATGGGGGTCGCCATTTGTCCGATATCATTTTCAAGATTGCTTGTAAACAAAATTGGGATATTGAATTCTTAAATAAAATGAAAATTAAAACAATAATCAAAGTACTTTTGTTTTTTTTGACATTTTGGAAAAGTAAGTTTTTCTGGCTTACCCTGTATAATTGGATACTACTAAAGTCTACTTGTACTTGATACATTCTTTTTTGTAATTTCTAAACCTTTTCTTTCAAAACTTATCAAGTTCCATTTGTATCTTGAAAATTCAATTAGATAATTGAAATTTCAAAAATGAAAATAATCAAGAATTACAAGAATCATAGGTTTTTTATTATTATTGATATTGTTTTCTCTTCATCTTCTTTAAATCATATACTTCTATTTCAAAATACAGTTTATCTTCACCATAATAATTCGTCTAAATTTTTGCCACTTTCTATCTGTAAAGTTTAAGCTCAGACAAGCTTTTTGTGACACATCAGCTTCTAAGTAAATGTAAAAAGCGTAAAAACTTTCAATCGTTGCTCTTGCTGTAAACAAAGTAAATTATCTTGCTCTTAACTATGAATTTGAAGTGTTCTATGTTAATATGTAAATGTGGAGCTTTCAATCGTAATTTTTATGTTTTGCTATAAAATTAAGTGAGCCTCATTCAAAACATACAAGGAGAACGTGATTTTCAAGTTGAACTGTTTTATAATCTTCCTCTCTACATAACTTTCCACAAAACTATTGTAATGAAAATTCACATTGTAAATATCAAATTTATTATATGAAACTAATACATTGAAAAGATTCATTTTTATCATAGAATTCATTGAAATTACAATTATTAATTTGAAATGCATCATACAACTCACTGATTTACAGAAAGGTATCTAAATTATTGGACTTGTAGAAATAAAAGCCATATTTCCATCATTGAGGATCATTCGCCATATTTTTACAGCTTTGAAAACATTATCAAATTGAAAACTTGAGCCCTATTTGAGGGCTGTTTTTCCAGTTAAAACCAATGTTCAATCGGTTTCTGATACTGTTATTTTCTCATCAAACCATATAATATGAAATTCGGGTCAAAGCGCTTCAGTCTATGTGTGGATGATTACCAGTTATTGAATTAGTTACTTAGAATGAAGACACTTATTGTGGAGTCGAATCAAATCAAGTGTTCATTATTTCACAAAATACATATTACAAATTACATATTACATATCAGTGTATGAATATTTTCATACCAACCATATTTTCGGTTGAAAAAGTCAATATATTTATTCTTCGTCTGTATTATTACTGTAACATATTTCTCTGTTTTATAATTTCAGTTCCATTTCCTTGGTGAAAACAATCAAAGTGCAATGTCATCGTTTGTGATAGACGATGGATGTCAGCCCAAAGTGGAATTGATGGCCAAGGATCGGAATGTCATCGCTGCTACTTTCACTCACTTTCTACTCAAAAATATCGGTCAGTTTTTTTTTTTTTTTTTAAATAAAAACTTGAATTGAAATTCATTGAATAATATCGAGATCACTTATTCTTGTTGAATGAATTAATTGTAATGATTATGAATGAATGAGAAGGTTTTATTATTGAAAGAGCAACATGTTACAAAAACTTGAAATGTAGCCTATATACAATAATTTTACGGAATACAGTACTACTTTGTACTTTCTTCTCTTCCGATTGTAGTTTTGACGTCTACTGGGATCGTACTCCCCAACAAGTCTATGAATGGACTTTCAACGAGTCTATCGGTCTAGAACGAGTCTATGCGTGAGGAAGGCCGTGAACCTACCATAGATTTTATTTTAATTATTTATGATTGTTCATTAAGTTTTTTATATAATTCATATAATCTTCAACATACTTATTTTCTCTCAGGGCTACTGCATTCGTTAAAACTTACAATCAAAGTACCCTTTTTTTGAATAAAATTTTTTAAAAGTGTAAAATAAAAATATTAAAAAAAGGGTACTTTGATTGTAACTATTTAAAGTTTTAATCTTAAACATACCTATTCTACATTGAGTCAACCTCAACTCTCAATCCCAAATTCAAAGTTATCAATTTGAACTACACAAAACCACAGATAATACACTGTCTAGGATACTTGTTGAGTAGTTGTGAAGGTAATATTGTGGTAGTTTTCTATTCTAAATGAAAAGACAAAATATTGACAAACCACAGATTTATTAAAAATCGAGATACCGGCTTCGGTTGCTACCATTATTATCACCGTTATCTTATTTTTAATAAATATGTGATTTGATAACATATGTTATCTTCATTTAGCTGTCTAGGATAAACTGAAATGTTTTTACTTTGATTCTCAATGAGCTTAACCAGTTGTATGATTATAAAATCAATCAAGTTTTTCCAACTACTTAATAATATTCCGTTCTCCCGCAGGTGGCTCAGAAACGTTCAAAGACAAGCAGGAATTTTTCTATCACGAAGTAAGAAGATTCCACCATAAGCATTATCATGAAAAGTTGGCGATGAAAGTCAACAGAGATAAGCTTCTAGAATCGGTGAGTGTATTAAATCTTGGATTTCTAGTAGTATTCATTGTTTTTCAACGTGTACAACAACAGAATTTCCGTTCCGTTGTGTTCTGAAAAACATTACATTTGAAAATGCACCATAAGTCTTTGAGCACAGTTCTAGTTGAATGAATTTTAGTTCCGTTGAATCGTTGAAATTTTGAGTTTATTTTTTAATAAATTATAAGTACATTGCTAAGAAATTTACATTATGATAAGACATGACTCGATTTTCCACCTGTAACTGAAGTTGAGTGTCCTCAGTTGAATTTCCTGTCGAGAAGATATACAAGACGAATATATTAATACAATCTTAATGCAAACAATGTTACTCAATGAAATGACACTTTTTTATTTACGCCCAAAACTGTTCTTTTTCAATTCTAATTGAAAAATCAGTCGAAATATAGTTATGTATATTATTTTACCATCTCCAATCCTCATTCACAATCGAATTAATTCACTATTCCATCATTCCCTTGTGTTTTGAAACACAATAGATTTGAAATTGCACCATGAGTATTGAGTCGTATTAATTGTATTCATCAAACTAGATAGACGTATATGTCATTGGCGGCTCGTGCCCACGAAATGAGTGAAGTGGTAGTATCTTTTACTCTACAGCACTTCACCTGTTTCGTAGGCACGAGCCGCCTGTGATTGTATCTTCTTGAAAGATACTGTAATAGAACCGTGTACATACAGCTTGAAAACCTTAGTTCTAGTTCAAAGTTAGATGAGTTTCTCTAGGTCCAACAAAATATTTTACATCAATTTATTATTATTTGGCTATTAAACGTACAAAACCATCTCTAGAACATGGTATGCCATAGTGGAGTAGGTCAATTTCTATATAAAAACTAAACTTAAGGTCAGTCATAGAAATTTTTCTCTGAAACCAACTAGGCTATAGTATGGAAATGTATAAATATTCAAAAAATTTGACGAAAATTTCAGAAAAAAAACTTTTTAGGCACAGTTGACGAAATTTTTCTCTGAAACCAACTATAGTATGGAAAAAATGTATAAATATTTCAAAATTTTGTGATTGATTCCGTAGCCTATTATATTTTTTGGAAAATAAAACATTTATTAATTCATTTTTCTTCTAATTCACAGTCATTGAAAGCAACGAAAGGATTCTCAGTGAGCGATTGGTGCAGGAATTTCGAGATAACGTTTCAAGGGGAACAGGGCGTGGACTGGGAGGTACTGAGGCGTGAGTGGTTCCAGCTGGTCTGTGCCGCTCTCTTCGATCCAAAAAATCAACTCTTCAAAGGATTTTCCGACACGCAGCAAGTGAGTGATACAATGAGTACGTTTGTGTTATTGACACACAAAAGAAAGTTATAAAATAGGTCGACAAATTCTGCGCGATTGCTTTGCTGCCAACATGTAATATATTCAAATTAAAATCCAAATTTATCTAAAAAAATTATGAAATATACAATAATATGTACCAAAATTCTTAAATATATACTTGATATAAATAATAGACTACAGCTAAAACCCCATTATAAGATCATAACTTTTTAATTTAAATACAGCACTAAATATATTGAAAATTAATAATATTTGGAATAAGAGTGGAATTTTCTCATTATGATTTGTTAGCATCTTCATAGGTTTCACAGGTCAGGTTTGCACTGGTTCTCAATAATAGTGGAGTAGATCCTATAGAGTCAAAACCTATAGGGTCAAAAAACAAAGCATTAATAGTAGTAAAGGTATAGAATATATTCATCAACACTGAAATAAAAACAGACATATTTTGTAAATTCTACTACATTCTGGTATAGTACCAGGGTTTCGTGGCCACATAGGTAACATCTTTAAGCTAATTGAAAGCAACCCAGTAAACAATAAACATTAACCGATTTTGAATTCTTACATGTTATCAGTACTTTTATTTTTGCCTATTGTTACTATCAATGTATGTTGATAGATAAAAAACAAAATCACAGTACCCTTTTAGTATTTTTTATTTAAACACAACATGTTTCGATCTCCTAAGAGGCATTCTGGAGTGTGAATGAGATTGAGTCACACTTCCGAATGCTCTCTTCAAATGTGAATGAGATTGATTCACAATATTGAGAATACCTCTTGAGGAGAGCATACTCAAGTGTGATCAATCCCATTCACATTTCAGAATGCCTCTTAGGAGAGGGAAACATGTTCTGTTTGAATAAAAAATACTAAACGGGTACTGTGATTTATATTTTTATCTATTAGCATGCAATACGTATCAATCACTACATTTTCCTTGTAAATTAGTTTCAGCTATTTAGTATCTATGAACATGGTGTAATATTGTGAATGTTTAGGCGCTAGTGCATCCAAACTCCAAACGTCCAGCGCATTTGAAGTTGAAGCACTACGAGTTCGCCGGCCGGCTGGTGGGAAAGTGCCTGTACGAGTCGGCGCTGGGAGGAGGCTATCGGCAGCTGGTTAGAGCTCGCTTCACTCGCTCATTTCTCGCACAACTCATTGGGCTCAGAGTGCATTATAAGGTAACCTATTATTCTCATCTCTTTAGATAAAATATATTATTTGTTTTTGTTTTATGAGGATGAAGCCCACATGAGCTTGGGTGATAGATGACTACTTTGTTGGTAGTCGACTTTTCGTCTCCTTTGAAAGACGGGATGGCCGTATCTATGTGATTGTGCTGTGGTGAAAGAATTTTGCGCCGGTTGAGACTCGAACCAGAGTCCAACTTTTTTATCAGACCGGTGCTTTATCACTCCTCCAACGAGCCACCCTCCAAAATCTAAACGATATCAAATCTTTATCTATTGTAGACGATGCCCATATGAGCTATTTGGTGATTAATAAAACGAAATTATTGTTGTGTTTTATAATACACAATAATAATTCCGTGTTCTTGTATAAGTCTGTCCAAGCAAAGAAGACATTCTGGCAAGTTGGGGAAAAGGATCCAGCTCGGTAAATATTGGTTCAAAAATCATAAATTTTATCTCAAATTGTAGAGAAGAATGTTTTCTACGATTTGAAACCAAATTTATAATTTTTTGTCAATACCGACCGAGCTGGAGTCATTTTCTAATCTTGCCAGAATGTCTTCTTTGCTTGGATAGACTATAGTAGGCTACTGTTCAGGTTCACCAAAAGCCATATTTACTTATGACCGGATATCATTAGCGAATGCGAATTTTGCATTTACAGTGAATGGGAAATTCGCATTCGTTATAAGAAAAACTCAGTTAAAAAAAAAACAATCGATGAAAGTTCTTAATCGACTAAAGCAGACATATAGCTTACATTCGATGTTGTAAAATTTTATAATGTCAAATTTGATATTCAAGTTATATAACTTGTTCAATTTTCTCAAGAAATATGAAATTTTATTGTGTCAAATTCAATATTCAAGTTATAATTTTCAAGTTTCCCAAATTGTATTCTTGTTGCAGTATTTTGAACAAGATGACCCCGACCTGTACCTGTCCAAAATCAAATACATTTTGGAGCATGATGTTGAAGACATGGATTTGTATTTTGTCGAGGAAGACTACGACCAAACCGGACAATTAGTAAAGGTAATCAAGGTAAAATTACATTATTCTTCGTAGTTTTCACTGCTTCTCACTTTCAATCTAGTTTAGAAATTTTATCTCGACTCTTATCCTAATATGAGACAATTTAACTATTTAACTTTATAAAAGGTTCTTTGGAAGAGGAATTGTACAAGCTATGACTAGTTTTTCCTCTCAATTTTAGTACACAGTTTCACATAAATTAATTCATAATATCTCTAAAAATAATAAATCTTTCAGATTTTTCTTGAGTGATTTTTTTTTAGTTATTAGACTAGCAAAAATAATAAAAAATGAGATATGGGGCTAGGTTATGTGAAGTAATTAAAATAACTATGAAGCGTATTCAAAGCACTTTATTCTTCTAACAGTCTCTCAAAACTGATATTAACAATTTCTCGTACTCATTGTACTCATAAATCATTGAGCTCTTACATCAATTCAATCTTCTGTTCTTCTAGGTCTTATTATTCATCTTATTCAACTTCTATTATTTTTTCACATTGAAGTATTGTTACTTGGCCATTCAATTCCACAAAAAAAATCACTAATTACGCTTTAAACCCCTAAAACTGTACAAGATTCAACAATAAGGATTCACAGAGTTGTTTTTTCTTGACTTATTGTGGAAATATATTGTAGAAAAGATATATTGAGACGGGTTAACTTCAGATTCTAATTAATTCTCATCCTAGATTATTTGTTGATTGTTGAGATGGCAAAACGATGGATTTGAAAAATTTTAATAATATTAATCTTGTGCTCGGTTTAACATTGTTTGAAACTATAGATTTCCAGTATTCTTCGATGATCTGCTCTCATAATGCAAGTACAGTAATACCAAGATACTCGTATTCGTGTCGATTCTTGTTCTATTGAACTCAATGAGATTTAGTCAATTGTTGTCACTGCACTGAATTAACTCTGAATATACGTTATATTTTCACTGCCTAACTATAGTTTACAACACAAAACTAGTAACACAAAAACTGAATAGCTAGACTATTGATGTTGGATTATAGATTAATCATGTAAATTTGTAATACAATATCAATGATTAGTCTATGGTTGTATTGGAGATTTTGTTGGAGAATACACACACAAGTAATCTGCAATTGAAGTTTTTATTATAATCCGCAATAAAATGCTAAATGCGGATGCACACATGCAATAATGCACATCAATTCAAGCGTATGAATTAGGGAAGTCACTGATAAATACTCATATACTAACTGATAAAACACTCGTACACTGTTAATAGGATATAAAGACACAGAATTAGAATAATCTCAACTAAACTGCACTTACGGAGAAAATCAAATTCTAGTTTTAGAACTATTTCGATAGTATTTACAATTGAATTCATTGACAGGTGTGTTCCATTTTTGCGCAAATAAATAAATAAATATCATGAGCAAAGCTGTTATCATCGATGCTAGTAGAACAGTAGTTGGATATTTAGAGAAGCCTACTCAATATTTTCTTAGAATACAAAATTTTAGGAGTTCTCATTAGTTCTAAAACAATTAGAAACATTTCCTTCGTCATTCGTATAACGTATATTATATAATTCAGAGTAAAAATGCCTAGTTTTATTCAAACAATCGCTAAGCTGTAGCACTTGATGTGAACACATATTTTAAATAAGAGATAGCAATAATTATTGCCTTAGTATCAAATAAAATAGCTGATCAGAAATTTATTTCGTAATTTGTTACCAATTTTTTAGCTGCTAGCTTACTTACTTCTTACATGTTGGAGATTTAGAAGTAATGTAGTATCTGTAATTCATAACTCTAACAATATTAAGTATTTTTTCTCAGTATTAAGTTTTTTTTCTCATTTTATGTATGATATTCAGTTTCTCAGCTGTAAACTTTACTTTACTTTTCTCATTGGCTCTACGGTTCTTATAGAGCCTTGGTCTCCTCCACAAGCCTTCTCCAAATATCTCTGTCCTTTGCTCGCTGTCTTCATCTGCTCAGTCATAATTTACGAGTATATAAACTTGATCTAACAATATTCCAGTAATAGTGGAAACAACAACCTAAATTTCTTAGCTCCCCTACTCCCTTTAGCATTATGTTTATCATCCTAAAATGTAAATTTTTTCTACAAAATTTATAGTTGCATTATAAAATTATTGGTGAAAGATGATGAAGGCTCATGCCCTTATTGGCCACAGCGGTTACATAGGTACTCTCTTCGTTGACAAATTGAGTAAAAATATATTAACGGTTAGATAATTTACATTCATACACATAATGAGAAGAAGTATCAGTTCACTCCAATAAAACTAATTCAATTTAGTTACTTGTTGACTTGAAATTATTTAAAAGAATTTAATTGTCACTGTGATGGGTACTGTGTTGCTCTAAGAAATCTACAGTCAATCCAAGTCACCAATAAATTTAATAATCTTGACTGATTAATAATTATTACTGAGATGAATTCTGTATAGCTTTAACCAAGCTACAGGCGATTCATATCATCAATAATAATACTCTAGTCTAGAGCATATAGGAAGTTTGCATAAAAATGTATCTCCATAATTTCTTGTAAAATGATTAATAGAATTGTAACATTGATCATTTATAACTTATTGAATGGAACATTTCTTTCGCAGGTTGTTGAACTGATTCCTAATGGAGCAAAAACCAAAGTACGCAACAATAGTAAACTACAGTATTTGGATTCTCTGGCTCAGTATCGACTAGCAACGAGTCTGAAAGAAGAGGTGGAATGCTTTCTTAAGGGACTCAACGATCTCATCCCGGAC
Source organism: Sogatella furcifera (assembly GCA_017141385.1). Classification (NCBI taxonomy): domain Eukaryota; kingdom Metazoa; phylum Arthropoda; class Insecta; order Hemiptera; family Delphacidae; genus Sogatella; species Sogatella furcifera. Next base: position 7,787,637 of record CM029549.1, read on the forward strand.
AACCTACTCAGTATATTTGATGAGAATGAACTTGAGGTAACATAACTTTTTTACATTCTCATTATTTGTACTATCTTTCTTTACTCGATTTGCATCTTTTGACAAATCCCTCAGAGTCTCTTGGAATCTGAGTAGTCGAAACAGGTTATGCATAAATAAAAATGATTGAGAATGCGATTTCTGTAATGTAATTTGCCGGCCTCGGTGGCGCAGTGGGCTAGGGCGTCACAACCTTCAGTCCGCTAGCACTGCCGCAGGTCTGGGTTCGAATCCCAGTGGCATGGCTGTTTTTCACCTCATCAATCACCTTAGCACTCAAGATCCATTGCCCACGCACAAGCTAAAATGCTTATGTGAGCATCATCAGCAATAAAAAAAAAAAATTCGAATGTAATTTTTGTAATCGGTACTGCGATTTCTATTTAAAGTAAAAAAGAGTCTCTTGGAAGTTATTAAAACAAACAAACAATACTAAGGTCTGCTCAGGTTTATTGAAGCTTTATATCCAATTGGAAAATTGATAAATTTATCAACATTTGAAGTTCTAAATTAATAAATAATAGTTTTCAATAGTTGTGAGTGTTAAATTTGTGAGAAGTTAATGTGGATCATTGTAAACATAACATTCAGGCCATTCTGAATATTTTTGTCAAAATTTGGAAGACGTTTTGGACTTGATTGTCTGTGTTCTTATCCAATAATTACTTATAAAAATTAAAAACTAATCTTGAAATTAATGTAAAATCGAGATGTCTCATGGGTGGGAATAAAAATGTCAATGATGTTGATTTGATGTAGGTCATCATCTAATTGTTGTTATGTTCCATGACTTCCACGACCTCGTTATAGTCTGTCCGAGCAAGAAAGACATTCTGGCTAGATGGGAAAATAACTCCAGCTTCGTCAATATTGGTTCAAATATTATAATTTTTTCTCAAATTGTGGAAAACATTCTGCTTACAATTTGAGACAAATATTATAAATTTTTCTCAAATAGTGGAAAACATTCTGCTTACAATTTGAGACCAAATTTATATTTTTTTAACCAAGATTGACTGAGCTGGAATCATTTTCCCATCTTGTTAGAACGTCTTCTTCGTTCGACCAGACCATACCTACTTTAGATAACTTTACTATTTCATTTAGTTGACTCTATTCAGGCCTAAGAATGATACTATTTTTTAAGCGAATATTTTGTCCATCTTGCCTTTGATATGTGAACTGTCAACTTTGCTCATTGCCTTTTGGCATTAAAATTGTTTTTGACATTTTTATTTATGCCATGTTTATTATCGTTTCAGTTGCTGTTATGCGGCACCGGCGAGTACAACGTGTCCGATTTCCGCGCGCATCACATCGTGAACGGCTCGTCGCCGGAGTTCCGTCGCATACTGGACTGGTTCTGGACAGCCGTGGCCAACTTCACAACGGAGGAGATGGCGCGCCTGCTGCAGTTCACCACGGGCAGCTCGCAGCTGCCGCCCGGCGGATTCAAGGAGCTCAGTCCGCGCTTCCAGCTCACGCCGGCGCCCACATTTGGAAATCTGCCCACTGCGCACACTTGGTGAGTCCATATTCACGGAGAAGTATAGACCTATAACCAGGTAATAAAGGGTATTAAATGAAAAGACAAGACGTTGTCAAACCACTGATTTATTAAAAAATCGAGATACCGGTTTCAGTTGTTCCATTATCAACTACTCAAAAAGTAATCGAGAGTAAATGCAATAGCGATAAAAAATTCATCAGTTTTTCTGCTCTTATTCCTGTATTTTGTATATTATGTATAGTCTGTCCAAGCAAAGAAGACAAGGTGGGAAAATGACTCCAGCTTGGTCAATATTTGTTCAAGAATTATAAATGTGGTCTTAATAGTAGATCAAATTGTCTCCTACAATTTGAAATTAAATTGATAATTTTTGAACCAATATTAACTGAGTTTGAGTCAATCTCCCATCTTGCCACAGGGTCTTCTTTGCTTGAGCAGACTGTAAAGGTACGTTTTCAAAATACAAGACACGACGGCCGGACGCGAAAGCCAATCACAGCTATTGTCTTTTTGTCTTAAGATTGAACAACAAGAGATGTGATTGGCTCTTGGGGCTGGCCATCGTGACGTGTTGTATCTTGCAAGATCCCTCTTAATTTGAACAGTTGATTTGGAGTTCTCTAGCAGTAGATAAAATGGTTGGAGTTATGTTTTGGAGTGGAGTATCATACATTATTTATCAATAATGTTATATATATTATTTTTATTTGATTTATTACAAACTGCAATATACTATTGTATAATAATTCAGCAATAAAGTGAATAAAACCTATAATATCACTTACTTTTTCGAAAACAGCTGTGATAGTTTGATCTAGGATTAGGTTTTATCCGGAATACTTTGATCCAAAAAGTTAATCCGGTACGGTAACTGAGCAACCAAAAGTGAAACATGTTGACACCAATACGTGGTACACAAAAGCACGTATCATCAAAAGCAGTTTAAACCGAAAATAAATCAACCAAGAACTCAATCGAGCCATGTGCTGTGGTTGCATTTATCACAATAATGTGTTCCATTTGAGTCATCTTATCTTTTAAACTAAATATTCTTGTTGACTATTGATTTTCCGTACCAAAGAGAAATTCACGGTTGGATGATAATAATTGGTTTATAAATTTAATAATTTTTTGAAGGTGGAAATTAGTAACAGCCTACATGTTGTGTATTCATGTGTATACAGATGTTCCATGATCCGACATGGTCTATTTTTGGACTCAACCCCTTTCAATAAAAGTAGAAGGCAATTCAATATGATATAAAATAGTGTAATATCGAATCAATTGAATATTAAGAGACTGCTTTATCTATTGTTCACAGTTTCAACCAGCTCTGCCTACCCGACTATGAAAGCTATGAGCATTTTGAGAAAGCTCTTCTTCTGGCGATAAGTGAAGGAACCGAAGGATTCGGCATGATTTGAACTGGCTGCGTTCCGATGAGAAGTTATCCTAACATTTTTATTTGTGAATAGAAAGAATAATTTGGGAATGAATGAACGATAGAAAGGTACTAGGTGATCGCCTCTGACTTCCGCTACAAGTTTAGATATAGACGACAATTAATTTTTAATCTACTATTTTCAAAGTGTACAACATGTGAAGCATGATCTCAAATAACCATAGATATTTATGTCAATTCATAAAAGTAGGTCAGTGTTACTATTAGTTTTAATTATTATATTTATTATTTCGACTGTGTTTTAGAAGACTTGTAGATTTACTTTCATATAGGATTAAGTAAGCCCACGTAAAGAAAACACTTACCAAATATGCTAGTGTATTAAGTGATATTTGCATGATGATAATTATTGTGTAAATATGACCATTCATTTATGAATGGAAGATTGTATATTTTTATTAAAATTATTGAATTCCAGTTGTGTAATGAGAAAATTTGAAATATTTAAGATGTAGGATTGCGCATAGAATTCTGTATAAATATATTTGACAATATCATACGACGGCTCTATGACTAGGAATTGCAAATGTCAATACTTTTAGATTTAATGGAGTGAAGTCCATTGGATCGATTGATATCCATATAGCTTGTAGGAACTTGGAAATGGAATGGGAATATCAGTTTCTATCTAATTTTTAATCATTTATTTCACTAATCTTGTTTTCAATTTAATTTTCCGCTCTCACATAGCTCAAAATCTAGAAATGGCCAATTTCACATTTTATACGTACAACCAGAGACAATGTACAGAGTAAGTAATAGTACTTAGTCAGTGGTACTAAGTAATAGTACTTAGTCAATGGTACAACATTGGGCTATGCTACAGATGCTATATAATTGTTTAATAACATAATTAAACAACTCATAAAAACTAATAACTTGGTTAAATTATTCGATCAGTATAATATAAATTCTCTTATTAAAAACATTTTTGTTCTACTTGCTATTGCAAATTATTCAATTCATAGAATAGATTTAGACTGATTTTATGAGCAGAGTTATTGAAGTTATGATATGAAGTTATTTGAAGAAGTGTAAGTTACCACTTTTGAATATTGTGATATTTTTCTGTAATTTGTTTCGTGCACTTATAGTAATTATTTTTTACTGACTCGCCCACCGATATTTCAATGTACTTTCCATATTTGGTTTAATTTATGATCATTTGTTGTAAGTTATAATCATACCGCTTATTTGTTGAAAATTTCATGATACTCTGTTGAAGAATAGTATAGTTTTTTTTAATATCTGGAAGAGCGGTCTTTTAAAATCATCTTATCTATAATTTTACCAAACTTTAAAATTATCAAATTTATAATAGTCTACGTTATTTCCAATTGAAGAAATAATTTGCATTCATTTTAATTTTCAACCTTATTATTCTCATCATTCAAATCGTTTTGCTGTTGATTGATAAAAATCGGTACAATATTATTTTAATTTTATTTATTTTTTCATTCACAGATTTTTATAACATTATTACGCGCGTACTTTCACTCAAAAATAATTTATGCTGAGAAGTATAACTTTTGCACGATCTGCAGAAGGTAAGTAACCAGAATATTTTACCTGAATAATTGTAGTTTTGCTTTTCATTTTGATTTATTCGCGTAAATTCCGGAGTTTTTCCATTGAACTCCATTCTTCGAATGATTCTGAAAGTCGCTTGTAGCTCATGAAATTCTGACTAGATGAAATTGCCTTAACGTCACATGAATCGAAATTTTACTATGCCCTACCGGAAATTCCATTTTTGATGCAAAATGTTAGTGAATTTAGTGTGTAACGCATTAGTGCTACAGAAAAATATTATAAATAATATTTAGGGAACATGATAAACTGGATTAATTATTTGTAAGAATATTTTAGTGATAGCCTAATGTTTAAGATTTTCCAATCTATTTGATTGCTGGATTAGTCCTTGGACAATACTTCTATTGAAAGCTATTCTCCAAATAATTATTTCATTCAGTTACCGAAGTAAAACCAAAGACTACAAACTATTTTTTCAATTTCTTCAACACTTCCCTTACAAGTTTAATAAATATGTGAATGGATGCTATAGTGTTGCATGGTATTGGTATACTCATGAATAAAATGTATACATAACGTGTATAAATATCATGTATACATGGTATAACATGATCACAATTTTATTTGCAAGGATAAGCTAAGAATAATTATGTTCAATTTTCATCTACTTTGAAAAACCCCTTATTTCACAGTACCTAAGAATATAAGTTTCCAAAGGCGATCAAGAATCCATTTGATCAGTTTTCAATTCCTATAGAGTAATTAGTAATATTTTTCAACTTATTTGTTTATAATGTGAGGATTGATGGTTTCATTTACTTACTTAACTTTAATATTATAGTTACCAGTGTGTGAAGGAATTCACGCAATCTTAAAAGAGGCTGTGCACACATTTATGAAATATCTCCAGCTCCCACACCAACTTCATCAATACTCAATCGATTCCTTTTGATATTATTTTTGTGAAGCTTCATTATCTGTAAAGTGTTGTCGAGCAAAGAAGACATTACATCACAATGACCGATTGAAGCGAAAATGTAACTAAGCATGCACAGATCTGAGAATTTTAAGAGTGGGCAGTAGTAGTCGGCAAACTGCCGAACGGCAAAATCAAGCCCTATAAGAACAATGTAATTTTTATCAATCTCTTGGAGCAGATAGAGCCTCTATTTATGGACACAATTTCACGTTTTTTATCTCTTTAGAAAGTGAATTCAATTCTCCAGGGGAGTGACTTTTTACTTTTTCGTTTTAAAGTTTATTTCAATAATTAGAGTTCAATACTTTTTAAGTTAATTAATAATACAATAATTATCAAAATAAACTTAAAATCGAAAAAGTAAAAAGTCACGCCCCTGGAGAATTGAATTCTCTTTCCAATGAGATAAAGAACGTGAAATTCTGTCCATAGATAGAAGCTCTGTCTCCCCCAAGAGATTGATAAAAATTACATTGTTCTTATGAGGCTTGATTTTGCCGTTCGGTAGTTTGCCGTCCACTACCAACCACTCTTAATGTATGGAATCATTTCTGTCAAAATGCCGCTGGTAAGTTGTGATAAATGGTAAGAGTGGGACTATTTTTATTTCTACTGCTGGCAGCATCTAACAGCTGTCATTTTGAAAGAATGTCTTTGCTCCACAATGCTATACCTGTGATAATTTTCGTGGATTTCTATTAGACAACTTTCTTCAAAGACAATTAATGTCTTATTGGGGATTTTTTTTCTTGAATTAGAGTCTGACAAGTAATTATTCGGTTATGTATGAGTACTACTTGTACTGCGTGAGCATTGTAATTGTTGATAAGTCTAGAAGCAATAGAATGAGAACCGCAACTACTTAGTATTACTTCTGTATTTTAGGGTTAATCGAAAACTATTTGTAAAGTTGGAAACTACTGCTTTTGTAGAGAAATAGTTGTATGTTATTATCTATACTATTATGTTATAAAAGAGTATGTGATATTTTTATTTCTTGTTAAGCTCGTCAACGTGACAGAGTTCTATGATGAATAAAACATTTTAAAATCAATTATTGATGTTAGTAGTTATTGTAAGTAAATTTCTTATCACTTACCCTGCAATCTAAACAAATTCAAGATAAGATAATCCAATGAGTAAAACAACAACCTGTCCAATTGCCTGCTGAACCGGTTTTTTTTATTCAAGACGCTGTAGTGTAACCACACCTTTATGAGCTTCATTATATTTAGTTGTTAAAAAGTCCTATCGTAGTGAAAAACTGAAGGATATAGTCAACTATCACGAAATTCAATTTAACAAATTACTAACATATTTCAACTCAATTGAGTCATCTAGCAGTATGAATCTAATTTACTAGATCCTTTTCATTATAAACTAATATCAAATCTCACCAGACACCAGTTTTAGTTTACCAGAGATTGATAATGGTGTAACAACCGAACCAGTATCTCGAATTTTTAATAAATTAGTGGTTTGACAACATCTTGTTTTTTCATTAACTGTAAGAAGTTCTATCGTAGTTCAAGTCGTATTTGTTTGACAAATCTACCCTTTTTGTATTCTACTCGCACCCTGGGTGTAGCAGATGTATAATTGAAGTGTTCTTGAACAATGAATTTCAAAAGTACATATTAGCATTTGATTCAGAAGGTCAACAAACTTTCAATTCATTGCAGATAATACATTTATTAAGAATAGATTTTGAGTTTTTCTAAATCAGATATCAGCCATTATTTTTTTTGTGCTTCAATTCAGACAGTTGAGAATATTTTTTAGCCCTATTGGTCACCATAGGCTGACAAACATACATGACAAAATATTTTTACCTTATTTTGGTCTCAGGTTAATTAAGTTTATCCTTATCAAACACAAAAACAGCTTATCTATTACTAATTGCACCAAATGTCTAGGACGCAGAAATAGTCGCTGTACAGGTGTGTTGGATTGTATTGTAATGCAACACTTCTTTAGTCTGATTTGTAACGTTTGAACTAGGCTTTCACCCGCTAAAACGGCCTGCAGCCGTAACCCCTGTTCTGATGAATTATTGGGCATAGAAGAAGGAAGAACGGCTATTTCCCAAAACCATATAGCAGAAGGCCAAAAGCTGTTTCTCCTCGTCGTTTTAGACATACTTCGAGCTCAAGAGAAACATCACAGGCTTTGGCTACTGTCACAGAGAAGGTACATTTTACCCAAGGTTATTAGAAAATAATAAGGTCTCTAATAACCTTGCATTTTACCTACTCTTTGCTACAACTGACAGTTTTAGCTGATTGGCTGCTTGGTAAGTAAGAATGAAAATTTTTACTCAATCTACTCAATAAACAACTTTTGTTCAATCACTTATTTGAATATTAAAAAGATGATCATGAAAAATTCTGAAAGAAAACATACAAGTCAGAAAACATAAAATGAGGTCACTCCAGACATCATTTAAGGTGCTGTTTAAATTCAATTGCATGTCCTTACAACTGGCCGCAAGTGAAGACACGCTCAAATAAAATTCACTTTCCACTAGGGTTTAGGCTTCTCTAAGTAGAAGAGATTTCAATAAATAGAATATTGTTTTTTCAAGGAAATTTTTTTTTATTTGTTCTCTAAGGTCTATGAATTAGCTAATCAATATATTGATCTCTGAACTCTATTAAAAATATTTTAAATAATTGAAAGTAACCTAGGCTAATAAAACAAAGTTTTTACATAAGAACAATGATAACAATCAATCTTATTCCATTTAAATTTGTTACCTTAGTATATGGCAAATATCGTGAGACTTTATTTTTAAAGTTCAATAGGCTACATTATAACTATTTGTCAATGGCTCAACAGCCCTTGAAGGGCCTAGGCCTACCAGCTGGTTGCCAGATAAATATTTACAGTCCATTCCAGCAAAGAAGAAACCCCGGCAAGACGGGAAAAAGACTCCAGACCGACCAATACGAGCCCGAAAAACTAAATTCTTCAATTGTAAATCATAATGTTTCTCACAATCCAAGACAGAACCCACAGCCTCTGAATCAACACCGACCGGGCCGAAGCTACCCGCCACCCCGTCAGAATGCTCTCCCATACCATGGACAGACCATACAGCAGGCGAATAATCATGAACCAGGATAGAGGTAATGTAGGTGTGGTTTGCTACAATAAGCCAGTTTCCGTAACCAAACGACGGTGCAGAACACCTCTGAACAACATCCTGTTAATCAGTTAGAGTGTAATGCAACAATTACTATTCCTCCAGAGACGGGAAACGACTGACTATCTCCCAAAGGAGGGGATATTATGAGATCAATTAAATGTATCAAAATTATTATAATCCAAATAAATCAATCAATAAATGTGAGAAAAAGAATAATTTTGGGTAAAACATCTACCTTTTATTGTGGTTTCGCCATTGTTGAATTTAGCTTTTTATATTGGAGGGTTTTATGAGGATGATAATTAATATTTTTATTCTGCAATCCATCCCAATCTTTAGAGAAACTGTTATCAATCAAAATTTTGAACCTCTAATTTTTTTCAAAAAGTTAAAGTGTTCCTCATTCAACTACCTATTTATTAAAAGTCCACTTTTTTGTTTGCTACTCAGGTACAATATCAAAATACAGCGCATTGTATTCAACGCATGCTGCGTTGCAGCACACAAAAATCGACCAAGTGTAAAGATAGGGGATCGATGGCCGCACGCCGTAGTGGAAGGTTTGTTGATGTTTTGGCTTTTGTTACCATGGCAACGCACTCTGCTGTCACTACCAGCTGACTCTTCGTTCGCCGACTTCATAACATAACAGCGCTCACTGTCCCAAGAGTCGTTATTGTCTGTGGACAATTTAGATTTATTTCTTGATCATTTTCATGTCTTGTCTTGAGATATCGACTATTCATGCAGCTCAAACATTTGAAGACGATTGTAACTGCTCAGGTATGTTATTTAATTTCAATTGTATACTACTCTATTCTCCATTCATCAATAATATTCCGTTGTCCCTTTCGTGGTACTGTGAAGAAGTTTCCAGTTTTAATGTTTCTCATCATACAGCTGAATTTATGATAAACATTGAATTCAAAAGGGGTACCGGCAAGGAGAACCTCCTTGAGTACCGGTAATTAATTTACCATTTCAGTTGTGGAATCGAATCAGCTGCTAATTTTTCGCTGATATCCTATACCAGCATGTATTGACGACTTGTAAAATAACAGGATACCACGACTCCTGCCACGACTTGACTGGTAATGTCAGTTGATAATATATTGATAATGCTGGTTATTAATATAGTATGCTCAGGCTGAGGAGACACGTCATCACTTACACACCACATTGTGATGTCTTCTCAGCTTGTGCGAACAGTGAAGTGCTGTCAAAGAGCACTGCGCTGATAATGACAAAAATCAAATCGGAACAAGAGCGTTCCCAGCTAAACTAATTCGCTTATGACAGAGTTAACAATTGATAACAGTCATTCGATCGTCAACCGCCTAACTTCGTGGTGTCAGTTCTAGCCTACAAACGAAGGCCTGCGAAGGTTGGAGGGAGGCGATTCTACTTGATTATAACGGCACGTGTTTTCAGGCAAATTAATTCCATTTTTACAGGATGGACCAGCAAAAATCATGGCTATTGCTTGGGCTCCAAATAACTTGAAGTTGGCTGTTTGCAATTCTGAAAGAATTATTATTCTGTTTGACGAACATGGTGAGAAAAGGGATAAGTTTCCAACAAAACCTGCTGATTCAAAGGTATTATTATTTTTAAATAGCGAATATTCATCTTTTCAGTGATTAATGATTGAGAATTACTGATTAATAAAATTAATTATAGATAGTAAAGTTGTTGGAATTTAAATTTAACTTACTCATAATCACACATACTTGTCCATGTATTCACATTTATTGAGTTCTCAAGGTTTTGAAGAGTTCGGTCTTCAGTATATAGGCCTACCTGATTGGATCATCGCCTTATCGTCTTACTTCATCCTCAGATATTTCATTTAAAAATTTCTACTACTGATACAGTGAGCAAGCAATATTTGTAACCTACTCTTTTTTGCTTTTAAACTGTTGTGAAATTTGAATCTGTAAACATTCACTACATATAGGCTCTTGTAGGATCTCTGAGCTAATCTTTTTATATTTATTTTTCATTTTTACAAATATCTTTTTCACTCTAGCTCCTAGACAAGTGAGCTTTCAGAGACTTGGTTTCAAGTTTGAATGCTCTTGTTGAATTGACATTCTGTTTGAAAAATTGTTTTATAGTCCGCGCAATCTAAGTTGACTGTTTTTCTCTTCACCCGGGGAATAGCTGCGTTGCCAGATTGTGTGAAATTGGAACATCTTCAAACTCGCGATTAAAACCCATATCTAGACGTAGAATTTTATCCTTGATATGCCAGTAGTATTAAAAAAGTTCCTGGGTAGAAGGATTCAAAGGAAATTTGATTTTTTTGAAAAAAATTTAAAAATTGCGAAAATATTACTTTCTTTTTTGTATATTACTTCTCTCACAATCATAGGTTGTAGTAAAAATGAAGTTTTTTATATCAAAATGACAAGAAGAATTCGAGATTTCTAATGGTTTTTGAATTTTCTATATCCGACCAATAATTATATTTCAATTAATGAATATGTTTGTCAATGTCGAGTCTTTTGAAAAAAACAGAAAACATGAAATTTTCAATGATCTAGAAACTTTTTTGTCTGAGAAGATAAGTGGGTGGTGAAAGCGAGAAAGTTGTTCAAAAACAATTGAAGTTATTTTTCCAAATGTCGAAAATTGTCGGAAGATCGTAATTTGGGCTCTCAAGATTTTCAAAGTAAGGAGAGCGGTATATGCATGAATCATTGTATGTTAAAGATTGGAGTTATTGAAGCTAATCGACTTGGATATTCGAGCTGCTAACAGCTGGTTTATCATAAAAATAGTGAGTTTCACAACACCGCGTGATTTTTCCGAAGCTGAGCTGTCACTTTTAACATTCAGTTGAATGTGTTTGCGTTAGGAGAAGTTTCAATTTCACGCAAAATGACAACGTAGCTATTTCTCGGGTGGAGGGGATTTTCGTCAACTTAGATTGCGCCGACTATAAATTAATAATTATTGATAACTTGAATGGAGAATAATGCTATTTATAAATTAATCATTCATTAGGTATTAACTTGATTTTTCAGAGTGGTCGCAAAAGCTACTTTGTCAAAGGTTTAGCATTTTCTCCGGATTCTACAAAGCTGGCTGTTGGTCAAACGGATAACATAATCTACATTTACAAAATTGGAGATGACTGGTCAGTATTCTATCCTAGCTAAATATTATTACCAGATGAAAATTTTATAATATTTTTTATCTCAAGTTATAGATGTTTTGAAAAATCATAATATATATATGCATTCAATTATCAAATTTATCTAATTATTCAATCATTTGATGCATGATAAAGGCTACAGCTAGGAATATCATTGGCATATTGGCATATTTATATGAATATTGTATCATAAAAGAGGGGAAAACACTTCACATTCCATCTAAAAAACGTAGGATGTAAATAAGAAAGTAAGTTTTATTGGAAGAGGTGATCCATGAAAAATATGGATTATGATTGATCCAAGTACTACATATAGCTAAAAGATTGCTGAAGCAAAGTTTTCTGTTGGATTTTTCCAACGATATTCGAATTGTAGTAGAAAATCATATCTGAGGATAGCGATACTCCATTGTATTATTCATTATCCAGAGTTAGTACGGTATTTCAGAATGCAGTAGTAGAAAACCCTCCAGTTTTTTAGGGAAGCAAATTAGCTTCCAGTTTATTTCTAAAAGGTAGTACTGGTTAACTGGAAATAATATTATTCACGCATCATGATGATATTCAAACTGCTCAAAATATTCGTTTATCCTTATAATTTATCAGTTATTTTTTTGAAATTCATTCCAGGGGTGACAAGAAAGTGATTTGCAACAAATTCGTGCAACAATGTCCAGTAACATGCTTGATCTGGCTGACAGAGGGGCCAATCATCTACGGCCAGACTGATGGAAAAGTGAGAGCGGCTCATGTTAAAGCAAACAAGACGCAAACACTGTTCGCCACCAACTCCTATGTTGCATCGCTCGCATCCAAGTGAGTTGGAAATTTTTTGTGTATTTTTATTGAGGGTGAAGCCCACATGAGCTCATAGGCTTGTGCGTGGAAAATGATGATAGATGCCGACTACTTTTTGGGCTTATTGGCTTATCGTCTCCTCCGAAAGACGAAAAAACTGAGATACATTTTTAGATTTTAACAGAGTTTTTAAAAACTGGTAATTGTAAGATCTTCTGAACAATTGAAGACATATCTCAATAAGATCACGATCGCCTAAATTGGCGTTATATTTTATCCTACAAATCCACTTTTTTGAATATTGATATTTATTTTCATTGACAGTTGTTTTTTATCACAAAGATATTGGTGATAGCTCATTAATACAAGATAAAAATGTTGTTTTTATCCACATTGCGAATCTTCATGTGTTTTGTGATATTTTAATTGGAGATATTAAAACCCAGGTGAATGAATTATCTTTATTTTATTTTTGAAAGAATATTTAATGATCCATATTGTTAACAGTGTTCGTGGAACAGGATTTCTCTCTGGACATGCTGATGGAACCATAGTTCGTTATTACATAGCAGAAGATCCAGCAATGGAGCAGCAGGTACTAAACTGTCTAATTAAATTTTGGAAAACATTTGCATGAAATGCTTTTGAATACTTTGCATTAGTAGAGTTATTTATAGTTAAAAATTAAACTTTAAACATAGGGCTTTTTAAAATAATTGATAAATAAAAGCAGTATTATTCTAGTCACACTGAAAATGGGCTTAAGCTCGAAACATGTCTGTGAAAAATAATACTTTCAAAATTTAAAAAAGGGTAAGTTATTTAATTTTTTCATATAATTTATCAATTATTTATAGTTACTATGCTTGAAATTGCAATTTGATTGAGATCGTTGTACATCCAAATACATCATGTATATAAGGTTTCGAGAATAATCGAATATTTCCAGTCCTCAAAAAGATGAGTTAGTAGAGCGTTATTGAAGTAACTCATGATGGAAATACGGTATGGAACTTTGAGTGAAATTTTTATAAATTTTTTCGAAAGATTTATCTATTCAGTCACCTTTCAAGTGCGATCATTTCTAATTACCAGAACTCTCTTCCAAGTACTTTCAAAACTACTTATGATGGCAATCAAATTAATAGTAGAACAAAATGATAATAGATACATAAGTACTGTACCTAATATGCAATCAAGCAATGTGAGCTAACAGTACAAATTCAACAATAAGCAGTTGAAAGTTGTTGACATAGGTTGAATTTGAATCATCTTTTTCCAGGGAAGATTGTTGGTACACCCAGTGCCTCCCTACGCGTTGGCTTGGCCAATAGGATTCGTCGTTGCCGCAGGCTGTGATAGAAAAGTGACCATCTACGATCGAGATGGCAGACAAAGTAAACAGTTCGACTATCCTAATGAGAAAGAGTTTGAAACCGCCTGTTGTAGTCCTAGCGGTCAAGCGGTTGCTGTTGCAAGTTATGATAGGTAAGTTTTTCCATCAAAATGTTAATTTTTTGCCTTGACTGTTGATATTTCTCAATAAATGTGTGTCTTTTAGCTCTGGTTTTCCAGTTTCCATTGGACTTTTTTCATTCATTCTACTGTAGATTAAGTATCGTTGTACAAGGATAGGCATCAACTATGCATTTTCTAGGCATCAACTAGGCATTCTCCTGGCATCAACCAGCTCTAGATACATGAGTCAGGAAGTATTTAATTTGCACTACTTGATAACATATCCAATTTTAAATTATTGGTTCAAGAAAGTTTTAGGCTTCAGAAGAAACTGGAAATCAGTAATTTATATAAGTTCAAATATTCGCCTGATTAAGATCAACATTAAGTTTTAGAGAAGTTCTCCTAGTATGGTTGATTCATTATTATATTCTACATTATTCAGCGATTTTGTAGAATAATAAATAAATAAGATACAGTATTAATTTTCTCACTTTATTCACATATACAAGTATATAGCAGTACCAATGAATATTTCTATTAAATTCAACTAGAGAAGACCATTCAACCAGTCTTATTCAATATCAGCTAGACTTTCTTATTATTAATCTATTAAACCTTCAATATTTACTCATCTAGAATATTCCATGACTCATTATTTGAATTGGTTAAAATAATAGAAAATCAAGCTCCTTTCAAATTACGAGCTTGGTGATTCTCGAGTATTTAACTGGATTTCCCAATATTAAGCTCTCAATTCCAATAAATTTTTGTTGCAGAATCCGTGTTTATGCCTGGAGTCCCCGGAAGTGTTCTTGGGAGGAGGAGCCTCCCAAGGAGATTCCAGATATGTACAGCATCGGCGCCCTGTCGTGGAAAAGAGACGGATCAAGAATCGCCGGAGGCGGCCTTTGTGGATCTGTGGAGCTTTTTGAGTCTGTCCTCAAGTGAGTTAAATTCATTTCCATATTTCAGATAAGCTTACTAGCCCAATTTCTAAATTAATTTGAAAATGACTCTTAAGAGTTGAAAAATGTCATAATAAAATAAAATCATTTTAAAAAAGGAACATCTGATGTCAATTAGAGTTGTAAGTTAATCAAGCTATGACTAGATGATGTTTTCGAAATCAAATGACACAATAGATGCTTTACATAAGCTGTTAGTAGGTTACTCTAATCACAGTGTGGCTATTGTGTGGAACGCTGTTAGTTCAAGCGCCACACTTTTGCCGAATATTTTTCGATTTTGATATGAGATTACAGATGACAAACTTGAAGTCATCTACTCATTTTTTTAAATACATTTCATTATAAAAAACATTAAAAATGACTTTTTTGTCATTTAATATAGTATCTCCACTCTACTTGAGTTTGCTTTGAAAGCTTATTATGATTGAAGCCAGTGGCAATGACCCAAAAACAAATGATTTTAAGTTGTTACTCAACTATGAGTACTGTTGTTAAAATAAAAGTTATTAACGTATTCACCAAGTTATAAGTTGATAGCCAAGTTATATTATCTATACGTAACATACGATCCCCGACTTCTGTATAATTTCAATGTGAATCTAATATGAAGCTTGGCAAAATTGAAGCATGATTTTCTATCATTTGAACCAATTCAAATAATGATTCATGGAATATTCTGGATGAAATTGAATGAGACTGGTTTAATAGTCTACTCTAGTTGAATTGAAAAAGTCATTGGTATTGTTAATAAATTGATAAAAATGAATATTGCTTAATATTATTGAATATAATAATGCAGTTTGATGAATTCGGCCGAGCTAACCAATCAAATTTCAAACCTTTCAAAATTAAATGGCCGGTTTTTCCAAGCACACTCAAATTTGAGGGACCCTCAAGTTTACTACACTTTACTACATTTCCTATACTTATCATAGAAAATGTCAGCTGTTCATCAAAATTTGAGGGTCCCTCAACTTTGAGTGTGCTTGGAAAACCCCGGCATAAGTGTGACACTCAATGACCACTTTACGATTAGGCTGTATACGACTCTCTTTAATAACACTTCTATTGAAAGGATTGGAAATAATTAAATAAAAAATTATATTCTTATTTTGAATACATAATATGTTTTATTATAAATAAAATTATTTAATTTATCTGCATCAGTAAATATATTTTCAATTAGTTTTCAAATCTTGAATTATTTCCAGGCGGACAGTGTGGAAGAATAAATTCGAGATGACGTATGTGGGACCTAGCCAGGTGCTGGTGAAACCTATGAACAGCGATGCACGCGGAGTAATTCTGAAATCGCAGTACGGACACGAAATTGATGACGTACGCATTTTGGGAGGAGACCGGTATCTACTGGCCAGGACACCTGACACTCTGCTACTAGGTACTTCAAAACGAAAATCAACTTGTTTTTTTTTCCATCATGTCAAAATTTATTATTGGCCTATGCTAAAATGATTAATGCTATGTAATTGATAAAACATATTATAAGATGGGCTACTATATCATTTTTCTGTTGAATTATAAAGAACAATTAGACCACACTTGCACACCATAAATAGATTATTAGGGTAGATTGGCACACCATGAAACATGATAAATATACTAATTTTCATTCATCATTTCATTCCCTTTCATATATTATACACTTCATCTGCTCAAAAACTGTACTGGATTGAGGGTGTTAAAATGTCATGTTGCACCCTAAAGCAAACTTTATCCAGGATCAATTCAATTCTCATATTACATCATTATACATCATTATGCATCATATTACTTCAATTCTAAGCTTGCACACAAAGATAAATAGTATTTTTCATTCATAATTTTAGTCCTTTTCATTATGCACTTTATCAGCTCAAACGACAATACCGGTATTCTTTATATTGCGTTGCACCTAGCAAGATCGAACTTGATCCAGAATCAATACAATACTTATTATATTACATCTTTGAAAAACTTCAATGCTGAGCTCGCCCCGCGTCAATATATTTATACATGCGCTTTGCTATTACGCAAACAGAATAACAACAATAACATAATAATGTTGTTTGTACCTGATGTTGGAGAAAATAAGTTCAAAAATGCTTAAACTTGGATTCATCTTCACCTTAATCTCATTACTTTTCTAGACATTCCGTAGTATTGAAATATGATCATTAATATTTTTCAGGTGACCTACATCGTAACCTTCTGAGCGAGGTGGGTTGGCCTGATTCGGGTAGAATGGAAAGGTTCTACTTTGATAACCCAAACGTCTGCCTCATTTTCAACGCTGGTGAACTCAGCCTTGTTGAGTACGGGAACAATGAGATACTAGGATCCGTGAGGTGAGTTAAAAAGGATGCAACTATTTTCAACTTCTCGATAATAAAACAATAATATTTAATTCAGTTTCAGTTTGAGTAGTTTATCTTCTTAATCAAACATTGTAATTGAAATAAAATGAAACACAGTTTGAAATTGTCTATTCCACTTTTATTAATAATTTTTAGCACTGGACCGCTTTCAATCCAAGACCACTTTCTAGATTACAAAAATAATTTTTTATTCTATAGAGTTCAATTCTGATGGATCAATTTGTTTAACACTGGCGGTTTATCAAGTCGTAATTTTAACAATATATAGATAATACAAAATTCAATTTTAGATTGCTTGAAAACTTGTAATAGACACTAGAGATCCCCAAGAGTTCCCTAATTCAAAATAAGTATAGTCTGTTTCAGCAAAGAAAACATTCCAAATGGCTAATTGAAGCGATGAGAGAGTATTGTATTGTGGCAAAAGGGATGGATTCAAAGATCCAAGGATTCAAAGATTCTCACACGTCAACCGAAGCTTATTGTGTGTCGAACTTATGAGAGTGTAACTACGCATTCGCAGATCTAAAAATTTTAGTGTAAAACCACTTTGGTCAACATACCGCTGGTGAGATGTGATGAGAGACAGATGGTAAAATCGGGAATATTTTCAACCTGACTGCTAGCAGCATTGAACACATTTTGTGGAATGCTACCATTTTGAAGGAATGTATTCTTTGCTCGACCAGACTATAATTGATATGAGCTCATAGGAAATCTTGATATTCGCTATTAATTTTTATTTAAGTTATAGTTTGATAACCAATGAACGTCTCGTTTGAATCCAACAGGACAGAATTCATGAATCCGCATTTGATAAGTGTTCGTTTGAATGAGAGAAGACAGCTGAATTCACCAGAGGACAATAAGAAACTGGCCTACCTCCTCGATATGAAAACCATCAGCATTGGTAATAAATGATAAATTCCCCAAAATAATAAGCTTCCACACTGATATTGTTATCTAACTTAATTACTACCGTACCTAACCGTACCTACGGTATCTAACTTACTCAGTTATTATAATGTTTCCTTTTTGTGAGGGCTACTATCAATGTATGTTAATAAATAGAACTTGAAATCACAGTAGGTATCATTTCAGTAGTTTTTATTGAACCCATGTTTCGTTCTCTTCTGATTCTCAACCTCAAGTGTTGTTTACTTGTTCATTCACATTTTAGAATGCTTTTTAAGAGAGCGAAACATGTTATTTTCAAATGAAATCTTCTAAAAGGGAGGGGTATCGTGATTTCAAGTTCTATGTATTAACATGCTATTACAGTATTTGAAATAATCAATCCTGCAATGATTAATTGTTCAATTTTTTGTTGTATACTTTCTTTCCTTGATTGTTAATAGGCTATTCATTAACAATCTAACTTCTTCAATTAACATTTAGTAGATGAATTGATAGACTTATGCAAGATAACATTTAATCAATTCTTTACATAATGCGGTAATGATTTATTGTCTGTCTTTTAAGAAACTACGAATTTTATTGATGACTATTTTGTTTCCAGTGGATCTCATTTACGGTATGACAATCCTGCAAATATCTCATGACTCGAAAATAGATTGGCTAGAGTTGAATGAGACCGGTCACAAACTGCTGTTCAGGGATAAGAAAATGAGATTAACACTGCTGGATACTCGCTCGGCCGAGCGTCATCCTATTCTCAGCTACTGTACATTTGTCCAGGTACAACATTTCAATTTCGCCTCATAGATTGATATCAATTTCTTTATCAACCAAGAAATCATAGCTGACGGCAAAAAATTAGGCGACTTCGTCTGCTCCTTGTGTGATCCAACGGCTGATGTTGTTAATTAGATTTGTCATTAAGCTATGCTTGGATGATTTTTTTCGAAATCAAATCCTCTACATCAGCTGGTAGTAAGTTGAATCACATACAAGAGACCGTTTAACTTTCAGTAACAGCTATATATACCTGGAAATTCGGCCTTTATATTGAATGAGTTTTGAGAGTAAAGATAAGTTATTTGAGCAGTTTCTCTCGCTGTTAAAATTTCAAATAATCTTTCTTGATCTACGCTCTAACAAACTACAGTATATAAAAGTTTAGTGCTATTTCCTCCAATAAGTAGAACCAATTTTACGACAAAAAAATCTTTTCGTATTGAAAAATCAATATATTTTCTATTCCAAACGGATTTTTCATCGATAATTTTTTTTATTGTAGCGGGTATTTCTTTTATTATAATTATGAGCGAAGTATTGAAGTTTTCGGGCTTTGATCTTGAACAGAATCTCCTTTTTTTTATTGAGTCTGTCTAGAACCTAGGTGTTCTTCACTTTTTCTGTCCATGAGAAGAACACCGAGGTTCTAGACAGACTCAATAAACAAAAGGAGATTCTGTTCAAGATCAAAGCCTGAAAACTTCAATACTTGGCTCATATAATGAGGAATGAAAAATATAGGATCCTTCAGCTTGTGATGCAGGGTAAAATTGGAGGGAAACGATCAGTAGGTCGAAGAAGGACGTCTTGGCTCAAGAACCTTCGCGAAAGGTATGGGAGGAACACGGGAGAACTCTTCAGAGCGGCTGTATCCAGGCTACAAATTGCCATGATGATCGCCAATCTTCGTTAGAAGAATGCGACTGAAAGAAGAAGAATTGTAGCGGGTAAATGACAGTGATAGAACTTGGCTGTTTTTCCTAAAGTGGTACCAATTTAGTCCACAGCTAAACAAGAATGAAAACCTTTTTGTGATAATTAAAGAATTTATCTTTTCGAACGGATTTTTCATTATGTATTTTTTTGCAGTGGGTGACTGGCAGTGATGTTGTGGTGGCGCAATCGAGGAACAACGCGTGTGTTTGGTACAACATTGACAATCCTGATAGGGTGACATCTTTTCCTATAAAGGGCGAAATTTTCGACGTTGTCAGGCATGAAGGAAAAACAGAGGTAGGTCGAAATTTCTTCTTGTTCAATTTTTTCAATATTATCCAATATTTGGTTATTCTACTGCTGATAAAATATGTATAATAGAATTTATTTCACCACGAAAACGCCACATAAGCTAGTGCAGCTCAATATGCTCAATAAAGTTATTTATTTATTTAATAGTATGTGACTTATGAAAACAAATTACCAATTAGTGTATTCTATTCACAAAACAATTCTGTAAGCATTGCAAAAACTTGGAAGACTATATCATTTGAAGTAGTTGTAAAATACTGTATATTAATAGAGTAAAACAAAAAAAGTTGAAGTGTAATCCAAATAAATACAGTAATAGTAAACTAACTCCAAGAACAGATTCACGTGGATTTCTTTATTCGATGAGCGAATAGTTCGTTTCGTTTCTTGTACCTAGATCAATTAGAGATAGTTAATCGATTTGCATATAAAATATTAATGAGAAAATAATGATTGATTAGTAATAAGTGAATGCTGTCAATAAACTGTTATCTTTGAGAGGCGATAAATTAGCTATTGAAAATTCCTTCTACATTTTAGAAGACCTCATGACATGTTAGCCTAATACCTTATGACTTTATTGACTTGTTTGAAATGTGAAGTGCTCCTTTCTGTGTAACAGATTTTCCCATTCTGTTTGATATTATATCAATTCAGTATTATTGACATAATCTGATTCTAGACTGTTCTTATAAATTATTGTTAGAGAAATATTTATAGGCTTCAGTATGGTTTACCCATCTACATAACATGTATAATTGATTAAATATACTTTTGATACCGCTACTCAAAACAAATCAATTTCATTTTCCATTCGCAAAGTAATACGAATAATACATACATTTCAAGCAATATCATATAATAGTCTGTCCAAGCAAAGAAGACCCTCTGGCAAGATGGGAAAATTACTCAAGCTCGGTCAATATTGGTTGAACCATTGTCAATTTGATTTCAAATTGTAGGAAACAATTCGATCTACTATTAGAACCCAATTTATAATTCTTGAACAAATATTAACCAAGCTGGAGTCATTTTCCCACCTCGTCTTCTTTGCTTGGACAGACTATATGTCATAATATACAAAATACAGGAATAAACGTACAGACGTACAGTCATAAGAGCAGAAAATCTGATGAATTTTTTATCGCTATTGCATTTACTCTCAATTACTTTTTGAGTAGTTGATGAAGGTGTAACCGAAACCGGTATCTCGATTTTTTAATAAATCAGTGGTTTGACAACGTCTTGTCTTTTCATTTAATACTCTTTATTACCTGGTTATAGGTCTATACTTCTCCGTGAATATCGATGACGCATAAAATGATTGTTTCTACATCTCACTTCGTTTTTTTCAATCTTTTCCAGATCCTCACCCAGGACGGAACTCACCAGATGGGCTACGAGCTGGATGAAGGGCTGGTGGAGTTCGGTACGGCCGTGCATGACAGCGATTTCGGTCGTGCGGTTCTGTTTCTGGAGAGCGTGTCGCGTCCGGAAGCCGAGGGCATGTGGCAGAACCTGGCCGAAATCGCGCTGCAGCTGCACAACCTGAGAGTGGCCGAAAGGTGTTATGCTGCTTTGGGAGATATTTCGCGGACGTATTACTTGCGTGAAACGCTCAAGATCGCGCAGGAGTTCGCTAAACAAAACGGTCTGTGATTAATTAGTTATTAAATATTGATAAAGCCGTTTGAAAAGTCTTTATTTTTGCTTGGATGGTTTATTAATGAATTATTATTTATTTATTTTATATTCATTGCTGTGTAACATTCATGTATCAATTACAATATATCGATTAAAAACACAAGATCAGTAAATATAAGTTAGAATTTATTTGCAAAATAAGTTGTTCCACAAACATTACAAATTGATGTAAAGTTCATACAAATCCTAGTATTGGTTTGATGATCAATTATATAGCGATTTCCAATCTAGTATATATGATGCATTATCTACATGGCTTTATCATTT
Source organism: Sogatella furcifera (assembly GCA_017141385.1). NCBI lineage: Eukaryota > Metazoa > Arthropoda > Insecta > Hemiptera > Delphacidae > Sogatella > Sogatella furcifera. Next base: position 7,809,987 of record CM029549.1, read on the forward strand.
AGGCCTACACTCAAATTCGAGTATTTGTAGCCTAATGTTCTATTGTCAACTTTATTTTCAGGCAATATTTTTATTATAGTATATGTATATGAAAAGCTTACAAGTTTTCAATAAAATTCCTTGATATTTTGGAAACAGCATGTCATTTGTATCTCTCTTTTTCTAATACTAACGTGTTTTGTTGGAATGATCCAAACCAAAAACACCATCCTCTTGATTCAAACCAATAAATAGCTGGATACAAAATTTTCAATCGGATTATTTTTAAATAATGCTAATTCCATTTCTTAATTCTTCAACCATTATATGACCCAATGATATAGCATCATTCTACATCAACAATACTTAAAATACTTGTTTCAAGTTGCCTTAGTAAATAAGTAAATAAAATAATGAACCAAATTTTTCTATCTATTCAGTCACCATACCCTACTCAACTTTGGAATAGAGATGTAATATCCCTACCCAATAATAATTATATGTCAGTTTTATTGTAATGTTGCAGGTGGCGATGGAATGGACTGTCCAGAGGTGTGGGCTCGAATGGCCATTCTCAATAAACAATTAAAAACAGCAGAAGCCATTTATTTGGAACAGAATGAGCTGGAGAAAGCACTAGACATGTACAAAAATCTACACAAGTGGGATGAAGGTAGAGTTTAATATTTTATTGATAAATGATGAACATAAACGTGAAACGGAATTATTTTTTAATATTAAGTACGAAGTAATTATCATTATAAAGATATAGGCATTTTCAATACCTATAGAGCCAGTTAAACTGTTTTTAGTGATGAAGTAAATTATATGATAAGATATCAACAAAATAGCTATAAAAGTCCATTAAATTTGAAACAGGATACGACAAAAAGACTCAAAACTAAACAAGATGACGTTTCAATTACAATAGATACAAGATCTATTAATTGAATTATTTAATTTGATACAATGAATAATTAATTATACGATCTGTATATATACTATACTCTGGATAAGACCTAATTTACGGAAGACGATTAATATTAAAGCCTACTTATGATACAATTGAAGTTATCGGATTTCAATATTTTTATTATTATCGAAATATCTTGTAGGCCTTTCATATTGATTCGTATCAAATTTGTTGGCCTTTTGTATCCTATTAAAAGGAAATTAAAACGTGTCATCTCTTGACACATGGATGGAACTGTACATTTATAGCTTTCACCAAAAGTTGAGTGGTTTCGTCTGCTTCTTGTGCTTTCCAAAAGCCGATGTTGTTGATTAGATTCCTAGATGATGTTTTTGAAAACTCAAGAGACAATAGATACTTTACATCAGCTGCTAATATATTGCGTTACATACAAGAGACAGTTATACAGTGTATTAGATAATATAGAAAACTTCAGTACTTTTGAAGAGAAATTGACTATACAATATAAGGTATTATTCCATTAAACCTTGTAATATGTTTTTTTCAGCAATAGAACTAGCCGAAATGAAAGGCTACCGAGGTCTGAAAGATCTGCAGGCCAAGCACATGCAATGGCTGATGGAGACGCGGCAAGAGGAGAAGGCTGGCGAGTTGAAGGAGAAGGCCGGGGACCTGGGGGCCGCACTCAATCTCTATTTGAAGGCAGGGCTCGCCTCTAAAGCTGCCAGGTAATATGCTTCCAATTTTCTCATTTGTGGAGACTTAAACTATAAAAATCTTCACAATAATTCGAGCTGTTTTATTGAAAATGATTAGAATAAGTGAAAATAAAATCCGTTGATAGAATTGCCAGTATTGAACATGAGACAGCTGTTTATAAAATCCCTTTTAATTCAACTAAAAAAAAAAATAGACTGATTATTTTGCCAGGAATTATCATACATACATATCCAACACGAATAGAGTGAATTATGGGTATGCGACGCCCCAGGTGGTTCATGGAGTGGAGCTGAGGACGCCTTTCCACCAAGGCCAAATGTTATATTATGGGAATCTGCCTATTGAGATGAGTAATGCAGTATTGCTGTGTTCAAGCGTATGTTGGAGAAGTGGCTCTACCGCTTGGGCTGGTAAACTTGCTTCGAATGCAATATTGGCACTACTCTTACTTTGGCTAGAGTTTTCCTTCATTATAGATTTTAACTTTTTTTATCTAGAAAAATATTTTTTCTCCCATTGCTGGGGAAATCCACTGGTCTCTATCATTTCTCTATCACATATTCAAATATTGTATTTCCATTTAGATTGATTTTTTATTTGTTACATAGGAATCATGGAATTGTTATTTGTATTATATCTTCATCATGTTCTATTTTTATTTATTTATGTATTCACCATAAAGCTATTCCATTTTCTTCACGTAAGCTCGTTTACAGTGTGTCGTTAAATAATTGAGCACTTCTGCAAATTATAAAAATATATTTAGGCCTCTATGGGCTGTCCGGAACTCACCCCTACACACAGATGTATAGTCCTCGTAGGGGTATTCCATCAAATTTGTTATCAATTTTATTATTTTTATTGTTGCAATGCATTTTTGAGAAGTAAAGAATGTAAATTATATTTGATTTTAATTGAAATATTGAATAACAAATTAATATTTTCTGAGCTGCCTATTATTTTCAACCAACTTCTTACAGATTGGTGCTAAGCGAGAGAGACCTGTTGGCCAATGAGGACGTGGTTTCTCGGGTTGTATCGGCTCTGACTAAAGGAGAACATTACACACAGGCCGGGCAGCTGTATGAAGCGGTGAAGAGAACCGATAAGGCGCTTGAATGCTATATAAAAGGCCATTCCTACTCGAAAGCTGTGGAGCTGGCTCGATCGCACTCTCCAAAAGGTAGGAATGAACATGAAAGTGAATATAATATAATAATATCGTGTGGCTAAGGTCTGGTGTCAAAGTTTTCAGGTCGCACCTGATCAGTTTCAGGGTCTCTGACATGACCCAACGAATGCTTTTTAGGCAGCCGGGACCGACGGCTTAAAGTGTCCATCCAAAACACGGGAGTGGCCCGAGAAAAATATTTTGCCCGGGCCGGGATTCGAACCCGATTAAAGTGAATCATAATCAGAATAAGAAATTGATCGACGTGGAATAACCTAATTGTAGTAACCTATTCTCTTTTATTTTTACGTCATATACAGAGTGTTTCAGGAGGAATGTGCTATACTTCTCTGGCTGAATCCTTACAGACTTGAACCACAATCTATTAAAATCTCTATGATTACAAAACTATTATCAATTCTTAAGTCTGTATATAGGTACTCACACAAATTAAAGAAAAAACTTTGAAATGACATACCCCCAGAAATGCATTTGTTACCGAAATCACAACGGCAAAAAAATCTTGATTTTATCATTTTTAGAGACTATGCAGGTACGAAAATAATAATTTCACATGTAAAACTTCACAAATCATACAAGGATGTAGAACAAGGAGAAATTATTTTTTTATCACTTGATTTATTTGCAGAGGTTGTAAACCTCGAAGAGGAGTGGGGCGACTACCTAGTGAGCAATAAACAGCTGGATGCTGCTATCAACCATTACATTGAGGCTGGCAAAACTGTCAAAGCTCTGGATGCAGCCATGGGAGCCAGACAGTGGAAGAAAGCTGTACAAATCATTCAGGTAATCAATTGTTTATTTGATTCATGTACCGTAACAATAGTTCATAGATATTGACTCTGTGTAATTCATGACATATTTATTCCATACAAACTTACAGCAATGAGAGGTTTATACACTGTATAAACCTCTCATTGCTGAGGTTTATATACACTATACAGCTCTTAATCCAAAACAAACCACGTTAAGAACAAAATAACTCAGAAAATTGGAGAAACCAAATGATACAGACAAAAACTAGTATAAAATGTGAATAATAGGTAGAGATATGAAAAAACTGCTTTGAACAACATGATAGTTAATTATAAAACTAATAAATATAAGATGAAGTGGAGAAGAGAAACTGTAGAGAAAGAATAGGTTTGGGTGGTAATAAATGGTTAGTATTTGCATGTAGTGTTCATGTTTTGAATGTAATTTGTTATTATTAATTAAGTATAAGTAATTATATAAGTTCTAACTTATTCAGTCATATTATATTAGAAGAGCAGTTTTGGACATTAGCTTGTTGCACTATCACCTCTGTACCATATCATTATTGAATCATGATGATCATCAATATTGAACATCAATTATTCGTATGGTTTCGTCTAGGTGATAGATGATCCAAGCCTTGTCGAACAACACTATGGACAATTGGCTCGACATTTTGCTTTAATGAAAGATTTTCGTCTTGCCGAACAACTCTATATGCAAGCCGGTTTACACAAGGAAGCAATTGAAATGTACAACAACTCAGGTATGTTTGATTGATTGAAAAAGAACTTTCATTACAGACAAAGTGAGAGGCAGGTACATTCCACATTTAAATTAAAAAGTGGAATAGAACAAACTGATATTGTCAATTCTAACGTTTATTTTTTGGTACAGGACCATGGTTTCGTGGTCACATTTTTATCAGGAAACCATGGTCCTGTACCAAAAACAAACTATACTGACAATATTAGTTCGTTTCATTTTATTATGGAACTATTGTACAATATTGACAACGACTCAGTCTAAATTTTTAATTTAAAGATAGGTACCGTACTCCATTTAATAAGTATCGAGACTGGTTCAATGTAGCCTCAACCGAGCTTCTAAGGGGGATCTGACCGGTGGGGATCGATAGATGGAATCTTTACGAATGAGAATTACTCTGGTTCAGTCATCTGCCAGCATTCGTTGAGGCAGGAGGACGATTTCCGCGCCGGGTGTTTTTGCCTCGCGTCGCAGCATTGAGGAAAACTACCCTGCGAAATTTGGCTTCAAACATGGAAATACCGCGTCTGAGACCCTTCCTCTTGTCGAAGAGGCTTACAAGGAAAACTCCTTGAGTCGCGTAAGAGTTTTTCAGTGGTGCAAAATGTTTCGAGAAGAGAAGTCGAGTTTTGCGTTGAACGCCTGACAAACTCTTGAGCTGAGGCTTGGGTGGTGAAAGCGGAACAAGTTTTAGACTCTGAAAGGCGTTTAATAGTCGCCCTCATCAGTGAGAAGAACGGTCTTATAGTGGAAACCATTTACACTATCGAGACGGATGATTTGGCAATGAGAAAATTATTGTGAGGAATTTGTGGCACCGTGCCACAGTGCGATTGTAATGCAGCATCTGGCAAAATTCCGCGCTGCCAAATCATATCAAACCCCCTACACAATTCACCTGAATTTTTTCTTACTTCTATAAGTGGAAAGGGGCCGATGTGAGTGCAGGGGTTTGCCTCTGATGGTTTGACTTTGGCTTCCAAACCGCTGCTACGCGCTCTCAAAACACTCGGCGCGTGAAGAAAAATCGACCTACATCCTGTCTCAACGAATGGACCCAGGCGGCTGAGCTACAGTGCTCCTGAACGGTAAAGAACCCCTTCACTGAGCCCGAATAGTCGGACCCTCCTCCACTTCCCTGTTAAGATAACCAGTCTCGATACTTATTGAATGGACCTTGTATATCACTTCTATTATCCCACAGTTGAGAAGCTCACACTGTTGTAATCAAATATTTGAGAAACATTTGTAGTGTATTATGTGAAAACTATTTACCAATAATTTATTGTATTCGATGAAGTCATTGTCGATTACGTAGAATCGTTCCAAAATGAAATAAAATACACTGATGTTACCGTAGAAACATAATCGGTAGAATTGACAACATTTATGTTTTATTCCACAATTTATTGTCTTTCTATTCTTAATAATGTGTGTCATTATATAATTATTATCATTTTTATTTTCAGTTCCTTGAGGGAAATGAAATTCTTCTTCTTTATTCTGTATAGCCTACTGAAAGAGTCTTTCACCCACTTGTTTGCAATAGGCTATCTCCATAATTTAAAGTGTTTACAATAAATTGATACAATAAGATACAACTGACTCTTGCAATTGCACAGCAACATCATCTCCATTACTTGGAAAATAGATGCAATTCAATTTTCATTTTACTGTACGTTATATATCTATGTGATGAACTGATTATTATTTATCAGTTATGTGATATACTGTATATAGATCTTTTTATTTAAGGTGACTGGGAAAAAGCCTACAGCTTGGCTAATCGATTCCTTGAGCCTGAGGAAGTGACAAGGATGTTCGTTAAACAAGGCCAGTCTTTGGAGCAGATTGGCAAGCTGAAAGATGCTGAAAAACTGTATGTGGCTGTCAAACAACCTGATCTCGCCATCTCAATGTACAAATCGCAACGCCAGTTTGAACAGGTACTGTACTCACTACAACTTAGACTACTATTAGCTGACGCCAAAGCGTTTGGCGGTTTCGTCTGTCTCTTATACATGATGCAATCTAATCAAAGCAGATGTTGAGTATCTATGGTCTCTTTCGATCCAAAAACATGAACCAGGCATAGCTAAATGACAACTCCAATTGACAACATCAGAGCGCACAAGGAGCAGACGAAATCGCCCAACTTTCTGGCATAGCTAAGTGACAACTTCAATTGACAACATCAGAGCGCACAAGGAGCAGACGAAACCGCCTGACTTTTTAGCGTCAGCTACACATAGTTTTAGTTGCCTTCCTTATTATAGCATTATTATTGTTCGCGAGTTGAATACTCAATTTACTATCTATAAATTTTCAATCTATAGAGGAATAGCAATTTACAAAAATTAACTATTTCAGTGAAAGTCTCCAAAAATTACTCATCAGGGCGTTTAATTATTTCTTTGTTACAGTAGAGTAATGCTTAGTTCATAGTTGAATGAGATCACATTGACATGAGATTCATAGCTATGATAATGCAACAAGCAAGGATTGAACTGTAAATAGGAGGAATGCTGCTTGTTCTCCTATTCAATTGGGTGTGAATATTGATGGAAATGCCGAATCTATAATCATTTCATTGTTACAGATGAGGCAATGTTCATGGTTGAATGTTATATGACCTTACTGTCAAATTGACATGAGATTCAATTTTATAAGAGATTTTATTTTCTTATGGACTAGTTTATTGGTCCTTTTCTTTGCAACTCTTTCCTGTGCCTGCAATTTCCTTCAACTTTTTAATTCAAAAGGCAACATCCATTTGAATTAATAGAAACATAGCTTTTCTATCAAAAGTTATCCAGATAGTCATCATTCATCATTATAAGATATCATCCAGTCTTCTCATTTCAGATGATGAGATTAGTGACAGAATACCACCCGGAATTGGTATCAACAACCCACATGCATTTAGGCCAGCAAATGGAGGCAGAGGGGAATTACAAATTGGCCGAAACCCATTACACAGCTGGAGGAGAATGGAAACTTGCTGTCAAAATGTACAGAGGCCTTGATATGTGGGAGGATGCTCACAGGGTAATTATTAGGCTAATCTTTGGTGTTTGCAAAAATATTGATATGCTTTTTTTCTTATGGCTGCTGACTTCAATTTTTCAATATTTTCATTTGTAATGTTTCAATATCAAGTAGAGTATGACAACAAGAAGTCACTATTTGAGTTTTGAGTAATAATAGTTTATATTAGCTTGAAAAGATTCTTGAATAGATACACAGATACTCAAAAATATACAATAATTGTGGAATCTAAATAAAATTTACTGAAACCGAGGTAGTGAACGCTCACATTATTTTGTCAGAGTGTTGAACGTGGCAACGTCTCAACTAGATTGTCTTTTAATAGTGAATAATAAGCTAATATTACTCTTTAAAATTAGCTATTGTTGCTCCTACAGAAACCCGAATTATTAAGGTTGATTGATATACAAAAATATTTCCAGGTACTAGCTGATTTCCATTGTGAATATTTTATGAATTGAACGATTCTCTGAGAACTTTGAATACTGAATAGAGATACTGTTAATGAAATTATATACATTCAATTCAAATTCATATAGGCTACATTATTATCGAATCAATGCAAGTCAAATCAAAAGTTATTTGATCTAACAATTGACAAAATGGCTCATTTTCATGTGTGATAAAATAATATTGATTCAATTTTCTTTCTATTTCTTTCAATAGATAGCAAAACTCAACGGAGGCGAGCAAGCTGGACAACAGGTGGCTTTTCTGTGGGCAAAATCATTGGGTGGTGATTCTGCTGTTAAATTATTGAACAAATTCGATCTGGTGGAGTCCTGCATCGACTATGCGTGTGATAGTTATCAGGTGAGGAATATTTGGAAATTACTTTTGAATATTAGTCCCTGATAGTAAATCAATAATAAATCACAATGTACTTCAGAATAAGTTTTATTCATCACAACTTATTTCGATCTATTTATACTCGAGTGAACTTGTTTGGGCAATTGCGTCAGAATTAAGTATCCTAATGAATGAGGATATCTCTACTTGATTGATTGATTGTTTGATTGATTATTTATTTGAAGTGCTAGGCTGTAAGAGACCCATTGCACAAAAAATAGGAAAAATACAAAGCATGTGATACAATGTAAAACAAAATACAAAGCAAGATAAATAATAAGTAGTACATTATTAGAAATTGTAGGAGATCTTAAGACCTCTTGAGGAGGCAAAGGCTTGGTCACATTTGCATTTAAAGATTTATTCTCAATCTCAAGTATTGTAATTCACATCTTTGCCCATCAGAAAGGTCAATTGTATTTTCAGTTTGAAGTTCTGAAAAATCTATTTTCATTTCGAAATTTTCAATCCAGGCCTGCGTTTTTACAAGAAACCTTATTGTAATATCCCAGTTTCTCATATAGCCTAATAAATGTGTTTTTAATTTTTCCAGTTTGACTTTGCATTCGATCTATCCAAATCTGGAATGAAATCTAAAATGCCAGACATTCATTACAAATATGCCATGGCCCTTGAAGATGATGGAAAATTCGAATTGGCTGAACAAGAATTCGTAAAAGCAATGAAGCCCAAGGAGGCCGTTCTTATGTAAGTTCGTAGCATTGGTGTAGATTCGATTGATAGATTTCTGTTTTATTTGTAAGGAATTTTTGGAGAGACATATTTTAAGGGTTCTAAACCTTTCAAAATCATTTGAGAAATACTCTCTATTAAATAAATAAATAGATGAAAATTTTATTTGTTTCGGTCAATTCTTTATCAATTAGATACTTTTCTCCATTACGAGAAATCATTATCATCTCGTTTATAATCAAATCATTTATTTGATTTCAATTAAAATCCTTTTCTCAGGTACATTCACAATCAAGACTGGGAGAATGCTGAAAGAGTTGCAGAACAGCACGATGAACAATCCATGAGTCTTGTTTTGTTGGGGCAAGCTAAGGAGGAGTTCAATAACAAGAATTTTACAAAGTTTGAGTCTCTACTGCTTAGAGCTCATAAGCCTGAACTTATAATCAAGCATTATCAAGTGAGTATCAGTTTCAATAATTCGAGTTTCAAGCCTCAAGTTCATGCTTCCAGGTTATATACTCCGAAGAGTGTAACTAGCAAATATTTATTAACATTTCAATGAATAACTCTTATTATAAAACATTTTAAGCTGCATGACGAAAATGTTATGGGTCTGTGTAGGCTATTCCTTATTCAATTATTTAATTATTACTCATACAAGATGAGTTTCATCTTTTACAGTAGGTCTCCGCTTCTCAACTCTAATAGAAAGGTTGACGTGATGTAATATATAGGTACTATGTTTGAGTCTCTTACTATGAATTTGAAAGTGAAAGCGTATTGACGCCTCTTCTTCTTCCAATCATACCAAAACTAGTCACTTTTGTTAAACCTCTTTGAACTTGAAAAATACTGATTATTTTTATATTTTGTAAACCGCCCTGCAGATACGAACTTCCTAACCAGTTCGATCCCAACCAGGACCAGTGACCAGTTCTCAGTCCTATAGAAAAAGTATTTTGTATGTACGTAATCGCTCGACACGAAGCTATCAGAGCACATAGACAGTTATTCACACTCAACAAGGTTAGTCTAGTTTTTAATAAAAAATTCTGACTCAGGGATTTGAGGATAGACCCCTGTACTTGGGTCTCATTTGGAATAATGAAAAAGGAAGGTTCTAATCTATGGAAATTTCTCTCACCCTGGAGAGAAAAATTGCAGAAAAAAATCTGTTTGAGGTTTTAGATATAAACTTGAAAATCACTCTTTTCAGCAAACCCGCCTAAAAATGCTGCTCAATAATCGATTATGGCATGTAGAATACCTTAAATTGTAGTCGGCCCAATCTAAGTGAATTTCTTCCCTCTCCACCCGAAAAATAGTAGCTTCGTTGGTCAGATTGTGAGAAATTGAAACTTCTTCAAATCCTCGATTAGATCCCATATCTGTATGTAGAATTTCATCCTCGACATACCAGTAGTATTAGAACGGTTCCTGGTAAAACGATTCAAAGGAAATTTGATTTCTTTTAAACATTTTCTGTCGTACCTATATCACTTCTCTCACAATCATTGGTTGTAGTGAAAATCATGTTTTTATGTCAAAATGACAAAAAGAATTCGTGCTTTCTAATGGTTTTGAAATTTTTTTATATCCGACCAACAATTCAGTTTCCTATTTACGAATATGTTTGTCAATGTCAGAGTCTACTCGAACAGAAAACTATGAAATTTTCGACGATCTAGAAACTTTTTTTTTGTTGAAGGGGATAGAGTGGGTGGTGAAAGCGAGAAAGTTGTTCGAAAACAATTGAAATTTTTTTTCAAGTGTCAAAAATAGTCGGAAGATCGTAATTTGCCCTCTGAGAGAGTTTCAAAGTAAGAAGAGCGGTATATGCAAGTTAAATATCATTAATCAACGAAAGTCTTTTTAAAAAACTTTTATTTGATGAATAATTAACAATAAAATATACAAGGAGAACCGTCCGCTTTGCGTGCTAGATCAGAACTAAAACAATTGAAATTTATCAATAGCCAGCGCAATGCTGAGCTAGGCAATATAATATTTGGTTAGCTATATAACTCCTCCATCCCTAAATAAAACTTCGGGGGTGGAAGGGTTTTTACAATATTAATGTTGATGGACTGTTTCTTTTTTGAATTACGATAATAAAATAATACTATAAACATTGAAATAATAATTTAAAACATATATAATAATAGTCCAAATGCTAATTGAAGTTGTTACAATATTTTTGTTAATTATAGGTGTGTATTTGTTGATATCTATCGGTTTAAAATTTAATTGTTCTAAATTTATTTTGAAATCTGGTTCTTGAAGATTTTTCCAACGCTGTTAGTACATTATCTAGGTTGAGTAGTCTTGTTTTTATATTTCGATTCTGATACATGGTTCAACAATTTGTTGTGATAATAAATCAGATCATTTTTGTTGTTTGAAATTAAATATACTCCTTTAATGGATTTAGTAATAGTCTCATAAGGGTTTTTTCAATCCTTATAGATTCTTCTTTCGGAAAAATACATAAGTAGCTGTTTTAATTCTGGAGTCCATTCAACTATGCTATTTAATATTATCACTTCAGTGTATTTACAGTTTAATGTAGTACCTATATCAACAATTTCTTTTTCACAACTTAGCTTATCGTGATACAATTGTTCTGTAGAGCAGATAAAATTAGAACTAGATCTTTTATAACATTCGTTAATAAGTCCTTCAATTGATGTATCGGCTTTCAACATATATCTAACTTTCGGTACAATAGTTAAGTATTTGTTATCCAATACATTAGGGATTGAAATTAGTTTGAATAGATTAAAATTTTTGATTCATCTACAATTGGTAAGTCTAGAAAATATACTATTTCTTTGGGACGTTAATTTACAATTTTAAATCAATTTGAGCTTTCAATTCCCACATATTTTTCAATTCGAGTTTTAATGGCAATTGTTTACCGTAATAGGTTGAAATTTTCTTTATTTGATGGTATAATTCTCTGGTTGAAATAATACTGGGATACAACACTTTTAATTTTAAAATGCTAAAAATTTTAATATATCTTGCTTATAAGGCTAAATACAATATTATAAAGAATATTCAATTTGGGTTTAAAGTACATCTCTATATTTCTCTAATAACCCATAATCACTAAGCTTATCATTAATGAATTACAATTTATTTTCCCAACTCATGAAAATTAAAATTAACTATTTTTCAGGTCTGGTTGAATTCAGAAATCATTTCGGAATTGAATGAATATTGCGATGTTAATTGATTCATTATATTATTTTGATTTCTTTTTAAATGTTCAAATAATTTATCGTATTTTTCACCATCATCTGAATCTAAATTTCCAGTCACAAATTTCATTGCATTTCCAAGTCCATTAATTAATCCTCTTTTCGACCTTTTACCACCCCAATTAATAATATCTAACTTATCTTCTATAGTATTTTTAGTATGATTTATCAATTTCAAATAGTTTACTATATCTCTAGCTTTACTACCATTATTTGTTAATAATTCTATATGTTCCATTGAGGAACTTCTTTCTGAATACTTTTTGAAACATTATTGTAATATCTATTCAAATAACTCAAATGATTAAAAAATACTTTCTAAATCGTAATAATGTATGAACGTATGTTTACGCATTTCTAACTTAGCTGGACCTAAATCTACTGCTATAATTCCTAAATTATTTGTAATGTTCCGCGGTGATTGTTCCGCACTCGCTGACAATCTCGTCCATAGAGGAGGTACCTGGTTCAGGGTTACAATCAGGATTAGTGGAGTTGTCTTGATTCGTTCGTATTTTGATTCTTCTTTTGATTTTCCGTGGTCGTTTTATCTTCGAAAGATGCTTATCTTCTCTTTAGTATTGTGGTGTCTGGGAGTAATCTTCGCTGTTTGCGTTCCTTATTCACGTTGAAGAGAGTTTCTTTGTTATACTTATTTTTTCGTTTTACTTTGTTTTTATCTTCTTCAATAAACTTCTTTTGGGATGTCTGGTAATTCTTTTCGCGATTCTCATTCCTTTCCACATTAATAGCTAATTTCTTTCCTAACTTCTTGATTTACTTCTCGTATGTGGTCGAATAATCGTTTTCGTTTTTCTTTGTGATTACTAACGTACTCATTTATGAACTTTTCTGTATATCTATTTCAAGGATCGGATTTGAATCTATGTGTCCATATGGAATTTCACTTGGTGTCAGCTTAGTTACGGAGTGAATGCGCTATTATTATAGGCAATCACAGCGTACTTCCCTTTACTTTCAATTGTCTCTGTTTTTGAATTCATTTCGATTGTTGAAGATTCTAATTGTGTTCTATTAGAGGTTGAATGAAAACGTTCGGCAAGGGCCGTTTGAAGGTGGATGTTGAGTGCTGATCCAATGTATTGCGAATGCTTATGCAATTCAGTCAATTCTTTTACCAATCCATTATTGAATTCGCATCCGTTGTCGGCTACGATTGTCTGTGGAATACCATGATGAGAGAAGAAATTCAGCAGTTTGTCGGCTATTTCGACACTATTACAACTTGTAACTGGATAGCATTGTGCGTATCTTGAAAAACTATCAATGATCGTGAGAAATTTGTTTTTTCGAGAGTTATACTGTCTGTATGGATTATTTGAAGCGGCCTTGTAGCTGTGGGAGTCAAGTTCATTTCTAAATTGAGTGTAGTTTCTTTCATATTTCGTTTTAAGGCATACTACTTCCCCTTATTGATAAAATTTTGGATGTAATTTTTCATGTTGGGCCAATAGTATTTCCTTTTTATTTGTTCTTATGTTTCTTGTATACCTCTGTGATTTGTTTTTCCTAAATGATAATTTTCGATTGTTTCTATTTTATCGTCCTCATGAGTTACGTCCAGTACTTTTATCTTGCATCTTACAAAATTAGTTTCGAAAACTTGGGATTTTTGGCAATCACTGTAGCGAATTTTTCGTAAAATTCATTCTCAAAATATAAACTGTATCGAACATTTCAGCACAAGATATTCCCTTTTAACAAGGGGAAGTCAATCACCTTTTTGTTCAAAATTATTTTCGAAATATGTCTACCATGTCCTCATTTTTGTTTATCAAATAATTTGAGAATAGAACTTTCTTTGGATTGCTTTTCACAGAGTTTCAGTATAATTTGATTTTTGGAAGATTCACAGGTTCATCTGGTAGTGTATTTCCACTGAAGTATTATCTTCGTAATTAGAGTGTTGTGTGTGTGAGTTGTTTTTTTCAATAAGCTCTCCTCCCTCCTCCTCTGCAGGATCGCTCCCTCCATCATTGGTTGTTGTGGGGTGACGTCGGGCGAATTCCTTCGTTGTCGAATCCAAGGAATGGGGTGTCGGTGTCCTCTACAAGTGGTTGTTGAATCTGTGTGTTGCTGTTGACGTTGTTTTCTGCATTATCAAATCCTAGAAACTGGATGTCCGTGTCATCTAAGTCCGTGGGTGGAAATTTGCCGGTTGTCATCAATGTCAAATCCTAGAAATGGGGTTTTCCCTTTATCATCTACGTTGACAATCATAGATTGTGTTTCTTCGTTGCCAGGTCCGATATTTGTCATTCCTTCCAATAGCTTCGTTCACTATAACGTCAATCTCACTTAAATTCCGGGTGTTGTAGTATTGTTATTGTTCAAATGGATCCGTGATAGGGCGTCAGCATTCTGGGTTCATTTTTTTCCTTTCTTGTAACATATCTCGTAGTCAATATTCCTCTAGTTTCAGTCTCCATCTGAGTAATTTTGAATTTGGTTCTTTCATGGAAAATAGCCATTGTAATGGTTTATGGTCCGTGAATATCTTGAACTTTCTTCCATAGAGATAGGGGCGAAAGTACTTGGTAGCCCATACGATTATAATAGCTCTTTTTCAATGGTTGAATAGTTTGTTTCGGTTTCATTAAGAGTTCGCTTGCATATGGAGCAGGTGCTTCGTTGTACAGTTTGACTCAAAATAGCTCCAATGGCTTGAAATTGCTTGCGTCTGTAGTCAAACAGAACGGTTTCAAAATCAGGATATTGAAGAATCGGCTCACGTTAGTCAGAATGTTTTACAGGTTTCAAAACAGTTTACATAGTATTCCGGGTCATTAACATCGAGTCTTAGCATTTCTTTTCAGACACACTTGGTTAAAGGTTTTGTTAAGTGAGCGAAGGTTGTTGAAATAAATTTACGATAATACCTAAGAAGTCCTGGAATCCTTTGCAATTTCTTTCGAAGTTTTTGGATCGGATATCGTTTGATGGTTTCAACTTTGTCTGGATTTAGATTATTTAACCCGTGAGGCGTTACGAGGTGTCGAAAAGAAAACTAACTTTTTTAAAAATTCAGTTTTATCAAGCTGCACTTTAAGATTTGACTGTCGTAACCTTTCGAAAACTTATCATAGCCGAGTCGATATGTTCACGTAAACATTGTTGAATAAGATTATGATGTCATCATGTGAATACACACAAGCACAGTTCATTTTGGAAGTCCTCTCAGTTATGCTGTTCATCGCTTTTGGAATGTGGGTGGTCCGTTTTTTAGGCCGAAGGAGCATACCGCAAAAATTCGTAGTGTCCAGTGTCGGTGAAAAGAAAAGCCCGTTTTCTCCACGCTGTCGGGATGCATTTCTATTTGATGAAATCACGAAAACAAATCTAAGGTGGTGAAGTATTGTTGCTCTTCCTAATTTATCGAGTATGTGATAATGTTGACGGGGAAAAAATTGTCATCTAATATCATCGAGTTCAACCCTCCTATAGTCGATTACAGAACGAAATTTCTTGCTTACCGGATGCATCTTGTTTCTTTAGGTATATTAGATCGGTGAATTCAGGGCGTAATTTGACGGTTTGAATTATTCTCTGTGACATGTGTCATCTATCTGTCTATTAACGGTTCTATAAATCTCAGGATAACGATAGCTTCTAGTGTAGATTCTGGGATGTCGTCAGTTAATTCTGTATAACGTGTTTTATTTCATTGATCTAGAAAGTCAAAAGGGGTTTCCCTTCAATATGCTAAATACATCCAGAGTACTCTTTTAATCACGTGAGCTATGGCTTGCTTTTTCTTTAACAGCGTTCTTATGAATTAGTTCTTATCTTTGAAAGGTCAATTTTGTTACTTTGGTGGTTAATCAGATTCAAATTTGTGCATATGTTTTGATTATGCAGTTTCTCGGATTGGTGGGATACAGTAGTAGTTTTCCAACTTCTCTAACAATTGGTCTATAATAAAATTAAAATCTTCGTGTCTGATCGTTGCTTAGGATTTAATATTGAACGAAAGGGCTTTGTCTTCTTTCTACTTTAATTAAGCATTGGGGTATCTCGAGTCCTGAAATATTTTTATGACATTATAGCTTCGCCGTATTTTCATATTTTCAATAGGAATCTCTATAAATTGTTTGAGATCCAGATTGAATCAAATATGATTTTACATGACGAGTCATTAGATTTTGCGTAATGTGTGGTGTTTCTAATTTTAGTTGAGTTTTCTTGTACTTGTGCTGTATTAAGAATAGTAAATTGGTAGTGTCATTCCATTAGAATTTTATTTTGCTCATTGATGAGTCCCAAAATTGATTTTTAGTTTTTTAAATTATCAATCCGATAGCAGGTCAAAAAAGATTTTTATGAAAGTCGAACAGATAGAACGTGATTTTTGTTTTACCAAGTGATGGGATTTTTGTACTAAATTTTTCTGTTGAAAACTCCATGAGCTGTTGCGATTTCAAATGGGTCTTAGATTAAAATCTTCTTTGTAGCATTCTATTCCCTATCAACTTTTCTTCACAAACGATCTAGTACTTGCCGAGATCAATTAGAACTCTGAAACGGGTTTTGGGGTCTACGAAATAGGGTAGTTCGTTTGTGTCATCGATTAGGTTCATAATTGAAAATTTCTTTCCGAGGCTTTCCCATTTCTTCTAAAAGAGGATCGGTTTCGGTTGATTCATTTGTTTCATAGAATGTTTCATTTCGATTTTCAAAGTTAGGTTGTTCGAATTGGTTCTCCAGTTCGTTCTGAGGGGTCAATCATTGAAATTGTTGTAAAGTCATGATGGTTTCTAGTTTCTTCATGATCGGTCTTCCTGTCAGCTTTGGTACAGCCTAGGTCTTTTCTGAGGGCGATTATTAATAGAAGAGATGCTCATTGGTGTTGGCTGATAATCGTGTATTTTGGGGTCTTAACGGTTTGATTGTATGTTGAAGCCCATGGTGTTCTTGGTTTGGTTGTTAGAGTTGAAGTGTTGTGGTTTGGGTTAGTTATTACTGAAGTTTTGTTGACCTCTGTACATAGTTCCGGAGATATTGTGAGTTGTTGTGTGAAGTGATTTTTGTTTTGAAAGTTTTGGTGTGTATTTTTGGATTTGATTTGGTAGAATGATTGATTTCTTTGCTAGGTAGTTTTCATTGGTGGATTAAGTTTGATGTTTGTGTTGATTTTGAGGAGTTGCATTGTTTTCTTCAAGTTTGTACTTTCTGGGTAGTAGCTGATTTTAAATTGAAAATCGTTAGAAAGTATGTGGAGAGCATTGTCCAAGGAATCAGGATTTTGGTTCAGAGAGAACCGAGGGTTCTCTAAGTCCACGTAACAAGACTCTTAGTGCTAGCTTGTTTACATACTCGCACATTACTTTAGATGGGGTCTATTTCTTTGTTTCGGAAGTAGGATATCTGCAAATTTAGTAGTTTTTGGATTCTTTCAAGAAAGGGAAAATGGAGATTCACCTGTTTCTTGTTTAAACTCTGACATTTCAAGGTTGAGAGTGAAACAATCTCTCTTGTCCATATAACTGTTGAGTAGAACTTGTCTCACTTCTGGCCATGCGTGAATTTGAGCTGGTTACGAGATCTAATGCTGGGCTTTTGATTTTTGCTATGATGGTTGAGTATAGGTATTCGTTTTGGAAGTCAGGGTTGGATTTTACAAAAAATTTTGCATCTAGTTTGTCGCAGATTGAAATGAAACGATTTAAAAGAGTTGGTTCTCCAGAATATTCGTATCATATCAAGATATTTTTTCTTCAGGGTAGGGTTGGAATTGCTACTGCTGTTGGAGGAGCATTAGGATGATTAGTCCCATGATCATATAATTTACGTTTCAATAATAATGGTATTAAAATTGTTCAATTTCTTATAACACAATAAATTTTCAATCAAAATACTCACAGTAGAATTTGAAGTTTCATCTTTCTTATTTTCACTAAGTAGGTTCTTAAATTGATGAAAATTCCGATGTTGGGTCTTTTCACAATGAAGATCTTGAAGTTCTGATCCCGATTAGGTGACTGAGAATTTACAAAATAAAAAAAAAGGCACACTTCGTAAACGATTTAAAAATCGAAGAATATTGTATGATTATTCCCGAAGTGTCCTACCGACTGCGCCAGTTAAATATCATTAATCAACGAAAGTCTTTTTAAAAACTTTTATTTGATGAATAATTAACAATAAAATATACAAGGAGAACCGTCCGCTTTGCGTGCTAGATCAGAACTAATAACAATTAGAAATTTATCAATAGCCAGCGCAATGCTGAGCTAGCAATATAATATTTGGTTAGCTATATAACTTTGAATCATTGATGTTAAAGATTAAGAGAATTGGAGTTGTTGAAGCTAATCGACTTAGATTTTCGAGCTGTGAACAGCTGGTTTATCATAAAAAATAGTGAGTTTTACAACACCGCATGATTTTTCCGAAGCTAGGCTGTCACTTTTAACATTCAGTAGAATGTATTTGCATTAGAATAAGTTCCAATTTCACACAATCTGACAACGGAGCTATTTCTCATGTGGAGGGAAATAGTCAACTTACGTTGCGCCAACTATAATGTGAAATTATTTAATCTCACATAATTATCTTCCCAACAATACCTTTAAAATTCAATTTTGACAAATGATTCTTGTGATATTGACAATTTAATGACTGTAAGTAGGCCTACTTAAAAAATATCTAAAAATTTATGGTTTCTGGATCCGGCTGTTACACCTTTTGACACTCTGTATATCATCAATATTTTATGCTCAAAAAATAGGGATTTCAGCATTTGATTGGCTATGAAAAGGCGTTCTAAAACACAGTTTTGGTATCCATAAAATTTGCCGGGGGGAGGCCCCACGCCTGCTTGGCTGAGGAGGTACACCTCAGGCCCATTAGAGCCCCAGAATTTGATTCAGTTTGGTATTGAAGTAGATTATGTCTTACATACATAACAGAATTATCAGTGATCAGTATACCACTACCCAGAAGCAAATTGGCCCCCCGCTTGCCCCCAATGAAAATTTTGAATTTGCCCTGGTCATAGAATATCATTGATAATATTTTCACAACATTATTAATGACAGTGTCACTTATATTATATGATAATTGTCATCAGGCAGCTTCATTCCAACTTTCCATTTCACTCTACTTCCTAAATCAATTGAGAACAATGGACAATTCCGGGAGAAAGAAAAAAGTTTGATGATAATAATAATAATAATATTAGTAATAATAATAATAATAATAATAATAATAATAATATGAATAAATTGTAATTTCATTCTGCTATTTTCAATTTTTTAGTCCGTTATTAGACGGTAATATTCCTATTATCATATGAAAAGCTATGAATACATGATTTCGTAATAAACTTTTGGATTATATTCTAGGATTCTGGCATGTGGGTGGATGCACTGAGAGTGTGCCGTGAATACCTTCCATCGCAAATGGCGCAGTTGCAAGCCGATTATGAACGAGAAGTGGGTTCAAGGGGACTCAGGGATGTCAGCAGCATTCTCAATCAGGCTCATCAATGGGAGCAGAGCGGCGAATTTAAAACCGCCATCGACTGTTATCTAAGGGTAAAATCAAGCTATTCATAACATGATCAAGAATCGATAGTATTCTGTCAATTAATAAATTTATTGAGAATTGGTGACTATCTAGAGCTCTAATAAATTCGTAGTCTATGCTTTACAACACTTCAATTCTGTACGAATTTTAATTTGAATGGTATTATACAGCTCTTTCTAGATTTTTTGTTTAGCACGCTGTACACGGGGACAATAGTGTCAACACCTACTAATACATACTAGATGAATGAATGAATTTATTTGCCAAAAGAAACATATTTTACATCTATTAGATAAAACAATTTACAAAATAATTTGAATTATATAGCAATAAACAGAACACAAAATTGTCACTTAATAAACATTTTTATCTGATACATTTTTGGCAGATGTATTAGTAGGTGTTGGTAGTGTCGGCCAGTTGAATACTCAAATAATCACATCCTCTGTCTTGTCATTGAGTCAGACAACAACAGCTGTGATTGGCTACAGTTTATTCTAATACTCTGGCCGACAACACTACTTTCCCCGTGTACAGCACGCTTATTTCCCCCCATATTTCTAAAATACATTGAAACTTCCACTTTCCACTCCTTTTTTCAAGTTTTCACGCCTTTCTTACACTGTCTTATTGTTTACATATGTTTTTCTTCTCGTTTCATTATTGTTTTTTTCCAATAGTATATAATCATATTGAAAACAAAGGCAAATTGCATTTTTTAAGGATCATATTAAAAATCTCTTTTCTTGAGTTGTGTGTTTACTGCTCAATCTCCTTTCAATAAGATGGACAAGATGATTTACTTCGGTATCAAATGGAACAATTGAAAGCATTATACGTTTCAATAATGATTATACAAGAATTTTCGACTCTATTGTCTCACTTTTATCACATATTTATGATCTTGTATATATCCTATTCTTGAAATTAAATTGATAAGTGGACAGTGTCAATCTACTACACACATTGAAGTCCTTGTTTTTTTCATCCTTCTATATTCTAATCATTTCTCACACTTTTACACATATACTCTTCCTTATTTCCTATCATTATTTTCTTACAATAATGTGAATAGTACTTTTAATTTTGCATGTGATATAACCACATCAATAGATCTCAATCCTTTACAAACTTCATTGAAGTGGTGTATCCATGAATGAAGGATCCATTTGTATATACTTATAAAAGTATATACTGTATTTATAAATACTTATAAATAGTATAGGTAGTATAATTTGTGTATACTTATGTAAGGATACACTAACTTCTATATAAATAAATTTCCAGGTAAACAAGAATAACTGCAAAGACCCAGCCACTATTGTTAAAGCGTTGACCGAGGCTGCAAATATTATCACAAAATATCTGGATAATGAGGAAGCCTACAATCTAGCTAAAATAGTGGGTGAGTATGATTTTATCTTCAAAACTATTATCCGCAATCAGAGTTGATTTATTTTGATTGGTGTAATAAATAAAATTGATTGCCAATGAGGAGGCAATGATTGAATTAAGAAATGGCTGTTGGCCAGTTGCCATTTAAAATATGAAAGACCTACAGACTGGTTGAACTGCCATTGAGTTGCACACAAATCGCATATTATTTAGTTGTAAATTCAGACATAAAAAGTTAAAAAAATGTAAACTTTTCCTGATTTTTGCAAAATTATTCTAATGATCATTCACTTTATCAGCCTATTTTAGATCATTTATTTTAGTAGCCTATTGCGCTTAGTGGTATTTACATTTTTAAAGAATCATTTCTATAATATTTTAGAATGGAAGCAATAAATATGAATTCTCAGTGCTTGATTTTGGGAAAGAGGTATGGGAGCGGTGGGTGAGCTGGCTCATAGGGGGCCCTGGGGAACTCCATACCCCCAGGGAGAAGGAAGGTCTGGGGGCCCTCCTCCAGGAAATTTTATTTATTTATTTATTCATTTTTTTTTAAATGATACTTGAATTGGGGCGGTTTTAGCAAATCTGGGCAATGTTTTGTAGCTGTTTTTATGAAACTAATAATACAATTTTAGATAATGAATAAAAACCACAAAGCTTGTTTGGACCAGGCATGGTTTCTGCCATTCCAACAACACTGTATAATATACATAGACCTGAATCTTCCTCAAGTTTTAAACCATCTGGTTTAAGAATAACAACATAATGCAATGTTATTCAGAATAAAATTGGCATTTGGCAATGGCAAAGATAGTAGCACCTCGCGCTGACGCCGCTTATAGGAATCCAGCTGAGGCCTCCATCCTTACTTTATGCATTAGCGTCCACCTATGATTCTGAATAAACTTCGCTAGCAATATTATGTTCTAATTATGCAAAGTTATTGAACATTTTAGAATTAGTGACTGACAAAAATAACATTAAAAAACCGAACATGAAAAATCGTTGTTTCTAAAAAACTTTTCTTGGGAAAAGGTATGGGAGCGCCTCTTCCCCTCAAATCAAGCCCTGTGAATTCTATATTATACTCTATCTGGCATTGACTACTCATCTATCTATCAACATTATTGTCTACCTACAACAATAATTCGCATCAGTAACTTATTTCTACTCTGCATAAATACAATAAGCTTCTCTTTTGAATTTCCACATTTCAAATTTATCATTCACTGTATTCCAGGTCCGCGTTTGGTCGACGTGAAACAGTACAATCTTGCTGCGCAGGTTTATCTTGCAGTTGATATGATAAAGGAAGCTATCGATACTTTCATTCTGGCTGATGAATGGTCGAAAGCCAAGAAAATCGCTCATGAACTGGAACCATCGTGAGTGAATTGAAAAAAATAATAATACAGCAGATGGAATCACAATTTTAAAGCTATTTCAATCACTTATATTAGAAATCCTTTACTTTATCCTCTTGTGACTCAATTGTATGAATTATATTATATTACATTATACAGACAGGTCTTTTTTCCATAATAAGTCTCCGGATTCATCCAATTGATTCTCTTGAATTCAGTTTAATTTCGTTATTTAAAAATCATTCTAGTTGTTGATTTAATATTTTGTCTTGGGTGAATCTGTATATCTTTTCTGAGAAAGATTATGTCTCATTTCGTGTTATTCATTATTGAGACTGATTGATGACAGACTGGTAACTATTCTATTCTCTTAGGCCTACATTTTACATTTACTTTTTTTCCTATTGAACTTATTAGTGCAAAGTTCAGAATTACTGTACCTATATTAGATTTTAATATTATGTTTTACATTTAGTTTAAATTCAGGCCTAAGCTTATGTTCACCTGGACTAAGTTTCATGAATTCAGTTTATTTCCTTGAACATTGAATTGATCTTATATAAATTTATATTCTTTTGTTTGGAAAGTAAGTACATATAATAGTGAGTTTGAACATAACCTTTTCTAATATTTTCATCCAAATTAGGAGCGAAGACGATTTGGACACTCATGTCTGTGTTTTCACCTATCAGTCATGTATCTAATAAATAAATAAATAATATTTTGTTATGGTATAGTTATTATTCTTGAATGATGTAATGTATCATAGAGACACATAAGGGGAACCTGTTAGCATTTCCTTTGATGAATGAATAATGTTCCTAGACCTCAAAGTGTTTAAGGCTTAAATCTTGAAATATAATTAATTTTTTCCAACAGATACGAATCGTACGTGGATAGTCGATATAAGGAGTCGTTGAAGAAGCAAGGCAGTGCTGACCAGTTGGCTGATGTGGACATAATATCAGCTTTGGATTTATTGTCTGAACAAGGCCAGTGGACTAAATGCTTGGAAACCGCCAAACCTCATGGACAAGAAGTGCTTCACAAATACGTGGCGCTTTATGCTACCCATCTCATTAAGGTATAGTCTGTCGAAGCAAAGAAAACATTCTGGCAAGATGGGAAAAATTACTCCAGCTTGGTCAATATTTGTTTAAAATTATGAATTTGATCTTAAATTGTAGAGTTCCTTTCTGATCCACCATTTGAGACCAAATTTATAATTTTTGAACCAATATTGACCGAGCTTGAGTCATTTTCCATCTTGCCAGAATGTCTTCTTGCTTTTGGACAGACTATACATTGCCTACCTTCTCTTGTTTGCAGGTATAGCAGACGCCAAAAAGTAAGGCGGCTGGCTATTGATTGATATTGATTCTCAGCTCTGCTAGGACAGTCGACGAGCTGTCTGCAAGAGTGAATCGGAACGAGAGCGACCCCAGTTATATTAATTATTTGCTCTTAAAAACAGCTTCAGTCTGTCCTGACAGAACTGAGCATTATTAATAGACATTCGCCTATTGCCTTAGTTTTCTGGCACAAGCTATATTGGTTTTATTCTAGATTTCTATTTTACAGGCTCACTTCATGAACGGAATGTGAGTTCATTTCATTGGTGATTCTCCTGAACTGAAAGTTTTAAGATACAGTATGCCTACTCTTGTGATAACACTAGAAAACTATACAGTATCAGCAGTATGATTTAAATCAATTGTTTTGCCTTTATTCTCTATGCATCCAAGCTATTGTTACATCTATCTCTCGAATTGTCTTGATTCTTAACAAGTAAAATACTTTTCGCGTTTTTTATTCCAAATAGAACTCATTGCTACAAGGGTTTTTCCTCAGGCAATCAAATCTCCCGCTACTATTATCTCGGTAACAAAAACATGTCAGGACCTATGGACTCATGTTTACTGGAACTTTTTTATTTTAATTGAAGGAAACACATCGATCCATTTCAGGAACAGCTTTTAATTTTGACTTTTTCAGGAAGGATATTCTTTGAAGGCGCTCAGTCTATATGTCCAGATGGACGCCCCTCCATTTCCGCAGAACTACAATATCTACAGACGAATTGTCACCGATATATTTGGAATGCCTGGACTCGATGGGTCGGATGCTTTCGAGCACTGGGCACATTTGAGAGACATGCTCTATGGACTGGTTTGTGCAAATTTAATTGATAAGTCTATTTACCCATTCATTCGTTACATTAAATTTAGGTGCTTTTCCTTATACTGAAAATCACTCACACTACAGTCAAATTTCATTTTCACTGCATAATATATGAATTCTTATTTGATTGAATTCAGTATTTCTTAAAGTGGAAGTATTTTTCAAAGTTGAAATTATAATGTGAACTTTCATAATCTTTCATTCCCCATGTAAACATAATCATTCACTCACTCATTATTACATTTGCTTAAAATACTTGCTAGTAAGTT
Source organism: Sogatella furcifera (assembly GCA_017141385.1). Classification (NCBI taxonomy): domain Eukaryota; kingdom Metazoa; phylum Arthropoda; class Insecta; order Hemiptera; family Delphacidae; genus Sogatella; species Sogatella furcifera. Next base: position 7,834,952 of record CM029549.1, read on the forward strand.
GCAATTTTAACAATAAACAATAAATAAATAATAATTATAGTTTTATCTATCTGGTGAATTCCTAGGATCCTAGGTCATAAGTGGGCTACTTTACTTCCAGGGTGCATTTATAGTGTGTTAAAAATGACGATGAAAATGTTCAACTGTGATTGGTGCGTTCCCCTCCATAGAATTGGTGTTACTTTCAAATATAATATGGAAGATAAGACGAGAATTCTATATTAAATTATTAACTACATCAATTTGTAATTCTGCTGATATTGGAGACAAAATACTATCTTTATCAATATTACAGAAATACATTTACTTTCAAATTTTTCTAATAAAGTAACTCATGATTGAATGTTTTCAACTCGAATTAATATTTAGGTTGAGTTAGGAACTAATCTTAAGGTTGAGTGGTAGGAAGGACTTCCTAGTCCTAACTCCGCTTAATAAAGAATATTTTCATTTAATTTCATCTTTATCTGGTCACTTTCGATCAAAAAGAAAATAAATTACATATTTGACTATTCAAATTATTACTGATTCCACAGACAGAAAGCATGAGATCAACATCAGACGGTGGAGGGGCATCTCACTTTGAGTTCGATACCCTGATGAGGATCAGCCACTATTACGCGGTGCGCACCGCCTGTCGCGGAGTCAAAACATTGGAAACCATCGTCTGTAAAATATCTATGCACTTCACGTTTCAGACATTATACCGGCTGACAAAGCTTACTGAGGCGGGAGTTGACGAGGGTAAAATTAAAAAAAGTTTCTCAACATATTTTTAATTAAGAGAAAATTTCAATCACAAGCCAATACGAAATATTATTATTCTCAGCTCCGTCATGAGATTTTTATCGTGACTTCACGAAAATATTACGATATTATGGTAGGTGTAATTAAATTTTAATATAGTTAATCAAGTGAATGTAGACTTACATTTGGCATACGTACAAGTATTATGAATCAACCAAGGATGCTTTCTGTTCTTATCCTATGGAGTTGCGAAATAAATTTTTCATCGATTACGTTGTCAAGCGTATTCGTTGTATACTCTTTTCAGTCTACTCTTTGATTTTTAAAAGTTTTGCATTGTTCTACACTTATTCTCTATTGTGATTAAACTTCTTTATTTGGATTTATATCGTTCATATTATATTACACAGTTGCATTTGATAGATGTATTTAATAGATCTTATTAGACCTAGTAAGCCTGATTCACACATATAGTGGCGTACTATGGCGTCAATTGTCTGAACTGTTTAGACCGCTATCATTCACATATAGGATATTTGTCGGACTGTTTGGCGCAATGCTTAATCCACACCTATCTCCAAAATTGGAGATAGATGGATTTATTTTCAGATTTGGATTCAGCGCCCTCAATTAGTAATAATTCCCGTTGAACTCAAAAATAATAAAATTGGGATTTTAAAATATCAGATCAGGCATTTCGAAAAATTCATAATTTGTCATCTGATTCAACGAACTCAGTTTAAATGTTTTTAAATTGACTAGTTACTCTGAACAAAGTACCTACTAATCACAGCTTAATTAGGATCCTTGATTATTTCATCAAGAAGGATCTTCAGAATAAAAAATAAACCAAGTTTAAATTCAATCAATCAATCCCTTGAATCTCGGGCCTAGTCTTCTCAATTTGAACTCGGTTTCATTCATATGAGGATTCTAGTCGTTTTCCTCTACAATAATGACCATCTATAATATATGTTTATTCCCGATCAAGAATTAATTGAACGAAAATATCAAAGCTAAAGACCTTTATTACAAAAATAGTGATAAAAATGTTATTATCCATACTCTTATGTTATTAAATGCTATTATGCTATGTTCTATGATTTTTGTAATGTCGTTACTATGATATCAAGATTATATTATTATCCTATTACTATAATGATCATTATTAGCAAGTTACTCTGATTTTCAAGACGTCGTCATCATCGCAATTCTCATTACTAGTTATTGTAATTATTTGCAATGGAGATTTGTACAACAGTATTTCTCCCAAAAATGTGCATTTTCCCAATTCATACCAACAGTCACATGGATGCAGATTATAGTCCTAAAAATCCCAATGATAAAAATCACATTGATTATAATAAAAATTATCCTAATCCTAAAATAACTCTGTAAATAAATTCAAAACAATGTAAGCTATTTATTTATTATTTATTCATTGACTTTTTACAAGGCGAAGTTAGGACTCTAGGTCCTCTCTTACACTTAACCTTAAGCTACTATACGTGATGGAAAAAACATAATCTATAATCTATCATTTTAATACATCAGCTAGTGAAATAATTATTATTAAGATTAAAGTATTGATTATTAGATTATTTTCAGAAAGCAAGTGGAATTTTTTTTTGTACTATTCTTTTATAGGCTAGGTACTCAGAATATCCTATGGTGTTGACACTTTTATTCAAAAAGACTTCATTTTTATTTATGATTTCGACGATTATACTGTAATTATTTTTTTTTACTTACTTACTTATAGACTTTGTATTGATTGAATTGAATATGATCGTAAGCGTTGAAACAGGATAAAGTTGATTTTGAACACAAAAATTGACAAAAATTTCAAAGCCATTCATTTGTTCACTCATCTTTTTTCATTTCGTGTCATGTATAATTTATTAGTAAAAGTTGTAGTTTAAAGTAGAAATGTCTAAAAGTTGAAAAATGTATATTATTATATAAGCTACATAAAATACTTTTCTGATCGATCACTCTTATCATATACAAGGAATTGGAATAACTTATGAAATTTATAGGAATTCCAATACTAAACGTAACTGAATTCAACCTATAGTAGGCTACTGTTGAGAATATAATGTTATTATATCTTAATTTAGCTTATTTTGGAGTCTACGTGGGGATAATCACTAATTCAAGAGCGCAGAATCCGAATCTGAAATCAGAATTATTCTATCTCGAATTTGAAAGAATTTTGAAACACCGTCCAAACAGCACAGTCTGTGCACAGTCCTACGTTGATTCACACATGTAGGATTGTGCTCATGCCGATCGCAGGCCGGCATGAGCCTGCCATAGACCGTGTCCTTGAGAAATCGCTTGGGGAACGGTCTTTCATCGTCCAGCACTAGTACGACACTAGTACAGTCCTATATGTTTGAATCACTCCAGACCGTTTCCATGTTAATCAAATAGAAAGACCGTTTGAGAGATTCCATTTTGAAACGGTACGACACTAGTACGCCACTATATGTGTGAATCGCCCTTAATACAGCTATATTATGTTATTGTAAATAAATACGTAATAAGAATCAATGTTTAGAAGTTTGTTCCTTTCAAGTTCATCATGGTCTACTATTTCAGAATGTTGGCAGAGAAAGCGAGGCGTTTGTGTTTCTGAACCACTACTTGGATGTGGCTGAGGCTATGGAAGAAGGCAGTCCGGATCTACTCGATCATTCTGACTTTTCCAACACCGATTTCCCAGCTGAGATCGCTCTTCCTCCTTCGCTGTACCTGGACGCCCAGCAGCACGAGGAGGTCAAGGAGTGGGTGTTGGCCATCTCCATGGATCAGAATGTTGATCAGGTACTTTACAGCTTTTACATGCTACAAGAATAATATTTTTAATGGATTCCAATAGTTGAAGAACTTGATAATGTTGGTGAGTGTGAAAAATTGATCGCTCATCATCTGATTTCTTGTGAATTGGTATTTTTTAATTATTCAAAATTTACAATTCTTTCAGATTTGGACATGTGTCTGTGTTTTCACCTGTAAGTGTCATTGTAATATCTATAATAAATGAATGAATATGTTGCGGAACTTTTCCATAATAATAAAAGGTGAATGCGTGAGAACACAAATGTTTTCAATTCCAATTGAAACTCGAGTATGGTTTTAAGGGTGGGTGGTAGTGAAGTGGACGGCCAACTGCCGAACGGCAAAATTATCTCCCATAAGAACAATGTAATTTTTATCAATCTCTAGGAGCAGATTATTGTATAACTAATTAATTATTAAAGTATTGAAATCCACTGGCGGCTCGGGCCCACGAAACGGGTGAAGTGCCCGTATCTTTTACTGTACAGCACTTCACCTGTTTCGTGGGCACGAGCCGCCAGTGTTTGAAATCTAATTAATGAAATAAACTAAAATTCGAAAAAAGTAAAAAGTCACGCCCCTGGAGAATTGAATTCTCTTTCCAGTGACATAAGAAACGTAGAATTCTGTTAATAAATAACTGCACTATCGGCTCCAAGAGATTGATAAAAATTACATTTGTTCTTATGGGACATAATTTTGCCGTTCGGCAGTTGGCTCCTCCACTCACTCGTATCGCCTAACACGTATTTTATTTGACGAATTGAAACGCCTATTCGCTGTGTGCAAGTGGGTGGAAAGGATATTTTTGGCGATCGAGGCGCTATTGGCGGATCATTTCGGCGAAAAATTGAAGAATTAACATTGGAGGAGATAGGGCTAAACCTAAAATAATGTCCTGGAGAATTTGTTGTGTTCCGGATTGTAAAAATAAAACATGCAATGGAAATTTCAAGTTCTACACTTTTCCAGTTGCCATACATAAGTTTCATCAATAATAAGAATGGTTCACTGTATTGAATAAATATTGATAGGTGAAGCTAACCTTATTGTTTTGTTTACGTGCAAAAGAATTTGTCGATCAAGTAGGACCATGGAGTGCTCCATTCTAACCTGTACATCAGGTAATGTACATGAATAGTTTTTATGTTAGTTAATCTAATAAGCTGTTTTTATCAACGCAAAAACTCTATTAATTATGTTTTAATAAGGAATATTCATATCATTCAATTTTTCGAATAAATGTGAGCTTGCGCCAATTTTTCATTTTCATGTAAGATAACTAATCAGCTGTTATCTCAAAGTTTTTGTCGACTCTCAAATACATCTGTTTGCGGTTGTCTGCTCTCAAATACTTGAAAACTAGGATTTTTCTAATATAATGAGCTATAATACTATCAATAACTAACATTCCTATCCTAAATATCATGTTCTAATTACTGAGAAATGCATGAAGCAGCAAATAATTCCATTCTAATTATAAATGCGTTTTTCCCATTTAGCGCTATGCTTTGTATGCTAAAACGCGTATAAAAGTACACACGATAATCCACCAGAGCCGCGGCACGGTAGATGCTCATAGCGAATAGGTGTGTGGGGGAGGTTGAGAGGGGGATCTGCTGGTCCATTTTCCATCTGACTACTCTGTATTGAACACTTTTTTCAGGTTCTTCCAGTTGATGACAGGAACCTGTACGAGTCGTCGTTGAGCAGTGCTGACACAGCATCGTCGGCAGCGGTCGCCTGCATTGTGACTGGATATCCGGTCCTGGGTCTGGCGAGCGGGTCACGTGGCCAGTCAGCTGTTCAGTTCAAGCGGCCCGGCTGCGCCGCCAACAAGGACGACTGGAACAAGCTCACTATGGCGGCGAAAATGTCTCCCACCAATACAGCATTGGCCGATGTTGTTCGATTCATTGGAGAGTTTTGTGGTGCAAATACCAATTTTTCTTTCATTTGAATAAGGAATAAAATGTTGTTTGAACAAGATTTGTTAATTGAACCAATCCTTGAAAGAAAAACAGTAAGTTACATACGTAGGGACATTTTGATTTGAGCATTGAGGGAAAAGGGGGCTGTGAAATGTGAAAACATTAGATAATGTTTCTTTTGTTAATTTATTTATTTATCGTATGGCTCTGCAAGAGCATGAAACGAAGTCAGAAACACTTGGATACTTACAAAACATGTACTTTGTAGCAGCGATAGCAGACTTGGTAGTTGGCTATAATTCTATTTCAAGTCCCTTCAATCAAGCAATAGCATTTTGTCTTGACTGAACAAAGTCCTCCCAAGCTCCATCAAACTTTCTTTTTGGGCATTCTTCTATTATGTGGGTCAATTTCTGTACACGACCTCCAAAATCACTCTAATAAGCTCTCTTTTGTTAATGTTTCTATTTCGACATCATCGATTCCACTCGTAGAATTTAAAGGAATTTTAAAAGGCCTCCATAAAAAGGCAATGGCTAGACGTCCGTCAAGACGTACACCGATATAGGCGTCCGTCAATTAATGACGTCGTGGATCACATGTATGCAAGTTTGACAGATGATTGCTGATTGTAGATGCATTCTTTGAAAAAATAATGAATATTTATACTTTTATTTTTATCGAAAATCATTTTGTATGTTATTTTATTATAATTGAATTTTCCTCTCAGCCATCACAAGACTTAATAATTCAATTCTGGCTACTACGGTAATAAAAAGATGGAAAAGTGCCACTCACTTGAAAAATCTAGTCTATTGTCAGAGATGGACTCTCAAAGTCTCCTATCCAAATAGCCAGAAATAAGAGTATTTGTCAGGCATATTGTTGCAAAATTATTTGCAAGTTGGCTATTAGAAGGCATTTGAGTAGCACTGAGTGTCAAATTAAAAGTTATAGTTATCTTCGTGCTTTTTCTGCCTCTGAGAATGTTATAGTAACAAAACAGTATTTCAAGATGGAATTCAATTGGATTAATTAATAATAGTTATTCATCAATTTATTACATACATTTATTACTGTACATTCACGAGATTAAATCTATGATCATCTTATGAAGATAATGTTTCTTACAGGACTAAAAAACTTTGTAATAAAATGATCAATTTACGATCCACCATTTTATCGAGAAAAGACGATAGGACTAGCAAAAGTCAAAACCCAAGTCCAAGCCAAGCGTCCTTCAAGAAAGTGCATACAGTGGGATGGTTTCTCGTCCGTCAACTCATGACGTCAATACGTCTTGACGGACGTGCAGCCACTTCGCTTGGCTAAATAGTGAGTTTCCCCGTCCCTCTAGAAGAATTCACCGCGACTGCCGACTGGTCTGATGACTGCTTCTCGTGGTGAGGAGTACCGAGTACGGCCGTGATCAGATCAGACTGTTGGTCGCGGTCGTCGGTGACCGACGGTCGTTACGTTCCGTACAAACCAAATCTTACCTTTACGCACAAATTAATGAACCGCGCTTTTGAAATTGAGATATCCATCAAAGCGCTGAATTTTCAATACGTTCCTAGATTTTTTTATTGTTTCTTGTTCATGAAGTTTGATGCAGATTGCAGTATTTTATATTCAGTAATAGAATTAAAAAAAACCAATCGAATTGATTTCAAGCAAGCGGTTTTTGAGCAAATTGACACCAACGATTGTTGGACGATGCACAGACATCGATTTCTTGGAGATGTCGGGAGAATCGACACAGTGAAAGGCAGTGAAAAGTGTCAATAATAAATAATATACATAACCTTTAAAATCAGCTGTCCCTGCCCCTTGTGAGAAGTCACAACGGTAAATACTTCTGGCACTAAATTATTAATTATTTCTTGTTGCATAAAAGACTATATAGTTGATTTTATTTTAAACACCAAGAATAATGTTTTGACGCCAATAATTCGCTCAGCGTTCCACGTTTTAAGGTGAGTTTCATTGCACACCATTTATGAAGTTAACAAAGAGCAAGTTTTTGATTTATAGACAATTTTGGTCCAATAAATGAACAAGATATTGTTTCTCTTTTCGACAAGGATAATCTGATACTGAATATTTATCATTTTAGTCTAGAAATGCAATCAAACTCGAAGTAACAGTTTATTGCTAAGCAATTAAGACAGACACTGCACAGGTATGTTTACAAAAGGTTAGCCTATGTTATGTTGTAGACTACCTTTTGTTCTTTGGTCTCTTGCACTTGTACTCCAATTCTAATGCTTTACAAACTGCTAGTTCCATTTGGTGTGAATTGAATGTCCAATATTTTAAAGCTCATGCCAACATCAATGTCGGCTCAAAACTCACGAATGAATTTTGATCTAACTCTTGAAAAGGCTACGGTCCTAGGTCTGGAGAGCACTTTTTCAAATATAATTTAATCAAAGAACCAACTCTTATGGCTTTCGTGTTAAGGAGTTACCTTCTCATAAGTTAGGGTTAGGTTACATTCTCGTCACCCATCTGAAAGCAGTGACATCACAATCACGTAGGTATCAACCACCCTCACCGAGCAGCTAAACATATGACACAAAAAACCAACCATGTACTCAAGTTAAATATTATCTTTTATGGGAATATCGAGAAAAATTTGCTCTCCAGATACAGGACAGTATGCCTTGAATATTAATGTTTCTACAAAACTAGAAGAGGACTGACACACATTAGACGTGTAAATTTATTTCCTAGTGATTTTGAATAAAATTTATGTGAATTTATTTCTGAATAGAATAAAACAATCACCAGGTTTCTTATGAGGATGGCTTATCATTTTTGTAGTTATGTCATTGCAATCAATATGGTAAAAATATTCTACTTGGGTATAGTTTGCTCACGCTGAGAAGAGCCGCAGTCACAGTTCACTAGTTTGTAACTCTTCTCAGTGGTGCGCAAACCATTCAACCTATAGGACTTGAAACACCAGGTAGAAACAGCTTACTTCATCGTGTGGCAATTGTCATGTGAAATAAAAAATAATAATATTATCAAACTCTGCAGACAATATCATCAAAGTTGATTGATCAATAACTTAGCTGTAAGCAATACCATAGGTATCTATGATGGGAGGCCTTCCGGTAACGTCGCTTAGCAATTAAATTCATCCAATTAAAATTTAAATTATGTTTCAAGTTCGTTTTTCTCACACATCACTAACAACTATCCTCAGCGACAATGCTATTCCCTCGAGCCCAGACTTCCTACTACAGATGAGAGATGACTACTTGGGCTTTTTTCTAATAATTGATAAATTGCTCTTAAATTTCTTTTTAAATTGACTTAAATTTGTTATTTTATGAATTTCAGTGAAAGTGTATCTTCGCATCCCGGATGGCACTAAACAACTCCTGTCAATTGGTAAGACTCTTCAAATTCATTACGCTTTTATCACAAAGTAAAGAACATCAGAGTTTGTTCTATATGCATTTTCATAGTTGGTGCTTTATTGCATGCATGATGCAAATTTATCTTTACCAGCTCTGACTGACAAATGTATCCCAAAAAAATGTTATTCTTTTTACTAATTATAGTTTTCGTCATTCAATATTCAAAATTACTTCCGTAAGCCCCATAAGCTACCTAACCACGTGTATCATAGGATTCTTTCCAACTTGTGAACCCCATAAGAATAATAACAATTTTGAGTATTTTTTTCTAATTTTTGCAAATAAATCACACCTAGAAGTAGAAAACTGTCTTCATGGGATTGAATCTCATAAATAGACTTACGAGTAGATTACGTTGTCTGCTTTAAATTGCATTTGATTTCATAGTAAATTTTAGTCCATAAGTGTCAATTTGCCTTTTCAAAGTTTGTATCGGTTTGAGCATTGAATCAAAGGAATCCACGCATCATTAAGTCGACTTAATAGACTCGTGTTTTTAACCCCTGAGGCATTAAAATTGAAATTTAATTATCGGTTATATTTTGATAGGCTAACCAAATCAATGTACAAGTTGTGCCACATGAACTTACATAGAACACTAAAATTGCTTTTATCTTGAATAGTTGTAGTAAAGAGAATCCTAGAGCTCTATTATTCTATGGTTGTAGCTAGTTCTACTTACTACTACTACTACTACTATACTGTGCAAGTTAATGAGCTGAGCCAAACAAAAATTTATTCAATCAAACTATCTAGACTTCTATTTGACCAGCACTCGATGGGTAGATTGAGTCTGGAAGAGAAACATTTCCATTTGAACTCGATCGAGAAGGGTAACCAGTCAAAAAGCACTGTCTACTGCTTCTTTATTCATGGAGTAGAGTTGCAGGTTGAATCAGTACTCTCTTACTATTCAATACTTTCTCCTTCTGCTCAAAGGAGTAAATTGTCATCATGTTTAAAATCTTCAATGCACGGTTAGGGAAGCTACTAGGTGACTTTAAAGCGAGCCCTCTACACATTTTATCTGCTGCTTCCGTTGCGATTCAGTGATTGAAGTTCTATATGTAAAAATATTTCCAATTCACTTTTTTGGGTGTTTTCAGTAATATAGAAATCTTTTCATCACATTCATTACGATTAATATGGACCCAATTTCTAAAATATCGTAATCCTTACAGTAATTCAGGAAAATACTCCTCAGTAATTCACTCTAGACTTATCAATAATTTATTTTATTGAAATGAATAAATTGATAAGAGTAGGCTACTAAACTACAGTAATCCTTAATATTCATGTTTAATGTGTACATATTTTTCCTATATATTTTTAATATTATAATTAAGTTAAGAACATTGTGGACTTCTCTTTGAATGGGTGAACCGTTTTAGCCAAGTACACATTGAAGCCTATCAGCTTAAATATTTTATAAAACAGGTCCTAGATTGTTGGGTGTTCTCTTGTTTTGTATTCTAATAATGTTGTGTAACACCTCTCCATATTCTTCTTCTTTGTCTGTCTCTTCTTCTCACCATACTTTCATCCTATTGGTGGTGTTGCTTGCTCTCACTTTACTATTCGAATAAAATTTATTACCCTGTCTCCAAACTTAAACAATATAATGACAATCATGAAATTGTACAGCACAGTCTATTCCCTATTGGATTCTTTTTCCTAATTCTTCTTTTTCTCTTTCTGATGTCTATGTCCTTTTTGAAAGCTTTCTCTCGGTATTTCTGTTGATTGAATTATTATGAAACTGGTGTTTTTGTGTGTTCCCAGTGTTCTTCCCTACCTCATGGTCGCCATCACCTAGGTGTCAGGATAAGCAAGGAATAGTCAGTCTAATCTGGAACGGGAAAAATTTGATTATCATTCCAATTGAAAGTCCATCTTTCCATCACAGAGACATTATAATTATTCTAAAGTAGGCTACGTGTCGTTTTATGTATGGTTCTTGTTATAATACATTATTCCTAATTTTTAAAGTTAAAGAATATGTCTTTTTTATGAATTTGTTATGGATTTTAAACTGATAAACAGGATTGAAATAGCAAAACTGCTGTTCTGGTTCACTTTTTCCCAATCTTATTCCAGTATATTATTTTCTGTTATTTTCATTTCAGTATAAATTACATTGCTCTACATTCTTACATTATTGACCTCAAACCAGGTAGTCGAATTAGAAGGAATAATGAATATAGTCTGTCCAAGCAAAGAAGACATTCTGGTAAGATGGAGAAAATTATAAATTTGATCTCGAATTGTAGGAAACATTTTGCTCTACAATTATAGACTAAATTTATAATTTTTGAACCAATATTGACCGATCTGGGGTCATTTTTCCATCTTGTCGGAATGTCTTCTTTGCTTGGACATCTAATAACTTATCTGAATTACTAAAAATATTCCAAAGTTAACTTGATTTGTCAATTTTTCCAAAAGGTGAACAAGATGATCCATTTTCAGGAAAGGGAAATAGTAAAAGATGAGCATGTTCTCCCTCTCCTGAATCATATTAATTTATTCGATTAAATCACAATATAAAGGAGAGAATGAACAGGCGTTCGACCTAAACTTTTCCTAACTTATTCCAATTTAGTTGGAAATGTTCAAAATCGGTTTATACTATTACGTGTTATTTTTTACTGGTATTAATGAGATGTAGCCTAACACGATAAATATGAATTATTTAATTCTACAGAGTAGCCTACATAGCAACTTGCAACTAAGAAATAATTACTTTATAAATGTATCCAAGTAACATTTCTGAATATTTTTATTTTGTTGAATATTCTATTGGTATGATATTTATCAATTTCAAATTAATGTAAACAAATTCGCCAATTATTGAGGTTTATATCTTACTGCAAAACTTGATATGAAAATAGAAACACTGATTTGTAATATGAGCAAACAATGAAAAATATGCTGAAACAGAGAAGAAAATATAGGTAGTACAGTACCTTTTAAGTGTTGTCAGCAGAAGATCAAAAATAATACAGTACCTAGCCTACTCTATTTAATGACTATACATCACATATTTGTAGAACAATATAATTATTATTAGTACGGTATTATTTTATAAAAATTTGAAGGCAAAAAAGATGATGTCATTGGAAATCATGGTATTGTTTATGATCTTCATCTTCTGAAACTAACACCATAGACTAACTATATAGAATAGTATAGAATATACTATACTATTATTCTAGTATAGAATATACTATAGACTATAATATAAGAATAGTATATCTACGCTAACACTTGGAATTTCAAGCAAGGAGAACTGTATTTGCAATAGAAGGTTGGCGCCACAATTGACAGATACATTAGTAATAAATAAATTGAACACCGAGACAAAGCAACATTACAAAGAGGAGGACATCAACCAGGAACAGTATGTCTATTAATAGTGGTTATTTTAACTTGAGGTAATAGAAGCTAGTTGAAGGCAGGTAAGACGCTATTCTGAAACATGAAATTGTATAGTAGCAGTGGCAGTGGATGATATAATAGATATAGTCTGTCAAAAAGACATTATGGGAAGTTGACTCCAGCTCGGTCAATATTAATGCTGGTTCAAATTATAAATCTAGTCTCAAATTTTAGAAAACATTCTCATCTACAATTTGAGAACCAATATTGACCGAGCTGGAGTCATTTCCCCATGCTGCTAGAATGTCTTTTTTGCTTGGACATACTATAGTTAGAAATTGAGAGTAAGACGAGGTGGATAACAAACTCAATTATTAAAAAAAATCTAGTTATATAACTGCAATTGCATTATGGACTCTGTTTCGTTACCGTGCTTCTCTATCAGCATAAATTCTAGCTTTCTGACTCATGAAGATTTCTGTGTATAAAATGTATTATTATAGTCAGTTCGAGCAAAGAATACATTCTAGCAAGATGGGAAATTGACTCCAGCTCGGCCAATAAACTGGTTCAAAAATTACAAATTCAGTCTTCAATTGTAGATCAGAAGTTTTTTTAATTTGAGATGAAATTTATAATAGGTGGGTTATTTGAACCAATATTGAACGAACTCGAATCTAGAATTTTTCCATCCTGCCAGGAACCAAATTTTGACTCTCAATGGCTACAGTGTGAGAATACAGTCTCTGTAGGCTACTTTGGCTACAGAAAATTTAATAGATGAATTAATTCATTCACCTAGGGCTACAGTAGGCTTATATTCAGGTATCAGGTACATACAAATTGAAATAGCTTCTATCACATTTTATCACAAATAATATATAAGAAAAATTATAACCAAAACAGTCAATCGAACATTTCAATCTTCAAGTCTCCTTTAGGCTATATAATCTGAATCCTATCACATTTAATTTGCTCACCTACGTTTTTAATAAAATTTGCTATTTCTATCTGCTAATTAATATTTTTATGACTAAAAATATTCTGGTAAAAATCATGACGTCACTCTCACTATATAACTTAAGTTCATAAAAATATATTTGAAGCATTGTTAGAAGTGTAAAGTATAATAGTGCATTTCTTGTAAAATTTGCCACGTGCAAATAATAAAACTCTAATAATAGGCCTAATAACATTGAAGGTCTTTTATCTTAGTAGAACTCGTGTGCAATGCTACTTACAATATTATAACAATGAGACTTTCTAAATTTAGGCTTCTACAAAAAAAAATTAGGCTTTCAAGAGTTTATTTTTTCTACTTTTTATTATACACTCTTTAATTAAGTATTTTTGTTATTGGGTTGTACATTATTCAAGTCTTAAATTTTCTAGCACAATCTTTCTAATTGCACACTCTTTTAATTGAGTATGATTTTTTTATTGTTGTTGGGTTTTACATTATGAGACCAATCTTGTTCGATTTTATTGGAGTTGTGTAAAATTTTTGTATAGATAGATGATTCCCAAAACTCAGCAGGCGGTCTCGTCTGCTCCTTGTGCGCTCCAACAGCTGATGTTAATTCTCTACTCTTAGAGGTGATATTGAAGTAGTTAACTATATCAAATGAAAATAAAAGATATTGTCAAACCAGTAAACTCAGATCACCAGAGATTGATAATGGTGCAGCAACCAAAACCGGTATCTCGATTTTTGATAAATCTGTGGTTTGACAATATTATCTTGTCTCTTGTTCCATCGATCATGTATGTTCTTGAAGGTAAATTGAACCGTGAGCACTCAGATTCAACAAAAAGCTCGTACAGTAATAATAAGATTCGGTAATAATGAGGGTTCAATATTAATAAAACATTTTGTAAAGTAGAATGAAAGTTGAACCTATGACCGGGGCAGTCAAAGCTATTATCAATTGCTTACTACTCTTACTATAAAAAAGCTAGTGTAATATATTTGAAAATTAAACTTTAATGACTGAGGGCTATTTAAATTAATTGATGAATAAATTGAAAAATTAAATACGCTTTTTTAAAAGACTACTTCCAAAGTTTTTTAAAAAAGGGTATTTGATTTTTCATTTTATTTATCAGTGTAACATATACATACATTGAAGTGTAACATAGGTACATACAGTATACGTATACTATATTCTAGTAGTACCGTATCAAAGAACTGTTTTATCATAGAACTGTTTGATTAGTCTATGGTAATACAGTAAAGGTGGAAAACAAGGGCGTACGCAGGATTTTTTCCAGGGGGGGCAAGCCATTTTCCCCGTTCACGGCGATCACCCCCCCCCCACCCCTCTCTTCCTAGGCCACCCCCCTCATAGAAAGAGGGGGGGTCAGTCATAATATTGTTCAGTTCAATACATTCTATCATGAAAATTGAGAATAAAAATAAATTAAACATAATATTGCAAATAATTTGGATGACTTGTGATTTAAGTTATTAAATTTCCATGAAGTTAAGTGAGATTAGGTCTTTTGTACTAACAAGCCCCACATTTTGTTTCAAATAATTTCATCACAAAGTTTGATTGTGATTCAATTTCTCTGTTCACTGAGTGTTTAAAGCAAGTTCAATCTTTCAGGTGTATGTAATTCCTGAAACAGTATTTCCCTTCTTAGGAAGCATTGCATATTAAGAGTCTTTCCACGAAATTGTTCAAATACCAAAATCTATAAGCATGGTACAAGGTTATTATAGGTAGTCTAACTAAAATATTGAATAATAATCTGCTCCAAACACTTTGGATACAAATAGAAGTACCCTAACTAATTTAAAAACTAGTTTTAAATAAATAAATTTATCAACATTTTATAACTAGGCTATAAAGAGTGCTTCAAAACTTCCTATCAATAATCTAATGCATTGTTCCTGGGTAAGAAACATATCTAAATATTATTTTGAAACTGTCCCAAAATTCTCAATTGCTCACACATCCAAATGCCCAAATCTATGTTTCCACATTCCTCTATAAATTTTATAATTTTTTTGGGGCCTTAAGAGAGTATTAAATTGGTCAATCCTTATGAAAAATTAGCTGAGAAATTCAATAAAACCAGTTTGGTGGTTATTGAGATAATGATCAAAATATAAGCGGAGAGAACTCAATTTTTCAACTTCTAAGGGATGGAAATAGTATCCCTTTTTGTTGACTGGTTCCATCCATTGAATATTGATTTTTCCAGGTCTGTTTATTCTGCCTCAATGATAATGTGTTGAGTACCTGTCTTATTTAAACATTCCAAATTTTATCTTCTTTGCTGCTTTAAAAAATTGAATTTTAGCCACTTGTAACTTTCTCTATTCTTTATTTCTCGGTACCTACCCAGGTTTCAGAGTCATATATAGGAGAGCTAAGATTCTTTATTCTTTCTTTACAATTGCGACTTGGTTTCCAAGTATTTTAAGCAAAGGATGAATGAGTGATGATGAATGATGAAGGTTTAAGATGTAGGTTATATGTCTATCTACAATGTCCACTTTCACTTAAATTTATAATTTCTCACTTCCAAAAATATTTTATCACAAACAATTTTGAATTTCGATAAAAGTCCACTTTTAAGTTCCAGAAATAAACAAGATAAACATAGGATTTCAATATTATCGATTCACTTTAAAAACTTTTCAGCAAATTAAAACAAACTCACTAGTAACCATGGTGAGTTAACTAGATGGCCATCACTTGTAATCATATGTAAAATTTCAAATAATTGGTCTCTCTCCTGGCTTTATTCTTCAAAGACCTGTTGATTGTCTCACAAATAGCTAGAATTCGATTTATTTCAGAAGAAATATTCAGTTACTCTCTCGAGACAAACAATTAAACAATCCTTCAAAAGACAAGCAATCTATTCAAAACTGCCTTCATTGTCTGTTTTGTCTCCTTGAAATCCTGATTTGTGAGATTTGGGTGCGTCCTAGAAGAGACGGCAACCGAACTGATTCATCAAAATTTCATTCTCTACAATATTACTTGATTCGAAATACCAGTCAACAATAAGGTATCCTAAATTTCGGACAGTTTCAAAATACAGGGTTCGCCAATGAAATGGGACGATTTGAATAAGCAACAGGTTGTTTAAGAAATTGTATTTTTGTAGCTTTTTCATCATAAATAGAAAGTAGAAATTTAGCCATTTAGTGTACAATAAGTGAAAATTTTTTTTTGAATTTATGATCTTCCAAATGTCTTCCATTGGAATCTATGCACTTTTGCAGCCGGGCCTGGAAGTTTTCCTCGACATTTCGCAGCATATTGAGTGGTATTCCTCCAATCTCATCTCGAATCCGTTGTTTTAGAGCTGGGATAGTTCTGGGTGGATCGCTTTGATAAACACTCGTTTTTAAGTAGCTCCATAGAAAATGGTCATAAGTTGATGAATCTGGAGAGCGAGAGCACCAGGGATATCCCCGTTTCGAGAAATGACGCGGCTTGGAAACAAAACATTTACAACATTCATGGCAATTATCGCAGTTTGGCTTGTTGTCCTATTTGTTTGTTCATTCAATGGAAAACGGGCGATTTCTGGTGTAAGAAAGTTATGAATCATTTCGATGTAACGCACAAAGTTAAAAGTGACAGCAAATTTACCCGTTTCTTTCAGACCCAGCTGCAAAAGTGCATAGATTCCAATGGAGGACATTTGGAAGGTGCTATATTCAAAAAAATTATTTTTGACTTATTGTAAACTAAATGGCTACATTTCTACTTTCTATTTATGATGAAAAAATTACAAAAATACAATTTCTTGAACAACCTGTTGCTTACTCAAATCGTCCCACTTCATTGGCGAACCCTGTATTTAGAAACTGTAGTATGTTTCTCACCTAGATCTAAAATATTGGTAGGGAGTTCTGAAACACTATTGTATGGCTATTCAGCTCCAAAAAATTAGCTGCTACAATTACCTTCAACTCTTCAATTTTTTTTTTCATTCAAATACGTAATACCACAGCTATAATTTCGCAGTAATGGATTCTAGGTCATGAAACTCCATTGAAGATTAAAATTTTTTTTTTTTAATTCTCTTGAGTAACATTTGAGCATATAGAGAGTTTGCAAGTAAAACAGAAAGATTTGAATAAGTCACCAACTCTTCAAGAAAAAAAATCAATTTCATCATTTATTAGTCATGAATATGAAGAAAAAATGTACTTCTAAATGTATTCTATTGGACAATAATAAAAAATATTAATTTCTGAATATAAAATTTGCGAATCGTCCTTCATTGCAAGGCATAGAGCATGTTGTTGGACAGATTTGCGTGAACTTTGGAGTATTGTCTGTTGAACAAAAGAAATACTTTGAGTGGTTCGAAGGTTTTTGTACTCTCATCTAGTTTTTTAGATATTTCTTCAGTTTTTTCAAAGTTGTTTAAACATACACGTCTGAAAATGAGGTGATGATGCAAATCTCTAAAAACATGAGAAATTGATGTTTAGAAATTGAACAATTGATTTCTAGAAAAAATACTTTATTTCTCTCATTGTACAGTGGATCGCTGTATTTTTTCCACATTAGTAACTTCTTCAAATTTTTCCGTTCCATTGACTAACCCTACAAAGGATGGAAAAGTGACAGAGATAAAAAAGCGTATTCTCATCTGAGAATCTTACTTCCAATTAGTCAAGATAAGGAATTATTAATTATCTTCTCCAGTATTAAATTGGAGACTCAGATATGGAAGTTTTACCCCTGTGAGTCTGTGACTTCGCAATCTTCAACCTACAATTGAGTTGTGAATTTATTTCATTCTATGATAATAATAATAATAATAATAATAATTTATTTTTATTTTATTATATAAATTATTTTTTTTATCTAATTCATTTTATTTTTTAATGTATTGAAAACAAAAATTTTGTCAACTTCTAGGGGGGGGCATCTGCCCCCCCCCCCTGCCCCTGCCTGCGTACGCCCATGGTGGAAAATCCTACTTTTAGTCGACTATGCTTTGCATTTTCATCTCGCCTAGTCTGCGAAACTTTTTTGATCAATTTTATTTTTTACTAAACCATTCATTAAGGCTAATAATTATTTATTGAGGTCTAGAAACAAATACTCATTATTATATGGTTGTTTTAACATGTATTCTTCTCATTCAATTTGATATGATAGATCTTAGGGAATTAGGAAAGGGGTACAGTCCGTGACTTTGCGCATGCTGAGAAGATACGCCATCACAATGCAACACTATTGTGACCGCGTCTCTTTTCAGCGTGCTTGTACTGTACACCTGGTCTGGTAGGGAACATGCAAGTGTCTACTTGCTTTCTTCCGGTGTCATCTGATAGAAATTACTGAGTAGTTTTTGTCTTCTTGAATGGAATGAGACCCTTTCGTCAGTGAGTTTGAGGTCTAAACGATGGGGCGTTGTAAACCTCATTGAATAACAATAACGTGATGGGGTTATGGATTCTTATTCAGGTGTATAGTCTGTCCAAGCAAAGAAGACATTCTGGCAAGATGGAAAAATAACTCTAGCTCGGTCAATATTGTTTCAAAAGTTATAAATTTGGTCTCAAATTGTAGAAAACATTTTGATCTTTGATTTAAGACCAAATTTATAATTTTTGAACCAGTATTGACCGAACTGGAGTCACTTTGCCAACTTGTCAGAACGTCTTCTTTGCTTGGACAGACAATAGATGAATTAAAAGGTGAGTAAACTGGTAAAAAGCCGGAAGGGAAGGATTATGGTTTTTTGCAACCTTGAAGAATTCAGTTTGGTGGTTCGCAGACAAGAAAAGATCGCTCCCTTTTTGTCAAACAATGACTGTCTGGTTGAAATCAAAGGGAGGGGAGGGGGGCAGACAGCCGATGTCCTTGTTGAAATTGCGAAACTAAGTGCCAGACTTCGGGGGGGGGGGGAGGGGAGAGAATTGATGGGTGAGTACCCCACGATCTCGTCTGTCTAGACAGTATGAAATTTCTATAAACTCCTCTCTCCATTTCTCCCCATTTTTTCATTTTACGGGGTGTTGGATCTTCACAAAGCAACGAGGCGACGCAACAATAAAACTAATCAGGAACTGTGAACAGAAAAAATGTGAGGGGTTTGCTTTTTTAGTACCGAAAACTATAATAATTTTAGATTCTTTGAGACAGTTCAAGGGGCTTGAACCCTATACGACCCCGAGAGACTTGTAGCTTAGAAATGTCAAGGAACCCTCTGTAACGCTCTGAGATCATCTATTAGAATTAACTATTTTTCTCTTATGACATTTTGGGAAAAACGTCTTTTGTTGGAAAGGGTGTGTTCTTATCAGCTTCGTGCTTCTAGTTTCTGATATCCATCGTTTCTTTAGCGAGAGCGGTAGTGCTATAGAAGAGCGGTAATGGTTTAAATACCCCACATCATTAATCAACAAAGAAGTTTCTAGAGTATACATGCTGCTGGGGAAGCAGGAACACTATTTATATTGCGGACTATAGTCCTACAATACTAAATAACAAGAATTACTTTCGTCTTGGATGTTGGATAGAAAACCATATTAAATTCGTGCAACTTAGTACAGGTTTAATAGCTTCTTATTTAGTTTTTTAAAAGAAATAGTACAAGCTTTGACTAGTTTTTCCTCCTAATTCAGGTGTTCTGTAAAAATAAATATAATATTTCAACTGAGTTGTGGTCGATATTTTAGAAACGTTCCATGATGAAATAAACACACAGATTTTGTCAATTTTCTACTCTATTTACTGGCACACGACCATGGTTTCATGACCACACAGGTCACATTTTCAAGCTGACTGTTTGAAAATGTGACCTGTGTGGTCATGAAAATCATGTTAAAATAATAGAGTAGAAAATTGACAAAATCTGTGTGTTTATTTCATTCTTCATAAATATAATAAATTAACAAGAACAAGTGTATAAATACATAAATCAATCATTCAAAAAACCGTCTCGGTCTCTATCTAATGAACTTATCTAATGAATTAGTCCCTTCATAATACTGTACTGGTAATCAAACGTCGGTGTATTTGCTTTTTTGCAATTAATTGGCCCTTTTTCGAATGGTAGGTACCGTAATTCTGGTGGCATAATATTGATGCTAGAAGCTAGAATGAGTTCTTATTTTATAATAATATTGAATTTGAATGATTCTTGATTCTGCATCAATATCTCAATTCCCTTTATAAATCGATTTTTTTCTAATCAGAGATGTCTCATTGGTTTAATGATAGTTACTATACTTTAAAGATAGATAGTATAGGCCTATTCTTCATGTTAGATTCGTCTGTGCTTCTGTGGACTGTGGGAAAGAAAAATGATCGAGTCCTTCGTTTTGTCTCATGTAGGAAGTGATTGAAAGTGGGTATAGTTTGCCTAGCAAAGAAGACTTTCTGACAAGATGGGAAAATGGCTCCAGCTCGGTCAATATTTGTTCAAAGATTATAAATTCGGTCTCAAATTGTAGATCAGAGTGTTTCCTACCATTTAAGACCAAGTGTAAAATTTTGAACCAATATTGACCGAGCTTGAGTCATTTCCCCATCGTGCTAGAATGTCTTCTTTGCTTGAACAGGGTATAGCAGAAGCACCTGCAGTATATATTGCAGTTGCATCCTTTTTTCTTGTTTCCTTCTTTGCTCCAGCCTCAGGTGGGATGTGATGTGTGAAAAAAGGACGGAAGTGATTTTGTGAAAAGGTGATTCATCTTCACTGATCAGAAAGAAAGGATTGATCTCGCAACTTACAAATCGGTATGAGAATGTTGTTGTGAGAGTTTTCTCATGAAATGCATTGGCATACTGATGCTGAATGCTCAATCATTAATTTTTACAATCATTTGCACGAAAATCCAATTGCATTCAGCTGCCATAAAATGATGTCATCGAGAAATCATCAATGAATCTGACGTCAATGCAATGACGTCATTCTCAGTGGTAGGATTCTATTTAAATTTCGTGAAATTGAATATTACTCATTGATCTCAATCTAGTAGGTTCTTGTACAGTAGAAATCTTAATTCATTTATCACATCTCAGTTTTTTGCATGAAATTAATGAATCAAGCAGAATCACTATATGAAAGGTGAGGCATTCTTGAAAAAAAATCAGGAATATTGTATTAAGGCCGGTATCACACGATAATAGTTCAACTATGATCATAGAACTATTATCGTGTAATACCGGCCTAATGTCAAAAACAATGATAAAAATTTTACGAAATACACTCTATCTGATTTGGAAAATACAGTACGTATTAATACATGATTAATCAATCAGATTAAATTCCCCCATCAATTATATTAAAACAGTATTTTCAATTCAACTTCAACCGAAAATCAAGAAACAAGTATAATTTATGAATATGGTAAAATTCGGAAAGTAGAGTCTTGTCAAGAAAAGAAGACATTCCTTCAAAATGGCAGTTGTCTAACGCTGCCAGCAGTTGAAAACTAAAAATTTTATTCAACCTTGATCTTGGTATGGTGCAATTAGTCTCCAAATGCCCTAGCTACATTTCCTAGAGTAGGCCTAGAAGTTTCTCTCCAATGCCAAAATGTCCAAAATGGTTGGCTGCACTGTGCAACATACCAGACCTAGCTCACTACTCAGTCGCCATCCACAATTCACGCGTGGAGTGGTAGTGGTAGAGTGGTTGAGTGGAATTTAGGACACCGGTTTCAATTTGAGTGCCGTGGGTTGGTTGTGTGCAAAAATGGATCCAGAAAAACTGATTTATCTCGTGGAAGCATATCCTGTGTTGTACGATGAAACTCATACAGATTTCTTGAAAACGAAGTTTAAGAACGAGATATATGAAAAAATTGGGGTACTTGATTCTAAAGGTGAGTTTATTTACTTCAAATAAATTAATAATGCGTATTTATTTTAAATTGTTATGTTAGATGCATGTTTTCTTTGGTTTCTCCTTCCAATTAATTTCCTTTGCTACTGAAAAAATTGTGATAGCAACTTTGTTGAACATTTTGTAAATTATCCCTTAATTTTAAGGTTTTTGCAATATTTACGTCGGAAATCTGTCGTTTCTCATGCTAGTACACCAGTATAACAACGATAAATTTTATAAATAATTACAGTATAGGCTAAGCTAAGTTATCTCTGTGATTTCTAGCCATACTCATGCCATAAAAATACTCGTAATTTACGTACATATCAAGTTTTTTCTCAAATTTTTCTGTTTCTTGATATTCATTCAAGTTAATGTAGCACCTTATTCCCAATCATTTGTATTATTATACTACTGAGGGCAGTACCAACCAAAACAACTATGAGCTGGTGCTATGCTACAAAAAGTATTGTAATGATTGAAAAAAGACAATTCCCTGAATTGCCCTTAAGTTATTCAGACCTTGAATATGTTCAAACTGACTAAATCAACGAGTAAGGCTTGAATAAGGAGGAAAAAAGTAGTAATAAAATGTGTATTAAAAACTATTACAGTAATTGCAATTATTAAATCTTGTTAGATATGTCTGAGCCATTTTAAAGTCATACTTGATCATCTAATAGCCTGCACCATTTTAAAAGTATGGCATTCATGTTTCATATATCCCTGATAGTTTATGGTTTGATGAAAAAAAACTACAGTAAATAGGCTACTGTTCTGCAATCTGAATGACGTTCACTGTAAATTTTATCTTTAATTTGATTATTCTTATTGCAATATTTTCTAGAATAATATATGCATGAATATAATTTTTTATTTGCAAAATATCATTCATCTGTTACAGGAGCGATGGTGAAGAATCAATGACTGAAGCTCAGAGATGTCATCGTGAGGCATTAAAAACACAGAAGAGAAGCGGTCGTAAAGCGAGGTCAAGCCTAGGTCGTAAAGCGGTCGTAAAGCCTGGTCAAATGCTCTCTTCAGGCCATGGACGAATCAGAAACAAATGGAGTAAGCCGAGGTCGTAAAGCGGTCGTAAAGCCTGGTCAAATGCTCTCTTCAGGCCATGGACGAATCAGAAACAAATGGAGTTTTTGCTACCTTTTATGAAAACCCCGTGAAACCGATAGCAACTGAAAAGGTCGAAGAAGAGGTGATAGGAGGACCAAAAGAAGTGAAGATAGAACAAGAGGAAGAAATTAATATAGAAGAACAAGAGGAAGAAGTGAAGATAGGAGAACCAGAAGAAGTGGAAAAATTGAAAGAACCATCTGAACGAAGCATTGATACTGTTGAAATTGAGACTGGAAGAAGTACAACAACCATGTTTAGAAATAGGTTTGTAAACCGTAATCCTGAGAGGCAATTTGCGAGAAAATGTGGAATACGAACACAGCAAAGTGAAGATACAGAAAGAGATAATATGTTGGAGCACGAAGCTTTGTATCATTTTTTCGCTCTATGTACATTACAACCCAGCAACTCCCAGCTTCATATCAACGATCAATTCGTAATCAAATCTTCTGGGTTGTCACTGAAACTGAGGAACAGTTTGAAACAGAGAAGACTTGCACATTGATGTCAAAAACGTTTATAGGGAGTGAAATATTTGTGAAAGCGACTTATCACTGCTATTCTTACTTGATACTCACCAAAAATCGAATTTGTGTGATCCATGATGCTTCTGTATGTGATATTCCCTGCCGAGCCTATAATATTACCCACAGCTCTACAATGTCTTCTCTTCCTTGTCAATTTGGTTTAAACAAATGTTTTTGTTCACAAATTACTATAGATTTTAATAAAAAAATGTTATGAAAACTTTGTGTTTGTTTTGTAATACCATATCGGATTTCGGCATCATATCAATTTTGAATCATCAAACGTTTCTCGTTGGTTGAAAGTGGGAGAAAGCAATCACTTTTATCCATGAATACTAGGATACACAGCAGGGATTCATAGGGGGTGGTTTTTCCAAGCATACTCAAACTTGAGGGACACTTGAATTTTGATAGAACAGTTGACATTTTCTATGCTAAGTATAGAAAATTTAAACTTAAGGGTAGCTTCCCCTACCCCCCACATAAATCTTAAATTCTAAAGAATACTGCATCAATTTCGAGGAAATGGTAATTGTATTGTGATACTCTTCTATATTCTGATTTTTTAATCCCAGGCAGTATCATGCACTGAAACTTCTAAATCGTATCATGATTTGTAAATTACAAATTTAAATACTAATTGGAAAATAAAATGAATTTGTAGTCTGCTGGTGAGCATTGTTTTGACTGGCCCGGTTGAAGGGAAATAGTCGGCGAGGAATTTCCCCGCTGACTGTGGGTTGGCAGCCCTGGCCCGATTTGGCGGGATGGTGTTTAGGCGGGAGATCGGCGTCTGAGTCCCACGGTCCCCGGACCACGAGCCACCCATCATCAATGGTTTGGAGGGGTGAAGGAGGGGAAAGGTCGTTGTCTTCCCGCGCTAGAGTAGTGGAGGGGATAAAGCTCCCCTCCCGGGCTACAAACGGGACTTCGATCCCTGAATTTACAACCTTCCACGAGGAATTTCTACTACAACTTGCTGTATGCTATGCGGCAATGTTACCGTGCCGTTTGTTGTCAAATGGGTGTGGGATCACACCTGCAATTACAATCAATTCTTATAAACATTGCGCTTCGTTTGATGTCCCACATAATCCCGATATTATAAGACATCCTGATTCCCTTGTGAACCTTGCTTTGAAGAGATTTATGTTAGTCGTGTGAAGTCAATGAACTTCAAATAATATAAAAATGAGAACCTGAAATGACAAATGAGGAGTTCACAACTTCACATTCGATCATAGATAAATGACAATGTTTTTGGTTAGCCCATGGATTGATGCTATCATATTACCGGTTCTTTATTTTGATGCCAGACATTCTATTTCGTCAGTCAATTAGTCAATTATTTCTAGTTGGCTATCATATTACCAGTTAATCATTTGGATACCGGTTTTTGACAAAGATACATCAATTTATATACCACAGAAAATGTGGGCTCTCCATTTACAGCCTAAACTTCTGTATAACATGAACTTACATCTTACCATACTCACACATTATTCCATTTTTTAATCATTCCAGTACCTCAGTGCATTTTCATGAATGATTTTTGATGTGAATGATCTAGAAATGAAGAGGCTTAAATACACACTTGAATAAGTAAAATTGAATTCTGAATAAATACTGTAGTTTTCCAATTGAATTCATTTTTGGGGAGATGAGACATTTTCATTAATCTTTTAAAGTACTTTACTAATCTCCATTTTCAGTAATAATAAGTACGTACACACATGAGTAACATAATATAATAAATTACATAAAATACATTTAACATTGTTATCAGGTGGTATTGGTGATTTATTATTGTTGTAATGTTAGTTAGTTTGTTAATAATTGTATTGTAGTTTTTAAATATTTTTTTGGAATGTATTTCTCAATCGATTGAGTGGTTTTAGAAGAAAATATTTATTGAAATGTTGTTCATTGATGATTGAAGGACATTATCATAAAGGACTACAAAAAAACTCATTATGATCTAAAGCATGATTCATGGAAATGAAATTATTGACGCATACTATTTCAGAAATAAAACAATTCTCCAGTATGAAATCATGGGTGAACTCCTTACTCTTGGGGGAGCCAGACTTTTGAATTTGGAGTATGTAAATTCATTTGGAGTATTAAATACATCAAAAAAGTATATTCTCTGTATTTTAGGAGCCAGGACCCACCAAAATTCCGACCTTGTATGAAACCAGGGAAAAACCATAGGAAAAAAGGTAAAGACAAAAATAGCTACCATGCAATGAGCCTGTAATGTGCTCGTATTTTCCCAGTGTGTTATTTCCAAATTTCTACGAAACAGGCCCCTTCTAGTACACGAGCAGATGAAAATAGAGGGTTTGTTTTGGTGTGTCTGAAGGGGGTTAGGTGACTGGGCCGTCTGGAGTTTTGGGCGTGGTGGAGCGAGGGTGAGAAGATTGAAGAGAGACAGAATGAGTGAACCTTGTACTCTACAGAGTGAGTAAACCGAAACCAGTCTGGTATAGTGTGGTGTATGAGCAGAGGGGTCGTAATAAGAGAAGAGTCTCATTGAAGTAGGAAGGGTGTCTGAAGCAGAGGGGTTCCTGGAATGGACAGAGGGGAGGGGGAGTGTTGTGGCGAATATCGATCCAGTGGTGGGGGGGAATTCGGTCGTTGACCTCGTACTGTCTGAGCGAGTGTTGACCTTGGAGCGAGCCGAGCCACGTGTGAAAGAGAGTGGCTGGAAGGCGGGTGCGTGAGAGAGAGCGAAGAACAACATTGTGCTCGCTCTCTCTCGGACGACGGCGGCTGAACGTTTCTACGCTACCCGCCAAAGGGGAGAAGACTCCATGGCTGCCGATAGATGGCGCTAGTGGTTGGAAGCAGACATTGCTCTTGTTGATTCAATTTGCTACAGAAGTACGAGAATTTGCTTATGATGGAATTAAAATTTATTTCCACAGATAAGGAAAGTGTACAATGCCGAGGAGCAATGAGATTCTGAAAATGTAAACAAGATACAAACAATTATAAATTCTTGAAATACAGTACAGTAAATGGAAATTTTATTTTGAGAACAGAACTTTTCAATTTCATATACATCACTAAATGGGTAATCGGGGGATTATTTTCTATCAAACACTATTTTTACTGATCTACTGTAGGCTATTACCACAGAGGAGGATTTAGCTCCTCTGTGCTAATACCAAAGACAATTTACTTATTATTACTCTCTATTATACTACTTTCTCCACTAATAGTAGTTAGTTTAAACTATTACTTATGTTTATGTGTATCATTCATGTGATTGTTGGAGATTGCTGGAGAAATGTAAGATTTATTTTCAAGAAATAGTATAATAGATAAGTATTTAGAATTTGTACATACCAGTAGTACATGGATTTGCAACTACAGTACTGTTTGTTCCATTATTTGGTTGTCACTTATAAGCTATGATTTAATGTTCTATGTTTCAAATCCCATAAAATACTCAATCAGAATTTGCAACTATATTTTGTTTTGGACTAATTACTTATTAGGTTAAGTTCTAGGTGTTCAATTTCAATTCATACTCAATACAATAATAATTGAATACTTTCAATAACAAAGTAATTATGAGTCTGGACCCTAAATTTAACTGGTATAATCTTATTGAACAAAAAAGTAATAAGCAATCAATTGATAAACTGTGGTGGATGTAGAGAAAAGAGTAGAATTACTACAAAATTAGTATAAAATTTTAGAATTTAGATCATGAATTGGAAGCGTTTATCTGTTGGTAATGAAAATAATATTCTAAATCAATTTTTTCTGTAATATTATTTTTTACAATCTGCCCTCATTGTAATGTTAATACTCAATAATAGATGACATTAGACCAGATAAAAAATGCACCGAAATGCACAATTACTAAAATACTATGGTCAAAATTAACAGCTTATGATATTGTCAATTTCTATTTGAAAGAAACAATACCCTTTAATGATGAAATAAAAATGTAACCAATACCCTTTTAAATTATTTGAAAACGATCAAAACGTTGATTGTTTGATTTTGCCGCAATGGCTCAGTTGTGTGTTGTGTATTGCATTGGCAGGTTGGCTTGGCATTGTTTGGGAGGTTATTGGCTTCTCGGTAATGACCGCCGCATCAGACGAGTCGAGTGAAGTAAAATTGGTCGTCCTTGAACCTGGAATGCGGTCTCGGTCCATGCAATCCGTGGCTAATAATAGCAGCTAGCCAACTCGCTGGCTGAGAACAGGACAGTGACCAGGGAGGTATCAGGATGAGGCGAGGAAGGAGGAGAAAGAGGGCTGGGAGAAGGAGGAAGAGGAAGGAGGGTAAAGAGAAGGAAGATGAAGAGAAAGTAGGATGAATGGGGAAATGGAGAAGAAGGATGACGAGAAGGAGAAGAAAATGAAAGAAGAGGAAAAATGAAGAAGGACGAGGAAGAGGAGGAAAATTAAGAAAAAGCACGAGGAAGAGGAGGAAAATGAAGCAGTATAAGAAAAAAGGAGTAGCTAGAAGGAGAAGGTGGAGGTGGGAGAAAAAGAAGAAAAAGTAGAATGAGAAGGAGGAGAGGAAGAATACAACGAGAATGTAGTGTGGAGAAAGTTAAGAAGATGAATAGGGAGGAGAAGGAGGAAGAAGAAGAAAGAGGACAAGGAGGAAAAGGAAAATGAAGAAGGAGAAGAAAACGGGAGGATGTAGAAGAAAAAGGTGAAAGAAGAGGAAGACGAAAAAATAACAATGAGAAGACGAAAAGGAAGAGAACAACGAAAATTAAGTATGGAGAAGGTTAAACAGAAGACGAATAGGGGGGAGAGAAGACGGGGCAAAGAAGAAATAAAGGAGGTAATGTGAGAAAAAGAACAAGAAGGAGGAGGAGGAGAATGAGGAAAATAAGAAGGAGTAGAAGAGTAAGAAACTAGTAGAGGAGGAGTAAAATAATAATCGAAGTATGACAAGGAGGAAAATTGAGAAGTGGAAGAGAAAATAGCGGAGGTAGAAGAAATAGGCGGCGGAGGAGGAGGAGGAAGAGGAAGATTATTGAGGGAAAATAATAATGAGAAGGAAGAAGATTATTGAAGGAAAAAAATAATGAGAAGGAGGAAAAGGTAGAAGATTAGGAAGAAGAAGATATATAAGGAGGAGGAAGTGAAGGAGGAAGACAAAAAAGGAAGAAGAAAGATAAGATGAAAAAAAAGGACGAGGAAAAGAAGAATATGAGGATGAAGTGGAAAGAAGATGATGATGGTGGAGAGGAAGAGGAAGAAGGTAAAGAAGTAGAAGAAGAAAAATAAGGAGGAGGAAAAAAGATAAAAAAGAAGAAGAAGAAGAAGAAAAGAATAAAAGAAGTAGCAGAAGGATGGAATAAGAAGAGGAAGAAAAATAAGAAGAGAAAGAAAAATAAGAAGAGACGGAGTAAAAGGAGAAGAAAAATAAGAATAAATAAGGAAAAGGAGGAAAATGTCCAGGGTTCCCCTAATAATGGATTACTTTCAACTTGATTACAGCAAGACTTCTAGGAGGAGACGAAATTACCGACAGCCATTACTGAGTGAAAACGTTGCAACTGAAACCTCATAAATCTAGCCAACCTTATCTCGGCGGAATTTTCTCTCATCTCCGGAAACTGAATGTCGGGTTTCAAACCTTATGCGTTCTCTATGTGGTCTCCACTCATAGTTCAGTATAGGAAACTTTATGTGGGTATATTCTATGATTGCAATTTAAGCGATTGACATTTAATGATGTACTGGAAATGCATCTTTAATTTTTTCAAACTTCCTTAGTATGTCATATACAATAGAATTACATCTTTTTTCCAACTTTCATTTTCATTTAGTTTTCCCCAGTAATGAAGATCGTTATTGAATGCCGATTCAAACTTTCGCAACCAAGTGACTTGAAGAGATGATGTGTGCTCTATTAAAATAATTAAAGACTGAAGAATCTTAATTTCCCTCCCTGACTCCATGTATCATATTAGAGGATTATTACTGTGATATTCAATCTAACAATTATTTATTGTGTACTGATTAATTTGAAGTTAAGTGTAAGAGAGACTTGCGAGGCTTAACCTCGCCTGTAATGAAAATCTATATCTATAAAAGCGAAATGGCACTGACTGACTGATTCATTCATTCATTCATTCATCACCAGAACTAAAAATCCACTGAACCGAATGCGTTCAAATTTGGCAGGCATGTTCAGTTGGACGTTTAGACGCGCTTAGAACGGATTTTAAAAACATTTCAAGGATACATCAAATATTTCAGTTTTTCTAGAGTTTTTCGACGTTTTCCTCATTTTTTCGAGAATCAATCGGTAGAAAATGTTGATATTTGGTGGGCAGGTTCAAATAAGGTCTAGAAATGTTGTGTTAAAATATTTTTGTAATCCGTTCAAGATTACGCCAGTAATCAGGTTTTCAAAATTGTAGATGTGTTGCGGGTTGCATATCTACCGCCTTGATACGACCAATCCTAACTGTGAATGGTTCAGCGAGATTATAGATGAACTAATTTGGAAGATATCGAATCAAGTTTCAAACTATGTCCGATATAGTTCCCAAGGTTGCGCTCAATATTAGCGTTTCACTATTTTTCGGAATTTTCAGAGTTTTTCTTGGATTTTTCGAGAATAAATTGGTAGAAAAAGTAGAAATTTGGTGAACAGGTCCAGATTAGGTCTAGAAATGCTGTGTTCAAGCCTGTGAAGCGAGCCTGTTAATCTCAGCTTACACTGACAGAGGTTATGCAGGCGGGCGAAGCGAGCCTTTTTGACTCACTGACACTGCTTATACTGTCGGGGGTCCAGAGAAGGCGAGCGAAGCGAGCCTGCCGGCTAGTACAATAAATAAACAAATAATAATTTATCATTTCCATGTCGCATAATATGATGTCTTGTTTTTTGTAACCATTTTTCAATTTCATTTGAAATAAATTTATTCAAGAGTATTCATTCATGTTGAAACATGTATAAAAAAATGGAACTATATTGGAATGGAACATGAGCGGAGTTGAAAACTATTTTGTTGTGGGGAGAAGAATATTTCCTTATTGCTAAAGAGAATTCAGGTTGTAAGTAAAGACAATAATAATGTCCCCAAATTCACACTAAAATCAGCTTATGGATTGAAGGTAACATTATTGTTAAGGTATAGTCTGTCCAAACAATTGGCAAGATGACAAAATGACTCAAGCTCGGTCAATATTGGTTCAAAAATTATCAATTTGATCTCAAATTGTAGGAAACTATTTGATCTACTATTAGAACCACATTTATAATTTTTGAACAAATATTGACCAAGCTGGAGTCATTTTCCCATCTTGCCAGAGGCTCTTCTTTGCTTGAACAGACTATACCAGTGAATTAATGTTCATAGACTAACTTGAATATCTTAGTATAGCTTGTATATCTTCACGGTAAAATTTGAAGAAATCTGTCCAAGATACCCTCTGGCAAGATGATAAAATTACTAGCTCGGGTCAATATTGGCTAACAAAATTATGATTTGGTCTTAATCGTAGAAAACATTCTGATCTACAATCCGTTGAGATTAAATTCATTTGTTTTACACCTAGTATTGAAAGCTGTTTCAACATTTTCTGCCAATTTGTTCTAAAAATCTAAGAAAAACTCAGAAAATTCCAAAAAATAGTAAAACGCTAATATATTAAGCGTAACCTTGGAAAGTATATCGGACATAGTTTGAAACTTGATTCAATATCTTCCAAATTAGTTCATCTATAATCTCGTTGAACCATTGAATTCACAGTTAGGATTGGTCGTATCAAGGCGGAAGATCTTGCAACTCATATACATTTCTACAATTTTGAAAACCTGATTCAGTGGCGTAATCTTCAACGAGATTGCAAAAATATTTCAACACAACTGTTCTAGACCTTATCTGAACCTGCCCACCAAATATCAACATTTTCATACCGATTGGTTCTCGAAAAAATGAGAAAACGCCGAAAAACTCTAGACAAAACTAAAATTTCTTGGCGTATCCTTGAAAAGTATTAAATTAAAAATATTAGCGTTCGCGTCTAAACGTCCAACTGAACATGCCTTTACATGAAATTTGAACGCATTCGGCTCAGTGGATTTTTAGTTCTGGTGATGAATGAATGAATGAATCAGTGCCATTCCGCTTTTATATATAGAGATATCTACGATTCCAGGAAGACCAGGGAAGGATGGTTGTATCATAGACTAACTATACAGCTTAGTATATCTACTGTTATGTACAAAATATTCGGAAACCGCTTATTGATTTTATCACCGTGTGGCGGGAAGAATGTAGGCAGGAATGGCTCGTAAAAAGGCAGAGCACTGCACTGCACCGCCCGCACCTCGCCCCGTCAATGAATGAATGGTGGGCCTACTGTTTTGATTGCCAGGTTGTTGACCCTTGTAACAACTCCACAGTGCAATAAGGTGTTTCTCACTCTGTTATCACGCCGATTCCAAACTGCCGTATTGGTTGAGTGCAATTGCGGTACACTATTCTTATCTACCACCTATTGTATTTCATTATAGATAAGCACTTTTTGATTTTTTAAAAACATGAAGTAATGCTTTATCATAAACTAATTATTCACATAAACCATATAAGATAAGTCTATGGTTACATGAATGATCTGCTTTATCACCTATTGCATTCTAATATTCATCTATTATTTATATTTATATAAGACATTTTGTATGGTTAGTTTGTGATTCGATTATGGAGTATGTTTCAGTTTTATGAGGATCTACTCTACTGCTGCTCTTATCAATATTCTATTGATAATTTTCTACATTTCCTAGTTAATACTTCATTTTCGTTCGCTTTTCTATATCTCACTAAAATAATTTTTTTTCTTCACATTACTTTACTTCAACACTATCAACAATTTTTATTCTTCTCCTTCTTCTTCTTCTCCTTCTTCTTCTTCTTATACTCTTATTCTCCATCCTTGTCCTTTTTTCAATTCCTCATTTATTCTTTATATTTCCTTTTCTCATTCTCCTTTGTTCCCTATTTTTCTT
Source organism: Sogatella furcifera (assembly GCA_017141385.1). Classification (NCBI taxonomy): domain Eukaryota; kingdom Metazoa; phylum Arthropoda; class Insecta; order Hemiptera; family Delphacidae; genus Sogatella; species Sogatella furcifera. Next base: position 7,867,778 of record CM029549.1, read on the forward strand.
CCAATTTTTCCTAATCTTCCTCCACCTCCTCCTCCTTCTTCTCATTCTTCTTCTTAACTCCTCATTTACTCTTCATATTTCCTTTTCTCTTTCTCCTTTGTTCCCTATTTTCCTTTCAATTTTCCCTAATGTTCCTCCCAATCTCCCTTCCCGTTTCCTTTAAATTGTTTTTCTTATTTTTCTTCTTCTCAATTCCATTTTTCTTCTCTCTACTGCTTCTTTTTCTCCTTCAACCATCACTTATAATGTTCTAACTTTTTATGGTTAACTCAATCACCACATATAATGTTCCAACATTTTACTCCCGTAATCTCACACACTTTTTCTTCTTCAGTAATATTATATTTTTTTATTTTCCAATTATGTTTACATTTTGTTTTGCATGGTATTACTTTTTTTAATTAGTTAATCTAAGTTGAAATTTTGTTAAGAAGGTAATATTTGGGTTTTCACCTCTTTGCCTCCACATATTTCATTTCTGAATAAATAAATGAATATTATCTCTAGTCGGTTATCTTCTTCTTCGTAATGTTATGCTTTTTTGTTGTTCAATATAAGAAGTATAGCACGTGACACGTGGATCTAAAAGACGTTGCAGACATGACATGGGTTGGTGGGTCTAATATTTGGGGGGAGAGAGGGGTTTGTGGTAGTTGTGGGGGGGGTGTTTTGGAAGAGGGAGCGCACCCTTCGGCGGCTAGTACCGACTCACGCACGCGCACGCACATGTTAGCAGGAGGGTCGTTGCGCTGATAATGGCCGATAAGGAAGAGGACGTGATAAGTGAACAAGGATGAAAAGAAGCAAGGAGAAGAATGAGGAGAAGGAGGGAAGAAGAGAAAAGAGAAAAAAGGGGATTAATGAATAAGGATGACAAGCAAGGAGAAGAGAGGAGGAGGTGGAAAGGAAAGAGAAGAAAATTGTGATAAGTTAACAAGAATAAGAATAAGAAGAGAGAGGGAAGGAGGGAGAAAAAATAAAATTTGAATAAGTTGACAAGGATTAGAAGTAAGGAGAAGAATTAAGATGAAGAGCAAAGAAGAGAAAAAAGTTAATTAGTGGACAAAAATGAGAAGCAAGGAGAAGAATAAGAAGGAATGAGAAAGAAGTGATAAAAAAAATTAAAATGGATAAGAATAAGAAGGAAGGAGAAGAATGAGGAGGAAGAGAAAAGAGAAGGAAAAGTGGGTACGTGAACAAGGATGGGAAGCAAGAAGGAGAATGAAGAGGAAGAGGAAAGAAAAGAAAAGATTAGAAGAAGTGGATAGGTGAACAAGGATGAGGAGAATAAGAAGGAAGAGGAGGAAGGGAAAGAAGACCAAAGTAAAGAAAGATTGGATAAGTTAACAAGGATAAAAATGAAAGAAGAGAAAAGATGAGTTGAAAAAGTGAATTAGATGACAAGGATGAGAAGCAAGGAGAAGAATAAGGGAGGAGGGAGAAAAAAAATTTGAATAAGTTAACAAAATGAGAAGTAAGGAGGAGAATAAAGAGAAAGAGCAGCAAAGAAGTGAAAAAAGTAGAAAAAGTTAATTAGTGGACAAGGATGAGAAGCAAGGAATAGTAAAAATATTAGAAGACGGAGGAAAATTAGAAGTTGCAGAGAAAGAGGTAGAGGAGAGTAAGAAAGAGGTCCTCTTTATTGTAGAAAGTTGGGGAGACACTAAGGAGAAGAAAGAGGAGAGAATACAAAGAAGAAAAATGAATATAAAGAAGAAAAATACAAAAGAAGAAGACGAGTAAGGAAGGAAGGAATGAATTGAAAGGAGGAGTAGGAATAAGGAATATAGGAAGGAGGTATTAATTATAAGTATAATTATGAAGGAAAATAATATTATGCATGAAAAACAGAACAAAACTTTAAAAACAATTGGAGAAATATTGAATACATGTATGTGGTGGAATAAATTCAGGATGAGGAAGGATCAAAATAATAAGGATGTGTTTCTTTCAGAAAAATAACACGAAATCAAAACAAATGTACGGTATATTAGAATCTCTCGAGGTAGGAGTAAGGAAACAGAGAATTTAGAGAGAAATATCCGGAAAAGAGAGATATTGAGTCATGGTAGTGATGGTGTAGCAGAAAGAGACCAAGAATTGTACAAACTGGATGGGTGGGAAAATTTAAAAAGAATAAAAAGTTGATGAACATTACGGAAGACCTATGAAAAATTAATTATTGTCAAGGGAAATTATTGGGAAAAAACAGTGATCGGAAGAAAATTAAAAGAAGTAAAGGGCTGCAAATGGAGTTGGAGCGAGAACAATTGGAAGAAAAGATAATTCTACGAGAAGAAAATGTGGAAAAGAACAATTTGTATTGGAAAGGAAGACGAAGAGAAGAGGAGAGGAAAAGGCGAGGCGAGAGACTGGGAGAAAAAGAAAAGATAAATAAGGTGACGCAGAGGGAAACGGAGGGTGCGGGAAAGCCTTGAGTATAGTCTGTCCAAGCAAAGAAGACTTTCTGACAAGATGGGAAAATGATCGCAGCTCGGTCAACATTGATTCAAAAAATTATATCTTTGTTCTCAAATTGTAGATCAAAATGTTTTCTACAATTTGCGATCAAATTTATAATTTTTGAACCAATATTTACCGAGCTGGAGTCATTTTCCCATCTTGCCAGAATGTCTCCTCTGTTTGGACAGAGTATAACTTGCTTCTTCCGGAGGGGAGTGCGCTAAGTGAATTTCTTTCTTCAATCCTCAACTTATTAGAATTTATTGTTTTAAGGACACCGAACATATTTGGCCACATCCGCCATTCCCACTAAACTTTGCTTTTAACGATTCAACTCGCCAATAAAATAACGTGCACGTTTGTATCCAGCACAGAAGTAAAAAACAACCTTGGTTGTATACGATTTTTGTTCAAACTTTTTAATTTGAATCCTTTTTGTAAATCCTGTACAAAAACCATTGGAGCCCCAATAACAACTTTAATCGGAATATTTATTATTTATTAGATATTTTTTCATCAGGATAAAAAATTATCAAAGATTTTAAATTTAAATTAATAGCATTAGCAATTTTTATCATTTATCAAAATATACATTCATTTTACAAGAGATTTGTTTCCATAATAACGTAAATTAGAAAGTTGTGCTGACGAAGATTGCAACAAATAGGTCTTTGGAAAGTAATTCGCTTATTCCTCACATCTTACTCTATTATTATGATTACAATGTATTGTAGCCTATTTATGATTCATCTGATCTTCTTTGTTGATATATTCTGAATTTTGGCAATCCATTCTTTGATTTTGATACAGAATTACAAACCCGTGTTCAACCATGCTTAAATACAAAAACTTCACAAATTATTGACCACATTATGATAACAATAGTCATGAAATCCAAAGTTGAATAATATTCATTCATTCATTCATTCTTATGCCGTATTCAGTGGGGAGTTCCAAAAGGAAGTTCCACCGGCACCATAACCTTGATTTCCGTCAATGGGAAATCATGGTATTTCTTGATAGGATACACTGAGATTTGAATTTTCAAAAGTTCTTCCAAATCAAAAGAGTCCAAAACAGGAGGAATATCACTTAAATCACCATTCACTACCAAAAAATAATCGAATTTCAAAAAAATTTAGAGCACGACAAATTTTAGCTTGTTAAAATTTTACCATGACATATTGAATAATATTGTTACTATTAAATATCTTCAATATAATACCACCCACCACAATCAATAATATTCTCTGCAAGTAGAGATATTTTATTCCAGTAATCTCTTCAATTAATTGTAGTACAGTTGACACTCAATATTACCATAGAGAAATTATTGTAAAGATATTTATATAATTTCTCATTGATATTACTGGTACTGATATATGGACCATTGGTAGCGAATTTAGCTATTAAAGTGAACCAGCTGATTGAATATTCGTTGAATCTTTTAATGTAAACACTTTCAATATACAGAAGACACTTCCCGCATGACAAACCACACTCAACGTTGAAGAGATTACCGGATTTCAGGAATTAGAAAGCAGTTCTAGCTCTATACCAGCCTACTGGATACCAGATTAATTCTAATCCTCTATTCCAAAGTGTTTGACCCCCATATTCTCAGATTAACAAGATATATTGAGGATCATCTATCCTCTGATCTGATGATCACTTACTGTTACCAGACCACCATGCCTTTTCAATAAACATGAAATCATAGACCAACATATACTAGGTCTACGATGAAACACTCAAACAGTCAAAATTGTGTGATTTTATTTCTAACGGCGTTTTATTAACTGTGAATCGTTTGTAAGGCGTGATTGATACAGATATAATGATGCGGGTACTACATGTTTAGTGGTGAATAAAACGTGTGGGAGATAGTGAGTGAGAGTGACGCGTGGGAAAATGGTGCGTCGCCTGTTTGACGTTATTACACAACAAAAGCTACAGATTTTATAGGAGCATATCAGAGAATGAATGGCGGATATCAGGTCGGATGCTGTGGGTCGGTGTAATGGAATAGGACTGGGAAAAGTGCTTCAATTTTGGTAAGGCCTACTCAACAGTGCCCACTCAATTTCTTCTTGTCGGCAAGGGACGTGGGTCTCGCTATCTGTCAAAACCATCTTGAACTCTGCCATTTAATGACTTCCTAAATGAAATGCCTTTGGACCGTCATTCTCTCTCCCTCTCTATTTCTCTCTCTCTCTATTTCTCTATCTCTTACCTTTTTTCTCTCTCTCTCTCCCTCTCTCGTTTCACGAGTGAAAATCTGACAATGGCCTACCCGGAAAATGGGAAAAATACAAACCATTATTATCAAATTGCCTGCATTGCCCTTTTATCCCTATTCAGGGTTCTTTATACTGGTGGGTGGCTTTTTGGTCCTGCTGTCTCTTACAGACCACATCGAGCGAGGTTCATTCAAGTTGGCTTTGTAGGCCTAATCAATTCTTACCATCTCTATTTTTATACTGCTGTCCTCATGTCTATGATGCGTGCCTTTTGTATTGAATATAATTGGAAGCTATAATTTGAAAAGTTCATTGGTACACGTTTAGTTTAACTGACAAAAATGTCGAAATATTCATTTTAATGTACAGGAATAGCTAATAATAATAAATTGTAGCTGTAGGCAGATGAAAACTAATTTATCGATAGTATAATCTTCTTATAAACTTGATTTTTGTGTAAAAATCACTATTCTTCTACTTTGTTTGCTGGTCCGCTGCTCAACAGCCCACGTAGGGCCTAGGCCTACCAGCTGGTTGCCAGTTTCATATTCTTCTACTAACCAACCTATATTGGTGCTCTTTAGTTTTTTACATGCTACAATTCACATTATAGACAAGGGAAATCATCTATTGATAAAATTGGTTTGAGAATCATAGACCAATATGTATCAACTGTTTATCAGTTGCATAATGAACACTATAACACATAAAAACACTATTCAAGTGAATAGGCCTACTTGTTGATAAAACAAATCCGGTTTTCTGGGGAAGGATTCCTCACTTGGTATTATAGCTGGTGCCGAAAACTAAGGCGGTTGGCGAATGACCATTATAAATTCTCAGCTCTATCAGGACAGTCGGTGAGCTGTCTGCGAGAGTACTTTGAAACAAGAGTGAACCCAGCTACACTGATTCGCTCTCGAAGACAGCCTGAAAGAACTGAGAATTGATCACAGTGATTTGCTAGACGCCTTAATTTTGGCACCAACAGTTCGGTACTAACATTGGTTCAACCAAAAAATAAAGTTACATTTTTTTATTAATCTACACTCTACAGTCTGTTATCGCATGGTTGCGACCCTCATCCCAAAGGGCTTTCAATAGCCTAGTAGTTTATCAGTGTGTAATATGTGCTAAACAACTGGAATATCGCCGCTCTTACACAATGTCAACCCCCCAAAGTCGAGTTGCATGAATAGATGCGTTATCTGGGCACTGCGTCATCCAGGGCGGACGCCCTTTTTTATGGATACCAGACGCGAAAGATAATAAGAGTTTAGAGAGAGAGAAAGTAAGTGAGTGAAGTTCAGGTTTGTATTATAGTGGTTTATAGTGAGAGAGATTTTAGAGAGAGAGAGAGAGAGAGAGAAAGGAAGAGAGTTCGAGAGTAGGAGAGTAAGATAGTAAGAGGGTGAGAGAGTAAGATAGTAAGAAGGTAAGAGAGTAAGGGAGTAAGAGAGTAAGGGAGTAAGGGAGTAAGAGAGTAAGGGAGTAAGAGAGTAAGGGAGTAAGAGAGAGCGGATAAAGTATAAGTGAGAAACAGAGAGAGAGAAATGCGAAAGAGAATAAATGAGAGTATGAGTTTTAGGATGCTATAGTATAGTGAAGTGAAAAAGGTATTTTGAGGGGAAGAGAGATAGAGAATGAGATGCTAGACATGAGAGAGAAAAAGAGGTAGTATAGGGCTACTGTGTATAGTTCAGTTGTACATGGTGCGATCGAGAATTTGTAGAGAATTTCAAGAGAGAGAGAGAGAGTGAGAATTGTGTGAGAAAGAGAGAGATGCCAAACGTGGAGAAATAAATGAGAGAGTATGAGGTATAGTTTAGTGGTACATGATAAGAGAGGGAATTTGAAGAGAAATAAGAAATTGAAGAGAAAGAGAGAGTGAGAATTAAAAGAGAGAAAAAAATTACAGATTTGGGAGTGAAATTCCCGACGTGAGGGAGTGTAAGTGTGAGGTATAATGCTGTAGCATAGTGGAACATAGTGAGAGAGATTTTAGACAGAGAAATAAATACGTGAAAGAGAATTAAAGAGAGTGTGAGGGAATATAGAGAGTGTTGGGAGTGTTATAGAATAGAAAAGAGTGTGTGGATAAGAGTGGTAGAATATGAGAGTGTTACAGACATGAAAGATAATCAAAGAGAGTGAAAAAAGGTATGAGGAATAGTATAGAAAGTGTGAGGGTTAGAGGGTGTTAGGATGTGATAGTATAGTGAAGTAAAAAGGCATTTTGAAAGAGAAATTCTGAGGGGGGAAGAGAGGGTAGGACGGTTGAAACAGTATCATAACGACCTGCAAAATGTGCCGAGAAGTGCTTTGAAATTGCAACTACCAGTTGTCGTATATTTCCCGACACCACAAAAAGAAAAGCGAGAGTATTGGCTGTACTGGGCACCCTACAGGAATGGCCTGCGACCGATTTTACAGGCATTAATCGTCGGGGCATTTCCCCGCTGGAGACAACCTAAACAAACCCCTCTGGCCCCTGTCGCACACAAATTCACCTCCCCCTTTTGCAGTTTGTTAATTCGTAGCCTCTGACCCCCAAACCAACTCTCACCCCTAGTGGTAGACGAAGAAACGAAAAGTTCTACCATAGTCTATCCAAGCAAAGAAGGCATTCTGGCGAGATGGGAAAACGGCTCCAGCTCTCGGTCAATATTGGTTTAAAAATTAACAATTTATTGTAGCAATTATTAGAAAATTAATAATCTTATTGTAGGAAATGTTTCGATCTACAATTTGAGATGGAATTTTTTAATTGTTGAACCAATATTGACCAGTTTGGAGTCATTTTCCCCATCTTGCCCTAGTGTCTTCTTTGCTTGGACAGACTAGACGAAGAGAGTAGAAGTTCTAGTACGATTCATAGTGATAGACAAGGAAAAGAGAAATAATACTCCCATTTAATTTATGGCGATAGAAGCAGATAAAAGATGTTCTACTTTCATTGAGTTTATCGTGATAGACGGAGAAAAAGAATGTTCTACTCCCATTGAGTTTATAGTGATAGACGGAGAGAACAGATGCTTCACTTGTATTGGTTATTCTCTGGTGGTAGACTGCCCTCTCTTTTCTCCTCTCCTTCATGGTTTTTGGTCCTCCCTGACCGTCTGATAGCAATAAAGATTACAGACGGACATCTGTCGTCGCCTGCCCAACAGCTGAACTGATAAAACCTTCAGCTGCTTCCCGATAATTAAGCAATAACTCACCGAAATCAAACAAGAATGAGCTGCTAAATGACGTGTCTGTGTGTGTCTAGGGGGGCATCTGTGCTATTTGGTGTAACAGTAGTATCAATGTAACAGGGGTTTTTTGGCAGTAACAGGGTATTAGCGTGCAGTTGATCTTTTGCTGGAAACTTGATGAGGTTTTCATATTATTAGATCTTTATTGTTTCTGACTACAGAAAATTGATGAAAACCGGGATGCATAGTCTGTCCAAGCAAAGAAGATCCACTGGCAAGATGAGAAAATGACTCCAGCTCGGTCAATATTGGTTAAAAAATTATAGCTTTGGTCTCAATCGTAGAAAACATTCTGATCTACAATTTGAGACAAAATCAATATTTTTTGAACCAATATTGATTGAGCTGAAGTCATTCTCTCATCTTGCCAGAGGGTCTTCTTCGCTTGGACGGACTATACTTTCAGGCTTTTTCTAATCTACTTCCATTCTCGATTCTTCTCTATGAATCATGTTCCAGTGTTTATTTTCCTTGCTGCATGATACGAATAGCTTGATGATTCAATAGATTTCCTTTGGGAAATTTTTCGTTGAATTTTGCTAATACTATAATACCCTTGACATAGTGGATTAGAGGGTCAATTCAAATTCGAACTTGTCAGAGCAACAGAAGAGTCTAATTATTAAAAAAAAAAAACAATGGCCAATCCAATGTATAACGAAACTTCTTCCACAGTCTATATTCTCTGGTAATTACCACTGGCGGCTCTTGCCTTGGGAAGTGGTGAAGTGTTGTACATTATAAGATACGGGCACTTCACTTGACGATCCGCCGGTGGTAATCATATATGGTGAGTAGGAATACCTGGATAGATTGTAAATTTAATCAATTTGATCAACAACGAGATGTTTAGTTTCCATCAACAAACCAAAAGCAATTTCAAATAAAATACAATTTTTGTGATGTCTCTCACAATTTTTCGGAAAGATAAACCTTCCAGGATATTTGTATCATTCATAATTTCCTCAATGCCCGAATATTTTCCCAGATTTCAAAATATATCCAACTAGCCGGCAGGCTCGCTTCGCTCGCCTTCTCCGCCTTTCCAGGGGCTCCGCCCCCTGGACCCCAACAGTATCGGCAGTGTAAGTGAGTCATACAGGCTCGCTTCGCTCGCCTGCAAACTCTCGTTCAGAAGGAATTCGGAATTTATTGAACACAGCATTTTTAGACCCAATTTGTACCTGTTTACCAAATTTCAACATTTTCTGCCAATTCGTTCTCAAAAAATCAAAGAAAAAATAGTAAAACGGACGTAGTTTTAAACTTGATTAAATATTTTCTGAATCAGTTTATTTATAATCTTGCTGAACCATTGAATTTACAGTAAGGGTTGGCCTTATCAAGGCGGAAGATATGCAACCCGCAATACATTTACAATTTTGAAAAAGTAATTACTGGCGTACTCTTGAACGGACTTCGAAAATATTTCAACACAACATTTACAGACCTTATCTGAACCTGCCCACCAAATATCAACATTTTCTACCGATTGGTTCTCGAAGAAAATAAGAAAACGCTGGAAAACTATAGAAAAACTTAAATATTTGGCGAATCCTTATGAAGTTTCAAAAATCCTTTCTTAGGGCGCGTCTAAACGTCCAGCTGAACATGCCTGCCAAATTTGAACGCATTCGGATCAGTGGATTTTTAGTTCTGGTGATGAATGAATGAATCAGTGCCATTTCGCTTTTATTTATAGAGATTTCTAATATTTATTTATTTTTCCCAAGTATGCTGTACTTGGATTATTATTTGGGGCACAAATAATAAATAAATAAATGTTCTCAACAATAAAGATTTTATTTTTTGGTTTTGATAAGAAAATAATAATAATGGATAAGATCCGTTTGGGGGAAATTTTTGGCTGAAAAGAGGGAAAATTAGTAGCCTTGGGGGTCTGTCTACTCAGCCTATTATTGTGATCCACCCTAGAGAATCGTGGACTGGGGGAAACATGATCAGGCGACTTCCCTTCCGGCAAATCAATCAATCCTGCTACGACGAAATTATTTTCCTTTATCAAATAGTGTTGTGGTGGGGGGATGGGGTGATTGAAGCGATGCTCTGGTCAGGCAGTGACTCATGCCCGGTTTTTCCAAGCACACTCAAATTTGAGGGACCCTCAAGTTTGTTACACTTTACTACATTTCCTATACTTATCATAGAGAATGTCAGCTGTTCATCAAAATTTGAGGGTCCCTCAACTTTAAGTGTGCTTGGAAAAACCGGGCATCAGCCTCACATTAATAGCTCAAAGTGCGTTGATATTTTCGGAAACAGTGAATGAATCACTGGACAATATTGTTTTGATTGCCATGATCATTTCAGGATAATATGAGTTGATCATCACTAAAATGTTATAGAAAAATTGGATGAATAAATCCTATATTTGGTAGACTACTTATGATTTTACAGGCTATACTTTTGTATTATTTTCCACTACCATTATCTCATCAACTGGCAGCGCGTGCCCACGAAACACGTGAAGTGCTGTACAGTAAACGATTCGGGCTGTTTTGTGGGCACGAGCCACCAGTGATTCTTATCATCATCTTGTATAGTCTGGCCAAGCAAAGAAGACCCTCTGGGAAAATGACTATAGCTTGGTCAATATTTGTTCAAGAATTATAAATGTGGCCTCAATTGTAGAACAAATTGTTTCCTACAACTTGAGATCAAGTTGATTATTTTTGAACCAATACTGACCAAGCTCAAGCTTAAGTAATTTTACCATCTTGCCAGAGGGTCTTCTTTGCTTGGCCAGATTATATATCATAATATTATATTGAAGTATATTATCATAGTAATACTCTATTGCATTACAGTAAAATATTACCCTATTTATCATAATATTATACAATCATGGAATTTCAGAGTTGATAGGCACTGTTAAACCAAATAATTTTTCAATTGTTGAACTCAGGGCAATAGTGAGTGACACAAGAAAAAAACTCGGTCCATTTAGGCCAACAGATTCTTGATAAGTAAACCCATAGCTATGAATAATATTGATGAGCAAATGAATTTGAATAATATTAATGATGATGTATGAGAAATAAAAAATTTTTTTTTAAACTGTTGTGTGTCCATGGCTCAATAATTTCCTTTCAAGACGATACTTGTTCATATCAAATAAAACAATCGAAAACAAAATAATGTATCTTCCAATAATATTGGTGGATTCATGAACGATCGACAGTTTTGATTGTGGGTTGATTAGTTTGTGCTATCCACCCCTTCCTCCTCTCCTAGAGTAGGCAAGATAACCTCTCTCCCTCACCCCTCCTTTATCCTCCCCGTTTATCTTCTAATCCGGCACTTCGAGGAGCGTGCCCGAGAAGTCAAGACGTTTCCCGTTTCTCCTGTTCCGTGGCGTTCAAGTTGGACGCAATATATTACTTCGTTCCGTTCCGTGATACATATGTTGTTAAACATACACATGCAGACAGGATATCAGCAGTAAATTCTACATATTCTACAGTCACATACAGTCCACTATTCTTGTCAGTCCAAGGTTAGTACAAATTATTTCACTCACTTTCAGGGCTCTCGACGTTCGTTGAGTTTTTAATCTTAACTGTACCCCAATCCACCGGTTTGGGGACAGGACGGGATTACCACATGGTCCTCCGGGCCGGATATGAACCAGCGACCTATGGATACTATTCAAACGGGGTGCATGAGAAGTTGAGGTGAAGGTTCAGTTTTCCTTCGGTTTCTCATTTTTTATTTGATCAATTATCATGTGCAATAATAAATGCTCGTGATAAATTGAATCAAATGAAAAATGAGAAACCGAAGGAGAAAACTGAACCTTCACCCTCAACTTCTCATGCACCCCGCTTGAATATGATATTACCTCCAACTGAAATAAAATCTTTTGATGGTTCTGATATTTCAGACTGGCCTAGATTCAAGAATATTTTTTCATCATTGATTGTGGATGATAAATATTATTCTCCGTTCATAAATCTCATATTTTGCATAATTTGTTGAAAGGCGAAGCAGCCAGAGTAGTGAAATCTTTTCAAATAATTAGTGATTTTGAGTTGGCATGGAAAACTCTATGCAAGCGTTACGAGAGTGATAGGGTGTTAGCTAACCACTACGTGAATGAGATTTTGAAAAGTAGTTCAGTCCCATTTAAACCCTCACTACAATCGCTTCAAGATTTTCTCGTTAAAGTAGGTGATAGTATTACAACTCTGAAGTCGTTGAAAGTTCCCGATTTGGCTGATTATATTTTGTACTCATTAGCTATTCGTCAGTTAGACAAAATATCACGTGAATCGTTTGAGCTCGAGGTAGCTGATAAGAGCTTTCCTTCTTGTCAACAGTTGATTGATTTCGTGAATAAGAGAGTTAGATCTTATCAATTATCTGCATCTGATGTGCCGTCTATCAATGAACAAAAATCCATCAAAACCGAAAAATAAGTCGTCTCAGAAAAAGGTTGTCTTATCTACTCAGGCTGATAACAGCGTTCGAAATAAAAGTAACTTGGTTACTAGTGAATTGAATAATAGTGCTGAAATAAAATGCTCGTTTTGCAACTCAATGAATCATTCGTTGTTCAAATGTCCTGCGTTCTTGAAAAGAGATCCAAAAGCTAGGAATGAATTTATTAAATCATTGAGAGTCTGTTTCAATTGTTTCTCTAAATTTCACGCTGTTAATCAATGCAAGTCTAAATCGATGTGCTATTGTGGTCGTATGCATAATAAATTGCTTCATTATCCTCGTAGTAGTGATAATAGCCGTTCGAATTCTCCGTTAAGTAATCAGAAGTCTACTGATAACAACTCTAAAGTTGCTTTGAAATCGAAATCCGTTGATTCGATTACTCAAACTGATAGTGCTATGAATGTTGTTGAGAATTCAAATTCTTCTAAGCATTGTGGTATCACTGATAATGTTATTGATAAATCATCCATTGTTAGTTTCATTCCTAAAACGAGTGTTGTTTTGGGTACTGCTCAAGCACTTATAAAAAATTCATCTGGGTCGTTTATTGGTGTTCGTTTAATGATTGATTCTGGTAGTACTGCTAATTTCATAACAAAAGATCTTGTTATGAAACTTGGTTTATCGGTCCATGATTGTCATCAAAATTTCTCCGGTTTGAATTCCTCGAGTGTAGGGAATTCTTCTGGTGTTGTGAAATGTTTGTTGAAACCTAAGGGTTCAAGTCACCCCTGTTTAGAAGCTGAGGCTTACGTGATTGATAAAATAGTTGGTTCATTGCCTCCTATTTATCTCAGTTCAAAAGTTCAAAATGAGTTGAAAAAATTCAACCTTGCTGATCCTGTGTTCTATGAACAACGTTCCGTTGATCTCCTATTGGGATGCCAATTATTCAACAAAATATTACGTCATCATAGTAAAGTCTCTTCTAGTGAAGACTGTTCGTTTTGCGTAATTCCTACCGTGTTTGGTGACATTATTTTGGGTGAATTTCCCAATCATTCCGTTCTTCTCAATCAGTCATTGACTGCATTAATGACGTGGCCCACCTCTGAGAACTCGTTGAATAATTTGGTTCATAAGTTTTGGGAAAGTGAGGAAATTCCCAATCATAAATTTCCTAGTCCTGATGATGAGTTTTGTGAAAAACATTTTGTTGAAACTCACACGCGTGATGCTGAAGGTAGATATGTTGTTCGTCTTCCTTTCAAAGTTGATAATAATCAACTCAAGTTTCATGAATCTCATGATGTTGCGTTGAATCGTTTTCTGTCGTTGGAGCGTCGTATGCAGCGTGATGCTCGTTTGAAATCTGATTGTGTATCTTTCATGGAGGAGTATCTTCTTTTAGATCACATGGAAGTTGCTAAAAACCGGGTAAATATTTCATCCCTTATTTTTGCGTATTCAATCCGTCATCACCTACAACAAAGGTTCGTGTTGTATTTGATGGGTCTGCTAAAAGAGTCACATTTCGTTGAATCAAGTTCTTCATTCTGGTCCAAAGTTATTGAATGACATATGTGATGTGTTAACTAGATTCAGACTTCACTCATTCGTATTCACGTGTGATGTTACGAAAATGTATCGTGCTATTCTCGTTGATGAAGAAGATCGTTCCTTCCTTCACATATTGTTTCGTAAAAATCCTTCTGATGATATTGTCGTTTATGAGCTTAAAACAATCACATATGGTTTGAAACCGTCTGGTTTTCTTGCTCAACGTGCTCTTATTCAATTGGCGAAAGATGAAGGAGATAAATTTCCGTTGGCAGCAGCAGCTGTTCGTGATGATATTTATCATGACGATTTTCTCACCGGTGCTAATTCGTTGGAAGAGATATGTGAAATAAAATCACAACTTTGTGATCTTCTAAATTGTGCTCATATCAAGTTGAATAAATGGAGCAGTAATTCTCCTGAGTTCTTGGATCTGATTCGTTCTGAAAACACTCAAGTACCACTTCATATCAGTGATGAGCCTAATTCAAATGTGAAAGTTCTTGGCATAATGTGGAACCCAACTACTGATTGTTTTCATATTAAAGTCTCCGTTCCAGAGTTTCAGAAGAAAAACTCCAAGCGCACTGTTCTGTCCGTTATCGCGGTCTGTATGACCCTCTCGGCTTCATAGCTCCAGTAATATTCAAAATGAAATGTTTTCTACAAGAGCTGTGGAAGTTAGACATTGATTGGGATACGTCGATTCCTGTTGATTACAATGAATGCTGGAATGAGCTGATGAGAGAGCTTCTCCTGCTCTAAGTTCAATTTCAATTCCTCGATGCGTTTATGGCGATGCTTTATCTTGTCAAATACTTGGTTTTTCCGATGCATCTCAGAAAGGAATCTGTGCGTGTATCTTCTTGAGAGTTGTGTCGTCAGAATCTACCGTGAAATGCTTCCTGTTGAAAGCGAAAACTAAAGTTGCGTCGTTGAAAACTCTATCTATTCCTCGATTAGAGCTTCAAGCCGCGTTATTGCTTTCGAGATTGTATGTTTCAGTCATCCCTTCACTGGAAAAAATCAATCTTCAATCTACGTTTCTGTTCAGTGACTCAACTATTGTTCTACCTTGGTTGCATTTACCTCCTTACAAGTTGCAAACGTTTGTTGCAAACCGTGTTGTGAGAATATTAGAGTTGACTAATATTTCAGATTGGAATCACATTGGTACTGGTTTCAATATTGCCGACGTTGGTTCAAGAGGTATTTCTCCTCAAAACTTGTGCAATTTACAAGATTGGTTCAATGCTCCAACGTGGTGTTCTAATCCGTTGTCATGTTGGCCGTTGTCATCTATGACTTACCCTGCTACTGAAAATCTTCCTGATGTGAAACAAAATAAAGGTGTTGTTTTGAATATCACTGAAGAGTCTGCTGTTATTCAGATAACACGTTTCTCCTCATACATGAAGTTGTTGCGTTCCTGTGCTTATGCTTCACGCCTGTGAATAACTGTAAAGCATCAATTGGTGGTGTCTCTCGTAAATCAGGTGCACTTAGTGTCCAAGAGTTGAAATGTGCTCAAATGTGTTGTGTTAAAATTGTTCAAAAGTGTCATTTCAATCGTGAGCTCAACCTATTGAGAGAGAGCAAACCTTGTGATAAGAGTTTCAAAAATTGTCTGTATTCTTGGATTGTGATGGTGTGATTCGTGTTGGTGGCAGATTGGTAAATAGTGCTCTAGGATATGAAGCCAAGCATCCTTGTTTGATTCATAAAGATAGTCATTTTACTAAACTTCTCATTGAGTATTATCATATTTCTCACCTTCATGCTGGACCAAGAATAGTGCGTGCTCTTATCCAGCGTTATTTTTGGATTATTGGAGCTCACAGTGTCATCAGAAATGTGATCTTCAATTGTACTCGTTGTCGTTTATTCAATGCAACTCCTGTTGCTCCCGTCATGGGTGATCTTCCCAGCTCTCGTGTTGTCCCTAGTGCTCCCTTTTTGAAGGCTGCGGTCGATCTAGCTGGTCCGTTCACTGTTAAAGAGAGTATTCGCCCAAAGCTCGTACATACAAGGCATACTTTGCACTATTTGTCTGTCTGGCAACAAAAGCTTGTCACATTGAGATGCTTACAAGTCTTTCATCTGAAGAGTTTATTAACACTCTCCATCGTTTTGTTTCTAGGCGTGGATTGCCTAAAGAAATATTTTGTGATCAAGGGACGAATTTCAAAGGTGCTGCACGACAATTGAAGGAAATTGTTGAATTTTCTCAGGTCGTTGGAAAATCAATCCAACGTTTGTGATGTGATGTCGTCTAAAGGCATCCAGTTTCGTTTCAATATTCCTCATGCTCCGTTCATGAATGGAATATGTGAGTCCAATATTAAAAATGTGAAATTTCATTTGTTTCGTGAAGTGGGAAATTCTGTCCTCACTATTGTCGAGTTTTCCACTCTGTTGGTGAAAATTGAGGCGATTCTCAATTCTAGACCGTTGTATGCGCTCTCTTCATCTCCTGATGACTACGAGGCGCTGACTCCCGGACATTTCCTTGTTCATCGCCCTCTGTTAGCGGTTCCTGAAATTGATGTGAGTGATGTCAACGAGCACAGACTGTCTCGTTGGGAAAAGGTTAATCGTTTTACTCAGCGATTGTGGAAGAGGTGGGAGAGTGAATATCTCCACACTCTTCAACAGAAAAATAAATGGTTTGAGAGTGATACAAACCTACAGGTAGGGCAGTTAGTATGGATTAAAGAGGACAATTCATCATCCTTATCATACCCGTTAGGTAGAGTCACCCAACTCATAAGTGATGCTAAGGGTGTTGTGCGCTCAGCTCACGTGAAAACTAACTCTGGTGAGTATGTTAGGCCAGTTAGGAAACTTGCCCCCATACTTCCCAATTAGTTTAACCAACACCTCAAGTTTTCCGTTTTCCTTTCCTATTCCTTTTTCCCTTCGTTTTCCTTTTCTACCGTTCAGTGCATGTTGTTTTGTTTTTTCTTTTATTTTAAAATTTTAGTTTTTCTTGAGTTTATGTTCTTGGAAATGGGGCATTCCAAGGCGGGCGGAGATGGTGGATTCATGAACGATCGACAGTTTTGATTGTGGGTTGATTAGTTTGTGCTATCCACCCCTTCCTCCTCTCCTAGAGTAGGCAAGATAACCTCTCCTCACCTCACCTCCTTTATCCTCCCCGTTTATCTTCTAATCCGGCACTTCGAGGAGCGTGCCCGAGAAGTCAAGACGTTTCGTTCCGTTTCTCCTGTTCCGTGGCGTTCAAGTTGGACGCAATATATTACTTCGTTCCGTTCCGTGATACATATGTTGTTAAACATACACATGCAGACAGGATATCAGCAGTAAATTCTACATATTCTACAGTCACATACAGTCCACTATTCTCGTCAGTCCAAGGTTAGTACAAATTATTTCACTCACTTTCAGGGCTCTCGACGTTCGTTGAGTTTTTAATCTTAACTGTACCCCAATCCACCGGTTTGGGGACAGGACGATACCAAATATTAACAAACCATTCAATCGATTGTACAATTTCATACACATGTCTCGAGTATCTAATTGGGAAAGAAATTGAAAATCTCACGTATTGGCAGTGTGTTGGTAAATGGCAGTCTCTCAAAACAAAATAGGTGATGGAGCTCTGTGATTGGTCGAGACCTCCCACTTTTAACACTGGGAGGAGTTGGCCAATGGGAGTCGAGCATTGTGCCTGCTTATTTTTCTTTTTCGCCGATAGATAGCGTTGGTAGTATCTCTTGTTACTATCAAGTCACTGCACTTTTGTATTTCAGAAGGCAATTTATCTCTGGGTTTCTCCTCAATAATTATTTTGCTTCTCCCTTTTCACGGTGTTATTTGTAAAGTCTACGCGAAAAATTAATATGATTAAATCTGCTTACTTCCCTCATCAAATAGCCAGTTGCAGGAGAATATCAAATTGAATTTAGAACACTACTTTATACTGTATATAATTTGAAATGCCAGTACAGTAGTTGTAAATATACAACTACTACATTAAATAAAAATCATTCTTCCATTATAAGTTTCAAAACATGTTTTAATTTTATTATTACACGAAAAGTCTCAAAATGTATTATAATGATAATCGATGGTTTTATAACCGGATACAATTTTATGTTCTACTTTTCTCTCGGTTGAAATTTCACAGTCTATTTACTTTTTATCAACAATACTTCGCCGGTTCAATGTGACAGTAATAAAAACAATAATTGTAATCGCACATGTTACTTGAGTATGTTTACCAATATCTTGATACAATGCATCATTGATTACAACTTGTATGTTGGCCTAGTCAATTCATATGTAGAACAATAGCAGTTGTTTTCAAGTTCATTTAATATGTCCTTGGTACGATCAAATAACAATTTAAAAGCTCTTTATTGTACCAATAAAAAATCTAAATAGTTGTCATAAGCCAATAAAAATACTATTCCATAACTTACTCAGATATTATACATGTGTGATACTACATAAGTAGTTTTCAAGAGATAAAATTCGGATACTTCTATTGGATTGAATGTTCAAAGTTGTGATCGAATGGAAAGATTTGTGACTCCATTTGAAGTGAGTAATGATCCATTCAGATATCAGGGCCAAGGACGTCTATGTTTAAAAATTTGTCAGGGAAGCAGTGAAGTATACAATACTGTTTCAACTGTGTAAATATTTGATTACTGTACGCACAAATTTCATGGGCAAACAAGACAGCTATATTGAACTGAAACAAATATAAAACTGCCTATGATATTCTAATTCAAAATTTTAATATAATTTATTTAAAAAAGATCCATTCGATTCATGAAATTGAATCAACTAGACATTGAAAATTACACATCCTCAACGGAAACCAGGGGCGTAAATTGGTTACGCCCCTGGTGGTTTAAACCTAGTGGTTTACTGATCACTGACAATTCTGTTATGTATGTAAGACATAATCTACTTCAATACCAAACTGAATCAAATTCTGGGGGCTCTAATGGGCCTGGGGGTGTACCTCCTCAGCCAAGCGGGCGTGGGGGCCTCCCCCCGGCAAATTTTGTGAAAGTATACTTCAAAACTGTGTTTTAGAACGCCTTTTCTATAGCCAATCAAATGCTGAAATCCCTATTTTTGAGCATAAAACTCACTATTTTTTATGATAAACCAGCTGTTCGCAGCTCAAAAATCTAAGTCGATTAGCTTTAACAACTCCAATTCTCTTAATCTTTAACATACAATGATTCATGCATATACCGCTCTTCTTACTTTGAAACTCTTCAGAGGGCAAATTACGATCTTCCGACTATTTTTGACACTTGGAAAAAAATTTCAATTGTTTTTGAACAACTTTCTCGCTTTCACCACCCACTTATCTTCTTAAACAAAAAAGTTTCTAGATCGTCGAAAATTTCATGTTTTCTGTTTGAGTAAATAAATAAATTTTATTTACTCAAGAATTTGTTACACAAACATGGAGTATTGTCAGAATATATTTTCAGTTTCAGACCTCAATAGATTTCAGATCAGTCTTTTAGTTTTAGAAACATAACATTTCTAGTTGAAAGCTCTAATCAATATCAAAAGTTGTCACAAAATAAAGTAAATGGCTCAGATAATATTGCAAACAGATAACATAGCCAGAATTTATATCACAGTAAACAAGAAACATACATTTAGAACATCTATATCACAGTTCAATGAAAAATCACAGCCTACATGTCAAACTCAGCTTCATTTAGAAACTCAACAACAGAATAGAATGGTTTCATCTCAAACCATTTTGAAGTCTACTCTTATATTCATTATAAGGAGCAAATCTTACATTGAGAGGCAACCTATTATATAATTTTATACCACCAACAAGCCAGACTCAACATTGACAAACATATTCGTAAATAGAAACTGAATTGTTGGTCGGATATAAAAAATTCAAAAACCTTTAGAAAGCATGAATTCTCCTTGTCATTTTGACATAAAAACATGATTTCCGCTACAACTAATGATTGTGAGAGAAGTGATATAGGTACGGCAGAAAATAATATTAAAAAAATCAAATTTCCTTTGAATCGTTTCACCCAGGAACCGTTTTGATACTACTGGCATGTTGAGGATGAAATTCTACATACAGATATGGGGTCTAATCAAGGATTTGAAGAAGTTTCAATTTCTCACAATCTGACAACGTAGCTATTTTTCGGGTGGAGAGGGAAATAGTCTACTTAGATTGGCCGACTACAATTTAAGGTATTCTACATGCCATAATCGATTATTGAGCAGTACTTTTAGCCGGTTTAAGTTGCAAAAGAGTGATTTTCAAGTTTATCTTAAACCTCAAACAGATTTTTCGCGATTTTTTTCCAGGGTGAGAGAAATTTCCATAGATTAGAACCTTCCTTTTTCATTATCTCCAAATGAGACCAAGTACAGGGGTCTATCTCAAATCCCTGAGTCAGAATTTTTTATTAAAAACTATACTAATTTTGTTGAGTGTGAATAATTGTCTACAATTTGATAGCTTTGTGTCAAGCGATTACGTACATACAAAACACTTTTTCTATAGGACTGAGAACTGGTCACTGGTCCTGGTTGACTGGAACTGGTTAGAAGTTCGTATCTGCAGTGGTTATTGATATATTTGCTAAAATATGAAAATAATCAGTATTTTTCAACTTTAAAGAGGTTTAACATGGTTACCTGATGCTTCAACTTACTTTTCTGTGGGTGAAATTTGTAGATGATTCAATTTTAAATAAAACGGGTTCAGTCAATAAACAGCCTAAATCTAAAATGTCCCACAAACTCAGAAATCAAGATTGAATGAAACAAAACTGAATGGCCAATTACATTTGAAGAATCAATATGTCTAACTTATTAAATCTTATCTTATAAATCATTTATAGTTTTAATTCAAAAAGTGTTATAGTTTTAATATGTTAAATAGTAAATTTTGGTTATAGTGGATATTCTATCCTGACCCATTGTATTTTGAGTATAGTTCTTTATTCTTCTCACGCATGAGAATCTTAAAATCATATTGTAGTCCAGTCAAATTGAGCAAAAAAAGTAAAAATCGGAGGACCCAGCTGAAAATTTGCAGATTTGATCAGAAAATGGCGCTGGACGAGAAAATTACTAAGGTCTTTTTTTGTAGACAATAAAATTTTGAGAAGAATAAGACTAATTACAACTTTTTATAATTAAATGTTTTCAAGATACAATTATTAAAAAAAATTGTAATTTTTTCATAGGATTAAGATGTTAAAGTTTTTCCTACTTATAAAGTTTGTAACTATAAATTGAGCACTTGTACATTATCGTATTCTAAATCTCTCTCGGCGAAATTCATTTTTCTTTCATTTGAGACCAATTACACACATTTATGTTCAATATGTTTTAAACTACAGCGATTTAAAAGAACCCTCACACCCCCAAAACCGTACTAAAAATATTGGGATAAGTTATTGGCTTATATTTCTGGAATTATGTTCCTGAGACCCTGAGCAATGTTATGAGACTAAATTCAATTACTAACCATCTGAAAGAAGAAGATTTCTTCTACATTTCATTATAATTTTCGCCCACAGGTTCCCGTTTGGGAGTCACTCTAATGTGAAAATGTTCTGTTTTCAACGAGGAGGTATTATTACACACAGTAGGCTACCATTACTATCTGAAAATTGGAATTTTATCAAATTTGACGTATAATATATGAATTTATACCGGGACTCTTGTCTTGGGGACTTTCCAGCTGGGTACTGCAACTTTTAATTTTGTTGCTTAGTTTGACTGGACTATTGGGGGGGCAAAGGGAATGTTTGGGGGGGCAACTGCCTCCCCGTGCCCCCCCAAATCACGCCTATGACGGAAACGGATTTAAATATAATTTATTACTCATCAAAGTTCAAGAGAACATCATCTAAGTTCAGTTTTTTCAAATGCTGTCTCTTTGTGTAAAACTTTCTCTTCTGTGAGTCTACCTTCTACTCGTAAAGATTGTAAAATACAGTACCGTATTCTTCCTGAATGAATTGCCAAAATATTTATCATAATTATACAGTACTTGAGTAAGTGATGGAATGAATGATAAAGAAAAATGAATATACTTGATTTTTAGTTGGTTTATGAACGATGTTCAAAGGAAATCCAAGAAATAGATTATACTTTGGAAAAGTTGTTTTGATGTTGTTCCTACTTTAAGTAGTTGGAAAATAAGTGAATAAGTTGAATTCAATATTTCTTGTAATTTCACTACAGACTTCAAACTTTGACAATAGTATGTCGACTAGAAGGATAATATTGATTGATCTCAACAACCTTTTATGGAATGCCCCACACCAATGGCCACACAGATTATACAGTATCTGTAGAGTTAAGGATTATATTTCATAAATCTATTAGAAGAATATTTTTCAAGGATTATATTGTTAGACAACAGACCAACCGCTTTCAATAATTAGAAAGTAGCCTACAGTAACATCTTTTAAGTTTACTGATTAGGTTATTGCTTCTAAATGCATTTGAAAAGTTGAAACAAACACACTTTAAAAATAAATATGGGATTTGTATATTTGTTTCACTTTTCTTCCATGTCACGGACACGGACAAATAATAAATCTGGCGCCAGGCGCCACTCAATAGTACCTCATTATTTTTCAAAGCTCATAGCTATCAGCGATATTATGGAAATGTTTGATGTTGTGTTGTGATTTCAAAACAAGCCGTAATTCTCAATAGAGTTACCTATAGAAAACTGGCGAGTGAATCAGTTGTCTAGAGCTCTACAATAACACCTTCTTGGTCACTATCTTCTTTTCCCCCCAACACACTCTCAATAGGTTATGTTTACTTTATCAGTGAACTAGTGCAATATGGTATTATAATTTGTAATAAATCAAATGAGAATCACTTTTTTAAAACTTTGACCGCTAAAAAATACTGCTCAATAATCGACTTCGGCATGTAGAATTCCTTAAATTAATGTTAAATTATTTCCCCTTCCCAACAATATCTTCAAAATTCAATTTTGACAAATGATTCTTGAGATATTGATAATTTAATGACTAAGTAGGCTTCCTTGAAAAATATTTCAAAATCTAATGTTTCCGGATGTATCTAAGTTAAACCTATTGTGGGACACTCTGTATATCATCAATATTTTATGCTAAAAAATAGGGATTTCGGCATTTTATTGACCACAAAAAAGGTCTCCTAAAACAGTTTTAAAGTATTCTTTCACAAAATTTACCGGGGGGAGGCCCCCCCGCTTTGGCTGAGAAGGTACACCCCAGGCCCATTAAAGCCAACAGTATTTGATTCAGTTTGGTATTGAAGTAGAATACAAAACAGTATCTCAGAATACGTAACTTACATAACAGAATTATCAGTGATCTTTAAACCACTACCCAGAGGCAAATCTTGCTTAGTAAACCTCTACCCAGAGGCAAATCTTGTCCCCCGCTTGCCCCCCAATGAAAATTTTGAATTTACGCCCCTGTCTAGTTCTGTATCAAATCGAGTGGATCAAATAATTAATCCGGATTAAATCTAATCCGCTGACTGAGCAATCAAACGTACATGTGTCTCCACTACATGTTTTTTCATTATTGAAAACTGTCAAAATCCTTTATAAATTTAGAAAACATTTGTTCGTACTTTGATACTTTGGTACTTTGATTCGTTCTGTGCAATCGAAGTGCAGGTTGACAATATTTAATCGAAGATCGAAGTAGAATCGTGTTTATCAATGGGTTTGTTATGGTGTTATTACACTTTGTCATGGTGTTACCTTTTGCGCAAATTTATTGTGAATTGACGTCAGGTGTAGGTGAATTGACGCTAACAATGGCTGCTCATTGAAGCCGAGCTCGTTGTAGTGATTGTTTAACGGCGTTGTATTGTAGTTATATGAATGAAGCTGATCGCACACGTGTGTATGTGTAGAGCCGGCTTTTTTATGGCGTCTCCATGTCTGTGACGTATGACGTATTTGTTGTACAGTAAGTCAAAGAAGACATTCTGGCGAGATGGGAAAATGACTCTAGCTCGGCCAATATTGGTTCAAAAATTATAAATTTTGTTGCAAATTGTAGGAAGAACTCTGATCTACAATTTGAGACCAAATTAACAATTTTTGAACCTATATTCCCCGACCTGGAGTCACTTTTCCATCTTGCCAAAATGTCTTCTCTGCTTGGACAGACTATATATATGAGTGCACCTGCAAGGCACTATGTAGGTTATCAGTGGAAAAACATCAAACTTTTTGCTGATTCTTTGCAACGTTTTATTGTTGCCCCATGTTTGTAATATCCTTTCAATGCGAATGTGTAGAGATGTAACATTTTTTGTCAAACACACATTTCAATTGATACTACTGGCGTCTGCCCACGAAACAGGTGAAGTGCTGTACATTAAAAGATACGGGCACTTCACCTGTTTCGTGGGCACGAGCCGCCAGTGATTCACAAATTGATGACACAAATAATGTTTCATCGCTGTATTGTTTTTTCTGCTAAACTTTTTCATTTCAAGAATAATTGTTTGATTGTTTGGATTACACGTGTAATCGTATAATGTTAAGTTATATGTCAACAACCTAATGATAATGAAAAAACTCTGAGTAGAGACGTATAATATGAGGAAAATATTTAGTGTTTCAATTTTTCCATCGATGATTATGAAGTTTTTACCATTCACAGCGTGTATTCATTTTCAAAGGAATTAATATTTTATATGTTTAATTTTTCCCACTGATGATTATGATGTTTTTATCGTTTACAGCGTATAGGCCTACCTGCGCATCATCTATTGCATAGCTGTATATTCACTATAACATAAATTTTATGTTCAACAACAAACTACTGTACGGTATTGAGTTTAAAATTTTGGAAAAACACTAGACTGTAATATTATATAGTACAGTCTTAAAAATCACTCCATCCAACTTACATTTCGCTTGCTTTGTTTTCAATAAACCCTTTCATTTAGTTCTTTTGATTCATATGCATGGTTTGCATGTCATTTTCCATTCTTTCTAATTTTTTTATGTTCATCAATTACTATTATTAAATTTTTTGTTTCAGGTGAGTCAGTACATTACAACATTTAATATTTTCCTGACAATCTTTGAGTAAGTATTGGAATTGGATATTTATAATTATGTTTTTAAGTATTTATTAACACATTACTGGTTATTTATAATATTATAGTCGACTTATTGCAGCTATGGAATTTTGATTAAATCAACTCAATAATTCGATGTCATACACATTACGCAAGTGTCATACATAACTGCACACTTATAATAATTACAAGCCGGCACGCTCGCTTCGCTCGCCTTCTCCGCCTAGCCAGGGGATTCCGCCCCCTGGACCCCCGACAGTATAGGCAGTGTAAGTAAGTCAAACAGGCTCGCTTCGCTCGCCTGCAAAACCTCTGTGAGTGTCAGCTGAGACAAACAGGCTCGCTTCGCTCGCCTGCAAATTCCGTTCAGAAGGGATTCGAAATTTATTGAGCACAGCATTTCTACACCTAATCTGGACCTGTTTACCTAATTCCAAAATTTTCTGCCAATTTGTTCTAGAAAAATCTAAGAAAAACTCCGAAAATTCCAAAAAATAGTAAAACGCTAATATTAAGCGTAACCTTGAGAAGTATATCGAACATAGTTTGAAACTTGATTCGATATCTTCCAAATTAGTTCATCTATAATCTCGCTGAACCATTGAATTCACAGTTAGGATTGGTCGTATCAAGTCGGTAGATATGCAACCCGCAACACATCTACAATTTTGAAAACCTGATTACTGGCGTAATCTTGAACGGATTGCGAAAATATTTTAACACAACATTTCTAGACCTTATTTGAACCTGCCCACCAAATATCAACATTTTCTACTGATTGATTCTCGAATGAGGAAAACGTCGAAAAACTCTAGAAAAACTGAAATATTTCGTGTATCCTTGAAATGTTTTTAAAATCCGTTCTAAGCG
Source organism: Sogatella furcifera (assembly GCA_017141385.1). Classification (NCBI taxonomy): domain Eukaryota; kingdom Metazoa; phylum Arthropoda; class Insecta; order Hemiptera; family Delphacidae; genus Sogatella; species Sogatella furcifera. The sequence continues at coordinate 7,893,678 of CM029549.1, forward strand.
CGTCTAAACGTCCAACTGAACATGCCTGCCAAATTTGAACGCATTCGGTTCAGTGGATTTTTAGTTCTGGTGATGAATGAATGAATCAGTGCCATTTCGCTTTATAGAGAAGATTTGTTTCAAAATAAATATATCCTACTTTCTCTTTCAAAATGAGCCCAATCGAATTGATTTTTGTTTAGTTTTGATAGAGGATACTTTGATGAAAATAAAAATCTCTCAAATAAGGAACTATTCACCAAAAATAATTATCATTGAAGTTTTTTCCTTGAAGGAAAGTAGTTTTGCGGTTAGCGGGGTATCTATACTATGATACCGACTTTATCAGCTCTAAAATTAATCAAGCTTTCTATGAAACCTTTCCTCATTCGTTTTTATTCCTTTCCAAAACGGATATCCAGAATTATTACTAGATTATTATTACTATAGTTATCTATAATTACTAATGATTTTGCCTTCTATTTTGTAAAATATTAAAATTGTGTAAACTGTGTGCAGTTTTTGAAAATTATCGTAAAAACTGTTTAAAAGTACTATAACCTACATGGTTTTCCTTGATCCATCTATAATGAAAATTAGGTTACATGGCGGAGTGGAACAACCCTTGGGTCTCCTCACTATTGAAAGCTATATGCCAAATAATAATCATGAAAACTTCTAATTTGCTATAAACTGGTTTTCAAAATTGTGCCCTCAATCAGTTTAAATAGCTTATGTGCTATTTTTACTCTGATAATACAGTATTCAGGTTATTCAAGTACTGAAACTATCTGTTTATTTTTTGTTAACTAAACTTCACAATAATAATATTGTACGTAGCTCTCATTTATACCAACTGTATACCATTATACAGATTTATTCTGTATTTGTAAATTTTGTGATTGTTTCAACTTCTTTTTGAAATCTGTATGAGTTCTCATGGAATCTGAATTCTATCTTCTCTATCATCCAACATTCCCTATATTATTTATTATATAATACTACCAATATACTTTTTCTAGTACTAGTACAGTAGGTACTCCATTCCATCGATCACAGAATGCTATTATACTATGTTGTCGCTCCCTATTTCTAGTTTTTATTTATGCTAGAGTAGAGATGAATGGGTTGCAGAATGGAGCGAGACGCTGCATCAGTGCATTCCTCAGGCGACCATTGTGTTTTGTGATTGAGAAAAGACGCTGACTCAGATGAAATTACTGCGGACTGAGAGCAAGCACGAGATGCATCTCCAGGAATTCGGTCGCGATGCTGATTGAAGCGGAGAGAGAGAGAAAAAAATTGCCAACTCAGCTGTATGCACTGGTGCAGTCTGTCTGTGGTGCGGTGTGGAGGATGGGTTGGGGGTGGATTTGAATTGTTTGATTTGAGGGGTATCATGATGGGGGGAAGTAGTGCACGACGTCTGGCACGTGGCAAACTTTATTATTTGTTGTTGCATCTGTGTTGAAAATTGATCCGCCACCCGATATTATATACCTATATACTATAGAATAAATACATAGCGTATAATATATTCTATACCTATATTACAAGACAATGTTTGCTTTTGTATGCAACTTGATGCTGCAGCAGGAATAGGGATTTCCCAGCACGTTTCTGCTGATGCTCTGATTAGTATTCCCAGACTACAACTGTGTTTGTATACCTAGTTCTGAGGATACGTTAATTTAATGAAAATGGATTTTTCCTCGTGTAGTACTGTGGTTCTTGTGATTTTCTTTTAGTTTTCCCACACTTGAAAAGTTGGAAATGCTTATTGTTCACCTGTATGCCACCTACTTCGATGAGTGATGAATCTAGTTACAAATCAAACCAATATTCTCGTTAAATAAGATGGGTTTCACAGGTTTACAATAATTTTTATTCGTTTGGTAACCAAATTTCGGTTCAAAAATTCTAGAGTAATTAGGTTCAATGGTTTATGAAGCCAAAACATTTAATTTTGATTTTGATGATCAAATTTCTGTTCAATTATACAGTTCAGTTTATGAAATTTTATTCATTCCACAAAACTAAACTACCAAACAAAGATGGTTGTAATTTTAAATTATTCCTTGTTCATCATATTTCAACTTTGTCATACTTGTACGATTGGATCACTCTTTATTTTCTTGGAGTCGTAAGCCTTTGGCAGGAACAGAAATTTGGGTTTGAACTGTGATTTATTCAAAATTGTGTTGGAAATCCTAAGGGTTTTTTTGTAGACCTCATCAATGCTTCATCTACCTCCACTTGCTGAAAGTCCGAGAATAAACTGATAGAAAAATGAAAATATACTTCTCAAAACTCTATCTCAGGCAACAATTGTGGTGCAAATATTTTCAAGACTTGATAGCTTCCTGTTCTGTCCTCCATTTTTCAATTCATTGCAAATTTGTCTAATTGAGAATTATTAGGTTAAACTTTCAAATGAACTAAAACTTGTTAATTGGATTGCAATGACACATGACAAGTTGATTTCATTATCAGGGTGATTAATTTATCTTCAGGGGGGAGTTACGCGACTCGAGCTGCGCTCTGACTGCGCTGCTCGAGCTGCCCAGCTCTGGCAGCGCTGCTCTAGCCATCACAACTCTATTCACATAACTATATTATAAATGTTCTCTTTGTTTTTAGGGCTACTAATGTGTGGTAGATCAATGAATAGAGAAACTCGCCCTTTTTGAGCCATTTTCAAGTAAGTTTCACTATTTATTGATTTGGTATGCATTGGAAGCCCTAATATAGTAAACATCTATAATATAGTTGTGATAACTAGCTCGAGCCGCGCATCTCAAACTGCAGCTTGGAAATACTACCTTTAGTATGGTGCAATTAGTCTACGAATGGCCCAGGCCCTAGCCTTATTTCCAAGAGTTAAAGTTTCTCCCCAATACCAAAATGTTGTATACAATCCCTAAACTATAAATATTGTTCAAATAAAAATTAAGTGAAATGCTGCATTTTATTGAACTTATTGAAGTTTTTGAGGAGGGTGGCTAAGATGTGTAATTCTAGTTTCTTAAAATATCTCAAAGATTGACCTAAAAATGTATAAGTTACGTTTATCCCTTCCCTTTTGTAACTTGAGAACCGTTCAATTTAGCAAAATTTTGCATAGGACCACTATTTTAAAATTGTTGTAATGTTGTATCTTATATCTGATATTCAGGTATCAGGGTGATTATCAGATCATTATTGTGAATATGTATTTTCGTAGAGAGAAATAATTCAGAGAGGAAGTATTTCAAGTAGTCAGAAACACCCTTCAAACTATTTAAATTAATTCCCAAAATGAATAAAAACTGAGTTCAATCAACACAAAGAATGCATGAATATAATTATTTCTGTTTGATGTTGGAATAATTAAGCTCTATTGCCAAATTCTGAAGCAGTATCAATAGCATAACGTGTTTAGTCTGTACAAGCAAATAAGACATTCTGGCAAGATGGAAAAATAACTCCAGGTCGGTCAAAATTGTTTCAAAAATTATAAATTTGGACTCAAATTGTAGAAAACATCCTACTCTATAATTTGAGACCAAATTTATAATTTTTTAACCAATATTGACCGAGCTGGAGAATTTTTTTCAATCTTGCCAGAATGTCTTCTGTGCTTGGACAGACTATATAAATAAAGAGCGCACGGTACCCGTTCAAGGACAGTCTATTCTTGGAGATTAGGGACAATACTCCTATTTGAAAAAGTTTGATTATTTTTGTATTATCATAGCGGTCATGTGAAAGCCAGCTGGCATCTGTTTGATATTTTTGGCGAGTCGCGCGACAAACTCACGTCAGTGAGGCGCCACTTTGAAAATAATCGCACCTTAACGGAATATTACTGTATAATATTATTATTTGTGAGTTTGTGGCGCCACACGATTCGTGTCAAAGGGCTGCTGGCTATTCCTTAAATGCACTTGGCGAGTGGCGCCACTCTTTATGCAGTGTTTTGTTACTCACGTAAAGTTACATTTCTTTCACGGTCCATCTGTATCACAACTACAATACTGTATTGGGGCACTGTTTTTCAATGCCTAAAATGGGGTGGTGCCCCATTGGTATGGTTTCAATGTAGTTTGTTCCGAATAAACAATCGACAATACTGTACACCTGGTTCAATAATATTTTAGAAGTCTAGTTGGACATTGAAAAAGCTAAAAGTCAATAGGTAACTCTAAAGTCTTGTGTATTTCGACACTTAAATTAGTCTAAATTGATAGCTTGCACGATGTACGTATTCCAAAAGCTTTCACTATGAGCATGCAAGGAAGTACTATAAAACAATTGAGAATGCCTTTTTAGAATTACAGTATGTTATAGTATGTCCAAAGAAAAAGAATACCCTCTGGCAAGATGGGAAATGACTCCAGCTAGGTCAATATTTGTTCAAGAATTATAAATGTGGTTTCAATTGTATAGATCAAATTGTTTCCAACAATTTGAGATGGTGTTTATTTACGAAGCAATATTGATCGAGCTTGAGTCATTTTCTCATATTGCCAGGGTCTTCTTTGCTTGGACAGACTGTACGTTTGATGTCAAGTTTTGAAGATTATTTCAAGGATTGATTAGAAAAGGCTAGAAAAAACAATAAAATTTATGTAGTCAGTAGTCTTGGATTGGATAACTTTGAACATGATTCGGTGATTGGTCGAGGTTTCCAGCTCCTGATTGGATGATTTGTTGGAAATTTAAAATGGTGGAAATTTTGTGCTTCTAAATCGCAAGTTACTAGGTCCAATCGTATACATCTCTATCGATATTTTGTAAGACAAAATTCGAGCGAGATTTTGTAAGAAAAAAATCGTTACTTGAACATAATTTCTTGAAATGTTTCTTGTTTGTAATATATTACTTTTTGTTTGACTCACCTCAAAGTCATATCATTGAAACAATTTTAATGGCGCCAGTTGGTTTCGCCCAATGATTGATTGTGTAAACTCTGTGATCAGCTGATTGAAAGCTGATTATCATCTGAGGCAACAATGAGTCGGGAAGGGAGTCGCTTGGCCTGAAAATTTTGGCTCAGAAGCTATTTTAAGTAATTATTATCGTTCTTTCTCTGAAACGTTGTTGGTCAAAATAAAAACCGAACCGAAGCCAAGGTCGTTTGCGAATAGGCATGGCACGCAACGAGAATGACCGCAAATAGAGGAAAGAATGCATGTTAATCAGTTGCAAGCAAAGAAGACATTCTGGCAGGATGGGAAAATGACTGTATCTCGCTCTATATTGGTTTAGACAATATAAATTTCGCCTCAAATTGTAGAGCAGAATGTTTTCTATAATTTGAAACAAAATTTATAATTTTCAAACCAATATTGACCGAGATGAGTAATTATCCCATCTTGCCAGAATGTCTTCTTTGCTTGGACAGACTAGTGAACTGTATCAATGCACCTATGCATTACTTTCAAACTGTAACAAGCTTACTATTATTCGATAATCGACCTCGTGAAGGTTATCGTTACAAATAAGGCATGGCCTGCTACCAATTGCATAAATTTAGATCCTGTTCAAAGTAGTATTGTTCTATCGATTAGAGTTCAATCTAGGATGTATTTGATTCACAGTATAATGCTATGAAGTTAATGTTTCATTGAACGGATAAACTAATTTTATTGAATAATCGTATCCTGTAATATTTAGAACTGTAGAATTGTACGATTTTATTTTATATATTTTTTAAATCTTTAGAAATACCATTTATTGGAGCATGCTTTAGAAGACTAAGGCTCGGTGCACACATGCGATAGCGGCTCAGCTTGGTCGCTGCTGGATTAAAAAATCAGATTCAGCGTTAGTTTGTTCAATGCACAGTTCAGCGGCTCTCGATTACTGATCTCAGCAGGTCCAATGGATAAATACTCTCTGCAGGAAGTTAAATCTAAAAAAATGGAGTAGAAGAATTTTGATTTCAGATTTGGAATCCAGCGCCCCCGAATTAGTAATATTCCCTACATGAGTTCAGAAATAATAATAATTTAGTAATTTCTTTCATTATGAAAATCGTTTTAGCAGTCTACTCGTTTCCCCTTTTATTAAATGAAAATTCAATTTATTTTCTCTCTAATAAGAATATTTGGAAGTTCTAGTAGTTTTTATAAAATAATAATTTCAAGCAGAAATGTTTGCTTTGTAGATTGATTGAATCAGACATCAAAGTGCCAATTTCAACTTGTGTGACTCATTAGTGTAACAATTGAGAATGCGCCGGTCTTATAATCAGAGGGTTCTGAATTCAATTCAGTTGCTGTTCCAAAAGAAACGTTCCAGTAGATAAGACAATATTGCTAGAGTGGAAATTTGCTGAACTCAGTTGAATACAATCATAATAAGTTAGGCAGTTTTGGGCATTAGGCATAAACTGTGCATTGATGTGTATTGATGAGTAAGCAATCGTTGTCTGTCCAGAAAGTCTTGTTTTGTAAAATTGAATATGAAATAATAATAATAATAATTCTTGTGAATTTCATTCGAGGAAATGCCATTCTAATTTAAAGTGTGTATATCATTGTATTTTATTTGTGTTAATATTACTTTGATCTTTAGGTCGCCTATATTTTCTTTGTCTAGCGGCTCCACACCAACAGTTCAAAATACACCTTTTTGAGACTCAATGCATATTAAGTGAAACCTATGTGATCATTCGAACAGAATGGACTAGTGAAGAAGCACTTCGTAATTAGTTTCCAACAAGCTACGACTTTTTGCTAATGTTTTTAATAATATCGGTAGAACAATAAGTTCTTTTTTCATTTTCATTATATTATTCTAATTGGTTGTCTCTATTTTGAAAATCATTTGTTTATTGTTAATTCAAATTGTTTACTATATTAATTATAATTTTGGTTTTGTTCCATCCTATTGATTATTTTGTGATAAGTATAAACCTTGTATAATATAATATTTCATGCATTGGCTTCAGCCTGGAAAAATTGTCTTGTGAAAATTAAATATTAATAATACTAAAATTATAGAGTAGTAGCCTAAAATAGGATTGATAATATCATATGATTAATTTAAAATATAATTATATTATACGATACTTTGGATACTTTATTTGTCACTGATTGAATATCACCATTATATAATCTTGCTATGATTAAGTTGAATACTTTGTGACTATAGCGCAGAAGAACTGCTGGAAATTCGACTCCAATCTACTTAATAATGCTTTCTGTCCAATATGGAGTTGGACTTTCATTCGGTGTTTACATGACAGAGTTACCGAATATTGTAATTATAACAAAAAATTCAATGATCATTTGTGGTTGAAAAGTAAGCAAATGAAAATATATCAATAGCAATATAAGATTATTATTTCGACATTCCAACTATTCTAATAAAAAATTTTTTTTTTATACTTGATAGAAAGTTATTAGTTTTGATCAACTTGCCATGTTGAAAACCTCTATTTTCGGAATAAACAACAACTGATAATAAAATTTCAGCCTTATAGAATTACAAGATGGTAAAAGATCAGCCACTTATAGTCTGTCCAAGCAAAGAAGAGCCTCTGGCAAGATGAGAAAATGACTTCAGCTCGGTCAATATTGGTTCAAAATTATTGATTTGGTCTCAGATTGTAGGAAACATTCTGATCTCCAAATTGATAATTCTTGAACCAACATTTACCGAGCTGGGTCCTTTTTCCATCTTTGCCCAGGTGTCTTCTTTGCTTGGATAGACTATACCTATTTTCACTTTCTCTGCATCCGATTTTTCCGCGAATAACCTCCTCATACTGCCTCCCAAGCTGCTCTCTTCCTATTCCTATCGTGATAGGACTCGGAAAACAGTATCCCAAATAGCTGATTGCACGTGAATGGCGCTAATAAATAAATTAGTTTCAAACGTTTCCATCACGAACTGACAATGTTTTCTTTTCTAAGTGCCTAGCATAAGCGGCTACAAAGTGTACGTGCATGCGCAAACAGATGCGCAGAAAATTTCTGATATAGACCAAATTCCTAGGGAAATAATTATATAAAAAATACTTATTCTACAACAATAATAATGTTTAACCTTAGACGACACATCCAGAGGAGTTTATTTATAAATTCAAAACACTGCATATTTTCAATATCAACTTTTATTCTCAAAATTAAACCTCATTAACTCTCTCTGGAATCCATTCCCTGAACTTCTGATCATGACAGTTTCTTTGACAATGCTCAATGTTTTTTAGCTTAGTCAATACTAGGAATTCTATTTTAACTAACCTACTGTCACAGGGAATCAAGATACTGTAAGTCAAAACAGTTTGCAGTTTGTGTAAAATAATAGTGATGACATAAAGGCCTACATCTTTGAATTTCTGATATTTCATTGAAATGATGATTTCCTATTGAACTGCTGATCTCGAGGTTCTTATTTCTCTAGTTTCATTTTCCAATTGATTGATCATAGGTCCTAAATACATAAGTCACATGTGCGTTTAATTATAATAATTTTACTGTTTCAAGATGTTCAGCGACTTCTGTGAAATTAACTATACAGTACTATGTAGTCTACTTGATCCGGTCTCACACATAAAATTCATTGACAGAAACTTTTCCACTGTTAAATCTTTCCAAGATAAAACTTCCGAATCATAGAGTTATTGGATAAAAACTCGGGCGAGTTTTACCACCCATGTGGAGTCTAGTGCCCGGTTTTCCAGCGCACTCAAAAATTGAGGGACCTCAAGTTTTACTAGTTTCCTATACTTATCATGGAAAATGTCAGCTGTTTATCAAAATTTGAGGTCCCTCAACGTTCAGTGTGCTTGGAAAAACCGGGCATCAGAGTCTTGGGGTAGCTGATAGTATATATGATATACAGCGAATATTTTTAACAAGGCCAGGTCCCACAGTGACACCGCCTATGAATGGGATGAAATGAATCTATTTCGCATTAAAGTACACATAACTTTCAAAATCCATTGTATCCGCACACTACTGTACTTACTTGACAAAATTATTAAACCGAACAAAAAGATATCAGGGAAGAGGAGACTGAAGTTTGTATTAAGTAAGAGCTGAACTAAGAAATAAAATTTATTACTCCTTGTTCAACTCGGGAAAATAATCTTGTTGAAACTTTTATTATAAACCGGAATATTAAACTATTATATTATATCAATATAATACATAGAAATATACTGTATATAATATTTTTCATAGTAATAGTTGTTATAATGATAGCTCATAGTTTAAATAATAGGCCAACATGATAATGTAATGTATGTTAATGATGACTATGATATTGATTAGAAATAACCCAAATAGATTACTGTATAAAGTGAAAAAAATAACTTCCTTATTTTCCATTATTTTTGAGCAATTACGTGAGTTCTTACTAATTAGATGGCGCTGAATCAAAATCTGGAATCAAAATTTTCTATCTCTATTTTTACGCATTTCAAATTTTTGTAGAAGTGAATTTCTTGGAAAACAACGGCGACCGAAATGCGGTGAGGCAGTACTCGAGCGACGGTTTTGGCCCCGCCGCGATCAACCATCGCTCGATGATCGCACCGCTGAACTGTGCACAGCTCCATTTGATTGCTAGTACTGCCAAAACCGCTGACGAGGTTTCTCAGAGCCCACTGTCCAAGCTGAGCCCGCTATCGCATATATTGCACCGAGCCTAAAGGGTATTGATGCTCTATTAATAGCGGATTCTGAAAGTATGTAACTTGTAATTGAAGCTCATTGAACACATTATCTCCACTTTAATTGTCAAAAAATTGTCATTTTCGAGGTCTAGAAGATTCTTCATCTAAAATGAATAAAATTAATTGAACTGGCTGATTAAATTTAATGCATTAATTTCGTCACGGGGAAAATTTCCACATTCTTTACAAAAGCTGTAAATTAAATAAAGTTTTTGTTGTGTTCGAAATGAAGCGAGAAATGATGAAACTCTCAAAACTGTTGCATAGTAGCTGTTTATATTTGCAAAAAACGTTATACATAAAAGTTTTAAAGTGTTAATGAAACTAATAACAATCATTTATCAACATTATCTATGCTCTGTAACTAAATTCTTTGATCATAGATAAGCTGATAAGACAACCTTAAATTTCACTCATACGTAGTCTGAATTCCAATGTACTGTAGTATGTTGTTCCACCATGAACTAGCTCATTTTATGTATTTGAACTGTCTTCTACGTGTTGATGAAATATGTTCTAACTCATGCGAGATGAGAATAGAAAAATGAAATTCATCACTCTATAATTTTTCAAAAATCTAGGGGTGGAACTCTTGGCTGATGAAACAACCACACATAGGTTGAAATCAAATACTGTACTGTACTGTACATTCTTCTAACTGAACTTCTAACTCTAACTTCTAACATGAACTAACTACTGTAGTTCATTTCATTTCACGTCTTCTGCGTGTTAATGAAATATTTTCCAACTAATGCAAGGTGAGAATGGAAAAAATAGAAGTTATTGCGGTATAATTTTCAAAAACTTTCAGAAGTAAAACTTTTGTTACATATTTCCAAATAATTACTATGTATCATGAATAATAATTTCACAATACTACAACCAAGTGAGGACACTCATGTAAAGTTTTCACAAACATAAATTTTTCATCCCAGCAATTAGAAACAATTATTATTAGTGTAATTTTCTCTTGGCGCCACCCGACTATACTGCATGTTCCGCAGTACTGAAAATACCGTAGGTTTCATTTTCTTTTATGTTTTCCAGTCATGTATATAGTTCACAATATAGTTTATTGGTGGAATTTCTGATATTAGCGTGATGAGCGTCTTGTTTTAATTTTATTTTATTAGCCGAGAAAGCAGGTACACGCTATCTCAGCAACCGTTATATTCGTGACAACTAACAATAGTCAGTTTCCGGCTTGATAACTAGCAAATTTATTGTGAATCAAGTTAAGAATTCTTCATGCAACGCCTTCTAAATAACAGTCTCTGTTCTTCTACCGTGAAAGTTTACCGTTTAACAACAAACCATAAACACCAATCTAATTTACCAACGAAGAGGGTTGTAATAAGAATTACTTGGTAGTCATGTCATGATTAGATTTGAAAGTTATTATGCAGGATGTTATATCAAATTGGATTCATGTAGGAATAATTTTTATTTAAATTTAATCACATGCTCGTCGCCAATATTGTATTGTAAAATAAGGGAACAAATTAATTTGTATTATTTCTATTTTATTTATTTTTATACATTTATTATTCATCTGTATTTAACGCCATCTTAGAACATGAACTAACTCATTAACAAATATGTATTGGGCACCCTACCCATAGCAACCATGATGAAAAAGTAACCATATGACAGATATGTTACTTATATAACTTTTTTTCATAATAGTGATTGTATAACGGAATTCTCGTACAGTATTACTGATTATCCTCTACAGAATTTATTGTAGGTAACAAGATTTTTGTTACTTTAATGGCTGAAGATTATTTTTTTGTAAATGACAACATTTTATCCTCAGACATCTAGACCTGTTTACATTCACTAAAATTTCTAAAAATAGGGAATACATAGTCTTCCATGTATTTTTACAGTATTATTGTTAATATGTTTACTCTGTATTCGGAAAAATTTAACGAAACAATTAGCAAGCTCAAAACAAGTGAACACATAATTTGCATGCCTGCGCAGGTTTTTTCGGTTTTGGATAATTGTTGACAGTGGCTTTTACTGTTCATGAAATTGGCTTTTCATGACATTGTCTTGGTAGGTATCAATGAACCGTTTTTGCAGTTGTGGAATGGAATGCCTGCAGCTATTGTGCCAGTCATTCTTCTGTGGAAAAAAGCTTGCCAAATTCTGTATAACGGACATTACTTTGGAAGAAAGTGGATGACGGTATCCTCGTCATCAATCATCATCATCATCATTGACTACTACACGCAACCAAGTCGCTCATTGTACAAAAATCTGTACAACCAAGTCACTCTCTGTACTCTGTCTTAGTCGCTTGTGCTTTACCTCTATATCTATAGTTCTTTATGAAAAGAATTTTTCATAATTTTCACTCTATCTCTGTCTTTCATTCCGATCTACTTGGGAATGTACAAAGATTCATAGTGAACTTTAAAACTTAGGGCTGTTTAAAATAATTGAAAAATAAATAAAAATCAAACACCCTTTTTTGAAAACTTTAAAATTATAAAAACACATACATGTTTCGGGAGCTAAGCCCATTCTCAATGTGGATAAAAATAGTGAATAGTGATAACTATGAGAATGGGCTTAGCTCCCGAAACATGTATGTGTTTTTATAATTTTAAAGTTTTCAAAAAAGGGTGTTTGATTTTTATTTATTTTTCAAAGATTCAAAGCTCCAATTTGTGATTTATCATCATACATTTTAAGAATAACTCTGACAGAAGATTTGTATTTCATAATGAATCTCACAAAATACGGTCTTCCGGTCATAAGGGCCAGCAACACAAAATACAAATGCAATGATGTATTATGTGTTCACTGATGAAGCCTACATTAATTAGCTTATCTCTATCAAGAGCTGATGCACCAGCATACATCTATTTTTACTGTTACTTAATCACAGTACCCTTTTTCAATTGTATTTTTTTGATTTGCATTTGAGAATGGCAACTAATAGTCGAAAAATGTTATGCATGAATAAAAACAATTGGAAAGGGTACTATGATTAACAATTAAAACAGTAATAAAGTAGCCCTAAAATAAAGAAAACGTCTATTTTTATATTCTCTAATCTCTCTGAACAAGAGACTTCAAGAGATGTCAAGGGAATACTCCTATATTTTTGATGTCATGAGACTTTTCTATAGAGAACCTAGAATTCCAAAGTGAATAAAACAGAACAATCAATCACTCTCTAATCTTCTTATCGGTCGTTTGACGGAGTGAAGGCCCTTTTGTCGGTGTCTGTTTATTTTAGCCTCTTCGCATTCCTCGAATTCCGGAGGAAGAGTGGAGGAGGGGGAGGAGGAGGAGGAGAGGGAGAAGGAGGAGGAAGAGGCTGACTCCAGCTCCAGCCCATCCAACTCCAGTTCCAGCTCCACTCCACTGGAACGGGATTTTCATTTTTTCTCTTTGCTCTCCTGCTATTCTTTTCGCTAAACTTCATTTTCTCCTTGATATTGGTACTCACGTTAGTGCCGTTGTTCTAGTGCAAATGCATTACAAGCTTGATAAATAATAGTTTATAAGTAGGCGATGAAGTAGGAAATTGAAAGAAATATTACAAATTGTGGCTAAAAAAAAATCAGAAATCGTTGGTAGAAATATAGAGCTGGGTCTAATTAAAACCTTTGTACATTTGATGAAGTATCCTGATATATGACTTTTAAAGATTGGCAATGTTCATTATAATGTTATGATTTGCATAAGTTTTGTATAATAGCCTACTAATACATAGTTTATCAATATGCAATATCTCAGATTAATTGGCGTTTTCTCTCGTGCAGCTTTGTTGTAACTATTGAAGCCAAAATTTTGTATTACACTTTGTTCGCGTTTGGATTTAAAAGTGGGTGGGCCTGGGCCCTTTCAGTCGGATTATTTTTTGTAAAGATAATCACAGAGCTGATATCTAATATAAATGTAATTTTGATCATTTCTTATTGTAATAGTGTTATAAGAATAAGAATATAGACATATTCTAAGAATGTCTTTGTATAGGAGAATAATATCTTCAGTATGCAACCCGCAACACAAGAGTTAGATGCAGTACAAATTTCTAGTTCAGAAACCAATCGTGAAATTATGCTCTGATGCATTCACGTCCGTATATTATTATCATAATTTCCATATGATCTTTACTTTGATGATTGGGCTATTCAAGGAGGACACTGCATCTAAGTTGGGAAATGAGAAAAACACATGAAGAAAATAACGGAAAATGCAATGAAAAATACTTGAAAAAATTGCCAGATTGTTAGTGCATTGTGGGTTAAAAAATTAAGATGAAAATAAAGATATCACAAATGATGCGTTATTAATGTTGTAAGGGTGATTTGAATAAAAATACAAGAATATATGATTAATAATCAACAATTTATTAATCAACTATTTATTTGATAATAAATAATGCTCAATAAAATTACAGTGAGCATAGCACTCAATGAACGTCATCTTCATCTTGATATTCGTCCCACTATGAATTTAGTAGCCTAAAGCAATGTAGCTCATCAAGTCATCAGAGCACATGGAGAAAATGAAATAAATCTATTGAAAAGACGAAAAATGAGATGGAACTACATTTTTGCTTGCGAGTTAGGTTCGGTGGTTCTTAGTTATAATAAAACCAGCAGTTGGTGTACTGCGATATCTAATAATTCTTTTATCGTTGTTGGTTATTTCTGAATTCTATTGCAGCTGGTACTGTAAACGAATTGTTTTATTACAGCGAGTACTGTATTTATAATGAAGTGTTCTTTCTGTGTGTGGGGAGGCCTGCGATGCGAACGAACGACAAGATCCGGTTGATGTGCAAAAATAGCAGCAACTCGAGGCAGCGGCAGCGCAGAGGCGACCTTGCAGCTAGGGCCGCACGCTCGGCTAGATTGACCGCGGCCAACTTAGCACGGCCGCGGCCTTGAACTTTGAATAAATGGCGGAATGCTAATATCAGTCCGACAAGGAGCGAGCGAACGACGCTCTCTTTCCATGCAACATCCTGCTGCTGAAGACCTGGTGTAAAGGGGGGGGTTGTTACCATCCCACCTATCGCGTTTTTTTCACCAACACGCGCTTATTACTTGTTCTGTAAGTTCTCAGCAGAGTTTTGCAGGATGAAGTATTTGAAATTGGCACTGGTGCTGTGAAAATCCAGCGTCTAATTCATCTTTACATTCATCTAAGAATGTAAATATATTATGCTCATTATATAATATTGTATAATTAGTCAATAATTGATGAATATAATATAATTTCCAATTCGTACAAGGATATCCTTGGTCAGAACAATAATATTGAATAGATGGAAAAATTGAAAACACGGTGTCAGTTGTGATTATGTGATATTTATACATAGGCCTAATGGAAAAATACAGAAGAATGTAAATAAGATCACCATTTAATTGAAACTGATAATTATTGTTTCGACGTTTTCACTTAATCTTTAGAACATCACATTACAACTTACTACATAAACCACAGTATAATCAGTTAAGGATGACTATTGGAGGGGATTTAAATATGGGGAATTAAAAATTAAAGCTTACCCTTCAGTTCATCCAAAGGTTCATGTTGGTAGGTAATTTAAGTTTCATTTTACATTTTGATAACCTTTCAACTTGTAGAGAGATATAACCATACTTTGGATTTTAAATATTTTATATTATCTAAATTGGAATTGGAAGAAGTTTGGGGCGAACGCCTGTGTTTTCATCCCTTAATATTGTATTTGTAATAAATAAATAATTAATTGGGGAATGAACAATAATTACGTCATGAAAATAAAACTGGATGTTTAAGAATTATTCAAGAATGCTTGAAAAAGTATAAAATCATTTTTCTCCATTGAAATTGAGCTGGAAATGATACAGTCAGTCCTACGGCGTGAAGTCCTACTATTACGCAGGCATCTTGTTGATCCAGTATCAGAGTCAGCTCATCAAGTGCTCAATAAAAAGAGAAACCGAACCGGGAATTGCTGGCATATTTGCGGTGGCCTCGATAGCGTTTATGCGCTTGACCAAATCATATTACTGTTGTACAACTGCAGTTGCCCGCCTCTTATGCGCCCCGCTGCATGCCATTCCCACGCCAATCATTTGACCCGTTTCTCTTCAGCATTTTCAATTGGCAAAGTCCTGTTTTGGCTTTGAGCAGTTTGATCAAGTGGACTTCGTTATTAGACTTTTTTAGGATGATTTCTAAAATTCTCCAATTTTCTCCAAATTGCCAGATATGTTGGGTGGTATGGGTGCAGATAGTGGGTGAGAGTGTGAGACGGTATGGGTAGTAGATAGTGGATTCACAATATAGGCAATAGAAGCCCATAATACTTGAGGATTGATTTATTCATTCATGTTATGAAGTTCATTATATTTGATTACAGCCATAATAGTCATTATTATATTATAATATCATAACTTGGTAGTAATTAATGGTATTTTCGACTACCGTATTTATATTATTTATAGAAATTTGGAAAAATAGATTTGGGCTTCATCCAAATTATTTTAATCCAATATGTTGATTGTATTTCCTCAAATAAATAAATAAATAGTCATTCGTGATAAACTTATCAACTTTGATCACCTTGAATAATCCTCTCTCACGGTGTTGTTTTTTGAAATTTTTTAGAAAATAAATCTTATTCTCGACAAAAGTCATAATAAGGTATCATTCAACCTGAACTTTGACTCAAGAAAAGGAAGGATTTTCTTCCTTTGAGTCTTCGTCCTTTTCCATTGTTATTGTTATTTTGAATGATTGTTATTCCTTGGAATGGATATAATACATCATTATTACTTGTTCTACTTCAATACCTAGGATCTCGTATTGTACCTATTGAAATTCTTTCCAATGCTGGAATTTTAGCAGAAATCCTTTTGAATAGCTTAACATCTGTTGTGTATTCATCTTTACTTGTTAAATAGAAGAAATCTACAATAGATTCACTTTCCACCATTCATTACTTTTGTTTAGAATTTACGGGAATTATATTGAAGCCGATTGACTGTGAAAATTGAGCCTGATACATGAATAGGAGAGTTGAGAAAACTGGTCTGTAAACAACAAAAGCTACCTCTCTAATTCTTCTGCTCTGTGATGCTATATCAGTATTCTGCACAATATTACTGCTCATACAATAAGACCTTTCTGGAATTAGGACAATGATCATAATGGGAATGTCACATGTCAGAGTCGCTGAATGTTGAATGAAAGTGTAGATAACATTTTATTCAAAAGAGTCCTTTCCAGTCAAAAGTGTCCTTTTCACGTTTTCTCATTGATTGCTGAATTATTGTCCATGCGACAACAAACTGTGAAACAACTCGAAGACAAAGCAAAAGGTGTTGTCCTTTAAATCTTGTTCCTGCCAGTTTTTGAAACTTGTTCGTGGAAAAGAAAATGACAAATAAAAGTTTTCGCTGGTGTTTTGAAAGTTACTCGTGCTGAAATACCTACTTCATCTTTCATTTGGCGAACAATACGGTTTCAACAGAAATGCTTTCTCTCGTACAAAATAATAATACAAACGGATAACTTTCGACCCTTCATTATGGAAATTGGATTTTAGTCAAACCGTTACTTTGCAAAACCCTCATTATTTCTTGAAAATGTCAAGGGTATTGTATTGGTCCAATAGTTCTTGTGCAGAACAATACTACCTACCTTCAAAGAAGTTCTGCAGAAATAGAAAAAACTCTATTCCTTGTACTACAAAGTTCGACCACCTCAAATGGTTCTAAACTGTTTCCCGTTGTATCCAAATTCCTTTCAAACTCGTGAGTTCCTGAAATTCAAAGTAATGTTGACTTTTATACTCTTCTTATTAAACTTGTTACATGGAATAAGATGGGGAGTACAATATATTTCAAGTCGGAATTAACATCGAACAGAATTCATTATTCTTATTGATTAGATTAGTAACAAAATTCAAGCAATCTTGAAAAGAAAAAAATGTATGACTTCAACATTGAATGAGATTGGAATTTAATTTATGAGACGTGAATCTGTTTTGTCAGAACTGTGATCATTAACCCAACGATTTTGAATAAAATAGGCCTAAACATGAATAGATTAATAAGTATTAGAAATTAAGTAAGTACTTATAGAAATCAATAAGTATTCTACTGACATTGATCGAACAATATTCAATTTCCAATTAATGTGATGATTGCTAAATATTTCCTGGAACAACCGAAATCTGAAGTCATGATAATATTATTAGACTTCAACAAAAATTCCCACATTAAGACCTACTGCATCTAACTCGAAATATTTTTGATCTTTTGAACTTTTATCGGAATATCTAAATGATTAAAGGTGGAAAACATTATTTAACTCCCCCATTCTCATGTAAAGAATAAGCTATCTGAATAATATTAGGTTTAAAAACTTGAAGATGCAAGTTAGAAATTAATTACAGTAGGAATGTGGATTGTCATTTCGATTTGACGTCTTCTTAATTTATTTTTCCTCGCTTATGAAGTCAAGATCATTGTTGTGAGAGGCAGTGACAGGGTTAATGTATACAATTAACCTGTTAGCTAAGTTTCATTGGGAAAAAGAGACTAACTAAACATTTGCTCGGCCAGGTGAGAGCATAAAACTATAGTTATATGTTTTCCTTATATTTAGTTATCTATACTCATTTATACTTGGTTATCTTATACTTATAGTTATCCTTAAAGTTATATATTATCGAGCCAGGTGAGTGATGTTTGGGAAAATACTGTCCAGGTATATAGAACAAGATTATATCCATATATATTACGATGCCAGTGAAGGACAACCCTAGCACTTGCTGGCCTTGGGCTTGGTCATTTTTATATAAGAGGTCAGTTACATGGCTTTTGTTCAAGTTGAATATCATGGCCGGACGAACATTTTATGTGCTAAAAAGATGTAGATAGCTCTCAGGTGTCTGATATGTTTTAAAATACTTTGTAGGCTCTTATTTTTCTTGTGTCAATTATGGTATTGAAATGAGCCTTTTTATTTTCTCAAGTTTTCTCATCTACCGTGATCTTATATCAATAATGAAATCAAATGAAATGAAAATATCCTTTATTAGGCGGAGTTAGAACTAGGAAGTCTTCTACCACTCAACCTTAAAATAATGTTGTGTATGTTTTTTTTGTTGTCACTATTGTCTTCCATAGAAACTTCTCGCGTGAATTAAATACAGTTTTGGGATAATATTGCTGTATGATAGAAGTTGAATAACAACAAGCATGATAAATGTCAAATTGTCAATAAGCCACATTGCAACAAATCATAGATGATGGTCATAGATAACCTAGTTTCAAACTTATTATTTACTGTATCAAAATTTGTTGTAAAGACGTTTTGGACGTTAGTCTGTGTTTTTAGCCAATAAGTTTATTATTTTCTGTAAATGTATAAATAAATAAATACCTGAAGTATTTGATTAGATAATTTTATATTTACTTGGTATTTGAAATACAGTAATATTATTGGATACAGATTCTATTTAAATTTTCATACTCTCGACCTGACTTATTGATCAATTCCCTCACTCAGTTTCACATGGTTTGAAATTTGTCAAGCCAGAGTAATAACAAGTTTTTATTACATTCTGGTTTGATAACTCTATATTGTATTTCAAAATACTACTGAAAATAAGCTGGAGATTTCTGTAGAAGTATGAATTATGAGAAAAATTTAGTGACATTATTATGAGAAATGGATATCGGGTATATCAATGTACTCATCAAACATCTGAATGCTGAATAAATAAATTTATGAATAATGAGAAGCTTCATAGTTTATTCTTCAACTACTCGAACTTATTTTATTTGCCAAGCTAGCAAAGTTGGCATATCCCTATTATTTTATCCAGTTTAAGGTAATATTTTTGCACATGTACAAAACTTATATCCAGCTTATTCATGTATTTTTATTATTATACATATTTGAAATTGCACAAAATTTATGTTCTATTTTTCAAATTAGGAAATGAACTTGAATTTGAAAACTTGCCAAATTGTTTAAAGGGATGTTTACATAACCGTTACATAAACCATGTTTACATGTTAACAAAATTGTTAATAACTTCTATATAATAAGTTATATTATAAATAAGTATATATAATAATTAGTTAATCACAAAAGTTATTAACAATTTTGTTATTAACTCCGGTGGAAACGTGGCTTAATGGGCTGCAGCATACACTGAAAAGATTTTGGTTTTATTTATGTTCATCTTATCTTATAGCTGTGGTTACTGTTCAAAATGTTCCTGGAGAAACAGGAAAACTCGTAATCATTCGTTTGTTGAGCGGCTTGGTTGTTTGATAGCTTAGTAAAATGGTTGAAGAAGGCATTTGCAAGATTGGCCTGGACCGCAGCAGGTTTTCGTTGGTTAGCAGGGGATGGGGGGTGTTTTGGGAAGGGGGGTTACGGTATCCTGTAGCCTAGGTCTGGAGCGTGAAGAAGCATCATAGCAGCAGCAGGAGGCAGGTGGCAGGCACAAGTTGCTGTTATAGTCTGTCCAAGAAAAGAAGACCCTCTGGCAAGATGAGTAAATGACTCCAGCTCGGTCAATATTGATTCAAAAATATTGATTTAGTCTCAAATTGTAGATCAGAATATTTCCTACGATCGAGACCAAAACAATAATTTTTCAACCAATATTGACCGAGCTAGAGTCATTTTCTCATCTTGCCAGAGGGTCTTCTTCGTTTGAACAGACTATACATGCTGCTGCATGGCGTGAGAACTACCTTGAACCCGCGAGTGAACGACCTCCCCGCTCGGTCAATGTTCCCACAAACGGGCCACAGGTGATGATGGGGGGCGGTGGTGAAGGGAGGATCTGCCAATGAGGCCCCCCGGCTCATCGTTACAGGGCGGCGAATCCTGTGAAAATCTAATTGAGCGCCAATGAGAAGCTCTGTGCCGCCGACAACCATAAAACTATAAACTATAGTTGTAGTGCTAGAATCTACTTAGTTATTTGCACCTATGGTTCTAAGCCGACTTTTTACTAGCTTGATATGCTTTTCATGATACTAGAAGCGAAGAAGAGGAAACTCCTCTTATTTATTTCATGATGTCTATGCCGATATACTAGCAATATCAGAGAAATTTTTTTAAGTGACAAATTTTAATATATAAGTATCATGATCTCTTATACCCTTGTTTTGGACCATGGTATGAATTGGTATAGGGGAGCCGTTTTGAACATTAGATTGTAGCATAACCTATGTTTGTTTGTCAATGGCGCAACAGCCCTATGTAGGGCCTTGGCCTACCACCTGGTTGCCAGTTTCATATTCACCAAACTATACAGTCCATCCAAGCAAAGAAGACACTCCGACAAGACGGGAAAACTACCTCAGCCCGGCCAATACCGGCCCAAAAGCCATAAATTCTCAATAGAACCCACAGCCCCCGAACCAACACCGACCGAGCCGAAGCCACCCCCCACCCCACCAGTATGCCCTCCCAGCCCGGATAGAAAATACAGTAGTATAAATAATGTAGCCTATATAATTATTGAATGATTCACTGATGATGATGATGATGATTCATTGTTAGGATGTTACTAATCATCTGTGCGATTCCAATATATTATAATTCTAAAGCATCTGCTCTTGTTACATAACCAAGCAACACTTGTATTCGTCAAATTCCGTTATTTTACGGCGATTCAATTCAATCAAATCAATGGAACAATTTCTTGCCATAATTAATTCAATGCATGAAAATATTATTATTGTGAACACAAAATATAACGAAATAATCAGTCATTGAATGTACACAAAATTAAACTTTGTTAATGCAATTTACATAATATGTTGACGCTGCCTAGTTTTTGATCTCATTTTCAATAAGAAAGTTCAAAAGTTTCAATAGAATTCAATTTAATGAGGAAAATAATGAATGCCGTGGAGTGTGATTTCATCAATTCCAATGTCATTTCACTTTTTTTACATGACATTCATTTCACATTAAAAAAACAACACATTTTTATCCTCATCACCTAATAACTCTTTCCTAAAATTCTTACCTGTGTCTTGGCAGTATAATGGAGAATTGAAGAATAAAGCCTGATAAATGAACCAGTTCATTAATAACTTCCATTAATTGATGTGATAAGTGAACCTGTTCCTCTATTTTGTTTGATAGGAAAGTTTATATTGTAGCACACATCCTGCACCTAAGCTACTTTGGTTGCATGACGTTTATTGTCACAATTGACCTATCGATAAATTCCAAAAATGTGAAGGGAAATGAAAGTGAGGCTGGAGAAATAAGAGAAAGTGAAATGTGTAGACTGAAGACGGAACTGTCAACCAATAGGTCGACATAGGAATGAGACATCCTTTTTGTTGCGTCATTGAACAGCCTAGTCCAATAGAAACAAATAGTTAAATGGTAATTAAAGAGTACAAAATTGTCTATATCACAGAAAATTTATTATTTAGTATATATTTTACTTGTACCAAATAAAAATTTCTGTGATATAGACAATTTTGTACTCTTTAATTAAACTTTTCAAGGATACGCCTAATATTTTAGTTTTTCTATAGTTTTTCGGCGTTTTCTTCATTTTTTCGAGAACCAATCGGTAGAAAATGTTGATATTTGGTGGGCAGGTTCAGATAAGGTCTAGAAATGTTGTGTTAAAATATTTTTGAAATCCTTCCAAGATTACACCAGTAATCAGGTTTTCAAAATTGTAGATGTATTGCGGGTTGCATATCTTCCGCCTTGATACGATCAATCCTAACTGTAACTTCAATGGTTCAGCGAGATTATAGATGAACTAATTTGGAAGATATTGAATCAAGTTTGAACTCTGTTTGATATACTTCCCAAGGTTTCAATATTAGCGTTTTACTATTTTTGGAGTTTTTCTTAGATTTTTCGAGAACCAATTGGCAGAAAATTTTGAAATTTGGTAAACAGGTCCAGATTAGGTCCAGAAATGCTGTGCTCAATAAAATTTCAATACCCTGCCGAGGACCGAGGTTACGCCTAATAAAATCTGCACTTTCGTTTATTTCACGGAAAGTACTGAACTAAATACGTTCAAATCATGTACCAGGTTGAGCTGAGGTAATAGAACAACTAATTCAGAACAATTACCTAAAATAACCCTGTTAATTGATGAATGATGATCAAAGCAAATCTATTCTAATGGAATTTGCCGGCGAGCAAAGTGAGCATTTTTATCTCAGCTGACACTGACAGATGTTTTGCAGGCGAGCGAAGCGAGTCTGTTTGACTCACTGACACTGCTGAAACTGTGGTGGGTCCAGGGCGGAGCGTTGCTAGGCGGAGAAGGCGAGCGAATGAGCCTGCCGGCTAGTTTAGTATATATTTTACTTGTACCAAATAAAAAATTTTCTGTGATATAGACAATTTTGTACTCTTTAATTATTTTCAAGTATCACAACATCTCACCTGACACTGTGTCTTCAATATTTAAATGCATTCAAATAGCTCAAATATATAGGATAAAGACCTTGAGGAGCCCTAATTCAATATAAGGGAAATACTGTCAGTCCTTATCTAATCAATTAATAATAGAGATCAGGATATTTTTTAGCAATTATTCTCAATATTTGAAACTCAACAATACTAAATGTATATAAATCACTTATTTCGAATTTGCATAGACTATTTTATTTCAACAGATTTACAATTTTGTTTTAAATTTCTTGTTTCAATGAACTCTGACAATATTACGATAGTAGATCAATGATATTTATTCGTGTAATGGCAACCATACATAGTGCTAGAAAGAATAGGCAAAGTATATTCTTCTCAAGAGTTTTCTAACTTAATTTTGATGAAAAATTTAGTCCAAAGTTATTACTCTTTAAAGTCAAACTCTTTGAAATCAGACTGATTACACAGTCTTTACAGTTCAAATTCAAAGCATCAAGAACAGATTGAATTTCTTATTCTATATTATGTGGTGAGATTTGTCCATTAAGATGGACAAGCTAAATTTTATCGAAGATTAATTCTGATAGATTGATGAAGAACGATTATTATGTGTCTACATTGTCTTATCTACAATCTCCAGTTCCAGTCAAGCTTAGCAGCCATGCGAGGTCCGTGAACTCAAGAATTCGAAGACTGCATTCTACCGTCGAGTATTTCGAAATTAGCCTGACCAGGAATAGCCAGCCAAGCTCATCCTAAATGATGCCTCGGGCTGACCACACTATACTCAAGCATATAATTTCAGCGCGGCTTCTTGCAACATAGTAGGAGCAATAGTCTAAATATAGTAGGAATATAGTCTGTCCAAGCAAAGAAGAGCCTCTGGCAAGGTGAGGGAAACACTCCAGCTCGGTCAATATTGGTTCAAAAATTATTGATTTGGTTTCAATTGCAGGAAACATTCTGATCTAAAATTTGAGACCAAATCAATAATTTTTGAACCAATATTGACCGAGCTGGAGTCACTTCCTCATCTTGCCAGAGGCTCTTCTTTGCTTGGCCAGACTATATGTGCTGTACGAGCACATTGTATACATGTATATTTTTAGAGTTTCTCAACAGTAACCTTTTCGTTGGCATGATATGAATGCAACGACTTTGATGCATTGTGCATTCCGATGTTCGATCATGGTTTGGATGGTTGGAGTAGCAGATTACATTTGTAAGCTAAATTTTCATCTAAGATAGGCTAGATAATGAAATTTAAATATACTAAAGGCGTTCAAGTTTTGGTAGGATATAAACTTTGAAAGGAAGTATTATGATGAAGAACAGTATTAGATTGAAAATATAGATAAAATTCTGTACTTCCAGAGTCTTTTCTCAAATAATTTTGTTATTGGTATTGGCTTTGGATGGAGAATCAATTATGGCAATATTATTATGGAGAATTGAATTGGATTGTGGATATTGAGGGATTATCTATTCAGTTTCGAAATTCCAACACAACTTGACAATATTACTGTATATGAGTTATCATGTAAATCATTAGTGAGTGATCTAACAGACGGTGGTGTCACTGGTATGGACGCTGCTAAATTTACAGTAATACTTGAATTTCTCTATTAAATTTCTTTCAATTTATAAGTTCTCCTGATAAAATATATTTTCCACCTTCTTCATCTATACCTTCAAAAAAAGGAGATGATCTGAAAATTAAATTATGATTTGTGATGAAGAGAATTTGAGATTAATTGGCATGCTTCAGTTCAAATTGGAGAATTATAACTAAGTTATAAAATGTCAATGATAATGAGCTATCGGAAACGACAAAGAGTTCAAAATCATCTAATAATTCAAAATCAGTTAATAGTTCAAGTTTAACGTACGACATTTCAACTTTGTAAAATTTATACTCTCCCAATACGAATACGGGTCAGTTTGATACACTGAACTTTATATTTACCTCAGGCTCTATATTACCTCAAAACATGCAGTTTCCAAACTTAACTTCTCAACTGTCATATTATGAGTTGTGGAAGCGCGTATCACAAACCTGTCATCCTAACTTGTGTATGCACTTTACTATTTACTGCATCGTATTTCTCGTGCAACTTTGACGTCATTCCAACTCCAGGTGTAGAGAGTATGTCTATTTGAGATCATGTAGTAGTGGATATTATGCTGTTCTATCAATAGGACAATATAGTGCAGTGATGCATCCGAAATGAAAACTGACCTGCTCAAAGACCATGTTGTCTGATATCGAGCGACCATGTTCAGAAATTATGCAGTGTAGTAGAGCAGGGGTGGTTTTGTTCGCCGATAAGTTTCGCGTAAGCTGAGAAGACACGCTGTTACAATACACTATGGATGGTAGCGGCGTGTCTTTCCAGTTTGCGCGAACTTTACTGACTCTGAAAGACGTGACCTAGTTCTGAGTACGCTTGAAAATTTAATGTGTAGGCGCTGAATGAATTGAAAAGGTTGTATAGCAACGTAACACATCATGCTGCCACAGGATATGTCGATGAAATACACGTGTAATTTGAAGATGAATTTAAATTTGTGTTGAAGAGAGTTTGAGGAGCTTCCAAACGATTTATCAATGAAAACTATCGAGAAAATATAATTTGAAGATTGAATTTGAATTTGTGATGAAGAGAATTTAAAGAGCTTTTGAACAATTTCTCAATAAATACTAAACGAATCACTGAATCGATTAATGCTAGAATATGTATTCTAACTTTGTTTTTGTCGTGCTCGATTCGAAGTACTATACTGCACTGGCGACTCGTGCCCATGAAACAGGTGCAGTAAAGGATACGAGAACTTCACCTGTTTCGTGGGTATGAGCCGTCAGTGCTATACTGATTGTAGTTTATGCTAAATATAGACTCATCGAAATCAATTACGATTCCAGTTTTCTTTTTTCTTGATGCTTTGGAGAACTTGAATCTCATGAAGTTTTGTTCACCAATTATTATGTCATGAAAATTCAATTACAGTACATAAATTTTGCTATATAGGCCTACTCATTTTCTGTGTTTTCAACGTTACTTTTAAAAGTACTTTTTAACATACTTTTCAAAGTTGATATTTATTTTAAAAATTCATAATTAATCCAGAGATTTTGAACGATTCATCAATGAATACTAAGTCAATTCTTTAATCATAATTCGATAAATTTCCATTAATTATTCTGCATTGAAAAATAGAATATGAGAAAATGAAAATCGAAATACTTATTGAAATTCCAAATCTTCTTACAGTCTGCTAAACAATTGAAAATAGATAAACTGCAATAATGGTGTAAATGGTGTTGATGAGTTGTCAAAATTTGATTACCGTGTTATTAAAGTTTGAAACGTGAATTTCCACAACGATCGGGTTCTATTTCCATCTCCAGAGACTGATTAGACCTGTCTACAATCGGAAGATTGATTCGTGTTGATTGTTGATTAATCTAATTGATTTGTTTTGTTTCCTGCTCTGTGAATGACTCATATCGCTTTAGAGGATGTTTGCTTGTCAACCAATCCACTAATGGGAAATAATAATTATGTCTATGATGTTGAAAGTACTATTAGAGTACCAAGGAGAGTTCCATTACAGATTACAGTAAAATGGAGAGTACCATTACAGTGATGGATAATAACATGCATCATGGGAGGCGTGATTAATAAGCCAAATATTTGTTCAGTCCATTAGAATTGTTCCCTGGTGTTCAAATAGTAACTGCCACGCCCAAAACATGTGTTCACCAATTTATGGTACTGTATTAGCTTTTGGTGTTGTAATAAACAATCAATAATACTAAATTATTAAGAGAAATAACGAAAAATAAGAGAAAGAATTATTTTACAATGGGATAATTTTCACTTTACCTTTGGCATAGTCGGTCCAAGTACAGAAGACATTCTGGTTGGATAGTAAAATGGCTGGAGTTATTTCCCATCTTGCCAGAATGTCTTCTTTGCTTGGACAGACTATAGCCTAATTCGAAAACTATAAACTTTGAAAACTGAATTGAAATTCTAGTGGTAATATTATCATACGATGAACAATAATGAATTTATTTACGTCACTATTCTATTATTTAACAAGCTAGTAAAATATAACGGATTGCTGAAGCATCATTAAACTCTTATCAGTTCGTAAAATACACGCTACATTAAACTGGTCAAGTATGCTTGTCAAATCAGTGATTAGTGTGAATGAATTTGATTCTAGGCAATCAATATTTTTTATAGTAGATAAGTCTTTCATTGTAACGGTTATCAATAGACAACGGATGTTAGAATGCAAATTCAGAAAATTGAGTTCTAATCAAACTTGATAGTTCAATGCAACTTTTTAGTCTCCTGATAGGACAATAATAAATTATATGAATTTGAACGTTTTTTATAATTCACAATCATTTGAGTATGAACGACCTGTTTCATTTCATCCAGTACAACACACAAATCTAGTTCTTATATAGTAGAAAACGACATGTATTTCAAAGTTAATTTTTGTAAATCACTTACTTATGGCTTAGTGAAGTGGGATGCATTTCACTCCTGAAGAGGAACCTCTGATGAGGCTGATGAAGCTCCTCTTCAGGAGTGAAATGCATCTCACTTCACTAAGCCATAAGTAAGTGATTTACAAAAATTAACTTTGAAATACATGTCGTTTTCTACTATATAAGTGTTAATAAGTATTTCGTCATGGAAAGCAACATCAACAAATCTAGTTTTATAATAATTTGTTACGGTATTGACTTATTCTATTGTTTCCCATTATTTTTCCCTACATTTTTCTATTCATTTCTTATGTTGTTGTATGTAGAATATTTTTTGGTCTCCAATTGAATCACCATTTTGAAATGTTTGTATGAACCGCTAATCGGGGAAGAGCTTATCTAGGCCAATGGCAGACGTTCCCTGTCATTGGTTCAAGTCTCCACCAATAGCATTTCCGATCGTTAGTATAAAAAACTGCTGCTCTTTTCTTAAAGTTTTAGTTACCAGAGATTGATAATGGTGTAACAAACGAAACCGGTATTTCGATTTTTTTAATCAGAATTTTTACTACATCTTGACATTCAATTTAATATGGATAACCACCACAATATTACCTTCACAACTACTCAAAAAAAGGCTTTATTATCATAGTTATAGTTTTCTATTATTTTACAACTACTTTCAACTAACTTATCTAAAATCTTGGTTTAGTTACTTTATCATGGTTTAGATACTTTAGTTTAAATATGGAGAAAAATAATCAAAACTTATAATCAGAACTGTAACAGTGAGGATTGTTGTATAATAATTATAAATAATGTTTGTAGTTTGAGCCTCCAATCTATGCAACAACTCATAGTGTAGGCCTCTGCTTGTTGAGTAATTGTGGTAGTTATCCATGTTAAATTTTTACGATAATGGTGTAGCAACTGAAACCGGTATCTCGATTTTTAATGAATCTGAGGTTTGATAATATCTTGTCTTAGTATATGCTGTCTAACTTCAACTTCGGTAGTGATGTAATACTCACTATTGATGAAATGTCTTATGTTGTATGGTAATTTCATAGGTGTTGAATAGTAATGAGATTACAATAGCAAGACACGTGTGTAAAAGAACATTATTGTTTATAATCTGACCGTCATAAATCGGTCACTGTCCACTTTACGTGCTCGCATTTCCATTTCATTACTTTTTCATCTATAGATGTTTTCCATTACTAAGTTCCGTTTAAATCTACAAATTACTGAAATATCGAGCGTTCGTGTCTTATCACAATTTTTATTTTTCAAAGCTGAGGTAAATAAACTATTTATGCGCTCAAAAAATAGACACATGACATGATCTGGGTGTTATTGATACTACAGTACTGCTTTCGAAGTAGATTCAGGTGAGATAATAAATTATTTTGGTTATTCCGACAAAATAAGTTGCGTAATTGATGAAATCCTAAATTTTGGTTATTCCGGCGAAATTATTGATAAAATCCAAAACATCTATTCATCGAAGACCAGGAATCGATCATTCTATATGACAGTATTTTTTTGGTTCTATTGTATTGGCTTGAATAACATTAGATTTGGTTGATTATAATATTCATATACAACAGAACGCCAATTATTCGAACTAATTGGTACATGGGAATCAATTCGGATAAGCAAAAATTCGGATAATTGGACATAGAATTTTATTATAGAAAAACAATGGGTTTAACAATGGAATAAACTGCATTTTTAAAAACTGCTAGATTTGAAAAGTACAGTGTAGTCATGTTAAATTAATATGGGAAGCAAAACAAATACTGTACTAAACTACACATCGCCTCACCGCGCTACGATCACGTCAAAAACGCTGGTTTTTAATCTATTACTACGCTAGACCGACTAATCTAGACTACGAATCTAGCCCGATTCGGATAATTGGCAATTCGGTTAATCGGCGTTGGATAATCTGCGATTTACTGTAATAATAATTAATGATGATAATTTAGGACATTCGCTCCTCCTTCAACTAAAGTGTAAAAGCCACCTCCAATATTAAACAGTCTACTCTCGTTTATAATAAATTCAATCTATTATCACTGATTAGATCTTCTATAGAAGATCATTAGATGATCATACAGATACTCATTGAAATGTATACATTTCAATGAGCATTCTGCATTAGCCTAATATTCATCATATTCAAGTTGGAACAGAGAATAAGTCAACAGTATACAGGGTGTTTCAGGAGGAATGTGCAATACTTCTCAGGCTGATTCCTTACACCAAGTAGACGAAACGTTCCATGGGACCAACCCCCAAAAACGCTTTGTTACTGAGATAACAATGGCGGAAAATTGAGATTTTTCAAAATATATTAATTTTTCTAATTCTTTAAAGGCTTTAGTAAGGTTCTAAAATAATCAATTCCTATGTAAAATTAGCTGAGAAATTCAATGAAACAAGCCGGATTCTAAAGAAAAAGTTAAATGACGGCTATTGTGTAAATCTTACCCAAATCTTAGAAATAGCGATCAAAAATCACAAAATCGCTACTAAACACAAATTCATCACTTTTGTAAATTTCGCGATTTTTGAACGACATTTCTGAGATTTGGGTAAGATTTACACAATCGCCGCCATTTAACTTTTTTCTTCAGAATCCGGCTCTCTTCAACTTCCATTATTAAAAAATACAATTTTATGATTCCTTATCCAGTTATAAGCCTTATTGTTGAAAAATGGCGTTTTTAGCATATGTTTCCAATTATCACAATAACCGTTGAAGTTACAAACTTGGAACTGGTTTCATTGAATTTCTCAGCTAATTTTACATAGGGTTTGATTATTTAAGAACCTCACTAAAGCCTCTAAAAAATTAGAAAAATTAATATATTTTGAAAAATCTCAATTTTCCGCCATTGTTATCTCAGTAACAAAGCGTTTTTGGGGGTTGGTCCCATGGAACTTTTTAGTCTACTTGGTGTAAGGAATCAGCCTGAGAAGTATTGCACATTCCTCCTGAAACACCCTGTATACAGTATACTTATTTGACTTGTAAGTATAAGTACCAGTCTATTTCAAAGGTACTTACAAAAAGAATGAAGATTAGGAAATACTGTATAAAAGATAGATAGGTAGGCTACTTATTGGCAGTTTTCAGGTGTTAGCGTGTTACCATAGACTAACTATACAGTATAACTACAATAGTATATCTACGGTGTTACGTAAATAGCGGAAATCTATAAGATAGAGTCACATGCTTTGGCATGACATGCGTTTCTCATCTGATCCATTGTTGATGAACGGCGGCGTCTCGTGACTTGCTATTGGCGGAAACTCATCTATTCACCACAGGCGGCTCGTGCCCACGAAACAGGTGAAGTGCTGTACAGAAAATATACGGGCACTTCACCTGTTTCGTGGGCACGAGCCGCCAGTGCTATTCACTTATCTGGCACACCGGGCCAAAAATAAAAGTGTGTCACTCAACTTATTTTTTGCCTATTTTTAAATAAGGAACACTTCGTCTCATCACTAATATGAGGTAGGCCTCTGATATAAGGTAGGCATATATTGTACAATCACTTTTACTCTTCATATACTATACAATACACTATAGGTATACACTTATAAACTTACTATAGCCTACTATAAACTTTTTGTACTATAAATTTTATTATACTCGATCTTACTCTTCGTCACAATTCTAACTTGTAAGGAGTATTAACTTTCACTCAGCAATTGGATTGCAATGGATGCAATTGAATAATACAGTAGATGCTCGATGGGTAGATACTAGATAGATTCAATATTATTCAATAGATAAAAGAGTTGGAAAACTTCTTTGTCTACAGTAAAAGTATGATTTCTTGTTGCTATCTTCACCCAAAAAAATCTTATCTACCTTAGATCCAAGATTCTAATTCTTTTACTCATCATGTACTGTATATTTTTATATCTGGAATGTTCACTGTCATCAGCTCTAAAGCCACGTTTACACCGGAGTTAATAACAAAATTGTTAATAACTTTTATACAATAAGTTATATAATATAAAAGTCTATATAATAATATGTTAATCACAAAAGTTATTAACATTTGTGTTATTAACTCAGTTGTAAACGTGGCTTTATGGAATAGGCCTATATATTACTGCTTGTTATATCAAAAATGCCTACTGTTATTAGAGCCCATGGAATACATATATCTACTTCTATTTTACTGCTAGTTCATAACATATCGTAATTATTCATTCCAAGTTTGTTTGAAAACTTTCAATCTTGTATAGAGTTCTAGTGAGGGAAGTAAAGGAAATTATTAAATTTTCCAATTTATCAAATACAGTAAAGCCGCGTATCGACAGTCCGAGGCATGTGCTACGAATGCCTCGCTGTACAGTCTGTTGACACAAAAAAAG
This sequence comes from Sogatella furcifera, assembly GCA_017141385.1. Classification (NCBI taxonomy): domain Eukaryota; kingdom Metazoa; phylum Arthropoda; class Insecta; order Hemiptera; family Delphacidae; genus Sogatella; species Sogatella furcifera. Next base: position 7,925,651 of record CM029549.1, read on the forward strand.
AGTACTACTACTAGTCTACTATCGCTAGCAGCGAGGCAAACGCTGCACACAATTCGCAGCGAGCAGTGCCTGTTGCCTCGCAACGCACAACGAACAATACTACAAACTAACCTCAAAATTGTACCACATTCCTATGCATTTTTGTAATTAAGAATTCTCTTTGGGTGCAGAAGGTTCTAATAGGCAATAATAAGCATTGCCTTGAATTTTTATCTACTAATTGAGCACAAACTAACCTCCAAAGTCCAAAATATCAATTGTCAGATCTTAGTTGCTTTGTCTCTCGCTTGATGGCGCTAGTCAATTTGTTTGCGTGCTCGCATTTTTGGTCACTATATACTATACTATACTATAATTATAATTATTTTTGATAATTGCAGATTATATTCACACATATGCCTCAGCCATGAGTTCATACTTTGCGTCACCAGACTGTACTGCGAGGTATTCGTGGCACATGCCTCGGACTGTCGATACGCGGCTTAACAATGAGTCATTAGAAGTTGAATGATTTTCTAACAGCAAGGTTGCACAAATCATGAATGAAAAAGAGTAATTGTTTAGCTATACTGTTATGTCAGACGTACTTGGTAATGACTGTCGGTGTTTTCTACTCAGTTTAGTCTTGGAGAAATGACTTGGCAGTCGGGTGTGTAAACGAGACTGTTGTTCTCTTTTCTCTATTGCGTATCATTATTGTTGTTGTTGTTGTTGTTGTGGAATTGGGGCAGTCGGATGACAAACCACAGCTGATTCATACTCAGCTGACGGCTAACAAGTCTTAAAAGTAAAACTGTAATCCGAACCATTTTTATAGACGTTGTAAACTCACCCCCCTCCCCCTTTGGAGCCCGATTTCGTAAAGCAGACATTCTTACAATATATCTATACTATTATAATACATTTATTATGACATGGATGTTGCACCATCAACAACAAAAACGTATCCTCCCACCAGTAATAAACCTAAAAGCATCGGTTCGTTTTATATTCGCGCCCATGTGTCAAGTCATTCAAACAAATAGATCTCTTTACAGTTTTCAGTGGACAGTAAACAAAATTCAAATAGACCACTTCTGAGAAAACGGTCAGTGGCTGGAAATAAATTATGTGCTTGATAAATTTGGAGCGTACGTTCTGTTTTGACAGTACAGTGCAACGAATCTCCTCAGTTCATGTCAGAGTTCATAGAAATATTCAGGGAACTATTTCTAGCAGTTTAAATATAGAATTTGTTAAAATAATCAATAATTATTCATTTCTTGACTAATCTCAAATTTATATAAATTGAATTATATTTAAACTTTTTTTCTATTGAAATTACTAGCTCAACATGAAATATAAATAACAATACATGTGTAGGAGTGTTAGGGACGAACTTGTATTCATACAATCTAGGAACCATTGCCACCAATTTAAATGTTTACACTTTCAAATATCTGTTCTATATTTTACAGGACAGAGGATCGTTCCATTATACATTTATTCATTTATAAAAGAAACCATTACTTATTCTCTAAAATTAATGCATAGAAATTCACAATAAGACAAGAATTATACAAACTCAAAAATATTCAGTGTTACTTCAATACATAACATTTCATACATATACATTGTTATAACAATACTTGGAATAACTTTCCACGTTCTCTTTTATCCCCCTCAGCATATACCACCGCCACCGGTATTACCTTCTAATTCTAACATCATCTCTGATAAACAACTTATAAAACTGATATAAAAACTTCTTCTATATATATAGTGAGATTGGAGAGGAGCTAGAAAATAATACGGAGAGTAGTTGGAAAAATGAAAAATATGACGAAAAGAAATTGAAAAGCATGGGATACAGCTAGAACAGGTGCAATGTTTAATCCGTTTTCGGTAGACGACAGACAAAGCATCCTCCGAAACTCTTCACTTCTCAACTTCTCAAGGTCAACACTGTTGTGGAGTCATTACACCCTGACGACGGCAGGTGATCCGTGATGTCCTGTAATTTGTAATAGCTGTTGTACATTGTTGATGATAGCGCGTGTCAGGCCCCATGCATTTACGTTGTGTTCAATTTCATCAGCAGCAACCTCTTCCAGACGACAGTTGCTCTGAAACTGATCATAGAACACCTGTTGCATGCTGGCCAGCCGTCGAACTTGACTGCCTTGAGCTCAGCTGCACCTGACTGGGAGATTTTTTCTTCTAGGTTGGAGTTTTTTCTAGCTTCAAGAACCTATGTTTGAGACTTTGGTGGACTGAATTTGAAGTACGATGACCTCATAAAAGATTAATCGGGTGATCATTATAATATTTGTAATCATTAGCCTATAGCTATAATATTTAGTTTCAATCACATCCTTAGCATTTTTATAAAGACTACAGTGGACAGATGATGGGTTAGCAGATAGGGTATGGATTGGAGTTTTCTTATTTTGAAGAAATAACATTTTATACTACATTGAAAATTGATAGACTTGAAAGCCTGTTGTACCTCCCCTTTGTTATGTAATTGTTACTTTGTTAGTATTGAAATAAAATTTCCATAATTTTGATAATTATTGAATAACATAATTAATTAACTAAAAAAGTATTGCACTCTAATTATTGAAATAGACTTAAAATAGAAAAAGTAAAAAGTCACGCCCCTGCAGAATTGAATTTTCTTTCCTATGACAAAGAAGAAAAGAACGTGTAATTCTGTCTATAAATAGAGGCTCTATCTGCTGCTCCAAGGCTGAGGCCGCACTGCCGATGGGTAGAGCCTGGATGGTGGAGGGTAGTTGGTAAATCTATAGAACATACACACCATCCACAGTAATACATCGTATGAATGGTATGTGTTCAGCAGCCATCTTGAATTTCTCAAATATGGACAACATAACCTCAAAAACAGAATGACGTCATAACATTCATACGATGTATTACTGTGAATGGTGTGTATGTTCTATAGATTTACCAACTACCCTCCACTCTCCAGGCTCTACCCACCGGCAGTGCGGCCTCAGCCCAAGAAATTGATAAAAATTACATTGTTCTTATGGGACATAATTCTGCCGTTCGGCAGTTTGCCGACTACTACTGCCCACTCTTTAATTTTGACTCCTTGAGCATTTATGGTAGATGTTATATTAGAATTAATGTTCATGTGGTGATAAAAATTGTGTCACATTTTCGACTTTAACCAATTTTGGTGTTCTATAAGACGATTGTGAATAACTGTGGATAGCTCACTCCACAGAACATTACAGCCAGTGATTTCTGAGTTCTTGAATACTGAATTCCATTCACTGAACCCGGAAATTTTGTAAAGCAGTATTTGTCGTATTCAGTGTGGGCTGGGTTGTTTGAAAGAGATGATTGCAATACTGTATCATGGAGAGTGGATCAACAATGGGGAAATGAAATGATTAATAGAATCGAGATTTCCAGGCAGGAAGCCCCTCAGCTTCACAATACAATCATGTAACAGCAAGTTGGTCAATCAACAGAGTTGCTTCGTGTTTTATCATGGTTGGACATTTAGATTTTCAGTTAGAAATAAAATTTCCATCATTTATTTAATGTTGGGTTGCACTCGACAGAATCAGTTATTTTCATCTGAATCTCATCTGATAAGTGTCATACTTTCATCATGGATAAGAATAAAAATTTGAAATATCAAGTTATGAGAGAGTATTGTCTAATATCAGTAGATCAAAGTTGTTGTTATACTCAACTTCTATTGAATTGGCATATCCAATACTAATATTATTGAAATAACGTTCAGTAATTGCGTGGGTAGTGTGCTACTACCCCTTTTCATTGTAAATGTATTGCACTATATTAATCATGTGAATGGATCATCCCTTCTGGCAATAAATTCAATTCAATTTGAAGCTATGGGCGTGACCAACAATTCAATTGAATAAGTAACTATAGGCTTTATCAACTCTGGTACTGTAGTTGAAGTTCAATCATAATGGCTATCCAATCGCTAACAAAATAATGTGATTTATATTGACCATTAGATTACATTCACGAAATAGGAAATTGTTTAGAACCACGTTTAGATAACTCACTGATAACCAGAGAGAATAGAATTGAGAGCATATTCTATTATCGCTGCTGATAACTTACAGGAATGATCGGTAGATGAAAACTTAGTTTAGAAACAAATGGAATAAAATTATTCCTTAATTAATTACCTACTAAATTAGAATTGAATTATTGCTTGGAAAATTTCTTGACATTGATAGTAAGTTGTGAGATGAGAGAGTTTCAGCTATTGAAATCTTGAAATTGGACTTTAAAAGCCACCCGAAAAAGTCTTATTCTATATTGTCTATTTTCATGGTGCCTAAGGGTTACAAAGCCCAACCCGTTTAAAAAAAAATTGTCTATTTTGGACTTTCAACTCGTTTTATAAAGTGTTTCTATCGGCTTTCACAACAATAATTAGAATCACTGTTTATGTTATTTTATTCTATTTAAATTCTATTCTATTTCAATTATAAATTATATATAAAAGTTCATACTAAAAATATGTTAATTATAAAAGTTCTATTCTATTTATAAATTTATCAATCTATTTGCACAGTTAGTGCAACATCCTAAAATGAAGAATTGGAATCCAACCAGCAAACAAAAATAAACTTTACACACTGGTTACGAGCTAATATTGTATTACGGTATACTGAAACTCCCATCAATCTCCACTTCAACTTAGTACGCTGTGTACGCTGTGTCAGTCCTCGCCTGTCAATAATAATCGTTAAAGTTTAGCTCAAGTGTTCGTCAAAATATTTGGCAACAGCTGCAGTGCTGAATCATATCCGTGCACCGATTTAGAACAATGTTGTTTTCATAACATTGGCCGAAGTGCATCCGACTAATAAGTTTCCGTTGAGTTGATATTAGAGTGGTCGGTGCATGCAGCGTTCACGTGATCGCCGGTCTTCTGATTGCAAGTCAATAACACTTTAATACCGCTCACCGTGCTCCTCAGATTATTATTTTCGTTAAACGGAATTTCCCCATCGCACAATTGGAGCGGTTATTTTCAGTGAGGTTCATGATTATACTCAAATAGATGTAACTTCCATTCCATACACCATTCTATTCCCTATCTTATATATGCTGCGCTAATACAGAAGTTACATTGAAGTATAGTGTAACACTGTAATTTAGTTAGCTTGTCATACACAAGCTGCTGCTTCGTTCATAAAAGCATCTCCTATTTTATGACTATTTGTCAGTGTAGATCGAAATTCCCGTTAGTTGCAGTCATATTTTTCGCAGTTATTCATATTTCATTCAAATAACGGTTGAATCTTGTATGCTATCAAAGATGCCGCGAAAGTTGAATGATCTAACTTTATTATTTATTTCTTAAGATAGAGAATTTAATTGGTCATGTTTACTAGACATCAGACAGAGTACTCATGTTTAAAATATCATATCTACTAGAATCAGATAGTTGAGGAATTAGTTTCCACTCCAATAAGATGACTTTCAATTTCCCAATACAACTTATCGTATATTACTTTGGTTCGTTCAATAGGCAAACAATCAGAAAATCTGTATGCCCTATATCTCTAAATTCTTCTAGAAATAATTCATTTTTAAGTGTATCCTATCCATCAATGCAAACAGCCTATCAAAAGATCGATTTTCTTTTAGCAGGATGAAATTTCAATCTGTTATCAATGCAAATGAGTTTTTCAACCAAATCTCTCTAGAATATATTTTGCCTATTTCATTTTGTTGAAAACTGAAAATGTTAAAAAAACTGTTTAGAAATGTGTAATCTCAAGCCTCAAGTTATACAAAATCTCTTTCAATTCATTAAAGTTTATCAAAGTTTCTTTATCTTCAAACCTTTTGTCGTAATATTCTTCTATCAAACTTAGTAAACTCAGTTGGTTTTTAAATTTGTCTTCATTTTTCAAATTTCTTATTTTGTTATCAAAACTCATTTATAATCTAGACCTTTTCATTCTGACCTTTATTATGTTGTGTTTCCATCAGATCCCAGTTCATTTCACATGCAGGTGAACTTGAAATCTCAAATTTCACTGTTGAATTTCGCGGGGGTTGTTTTTGCACGTGGCTGTTGTCGCGTGGGCGTGTGAACCACTTTCGTCTGTAGCGATGACGTCAGAGAATCCTTTCTCTCTATCACACACTCTCTCTCTTTCTCTCACGCACTCCCGCGAGGGATGCCCGAGCTCGCCCACTCACAGCATAGGATGATTGGGAAGTCAGTATCTGGAACAAGAAGGCATTACAAAAAGTGCTAAATTACAAGAAGTCCTTTCAGATAGGATTTTATTGTGAACTGGGGTGAAAACGAACAACTGATAGCTAATTCCGATCCGTCAGTTTCCAATTTCCTTTTGCGAGTGGGTTTCAATTGAATTTATTCGAGATTACGTAACAATAAAAAGCCAACTGGAGTATTGAGTAGGGTGGAATTAGATTGATACTTTTGAAGATTAGCTACGTGCTTTGCGATGCTTCTCCAATATATATCTCAGACTAAATAGTATTAGTTAGTCTACTTATTAATCTAAATAGTATTAGTTAGTCTAGATTAACTTAGTCTTAGACTAATAAGTAGGTTGTTTTTTCATACATACAACATCTACAATTTTCAACTGCTAACCATGATTCAGTTTTTATGACTCGTGAACATTTATCAGTAAGAGTTTTGTAATACAGACACAAAGATTTAGATTTACAATCCTTGAGAAGCAGAATTTATAGATTTTCTACTTATTGTGCAGATTTGATGTCTAGTGAGATCGGACTCCCCATGTGCTCTGCCCATCACGTAACAACTAATTACGTGGAACAAGTTTAATTATAATCCTGATAACTAATCTTAATTCGTTGTTAATTAGTTACCGCCCACAGTAGTTGTTATTACTAATCAGAATGACTAGATTAATTGCAGATTACATCGGCTTGATTTATGTTTGCTTTTTACACTGTGATAATGAGACATTAGTAAATTGGGTCGAAGAACATAAACCACTTATAGATAAGGTGGAGAAAGTGTGAAGTGACTATTTGTACTATTTTGAACAACATTAATTTGTAGATTCTGATATTGTTTTAGTTTGAATACCATGATGAATATTGTACTGTATTACGTAAATGAATAATTCATCACTACTGCAATAGTTCATATCATTAGACCAGTGGTCACCAAATGGCGGACCGCGGTCCGGATCCGGACCGCCAGCTAGTTTTGTGCGGACCGCGATGTCATACCGATCTCAACGAAAAAAAACTCTTGAAATAAATCCTAATACAAAAAAACCATAAGAACCCTCTAAAGTCCGAATAAAATTGAATTATTAAAAAACAACCACAACAATAAACTAAACACTTATCATACAACTCTCAATATAAATTAGGCTATTTATTGAATACTAGCCGGCAGGCTCGCTTCGCTTGCCTTCTCCGCCTGGCCAGGGGGCTCCGCCCCCTGGACCCCCGACAGTATCAGCAGTGTCAGTGAGTCAAACAGTTGAATAAGTTCAGTTCAGCCAATTCGAATGACCCTATTATTAGAAAATGTGCCTGACCTCTTTCAGTGTAAGCTGAGACAAACAGGCTCGCTTCGTTCGCCTGCAAATTCCGTTCAGAAGGGATTAAAAACTTATTGAAGTACACAGCATTTCTAGACCTAATCTGGACCTGTTCACCAAATTTCGACATTTTCTACCAATTTATTCTCGAAAAATCCAAGAAAAACTCTGAAAATTCCGAAAAATAGTAAAACGCTGATATTCAGCGTAACCTTGGGAACTATGTCGGACATAGTTTGAAACTTGATTCAATACCTTCCAAATTAGTTTATAATCTCGCTGAACCATTGAATTTACAGTAAGGATTGGTCGTATCAAGGCGGAAAATATGCAACCCGCAACACATCTACATTTTTGAAAACCTGATTACTGGCTTAATCTTGAACGGATTGCAATAATATTTTAACACAACATTTCTAGACCTTATCTGAACCTGCCCACCAGATATCAACATTTTCTACCGATTGGTTCTCGAAAAAATGAGGAAACCGCCGAAAAACTCTAGAAAAACTAAAATATTTGGCGTATCCTTGAAAAGTTTTTAAAATCCATTCTTAGCGAGCGTCTAAACGTCCAACTGAACATGCCTGCCAAATTTGAACGCATTCGGTTGGTGGATTTTTAGTTCTGGTGATGGATGAATGAATCAGTCAGTCAGTCAGTCAGTGCCATTTCGCTTTTATAGATATAGATTGTTGCATTATTTAATCCAATTATTCTATACTGTAACTAGTTAAGCGTTTTAAGTTATCTTGGTATTTCAATAGCTAAAGAGATAGAGTCAAGGACTAAATTCGAGAATAGTTTTAATAAGAATAATTTAATAAGTGAACATTCTTCATATGAATAGAATAAACAATAGAGAAATTTTTTATGGCCGAATCAGATTGGAATAATGGCCTTTATTTCAATTTTAATATATCATTAGCATGATATCAAACTTTAATATTATTTGAGAAACATTAAAATCAAATTACATACAGAGTAATAACTATCACAAATATTTGAATAAATAATTGAATTAAAGTAGTAAAACTATCAATTTTTCAAAAAAATTCCGGGGAGTACCCCCCTCTAGTGGTTTCTCTTGAATGGACCGCGGAAGCTCGCCATGACTTTGAAACGGACCTTCATGAAACTTAATTGGTGACCACTGCATTAGACTATAATAGGCTTATTATATTAATTTATTTACCTCACTTATAATAGCATTACCTAATCGCATGCACCTAGTATGTTACTATGCAGGGAATTGAGCTTATTAGAAGATGCTCCAAATTATATTGGCTATTTAGGGGTTGAGTCCTAATGAAGTAGGTGATAAATTCAAAAATGTAGAATAAGAATTATTCTACTATACTGATATCTGTAAATAAATAAGATATAAATCTAGGTATGAATAAAAGTTGTGAGAAAATCTTGAATCGTTTATGATAATGGTTGCATTCATGTCAAGGACTTTTCTCTTGTTTGGCAGGGTTGCATCTTGCGCCGTATTACATTATGTAATTGTTGGCGTTGATGCTTTAACTTGCCCTTAACTTGGTTTAATGAGCCCTCTCAGTTAGCTGTTATCCCACGAGCAGTTACCTCTTAAACTATCACACCTCAATATCTGAAATTGATATATGATTTCACAGCTTTCGTTTTTCTTTTAGCGTAATATTTCAATGCAAATCTTATGACAGTTGTCAAACATTTCCAACAAGTTAAACAACCAAAAGTTTGACACACTATGAGTATCGTCCCTGTACGATAGCCATGATCGAAGTTTGATCATTTTTGGCGCAATTGCTGTGGCCGTAAAATTTGACCGCCATATTTTGGTGATAACGGTGGGTGGTGTGTGGGTGCGTGAGTGGAGGTGTCTGCAATGGTGAGTGGGGGGTGGTTTGGTCAAGAGGAGGGAGGGATTAATGAAGGTGTGGGAGGAGTGAGTCTGGACCAGTGAGTGGAGGTTCCTAGGTACAAGGGCTGCTTGAAAGGCGCGCGAAATTTTAGAGGTGCGCGCGCGGTGGAATCGAGCGTAGTGCGTACGTAAGCAATGACGTCACAGTCAGTCGAGGCGCGTATTGACCGGTGACGCTCGCTAGCAGCGTCGCCGTCGTCGCGACGTCTAAGTGGGGCAGACGCGGTGCCCCACTTGGCTGCTACCAACCCCACCGTCCACTCCCTCAATCACCACTTCTACCCCCCAATCATAACCTAAATTTCAACGTCGGAACAAACGTTGCAGTGGGGCGGATGGGTGGTGTGGCCATCCAGTCAACTCGGCAACCTCTTAACCTCGTTTCTACACTAAAACACACCGGGTCGACTAAAAATGTTTGCGGAAGAACGGAAAATGTTTGAACTGATTTTCCATCAAAACATCCCTTTCAGATCAAAATCAAACTGAATTTATTGCCTCAAATAAAAGATTCAAACTTTATGGTGTTTTTTTTTTAACAAACAGACACGCTTAGCTAGAATGAGCATAATACAGTTTTGTACACCTGTTCACCCCCCTCCTCACCAGAAGAAAATTGAAATGTGAGAACGCCACATTTTCGCTACAAATCAATCTGTGTCACGTGATCTGTGGATGACAGAATTGCAACCAAAACAAATTAATCACTGGGAGAAGCGTTATTCTGGGAAAACAGGTCATTTGGAGAAATCTAGGCTATTTCAACATTCTTTATTCTTTATTCTTTCTTTACAATTGCGACTTGGTTTCCAAGTATTTTAAGCAAAGGATGAATGAGTGATGATGAATGATGATGATGAAGGTTTAAGATGTAGGTTATATGTCTATCCACAATGTCCACTTCCACTATGCTCACAAATTTCAACTCACAAGAATAAAAAGCATGATTTATTAATTTAAAATTTGAAAAGTTGGTAAATGATTCAAAACAGGTCATTTGGAGAAATCTAGGCTATTTCAACATTGTGGGCAATCCTTTCTTTCGTCCTCGTATTTTAAAAGTTGTATTTCAGTTGCTTGCAAAATGATAATAAGAAAATGGTATAGTAATACTTGAATTTAAGAAATGAGAAATAATAATTCACACATTGAGGTGTATCGTTGAGTAATGAGGTTGAAATTAGATAAACTTGTATTTGATGGTTGAAATATTCGACTAATTTGCACTGGCGGCTCGTGCCCACGAAATATGTGAAGTGCTCGTGTCTATTACTGTACAGCACTTCACCTTACCGTGTACAGTAATAGACACGGGCACTTCACCTGTTTCGTGGGCACGAGCCGCCAGTGCTAATTTGTTATTTGCTCTCATATAACAAGCTGGAAAGAATTGATTCAGAAATAATTCTCAACTATGATTAGAAGATCATAGTTGAGAAATAAAGTTCACTGATCCAAATAAAGTTTTTTAAGTGTCAAGTACTCATTAAATTGAAGCACTCATTGAATTCCATACATTATCCTCATTATTCTCTAGCTACACCACGGTAATTACTTTGTAATTAAATAATTGTTTTGAGGTACACTACTAAAGTTACCTTCAATATGTTATTAGAATATACCCTTTGTCATACGTCGAATAGAATAGCCTGAAGATGGATTTTTCAAAAGGTTCAATACGACGATATTATTTGAATAATTCTAGTTATTCTTGATATCCTCTCACACTTAATTGGATGTCTCGTTGATTGTACCTGAATGTCAACCAATTACCACAACTATGTTCAAAGGTAACATAAGGGGGTTGGAGGTGATGCATGTATAGTCTGGTCGAGCAAAGAAGATATTCTGGCAAAATGGAAAAATGACTACAACTCGGTCAATATTGGTTCAAAAATTATAAATTTAGTTTAAAATTGTTGAAAACTTTCTGCCCTACGATTTGAGAAAAAATTTATAATTTTTCAACCAATATCTACCGAGCTGGAGTCATTTTCCCATCTGGCCAGAATGTCTTCTCTGCTTGGACAGTCTATGAAGGCCTAAGCTGGAGTAACCATGTCCATCGATCCTGTTAGCTCTCTTAACGTGGACAGAGCGTCGGCAATATTTCAGCTGGCGTTTTCTAATTAACTTAATGAACACACTACTACACTCCAGAGCCTGGCGGGTTATGCGTTCTGCACATAAACATTCGCACATACGCCATTAACAACTCGCTCTCTCCTAAACGTCTTCAATTTGTACTCTTAATAAATCCATTCTTCAAGTAGAGTCTGTCCAAGCGAATAAGACGTTCTGGCAAGATGGGAAAATGACTCCAGCTCGTTTAATATTGGTTCAAAAATTATAAATTTGGTCTGAAATTTTAGATCAGAATTCCTTTCTAGCTAGCTCACTCCCGCGAGGGATGCCCAAGCTCACCTACTCACAGCAAAGGATGATTGGGAAGTCTGTTTAGTATGTCCAAGCAAAGAAGACATTCTGGCAAGATGGGAAACGACTCAGCTCGGTTAATATCGCTTCAAAAATTATAAGTTTGGTCTCAAATTGTAGGAAACATTCTAATCTACAATTTTATTTGAAACCAGGTGTATAATTTTTTTCAACCAATATTGACCGAACTGGAGTCGTTTTCCCATTTTGCTAGAATGCCTTCTTGGCTTGGACAGACTATACCTCCCTCTTCTGTTAAACTTGAGAGAAATGTTGTCCAACTAGCCGGCAGGCTCGCTTCGCTCGCCTTCTCCGCCTAGACAGGGGGCTCCGCCCCCTGGACCCCCGACAGTATCAGCAGTGTCAGTGAGTAAAACAGCTAGCCTGCAAAACCTCTACCAGTGTCAGCTGAGAGAAACAGCAAATTCCGTTCAGAAGGAATTCGAAATTTATTGAACACAGCATTTCTTGACCTAATCTGGACCTGTTTACCAAATTTCAATATTCTCTGCCAATTGATTCTTGAGAAATCTAAGAAAAATTCCGAAAAAAATAGTAAAACGCTAATATTGAGCGTAACTTTGGGAAGTATATCGGACATAGTTTGAAACTTGATTCAATATCTTCTAAATTACTCCATCTATAATCTCGCTGAACCATTTAATTCACACTAAGGATTGGTCGTATCAAGGCGAAAGATATGCAACCCGCAATACATGTACAATTTTGAAAACCTGATTACTGGCGTAATCTTGAACGGATTTCAAAAATATTTCAACACAACATTTCTAGACCTTATCTGAGCCTGCCCACCAAATATCAACACTTTCTACCGATTGGTTCTTGAAAAAATTGAGTAAACGCCGAAAAACTATAGAAAAACCTAAATATTTGGCGTATCCTTGAAAAGTTCCTAAAATCCGTTTTTAGCGCGCGTTTAAACGTCCAACTGAACATGCCTGCCAAATTTGAACGCATTCGGTTCAGTGGATTTTTAGTTCTGGTGATGAATCAGTCAGTCAGTCAGAGCCATTTCGCTTCTATAGATATATATATTGACCGAATTATGGAGATGGAATATCGGAATGTTGTGAAGAATCTATTTAGGCCTATGTCAAAACTAAAAATGGTAGGAACAAATGTGGGAGAAGGGAAAATTATTGGAAATTTAAGAAAGAAGGTAAATGAGTGGAAGATGTGAGGAAGAAGGAAAGTGAGAGGGAGATATGAGAAAGAAGGAAAGGGTGAAAGAGATGTGTGAGAGAAGGGAAGGGGGAGAGAGATGTGAGAAAGAAGGGGAATGAGAGAGGGAGATAGAGTGATAGTGCGAGAGAGAGAGAATGATGTGAGGGAGAAGAAAATCAAATCAAATTCTCATTTTTCTCGTGATTTCCAAGAATAAAAAGCAGGCGTTTCTGCCAAGTTTTGCGGAAGTCTTGAATTGGATTTGTAAGATATGTTCTGAACGGGATAACTGGCCGCCTGTGAACCGTGGCTCTATTATTAGCTATCTATAGTTCGCACAAGTTGAGAAGACACGCCGTAACAATACACTTTACATTGTGACGCGTGTCTTCTCTCCGCAAACTACACTGGTGAGCCGATAGTGTTGGTTCTAATCTGAAAAATTCTATCTTATAATTCTGAAATTTTCTCAGATTTGACAGGAACGATAACCCATCCTAATAATAACTCATATGAAAGTAATAACAAGATAATTGAAAAACAATAGTCTAAAATAATTATTATCAATGCATTCTTGCAGCTGGCATTTAATTCACTCATTAAATTACATCACTAATTAGCATTATCAATATTGGCATTTAATGACAGTTATTATTGTTTAATAATAATAATTATCAACGCTTATTATGTTATTATCGTTCATGTCATAATTAAGTCATTATATTCAGACTTTCTCAAGTTCTTGTACATGTATAGGTTATCAGATTTATTTTTTTTAGTGACTAGTGTTTTGTGATTAATTTTTTCAACTTATTGGAAAAAATTGTACAAAATTAGTGAGAAAATACTGATAAATTATAATCTGCTTCGCGGGTGATACTCGATCAGTTAGTTGGCTTGTACGTTGGTAATGGCTCAAGACCTTACCAAGCTTACCAACAAAACTTTATCTTGTCCTTTGAAAGACGGAAATAAAATCTTGGTCACAACTGTGATCGAATTAACACATTTGGTTTCTATAAGAGAAGCGATGACCATCTCGTCAATCCAAATCCAAATCCAAATTTATATTTTGGAACTCTAAGAAAATTTCATCAAAAGCTAAATAGAAATTATTATATCGATTAATTATAAATTATTATAATCTATTGTTGACATTGATTTTATTCAATGAAATAAATGACACAACAGATTTTGAAAATTAAAAAACAGATACTTGATAATGGGAAAAAGTGGTTGAGTGAAGGGATTGAACAATACAATAAATTCAAATATTAATTGAAATTCTGTTTTATTGATGAAGTCATCTTGATTGTAATGGAGAATCCATTTTCCATTTCACTTGGAAATTTATTCAAATTATCAGCTCAGCAATATTGTTTTATGTGATCCTGTAAATCGTTTTTGGATAAATTTTAGGCTTGACCTTCAATGAGCCTACAATATTCTTCCATGACTAATTAGAAACTGGCTGATTATTTTGTCAACAAGAATGTCAAAAGCTCAATATGGTCAACAAACAGGGATTGCTTTAGTTTCAGTTATACGTCAAATTCAGTTATAAAGTAAAGTGAATACGTTTTTAATCTGGTTTCATCAGTATAGTAGGATAAATTCACTCTCTCATCTCATCTTTTTGTTTGTCCTTAACGCTCTATTCCTCACTTCCACACTCTATCCCACTCTCTCCCATTATCTCTTTCTACTACTTTTTCTCCCTCTCTCAATCCCTCTCTCTTATTATTCTCTCAATAAATACACTTATCGATCAATCAATTTCTCTCTCTCTCTCTCTCACTCTTTCTCAAACTCTCTCTCTTTCTCTCTCTCCCACACTCTCTTTTCTTCTCTTCTCTATTTTCACCCCGTTTTCTTCTTTTTTCTATATCCAACACTCTTTTCCTCTCTCTTTCTCTCTCTCTCTCTCTCTCTCTCCCTCTCAATGGACATCTATGTCCAAACTCCGCCATTTCATGTAGATACATCACAATCATATTATAACAGTAAGAATATTGGATCCTATATAACTGTAATGTAGTAAGTTCCTTGTAAATGTATTTCTTATTTTAACCAATCGTCCAATCGTGTAATTAGATTTTTGTTTAATCTTTGGAATCTGGGATTTAAAATCGTAAATGCTGTACTCTACTTGAATAAAGTGAATAATCTAATCTAATCTAATCCCACACTCTCTTTTCTTATCTTTTTTACACTCTTCTCTATTTTCACCCTGTTTTCTTCTCTTTCTCTTTCTCCAACACTCTCTTTTCTTCTCTCTCTCTTTTTTCTATTTTCACTCTGTTTTCTTCTCTCTTTCTCTCTCTCCAATACTCTTTTCCTCTCTTTTCTTATCTTTTTCACTCTCTTCTCTATTTTCACCCTGTTTTCTTCACTCTTTCTCTCTCTTCATCATTCGTCTCTTCTCTCTCCCTCTATCTTCCACACTCTCTTCTCTCCTCTCTTTTCTATTTAGTCTCTGTTTCCTTCTCTCTTCCCACCCAACTATACTCTCTATCTCTTTCCATCTCTATTCCCTGTTTCTGCCATTCGGATGAAGTCAAATTCAATTTATTCGGAGCAATAATTGTTTAGCTAAACACTGCGGTGTAATCTGGTTGCAGCATAGGATTTACATGACCTGTGTGTCGGACCCCACCTGACGATTTAACGTAATTCAGGAGTTGGGACCAGTGCTAATGATGAGTGAGTGGGGGGGGGGGCTCAAAATCCCTCCCCACATTTCCTCTCACCATGAACATTTGTAGTTCGTTCATGATCCCACTGGTAAACATGGTGGACATCCCCATGGTCGATCTGTAACAGATTTCCACAATCCCTACAAGAGTTGTTTGCGAAGTTAATTACACTAACGAAAAATATAATCAATTCCAAATCACTAGAGAATCTGTTCCAATATGTGATAACGTGATAAGAGACCTCGTTCATTCAGAGGTGTCGTTGAAAAGTACATGAAATTACATTTACTGTAATATGGCTTCTCTCTCTCTTGAAATTAACATAGATACCTTTCGAGTATAATGAAATTTATGTATTTTTTCAATACAAACGAAAAATAAAAAATCAATTTCAAATCATTAGAGAATATTTTCCAATATGTGATAACGTGATAAGACTTAGTTTATTTCAGAGTTGTCAAAGTACACGAATTCACTATTACAGTAATATGGATTGTTTCTCTCATGAATTTGACAAAGTTACCTCTGGAGTATAATAAAATTTGTGTATTTTTTCAACACAAACCGAAATATAATCAATTTCAAATCATTAGAGAATATTTTTCAATATGTGATAACGTGATAAGAGCTCGTTCAATGCAGAGTTGTCATTAAAAAGTACACGAATTCACTATTACAGTAATATGGCTTATTACTTTCTTCAATGAAATTGACAAAGATTCCTCTGGAGTATAATGAGAAATAAGATTTATGCATTTTTCAACATAAAGGCTCAGATCCTTAGATCATCCTTTCCACAAGTCAAGCATGTTTTTGAGTTGCATACCACCATGAGATGGTTTATTTTAATCTCTAATCAGTTCCAGATTTTATCCGGTTCACTCGTAAACAGCCCTTAGGTGGCACAAACAATAAATTGTTTACAGAAGCTACACCTTGAAGTCCTTAAATGTCCAGCCTTATAATTTATTGTTCACTGAATCGCAGACAGTTTTTGTTACAAGACCTAATGCTTCATGAAAACAAAAATAATGTTGTTTACCAAGAATATTGAATAGTATGTGTGTGATCAATGCACGTTGTTTTTCATAGTGATTGAGATTAGGCTTGTTTTTGTTTCAACCGTAATTCAAGTTTCTCCTCACTTATTCAGATTCAAAAACATGTTGTTTGGTCACAGACTGTATTCCTGAAAAAACACCTGGATTCCAACTTTCAGCTAAATCCTTTAAGTTGAAAAAATAATACAGATAAACAGTAAAATGGAATGAGAAATGTGGAAAGTATGTTGGTTTCAATAACAATAACAAGTAAGGGTGTTTGCAGCACTTGGCAGTTTGGAATTTTTTTAAATAGAGTAATAAATTTATGTCCAACTCAGTTTGGTTTCGTATTCAAATTTAATTTTAATTTTATTTTCTGTGGATAACGAATCGAGTTGAAAATATTTTCCTTTCACAAAGGATCACTGATAGGGGTTTGAGATTGTGATTCAATATAAATTAATTCAATTGAAGAATTATTTTTACAAATTTTATATATGATATTCCAATCAATATACACTGGATGTATGTCAATATATAGATGTATGTTATTTTAGATATGATATTACAAATTTTTTATATGATATGCCCGTAAAATAATAAGTAGTCAATTCTAACACAAAATGAAACTTAAGAAAGTGAATTCAATGTAATTAACGCCATATTTCAGATACAGTGCTAGAGGTGAGACGTATATTAGTGAGAATTCAGCAAGTTTTGTTGTGCTATATTGAACTAATACAAGGGGCAACTACAACTACCCTCTTCATCCATAGCTTTTTATCATACTGTTTTTAATATTATTTTATTACTTTATGGAAGTTTATTTTTGAAATCGATTTTCTAATACCGTCCTGTATTAGTTCATGCTGCATCTTTTATATATGTCATGGATATTGTGAATTTCCGCCTCATAATCTCAATATTGCAACATATTGCTTTCAAGATGAATGAGTGTGTACTTTACTGTCGATAAATTTTCGCATTAGGGTTGAAATGAATAGGATTATAGGTACTTATTTGTCAAGCCACGTCTGGAATATCAATTCCGATATAATCAAAAAACCAGTAATAACGGAAAAAGATTTATCGGATTTATGGGCCCTCTTTTGATTCGACCTAAGGAAAGTATAACAAGGCCATAAATCTTTTCAAGAGATGTGAGATTTACGTTGCGTCTATTCTAACTCACCCCCCCCCCCCCTATAGTCTGTCCAAGCAAAAAGACCCTCTGGCAAGATGTGAGAATGACTCAAGCTCGGTCAATATTGGTTCAAAAATTATCGATTTGATCACCAGTTGTAGGAAACAATTTGATCTACTATCAAGACCATATTCATAATTCTTGAATAAATTTTTGCCAAACTGGAGTCATTTTCCCATCTTGCCAGAGGGTCTTCTTTGCTTTGACAGACTATACCAACCCCCACACCCTCCTTGTGAAGGGGATTGAAGAGTCTCCATTCTGACTTCAGAATATCAGAGCACCCCTTACGAATCCTCTGGAATACTAAGTTTTGCAGATGGCTTTGCACGGATCCTCTATGTTTGTAGGGCTTATTCAATTTATTTCAGATAGAGTTGGTTTCTACGTATAAAACACATCCACAGTGTTATTTAGTTTTCAAATCATGACGCCTTCGGTACGCCTGTTATTGGTCTCAGAAATCAGGGGGTTCTCAAAACCCAAAAATCTCTATTTTCTCCTATTCACATCCTGTGTAGTGTTGTTCCCTTTCTGACAGAAAGAGCATTGAATACATCACCTCCATAAAAAGGGTTTATTAGGGATTACGTAGCTGTGAATTACAATCTTGTAACTACTAGATTGAATTACTAGATTGAATCTTGTAACTTGAAATAGGCTATCAAAATTCGATATTGATATAATTTGATAATCACAATATCAAAAAAATAATACATGTTTAATAATCAGATCAAATACTAAAGAGGGAGGGAGGGAGTGGCGATTCTGCCGTTATATAACTTAATTCAAAGTGTTTTCTGATTGGCCAGTGGATTGAAGTTACCTTTCTACTATTAAAACCAATAAGAAGCCAGCAATGCGAAACCGACTCTAGACTCTGATTGGTCGTAAAATGGTATCTGTTGGCCTTATTCGCCAATCAGACGGCTCTATGAGTTATTGGACCAGTTTACACTCAGGAGTATTTTAACATTTCTGTTTTTCAATTAGATGAAAACTGATCTTCTGGGTCTTAGAATTTCATAATACAGTACTTCAGATAAATTTGAAAATTATAAAAAAAGAAATAGAAACTTGAATTGAATTACTAACTGTGATTATTTTTGTGTCAGAATAAACATTTTTGGGTGGGTCCTTTACTTTAATATCAATAATAATTCAAATCCTTGGCTATAGCCTACAATAACACGCTTTCTACCAGCTCA
Source organism: Sogatella furcifera (assembly GCA_017141385.1). NCBI lineage: Eukaryota > Metazoa > Arthropoda > Insecta > Hemiptera > Delphacidae > Sogatella > Sogatella furcifera. The sequence goes on from CM029549.1 coordinate 7,944,903, forward strand.
TGATGTCAAGCTGTCAAGCAACACGATTGACTGATGTCATGCAATGCAATGTTGATATAATTTAAACCGTTTATCACGAACTAGTAACATACTGGTACTATACAGTTTTGAGCATTCTCGCTAAGTAGCCCAGAACTTCCAAAAATCAACCGAAACCCGCGTAACACGGCTCTGAGCCAGACATAACTGGATCAAATAACTGGGCTTAGTCACTCGAATGAAAGGAAAATAAACTCTGGGTATGTGGGAGGCAGCACACGTGTCGTAAATATTCTAGAAATAAAACTAAAATGAAAATAGACTTATAAATGACGCTAGACACTTTGAATGAATGATGCTGTAGTACTATAGGTTGAAATAATATTGTCGCTTCAGTATTCAATTCATACAAAATTTTAATGCAAAATAGATTTTATTGTGTAATAAATTTATGTTTATTGTGTATATGCTTGTGTAATATGTTGTATTGTATTTTATTATGTTTAAAAATATGTATTTCTGACCCTTTTATGAGGAATGTAATGTAGAATTTAGTTTAATGTTTATATTTAGTTGTAAAGTTCACAACAAAAAATTGGCGGTTATCTATCTCTATGGATCATAGTAAAACTTCCTTGTTCTCCATCTTCCCCTTTCATCTTTCTCCAACACTATAAATCTATTGTTTCAGTGTAAATCAGCTGTTTAATTGGAAAAACCATAATTATTCACCAGTCGCAAATTTTCTGAACTCATTAAATTATAAATTAGTTGATAATAATTGAGATAATTGATATTTTTTCATATTAGCGACGACGAAGAATATTTACAGCTCATAGCCTCATCCTATAGCTTTTTCTCACTCATTTTCATTTTTATATTTCTCTCCCTCTATGTATCTCTTTATCTCATCACTCTGTCCAACGAGTGATTAGAGCAAATTTAATCTATGAGTTTTTATTATCCCCTTTTTCAGTTTGGTTTGATTTTTCTAGGCTAAATCTAAGAGCCTATACTATTTTCATACAATTTATATTTGTAACTTGAGTGATTTTTTTACAATGCATACATATTTTACAGTAAGCTCATCTCATCTCACTTATTTTCTCATTTCATTTCCTATCTTCTATCTTTTTTACAATATCAAGAATTCCAAGTTTACAATTTCAATTTCATTTATCATTCCAACCATATGATTTATGATTATTGATTACATTGTATAGCTTACGCCAAAAAGTTAGGCGGTTTCGTCTGTTACGTGATGTAACGTACTAACAGCTGATGTAAAGCATTATTTTATTGTCTCAAAAAGGCAATAAAAAATAAAGACATTCAAAAAACATCATCTATGCGTAATTGACAACTCCAATTGACAACATCAGCTGTTGTCACAAGGAGCAAGGAACAGATGAAACCGCCTAACTTTTTGTCGTCAGCTGTGCCTTTATTTCAAACTGAGTTTCAATAACTGTAAAAAGTTACAATAGTATTTGATGTATGAAAAAGCAAACAATACTGGCAATAGGCAAGGTCATGGACATATTTTATTGTGTCGCTACCGAGTGCACGTTTGCTTTGCATCCGACTCATAGCGCTAGCACTATTTAGCGCTAGCATATCAAGGCGCTAGCACTATTTAGCAACAACCGCCTACTATACAGCCCAATGCTGTTCTCAAGGTCAAGTAATGTTGTTGTTCCTATTGCAAATAACGGTATAACACTTTAACTTTCAATGTCATATCAATAATCACTGATTTCTTTCAAGTCAATGCATGATTGATTCGTGAAAGTTCTATGGAGAACACTACGATTTCGAACGTCAACTTGTGATTCGGGGAATTATTGGAAGGACAATACTTTTTTCTACGGAGATAGGCTTCTATTGATTGAGAAGAATTAGTTTTTTCAGCAATATTTAGTACTGACAACCAAGTCCCGTTACAAACACCACAATTGAATAATTTATTACAGAAAATCCAAAATGGCGTTTTTAACGATTCTTTTTCTCTAGGGGTGAATACATATTTTAGTGCAGAAACCAGTCGAAGTGCGGGCTCTATCAACGATTATACGAAGCAAGGCAATTGTCATTTTATTTTTGGACTTCAGGTTTTTTTTAGTCCTAATAGATTGAATGAAGCTTGGCACATGATGTGGATCTCTGTTCAATCTAGTGAAATGTATGAAGAAAACAAAAAAATGGACCTTGAAAAACCGTGGTGTCTGGACGGGGGTGTTTGGTAAGGATGAACCAATGTGTTCATATATAGGTTCTATACTAACCTTGAGGATGAATCTAAGATCCAGTGCAATAAGATGCAATAGGTGCACGGAGTTGTATGAAGCACCGCAAATAACAATCCTGCAACATGGATAGAAACTAATTGAAAAATTAATGTGTTGAAAGTGATAATAATTAAATGGTAAGATTGATATTAGGATGAGCAAAACAAACCACCATGACAATTTGAAAATATGAGAAGGCTGTATGTATACAAGGTATTTTTAGTTATTTATTTCACTAACCTTGACATGTTAATTACAAAACAATCCAAAATAACAAGGAATTCGAAGTAATAATTTAATGTTGGATGTTGGTGTTGGCGGTTGTTTGTGGTGAAGATCAAAGGGTGGAGGGTGGTGGGTGAGGGGTGTTGGTTGAACGCTTATTCAAAGCAAAAGCGCCATGACCGTTAATAAGTGTCGAGTTGAAGTCTGAGGTCTATTTTAGCGGTATGCACGAGCTGTGCAAATAAATAGGAATCGCTACTGTGTCAGTGTGTGTGTGCGAGCACTTGAATTTGTCGCACGTGTTGCGTTGAGGGTCATGCGTCGTGACATAAATGACGCCGAGACGCCCGTCGACCATCCGTGAAACGGCTTGCACGTGTTACAAGTGCGTGTGCGTGCGAGTGTACATGAACACTTGGCCAAATTGCTAAAAATTGCAAATGAGCAAAATTTACTTCCGTCGCTTTTAGAAGTTGGCTAAAGAGATGTCTAGTGCCTTGTAATTGCTCGGTATCTTGAAATAGGATGCCATGAATTTTATTTTTGTATCTTTTCATGTGTTTTTGAATATTTTATCATGGTATCTAACAAGTACATGCATAATAATTTTTAAGTTTTCTGTTGGATAGGGATGATTTATTTCTTTCTACAATGATATCTTCTCAGTGGAAGTATCTTCAAAATATTAATAAGCCAATCTGATTCACTGAATATTTTAATTTAGTGTCAGAGTAGTTTCGTAGAACGTGAAATATTGATTTATCAGGCTTCTATCAAAGAGTTTTATTTGCAATTGTCTTCTTGTTCATTGATTTGAGAAGAATTATTATTCCTTTGTAATATTCGAACCTTAAACATTTTACAATCCACATTACTCATAATTCGTGGATTTTATGGGCGTTTCTGTCTTATAAACGTTTCCAATAAAAAGTAAATTCTACAGTTTCAGCTGATTAAAAAAATGACAAAACAAATTTACCTCAAGTTAATAGAATATTGGAATAGTCCAATGCTATTCCTTTAAAACCAAAACTTTGCTCCTAATTTAATGATTTTGATATATAAATTGATTTATTATTATGAATATATTTTATAATAAATATCAATCATTATTTTCATATTGAGATTTGAACAGGAATCATTTTTGTTGCTAAAATATTATCATAACCTACAAAGACTAAATAAGAAGAAATAAGTGTCATTTTCCACTTCATCCATTCATAAATTCCACTCTAGACTACTAGAGTTCAAAATAAAGGATATTGATTATAACTTTACACTCTGTACACATAAGGCTCTATTCACATCTGAACATAAATTTGATGACTTGCGCTCCAAAACATTGCATTTTTAAACAAGTACAAAAAACAAACAAGAATAAAACATTTTTAAACAAGAAAAAGAAAGAAAGAAATTGCAATTTCATTACAAACAACTGAAACCTGAAAGATCGTATCATTCTCATTCATAAGCTCATTATAGTACTTTCATGTTTGAAATGCAGGAAAATAATAGATTGATGCCCGGTTTTTCCAAGCACACTCAAAGTTGAGGGACCCTCAAATTTTGATGAACAGCTAATATTTTCTATGATAAGTATAGGAAATGTAGTAAACTTGAGAATCCCTCAAATTTGAGTGTGCTTGGAAAAACCGGGCATGAGATTCTGAAGAAACCAGGAGATGGAATTGAAAATATACTTATCGTCAAGGGATCAAGAGTAATTATTATACGATTCTCATAAAAATTTATTTGATGGTTCCTTTTAGAGTGGACTCTCTTGTTCTAACTCCGCCTAATTAAAAATGTCCCATTTCCAATTCATAAGTCGCTTCCACTTGATTATGGAAAATGATGGAATGAAAATATTATTTAGCAGGCGGAGTTAGGAGTAGGAAGTCTTTTCTATCACTCTACCTTGAAATAGGGTACTGCGTAGAGAGATGATGGATAAGATGGAATGGAGAAGAGAATGATCGACTTGGAAAGTGTCGGAAAAATAAGAAAATGGGAGTGAAAATAAAACGAAGTAGGGGTCAAATTATCACTTTGAAGGAGAAGATTGAGGGTTTGTCGTTGGTGGATCTCCGCCGGCACAATTTCATTGTCATTGTGTCCTATTGAATAATTCAGTGTAAACTGAATAAGAATAAAGTGTTGTTGGAGAGGGAAAAGGGAAGAGGGATGAGGAGGAGTAAGGGAGGGGGAGGGGTAAGGGTGCATATTTAGTGGATCTCTTCGGAGATAGAGCTTGGCTAGATTTGGAAAGAGGCGCCGGAAAAATATTGGAATATTGCTCAACCGTGAAAGTTCATCGAAGATGCGACTCGATTTAATGCATAATCCGATGAAATAAAAGAGTTTCTAGTCAATCGATTTCAATTTCCACTTGTTTCAAATCTGTTGTGAATATCTTAATATTGTTTTCAATACTGACCAGAAAGATTATAATGATTAATGAACCATCATTTCTTCCTATTCTCTCTGATACTGACATCGTAATATTATTACTTATTGTTATTCACTTCAATCAAATTGCTCCAAATCTTGTTCAAAAACTGAATTGGAAAACTGAAAATTGAAGTTTTGCCAAATCAGTCTCAATATTGTCAATAGTTCAAGTTATTTATCTTCAATAATTCAATGGAATAAATCTGACCGAGCCCAATATTCTCAAAGTACATTAAAATATCAAACCAATTGATTACATTTTGTCTAATTGAAATTTGATTCAACTCATGGGTTAGGTAAGTTTGATTCGTTTGACTTTTAGATTATCATGTCATCATTATCATTTATCATAGTCAAATTTCATGTATTATTTCTGTGATTAAAATGTTTTAGGATTATATTGTTCATATTACCAGATTTTTATATCAAGTTATTAATCCTCAATAATTTAATAGAATGAACCTCACAAATTTCAATATTGTACTAAATTCTCAGAAAGTAGAAACCAACTCGTTTATTTTTTTGATAACAATAGTTTGAATGTGATATTAGATTATGGAACCTGGGAAATGAGTTGTAAAAATTGGTTGTTCTTTCAAGGTCCCATCCTTTATCTGCGTTATTAAGTTAAACGTAGATCTTGTTCCTTTGAACTAGAACATACAACACGGTTACATTGATGAAAAGTACGCTAACAGATTTGCGATTTCAATATCAATAGCTGGGTAAAATTCCGTTTACAGACTTTGTCTCTCTCTCATTTGTCGTCAATCGGTATTGTTCCAAAACAGGGATACCAACAAACAATAGGATAACTATTGAAAGTAATACGCAAAGAGAGAAGTGAGCGTCTATCATTGATCTATTATGTTCGGATTACAGTATTTTCTCCTTATTATTCAACAAGTACTTGCAAGGACACAAACAAGGTTTTATGAGGATTTTTTAGTTGTTTTTCTTGTTTTTACACCTGTTGTTGAGGTGTCGGCGCGTGAAGACTGTTATTGAATTTGACACTGACATTGTTGCGTCATCTACCCACTCATATTACGGCCAACTAACTGAAAAATTATTGCACTGAATTATTGCGCATTTGCGCATTGATCCTCATTGATCAATAACGATGCAGTTTTGAAAAAAATAGTATCTGGGTACAATTGCCGTTCTAGTCCTTCACGTCATTTTTCCAGGGACAAGGTATGCAACCCGCTCCTCCTATCAGTTTGGTCATTAGATTATGTAATAGGAAATGTTCACATAAATTATTGCATTTTAGATGGCAGATGTCATTCATCATTCTTATTCCAATTCCAGTCTTCCATAAAAACGATATTGAGCACAAGTTGTTTTGTTATTTTTATTTTATAGAACTTTGTTAATTCATTTGTCGAAATCATTTATAATTTTTGATTTGCAAATCTGAACTAGTTCTGAATTAGTTGCCCACCGGGTTCACATTCTCAAACTTAAATTCACTCTAATTCGTTTATTTGAACTTAAATTTGAATAAACAAATTTAAATTCTCCTGATTTACAAAACGATAAATACCAGTTAAGCAAAATTCTAACAGCAAAAATTTGAGTTCCAGGATCATACTTTCAATCCTTCTAAGTTTAAGAGCAATTTGGTTCACTGCTAGTTCTAAATCACTAGTCTAAAACGGTGTGAAGCCTTCCGTTTTTTGCCAAAAGCTTTCAAATATTGAGAATTTTAAAAGATTGTTTTCTAAATTATTTTCACTGTTCTGCAGAGTCAATGACGTCAGTAGGTTAAGCATACGAGCGTCATACAACTTTATGATTACATGTATAATGTAATGTAGCGGTGCATGTCGTTTGGTGTAATTAGATAGGTACCAATTCTGAATGACGCAAGTGATAGGTAATACATTATAGTAATACGATACTTTCTTTGAGCAATTAATTCGGATTATTCATGCCAGTCATTACTCCCGCAGGGAGATTCACCTTGCTGTTTGCGTCATACAATTTTTAATGCTTGCGAGACCTGTGGATGCGCAACTTACGAAAACAATTTGTTTTTCGAGCGATTTTGTTTGTTGTCCTTGAAAGGCGGTTGCACGTTGCATTGTGTATTATAGTCTGTCCAAACAAAGAAGACATTCTGGTAAGATGGGAAATGACTCCAGTTTGGTCAATATTGGTTAAAAAGTATAAATTCGATCTCAAATTGTAGAGCAGATTGCCTCCTACAATTTGGGAACAAAAATTTATAATTTTTGTACCAATATTGACCTAGTTGTAGTCATTTCCCCATCTTGTCAGAATGTCTTCTCTGCTTGGGCAAAATATAGCATGCAGTAGTAATGCGACTGACACTGTTTTGATATAATCACAGCTGATCTGTCAGCTCCAATCAAGTGTACCCTGTCAAATTAAGCAAAGTGATAAACAACTTTATTATTGTTGAGGCACTCCCGCGTGAGTTCGTTAATCCCACAAGATAAAAGAATTCTCAGACTAATCCTGCAAAACAAACGTTTTCCAAACATGTTTTCAAAGCAAAAAGTGGTTGCGTTGTTTCCGAGGTTGGTGCTGTAGACTACTTGTTACTGAATAAAATTAAATTTTAATTGTCTGTTAGGATAGTTCTGGCTGTGAACGCCAGAAAAATTGTTGTTCAATTTATGGAAGTGTTTAATAAATGAATTTTTATTAAATGAAAAGACAATATATTGTCAAAACACAGATTTATTAAAAATCAAGATACCGGTTCCGATTGCTAAACCATATCTCTGGTAAACAAAAAGTTGGATTGAAGAATAGCAGTAGCCTATTTATACTAACGGTCAAGCGCCGCTATTGGTAGACGCTTGGGATCACATTGAACGTCTTCCATTGACCGAGACAAACCTGATGTATTATTTTAAAAATTGATGCAATCTGCAATCTGAACAATTTTGAAAATCCCACTTTCGATGAAATTCTGATGAATTTCAGGTCTTAATTTTTCCCTAATCAAATTATTTTTTCATTTTTTGACAGCTTTTCCAAATCTCTGAGTATTTCGTGCAATAAGCTCCCATACAATGACTTCTTCCTTTAAATTCAATTGGTTCTTTGTGTTACTAAATTCCAGCCATAAGTCAGTTCAATAGCAGAAGAGCATTGTCGGTTCAGTATCCTCACATATTGAATCAATTCAGTGAGCATTGAACGCGTGTATTATTCAACCGAATTGTTTGACTCGGGGTCAGTGCCACTGCCACATAAATATGTTTTGCTGTTCTTTTGAATGACGCAGGACATGACGCTAAACACAGGATGCATTGCATTATCTTTCAAGATGCAGCGATCTCCGATATCTGGCTTTCAAGAAGAAGATTAATGGCTTCTAGGCTGTATAAATTTACTAGGCCTTTTAGCAGATTGTCCGTCTGCGAAAATAATGTCAAGCTTTGCTTTTCTTCATGTAAAAGATTTATTACATTATCTGTTGTAACAATCTCTTGTTGTTTTTCCAAAAACTTGCATTGTACCAAAAAAGTTGACTTTCGTGAAATCTCGGAAAGTTGACTTCCAATGGAATTTGACATTGAATACAAGAGTCTGTCCAAGCAAAGAAGAGCCTTTGGCAAGATGAGAAAATTACTTCAGCTGATCAGCTCTGTCAATATTGGTTCAAAAATAATTGATTTGGGCTCAAATTGTAGATTGGAATGTTTCCTTCAATTTAAGATTGAATTTATAATTTTGAACTAATATTGACCTAGCTGGAGTCATTTTCTCATCTTGCCAGAGGCTCTTCTTTGCAGACTAAATATACCCCGATGCAATTCACGGAATTCAGAGTTAGCTAACTGCGTTTAGGGGTATATTGGATTCTTAGAATCTTAAATTTTACATTTTATTTTAATATTCGATTCATTGATCCTCACACGAATAGTTCGCACAAGCTGAAAAAGTACACTTAGAATTCACTGGCGGCTCGTGCCCACGAAACAGGTGAAATGCCCGTATCTTTCACTGTACAGCACTTCGCCTGTTTCATGGGTACGAGCCGCCAGTGTTAGAATTGTTTGAAATGATTATGAATCACAAAATTAATCTTATATTAGATTATGAGCTGTCTCTTACACAGACGTGGTATTGGAACATGGAGAATTCAGGGTTTTGGGGATTTAGGGTATAGTCAACAAGCAATTTTTTCAAATTTCCTAGGAAAATTTTATTAGATTTTATAATAATTAACTAGAAAGAAATCAAATTCATTGAACGTTCACAGAATTTTTTTTAAATATCTATTCTCTTCCATCACAGTTCTGTTAAATGTTTGTGGGGTGAGTTTGTCTCCCGTAACTAATTCATTTTTACACTCAAGTCACCTAGAGACCTGATATTTTTGTGAGAAATGAAATTTTTTGTGTAAATTAGAATTAACTACACACAAGAACTAGTAGTGAACTTCACTTGTAGTGAAAATGACAACTTAAACCCTATGGTTAACTTGGAGTAAACTGTTTGTATGTTGGGCCTGTCAATGAGGGCAAAACGACATGCAACAACCCAACTAATTAGGGCTGGGTTGAACCTTGACAAACACGAAGTAGACTTCATGTTGTTTGGAAGTATGGGGTTCCCTGTAATTTGCAATTTGAACCCCTCCTATGATTAGCCTACCATGTTTGTTGTTTATAAACTAAGTTAAGGCTGAAGTCTAATTCGATGGTTTGAAGTTCAGCGGATAGAGAGTTCAAGACTTCAAGTCCACCACGGTTGTTTTCAAGTTTATCTGGAAGTTGGTTGAAGTTCTCTTGGTTGTACCATGGACTAAGTCTACGTTAACATACTCTATACCGGTAACTGCGGTATCACGTATATATGTATATCTATCCAAGGTCTACTATATCTACTAATTCACTATAAAAGAAAACTGTTTTTCAGATTCCTGAACCTGCTTTCAAGTCTTGTACATTCGATTCCTTTCCTTCATCATCCATTTTTTAGTGAGTCTTTTTTCTAATAAATAAGAAGTAATGGGTCATGAACTTCTGAAACGTCCGAATCGTGTTATTAATATATTTGCATGATTAAAGTGAGAACAATAATACGTGTCATGGCTCATAGATGTTACTATAGATTGTCTTATAGATTTTATATATTGTCCTGGTTCTAGTAATAATAGCTTGGTTAGACTTGCTCTTATGAACACAGATACTGTTTTACTGTATTTATATCCTATGGATAGTATTAATAATTATTACTAATGGATGAAATAAATTTACTAAGAATTTTTTGTAATGTGATCTGTTCTTGGAGTTTATGTACCGATATTATGATAATCTTATTTTACAGTACCTATATCATATGTAGCTGCATCTGTAAATCCAGAATTTGATTGAATGTTGGCATAATTCGATTTATAGCCTAGTGATTGCATGAAATGTGATGCTATATGTAGTAGTTTCATAATGCACTTTGATTGAGTTGGAAATCGAGATGAATATGATCAATAGAATAGAATGACATCTTAATGACGTGGCGAAGTTTGGACAGTAATGTCCACTTTACCACGCGAAATTATCCTTAGAATATTGAGGACATCTCCCTAAATCCCGGTGAATCTCTGAATCCTATTTTCTTCTTCAATTACCTTTTCTTTTTGACTCCTCCCCCCTCATATACATCTTCTTCCTCACTCTTCTCAACTAAACCCTTCCACCTATGTCTTTCTCTTTATCACGCCTTCTCATCTTTTTCAAAATCTCTCTCTCTCTCTCTCTCTCTATATATATATATATATATATATATATTATATATATATATTACAATGTATAATCTAAGCCGAATTTTGTTATCTAATTGAATAAAGTAATCTAATCTAATCTCTCTCTCTCTCTCTTTTAGAGTTGTGTGGTAGAGAGGACCAAGAGTTCTAACTCCGCCCTTAATAAAGGCAATCAATCAATCAATCTCTCTCTCTCTCTCTCTCATAAACATTCTCCTCTTTTCTCTTATAAAACTGGAGCATTGACTATTTATAAGTGTTTTTGGCAAAGTGATGTATTCATGAATGTGCAATGTGAGCGTCACTCTCAATCTTTTTCTCTCTCCTACACACACATTTTCTGTATTATTATTTCTCTCTCTCACGGTCTGTTCATCTTTGTCTCTCATTTGTCTGACAAACAATCTGTTGTCGAATCCGTTGGTAGATCTTGTAAACAGGATGCCTATGAATAATGAATACCTTATTTCCAGCTTATGGCTTGTGTGCCGAATCATTCCATCTCGCTTCATTTCCCTAACGTATGCTGAAAAAACAAAACAAGAAGATACTATATGAGAAAAGTCTGCATAAGCCTAATAGTGCGATGCTAAAAGAAGGTGATAGCAAGGTAAAACAGTTTCTGTGGTAAATTTGATTTTCTTTATCCTAATGAACATCAAAATAGCAATCTCAGAAAATGAATATATATTTAATGGAATGCATGTGCTTCACTTGACATTCCTTTCTTTCCAAAATTTTTGATTTTATCTATTCTTGATCATTAAAGCATTCATGTCCAGAGGCATTGTAATCGATGAAATTTAAGTTTGTTGTGAAGGCCGACTTTAAGCGCAAGTTCAAGGTGATCCCGTATTTGCAGCTACAGTCAACCTTGAAAAGTATTCTAAATTGCGGTTTTACTGATTTGAATGGAATTGCGGATTTATTTATTCTACGGGGAAGTCCATTCAGCAACCATTGCATTGCAAAATAGAAAGTTTTTCAATTTATAACTTAACACAATTTATGATTCAACACACTAAATACTATAATCAATTCATAATTTAACACACAACATATTACATTAACATAACAGTATCAATATTATTACATCAAGATTGAATTATCTAAAATATTTTTTCAATTTTTATTAAATTATCTAAGAAATACATCGCATATCGTTGCAAATCATTATTGATACATTGCAAAAAGGCTTTGCAAACAAGTTGTGGTGGAAAATTGATAGAGGATCGAAAGTTCTTTCAACTAAGGATATCCTTGTCATAGAAACAGAAAGGCTTTCAATCCTTGGAGATTTTGGGAAGGTGAAGAATGCTTAAGAAAAAAAAAGATTAATTTTTTAGGCCTTAAAGGGTTGTTTGGAGCTAAAATCATGTACAGTACATTACATGCGACCACAGAATACAAATTTCTACAGTATCATAATTATTTGATAGATTTACGTTTCTTCTGAAATAAATACAGTGCTTGATAAAATACAAATAATTGTATTGTCAGCAAAAGTTGCTAATGGAGAAATTGGGGATGTGGAGATGGAGTGGAAATGCATATAATTATATGGAGATGGATGTGAAGATGCATATGGTGTGGGTTTGCATAAATGTCCAATCCAATGGTGATTGGACTAAGATTACTTATTGAATAAATCATTTCTCGCTTCTCTACCCTCGGATGTTAAAGGTCTTATTAGAGGATATTAGAGAATGTAGAGGTCTTATTTTCAGATTCAATTGAATCAATAACTTGACTTATTATTGGATCTTGGGTGGAGAATTTTTTAAATTTGATTAAGTGTCAATGATAGAATCTTCAAGTAGTAGCATGTCAGTTCAAGTGAAATTGTGCGAAAATTAGTGAATTAACGGAAGTGAAAAGCGGTGAACGTCTTCTGTCTGTATAGTCTGTCCAAGCAAAGAAGACATTCTGGCAAGATGAGAAAATGACACCAGCTCGGTCAATATTGGTTCAAAAATTATAAATTGGGTCTCAAATTGTAGGAAACACTCTGATCTACAATTTTAAACCAAATATATAAATTTTTAACCATTATTGACGAAGCTGGAGTGATTTTTTAATCTTACCAGAATGTCTTCTTTGCTTGGACAGATTATAGCCGACGTTTCCCTTGTACTTCCGACCGTTGAGCTTCGTCTATTTTGACGCGCTTCCGTAAACATAGCAGGTCGTTGACCTCCAAACGCGCGTTTATATTTATTTGCCTACTCCTATCTACGTACGACGTGACTATCTAATGCACTCTTATCTATGGAATTCACTGTTTGTGTATTGCGTTATCATACTCACCTTATATGTAACCATGATTTTGATTTATTAAAATACTGCATTGTTATGAAACAATACACTATAGGTACATACTATTCTAAATGCTTGGTAGATTCTTTCAATGTTAGTACTTTTTAAAATTACAGTACTGATTAGTACTATTAGGTCTCAAGCCTTATCAAGCACAACAATTGTTTGTGAGATTTTTTTGGATTTGGTTTTTTTTTCTAAATTTCATTAGGTCAATTTGTCGGTTCAGTTTCAGATTAGTTTTTACCAAACGACTGTTTTCATTTGTTTCATTCTTATGTTTGGTATACCCTGTTTGTCTACAGCTATTTTCCGCCTTGAAATTTAGTTAATTTTAAAGTATTTTAGATTATTGATTTATTAATAAAATGTCATATTTAAAAAGAAACCTCCGCTTCTTCTGTTTAGTTTTGCAATAAACTAGGTTTAGGGTAAGAGAGTTGTTTACTAGTTGTTTTGTTCCCATTAGTTTGTTTATTTCAAGGATTACGTGAGTCAATTCATTAAAACATGTTTGCCGGTATTTGCTTTTGTTTATAGAGCTGTATCAAATTTGTGAAACAAAATCATGATCTATGCTGTAGATAACAATATTGATTTCAACATGATAGAAGTTTCACAATTCACACTCCAGGCATGTGACTATAGTTTCATTCTCTTTTACATTTTGAATTCGCTACGAAGCCAAGAATCCTAAAATATTTTCCTCGTTGCACAACAGAGCCATATTATTATTAGTATCTACTGTATCTAAAATAGATTTATTCAAAATAGAAGTGAATAGCTAATAGCTATTTGAGAAGGTTAATCCCGTTTTCATGAAAAGTAGAAACATATTCACGATTATTCTTCCAAAAAATAATAAACTTAACCTTATTTTCCAGGGGTCAGATTTGGAAAGTCACCACAGAAAAGAGATTATAAAATCTTAGTCAAACTTTGTGTCCGTTTCTCAGATTTCTGTATTCGCCGTTGTTTTGAGCTTATGAAAACACTAGCCGGCAGGCTCGCTTCGCTCGCCTTCTCCGCCTAGCCAGGGGGCTCCGCCCTCTGGACCCCCGCCAGTATCGGCAGTGTAAGTGAGTCAATCAGGCTCGCTTCGCTCGCCTGCAAAACCTCGCCTGATAAAAAGTAAACAGTGTTCAACTAACCTCAAAATCAAAACTGCGACTGGAATTGAGTAGCCTACCAGTATTTTTTTGTCAGTATTTCAATTTACATATTTGAATATTTAAGTAATGTGAATAGTCCAAAGTTTAAATAGTTTAATATACTACTAACTTTGTTAGTGAATATGTTGATAACTTTCACTTTTACAACAACTCTCACGATTTTGTTACTTGTTGAATGCGTTTGGTGGTTCTGACTGATATGTTATTTTTAACATATTTAACAAGTAATAAGTTGATTATCATAACAGTTCAAGTAGGATGAAGACAAAAGAAGTTAAATAAACGACGGTATGTTGATTTTTATAATAGCATACACTTACAGATAGCTTGATACTGGTGGTCTATAGCTTGATACTGGTCTGATACTGATAACTACACTGGTGGTCGTAGATAAAATAGTGTATGCAACGGTTGTATTAGGCCTTTATAGCATTTGTGAGATATTTAGAGCACTCGCTTCGCTCGTGGCTCTAACTTACATCTCACCTCATGCTATAAAGGCTCCCATTATACAACCGTTGCATAAACTACTATAACAGAACATTTCTAGACCTTATCTGAACCTACCTACCAAATATCAACATTTTCTACCGATTGGTTCTCGAAAAAAATGAGAAAACGCTGAAAAACTATGGAAAAACTTAAATATTTGGCGTATCCTTAAAAATCTCTTAGCGCGCGTCTAAACGTCCAACTGAACATGCCTGCCAAATTTGAACGCATTCGGTTCAGTGGTTTTTTAGTTCTGGTGATGAAAGAATGAATAAATGAATGAATGTCAGTCAGTCAGTGCCATTTCGCTTTTATAGATATAGATAGAAGATAGGGCATGCTATACCGACCGTTACAATTTAAGCGTTAGCGTTAGCGACCGCTAACATGCTAAGCGAGCGTTATGTGAATTCTCCTCAAAAATTAGCAGTTTCATTACGAGTTTTCAGAATGTAAAGAGTTGATTTACTCGCAGTTGTAAAAAGATGAATTAAAATCATGTAGGCTATCAATCTATAAAATAATGTTGCCAAAGTTTGTTTTCTAAATGGAAATTCTTGATTTACTAAAATGTTTTATTATCTGAACGTAGATTTTGGAAATTGGTAGAGGATCTGGCAGAAGGGCGTGAACATCCTTTTAAAATAATAGAATATAATTATAAATCAATTTTCAATTACATTTTCCCCGAACAACCTAGAAATGTTCCACTGAGTGAATGAGATCACCTACTTTATGATATTCAGTGATATCTGATATGTAGTTTATTTATATAGTAAAATTTGTATAATTTTATAGCTGTTAGGACACTACTATACTATACTTGCACTCAGCTCACGATTCTATTCACTCGGGATGAATGCTAACTGACTACTGAATGAATCCGTCAATTGATCCTACACTAGAAGAGATTCATGAATGAAGGAGCTACCTAATAATGAATGCTGTCTATATACACTGTTACTACATGGAGGCCATTCTCATACAATAGTGAAGTGATTCATAATGAAATGACTATCCTACGCACATTCACACGCGAAATTACTATACTATGTATATACTATAATTACTATAGTATTGTAGTGAATAGAGTGAGAGAGATAGTAACAGTGACAGTGATTGACTGTGTTATTGTGAAGGATATTATTTGTGTTTTTTAGCCATCCTGAATTCAACCATTCACTATATTGAGGAAGTGACTCCACTTTGCTCTTCCATGCTCCATCCCATTCATCTTTATTACATCATATCCGGTTTAGTATAAGCTTCCATTGCAAACACAAATAGACCGGCAATGCACAAACTAACATTGGGAAACGCAGATTTCACAATGTGTCGAAATGAAGTAATGTGGTATGATATGAGTGTTCAAAATTTCGAAAAAACTACAAGTATAAATATTGTTTTTTGAAATGTATACAAACACAAATAAAGCAGAAAACTAGAAAAGTCTTACTTGGGAGGAGTAGAGAGATTGAACTTTTCAATCGATGATTTCCCAAGTATTTGGAAAGCTTTCAGTCGAGAAAAATTCAGGAAAGTGGAGGGATGATGATGTTGATAATCACTTACAAATTTAAAAAAATTAGTTTCTCATATTTCTATAATTTTCCCCGTATTTAATCAACACCAATGTTGACAATTTGAGTCGAAACAGGCCTTAGCCTAATCCTTGTATGTAAGAAGAAGAATAAGAATAAGAAGAAGAAGAAAAAGAAAAAGAAGAAGAAGAAGAAGATTTAATCAATACCTATGAAAAACAAAGTATGTTACTTATTTTATCAATAATTTTTATTCATTGTAATTGTTACAGAAAATTAAAATATATTAGATTTTAAATTTAGGTAGACAGGCCGGGTATAAGTGTAGTAGACACGAGTACGGAAACCAAGTTTACAGTAGTGTAAATCCCGGTAGTATAAGAAAGAAAGGTTGGATTATATCCAGGAGAACCTGCTTATCATGGAAATAAACGATGGAGAGGAAGAATTGCAGACAGAGATAGGTGGTGTCGTGGGGATGCTTGCTGTTGTAGGCCAAAAATCACAATCAACTGTTTGCCGTATAGTAAGTATGAAAAAGTAATGAACAAGTTAGTTCCGGTCTTTGGGTAGATTTAGGTTATCAACTTGCATTAGAAGGAAAGGTTTATGAGGGTCTTAGGAGACAAAGTCAAAATAGATGCTTGAGGTTAGGCTTAGGAAGATTGTTATCAAAGGCAAAGTATGCTATAAACTTTTGTAGTGGATGAACCGCACTTTTCCCGCCCGATAACGGGGAATTAGGTCAGCTGTCAGAAGTAGACACGTGGAGAGGCAAGACACGTGCATGGTGCATCTATCCTGCGTAGTTTACTACTACTATAGTCTGTTCAAGCAAAGAAGACATTGTGGCAAGATAGGAAAATGACTCCAGCTCGGTCAATATTGGTTCAAAAATCATAAATTTGATTTCAAATTGTAGAAAACATTCTGCTCTACAATTTGAAACCAAATTTATAATTTTTGAACCAATATTGACCGAGCTAAAGTAATTTCCCCAGAATGCCTTCTTTGCTTCGACAGGCTATAGTGGCTATACCAAAGTGAATTGGAATCGGAGGATTGTTTTCCTTATACTATGCCACTACAGTTTTCCTTAATGCTACTACAGTATAACGATTGGAGAGGAAGACTCTGTTATTTAGATTTGATTATTAACCACATCCTGATAACGTGATGATCCGATAAGCTGATGAACGGCAAAACTATTTTGTTTGGAATCAATTTTTACATCTTTGTCCCAACAGAGTGTGTAATACAACTTTCATCGGTTTGAGTAGATGTTAGGCTGAGGCCGCACTGCCGGTGGGTAGAGCCTGGAGGGTAGTTGGTAAATCTATAGAACATGTGTTCAGCCGTCATCTTGAAATTCTTAAATATGGACAACATAACCTCAAAAAAAAGAATGACGTCATGCCATTCATACTATGTATTACTGTGGATGGTGTGTATGTTCTATAGATTTACCAACTACCCTCCACCCTCCAGGCTCCAGGCCCACCGGCAGTGCGGCCTCAGCCTAAAAGCTTGAGAAAAATGAATAAGGATACTCTCAGACTAAAAGTATAACTTGTATTATTTGTCTCTATTATTTTTCTTTCTCTATTTATTTTTCTGTTCTGTAGAGCCTGCCGATTGAAGTATGCGAAGAACGGAAAGAAGAATCATAGTGTGCTTCTTCACAGGTTTTGAATCCAAAGTGAAAGACAAAAATTGAAAATTTATTTATATGGATAAGTTTCGCATTGCATGTAGGGAAGAATCGTGAATTCAGCCTACTTACAATATCCTCTAACCAGATTGAAAAATGGTTTTTAATCAATGCTTAAGAAAACTTTGAATGCAATTTGAATTAAAGTTCAGTAAATAGATCAGTATATTACTGATATTATTAGTAATACTAACAGTATTTTAGTAATTCATTACTAAAAAGGGGTTAAATTCAAACAAATTAATTCTGAACACGATATAGGCTTCCTGTGGAGATTGATGGATTGATTAAAGGAGAATTAATTAAAGAGTAGAATGTGTGATTGAGACTTGTTATGACTATAAAGTATTAAATATTAATATGAAAATTCATTCAATACCAATTTTAGTTCTACTCTCTCTGATTATGAAAATGAATGTTCATGCTCATACCGCACATTATTGATGGTGATTCATTCTGTTGAATTATTTATTGTTGAATCTAATGTCTTGCCAGGTTATGCATCCTTGAAATTTGTTGGAATTCGAAATTCAAGTTTAACGAAGTTAAAGTTGAAAGCCACGTCATATAAACAAGTCCAGTGCCAGCTTCACAGTTATTTCTGATTTCGATTAGTTTTGCGAATTATTTATCAATGGTGTTGGGAGTGGGTGATATTACGGAGTGGCTGGATTGAAGTTAAAATTGGCATGTGACTCAATTTCTAATGACCGAGCTCATTTATTCACATCTCTTCCTAAACTCTTTTTTCAATGAAATCTTTACCAGCATTTTCAAATTGCAAGTTCATCAAAATTTCCTTTAAGAATATTGGTTGACTTTCTAGTGTTGGGTATACGGTTCTATTCTATCTTCGATATTCTATATTTAATTTATTCATTTCTAATTTATTTGTATTTTATCACAATAAGGCGAAGTTGGGAGTCGCACTTTCCGTAGGTTCTCTCTTACAATTATCCTGAAGTGACTTACAATTAACTTTGTTGTGACTTTGTTTTGTTAAGTTCAAGTACATTGAGTTCATTCGTGTTCGCACTTTCTTCAGGTTCTCTCTTACAATATTAACCTCAATTGACTTTGCTTTGTTAGTTCAAATACATTGAGTTCATTCGTGTTCTAAATGTCTCAACTGTTATTTGTTTTCAGTTCAGTATTGCATATGCATAGTTCAGTTTAATTAGATATTGGAAAACTGTAATCTCTTGTCAATGTGATTATTGGAAAAAATAATAAAACTGACGATCACTGCTTTCTTGGTACCCGTGAGGGTAGGTTCCACTCGTCTTGGTCACATTCTGGTCACCCATCCGAATGCAGTCCTAGTGTTTGTGACTTGGCTTCACAACACCCAGAAAACCACCCTCACCGAGCAACCAGACACACTAAGGAAAAAATAATGGATGTCAATGTAAGATATCTAGTTCTAAATATTCAGTAAGGTAAAAGATATTAATTTCATGAAGTTTTTGATTTTTCCTCTATTTTTACAGGTAAGTGATGCCCTTTGCAAAGGATTTTTGAAGCTTATTCGTGAGTATCATTGTTAATGTATTGTTGAAACTTTTTATTAGCTCTTGTAGGGCTGTAGGCTACAAATATCCTTATTTTTCCTCATTTATAAGTTTGTTTGTTGCCTACTGGGACCTGGTTCAAAAATTTGTAGGTTTTTCAATGCATAAAAATACTATACTGTAAGTTACTACACTTACTGTGAACATTTTACATTAAGGTTTTTATCTATCCTTGATTTTTACAGGTAAGTTATGTTTTTAAAGGAGCCTTATTCCTTTTTAAAGGACTTTAATGATGAATGCCCTATGCGTTTTTGAACATTTTTATTTGGTGTTTTTATTAGATTTTTATTATAAACATTGAACTTTTATCAAAATTTAATTTTTTTAAAGTGAAAAGTGTTTTTCAAAGTGAACATTTTAATGTAAACTTTCATCATCTTTTATTCACCATGTAAACATCATTTATCACTCACTCATCATCATCATCTTTACTTAAAACACGTGCTATCAAGTCGCAATTGTAACAATAAATAATAATAATGCCCTGACAAGATACACTGCTGCAATTATTACATTATGCTCCAATAATGCTCCCTTATTACGGGATTTCTAAATTTTATAAAACAGGGCCCTGAATGAATCCTGTTAATGGGAATTGTATCAAATATTTTTAATTTTTTTACTCTGAAAATCACGTTGGTATCTGTAATAGGTAAATAAGGTTGTGATGACAGCTGTACTACCGATTTAACCCCTAATAATTATGTGTAAAGAACAGAAATGTTTCAGAGAATGATGGATTAGATTTGATAGAGTGAGAGAATGTATAATACATTTATATGTGAGAGAGATTGAAAGAGTAAGAGAGGCACTTGAGTGACAACTTCCGGTCAATTATTGAACCTAATTATTGAACCTAGTCACGAATTACACGAAGCTCATGATTTACTGATATGATAGACCAACAAAGATGATTACAATTTATGGTATCTGTTAGGATGGATGTACTACATGTAGTACATGTGCCGGGAGATCTTCGTGTGTCGTGTGTACCCTTCGTGTAGGTATCTCCTCTGCTCTGATGAGTAGCTATTTGTCTCCTGGCTAAATGCTGTAATCAAATAAATTGAAACTTGTACATTTCCATGACGCATGGTAGGAGCTTGGAAATGCATGGAGCTTGACATTCTACACGCGATTGGAGAATTGAAAATACCCCTCAGCCTCCCAATATCCATGTTACTCTGTTTAGATAATAAACTGGATATTGTTGTTAGAGACCAGAGTGATTAACATTTACTAACTCAATTTACAGATTTGTAAAACCAAAATTTGATTTTTGATACAGTACCTAAAATAATAAAGCTACCGGTTCTAATTTGGCAGTTTGCCTATTACTTATTTTATATTTTTCCAGTATTATGAATGCTTTATTTCTATCATTCATAACTGGATATTGTTGAAAACAATATCTCGCAGTGATGACCATGATTTGATTGAAATCAAATAAGTCTGTTATTTTCATTTTTTAATGCAGGTAATAAAATAATGGGATTCAGACGTCATTTTATTATGATCATTGTTCTTCAATATTGTAGATTATGGTTGTATCTAACTCCTACACTAAACTAATTCGAATCAATTTACTCACGTTTAAAAATCTACGAATCAAGTTAGAATAGGTTTTTAATTCTTCCTTATTTTAATATTTTTTGTTTATTGGTTGATACCTTGGTTCATGGGGACTGAAAGAAGAGCGCTCATAATAATTGTTGACTTGGTATGAAAATAACTTGATCTACTAAATCTACTCCATAACATAATCTATGTTGGTGGGTCTATCGTTTCAAAACATCAGAATTCCTGTATTTTGGTTTTGCACTGCCTTCCTCAAACATTACACAATTAATAGCTGACATTAAAATAGCCTACTAGAATGGAATCGATAACCGTAGCAGTGATAGTCAAAGTTTTAGTCAAGAAGATACAAACACATCACTCGATAACTGCTACCATTTACCGGCAAAATCAAGAGCTCGAACTATCGACCAATCAGGTGAGAAATAAGGCGTTTCGAACAGTCAACCAATTCGGTGAGAGAGTGGGCGTTTCAAACTGTCGACCAATCCGGTTAGAGAGTAGGCGGAGTCAAAACTAATCACCCGACAACTGCTGCCATCTACTGGTTGAATGATGAGGTTTATCCGTTTTTCATTGTCAGTAGATTAGAAACGAGTAGGCAGACAAGAAAAGGAGCATATCACACTACAAACTAGAACTTCATCTGCATCTACATGCCAAAAAATTACAGATTCAAAATTTCTACATTTAAAAAAGTATACATTCGTTTGAAGTTATCAGTTTTGTAACATTCTTTGTTTAAAATTTAATCAAATTCTATTCTGCTCTAATGTTTTTCTTCCTATTCCAATATTATGTTCACTCAACTCAACATTAGTGGAAAGCTTATGAATCTCAAAGTAGTTCTTCAGGCTTTTCAGCTCTTTAGAATTTTATTTCCGTGGTACATGCTTAAGATAACATCATTTATCATGGAGTGTGAAGTTGTAATTTTTGAAGTCTTCTCTGTTGAATTCTGATCTTAGCTTTTACAACGTTTTCCATTGGAACGAATTACAAAGTGATACGCTTTCAATACGCTGAAATGTAAAAATAACTGTGGTTTTATGGAATTTTCAAGAACATCCTCTTGCCAGTGATCGTAAGCAATAAAGCGTCTTTATTTAGGAATTTATTTAGCATATTTGGAATAGCCGGGGAACGGGACATGCATACTTCGCGTAAGCTGAAAAGACACGCCTTTACTATGTAAAGTGTATCGTAACAGCGTTTCTTCTCAGCTTGCACCAACTGTCTATAGCGGTTAGTTGAGTGGGTTGCTCTTCTCAAGAAGTTAGTTACCAAAATAGGCAACGTTGTTAAACCACACCGTATGTGGTGTTTGGGGTCGAGGGTCAAATTGCACTATAATACGTGTATAATGCAATGGGAGAATGCACATCAAAGTAGGAGATGATGAGTCATGCGGTGTTGTGTTCGTGGGTGGATCCCCCAAATGTTGCTTGTCGAGGGGGGTCCATTTGGGGAGAGATAGTAGTTATGGAATGTCGTTGGAGAAGGAGGAGTATGATGAGGAGGAAGCCCCCTCTTGAGGTGGAGGAGGAAGGGGTGGAGGAGGAGGGAGAGGAGGAGGAGGAGGAGGAGTAGTAATTATACAGTTGGTGTGTAAAAGTGGACACATTCCATCGCCCACGTATTTCTTGGTCTGTAGGTGGCGCGTGTAAATAGAATGACTCACCTGTTCGTCATCTGTTCAAGAATAAAGCAACTGTGAATTCAGTCAACTTTGATATTGAAACTGTACAATATCCCACATAGTTGTTGGTTGTTGGTCGAGTTTGTCGGATTCAATAGAAAAGCCAAATAAAGCTCCATTACCTTTAGAGTTTTCTGAATCCTTTACCTCTATCTTCAATTCTGAAAAAACATAATTACTGGCGTATCTTGAACGGATTTCAAAAATATTTCAACACAACCTTTCTAGACCTTATATGAACCAGCCCACCAAATTTCAACATTTTTTACCGATTGGTTCTTGAAAAAATCAAGTAATCGCAGAAAAACTATAGAAAAACTCGAATATTTGGCGTATCCTTAATAAATTTCAAAAATCCGTTCTTAGTATGCATCTAGAGGTCCAACTGAGCATGTCTGCCATATTTGAACGGATTCGGTTCGCTAGATTTTTAGTTCTGCTGATGAGTGAATGAGTGAATGAATGAACGCTATTTCGCTTTTATATAGAAATATCATGAATTCTCATCAATGAAACTTCACTGTAGGTGTAGGTGGTATGCAAGGTTCATATATTTTGAAAAATAAATGAAAATCAAACACCCTTTTAAAAACTTTAAAATGATTAAAACACAAAAGGATGTTTTTTTAAAAGGGTGTTTGATTTTCATTTATTTTCCAATTATTTTAAACAGCGCTAAGTTTTAAAGTTCAGTTTTCATATATTTTCTATACTAACCTTGGGTGGTATGTGAAATTTAAATAAGTACTAATACTGTAGTAATTATTATCAATTCACATCAAAGGAACTCTACTGATTAGGTAGTAGGAGCAATACAAATATGATTACATCACTTTATTTGATCTGTCCTAGAATAAAATAATTCGCCTTCTCATGTCTGTGATCATTGAAATCTCTAATGATTCAACCGGCCTTGTTGTGATTGGCCAGGTTTGAAACGAGATTCTGTCGGAGATGTTCTGGCAAAAATAGACTTGTGATTACGTTTTTTAGTTACGGTATGATTATTGCCACAGAGACTTAAACCAGTGTGTGAATTACAGCACTCAAAATGAGTGATGATGAGATGGGTGACCTCACCTTGGAGATGTGTATGGTCTGTGCAAGTCAAGAAGACATTCTGGCAAGATGGGAAAATGACTCCAGCTCGGTCAATATTGCTTCAAAAATTATAAATTTGGCCTCAAATTGTAGCGAAAAATGTTTTCTTTGATTTGAGGATAAATTTCTAATTTTTGAACCAATATTGATCGAGCTGGAGTCATTTTCCCCATCTTGCCAGAATGTCTTCTTTGCTTGGACAGACTATAGTTTGTTTGCATCATTGATTAATAAGTCCTACTACTTGTAGTGTTTTCCTCATCACGCCCTTTCTCAGTTATGATATGCAATTACTATCAAGGCGATTGCTCCAAGTAGGAATATCGAATATAGTGTCAAACAGCATCATATCCTATGAATCATAGGTTTATTTTAAGATTACTGTGCATCACTGCTGGAAAGATATGCTCATCCTTACAAATAAGGATTGTTCAATGTTCAGCTTCCAGTCTCCACCCATGAGATAATGTGGGTCTAGACTAACCTCTACTGTGTGATTTGAAATTGAATTCAAAACTAATTTTCAACAATTGACAAGTTAAAAATGACTTACAATTGAAAAAAATTAAAAAATGCAAAAACTCACAGAACCTACAAACCCTTTTTTGTAAAAA
Source organism: Sogatella furcifera (assembly GCA_017141385.1). Taxonomy (NCBI): domain Eukaryota; kingdom Metazoa; phylum Arthropoda; class Insecta; order Hemiptera; family Delphacidae; genus Sogatella; species Sogatella furcifera. The sequence goes on from CM029549.1 coordinate 7,969,393, forward strand.
ATAGAACATTCTTCGCTACAATTTTAAGCCAAATTTATAATTTTTGAACGATCTGAGCTACAGTAATTTTCCGATCTTGCCAGAATGTCTTCTTTGCTCGAACTCATTTGACTGTACTTAATTTGTTGATGAAAATATTCAAACATGGCACATATCGATTATGTAACGATTTGTAAACTCATCTCAATTTGTTACAGAATATGCATTCTGATTATGTAATGGAAATTGTGGCAATGGATTACAGAAAACTATTAATGGATATTACTAAAACTGAGTACAATTTGTCTCTGCATAGCTTACAGTTACAGTTTAATCTTTCTGGAACAGGCGACATATTCAAGTACAGTACTTAGTAAGCTCCATCTACAATCAACACCCACAGCTGCAATTATATTATTTCAGTCTAGTCTGGAGCTACTCAAGACAATCTACTATTAGCCTACTTTCAAGTCATCTTCAAACTTCCTTCTCAGTTGGCAATTTTGTCAATTTGTTCAAAAGTAGGTAGCGCGAGAGCCAGATGTACTTAGATGATATGATGATAATATGGTTCTGTAGGAAAGATTCATTGATTTTCAGGACAATATCAAACTTTTTACAAATTTGAAAATAAGACGTCTGTAGGTCTGGTCTGTTGGTCTAGTTTCAAATCTGATCTGACAATAATTGGTTCATTGAAGTATTAGTAAACCAGTAAATTTACGGAAGGAAATTTAATTATCAGTCAATGTATGGAAGTGAATTTATTTGTTAATAGCAATAAAGAAGCTGGATTGTTATTTCATTATTTCAATGCAGATAAATCAAGCTAAACAAAAAAGAATAGGGGTTGATAGTGAATAATAAAATAATTAATTATCACTTTTTGCTATAATTAATTGGAATCAAACGTATAATTTTAATTTTTGTTCAATGTTAAGATTTTTTAATATTGGCAAAATGCCAATCTCCTCTAGTGACGGCTCTACCAAGATCTAATATAAAAGCCTATGAAATCTGACAATATAATTTTCACAATAATAATTTTGAAAAACACACCCATCCAATACTACTCTAGAAAATTAAATCAATTTTTATTTTTGTTCCACGTTAAAAAATGTTCAATATTGGAAATAGGCAGTCTAATCATCAGTAGGTGATTAGTATCTAATGTAATAAGCTGATGCCTATTTCTAATTCATAGGCTAAATTGAAAGTCTAGCCGTCCTACACTGCCTTATTCAACATTGGCAGAAGTAGGTTTGTATCGCAAAGCTTCCACTACAGTGCAGACTATTTGATTAGGCTGGACGTAGTAGCTGTTAGCTGCTTCATTCATTGATTGGCCGGTTGAGGCTGTTTAGCCATTCTGTGGCCGTTCATTCACTTCTTCCGCCCATTCATTCATTCATTCATCCATTCTTGACTTTCTAGCGGTGTCTGTCTACGATGGAATTCGCACCGACAAGTACTGAGATGTATGTAAAGTACAATATAGTAATAGACAGGCACTGAGTTGTATATAATGCACAGTATAGTAATAGACAGGCACTGAGTTGTATATAATGCACAATATAGTAGGCACTGATGTATAATATAGACAAGCACTGAGATGTATGTAAAGGACAATATAGTAATAGACAAGGACTGAGATGTATATAATGCACAATATAGTAATAGACAAGGACTGAGATGTATATAATGCACAATATAGTATATTAACAAGTATTGAGTTGTAGATGTATATAGTAGACAAGAAAATTGTACAGTAATAGAAAAGCAATGTTTGAAAGGGGTATAGTGATACATTTGTACGATAATTTTATGTATATAGTGAACAGATATTGAACCAATATTGATGGAGCTGGATACATTTTCTTGTCAGAATGTCTTCTTTGCTTGGACAGACTATATAGATAGTAATGATAGTACAGACTATATATATATGCAATTTGAGTCGAAAATATAGCCAAATTATTAATTATATCTAAAACAAAATATATCATAATATGGGCATGTTTCCTCTATCTTAGGGCTACTTTATTACAGGTTTTCATTATAAATATTAATATCAGTCCCCTTTCTCAATAATTATTTTTATTCATGCACAACATGTTTCGACTATTAATAGTCATTTAAATGACTATTAAATGCATTTGAAAATGACTATTAATAGTCGAAACATGTTGTGCATGAATAAAAATAATTGAAAAAGGGTACTGAGATAAACATTAAAAATAAAAAACATAATATGGTCAGTATTATAGTGATGTTAGATATAGTTGTTGTTGTATTTGAGACATCTATCGTAGATATAGTAGACCTGGTATATAGTGGATATAGTACAGTCTATGGTACTATATATACAGTGAAGTGATAAAGGTGTATGATACTGGAATGGGCAGCAAATTGCTAGGCGCGTGGGAAAGTGTGCCAAGGATATTAAGCTATAGATATAGTTTTGCATCGGGCTGCCCTCGACGCACATTCCAACGCGGTCCGTGAGCCAGCGTCCTTTTTCTGTTTCCCAGCGTTTTCTTCTGGACGTTTCCTACACACGGAACCGCTACCTTCGCCGGAAGACAGCGGACGGCGTCTTTTCCGCTAGCAGTTCTCATAGCCAGGTTGAGGATTGGCTATCAATAATTAGCCAGTTTGTAGGAGAATGTGGGATGCATATAGTTCAGATTTCACTTCTAATTCACATTTTGAAGTTGTTTCAAGTCAAAATGAAAGAGAAAGAGAAGAGAGGGAAAGAAAGGAGTGAGAATGAGAAGGCGGCCGAAATGAGATTTTGGCTGGGGGACAGAATCTGAAATTTGTTGGGTCTGAAATTTGGACGTTAACGTTATTTGACTCCCTTCAAACTCTCCTACAATATAACAGGTATAGTCTGTCCAAGCAGAGAAGACCCTCTGGCAAGATGTGAAAATGAATGTAGCTCGGTCAATATTGGTTAAAAAATTATTGATTTGGTCTCAAATTGTAGATCAGAATGTTTCCTACATCTTCAGACAGAATTCATATATTTTGAACCATTATTGACCGAGCTGGAGTCATTTTCCAATCTTGCCAGAATGTCTTCTTTCCTTGGATAGACTATAGCAGTTCTCATGGTGATTGGTTAACTATAACTAGCCAATTTGTAAAAGATGAATGTGGGATGCGGAGATAGCTCAAATTCCACTTCTTATCAAAATTTTGAAGTTGTCCAAGTCTGTGTAAGATAGGTTCAGGTGCGGTAGCATAAATAATAGACTGATTATTTTTTCAATGATTTTATAGTAAATCAATTATACATTATTATTGAAATAATATTGAAATCAAAAAATTAAAAAGTCCAGCGCCTGGAGAATTGAATTCTCTATCCAATGACATAAAGAACCTGGAATTCTGTCAATAAATAACGGCGCTATCAGCTCCAAGAGATCAGTGAAAATTACATTGTTCATATGGGACATAAATTCTACTGTTCGGCAGTTGGCCGTCTGCTACCTTCCACCCTTATTGTGAATAAAGAAATTACTTTAAAGAAATAACTTTAAAGAATAACTTTAAAGAAAGAAATTACTCTGCTACTTGCTTTGAAGCTAGTAAAGTTGATAAAGTCTGTCTCTACTTTCTTCACATATTCTGATTCAGCTCTTTCTTATCCACTTTTTATGGGCTAGGATAGAACAGTATTTCTATTGTTTCAACGGAAATTTTCATTTCTGGGAGCTAACACGGGGTCCGCTCTGCATATTGCCATCTACTGAGAAGCAGCAATATATTTATGGATAATGGAGATGGGACTTGTAGTATAGTGTCTTTAGAATCTCATAACACTGCAGTCGCTCTTTTTCTTTGTTACACGAGCATGCAAATGAAAGGACACAGCGAGAGTATGAGTGTTGTAAGAGTGTAAGAGTGTAAGTGTTGGAGAAGGCTATTTACATATCAGTAACAGCCAGGAGGCGACAAGAAACAAGGAAATTACAAGCAGTTAGTGCAGCTCAGTAGTGTCGGGCTTACATTATACAGAATTACCCTAACGTCCCGACTCAAAGTTTAAAAGTAACGAATGAATTATTCATTATTTAATCCAATATTAGAACGTGGAAAACACACAGGGGCCGTGCGTTATTAATCGTTATTTATTGTCACTGCTCTATCTTCAATTAGGATTTGCAACTAGGGTCTCATTCTCTTTGAGGGATGCTGATTGGTGAATTAATAATTGGTGGAATAAATCTAGAATGAAATGAGTGCATGACTAAGATTATTCATACAATAGATACAACTATTATTATTAGCGTATGGCTTCATTTGGTGGGGAGACCAAAAGGTAATTCCACCTCGCCAACATACATAACCATGTTTTCCCAATAGGAAACATGGTAAAAGTTCTTGATTATTCTCACTGTAATTCAGATTCAGAAAAGTCTTTTACAATTTAGAAAGTCGGAGATCACCAAAACACAGGTCAAAACACTAATCCAAGACTGGAAAATTTGGAATTTAGAGCACAAAAGCCGAGCAATTTAGAGCACAAAAGTTTAACGTACAACTGTGATAAACCTTAATTTTACTATTAATTTTTCTTAATTTTGTGAGCAAACCAAAGACAATAATAGTAGGCCTATAATATAACAGGTATTATTATATTTATGGTTGAATAATCCGAAAAAAATTTGAAGATGCATTGTTAGAAGATTGAACAGATCACAACGTAGCAAAACGTTTGCTTCCAATGAGTGGGGGTGTGGTTGTATAGTTGAGAACAATATTCACAACATACAGAATTATATTGTGTGCATGTATAATAGAAACAAACTGAAAATCCTGTATAATGCTCTATGTATTGAGAGGTCGGTAAATAATTATATAAAAAACTAATAATAATTTTGTAATGTAAAGTGGAAGAAAGAAAGGAGTCTATAAAAATTCTTAAAATGCATTCATATAAGAATGAAACAGTATAGTCTGTCCAAGCAAAGAAGACCCATTGCCAAGATGGGAAAATGACTCCAGCTTGGTCAATATTTTTTCATTGTTGGAAACAACTATTAAGACCACATTAATAAATCTTGAATAGAATAGAATAGAAATATGGCCTTGGAAATGAAATGAAATATCTATGGAAATGTCGTTTTTATAGTTGATCAAATTGTTTCCTACAATTTGAAATCAAATTGATAATTTTTCAACCAAAATTGACCGAGCTTACGTCATTCTCCCATCTTGCAAGAAGGTCTTCTTTGCTTGGACAGACTATACTGTTCCATTCTTATATGAATGCATTTTAAGAATTTTTTATAGACTCCTTTCTTTCTTTCTTATATAGTAGAAAACGACATGTATTTCAAAGTTAATTTTGGTAAATCACTTACTTATGGCTTAGTGAAGTGGGATGCATTTCACTCCTGAAGAGGAGCTTCATCAGCCTCCTCTTCAGGAGTGAAATGCATCACTAAAGCCATAAGTAAGTGATTTACCAAAATTAACTTTGAAATACATGTCGTTTTCTACTATATAAGTGTTAATAAGTATTTCGTCATGGAAAGCAACATCAATTCTTTCTTTCTTCTACTTTACATTATAAAATTATTATTAGTTTTTTATATAATTATTTATAGTATTTTATATAAGTTACATTGAGGTTTATACTGTTCCATTTGGTGTAGATGCATCTGAAGAATTCATGAAACGGCTATATTTCTTTACTTTACATATTAAAACTATGATCAATTTTTATTGGCGTTTCATCTCTCTCTATTCTACAATTTTAAATTTTGTTGGTGATTTGAAAGGTTAGCTGAACTCTTTCAACTTAATCCAGTTCATTTCATTCAGTTAAAAGAAAAAATAGGTTCAAAAGTAATTGAAATTTACTTCTCATCTCTTGGGATCGGTGAAGGAAATAAACGAGAAAGGGTGAAAGAGACTGAATGAGTACTGAAAAAAGAGAAATAGGGAAATAGATAAGAGAAAGGATAACTCAGTTACCGGTGTAGTCTGTCCAAGCAAAGAAGACATTCTGGCAAGATAAGAAAATAAGTCCAACTTAATCCATATTTCTTCAAAAATTATAAATTGGCTCTCAAGTTGCAGGAAACATTCTGATCTACAATTTTGAACCAAATTTATTAATTTTGAACCAATATTGATCGAGCTGGAGTCATTTTCCCATCTTGCCAGAATGTTTTCTTTTCTTGGCCAGACTGTAGCGGATGAATGAATCAAGAGAACGTCTTGGAAGATAGGGAGGGAACTTGCAAAGTCCCTTGCTTACTTGAACTTGGTACAGCAGCACTAAAAGAATCGTCTAGGGACTTGGCTTCGAGTAAATTAACTTGACTTGATGTAATTACCTACTTTGAAGGGAGATCCAAGTCAGTGTAGTCGGTTCGTAGCTAGAAGTACGCTATCTAATTTTTTGCCCTTGCTGGCTGTTCCGAGCCTACCCTAGAATGTAAACTATAAAAAAGAGAGAAAACAGGGAAGATGTGTTCAGTGTCTGGGGAGGCGTACTGCTTATTAAAGATTCAAACTTGTTAACTTCTTTATAACGGAAAACATTGTGTACAGGGGGTTGTACCACCAATAGGCTTGTGAAATTATTGAGAAACTTTGCTGATGAATAAAAAAAGTGAGGTAATGAATTTCCTACTTGTAATGCATTGATCTGATGAAATCGACCACTATGATATTCTGATCAGAGTAGTTGTAGTAGTAGTTATTATTGTCTCTTTTAACGCTTCAATTTATCATTCTAAACTGCAGAACAACTGTTTAGTTCGGGTATTCATATTCAATAAATAATAATAACAGCTATAACATAATATCAATAACATTATAATTAATAGTAACCCGCTGATAATGTGCAATACGAGCACGAAACAATTGTTGCGCTAAAAACGTAAATAATTTCACTGCAAAGTTTTTATGTTCTTTTAATAATAATACCTTTTTAGAAAGAGGCATCCTCTTATTTTCAACAACTTTTCAAATTATGTACAGCAAATTATCAACTTTATAGATACCCTCTCACGTGTAAGTAGCTAACATTTAGGAGCACCATATTATCCTAGGATATAATAAATAATAAATGGGAGCTCATTAATCTATATTCCTTAATCATGTTTTGAGTGGATGTTGAAGTGTTTTGAATCTGTATTTGATCGTGGAGAGATCAAATTTGATATCATCATTTAATTTCCTAAAGGATTTTTATTTAAAAAAATCAAATTAACCTAGTCTACTCCTTTGTATAAAACTTTCCTCCTAACTAATTTGATTTCCTTAAATTTTCACTTTCCATTAATAATAAAATACTGTTAAAATGTTCTTGTATTATGCTATTAAAGATACTACTGCACTTTCAGGCGAAGATAGAAAGGAATAGATGGTAAGAAGATGTAGAGCAAAAGCACATTTTTATTATGTTTGGTGGCTCAACATTCTTATACCATATGAATAACGGGTAAAAGAGTGCAGTATTTAATATCCAAGCACGCCTGCTTACCTTGTGCTGAATGATAGAGAGTAACCTACATTGTGCAGTCTATAATAAGCCCCAGTGATAATATACTGAATAGTCTTGTACTTGCACTGAAACTTGTTACCCTTTAAATGTACTTTAACGTAACATTTAGTTCGACCTGCATACCTGTTGCATTGTAGAAAGTTATATCTCAACAATGTCGACTTTTTCCGTTTAAAACAACAAAAATACTATTTTTAATCATTTAAACGTTGCTATTTTTGTGAGACATCAGAATTGTCTGATTCGGTTTCAATATTTTTAGCTTTCAAAATAAATGTGTCTAGAATAGTTGACTCAAATTCCATTGTCTATTTTTGTAGGATATTGGAGATATACAGCAACAAACTAAATGCCTAATATTTCAAAAAGTTATTTTCAATTTAATTATCTGTTTGGAATGGGACATGTCTATTTTTGTATTTTTCCACAATAGTGGAACTTTTCCACTTCTAATAATTACCTAGATGTTTTGTTGTCGAAGTTTAAAGTTGTTTTTGTATTCTAAATATTTATGATAGAGTTCTCTTCAAATCTCTATTGTCCGTTAAATTTATTGATAAGACTCATATTCCTTCTCGTTTTTCCTCTTCCTTTGATCCTTTTCTTTTCTTTAATCCAACTTTTCTTCTTCTCTTAATCCATTCTTCTCTTCTTTACACTTTCCACCTATTTCTTCATTCTTACACATTGATATTCAAAGGGAAAGGAGGTTTGACAATAAATATTGGGGAGAGTAATTTTTATAATAGATATTTTGCTATGGCTGTCCAAGAATTGTTATCTAAATATATTAATAATATCACTGCACTTCGTAATAGAGATAATGTACTCGTCCTGCTGTATGAAAACCAAATGTGAAGAATAACAATTTTACGTTCGGATCAAGTTTGGTTTTCAATCAATTCAAATCCATTTTTAGTCAGCTAAGTTTGGTTCAGTTTCGAAATTCTGTATGCTGCTTTCACAAAGTGAAAAGATAACAGAATAATATAGCCTCTACGCCTACTGTATTTGAAGAAAATACTCATTTAGAATTTCATTTCGAATGTACTACTGTCGAAGATATTTCTTATAATTTTTTGATTGCCCATTGCAGATCTTTTGCTCTTTCTCCACCTCCTCTTCCTCTTCCGACTCCTTCATCTCCTCATCCTCCTCTTCATTCTCCTCATCCACCTACTTTTCTCCTATTCTTCTTCTCTTCCTTAAACTTCTTCATCCTCTCTTCTTTAGAGGAGATACACAATTATGCTTACAAGATTACCATTGACCCATGGCCAAGTCCAAAACTTTGACTCTCAAACCTCAAGCTCACTTCCTTCGTATTCGCAGCCCAACATGCATAGTACTGTTGCAGTTGTTGTTTTGCCAAGCCGTGTTTGGAACGTGGAAGGTGTGTTGTTGCTTGTAGTGGGTGGAAGAGCAGAGGGGCAATTTCTTCTGGTAACAGTGTTGAAATTGGGTTATTGCGCCGCGCCGCGCCATGCCACCTTTCTATGCAAGGCCGACTGCCATTCCTTCCATCACCCAGTTGCATTGCTTCACTCTGCAGCCCGATAACACGACTAGGAGACAGATAAGCGCACTGCAATACTCTTAGTTCTACTTGTTTACAAATTGAAGCTCGCTCTCAACTATTATACAATACTTTCCAATTTATTTGTATCATTCGTTTCTCCCCAGCATTGCAGAATTCTACTCTAATTAATCCGAATAAACCGGGATTTAATTCTTAATTGACTCTAATTAATACTCTCTTGCTGCTCTATAGCATTTTCTTTCTATTCTCTTCTGCTTTCTAGCATTTTTCTCTAATTCTCACCTTCTTTCCAGCATTCTCCTTCTCTCCCCTTGTGCTCTCTAGCATTCTCCTCTAATCATCTCGTGCTCACAAGCATTCTCTTTCATTCCTCTTGTCTTCTCCAGCATTTTCCTTCATTTCTCTCCTCTCTAGCATTCTCTTTTAATCCTCCCCTTCTCTCCAGAATTCTCCTATAATCCTCTTCTTCTCTTCAGCATTCTCTTTCAATCCTCTTCTGCTCTCCTGCATTCTCTCCTAATCCTCTTCTGCTCTCCAGCAGTCTCTTTTCATCCTCTCCTGCTCTCATGTATTCTCCTCTAATCCTCTTCTGCTCCCCAGCATTCTCCTCCATTTATTTTCTGCTTTCAAGCATTCTTCTTTAATACTTTTTGTCCCTCCAATCCAGCATTTTCTCTTCATTCTCTTCTGCTTTTAAACATTCTCCTTAAGGATTCTCCCTTCATCCTCTCCTGTTCTCAAGGATTCTCCCTTAAAATCGTCTCCTGTTCTCAAACATTCTCCTTTAATTCTCTTCTGTTCTCAAGCATTCTCCTTCAATTCTCTCCTGCTCTGAAGCATTCTTCCCTAATATTCCTTATTGCTCTCCAGCTTTTTTCTCAACCGTCTTCATCATCTAATAAAACAACTACACACGAATGCAGATGACTTATTACACCCAAAACCCATTGAACTTATGATGACATCAATTTAAAAATCACAACTTAGCATAACAGTTGTAACAGTGATGATTGTTCTATTCTATTAATAACGTAATGATGTCTAATAAACGAGTACCTACTAAATAAAATGTGTTTGAATCATTAATAAAACATTACATGGTTCACTACTATACAAAAATCAGAAATTTGTCTCTTTTCTCAATTCTTTTTTACATTATCATAATTTCATTATTCCAAAATTATTTATATTAACAATATTCTAGCCTACATAACACACTTTACTGATAATCTGCTGCCGTTTGTAGAGCACACTGGTGCGTATAATCTTTGATTAGAGCGCGTGCGTTATTAAGGAAATGTTACGTTTTATCAGAATGAGGCGGGCACTGAGACCTTATTCTCTGACAACCACGCCTTGCCTTGAGAATCTCGCCTCTTCCAAGTCAGGGCCACACTTTCTAGCTTGTTGCATAATCATAGTTGCATGATGAAAACTATGCAGGCGGGCAGGAAGTGGACATTGCAACTCAGAAGGAATTACCCACGCAGGAATTATCCATTCCTGCTCGAATTTCGTATTGTTCAGTTGGATGAAACTGTGTGCGACTCATTCATATTCCATAAACAATTTTGCAGAATATTGTGAATTTATTTTAATTTAGCGACTTTCAAGTTTCTACAAACAATTTGTTCCATTTCCCAAGGCTCTAATGAAGGACTGGAAGACTATAGTAAATCATAGTAAGGCCGGTATTACACTATAATAGTTCTATGATCATAGTTGATCATATGGAAAGAGATGAAAATACGAAATCATATTTTTGTCTCTTTCCATATGATCAACTATGATCATAGAAATATTATCGTGTAATACCTGCCTTAGTTATAATAATCAGTTACTAAAAACATTACACTGTTTTAATAATGTGAGAGATTTACTTGTGCTTTTATCGTGATGTTCATATTCTGGTTGCTCTTTGAGTTCCATCAGTTCATTTCTGAAGACAGAGATAACTTAACTTATAATTATTTCTTAGATTAGAAGTTCAATATTATAATGCTGTTGTTCTTTCATACCTATTCCTAAGGATTTGTCACAATATGTATATTTTTGAAGAAGTATGCAAACTTCGTTATTTTGAATTTGATGCAGACGTGTTGGTATTGTTTTTGTTAATTGGATGTATCTTATTGTATTTTGATTATTGTGTAAAGTTGTAGTGAGCTAGAAGCACTGGCGACTCGTGCCCACAAAACAGGTAAAAGGCTGTACAGTAAAAGATACGAGCACTTCACCTGTTTCGTGGGCACGAGCCGCCAGTGGTTAGAAGTTAGAAGATATTAAGGAAGTGTAGAAAATTGTCTCGGTTTACAAGATTCGAGGAAGGAAATAGGATTCTAGCATTCAATTCACGAGTGATCTCCCAAGGTTTTGTTATGTTAGGATTGCCAAAAGACAGTAAACAGATTTGTATTGTATTATTGTATCTTCTATATAAATACTACTTCCTATTTCAAATAAATGTATTGTTTATATTGAATGTAAAATCAAAATTTGTGAATAATTATTCCTTTGAAGAGTTCAATTAAACTCGAAAGTCACAATAGATGAACAAGGATATAATGCATTATTGAAATCAATGAAAGTTCTCGGTAAAAGTCCACATCGTGAATTAATAGATTTGTGAGTGAAGCCTAGAATGAATTTTGTTAACAGCTGATATGAAGGCTTTCATGTTTCTGAAGCGTGGCAAGGACAAGGCTCTTCTATAAAGTAAGTCAAGAGTTGACCCAGTTTCAATGCCTATTAGCAACTTTTCTTTGTAAGTTGTTCAATAGTTACGGCGTTGTTTGAACAAGTTTTACTAGTCATTGATATATGTTTGGCCTGCCAAAAACCAAATTCATAAAATAGTACTTTTTTATTTCGTGGTACTATTTTATGAGAAAGTTTTCCTGTATTGATACCCACTTGTCAAAAGGACACTGGAATATCTATTAAAACACAGACATGTTATTTAAATCTATCGATTGTCGAGATTAGATCAGCTGATCGATATTTATTTTACAAAAGGATGAATGGTTGACCGAATCAATGTCACTAAGTCCTCTACGCTTCACAAAGACCTTTAAATTTGAAAAATAGTGCTTCAGCAGTGATCTATGAATAGGGTTTTATAGGTACAGTATTTCAGAACTAAGCATTATTCAGATAATTTTTCATTTTTCTTAAAATTTTCATTCGTTTTTCCACATACATTTATTGGAGTCTTCCATTTTTTCTTTGTCCGTCCAGTTGTACTTTGTCCTTTGCACTATTTCCCTTATTCACTCTCTTCAAACGTAAATTCGCTCTCTCTCTCTCACACACAGACACATTCTTTCTTTCACTCTATCTTCTTCTCTCTCTCTCTCTCTCTCTCCACTGTCTCCTCTATTTCCTGACTCTCTCTTCGTCTTCGTCCAGATTTAATACCTTGTCAAACAATTGTTTGAATGAGGCAGACAGATCATGTATAGTCTGTCCTAGCAGAGAAGACCCTCTGAAAATATGAGACAATGACTACAGCTCGGTCAATATTGGTTCGAAAATTATCAATTTGATCTCAAATTGTAGGAAAAAATTCTATTTACCATTAAGACCACATTTATGATTCTTGAACAAATATTGACCTAGCTGGAGTCATTTTCCCATCTTGCCAGAGGGTCTTCTTTGCTTGAACAGACTATAGCTCGTATCGTATGTCAGTCGATCTAAAAAAACCCAACCTAAAAAATAACCCGACAAACCTACTGATCTATTTTCCGGCTTTGACGACTTAATTTGAATAGCTGAGTCTGGATGTGTCTGCATCTATTCCAGACAAGACAAGCACTTGACAGATTTGACAGACGTGGCATTGTAAGTTCGTCTCATTAGCATAACATACGACTTTAAAAAGTAAAAAGCACATGTCTGGCTGTCTGAATTTCAACGAAACTCATTTTTATTCCCCCTGAATCGAAGGTGATTCCCATTTTAACAGGTAAAACATTCTGAAACATCAGGATTTGAGTGATTTTATTCCAATCTGGACTCATAAATCAGATTATATGACTGTAAGTTAGTGATTTTTGTGGCTCCAAATTTCTCAAGTTTTTAATTATTTTTCAAGTGGATTTTGTATATTTATTTTTTGTGTCAACCTTCCAAATTCAAAATTCTCTGTAATATTTTTTTTCTGAGTGAAAATTTTGTTGACTATTGAAAAATAACATAATCTGAATTTGGACATTTTAATCGAAGTCGGAATAGAAGAAGTTTGGTTTTTTCTTTCCTCTTGTTGTATTTTTTCAATGAAATAAATAAATAATCATATTTGTAAATATTATAATCGTTTTGATAGTTTTGAGTTGAAGTAGGCCTATACAAATATAAACCACATTTTATTTCTTAAAATTTTTGGATTTGGGTAATTCTATCCCAATACGAACTCAGACGTCAGATTATCATAATTGTAATCTTTTTGATTGTTTCAAGTTAAAGTATACAAATATAAACCACATTAATTTCATGCTTCAACTGAACATGCATTGTTAAATTGTTAATTCTTCCCCTTATCTACCCATGTAATATTTTTCTTATTTTGGTAAATGAAAACAAATGTTGTCAGATCCACAAAGTTTATTTAAAATACTATACTTAAGTTCCAATGCTCAGGGCATCATCAGTGGAAAACTCGAACATTTGTATTCACTAACCTAAATTATGGTGAGTTCCACAACATCTCTGATAAATGTGTAAATTTTTCTTATTTTCTTAACCTAAAATTAGACCCCATGTAGCTTTTTCAATCTCAAGTAAGATGTATAAAAAATATATTATGCTGAAATTTACTTGGAATAAAATCACTAGGAAACATCATCACTAGTTGTAGATTTCCCATTCTTCATATTTTTTAATCAAAAATACAAACAATTTTGTATCATTTTGACTTTGTAGAGAGGCTGTTGCATTCTAAAAATAGATTGTACAAAGATAGTTTCTTTTTCATTTGAATTTCCAATTACATTTTATATTTGCCACATCATCAACAATCTTCCTTGAATCTTGGATTAAAATATTATTACTGTACAAATTGAGTTTTGAGTATTATTCTAGTCACATTGAAAATGGGTTTAAGCTCGTAACATGTCTGTGAAAAATAATAATTTTAAAGTTTTAAAAAAGGGAATTCAATTTTTTTCATTTTACTTATCAATTTTTTAAAGTTTGAAGTTTAAATTTGAATTTTCTTTCTACAAATTCAACTTTAATTTCATGAGATTAGTCATCCACTATAACTTACCACCATAGGCGTGCGCAGACCTTGATCAATGGGGGTACCAGGCAGTAAAGTCTGAGGGGGTTTTACCCTGGCGTAGCCAGGATTCGTTTCCGGGGGGGGGGTGTTGTTGGTAGATAATAAAAAATATTTTTAAAAGGGTACCTACTCTGATTGTAATCATTTTTTAAAGTTTCAAAAAAACTACAGTGAGTATATAAGACTTATACAGGGTGTTTCAGTAGTGTCGAGCATTTTAGGGCGTTGTTCCTTGGTAAAAAACATACTCAAATACCAGTTTCAAAATGTCCGAAAGTCCTCAATTACTTGCACAGCCGCCATTTTTGTCTTCTCATTTTCAGGTAAGTTTTCAATTTCATAGTTTTGTAGCGGCCTTGAGAGGGTACTATAGTGGTCAATTATTATGTAAAATAAGCTAAGAAATCGAATAAAATTAGTTAGAAGTTTGTAACTTCAATGGTTATTGAGATAGTTGACAAAATAAGCTAAAAACCTAAATTTTTCAACTTTAAAGGGATATAAATGTGATATTTAATGATTGAACGATATTTTTTATTATTTTTTATTGTAGGAAATTAAATTCTATACGAAAAATGTTCATTGACTTTTTCGTCTAAAACGCACCCAAACCTCGCAAATCAGGATTTAAAGAAGGCAAAACAGTAATCTTTTCATACCTGTTTTTTCCGTCTGTTCTGTCTTCTAATTTGTGAGGTTTTGGGTGCGTTTTAAACAAAAATGTCACTAAGCATTTTTCTTTAGAATTTAATTTCCTACATTAAAAAATAGCTCAAAATACCGCTAAACAATTAAATATCCCATTTATATCCCTTTAAAGTTGAAAAATTTAGGTTTTTAGCTTATTTTGTCAACTATCTCAATAACCATTGAAGTTACAAACTTCTATCTAATTTTATTCGAATTCTTAGCTGATTTTACATAATAATTGACCACTATGGTACCCTCTCAAGACCACTACAAAATTATAAATTTGAAAGATTAATTGGAAATGAGAAAACATAAATGGCGCTGTGTGAGTAATTGAGGACTTTCAGACATTTTGAAAATTATATATAGGTATGTTTTTTACCAAGAAACAATCCCCTTTAATGCTCGACACTACTTCTGAAACACCCTGTATAGTCACTGTAGTAAAATACTACGTGATCAGTTGGGGGGAGCCTTGTTTTATTCCGAGATAGCGTTGTAGAGCTCTAGTTTTTGAGATAACTCACAGTCATTGAAAATGCAGTTTCATACGAATGCAGTTTAGCCCTTAAAAATCTGTACTTTTTGGACACAACTTGGTCAGTTGACAATGAAGTCACTAGCAATATCCGTTCAATCAGGTTTTTAGGATACTTCACTCATTATATCAATAATAAATAAAATTACAAAGGTCTTAATTATTCCTTCAGATTCCCTTGCTGACTTTCTATTAAAACTTATAATTTCAATAACCTTATAGAGTGATAGAGCTATTAATAATTCATAAAGTTTCAAATTTGCAAATTTGGAGAAATTTCATTCATTTTATAAGGTACAGTAGAATTTTTTTAATTATTCTGATGTAGGTAATTAGTCTGAGAAGTTTAGTGAACTCTTATGGAACACTCTGTATAAACTACATAAACATGAAGGCATGCCAAAAATTTCGGTTTGTCGGGACCCTCAGGAGCCCCCTCTGGCTACGCTACTGCTGGTACCCCCAGGTAAATAGGAGGGGGGGGGGAAACAAATTTTAGGTTTCAATAACGAATAGGTTTAATCTTATCATCTATCATAAAACACATACAAAATCCACAGTCAACTTTAGAGAAATAATTTATTAAATGAATCTACAAAGTGATGTCCAAATCAAAATGTTTAATGAGTTAATGTTAATCTTAGTTTTTAAACTGCTCAGTTAAGAAAAGCCACGCTCACACAAGCAACTGGTCACGATAAGCGATATTTTTAATGAGTTAATTGTTTTAAATAAGTTTAAATTTATTTTATAATAATAAGAGTAATATTGGCAATGATGAGCAAATTTTTTCTGGTTTATTAAAAAAAAAATTGAAGGGCCAATGGGGGTACCACGGTACCCCTGGTGACCCCCGTGCGCACGCCAGTGCTTACCACTTTCCATTTACTAAGTCATCTACTTTACTTGAAGGTGCTAGGTTGGAAGTGTTGGTGACAAAACAATGCACATTTCACCTTGTACCATTCATGGAATGCAAACTGTGTTGATGAGAGGGGGCGGTTGGAGAAATTGAACATTGGGTGCTTTGAAGGGGGGGGGGGTTTAAAGGGGGTTCACGACACAATTGCAACAATTGTAAAACGCGTTTGTTGCGCGCGTGTGTGCGTGCGTGCATGCGACTGACCCTGCCACAGATAAACGTGAGCTGCGCTTTCACAAGCATGACTTGATAATTATTACGACTATATATATTTACATCACGACTATATACTCTGTTTGATGTAGTCTCCTACTTGGCGTAAGAAGTTTGAAATGGGAAATACAATGTATTCCAAGTCGGTAGTTGAATCAATAATTTTAGTTTCTCCAATCAAAGAAGACATTTTGTGAAGATGGGAAAGTGACTCCAGCTCGATCAATATTGCTTCAAGAATTATAATTTTGGTCTCAGTTTGTAGGAAACATTATGATCTACAATTTGAGACCAAATTTATTATTTTTAAACCAATATTGATCGAGCTGGAGGTATTTTCCCATCTTGCCAGAATGTCTTCTTTGCTTGGACAGACTATACTGTACCACTTCTCCAGCCGTTGCTGCCTTGCCAGTTATAATCTCTGTCTCGGTTTGGTTTTATCCAGGGCGTCCAAACGTCCTTCACAAGGACGCAGCGGCCTGCCAAACAGCTGTAGTTGTTGTGATTAGGTGTAATGAGTTGGTGAGTTGCCACGATTATTGAATGGGGGGGTGTTGATAGGGGGGTTTCGAGGTCTCGTACTTTCGCTTCTACTGGTTCTGTCCGTTTCGGTTGCAGTTATATTGCACTGATAGATTCTTTCTTGATTTCTTTATTTCTCCTGCCAGACGAAAAACATGAAAATTTAATCTAAATGAAATAGATTAAAAATTACAGCAATCTTCTCAATGTTTCAATTTTGTAAGGTATTTAAATGAAAATATTTCAAAGGATGCCGTGATTTTTCATTTTATTAATTATGTTGAAATTTATTTTTTATAATTAAGTTGAATATTTCAATTTTATAAGGTTTCCAAATGAAAATATTTTGAAGGGTGCCGTGATTTTTCATTTTATTGATTATGTTGAAATTTATTCAAAGTCACTATCAAACATCATAACTAGTGATTGATTTTCTATTTCTCATGATTTTAAATTAAAAATATACGCGTTTTTCCATCATTTAGGCTTTCTATTGAGACGGGTTCATTCTGAAAATAGATTATACAGATATTTTTTTATTTTACATTACATTGCATGCATTAGTACTCTAACTGTAAAGTGATCATGAATATTGTTGTGTTCATGTACATGATATTAAATTAAAAACATGATGGAATAAGTTGATGAATTTTTTTTATTAATTTAATTGTAGCTTTGGATTTTTAAATTTGATAGATTGTATTCTTATTATATTCCTAAATATTTCATTTCAGGTCTAGAAAAAAAATAGAAAATATGCCTAGACTGGGAGGTGGGAGGCACCGAATGAAGCTGAACGCTCTTAGTATTTGCGTTTCATTTTGACAATTGCTTTTGTAATTCGAATAAAATAAGTTTTTTATCCCATTCATTTTTTTTTTCATTTCATGTAATAAAAAAGCTTATTATGTTTTCGTATTCATTTTAAAGCTTAGTAAAACAAGGCATTCATCACTGCTATAATTGCTGATGGGATGAGCTCAATCAGAGAGAATAGAATATGGAAATATTTTATATTCATTATAAATATTTTATATTCATACTCTTATTCTATTATCGCTGAGCTCAATAGTTTATAATTTTACAATAAAACCAATATTTGTTTTTGAAACTGCATGGCTATCGAAAACTCGTACTAGTACCAGATAATCTAATACTTCGTTCCTCTTTCTTACCTTTTTTTATATTTATACACTTGCTACTTCATCATGTAAATCAGTCGAAACTTGGAAATTCTCGATTGCTCTCGAAAAAGTAGCGGAAGCTCCAAGCTTTTGAAAATGTAAAAAACTCTGACTCGAAGCAGACCTCTCAACCTTTTTGGAATTTAAGAACTTTGATTATGTTTACAAAAGCCTAATCAAAAATGGAAAAGTGCGTGCCAAAGCTTAGAACTTCCAAAGTTGACACATTTTAGGTTTAGAGTTCATAACAGGCATCGTATTTTTCTCCACTTCTTTAAAGTTTCACCATCACATATTTAAACTATTGACTATAAAAAGAACGATAAAATAGAACTGAATCAAACCTGAAGTATTCATTTTCCAAATGTAATCTATATTGTGAACTAATCATTACAATAATCAGAGATATTAATTTACAAATGTTTTAGACTCTGATTAGAAGGTGTTTTTTACTTTAGAACTATTTTATGTTTTGCAAAATTTTGAATAAATAATTAAAAATACCTGCCCCCACAGTGTTCAATATTGTTCTATGACTTATAATGTTCTATTGTTTAATATAAATATTAAATATTACACTATACCTCTTCAAACACATTGGAGCATTTTTCAGAATTTTCCAATGCCCAATTTTCCTACCCTAGTAGGTACGAGTATTAGTATTAAGCCTAAACTAGGTGAAATTTGTAAAGTATATACAATATATCGCCATTAAATATCTTAAATTGTACAGTTTATTATTTCTAATATAGTACAGTTTAAAACGACGATAATAAAAAACGTAGAATATTATAATCTCCAGATATATACCCAACTATGTATAAAAATTGACTCTGTTCTCGTATATTGGTTTGATCGACCAATCGAGAGCACTCTTGCAGTTTTCAATTTATCATAATCCAAAATTCTTTATCCTTTTCCTCGTTTCAATTTTCGTTTTCATTTTTCAGTTTCGCAATCAGATTCTCGGTGACTCGCTTGCTGAAAATCGATCTTGGAGCACTACAGGCGTTGGTCAGGTAGGATTTTACTGTATGTGTATACATTTTTTCATGATTTCCCAAGTGACTGTCGAAAATTGATATTTGCATGTTATTCTCAATGTTGTTTCCTTGATGTTACAGCCATTCATTTAATCTTTACAGTAATACGATAACTAAAATACTATCAATAAGCTGGTTGCTAGAAACATTTTTTGATTGAATACTTGAAAAAGTCTGTTTCAAGTTAGTTCAATCAAAAGTACTTTGTATACTTACTGATTATACTTAAACCACTGGCGGCTCGTGCCCACGAAACAGGTGAAGTGCTGTACAGTAAAAGATACGGGCACGCTTCACCTATTTCGTAGGTACGAGCCGCCAGTGACTTAAACAGAACGCAAAATTGACGGAATTTGCCCATTCGACAGATTTGTTTTCGACTATGATTTTTCGAATCTTTTCCTTATAGGCCTAACTCAATTTTCATCAAAGTTATCGTCAACACTACATCGAAATTATTGATTTAGCTATAAATCTGTGGAGTTTGTTCTGTGGAAAGCCAAAGAAGTCTCGATTTCATTCTCAAACTGCATTCTATGCAGATAAGTCTCTTTAAATATGTATCATTGATTGATTACCTGACTTTGAAAAGAGAAAATTCATTTGCGTCTCAAGGTTTTCGAGTATATTGTTCTACGATGATTTAGGACTGTAAAAACTGAAGATTTTATTTTATATTTATTGTTCATGATCAGTCTTCGTTTAATTAATTTGATCCATAAAACAACTTTCATGAACAAGAAAACAAATTTGAGAAAAATGGTGTATTTCATGAAATTTATCTTTGAATCTGTGAATTACTTGGAAAAGTTTTAATGCTATATCCAAGGAGAATATTATGAAGCCGCAAGCTGGTTCAGAGAAATAAGGGAAACTGTCAATAAATTATTCAAAATCTCGAGGTTCTTATGAACAAATAGCCACTTCTTATGAACAAAATAATAGCCACTGCAATCGTTCTCACTTAACATTATTTATGACTTCTTTAGTGAACGATTAAAGTAGTTTCACTGTAATTCAACCCGCAATATTATAATCGATTACCTTCCCATCATAATGCAGAGAATTATAATATTCCTTCATAGATATAAATTATTAAGCATGAAATATCCAATATTTCCTCTTATGCATATTTTCTTGTGAGGATCAAAGGTAGAAATCAAGTTTACAGTCCTGTACCAATAAGTACCAAGAGTGAGGATTAAAGAAATTAAAATTATTCTTGAGCATCATAAAGAGCTAAGGAAGAGTAAGGATTACAGAAATTAAAATTATCCTTGATCACCAAATAGATGCTATTTAGGATTTATTGCATGCAATAATTTGGATTTAGGAAGACTTACTTCTGGCTCAGACTAAAGTAAGATTAAGTATTTTCGATAATGTGTTTGTAAGTGCAGTTAGTTGCGGACTTGTGGTACTACTTTTTGTGGGAATAAGTAATACGAATATACTTATAGAAATATACTAACCATCTGTGATCCTTAATTTTCCTACTGATCCAGGATCAAAATTTATTTCTCATACTTCGCAGCTCATGTTTCCTGACATATTCATTTTTTAGAAACAATTAGAGACATCAGTTTTATCCATTAAACTAAGGATTGATTCATTTTTTTCAGTATGATGTGATGATTCATTGATTCTTACCACTGGCGGCTCGTGCCCACGAAGCAGGTGAACGCAGCACTTCACTTGTTTCAGGGGCACGAGCCGCCAGTGATTCTTACAGTAAGTATACATAATAAACTAACAATTATTATCATTCTAATTAAGATAAATTTGAAGTTACTCAAGTAACCCGTACATTCATTAGATATAACACTTCAATGTGTTGTCTCTTTAAAGATGTATCAAACTATTTAACGATAACTGATTTGGATCAGTGCATGGCAAATGTGCAATAATTATCTATATCTTGCCCAGCAGCACCCTCCCTACTACTACATACAATCTACTACTGTACATACCATACCGTAACAAATAATCTATTTACTAATAATAAATTATAGTATTTGTCAAAACTATCTTACTTTGCTCAACCGTCAATCAGTCAATCAAGATTCAAACAGCAGTTTAATGCATAACTATTGCAGTTATGCAGTTAAGTGCATTTAAACTATAAAATTGTGGTGCATTTCTCCACCTACCACTTGACAAGCTTAGCCAATCATAGATAGACAAGCCTAGACATAGACTGTGAGCTAGGTCGCGGCCTATGCCTTCCAGTGATGACGTAAGCGTGAGGGGGCCGCCCTCTGACGAAATGCACCTCGAGTGACCTAGTTAGCGGCGTACCGATCTGAAACGGTGACCTACTTTCGTTGCACAGAAATGCGCAGCAACCAATAGTCAATAGTGTTCCTCCTGCTATAATCTTTTCTAGCATAGAAGTCATTCTGGTATGAAGGGAAATGACTCCAGCTCGGTCAATATTAGTACAATAATTGAAAATTTGGTCTCAAATTGTAGGAAACATTCTAATCTACAATTTGAAACTGAATTTATAATTTTAAAACCAATATTGACCTAGCTGGAGTCATTTTCCAATCTTGCCAGAATGTCTTCTTTGCTTGGACAGAATATATTAGGCCTATTTTGTGCTACGGCTACTTTGAGGGTCACTCCGTGTTTGGCTAAGTCAATACAGTGATTAGGCAACCAGGTAATGATTGTTGTCTGATGAACTAGTTTCTACAGGCGCCTACACTGTCTACAATGTAGTTTCAAGTGCGCATGATTTTTTACAAGATATCTGAAATTATTTCATATGAGTTATAATCACCAAACTCATGATGTAAAATAACCAATGGATTGGGAGGATAAGTTATTGATAGCATGTGTTGGTTTGTTGGTAGGTTTCTATTACTACAAAGTCGCTCGGGGACATTTTCCTAATATGAAATAGAAACACGGAGCTGTATAATATGGAGCAACGCACACTGATCAGCTCATTTTTTATTTGCGTTGCTCCATACAACTACGTGTTTATAAATTGCATCTTGTGCTCGACATGTAGTAATGAGAACATACCTTTATGAAGGATTACAAACTAAAGTAAGAAAATACGGGAGTGTTTCCCGATAATTTATTTATTATTTCAATTTAATCTTTGTTAATTCTGCTCTTCACAAGAATAGCAAAGGGGACGTTTCTGTATTCAGTTGTGATGTTGAATAATATGGAGTCAATGTGCTGACGTAACAACACCATCAGCCAATGGGAGCGAACAGTGGGAGTGGATCAACAAGTGCACTCGCACGCGATTGGTCGACGTTGAAATAGGCATCTACCAATAGAATTCATACAGTAGCCTATTATTCGTTTCCAGTTTTGAAAGCGGGTTTTATGATGAATGTTTTTGCTATCGTAATTATTGTTTCCTTTTGCTTTCCAATTGCAATAAATCTTGATATTCTTATCAGAATCGGACATAGTTATATCTCTGAAATATAGTGTGAATTCTTAGTATTTATTTTTGTATCAATCTTAAATACTTTTTATGCAAGAAGAGAAGCCGCTCGATGATTGGCCTGTAAAATTTCAATTACAATAGAGGGATTATTGTTTTTCCCTGAGTACAATAGAGGGATTGCAAAAAGTGAGAAATTCACGAGAAATTATGCCTGAGGTGTTGGAAACAAATAATAAATAAATAGCATGCGTAACAATCTGTTGCAGTTCTTCAAAACAGACTTATTCAATTGACAATATTTTTGTAACAGTTCTCTTACTTGTTATGCATTATATAAGTCAAGAAGAGACTAGTAAAGGTTAAAGTAGTCTTTGTTGAAAAATATTCGGCTTCAATACTCTATTTCCGTAGTTGGTAATTGCGTATTTTTCTCAGATCTCAGTTAGTGGTACGGAATAGTTCAATCTGATTTACGCTAAAAATAATTTCACGTTCAATTTAATTAATTCAAGTATACGTTTAATTTGAACGAGTTCATGCCAGCTATGTTCAATAAATTACAATTCTTGTTTGTTTATATTCTCTAGTTCTCTTTTCTTTCAACGTAAAAATTAGAAAATTTTTCAATGTCTTCAAATTCGTTGTAAACGGAAATCGCACTTTGGAGTACTGTACAGAATAGAATTATAAATCTTCTACCTCCTGAAATGTAGAAATAGTTCTATGCAACTCAAAGTACAGTTATATCTTGGATTTGTACGAGTATTATTGGAAATTTATTTCAGTTTTTTAGTCTATTCAAAATGTCATGTTTCATCATTAGATCAACTTTTGTGTTTGAAATTGATATTAGTTAATATTAATTATTTTTGAAATTAGCTCTTGGGTTGAAAAAGTATTGATTTCCTCCAATCAACTAAATTATTCCCGACAATCCACTGAGTGGTTCCTTTCAATTCAAGCACTGCATCAATAATTTATTATAATTTGTCACTGAAATATCACTTACTTTTATCACTTTATCACTGATACACTTATTTATTACTTTACTTAATCATTAAAATATCCTTCAATCTGCACATATCCGAGTAATTCAGCGTTTAATTTATTCCCTGCGTTCATCTATCACTCGTTGGATAGCTCATGTGTCATGAATAATGTATCGCTTCCAACTAAAAGCAAGGAAGTTGAGGTCAGTGATGTGCAATTTTCGTCAACAAGGAGGTTCAACAAACATGTCTTTTCTCAGAACTTTATTCTATTACTGGATTACATACTGTATGTTGTTTATTAATGCCGTATGCCGGTCTTTATACACAGTAATATCTATTTATTTCATTCATAGATACATCAGTTCTATGTAAATTTACTCCTTAAGATAACAAGGAAAACGACTTGTTTGTTGTATCCTTGGTTCTGGGTATAAGACGTAAACTGAGATTAATTGTTTGCCAAAAGCTGTCTGCATACATGCTAATAAAAACTTCAAGTTATTCTTAGAATCTGTTGTTTTGATTTTCGCTACTTAGAAACTGGAACTCGAAATTATTAGTTTGTGTGGGCTAGGCTCGTTTCCAAGTACTGTACTTATCAAACATTTCACGTCCAAGAATAAGTGGTTCTGCAATGAATATCGTTGTCACAGTTTACAGTTATATTATTATTTTATCACAGTTTACAGTGATAGTTATGATTCCTAACCACTGAACACCGTTTTTCATTGTGTTGATTTTATATTTCATATTTTTTGGAAATTGTGTTACAATAAATGCAGAGAAGTGAGAGAAATGAGAACCATCCCATGAGTTCAGGATAGGTGTTATTATAGACCTGTTATGATGATTCGAGTATAACTTACTGAATAATGAATAACTTTTGAGCAGGTTACCAGTTAACCCAGTGCAAAATATTTTGTTCATATTAACTAGAGTTATTTTAATTAGAATTATTTTCTCCTTGGTATAAAAAGGAGAGCAAAGAGGTAAGAGATGATTAATAAACTATGTTTCAATGTTTCTATCAGTATCAACGGATAAATAAAAAACATTTAAAAATCCTTTTTCTAGTTATTGAGTTTATAATCTGTAAAATTAAAAAAAAAAATTAATTCAATAATTAATAGATACTTTTCTTTGTAAAAGAATGGTTTAGATAATTCCTAATTTTACCCTCTTCACTACAATAATATTACTGTATTGAAATAAATCTGTGAAACTTCTATCTATTGTAATGTAGAATCTTTGCAGAAATATCTCTGTATCTACACGGATAAAGTAATAATCGTATCTCTCCAGAAGGATTGAATTGGTTACAAACAAACACAGTATTGTACAATTTTCAATTGGAATTGTTGAAATTGAATCGACAACAGAAACGTTTCAGATCGGCTTAGTTTTGGAACAAAACAACGAAAACAAAGTCTCCGAATTGTGCATCTCGGTTTGTTGTTGTAAATAACTACACAATATTCACGTAGCACGTTCATTGAGCCTGTTGCAGTGAATGTATATAGACTACTAAATCCCGCCAAAAGATAATTCGTGCTGTTGGTAACGCGTGCTCCAGAGCAGCTATAGGTATACAGAGTTCTGTAGGGGTTAAGTCTGTCCAAGCAAGAAGACATTCTGACAAGATGGGTAAATGACTTCAGCTCGATCAATATTGGTTTAAAAATAATAAATTTGGTCTCAAATTGTAGATTAGAATGTTTCCTACAATTTGAGACCAAATTTATAATTTTTGAACCAATATTGACCGAGCTAGAGTCATTTTTCCATCTTGCCAGAATGTCTTCTTTGGTGGACAGACCATAGTGATATAGATTCACTTCCCTACACAGCCACACCCTCCACGTGGCTTCGGAGAGAGATTTTTCCTTCCCCCCTCTCAACTATGGTACTGAGTGAGCGTCTACACGTGGACGATCATTTTCCCTTCCCCCATCAGTACTCTTGGTGGGGGTGGGGGTTTGTAAGGGGGTGAAATGGCGCCGCCATAGTCCCTCGCTGCTAGGGGTTCGCTCAGCATACACACACTCGCTCACTCGTCGCATTTCATTCCAAACAAATGCTCTCATCTCACTCTCGAAACCCCCCTCACCTATTCAAATCGCTAACTCTCAGTGTATCTTTCTCCTTTATCTTTTCTCTCTCTCTTTTTTTTCAACTGCCGAAAACATCCCCAGTCATAACTTGCTGGCTGGCCATTTCCCGCCCTTATTCCCAAAGAGCACGCTGCTCTGCCGCCTTTTTTACAACTTCTTGAGCAAGCAAAATACTACTCATTCTTGTTCTTCGTTCTTCATTCTTGTTCCTGTTCTTGTTCTTTTTCTTGTTCTTGTTCTTGTTCTGCTTCTTGTTCTTCATTCTTGTTCTTGTTCTTGTTCTTGTTCTTGTTCTTGTTCTTGTTCTTGTTCTTCTTGTTCTTGTTCTTGTTCTTGTTCTTGTTCTTGTTCTTGTTCTTGTTCTTGTTCTTGTTCTTGTTCTTGTTCTTGTTCTTGTTCTTGTTCTTCTTCTTCTTCTTCTTCTTCTTCTTCTTCTTCTTCTTCTTCTTCTTCTTCTTCTTCTTCTTCTTCTTCTTCTTCTTCTTCTTCTTCTTCTTCTTCTTCTTCTTCTTCTTCTTCTTCTTCTTCTTCTTCTTCTTCTTCTTCTTCTTCTTCATTATTATTTCTTGTTTTTCGTCTCTGTTATCCGCTATTTTGTTCTTAGCTTTTCTTCTGACTTCGTTTTCTTCACCGTTTTTCTAGACCGGTCTTCTTTTCCCTTATCTACTTCTTTTGTTTCTTCTCTTTGCCTCTCTAATTATCTTTGCCTCTTTCTCCTAATTCCATCATTATTTTGCATTCTCGTTCGTATTGTCTTAATCTTCTTATTTTAATATTATATTCCTCCACTTATTCCTCACTTGCTTCTTCCGTTTCTTTTATTTATCAAAATTTTGTACCTCTTTCATCTAATTTCATTATTTTTCTGCGTTCTCCCACGTCTTTTCTTCCTCTTTCGTATGCCTCTGTTTCTATTTTATTTTTATTCTTCTATTTATTTATTCCTTTTTTTCTTATTTTTATTTTATTTTGTTCTTCTTCTTCCTCTACTCTATTAGTAGCCTACCGTACGTTGAATAAATGTCTTTAGTAGCCTGAATTGAAAATGTTGAGCAGTAGCTACAGCAGTTACAACCTTCATTAGACAATTGTTTGTAGCCTTTAAGAGAGGGTTTGATGTACAGAGAGAGGGTTGGTGCTATCACTTCGAATTCGAATTGGCTTGATTTTCATGAGTGGTTTTTCAGATGGTTTTCCGGATGGTTGGGCGTCAAATGGTTATTTCAACCGACAACCGCGTAATGTTGTGTAAATGCTCACACGGATCGGTTGTTGCAAGGTTAAGGTACCGTAGTTTGAATGTATTTACCTAAGAGGGGGTTGCACTGGGTCTGCTAGCAAGAGGTGTAATGGGCTGACTACTTGACAATAGTATCTAATTGACAATCAATTGGATGAACAGTGAATAAAATTTTAGAACCATCTTGAAGGTTATTCTGAGTTTTAAGGATTAGTGTTTCAAGTTCAAGATATAGGTAACATATTATTTACAAACACTTCCAAGTCAATGCTGTTCCAATGTAAATTAGGTGAATATGTATGGATTAAATGTGGATACTTATTTTTAAAGTGGAGAATAATGAAAAAGTTGCGAGTAGATAATGAAAACAGGGAATAATGTATTCCAGGAAAGAGAGAAAACACAGGAGCAAAAAAGGAGGAAGATTAGGAGAAGAAGGAGGAGAGGAAGAAGGAACAGAAGGCAAGAAAAGAAATTGGGGAAAATTTTATAGTAGATTACAAGGAGAAAAATAAGGACAATAAGGGGGATAGGAGATAGATTAGTGAAGAAGAGAATGAGAAGGTATGAGAAAAATTAAAAATTTGAAAAAAAGATCATAACAGTGTCATAACTTCACTATGTATGAATAGATAGATTAGCAACAATAGAGGTCAGGATCAGGAAATAGGAAAAAGGATCTTCTCGAAGAAGAGGATCGATATTATGAGAATAACACTGAAGGGAAAAGGAGAATGATGATAACAAATCAAAATTATTTTTCCCACTCTATGCGTAGAAGTTATCATAGGAAATATTCAGTGTATTCCTTACAGTCTTTTTTGAAAAACCCATATAATATGCTTATGACTTAATGGTGACCCTTATGGGTAGGTTCCACCTCGCCAACATGTACTTGGCCATATACTGATGGGGAGGAATGCCTTTGTGGAGGTGATGAAAGCTTAGCAATAAAAAGGATCTAGCGAACATGAAGGAGAAACACCTGAACAAGCAGAAGGATCCGAGCAAGTACGACGCACTTTCTGGTTAGTAGGTAAAGAATAACAACAAGAATCATTGTTGAATGTATGACGCAAATTAGTAAGAAGTTGGAGAGTGGCAATGACAACTAAACAAGAGTACTGGAGCTCTAAAAGCATTGAATATATAATTATAGGAGCAGTGAATAGGATATATTCACTGCTAGGAGGCAATGATCGCGCGCCCAATATCCTCTACTCCACCTACTAGCTAATTCTCGCGAAAACAACAACAGATTTGTGAGTTCTGGCTGCTATGCGAATCTTACGTCACACAGGTGCCACTGGTAAATTTTGCATAAGCTGAGAAGACACGCGGTCACAATGCACTTTACATTGGAACTGGTGTCTACTCAGCTTGCGCGAACAATATTTGCAGAGTGCAATTGAGAAGACACGCCGTTACAATATACATTACATTGAAACTGGGTGTCTTCTTGGCTTGCGCGATCTATGTGTGCAGAGTGCAATTTCATTGAACTGATCAGTCGTTGTACGCGTGATCAATGACGTAGTGTTGTTGACTGGCTGTTTTCGCAATATCGCAGTCATGACAAGTTCAGCGGCTGTAGTAATAATTGAAGTATGCTTTGCAACTGTTTGGCACTGAAATAATAATAATAATAATAAGTTTGAGTAATAATAATATATTTGACGCTGAGTGATGAAGAAGCACTCAATAATATTACAATATAAAATATCTGTTGGTGAAAATAAAAATATAAATCTAGAGTTGGTACACGTACACATTTGCAAAGTTTGTTTGAAATAATAATTACTAATATACATACTTTCATATATTATACTAGTATAGAATCAAAATCATTCTATGAATGAATTGGTACTTTGGTAATCATAAAAATCCAAGACAGGAATTTGGAAAGGAGTGCAATCAGCTTTCTCAAGGGAAGCTGTTCTCAAGTATAGTATAATTAATAGATCTCTATATAGAGCTATAGATATCTATAATACTGAGATCCTCTTTGTCTCAAGTTATCATTTATAGTTAACATTTACTACATACTATCATTTATAGTTTATATTTACTACATACAAGTCCAATATCAAACCCATACTAGTCTCATAGTTTACTGTAATTACTAATCCAATAGACCAGTAATAGGCAATCCAATCCAAACCCAGAATTAATAGTCTAGTTTTATGGATTTAATTTCCAAACAGAAAATTAATAATCTAGTTTTATGCATTTAATTATAATGTATTGTTAGTCCTGTACTAATAATTTAAACTACTTGGCAACAGTGTATTTGAAAGCGGAAAAATAAAAGCACAAGTTCAAGTAAAACGTTTTAGAATAAATACACTGCATCAATTAAATTTTTTTCAATCAAAATAATCAATGAAAAACGTGCATGGTCATTTCAACAAATATTTTATCATTTTATGGAGCAAGATTGTCTGATAGCCCTCTTTGTTTGTTTTGGAAAACTTCCTAATACAGGAAATTTAGTCTGATTTCTTCACTTGAACATTGCAAATTAGACATTAGTGACAGAGAATTCGGCATACTGAAAACTGAAAAAATTACTAGGATCAAGACATTCTATAAAGTATAATTTATTGATACTTTGGTAGTCCAAACAATTCTAGACGAGAATTGATAAAGGAGTATCAGCTTTCCCAAGAGAAGCAGAAAATTTTCTGCTCTTATTGTAAAAAGGAAGGGAGGCTCTTCTGCTCTTCTTAAAAGAACGAGGGAGGCAATTGAGTGACGTTACCTTGAAAATACGCTTGTGAGCGTCTCAAGGAAAACTAACTGGTTTCATTATATTAGTTTCATTATAGTGCTTTGATCATGATTATGAATGGGCCACGTGTGCAAATAACAAGCCATCAGCCGCTGCTCTATCGGCGAAAATACTATTCTTGGCAGAAAATTAATTGCCGGAAAACAGCATTTGGCGTATTTTAATTTGGCGAAAAAGGGGAAACCGAAGCGAAGCAGACATCTGACTCGACTGCTTTGTTGCCGAAAGTTTAATAGCGATGCTTAGTTTTCGGCCAAAAGTATTTTCGGGGATGAAAAGTTTCATCAGGTCGTGACTTGGGAGTGAGCAGCAAAGTTTTCCAGAAAAGCTGTGTGCCAAAAACGCGACGTGGTCCTGATGGAAAAGTTGGGAAATTCCAATGAGCTTTTTCCAAAATTCTCTCTCTTTCTCTTGTCTTTTTACTATCTATCTCTCTCTCTCTCTCTTTCTTCACCAATCTTACTCTCTCTCATACTCTCTCTTTCGTTCGTTTGGAAAGGATATACTTTTCCTTTCCCAAGAATGGACATTTTTATGTCCAAACTTCGCATTTTTCATTTAGATATTTTAATGCACAACAAGTAAGATTGCAAGCAAGTAGCATATTGTTTGAATAATTGTTCTATGATTTTTGCATTCACATGTAACCTCTCTCAATGAATATATTATAGAATAACCTGTGAAAATAATAATGTAAAATATCGAAATTAGTGTGTAACTAATAAAAATAATAGAATAATTAGATTTGATAATAACTCTTGTAATCTAGAAACTAAGCATAAATATTTTGTTGCTATCTAAATGAATAAAGAAATCTAATCTAATCTCTCTATCTATCTCTTAGTCTCTCTTTCGTTCTTTCTATTTCTACCTTAACTTACTCGATCTCTCCCTCCTCACGCTCTCTCTCACTCTTTCTCTCTCAATCAATCAATATCTCTCACTCGCTCTTTTTCTCGTTTCTTCTTTCTCTTTTGTATCTTTTCTCTCTCTCTCTCTCTCGTTTTTCTTTCTCAATCTATCTTACTCTCTCTTTCTCTCTCTCTCTCTCTCTCTCTCTCTCTCTCTCTCTCTCTCACTCTTTCTCTCTGGGATTGTGTTGTGTTGAGGATCAAGAGTCCTAACTCTGCCCTTAATGAAGACATTCAATCAATCTCTCTGTTCATCTAACTCATCTATCTCTCTCTGTGTGTGTCTCTCTCATTCTCTCTCTCTCACACTATCTCTTAAATTCTCTTTTTCTCGCTTCGGATTTCTCCCATTTTCTCTCATCCGTACTCCTTCCTCCCTTTGCCTTATATTCTGCGCCTTCGCTCGATTTAGCGGCCATAAATCTTGAGTCGCATTCGTTGAAATGTAATAAGCTTCATAACTAAGTGCTTCAACACTTGTAGGAAGTGGCTGGCATTGAGGGCGGAAGAACGCTTACTAAAGATCTGAAGCGTCTTCACGGATCGGATGCTATAGCTTCTATATCTGTCCAAACAAAGAAGACCCTCTGGCAAGATGGGAAAATGACTCCAGCTCAGTCAATATTGGTTCAAAAGTGATTGATTTGATCTCAATCGAAGGATACATTCTGATCTACAATTTGATACCAAATTGATATTTTTTGAAACAATATTGACCGAGATGGAGTCATTTTCCCATCTTGCCAGAGGGTCATCTTTGCTTGGACAGACTATACATACTTTACAACAAGGAGCAGCATCTTGAGCCAAATCCTTCCTAATAAGCCATTATGTTGTTTGTGGCTGTTCAGAATCGGCCTGATGTGAATTGGAAATAATCTGACTTCTTTCAGTATTAATTTTGTTTTTTTAATCGTCCACAAATATTCATTCATATAGGTTTGGAATCGAACAGGTTTTGGTAGCCCAAAATTGTTTCCGATTCAATATTACAAAGTTTTTCAAAAGTAAGATGAGAGAGAAAAATATATGCAATGAAGAAATGAATATGAGCAACTAATAAAAACTAATATGAGAAATAATAAATTTTATTTATACAGAATATTTTGAGTACAAAACACACTTTTATCAACTTTAATAATTAGTATCCTACTCAAGTTGAGACAGAAAAATATATGTAATGGATAAATGAATATGAGTAAATGATAAAAACTAATATGAGAAATAATAAAATTTATTTGTACAGAATATTATGAGAACAGAACAGAAAATACACTTTTATCAACTATTAAAGTTATCATTAAATTTTATTTTAATAATAGACTGATTTTTTAGTTTATTTTGAATAAATACGTGATTTTTCATTTATAATTCAATAATAATTATCAAATAACCTTCAT
Organism: Sogatella furcifera; assembly: GCA_017141385.1. Lineage (NCBI taxonomy): Eukaryota > Metazoa > Arthropoda > Insecta > Hemiptera > Delphacidae > Sogatella > Sogatella furcifera. The sequence goes on from CM029549.1 coordinate 8,001,699, forward strand.
TTGTTAATTAAATCAAAAATAAATAAATTCAGACACAATACTCGTGATCTACTTGAGATTCTATAGGAGATCTTTGATAATATATGATAGTGAACATTCTATTCAACTGTCATGAAATATAATAAATTTTTCTATTGTATATGAAAATAATAAAAGTAGATAAAAATGTTGTTATGGAAAATTCTCTGATTCAGCATTCTGCAAACAATGTTATCCATTCACTTATCAACCGATTGATAAGATATTGCGTTCTAATAATCAGATACAATACGTAGATAATGGGGCGCCACTCGTTTAGAACGTGATATTGCGATATTCTTTCAACAGCGGAAAGCTTTCAAGCAACTGGAACAGAATAATAAAACTATTGTTGCGTAAATACAGCCGATTGTTTATTATTTTATCAATTATTCAAATATTGGGAGTGAGAGAGCCTAGAACGGTACAGAACTTACTACATTGAGATTATTTCTTGCATTGAATTGTTCTGTTTGTTTGAAGCTTAAATGAGCGTAAAGTACAATGCTCATTCATTGCTTTCATCGGAAATCGACAATAATAGTTATTATGTAACAATAACAATTTCATTGAATATTGAATTTACGTACAGTACTAGATATGTTATTCCAGTACATATTATTTTCAAATTTGGAGACTGGATCGTCATGTTAATTCATATTATTTTCAAATTTCAAGACCTGAAACGTTAGGGGTAATTTAGTTGCATCTTGAAAAATTTCTAAACATTACTTGACCTACTGAACTATATAACAACGCCAACCTAGCTCCATGCCTACATCTTATAATACTTATAAAAATATGTGGAAGTTTGGTCAAATTGGGATCGGATGAATGCGATTTCTCCACATAAACTTATTTTTAATCAATACTTACTATTACTGATACATGCAAATACAATATTATACTCATTTTATGTAAAAACCAAATAAATGAAATTATTGTTATTTCAATTGGCACTGTTAATCAAAATCTAAAATAATTTTGACACTTCAATGGCTATGACCTATTGTAAAACTTTCTCTGCATTAACATCTCATTGATATAATCATATAAACATTTTTAAATTTTGATTTCAATAAATTTTTGGCGTCGAGACGGAGACCGTCAGCCTGCGAATGCTCTCGTTTTCAAATCATGGTTTCAATTGTCATTTTATTAACATTTCTCAACTCATTATCAAGAATACCAACCCTCGGGTGATGGATACATTCACCATTTGCTCAGCAGTAATTCTATTCCAAAACATATTCTATTCGCTATATAATTATATTGTCTTAGATTATTATTGATGTTGGCCTACAGAATCGAAGAGCATCGATGTTTGTATTTGATTGTTTGAAAAATTATAGTCTTTGGTTATGAAGGAACAATAACAATCAGCAGTAAAAATTTCTACCAAAACATCTATTCACAAAATATAGCAATTATCGTAGACTATGTATAGAATCAAATAATTAGCCTATGATTGATTTAAAACAATTATTTTCTTTGACAATTCAACTCTACACTTGTCATTTGTGCAATGAAGGCAATAAGTGAAAGGATTTCTAAATGGTAAACTTGTTGAGAGTGTTGTTGTTGTTTTGATGTGGGAGTTGTTTTGATGTTTGTGTCGTCTGCTACAGGTACAGGTAGTCTGCAAGTTATCTAATGCAGGGGAGAAAGTGAGACTCCCACTTCTAGCGGCCAACGAACATCTGCCGGGAGGTAGATGCCGGTCAAGCAAAGAATACATTCTGGTGAGATGGGAAAGTGACGACAGCTCGGTCAATATTGGTTCAAAAATAATAAATTTGGTCTAAAATTGTAGGAAACTTTCTTCTCTACAATTTGAGACTAAATTTATAATTTTTGAACCAATATTGACCGAGCTGGAGTAATTTTCCCATTTTGTCAGAATGTCTTCTTTGCTCGACCAGATTATAGAAGACGGTCCAGCTGCAAGTGCAGAACAAATCAACGTCAGACGTCATCTTTTCCATTCCACAATCTCCTCCTCACCTTTTCAATTCTACAATCTCCTCCTCACCTTTTCCATTCCACAATCTCCTCCTCACTTTTTCCATTCCATAATCCTCCTCACCCCACCTTCTTCCTACAATAATCTTTCTCCTACTCCTACAACGTGCGAAGGTTTGGACCGTGAAAACCTGTTAATCGTGTCAATGGCGCTGCGCTGTGCTGTATGCATTGAATCGCAGATAGAAATTTGTGCTTTCGTGTCAGGGACGAAAGTCAATCTGCATCCTTGCCTCTTCAACCGAAAGGTTCCGTCTCTCTCTCCATTCAGTAGATTATGTAAACACGTCTCATTTTACGTGCGTGGCTGATGTGTAATTTGGGTTGATGCTAATGAATGAGCGAGCTATCTTTGACGAATAATACCGTCAAAAAATCACAGGATTACTGTAAAGAAGTTCGTATAAAACATAATCTCCCAAATTTCAAGTCCACATGGAAATAGGAATAAGATAATGCGATACAAAGATTGAAATAGATAGATTCGATTTCACTTTATAATAGAACAAAATTTATTATTCACGATTATTCCATTTCATTGAATTTTGAGTTTAAACTAGAGAACAAATTGAGGAGTATTCTTCACATAAGTTTGGAAAAGATAGAAAGACTATAGTTTTTAATCTACCAACATTTCGTATAATTTTTAAGAAAGAGCTAATTGAAAAATTCAACTACATTGAATTGGGGAAAAGCTGCAATATAAATATCATCTTTATTATCGTTGAAAACAATTATTCAATGAACTTTAACATCCAAATTGATCAATTAATTGACAAAACAGAACATGATCTAATAATTTTAGCAAGTGAGATGACACAATGTAAACATATTTTCTTGTTTGTGGAAATATTTATCTGTTATTGGACAATTACTGTGCACTTGAAATTATTTATCTTACATAGCTAGCTATTTGTGTTGGGTTGGGATTCCCTCACAATTATCTCTTTCAAATTTATGTTATTGATGATAGAATAGAATAGAATGGCTGCCTTTATTTAATAACCTTATTAATGATCAGTTATTGTTAGCCATAAATAAATTCTCAATACTGTACACTCCATAAAGTGTTTTACAGTTCAATAGGTGATTAGTACGATCATACTGTTTTCAACCGTTTTCATTTCTTATTCCAATCGGAATAGATTTCCATGAATTTTTCTGTAGGCCTACTCCGATTTCTGCTCCAATCAAAAAATGTTTCCAAGACTCAACTTTCATAATCGCTATGATTTTCCACAAGTTTTGTCAACTTTTTTACTGCTTTTCTACACGTGAACAAACCGTTTTTTCAAAATAACTACAGCAATCATCCTGCTTTTCCACATTCTCCAATGCTAACTACTCCAGATAACGCGAACATCCCTGGATTTTCCACACCCATTAATGTTTTTCACTCCAATTTGTTTGAACTGATTTAAGTTGCAATATCAGAAAGTGGACTAATCAAATTCCAGTGCTTTCCTCAACTATGTGCGTGAAATTTGCCCATCTGTCTGCCCCAGGTAACGCATCTCTGACCAAGAACAATCCGTGTAAATTCTATCCAAGCAAAGAAGACATTCTAGGAAGATTGGAAAATGACTCCAGCTCGGTCAATATTGGTTCGAAAATTATGAATTTCGACTCAAATCGTAGATCAGAATATTTCTTACAATTGAAGACCAAATTTTTAATGTTCGAACTGATATTGTCCGAGCTGGAGTCACTTTCCTATCTTGTCAGAATGTCTTCTTTGCTTGGACGACTATATCATACTGCATCAAGGTGCACTTCATTAATTGGCTATAAATAGAAATAATTGGTTGTAACGGTTTGTGAAACTTAATTCACGACTTCATACCAATTAAGTCTCCAATTAGTCGCCCCAAGACCCACCATGTTGGGGTTTCCTAATTAATTGGAAAATTCTCAACATGAGATTGACGTTGCTCTGTGGCTCTGTGATGGGAAAATATTCGATTCATCAAATTAAGCTTTTAAAATGTACTGTACTTTGTTTTTTGCTGATGTTTTCCAAACAAGTGTGACTTGTCTGTGGAAATGAGGTAATTGGAAACATGGGGGTACATTTAATTCCACTAATAAACCAAAGCTAAATATCAAGTACAGTATACAGTATTACAATGAATTCTATTACATACTTGGAATTATTTTTATACAAACTATGTAATACTATCAGTACTACAAACTATAGCCTATTTGACGATCAAATTCGAGATTTTTCCTAGCATAAATAAGGAAGAATCCTGTAAAATCTGTTACTTTAATATGTATTTGAAAAAAATTTATTAAAATTGAAGTAAGTTAGTTTACTTTTGACGACGAAATAGAAGATTTCTTCCAGAATGAAGTGGGAAAAATCTTGTACAATCTGTAACTACAACATGTCTGAATAAAATAGAGAAGTGTAGGATCTCGAGGAATTTAATTTGCTGGGATAGAAACAGAGCCGAGGCCCATGCAAGAGCGTTATTGAAGATATATTGTTGGAGCGCGTAGAGGCAATAAAAGATGCTCTCTTGGGAACCGACAAATTTCTGGGGTGGCCTTGCGGCTCGCATGCTGTGTACTAGAAGAAGAAGAAGAAGAGAGGGTTGCTAAAGATGTTGAAGAAGAGAAGAAGACTAGCCAACCACATGCAACTCCTTCTTCTTCTTCTTCTTCTTTTTATTCTTTTTATTCTTCTTCTTCTTCCTCCTCCTCCTCCTCCTCCTCCTCCTCCTCCTTCTTCTTCTTCTCCTTCTTCTTCTCCTTCTTCTTCTCCTTCTCCTTCTCCTTCTCCTTCTCTTTCTTCTTCTTCTTCTTCTTCCTTCTCCTCCTCCTCCTCCTCCCCCTCCTCCTCTCTGTTTTCTTCTTGTAACCCCAAACCATAACGACTACTTCAACCACTTGGAACAATTGAAGAGGGATTCCTAAGAGAATCGTTGAACTTCTTCACGCCACGCCAAAGTCATTCATTGTTCGTAATAATACATTATAGAGAGCCCCGCATCATTATTCCTAAATGATGGCTCTCTGAACAATAACTGCCATAAACAAAGATTTTCTGGCAGCCAAACGCGAATACGAAGTCCCCTATCAATCGCACTATACCTCAATCCTTGAAGGAAAGGTAGTGGTGGACGGGGAGCACAAGAGAAGGGAGAGGGGGTAAGGGAAAGGAAAGCATGATTTCAAGAAGTGAAATCAAAAGAAAGAAAAAAGGCAACTTTGCAGTAACAGAGTGGTTATTTGTGTTGAATTCGCCTAATAAGTTTTATGGATTACGATAATGAATTTATCAATTATTCAGTTTTCAATTATTACCCCCAAAAATACTTGTAAATAATTTGTAAATACTGCTCTGATAAAAATCAGCAGTATTTCTACTATTGGTCAAGCACCGCTATTGGTAGTTGTTCGAACCAATCACAGTTTCAATAAATCTGTAGTTGGAAAATATCTTGACATTCAATTTAATATACAGTAGAAGTCCGATTATCCGAGCTAAACGGGACCGGGACCAGCTCTGATAACGAAAAACTCAGTTAACACGGAGGTGAAGGAAAGAGGTTTTAATTGATAATAGATGCATTGAATCTGAATAATACAATTTATTAATACATTAGAAGTAATTTGTAATGAGATAATATTATATACATTACTTAAAATTACTTTCATGATTGTAATTTGTTTCATTCACAACCTTTACAACTATTCAACAAAATATTGTTCATTTGCCTTTAATGTGAACAGTATTTTATCGATTGATTTTTATTATCTATACAGCTCCTTTCTTTTCTTACTGTTTTTATAGATAGGTTTGTGGAAGCAATGCTCCAATGCTTTTCTTCTAAGTTCGAAGCTCATTTTAAGAAAAACCTCCAGTGGTTTTGTTTCCTTTTTAAAAGCAAAGCAATAAATTTACGTTTAATTCATACGTTTCTAAACTGTTTAAGTCTTTATCGCAATTACAATATTCCAGTATTTTTCCACCTTTTTATGAAAAAAAACTTATCAAAAATTTCCTCTTTGGTTCATTCACAACTTGACGTTACAATAAACGTCGCTTATACTCTTATTCAGTTTAAAATAGCAGTGTTAAATTCAATTAAAAACAGTGCAGACATCAGGCAGACAGGAGACAGTGCTATTGTGAAGAGAATTTTCACATTTCCCTCTCATGAAAGAAAAACAGTTTTACGTCATTCATAAGTCACATTGACTGACGCTAACCAAGTTACTACGCGTCTGAAAACGTGAATGAATCATCAGTGGTGAATTCTTCATAATTGCCAGCGAGACGTCCCCGTGTGCTAAGCTAATTTTAAACAATTCGAGAGTGTTTTCAGCTGAAGGTAGAAACAAACTATGTGAAAATAGAATTCTGAGATTGTATTGTTGAATTCAACAGATAAAACTCTGTTGTTGATTGAAAATTCAACAATGGAATGAGTTTGCTTGTTATATATTAAAACACAGGTAGTCAGTTGTATTGTACTACAAAATTCTACACGTGTTTTGTCATGACTTCATAGCCACGATGTTCTCTGTTCAAAAAACATAGGATATCTTTGGGAATATAGATTAGATGGTGTGTCTTTCCTTTACGATATCTGAGCTTCCAATTGATAATTAATTCTGCAAATATCTCTATCTATATTTGGAATTGAAACATGATAAATGTAGTGCGTAACATGTGTGTTCTGGAGCATGGGATATCTTTTGGGAATATATATATATTTGTTGGTGTTCTTTTCCTTCACAATATACCAGATTCCAATTGATTAATAATTCTGCAAATATCTCTATCTACATCAGAAACTGAAACATGAGAAATGTATTGCGTAACATTAGTGTTCTGATGCAAAATAAACAAAAGTAGATTGGAACCATCAACTCAGTTACATAACAACATAACATACGTGAGCATTGTTCACGAATTTATTCCAGTTCTTGTTTTCATTATCTTGCATTCCATTGGCTGTATCCCAGTGAGGTAATCCATTTTGACATTCAGATTGAATGCTGTATCCAGGAATACTATAACATAGTAAAAATGTGAACTTTTTATTTTTAATTTCAATTCCGACATTATGTGAATAATAGGCTGTTTTTTAAATAATAATCACATTACCCTTTTTCAATATTTTTTCTACTGAGAATATTATTTAAAATAGAATAAAAACAGTGATAAAAGTAGCCCTGAGATAAAAGAAACACTAAGGTGAATAATAGGCATATTGGTTATTTTCATATGGTTAACAAATACAATACCTCCGTCACTATTACTGTAAATGTTATCAGTTTACCATTTATTAGGTAGTAATGCAAATTAAAATTAATTCAGCTCACTCCAGATTCATATTATAATTATTATTACGTCTGATTTTGTTATCGCATTTGTACTCATCTTCCATATTAGTACGGCATTTGTACTCATACTCTGTATTGGTATTCATCTTCTCAAAAACAACTACAATACTGTCAATTACTATAATACTGTAATACTATCGTTTCTACATTGTACAATATGGTGCAAGTGTTTCCAATTGTGGTGTCCTATGTACTTGTGAATCGTTGTGTATATTATTGCGACGTATTGAATAAAAAAGCTACTTTCGGCAGTTCAATGTGTACGACAGTATTGTGTAACATCTCAGCTGTACTTCTATGTTCAGGCTATGCACACCTATTTTTACTCTCGTCTTGTTGCAACACAATTCAGAGAAATCATTGTTATGTGTTATCAGAAATGGCCCACTACCATCTCCTGAAAGAATAGAAAGTTTATTTATTAATTATAACTACTGATCATGCGCATTCATCTATTTGACAAAATACATTACTCAATGGATAAAACACAAACAATAATTGTCCAAAACGTTTTGTTTCCAGCGCATCACATACAGTATTTGTTTTGGTAAAGCGGTTATGTGGGGCTGCTATATAACAGAGATATGTTTCTGTATTATCTGTAACTGTACAATGTTCTCTATATTGCATAACTGTGTACATGTAAATTCAATCATGGTTCAAACATGGATTGACAATTTAGATTAAACGGTTAAACCATGTAGTTAATGCGACTGTCAGACGCTATACACATGATCGCTATAGGGGATAAGACAGACGCTTCTTCAAGCACCTATAACGGTTATCGTGTATTTACAATATTTTTGTTTTTACTATAGTTATGAATCATTGTCTACGAATTCAATGTGATATTGATTGTCGAAATTCCAGTATGATTTCACAACACATACCAGCTTACTAATACTAATGATTCAACTGTATCAGGTTGTGATTTTAAATCCAGGTGAAAGTTATTTTTCATAGTTGAAATAAACATTATTGGTGGCAATAAATGGAATGAAGGGAGGCGAAACATAGTAGGTGTTCCTTCCAGAAAAATTTTGGATTTGGTAATGAAAATAATAAATATGTTTGATTTGACACTACAACGTTTCAAGAGTGCTACGGCAGAAATTAAGCCTGAATCTAGATTAAATACATTGGATAATTTCATAAATATTTATATAATTTTGGTGAAGTCGCATTATAATTCTGACATGATTGAAAATTCACCAAGAAATATTTTTCACCTTGATCCTATTTTCTGAAACTATTTCTTTGCTAAATTGAAATTATTTCTGTTCATGTCCATTCAAAATTTGGACTTTTCAATTACTAATTCCAATCATCGAATCTTATTGAACATCCAAATTTTCATGGATTTTCAAGTTCAAATCTCATCAACTTTTCCACGTGAGTCAGAATTTACGAGTTTGACATTGGCGATTAGCATCTTTGACAAATTAACTGTTATTTGGCATGACATTGAATCAATCAAATAGACTGAATACAGGAACTATTCAATTTTCTCTGATTGTGTATTGAATTATTTGCAGTGCATCCTGGCTTGAAATTGCAATATTCCTACAGTCTGTCAAAGCAAAGAAGACATTCTGGCAGGATGGGAAAATGACTTCAGCTCGATCAATATTAGTTCGAAAATTATGAATTTCGACTCAAATTGTAGATCAAAATGTTACCTACAATTTAAGAACAAATTTATAATTTTTGAACCAATATTGACCGAGCTGGAGTCATTTTCCCATCTAGCCAGAATGTCTTCTTTGCTTGGTCATACTATATCAGCAAGGCAATGATGTAGCCTGGGACTTGGCTGCGAGGTCGCTCTTGTAAACTGTGAGAAATATCACTTTTTATAACTTCATAAGGTCATAAAGAATTATTTTATGGTTGTATTAAAGTGGATGCTCATTTCCGGTTTCGTAAGTTTGATAACATCCGTAAAAAGTGTATTTTACTTCAATGAATAAGTGGAATCATGATTATTAGAATAACGACTTGCGATCTCACACGGGTAGAAAAGGCTCATCTTTTAAAAAGTGGAATAATAAAATAGCCATTCGAGTTTGGAATCGAACTAATAGGTAGTCGATAGATTGAGATTTAGCTAAATTGATTGAAAATAGAAAAAGCCTTGAAAATAAATTTAGATTTAGCTGAATTGATTGCGAAAACCTACGTTGTATAACCTAGAGCCCAAGATATATTTCTGTATAGCCTATACAAAATTAATAGCAAAATTTTGATGGATTCCAACTTGGACTATGAGAGATAAACTGTGGTAAATGTATGTTTTTAGTGGAACATCGATTTGACAAATACCCCGACATTCTCACACTGCTGAAAAGTTTCTGTTTTAATCAATCCAATGTGTAGAATCTTAAATCTGAAATCTGATGTTTATTAGCTGCCATCGTTTGAAAAAATAATAGGAAATGTCAAAATGATCGAATGACAAATTTTTATTGAGGCTATTTGAATTAGCCTACATTAATCACTATATCAGGATTCGACTTTTACGTGATCCCTGAATAAATCTAAATACACAATGACAATACGTTGTATTTATCTTTATCAATTATTTGACTGATCTAAATCAATTAACAGTTACAGAGTATATAAGTTCTGATATATCATATCAATGATTATATTTCACATAATTTCACTGTTATCACGTTTGAATAATTGTGTCGGTTATGTTTTATTTAAAAATAGATTATTATATAGTGGAATGCCCCAAATAAAACATTGATACATTGTATGGCAGTAAAATAAAAAACCACTGATGGTGGTTTGGAATATATTGGTTCAAGTGAAATATAGATCCAATAACCAATATAACTTGGAACTAGTTACCGATATCACTCATGCAATAATAATAATTATTGCAGCGAAGGAGTTATTAGCATGCCTTGAGTTTTATTGGTGTCCTTGCCAAGGCGGGATAACCCAGTTGATAGGAGTTTCCAATATTCATGTAGGCCTACTAGAATATGTCTCATGCAAGTTTGATTGAATGCATGCGCTTTTCTATTTAGTAAGTCATTGTTCGTGATAAAAAATGAAAATAAAAAAAATTATTGAATGAGCACGTTATACATTATCTACGACTGGAAATAAAAACAATGAAGCTAAACCGCGGTTCTACCAATGTTTTCAATGGTTTTTTATCATAAGACCAGATAAAACGCTTAGTAGTTGATTTATTAGTGACAATCATTGTGATAGTCCAAAATTTAGAAACTCTAATGTTTCTAGATAGTTTTTGGTATAAATAAAGAGCATTCTTTTATCAAAGATGTTAATAAGTTCATTGTTATAAGTTCGTAAAGAATAAACATATTTCATATCGTTAAATATTTTTAGATAGAGAAATTCATTATTCAATTCTACTATCTTACTACTGCATACCGTCATGTTCCAAGATAAATTCAATAACGATTGAAGAGGATTCGTTTATTCCTATCAACAATAATGATAAGTTTATTGTTATTGTGTATTTTGATCTTATTTCGTATATTTTATATATATTTTCTTTTTTAGAGCAAGTTTACAATATCAAATTATTGATTTATACTATAATTCAGATCAATCTTTCTTGACAAGTGATCATTCAAAGAAATCATTAAAATATACAAATATGTTTGAAACTCAGCTATTACAATAATAAAACAAGTTGTTATAAAACAAGATGTCAATATCAATTCATAATAATTCAGAATTGATGTATTTTATTTGAATTTCCAATTATAGTTTAACTTAAATTCTAGCTGGAATTGATACACAACATTTAATGGGAATACAGTACAATGATTCAAATATGTAGACAATTATAATTCTTCCAAGTACGTTGACCTCTGCAGTCGGTTGTCACCCTCATGGAAACTTTTCCTCAGCAATCTGAAATTCCCCAGGTACCACGCAAGTCAATGAACCATGTGTTAATCATCGCCTGATTGGTTAATCCTAAACATGAACCATTGTATTCACCTACTCATGTGTTATGGCCAAAACGAGTGTTGGAAAGTTTTGGAGAATTCCTAACTACTAATTGTGTATGTGAGCTCCATTGAAATGTCAACTGTCAATTTTTGAAAAGAAGATTGAAGGTTCCCAGGATACATGGAATTAATTCAAAAGACGAATTTAGAACTGGTGATTTATCACAACTAGTTATAGTCTGCCCAAGCAAAGAAGACATTCTGGCAAGATGGAAGAATGACTCCAGCTCGATTAATATAAGTTCAAAAATTATAGTATTGTCTCAAATTGTAGTAAAGGTTCTGATCTACAATTAGAGATCAGATTTATAATTTGAATTGAGTTGAATTTATAATAATTTTTGAACGAAAGTTGACCGAGCTAGTCATTTTCCCTTCTTGTCAGAATGCTTGGACAAAATATAGCAACATTTTTCGATGACTTCCTTGATTTTGTGAGAATATTCTAGTTGTATTATAAAATCCCGTAACTTTTCGTCTATTATTGTTCCCTTTATTGATTGGCAACGAGATTCTAGCAATATTGATTGACTGACAACGATTTTCTTCCAATATTGATTTACTGGCTACATATTGATTGACTTCCTTGTAGGAACATTTTCAGTCCCAAATTTTGCTATTTTGTAGGGGAGTTTTATTGTTAAAAGATGACGGGTGGTCTAGAGAGTGGTCCTGGAGAGCGCCACAACATGATTGACTGGCGGAAGTATTTTTTGGGTGATTTCGAATGTTGTTTTTCTGGCCTGAGTTGGAGCGGTCATTTCCACCCCTGTGTTTGGTTTAGATTTAGTCAGTGCTGTTTCCTTTTTCCTGCCGCTTTCGACAACAAGATGCTGATGTTTCTTTATCGCTTGTCACTGGCATTCAACAAATTTGATTGTCGACGGAAGTATTTTTGAAATTTCCGCTTTTTTCAGTAACTTCAACTTGAATCTTGTTTGTAGCGTGTATTTGAAGACTGAACTTTGAAAAAATCGTATTTTTCGTGACGTTTGGACACTAGGAATTATTGTAAAACGACTGAAAAAAGGACATTGCAAGTGTCTTGAAATAAATAAAAAGTTATAGAGCTGCAGAACAGAGAATATTGCAAAGAAGCCTGAATAAAGTGATAAGTTTTAGATATAATGTACACAATTTAGAACATCAATGAACTCAAAAATCTTAGCCAATATAGTAACGATTTGTTTTGAACTTATTGGCATTCATTTTGAATAAATTTTTGTTGTTATTGATAGTTGATCTCAACCAAATCTTGGCACTTTGAAAAATAAATAATTGTAGATGTAATAAATGAAGATATATACGTTATAGATCACCAAAGGACTGGAAGATCAATAGTGTTGAACATTTGAAGCATTAAAGGTAATGTTGGAAGTTTGATATTATCCAATTTCTTTCTGTAGCTTGGAGCTTGGAATACCAGGTTTTAAAAAATTCAGATATAGTTAATAATAGTTAATGACATCGTTCTGAAGTATTGAGAATGTACGGTATGTGAATCTAATTTATTTATTCAACCTAATCTATCAGGGTACAGGATCAATCTAATTCAATCAGTACAGAAGTCCAATATTATATTGGAAAAATTTAATTTAATTTTTGGGAGGGATACATTTAAGTTATAAAAGTTCTATATAACAACATACAACATTTACAGCTGATAGTAAACTCACACGTCTTTGTCTATCTCTATCCAATGAAAATAAATAATGTCTATCCAAATGCTTATCAAGTCATTATTGTATTGACAAGAGAGTAAATTAACTTTCAAGGCTTTTATTTCTGTGTAATTATTGATGTTGACATTTTTCGACTAATGTGATATGGTCCAGAGTTTGGAGGTGTGGTATAGATATAAGCCATAATGAAGATAACACAGTGAGAACTAGTCAGCCAACCATTTCCCAAGAGAAATCATCTGGAGAGGATTAGAGAAAGGAATATAAATTTGGTTTGATAAAGATGTAGATAAGGTTGCTATGTCGAACTGAAAATATTTAGTATAATTAGTATTATTGTTATCTACGTCGCAGAGAGAAAAGAAAGTTAACTGAATACAATATAAATTGAATAACTGAAGATTGACGCGTTATAAATATAACGACAAATAATATAGATTGACGCCATATATATAGTAAGGCCAGTTTACTAGATGTTGTTCAATCCAAATATTAGGTATGGTCCAAAATAGATATCGGCTATTTTTCACGTAACTATTAAACTTTGGTCTTATTGTATTTTATACAGGCCTCTTAATTTTTAAATTTTGATGAAAAAGGTATGAATAATTTCAAAATAACGTATAAGATAATTTTACGAATGCTACTGGAATAGAGGAATAAATATTATATTTTGGCTCAAAAATTATACAAATGGTTTCAAATTGTAGAAAACATTTGGATCTACAATTTGAAACCAAATTTATAATTTTTGATTCAATATTGATCGAGCTGGAGTCATTTTTCCATCTTATGAGAATGTTTTCTTTGCTTGAACAGATTATACCATCATAATTATGCAACCACCAAAGATTTTACCAAAGGCCATGCCATAGAGTATAGAATAGGAATTTACTTCAGCTCTGCTGTAACCATGTAACCATGGAAGGAATAGTTTCCAATAACGGAATAGAAAGCGCGTTGGTGCATTCGAAGAAGAGCTATTTTTGGAATAGGTTTGTTCACATGGTGCCAAACTTCTTCTCCCCAATGTTAGTTTCCAGTAAACCGTTGCTCGGCTCATTGTTGCATTTCTTGGAAGGAGGGGTCTGTGAGGGACCCATTCTACCTGGCTGTCCGGGGATAGATGCATGTGCTTGCAATAGAAACGTTCGAAAACACAAAATTCTCAACGAAGGAAGGCCATCAGCCATCCCAGCACTGGCGGCTCGTGCCCACGAATTAGGTGAAGTGCTGTACAGTAAAAGATACGGGCACTTCACGTGTTTCGTGGGTACGAGCCGCCAGTGTATCCCAGTGTATTTCATTCATAACTACAGAAGTTATCAAGTATTAATTCACCTAGAAACTTACTCATACATTTAATAATTTAAAAGATAACCTCATCAAAATTGTAATTTCGTGTTCGATTGAAATACTCATTTCAATAATAATTATGTCTGATGTGGATGATAGATTATTCAACCGTTCAACGTGATTTATAACACTCATTATCTGAACTAAAGTAATAGAACTAAAAAGACTTCATCTAGTTTCATGAATGAAATCGATTCAAGTATCAAAACATTTTCTTCTTCAGCTTGTTTTCAAGACCTATCCGCATCAAATGATATTTTCATAGATCAAAACATGCTTGTTCTACAATTTACATCAAAGTATCTGTCCTATCTCATCCTATTTTATATTGAATGCATCGGCTGTAGACTACTTCTTATGTATTAGAATAAAGTTTGATATTCGAGTACCTAGATCAAAGTATTTTGTATGAGAAGAAAACGCTGCTCGATTGTGTTGAAATTCTACATTTCGAATTGGTAGGCTATTTCGAAATTCGAAACACTGTTCACCCGTACTGGTCCAAGCTAGACTGACTTCGTATTCTTGAAATAGATGGTCAATATAAAATTCCAGTTTCATCGGGTTAGTTTATAAAGCATCTCTAGTGTGAATTATCCGTGAATGAAAATCCATCTTTCTCATTTAATTGAATGAGCGATAGCGAGTTCTTACTTTTGACTCAAGGCTGAAGTCGTCCGTCTGTTCGTTCGTTTGTTTGTTTGTATGTTCGACAATAACTTTCGAACGCCTCAATTAATCAAATCCAAATTCAGAACATACTCTTTATACTTTTATACAGGTCAAGTTTGTTGGACAATGAAATCGACCGACTCCTTCATCCTTTTTCAGGCGAAAAAAGGATAAGCTCTCAGCAACAATATATCTATATATACTCCGGCATCTATTCAATTTCAACACAATGATCACGGCTGGAAAATGTCATAAGGAACTTGAATAGCCTAATTTTTTTTGAGAATCCATCTGATTACAGTGGAACAGCTGATTGAATATTAGCGGCGAATTTGAAAATATTATCATGAGAAATAATAATGTTCTCAAATCAATAAATTTTTTCATGTGAAGTCATATGTTAATATTGATTTCAAAGTTTAAACATGTGATAGGAGTCTATTTATTTGAACAGCTGACAAAAGGCGGCAAATTTGAATTATTCTACCATTGGTTATTTTTTCAAGTATTCTTGTTGAAAGAAGTTTGTTTTTCCATTTGATTTCCATGCTATAATAAGTAAGACTAATACATAAGTCAGCCGTGCTTTTCTACGGGATTTGAAGAATGCTATTATTAAGGAGATCTCTAATAATTTATACGATTTATCCGAATGGAAATACTGAACTATCAAAAAATTCCATTCTTGAACGAATCTTTACAATGTTTGTTTTCAATTTGATACACTAAATAATTTACAAATTCTGTTGAGTTTAGAACAAGAGGCGATCAATATGACTACAGAGTGTTCTGAAAAGAACTAACTCAAGTACTATCACGGTGTTCTTCGAGCTGAAAGAAAACAGAACATATCATTGGCTAAACACGGAATTCTCCTTAGTTTTTCTCTAATCCGCCCTTATATTATTTTAAGACTTTTCATCATACCTAGATAATGGATGGACTCTACATGAAGTTTCAATAGTATGTATGGTTTTCAGAAAAATAAGGGAAAGTTATTACATCCATATTTGTAAATTTGTTAGAATTGTTCACTGAACAATGTTCAGTTAATAGGTCTACTCTGAATAATGCAGTCAAGTCGTCTTGAACAAGTAGGCCTACGTTTTTATTGGTGCATTGGCGGCAGAAGAGTTGCGGATAATGATGTATCAAAATATGATCAAACGATTCATCAAAATATACCATTCATAACTATATCCTCACAAAGAGGAACCATTCATCAGTATTCAATAAATCTAGGTATCGTATTAGTATGATTTGTGGTTCATATTTTTAAATAATTAAAGCCATAAGTTGACTTTGAGGGTTCGCACGCGAGTTCTTCAGCCCATGAGGCTTACTAGTGTACCATATAAGAAGATGCAGTTTCTCAACCGAATTATCAATCTGAAAACGCTAAGTCATGGGAAACTTTCGAGGTGACCGTAAAATATTTGACAGTTTTACAGGTTACGAGTGCATAATATTTGCCACGTGGGGGATGATGAGCTTCGTCTGGATGAGCCGTGTTTTGGGGATTCAGATTCAGGTGGAATTAATGATGGAAGGGGGAGTAGCGGTGTTGACCAAAGCATGTGATGTTGGGAAAGGCAGACAGAGCGTACGTTATTTTTGTAGGGCGGTTGGCAGTACTGCAGCCGAACTAAAGCTCTATGAATGCGCGGGCTCGGGATGTTGGTGGTGGGGGAAGGTTTAGTGACACCTCGCCGCCGGTGGAGGGGAGGCTTCCCGCGTAATCCCCACCACTGCTGTCTACTCTGCGCCGCACTACGCTCACTCGTCCCAACATTTTACACTCAGACGTTGGGTTGTGAAGACATCCGTAGTGAAGCTGGTCATTTTTACGTTCACATATCAATCTTTGAATCGTTGCTATTGTTATTGCCGTGCGCGTGTGACATGTTGAAGACTTTGCATGTTTGAGTGCGGACTAAAGTGTTTCTTTCTCATGGACTATGGAAAATTCTACTAAGAAAGTCCATCTGTGGCGTGTGCTATCAGAATCTGTTATCAACCACTTTTGTGAGAAGTGGACCAACCAACGCAGCAATATGAAGGTAGGACTATATTGATTACTAACCTGATGTGTTTGTTTACTGTGATTCTAAAAAGTATGTCACTTCATTCAAATGACGCGTGTTTGATTGTCATATTTCAACCGAGTATTAACTTCTTGACAGTTAATGGATCGTAAAAGTGAGACCTTGATTTGATTCTTGTGGCATTAAATAGGTTCTTCTGTAGAATTGTCATTGAAAATTCCAGTAAAAATCTTCAAATCTCTTCAACAAAAAACTAGTTTCCATTATAGTAGTTTATATAATAATTATTAAAATTCGATCAATAAATGAAATCTCTACCACCAACCGCAACACACTAACACTAACTTTGGTTTTGTAAATGAGGTGTAGAGTTTAGTTCGAAATTGAGCTAACACAATCAGTTAGTCAGTGCATAGTCAACAACAAAAATATCTTATCCTTCACAAACAAGTCTCATCGACAGTCGTTGTTTCTGATCTACAACGTTATTGAAAACAACTTTTCTTCTTCAATGATATTATCATCAAACACAATATAAAAACGGCAATTCAATTTATTCTATCTTATTTATTTCTCTTTAAACACTACACTTGAGCAGTATTTTGTTTTGATGCCTATTTCCAAAACATCATATTATCCTAAGTTTAGGTGAATGTTTTATTATTGTTCCTAGCCATGAAAATAATCGCGAACCATGAACATTCTAACTTGTTATTGTATTAATAATTACATCACATGTGTTACTTTCAATGAAATAGAAAAATAATTTGTTTCATTAGCTACGTCCTCGTTAATTATAAGATAGTATTGTTTACAAATAATTATGTCGTATTGATGGGATTTATACTGAACACTGAGCGGTTCTTATCAATGGTTTAAAGATCAATGAAGAAAGTAGTGTTGGAGAAATATCATATTAAATTACTACTTTAAATACGGTATGGAATCAATAGTGGGGAAGATGTCATTGATAAATTAATTCTGAATCATAAGGAGCGAAGTTCATTGAAGCCATTCCATGCTTCTTCTTGTTTCAAATTAATGTTCAAATTTAATGTTCGATGTAATGTTTGCTTTTGTTATAGTAGTCTATTTCTCATTAGTGGACTTATTTTTCAACGATGTTATATAATATGTTATACAAGTACAGTGGTTTTATCGTCAACCATTCGTAGACTGTACGGTAATTTAAAATGGTACTTACATTCGAACACGCTTACATTATTTCACTTTAAAATGCTACAGATAAATTGTAAACGGTTTCAATAATATTTGGGTATCAATGTTTGTGTTATGTATTCAAAGCTTTTGTTACGATAGCATTGCCAAGGTTAGCGCTCAAAGTTATGTCTATTGAATAATTTAATTAGAGAAACCTTGTTTCAAGAACATTGTTTCGCTTCTGCTATGATGCGGTTTCTCTATGTGACTATTTACTACTCAGCGGAGCTATAAAACGTTTAGCAAGTAGTAAACTCTTGATTATGTAGTAGAGTATGTACTTCATTCAAAGTTTCATTGCTATTTTGGTCGCTGGGTATTATTGCTAACCGGGACTTCCCCCAAACTTGAATCGAGTTCATGGAATCTTCAATGCTATCATTTCTAGTTACGTCACTCACTTGTTTTCCTTGTTTACACTGGGCTCTGTTTTGCATACAGTTTCCTGCTGCATCGCTACTATCTTTTGTAGTTTCCAGCTATTTCATGGTCCTTTCTGTCGTCTCGTTTCCGACCCTCTGCGGAAATCTGTATTACTTTGATGCTCAGCTTCCTTTGGAAGAGAGTAGGGAGTTTCCCAAACAGAGATTATGAGTAATTTCATCACAAAATTAATCTCAAAATAACCGAGTAAATAAACAAGACATTAGCTCTCATTTATCTATGAGAAATTGTTTACATTTCACAGTTCATTATTGAGTAGTAAATTTGTTCAGTGTATGAATCCATCTTTCCTCATTTCAGAATAACTATATAGGCTAACTAGTGAACTTTCACAATCCTTTTTTCCTTGATGAAAAATGTATTTTTCAAATGTCTCTTGAATGGGAACAGTCTATTTTCATTGATCTCAATAAAATTGAACTACTACTAGTCAACGCCTAAATTTGGCTCTATTTTTATTGTTACTTATCAGTTTGTCCCACATTTAGTGGAATAAATGTCACATTCTACGTAATCTGTGACGTGTTTATTATGTATCATCTGCCCTAGACCAACGTTAACGTGTTGCAATATTTTTATATCTCATAAAATGTGTATTGGGTGTGGGGAGGTGGTGTTTTGAGAGGAAGGGCAGACTGTGATCTGATGTGTCTGGTCGGGCATTTCCCGTTTCATAATAATGCAACAGCAGCATCCTATCAAGTTCCCGTTTAAATGCTTTCTCCCCTATTTCTCCCGCCATCCCACCTCATTCATCCGATTTATTCTTCCTGCATCACGTTCCTCCACCTTCCATTCATTCTCTCTCACGATGCACTTTTTCGCGAGCGTCACTGTTTCTGACTGGCATGTGATGTTCCATTCACGGAAAAGTTGTTAGTTTTGTTGTGAACAATGGTGGGAATTCAGTTTTCATTCATTTGTTGTATTTTTATGAAATGTAGGCACATCAGTATGATTTCACCTAGTATTTTCGCTTGATACTTATATTCATATTAGTACTATATATCTATAGTACTATTGTAATAAGTTACTTTTATTTGTGGTATGCTTATATTTGTTATTTTAATATTTTTTAAATACTGTACTTGTTATGAGCTTTGTTTGGTATTTATAATGAAGTGATCGATATCCGTGATTGATTGTTTGAGAGATTGGGAATACAAAAATACTCAGTAAAAATTATTATTATTATCATTCTTGTAATAATAATGCTAACAGAATTCTTATCATTGTTCGTTCATATACAGATCAAATTATTGGTGTTCGCTGATATGCCAGTAGACAGTTCAACCAAAGGCGATGTGTACTCTTATTAATAATTGTACTCGTAATGAGAATTTTACTTTTATTATTAGAACGATTAGATTAATTTATTGTTTTAGGTTCAAGTATACTATAACAGTGACAGTTCAACCAAAGACGATGTGTCTTTACTCGTAGTATTGTACTTATAATGTTTATTTTACTTCTATTATTAGAGCTCTCATTATTAGAACGATTAGATGAATTGTTTTAGGTTCAAAATGGTTTATGGTTATTTAGAGTAAAATAGAGATTTTTGATAGGTTTGAATGGCTGAGACTGAAATATTGACAAACCAAATAGCTGGATTATTTCTTGTGTAAGCTAGGGAGATCAATGTCGTGTCTGGCACTTTTTAGAACATTTGGTACTAGCAGGCCTCGTGTATAATGACCGGTGCTTTACAAGAACACGAGGCATCGAAACTGAAGCTCGCACCTGTAGGCAGCAGAGCAACGGCAGATGCTGTCTAGACCTTCGGAGAAAGAGGATGGAGAACACGAAGAAGAAGACAGAATAGAAGACCTTCGACCCGGGTCTTCGAAAAGGGCTCCTCAGGAGGGCTTTTTTGGGCAGCTCGATTTTTCAATGCCTTCCACAACTCACAGGACCCTCAATGATGATGATAGTTGTAATGATGATGAAAGCTGGGGATGATGACAACACTGCTGGCAGCTAACTCCCCCTCCCCCAACACAATATCTACGACCCCGACAGACGGAAGACACTCTCCGCTCACGTTGCATGCATCGTCTGTTCTTAATAGCATAACAATCTGTCTCAACTCTTCTTCATCATCGTAATCTTCTTCTTGTGCTTCTTATTCTTCTTGATCATCATCTTCTTATTTGCCTCCTCCTTTCTATTATTCATCATATTCTTCTCCTTCTCTTCATCCTCCTTCTCCTCCTCCTCCTTTCTATTATTCACCTTCTTCTTATTCTCCATAATCTTCTCAACTTCTCCATGGTGTATACATCCTCTCCTATCCAGTTATGCACGTTGTTCTCTAGTGGCATTTTTTGTTAGTTTTTACTTGTATTTTGAACTGTGTACCAGCCTTCGTAGTGGTATATAGTCTGTCCAAGCAAAGAAGACCCTCTGGCAATATGAGAAAATGGCTCCAGCTCGGTCAATATTGGTTTAAAAATATTATTGATTTGGTCTCAATCGTTGGAAGCATTCTTTTCTACAATTTGAGACCAAATCAATATATTTGAACTAATATTGACCGAGCTGGAGTCATTTTCTCATCTTGCCAGAGGGTCTTCTTTGCTTGGACAGACTATAGTGTGCAGCTGCCTTCCTCGTACTGTGTGCTAGTAATGTTTTGTATTTTTTTTTTAATGTTTGGGAAAGAGATGTGAAAGGTTGAATGAAAAGACACATGTGAAAAGTGCCCTAATATTATGTACCTGTAATACCGTGTTCCAGCTTTGTAAGCTCGATTTTCCACCATGACTTCCTCCTACGTTTCTACTATCTTGTTAGATGAGACTATTACAACTATCTTGTTTAAATTTTTGGACATGTGTTCCTGAATCGAAGCCCCAATTTTCATCCTACTTGGTGTTTCAACTATCTTGTAAGATTTTTGGGCACGTGTTCCTGAGTTCCTGAATTGAAGCCCAGAACATCTTGAGGTGCCAGAACTGAGCAAAAACTAGCATAGGGTGTTGTTCTGCAAAGAAACTAGAGCAGCTGCTATAGTATCTTTGTCTTCTTCGTATTTCTCTTCTAGGATAGGGAGAGCCGTTGAGAAAAAATGTGAAGGTCTTCACATTGCTTGATTTTGTGAAGTTGAAGCCTCGTTTGTGCTGAGTGCTGCTAGAAATTGGAAAATCTGAAAATGGTTGTTGGGTGGTTCAAGGTATTATTCTTCTTGTCGCCTGCTTTTATCTTGGCCCAGAGAGCTTTCGGCTCAATACAATAGATCACACAATGGCTAGGGTGTGTCTTTGTATTCCTTGAATAAAGCAACTTCGTTTCTAAAGTAGGGGCTGCAAGTTCACGTCAGCCTTTGAAAACAATTTCAGGTTGACTTGCTAGCCAATCAGGGCCCAATTGAGTGCCTGAAATCCGTAAAAAACATAGTAAACTGAGAAATCGTTGCACTTACTATTATCGTAAGTCGTATTTGGTGGGGAGTCCCTAAAGCAAGATCCACCGTAGCAAATTTTCAAGTGATTCAGTTTGGCTGCAAAGAATTAATGCCACAAACTATTTTCTGTCTATTATTCACCTTGTTAAAATTCTATTTGTGGTTGACAATGGCTTGTTGTATCATTTATAGCCGATATATCCTTGACGCCTCGATCCATTTATCCTTGTTCAAATTGGAGAGATAAAAGTTTTCCTTATGTCTTACTTTCCTCATTTTGGTGACCGCAATTTTTTACCGATAATGCGCTTATCAATTTACTCACACATAGACTTCGAATAGTAATCCACATTTTTATATTTGACAGTGTTCCTTATTATTTTTCCTTGAATTTCTCTGTCAAAAATAGGATGTATTTCGTAGAAACGTGCAGGATGTGATCAGATACGAATGGAATACAAATTTCTGATTGAATACTAGGAACTTCTGAGATATTGCAGATTTTCCTCTTGTTCAAGACGATAAACAAATTTATTGTACTTCTAAAAAAAAGTATGACGATATGAATGAGAATTATTTTATTGATATTTCATTGCAATAATATTGTACAGAGTGATTCCTCACACATCATGTCAAAAACTTTTGTTGAAACACTATGAAGACTTTCAATTTTTATGTAAAAACTTGAGTGATCCAATGCTCTAATGATGATCCAGTACTCTAATGCCGGGTTTTTCCAAGCACACTCAAAGTTGAAGGACCCTCAAATTTTGATAAAACAGCTGACATTTTCTATGATAAGTATAGGAAATGTAAAGTGTAGTAAACTTGAGGGCCCCTCAAATTTGAGTGTGCTTGGAAAAACCGGGCATTAGGCTAATACAGTTTTATTGATGGCGGTGTCACATTTTAAGTGAACAATACCTTATGAACCTCAATGGTTATAACACTTGGTGGTGTGCCAAGTGGAAAAATAGATACATTTATCTGTCTGTTTATCTGTTTAGTGGGGCCCTTGTGGCTCAACGTCGCCCACCTCACTATGTAATGTACTCAGTGGAAAAATAGACATCCATATATTTAATAATACAGATGATACATCGTTACATACACATAATGTATATGATGGTACAGAAAAAGATTGTATTACTGGTACACAAGTATAAGAAATCTATCAAATCTTGATGAATGCAGTTGGTAAAAATCGGTGCCGACCTTTAAGCAATTTGGAGACTGCAGTTGGCTTCTTGCGGTGAGTGGCGGCGGCGGCTTTGCGTTGGAATTCCGGTCACACATTCCTCAGCCTGGCAAAGAGGTCAGCTTGGTGGATGGAGTGTGAATAAGAAGAAGAAAGAGGCGACGGGAGGGAGGGTAGAGGGAACCGACGAACAGGAATGTTTCAAAGGAGTCGGAAAGTTTTGCAAGATGTACGGGAGTTACCAATCTGACATTCCTATCTGGCATTCGTGAGTCAGAAGTTTGACATTCGTTCGTCGGCGCCGTGCTGTCTGCAGGATACTGTCCCGCAATACACCACAGTTACAGCAACCCTTGGCGTAAATTAAATAAGTGTAAATTAAACTGTTGTATTCAAGCTGATTAGAATTGTGTTGAAAGATGAAAGATGTTGAATTTGATTTTAGTTGAATTGAATGGGTTTTAATTATAGAACCATATTTCTTCCCGCTAATTCTCTTTTCCTTTCAAATTACATCTACGAATAGAATGATAATACTTGGATCTAGAGTAGGGTAGAGTAACTTTATTCACGTAAAAAATACAATTCTTGGATACTAATAACAAATGATAGTAAATTTCTAATATAGTTTACTAGTATAGTAATATAGTATTTTTCGTGAATTGGCGAAGATAGAGTTGGGGCAAATGATATTCAACACCTAACATATGAAGAGTAGAGAGAAAAATAGGAAGATACCTTTTATCTGAGTTTCAAGTGCAGTGTTTTAAATTAATATTTTGTGCATTACTCGCCATCGACGAGTCAATGGGTTCTTTTTCTTCTGCATCTCTACTGCCTCATGTAAATATGAGGTGAATTTAAGTGAAAAATAAAGACATCTATCTATCTATCTATCTGTTCAAGGGAGGGTGTAAAATATGTAATAAATGGCATGAAAAGTATGGGATAACATTGATTTTCTATTCAATTCTTTCTGTTTCTGCCTCATAAGCAATGACGAACGGAGCGTGCTGATGAATGAGCACATTTTTTCCAGCGTCCAGCGGATTCCTTTCCGGTGCCATGAATTGCTGTCTTGAATAGATGTAACTTTGGAATTTGCAAAACATGTATCAAATAGTGAAGTCATGAAATTATAATATGGAGGTTACATCAATGGCTGAGGTCAACTAGTTCTTAGTTCACCTGTGTGATCCATCTTCGTCCATGCAGTGGATACCTGTTCATTCATCCAACTATTCACTGGTATGGCTTAGTTAGATAGTACTGTCACATGATGGCATTCTTCTATTACGGTATCAACATTCCTGAATGAATCGGAGAATGGACGATAGATAGCAGCACTGTAGTGAGGCCAAGGACATTTTTGTTCAACCTGTTAGATGAGGACAACGGTTATAATAGGTGCTTTTATTAAATTCATTAAAAATAGGAACTTCAAATCAGATGAAATGATCGATGAATCTCAGCCTACTATTTGTCGATTTGATATATTGGTGATTAGATCTAAATTTGATGGTTTACTGGTCGAAACTCAAATCATGACCTCTAATACGGTGAAACTAACGGAGCATTTATGTTTGTTCCATGTGTTGTCTGAGACTTTCAAAGTGAACGGACGTTTATAAATAATATTTCAATCATTGTTGAGGTCTGATTATTGAGTACTCGTAGTAGATTGTTTTGAAGGTATTCGAAGATAATGTGGAAACGATAAGAAGTGTTCCTAGTAAAAGTAATAGGACCGCTATTTGGGGCAACTTGAAGAATAGGTTGATAACTACTGTGGAAAAACACTGACTGTTGAGATAATCGGAGCCAAAAAAGGGAACAATGTTAATTGGTTTGACGATGTTGAGAAATTGGTATCAGTGAATACTTACTTACCTTTCGAAATTTATCATTTGTTGATAAGAGGACACTACAGTTATAATGTTACGGTACATGGTGATAGTAATTTATTATCTTCTACTACTGTGGAAAAGTTTTGTTTAAATTTGTGTCCTTATCAGGCTTATTGGGCAGTAATTAATTCTAGTCAAATAATTATCTATAACTGTCTGTTGGAATCCTGAATAGTGTTATAAATAGAACTTCTATTCGAAAATATATGACTGTATAAATGCCCACATAATTTGTACTAACATGTACCGTGAGATACTTTTAAAATTAGTTTTCACTACCAATGTTTAAGAAAAATTGAATAATTCGAAATGTGATGAAATATCATGAGAAACTCATGATGAATATTATAATAAAAACAAGAAATAAATCACTGCAATGGGAACAATAGTAAGGTTCAAAAATTATGTAACATTATTGAAAGTAATGTTGAGGTTGATTCAATTTTGTTGTTTTTTTCGTGCACAGCGTTCGAATGTTCGGAGCAATTGGTTTCAAGTTATATGGTAATTTTTATTCCTCACGTTTCATCATCCTTCAAAGCATGGTTTTATTATGCATTTTCTCAAATTTCCTCCAATAATCGTCCCCGCATTATGAAATGGGGTGCAGGAGGAATATTAAGTATCCGTCAATTGCTGGAGCGGAGAAAGCCGACGACTGGAATGAAGTGTGAATTAGTAATTTTCCATCAGGCTTGACTTTTCCAAAGAAAAGGAGGAAAAAAGGAAAACAGAGGCTTTTAGCTTTGCGCTCCATCTGCCGGAAGGGACGTTCATTAACACCAGCACTGACGCCTGAGGGCACTCACTCAAAGTGAAAGAGCGGTTACGCTTCATATATCATTCTGTCTCACTTCGTGATGCCTTACTACTACTACTTACTACGTCTACTACCACGAGGCTAAGTACGCTGGGGTCGTTGAACCTTGCTTTTTCAGACAGGAAGGATAAAAATATTCTCTCCCCTCGGCGACTATGACGCTTCCTTTGCTTCAGTTACCTTCCATCGACTTCCCCTCCCTCTCCAGGCCAAATACCCAAAACAGCTTGCACTCCTGCCAAGGATCACGCTCTCCTGTTATCATTCTCTCTCTCTTCAACTATATACACAACTTGTGTAAAGCCCTCTCTCTCACTCTGGTTCACTCTCGCCCCCTTGCGTGCTGCAATGAGACGCATTCAAAGAAAAAAACTTGCTTACCCTCTTTTACTACGACACTTCAATCCGTACCCCTGTTACAATATTCATGCACTGAATGAAGTTTGAGTTCACCTTTCTCGGTGTAAATTGTTGTTTAGTTTGTGTGAACGGCAGGCGAAATAGCACAGTTATTTCGAGTTTGTCGACAGGAATTAACCGTATTCGTCAACCAAGAAGCCGGCAATTTGTAGGGAGTTTATTAGGCTGTACGATTGTTATTGATGGTAAAATAGTGTTGAATATTTGATGTGGTTTCGTTTCTTGTATCGATTGGTAATCGGTGGTTGGTCACAAGTTGTTATTGAAGAAGCACATTTTTTTGTGTGTATTAATGTCTTTGATTACTCAAGAATGAACGTAGATAGTAATTGGTGGATGAGCTTGACAAACGCTAATAAAATTGGGTCTGGATGTTGTTCTAAGTTATTAATTGGATGAGAAAATAGATCAAATCAATAGTTTAAGTATGTAAAATAGTTACAGTATGTTGAATGGTAAAGTGTACCTTTTCATTTCTCTGGACTACTTGCTCTATCTTCACAGTTCTTTACCTAGTAAATTTGGTAGTACCATAGACTCTATAGAGTAACTAGATCTAATAAGATCTAATAGGGTAATAAATTTAGTCCTGTTAGGTAATCTGTTTGTTAGTACATACATTGCTAGTGTCATGTATTACCAGCTTCGTTATTTCTGAGCCCAATAAATGTTCACCATTTACAGGTCATAGACGTCACATGCTCTAGACATCCAGACAAATTTCCTACGAACTCTGTAATTACTCGTACATTGCCTCCAGTCAAGATAATTCAATAACAACTAGGCGCGACACATTCCATGATTCCTATCTCACCTAGTTTCTATTCTGTTGAAATAAATATAACGACCTGTTGAATTCCATCTTTTGTTTTTGTACAACCTTTTCCATGAATCGAATCTAGTGTTCTAGAACAAGCCGTTTGTTGAGGTATTTTCCGCATTCCATTCCGTTTTAAAATACAGTAATTTTCTCACCTTTAAATATTTTTCGCCTCACTGAATCTTTCCTCTATGGCTTCTTCCTTCGTAACGGTCATATTCTTGTTATTTTCGAAGGAGTAACGTCTGAGCTCATTCATTTTCTAAGATTGTCGTTGACAAGACTTCCACTTTCTTTTTATCATTATTGAGAGTCAGCATTTGTTATTTATCTATTATTATTATTCTTGTCATCAAAAATATTAGAATATTTGTGAGATCAGAACTCAGATTCGATATTTTGTCTCCTATTACTATACAGTATTCAATTTTTATCAATATTGAGTAGAAGCAAAAAAGTACTTCGAAATTATAGTTCAAAATTCTAGAAATTTCTCAGAAATAACATTATACATATTATTCTTCAGGTATTGTTTCAAGATTATGTTTAAAGTTTGGAAGATCTTCATTCTTTTGAACTGGTAGAGGATTTTATAATCGTTATTTTACTCTTACTATCAACAAGGAAATATGGTTAAATTTATACAATGCCGTTCGTCATTTTATTTGATCCGTTGACTTGATACAATCTTATATATCCGCTCTATATTGTATACATATTATATCCTTTAATATTATACAATAGAACACTAATAATATCGTCCGTTGACTTCGGGTGGAGTCAAAAATAGACGTGAAGTGGAAGAAGAGTTTTATCGAATTGCGGTTATAAAACGGAGACAGCTGCCGCCATGAAGGGGCCTTGGGGGCCCTTAACCTTGAAACTAAACACGCTAGGTGTGCTGCGGCAGGGTTGTGTTATTAACCCTGGTGGTGGTGGCACATGTCGTAGTGATGTTTTTGGTGGTACAGGGGGGGAAGGACATCAAGGTCTCAACAATTTCGGGGTCACTCGCCTTTGCCAGTCTGTAACCTCCTCACAACTACTACTACAATAATTCGATTGCTGTCTTAATAAGACACACACATACGTGAAATAATTAACATTCGGTGTTAATGGCCTCTCGGGCCAGGAAACGCGTGTGTGCGTGCGTGCACTTGGAAACCTCCAAATTGTATTTCTCTTTCTTTCCTTATGTGGTTTACTCTCTCTTAATTTTCTTGTTCTTCTTTCTCTCCTTCTTCACGTTCTTAATTTTCATAATATATCCACCTCACATTTTAGTTGTGAACAGTAGCTATCGTATCGTTTCCCATTGTGATAAAAGCCCGAATTGTATGTTGTACCTTCTTAATTGTTTGTCAACTGACTTTCGGGGTGCGTTAATGACCCGGGTTAATAACCCTGGCGCGTCGTCACGATAATCATCTCTGTTGACCGGCTGGGACAGAAATTGAACTCAATGTAAACATGGTAATGAACTTGACTATTCGAAGGCCGATATGTCTGATCTGTTCCTTGAACTTGGTGTTTCCTTTGAAACGTATGCGTAGTTTTATTGGAGGACAATGAACTTTTTTCGAAGTTTTCATACCCAATTTTCTCATATTTGTCATACCTATGTGGGGAAAGTCGATACAACAGACGACTTGAAATAATAGGATGCAAGTTTTCAAAATCACGTTTGCTTTGAGTCTGGTAGGGCTCCGTGAAGTTGTACTCGTAGTCCACATGTCGTGAAAGAAAGAAAAGTTCTTTCCTAAATAAAACTATGTAGACATGAATCTCATCTTAGACATTATTCATTTATTTGTGATGAATGGATAAACATAATCAACTCTAGAACAATAGAATTTAATATCAATGTTCAACTATATTGCAGAGAAAATAAATGCAGATATATTTCTGTCCTAGATAAAGCGTAGACATGAGCTTGAAATAATTTACAATGCTTATCATATTCCAGAGGTAGTCCGATAATTAGAATTGATATAAATATGTTACATTTATAGCTTGCCGGATTCTCGTAACGGGATTAGACACCTGATAGATAAGAATAGATGAATTTAGCTTGGTTATTACCGATGTTTGCTTTTTTATTTTCGCCTGTTTCATTTATATTATGCAGTAAGCCGGATCTGTCTGTTATTGTTGTTACTGTTGTAGGTGGCGTAATTACTGTGTCAGTAACAATTAGAGTAGGCACATGACAGCCAGCTGTGTATGAGTTTGGATAATTTAATCAAACAACACAAGTCTACTCTGAGCCGGAACTTGAATGTTTATTTTGGTCTCCAATCAACTACGATACTAAAGAACAAAATCTGGAAATGAGACTTTTTGGACTATATTACTGTCTGTGTTTTATCCAATGAGTAATGTATCTTGTCAAATGAATAATAAGTAATTGTCAAATAATTTAATTACAATAGTTGATATTGTCAATCAATTGGTAATACTGTCCTAACTAGAGTACTGACTTTAGTAACTCTGTTATGATATGGATTAGTTTGCTACATAAGTCATACTACTTTCGAATAACACTAAAAAGCTTTTGGAAATTGGAGATTGGGATTGTTGAAGTGAATGCCGATTGCAATGAAAGCATGTAATTCTTATTTCAATAAATACATGTATTCAATTAGTGAAAGCATTCATTTATTTATTTAATTGGTAACAAAGTGAAGGACTTTATCAGACTCTGTAGAGTAGAACACTGAACCATGCAGTACCAGTCACGCTGCTTGATAACGCTAGAACCATATTATATTATGTCAGCTCGTGTCATCTCGTGTTTTTATGACTTTACTTTTTCAATTTTTCCTGTAGTCTGCCCTTTTGTTTTTTATTTGAAACTCCCTGGTGATTGTGAATTTGGTTGCTGTATTTAAATGAAAAATTTTCATTTTATTTTATAGTGCACCTTAAAATTGGAAGTTGTGATTTGGATGTGGTTTCGAACGAGAATTTTTGTTCAAGTTATGTTTAATTTGTTGAAAACCTGATTCAAATTTGAAACTCTCAGATCAATATTACTGAACGAATAAACTCGCCTTTGACTTTACTATCAATTCCAGTCAGTAGGCTTATACTACACTACAGTAGTCTACCACCAAAAACAGTAGTAAAGTAGTAAAGTTTACTACCAAAAACAGTCATCAAAATATTCTGTCAACATTGAATAATATTCCTCAAGCCATTTACTGCATGACCGATAGCTGAACGATTTCTCCGACAAAGTTAATAATAATCAAAATTGTACCGAAGGTTACAGGCGGCGTTCCACTGTAGTTGCGTCGTATCCGTTTGTTTACAACGTGACGAAACTCGTCCAACTACAAAGTCCAGTCCAGTCGGATTCTTTCTCGCTCGTTCATGTGTCTAGTGTCTGACTGCATAACAATGTCAATTATTATTTATTGACATCTTCCGTCATCATTATGTATTTGTCGGGAGCCGACACACAGCTCGACAGCTCACAACATTTGTGTCGGGCGGTGTACTTTGAACAGAAACTGTGTTTGGAGCTGTTGGTACACGAGAATATAGGAAACTTATACATTATCATTTATATGTATACATAGATTATCATTATTCTATATCCTCGAATTAAATTCTGCCATTTATTTGGATTGTAAGCAATTTTCTACTTCTCGCATGTTTTATTAGTTTACTCACCTTCATTTAGTCATTTCTTATGTCGTGTTCACACCGGAATGATAATAACTTTTGTGAATAACGTATTATTATATCGACTTATATATCGAATAACTTATTATACAAAACTTATTGACAAATGTTATTAAGATACCAGTGTAAACGTGGTATTACATCCTTTAATTAATCTACATGGTTTCTTACAAACAGATTGTAAGTTCAGTACAGTGATAAAATTTAGAAGAGTAGAAATAGGAATTTAGTTCTATTCTCTCTGCTTCTAACCGAATATTTAATATGATGAATAATGTATTCTTCATTTAATCAGGTCATATTATAGTAATTGTAACAGTGAGAATCACGTCGTTACGACGAGTGGTACAAATTTTAAACTGAATTGAAAAATAACTTAGCTCGCGTTTGGATGTTGTTGGATGGTGTTGTTATGATGCCTCCATCTAGCCTGGCCCAATTTTTGGGTTGGTTTTGAAAGGACCTGAAACTTGCCTGTTTCTGGGGTAGAGCCTAACCTTAGCTTATAGTGTTGCATCTTGGCGCCCCTCTTTTTCTCAACACTCTTGTTTTGTTCGATTCTTGGTTCTCTTCTCAGACATTTTGTAAGGGATTCACTATTGTTCTGTAGGGAAGCTGTTGCTCCTATTCTATGGAGGCCCTATTCTGAAATCCACTTTCCTTCCTTTGGAAATGCAGCTGCTTCATTTTTCTTCATCTTCTTCTCCTTCTTGGTTTTTTTCTGTGATCTTTCCGCTCGCGATTCGCTCTCATCTGGCCAGGTGCGCTTTCTCCTCCGCCATTAATTTTGTTTTCTTCTCGAAAAGAATAGAGCAGCGTCTTTCTGCTAGAAAAGACATGGCGTGTCAGTTGCATAAGACAGATGTGCACCAAGTTAACAATGTATTTTTGGGGTAGTATCAAGGTTATTTGGAAACTGGAGCATCGAATCCTATTTCTGTATTTGAGTTTTTATTGATACTAGAGACGATACTATTTATTTTGATATTACTATTAGATTTAAAATCGTACTGTTCATGGCTGCGTAAAGAAAAACAAAGTTGAATATTGGATTCCAAGATTTGTATGTGTATTGTTTCCCAACATGTAAGAAATAACCTCTTATTGTGATAAATTTAGACGTTTGACACGAGAAAACTGTACAATGCTTTAATTTTTCGTATGATTTAAATATATTGAAAGCTACTCATCTATGCGTTTTCTTCTTATTAATCCATCAAGAAATTATTCATTTTCAAGCTCTCCAGAGAATTTCGAAGATACTCGTAAAAATTTATCCGTCGCTAAATCACCATCTATCAATAACTTCTTGATTAATAGAAATAGGATTAAAATCTGATTAATATACAGTTGATTGATAGTTAATATCTTCGTAACCAACGCATTTGTTTTTATTAGATTTCATAACTCAATCATCACCAAAAGAAAGTATACTCTTCCTAGGGCTACGGCAAAATTCAATACGTGCGTTTGCGGCGCTGGATTGTTATTAGAACAGATGTGGTCGGTAGATTTTGAGCCGACCTGGAACCAATTTCACTTGCATGATGAGGGTTGCCCGACAACGTGGGCCTACGTGCAAGTTGAAACGGCTTTCTGCCTTTTTGGGATTCATTCAGACTGTTTGATGTTTGTCGGTCGGTTGGCTCTCTTCTTTGTACTGTTATTGCCGTCCTCTTTCATTTTCCGTTTGCATTTTACTTTCTCGTCGGCAGGTGCGTTTGTTTACAAACAAGAAGCGTCGTCGCCGGCCGAGAATCGACGGTACAAGGTAGAGGCCAATACCAGAGAGAGAGAGAGAGAGAGAGAGAGAGAGAGAAAGATTTTCACGGAGAAATGATCTCTCCGATAGAGAAATAGGAGAAAGAGCGAGTACTGAGATCGTTTGTGCAAGCAAGAAGAATAGGATTGAGTAACGTTGTTTGAGCAATAACAACAAGTTGGAGTGAGAGAGAAAGAGTTTGCGAGAAAGTGCGCGTGCGAGAGTCGATCTCGACCCGGAGACCTAGATTCCAATCTCCTCCCCAGCCTCCTCTCATCACCATTCTCTAGTTTCAAAGTACTAGAGACTAGAGTCTGTAAACGGCTGCTAGATGAATGATTTCTAGCCCAGCTTTTTTATATGCTGTTCTATTCCATTGATCTTACTTCAATCAATCGATATTTTATAGATAATACTTTGTATTATTACATAGAATAATAGATAATTGGGAATGTTCTATCAATAAAGACCGCGATTTGCTTGAATGGATCTCGATATGAGAAATGAGCTACTTATGAAATACTTCATGAGGATATAACAAATTAAAACGATCCTAACCACTGAATGACACTAGAATAAAACAATAATTCATTGAAGCTTTTTTATTGAAAGATTTATGAACAAATTCATCGTTTCTACTTCACTTAGAACTCACTACTTTTTTATCTGAATCACGTAATAATAGTTTTTGTGGTTGATATGAATGAAGTCGGTGGAGCCCGTTGATTTATTTAAATAACATTTACTTGTATTCTACCAATACAATGCCTCACCATTGATATGGATGATCATAGCGAAACGTTGAACCCGTTCATTTATTCAAATTACATTTATTTCTATGCCATAAATGCTTCACCATCGCTCTCTCTCTCTCTCATTCTTCACCTGATTCTACCCTGTGAAATTGTACATCTGTTATTGTATTGATTGTTGTTGGAACTGTTATTTCCAGGTTGATTCACTGTTACAGAAATAGCTCCACTGTAATAGAAGGGTGTCAGGCGAATGCGATGTGATTCTCTTGACATTTTCCGTTTTTTATAGCTACTACGGAACGTGAAATCTACTTTGACGGGATTAATTTTTAATGAAGTTTGCGCGTAGTTGGGGTCAGGTCAGGTAGTAATGTAGTATTGTGCGTCAACCATTGAGGAGCAGGCTTGCCGTAACATGGTTTATTTCCGTACCGATCAATAGTGTCATCTGCCAGTAAACAAACTACGTAGATTCTGTACCATACGCCATAGTCTGTCTAAGCAAAGAAGATATCCTCGCAAGATGGGGAAATAACTCCAGCTCGATCAATATTGGTTCAAAAATATAAGTTTGGTCTCAAATTGTAGATCAGCATGTTTTCTACAATTTTATACCAAATTTATAATTTTTGAACCAATTTTGACCAAGGGGGAGTCATTTTCCCGAATGCCAGAATGTCTTCTTTGCTTGGACAGACTATAGTATCATAGCCTTTGAGACGTCTAATTGGGTTACGGGTTTTAGATCACGTGGCTTGGACTAGTGTATAGAACCATAAACATGTATATAAACTACCATGCTTTGACCAATAATTGTGCTTTGTTTGTGAGGGACAGGGGTGCATGTCAACGAGACATGGTGGATACGTGTAAGCAGAACGGGATTATAGGCGAATCAATTCAAATCCGATCACGTGAATCGAGGAAAATGGTGTTAGTGTGCGTGTGTATACACGTGTACGCATCTCTAGTGTATTCTTCCTGTGACTGCACGAGTTTGATCTGTCACATACTAGAAAAGAGTTGTGACATGTGTGAGCTGAAATTAACATTGTAAGTAAGTTGGTTAAGGTTGTACAGCGCAATGCTGTCAAACATAAATGTGGCTCACAACGTAAAAGTGTATTCATTATCCACTATTCTAATAATTGAAAACGTGTAGATGAACAAATTTTTGAATCACACGGTCACACCGAACCCGAGATAGTTCGGATTGTGAGTTTAGGACTTAAAATTTCAAAGATTCGTCCTACTCTGTACTAAGGAAGAAAAGTAAATAATTTTCGCTCATTAGGTGTAATTGTGTTTGTTCATCAGTACATACGCTAATAATGATCAGTAAAAATGTAGATTATTTATGCTTTCATATGATTTCATAATTTTCATACCGAATTCATTCATTATTGAGTTTGCATCTACCACCGTCAGTACTCTGCTCATTAGGTTGTGTAATTTCGTCTTATTTCCAAATCATGCCTCACTATACTGAAGGAGTGTGTGCTCCATTCACAATCTGGCACTTATGTCATTGATAGCATCTCCTCAAAAATAGGTTTCCATGTCATGAAACGGTTGAATCTAGCACAGAATTTCACAATTAATGCATTCATTGATGTCTACTGCCAACAGTTGTGCGATTGTTTACATTCTGTTTTTCTCACTTTGAGAACCGACTGTAGTTGTGTTCGCGAGAGAGAAAATAGGAGAAAACGCTACGCGACACACATTGATTGTTGTTGTTTTGAACAGTCAGCTGGTATGGGTTGAGTGAGTACTCGTTGGCAAAGTCACGAAAGTCTGTCTACCTTCTCATCATTCAGTGTCTGGCTAGTTGTGGTTCATCATCGGCTACACCGTTATGTGTTTGTTGTTTTGCCGGCTGGTTGTGTAACGGTCTGGCTTGTTTACTTGCTAGAAAGGCTGGCTGACGGAAGAGGGAAGGAGAGCGTGGCAAACCAAGAAGGATGATGATGGCAAATGAAAGTAACCTCGTCCGCGAATTCTCATCGCCTCTCGCTTTGTTGTGTGCAATCAGCTGTTTTTCGTCCTTGTTGGCAAGAACATGGCCGCCACGAGTTTCACATCCGCAATGAGTGGCTCAATGAGGCCAAGGTGGCGGCGGCGACTTGTGGATAATTTGTGCGAAACTTGAGGATGGAACGTCCTCAATGGAGAAAAGGTTGTGGATGTTCTTGTCGGTTATGGAGAATGGACAGCCAAGTAGGGTAGCTTGTCTAGAGTATGCAATGTCAGTTTGACCATATATTGAGAAGGATAATTCATATTCAAGAGGGTTCAGGATATTAGAAGTGAAAAATATGACGTGATTAAAAGGATAGTGACTCATGAAGAAGACTAAGAAGATGGAAAAATCTTGAATTTTTGAAACAGAAGTTGTGATGAGGATAGAGTGATGATTTAGTAACCTTTGATAAGAAATAAGAATAGAGAAATAATGAAGATTCTAGAAGATCCAGCATATTTGAGTGGGAACCATTAAACATATTAAAATCATTGAAAAGAAGATAGAATGTTGAGGCAGGAGAGTTCATGATAGAATACAGTCTACAGACTGTATGATGATACAGCCATTACAAAATAGAACCATTTCATTAGTTTATTTGTGTAATCATACTGTATGCATTTTTATGCTTTTAACATTGTTAAACAATGTGATGATTTTTTGAAATGTTCAATCTATGTCAGTCAATTGATGAAGGATGATGCTCTTTTCCGTTTTCCAATAACAAGAAGACGAACGCTATTCGACTAATAACGTTGATGAGATTGATTGTGTGCTCAAGACTTGAGCTCCTCTCCGCTCAGAACTCGAACTCGATTGAGCAGTGTCGTGTCGTGTCCCCGACCCAATAACAGGCGGCAGCTTGTAGAGGTGCACGAGTGGCGTTCTGTTTGCGAAGGGGGGTCGAGGGGTTTTGAGGGTGGCTTTAGGTGGGTGGGGGTGTGTGTTCGTCACAGACTAGGTTAAGTTACGTCATCTGTGCCAAATTGCACCACCGCTGCTTGATGGCGGCGCTTAGCCGTCTCCTGAATATTTCCTTTCAGTCTGGATTGGCGTCTGACTGCTAGCAAGTCTCATACGGTGCGTTACAAGTCTCATAAAGTGCATTACAAGTCTCATACAGATAAGGTGCATTACAAACTCACTGAGTACAGCTCTGGGTGGTCGTTCTGCATCGAGCACCCTTGATTTTTTGCATTGTGATGCATTAGTGACAGCATAAGTGTTGAATAGTTGTTTTAATTGTGTTTTAACTTTGAGGATTAATTGTAACAAACGGGGTAGGTAGCATACTTTGTTTTTCAGTGAATTCTGCTGTATTTTTCAATTATTGTCATTTTTAAGCTTGATTCTTGAATAGGTCTTTGTTGATGTATCTATGTTCATGTTGAGGTTTTGAGTGTGTTACCTTTGAGGATCGATAGAAGTAGAGAGGAGGATTCCTTGTTTTTCAACCTATTCTCCGTTGTTTTTATTAATAAGCTTTCTTATCTTCAGTTATTTCACTTTTATTATTAGATTATTAGAGATTTTATTAGATTTTCCACTTGCCTTGGACTATTAATAGGTGAAAAGATGTTACTGTTGAGTGGTTGTATATTGAATTAAAAATTTGTTCGCATTGAATTGATTTTCAATCACTTGGATAATTTTGCATTCTTCAGCACAATTATGCGGGCAAATAAATAAATTCGTCAATTAGTCAAGCTTATTTCATTCAAGACAAGAAGTTTAAAGATTAGCAACTGAGACCAATTCTCACAATTCCCTGTATTCAATCGATAATTTATTGACTTCATATTCATTAACGAATCAGAATCCTTACTGCCAAGTGACAATTTTACATTTTCCGCTACACAACGAACAATTCTGTGGAATAATCGGTTTCCCACCTTGAACATCACTCAGCGTTCATCCGACCCTGGATTTTCGCGGTCGGTAGGAAGTGAATTCCATAACTGAGTTGTGCGCAAGGCTGTTAATGAAACTAGAAAAGGCGCACTAACTCTATAAATAGTTGGCTTGCCTTGGTAAGTTGGTCACCAAGTAAATGCATAAAATATTGAGGAAAGTTGAGTGAGGGGACTTATTAGTTGATAACTTTTGATAAGGATTTTTAACTAAGTTGATAAAATTAAAGTTTTATAAGGATTTTTGTTTATCGCAACAACACCACCTTCTCATTGTAGGCCATAGTCTGTCCAAG
Organism: Sogatella furcifera; assembly: GCA_017141385.1. Taxonomy (NCBI): domain Eukaryota; kingdom Metazoa; phylum Arthropoda; class Insecta; order Hemiptera; family Delphacidae; genus Sogatella; species Sogatella furcifera. The sequence continues at coordinate 8,039,525 of CM029549.1, forward strand.
CAAAGAAGACATTCTGGCAAGATCGGAAAATGATTTCATCTCAATATTGTTTCAAAAATGGTGAATTTGGTCTCAAATTGTGGATCAAAATGTTTCCTTAACATGTTGATTTATAATTTTTAAACCGATATTGACCGAGCTGGAGTGATTTTCAGAATGTCTTCTCTGCTTGGACAGACTATATCGGTTCGCACCTACTTGGAATATTCGTGGTCGGAATCGAAATTAGTGCTAATCGTAGTGTAATCGTCTTTGTTCCATTTCTTGTGTCCTTGCCTGTCGTGTTTTTGTTGTTAGGCCGTCTGTCTCGGTCGTAACGAGTTGTGTAAAGCGACAGTTGGCGTCGGCCCCTGAATGTCGTCGTCATTACGCAGTCTGGTTTTGTCTCTTTGTTGTACCCCGTTAGCTTTCGAATACATTTGAATCTCATTGAAAGCTTATTTCTGTTCCGACAATTCGTGTCAACTAACTGCTTTTTTTTGTTTTCAGCCACTGCAGTGGCTCGATGTGATAATTATTTGAGAAAATACCCAGTGCTTTTACTATATAGGTTATTCTTTTCCTAAAATCACTGTTTCAAAGTGTGTGTGTATATCATCTATAGTGTAATGTTGAGTCGTTAAAGTACAGTAGAAGCTGTGTATAGTAATGTTATATCAGTAATCTCTAAGATTTCTATATAATAATGTTCTATATAAGATTTCTATATAATTAAATAATTCTACTATATAAAATAATTAAAACTATATAATAAAGTTTGAATAAACCGTATTATCATTTCAGATTGGATCCGTAATATGGCATCAGACTACTGTATTTGAATTCAATTGCTTTTGAAATTTTTATTTTGGAAATGAATGAAAGGAAATAAGGTTTTCTATTTTGAAACACTGAATAAGCTATTTCCACTATTTTAATAAGTTTTTTTCTGTTTATTATAGGTGAGTGTTGAATCTGGTTCGAAGATGAAAGTGATTGAAAATGTGATGTCAAACGGAATAGCATTACAGGTAACAAACTTTCTCATAAAAATCATATAAAATTCGATGTACTAGCTTGGGAAGCAGATTATAATCTAAGAGTATGAGAATCATTATTAACTGTTGTAATAAACATAATAGGTTTATTGTAAAGCAATCTCTGAACTACTGGCAGATTAATTTAATTCCAATAAAAAGCGAAGTAGGCCCGAATAAATCTGTTTCCAGATGAATAATTCACTCAATTGAATTAATCATGGAGAGAGTTCCATTTTACGAGCGGTATGACTTGTTCATGTACATGAATAATAGTTCATGAACTTGCAGATCGGTTCTGTAATAAGGATTTTACAACCGCGGCTGATTTTTAATAGGTTGGAGCTTTTACTGTCAACACGTGTCGGTAGTTTCTTTGCTTTTACGAGCACCTCGCATTTATTTTCATCGCCTTGAAACTTCATGCACATTTTCATCTCAGGCATAGCCTATTTCTGTTAGTGAGTGTACGTTGGTGTGAATGTCACCGAGCTTCCTGGTCGTGTATTAACTCGTATTATGATTATATTTTGTACATTGATCATTATAGAAACTCATGAAATAATGAAATCCTACTGGAAATATTTGAAAATTAGGAAAATGCACAATGCCTTATCTAGGAAGACCTTTAGTAAGCTTCAGAGCTGCTAGTAAATGCTTTGGGTGTCGGATATAGCGCACTTCAACGATATTGGCAGTTGTAGTGTGAATATAGATTTTATTGAAGCCAAATAAAAGTAGACACAATTTTCGTTACAAATGAAAGAATTTTAAAGCATTCTACCGAAAGCAATAAGCAGCTAATTTCTACAAAATCATGATAGACATTGTAGTTGTAAAGTGATTGTTAGATTAGATTACGCTCAGCTCCGTACGGACTGTCGGTGACGGTCTACGAGAGAATATTGAGTCAAGGGTGACTCGAGCTACACAGTTTCGCTTTTGTAGACCGCTTTCAAATTGTCCTAATTGAGCATTTATAACAATAATGGTTAGTCGGTGTCTGTTGTACAAACTTTCTTCGATTTCAGACCATGAGTTCAATACATGAATACACTTCCTTTTGCTCTTTCTTCAAATTCAAATCATGTGTTGGATGCATGAATTCGCTTCCTTCTGCTCTTGAACGTGTACTTGAAAACGTGTGCACCGGTATGCTTACGGTACTTGACCGTATTTGGCGCTGGGCCTCCTACGCGCTGCGCTGCTTAGCAGAGTAGGAAGTGTGGGCTGCTGACGTCATATGCAGGGCAGCTAGTATGGCGTCATGACGTCTTTGTTCATCGATCGAAAGGATGCATGATGCATTCTATTCCTAGTTTCAGCGCTCTCCTTTCTTCATAACACGCAACTGACGTTTCAATCTTATAGTACAGAAAAAACCTGAAATGTACAACATGTATGATAGATAATAGGTATGATAAAATTGATTGATATTGGATGAAAAGACAAGATATTGTCAAACCCCAGATTTATTAAAAAATTCAAAAACTTAAAAAAACTTAAAAACAATAAAAAACTTCATACAGTAATCAGACTATTTTTCACAAAATTGAGCCGTATAGTAGTAAAGGATTCCAATTCATCAACCGATGATATTTTTTTTTAATAGCCTATTGTGACCAAGTAAAACACACTGCCCATATTTCTTGATGAGATATTATTCACAGAAACAAAATAATATTGTTCCTAAAATGATCTAAAATTGAATGGTCCAACTGCTCTCATTAGAATTCTACTTGTAAATGTATTGTTGTGTTGTATTGGTGGTTGTTGTTATTGCTAGAGCCAGACGGGAAGGTGAAACATTGTTGTGAATCTAGTCTGGCAAGGCAAAGCAGGAAGCTTTGGAAGGACTAGAAAACTTTCGCCTTTCGCTTTCCTTCTAGTTGTTTGCGAATTGCAACCGGTGACATACTTTTCCCCATCCAACAATACTCTTCACACCCCCTCTTACTTTCTCTTTTCCCCCTCCTCTTACTCCCGATTTTCTGTCTCATTTAGTCCGACCAAGGAGAACCGCAGAACACACAAACAGCAGAGAAAACAAATATTTGTTGAAATCGCTCGCCCAGGAGAATACGAACACCGTTGCTGACATTGCAAATATTTCCGTGAAACACGTGTATAACCTACTTGAATTTGCTAGCAAGTGCAAATAATCAGTCCGTGATTCTCGGAAAACAAACATTGTTCGATTTGAAAAGAAATAACGAGGCTAGCCAGAATTTGTAATGAATTCAGTCGCGTCTGGTTTGCTTGAATTTTCAAGCTGTACTTTATTTTTCAACTAACCGGTCTTGTTGTGAGCCTTGAATTTGTTTCCCATTGGAAAAACTTGTTTGCGAAATTAATTAATATGTGTATGTAGTATATTATCATTAACGAAAGTTCCTTATAAGAAGATGGGTGGGACTTGTTCCCTTGAAATTACCAGAAATACAGTCGTATAATATCGTATAAAATAATGCAGTTATTCTTGAGTTGATTTTTGATCAGTATCTATCAGAATTTTTTTATTACCGTGCAGAATGATTGATATCGTTTTTTAAGGCTTGTAATGACGAATTCAGGCTCTCAATACTTTGTTTGAGCAGAAATCAATGTAGCTTCAACGTTTCAAACTTAATTCTCATAGTGCCAATTTTCTGATTCATTTCATAAAGAGAATGGGAGAATAAGAATTGTAGATAGATTTTGAGGCTTGATGTCAGGTACTGTACTGCTATTCAAACTCTTTTCAACTCTGCTCTAATGAGTTGATCCTAGTCTCTTTATCTTTATCAATGTTTGAAAATTGTTATTTTGGTTACATTGTATCTTGGAAGAGCCTGAGTTCCAGAGAATCGAAATTATTGAGGAGTCTCAAATCAAAACACATTTTGCCCATTGAAGCAGAGTTCAGTTCAACTGAAGTGAGAGCGTATCTGAGTCGTTTCTCTCTCACACTGTCTGCACTCTGGTGGTGGAAGGGGGAACTGAGATCGAGTTCAAGGAGATAAACAAGTGAATGCTGGCGGTGAAAGTGTCTGCTCAAAAGCACAGTGGAGGGGGAAATGTTTGTTTACATTTTTCTTGTTTTGATTTCGCCTTTGGAATTTCGTGGTCCTCTCCCTCTGACAACGGCTGCAATACCTTTCATCAGAATAATTCTCAATGGTGTTTTTACTTTGTCAATTGTTTGGGAACTCAACGTGAAGAACTGGAATTGGATTTAGCCCGATTTTCACTGGCTGAAAGAAAATAAGTCTCCTGCAGTGTTGTAATCGTTCAATTGTTTTCCTCAATAATTGACAGATTTTCCCCATTATGATATTGTTGTAAATAGAGCAACAGTTTTCCCCGTACAAAAATAGAACTGATACAAACAGCTAACCAAATATGTCGTTTCAATATTCTTGTTTTTTATAACTTTGACCTGATTAGTGATCAGAATTTCCAGTAGTTATTATTTGTATCATTGGGTGTTGACAATGATTACGAGATTATTGAACAATTGCGGTATTCGTTAGAAAATACAATATATAGACTTTGAACTCTTAAATATTTTTATTCAATTTTTTGAATGCTGTTCTATTTTAGAACTGCGTTTCAAAACAAGGTATTCCAATACTCTATTTTTGTCCAGTGGCGCTCTAGTATTATTTCGGCTCTGAGACTTGTTTGGGTTAATAGAGTTGTTTGTTGTTTTGAAAACTATTATTGATCCTTCTGTTGTTATTCTTGATGAAGATGTACATTTCAATAAAGTAGCTCGTATTTCGACGAATTATGAAGGTACTACGAGCTGTGAAGTAATTCACTTTCTATTTCTTCAGAACTTCTAATCTTATTAACATTACGAAATCTTCTTTATAAAACACAGTTTTGGGATACATTGTTTTAATTAATTGATTTTTTTCAAATTCAAAGTAAGTTACAATTATTGGGTATCCAATTGTGATGTACAATTGGCTTCAGCCTGGCATAATTTGTTTTGAATGAACTTTGTCATGATCTCTCCAATTCTAATATATTTTCAGGATATAGAAGCTGTGATTGAACAATTCCCTTGATATCTTAGTTTAGAACTTATTTACTGACTCAATATCAATTCCCTACCAAACGTCTCAGGTCATTCACCGTGCCTCTTCAATATAGTATTCTACACGAGGTTTGTCAATTGGCTCTAATACTATATAATAGATGAGATTTGAGTCATCGATCGTGTAGGAGAGGCGGGAAATAGTCCACGTGGTCTTGGTATGATCAGGGGGTGAGGGGGGTACTCGGCTCGTGTAGCGGGTCCTTGGGAGTAGTGAACTACAGTGTGTAGTAACTTTCGTCTGGTTTTGGATGGCAACTAGCCAGTTTTATATCTATATAGTCGATCAACGACAGACGTTGTCTTTGTTGTAGTTCGTCATTTCCTTTCTCGGCCCCCCTCTTTTCGTCCCCCCATATTTCCAGGGGTCAGGGATCTGTGAAGGCCAACCGTCTTCCAAGGGTAACGAACGTTGTACTCGTCTTTGTCAGTCTGCCCACCGTTTATTTATCCAACTGCGTAGTGCCATCTTCCTTCGTTGTTTTATGCCAGCCGATCCTTTCAGTTGCCGCTTTTGAATCATCATAGAACTTGGAATTGCTCTCACCTTGAACAGTTCGCAGAGACCGACGACCCCTGGACAAGGACGCAGTTGCACAAGATTGTAGCCGTGGGGATTTCTCAATTTCTGATATTTTGAAATTTTTGGATTGCGTCATACTCATGTGGAAGACATTGAAATGAAACTCAAAATTTGTGTTTACAAATGAGATTCAAACATCAAAGATTTTGTCTTATCTTTCCGATTTTCAAGTCTTGTTAAGTTGGGTATAAAGTTCTCTGTGATTTACATTTTAGAGTTATATTTTAGAAAACTTATATTTCTTCTCATGTGAATAAAAGCCTATTAAGTACGATTATTATAGTATTCGATTATACCAATCGAGTTGGGTAATTCTCTTGAGTTTGCATGTTGTCTATCCACGTTGGATTAAAAAATACTCACATTTCAACACATGTATACAAAACCAACAAGAATTGAGCTTTACCAGATAATTCATATAGGGAGAGAAATTAATTTTCTAAATTATTCAATCTGGTCTACTTAATTTTTTATTATTTCAAGAGCCAAAGTTTCACGATAATTTTTTTCCGAATTGTAGCAATTCTCGTTCCATACAAGCAACACAAGTATGGTGTGTTATGTTCCCTGTGTTGTGTTCTGTTGCTATGTACAGGCCTATGTATCCTGAGGAGCATCCTTTATGCAACTGAAAACATGGTTGAACGTACTCGGGAGCGCGGGAAAACCTGCCAAGGTCTTTGAAAGACTGTGGGAGGTTCTCTGCCCCTTTACCCCATGTCCACCAACCTCCTGTCCACGAGATTCATCTGCTCTGGAGTCTGGAATGTTGTCTCCTATGTTCTATTCTTTACCTTCCGTTCTTCCACGAACAGCGAAGAAAGAAGACGAGACAAGGCCTCGGGCAGGCATTGAACAGCATGTCTTCATTGCTTTTTCACCACTTTTATCGTGCTGGAAGTCACTCACCTCTCTTGTCTTGTTTCTCCTAGTTTTATTATTGGTGAGTGAGTTCCCGCCTTTTTTTCTTTTGTCTGACCACCTCGCCTGTGATGTGGGCCTCCTCGGAATCGATCAAAAGGAAACTAGAAAAAACTGAGGACTTCAAGGTGGCTCTTTGTTAAGTGGTCACCAAGACAAAGTCAAAGTCAATGGCCGAACATAAATTCTCTCAGACAATGTTTATTTCTCTTCTCACCCATCACAAGGGAGCTTCGTTCACCTTGATCTTGCCTAGATTTATAAACCAAAATTCAGTGTAAGGTTATCACATTTGATTGTTATTTGTCATTTGTGCATCATTTAATTATGACATCCATTTCTAAAATTATATGTGGAATCAAGTATACTTAGAATAATTGAAAACTTGTGATCACTGTACAACAATCAATACATTTTTATAACATTGTAATATTCATTCAAAACTCACAACCCAGCATAAATTTGGATAAACCATGTGACTAAATCATTTAAGAATTATTCCAAGTAGATTCCAAGAAGTATTCCAGGAATCCATTATCAGAATGGATTGCATCAGATTATTCCATTAGCATGTGAAAAAGAAACGTGATAATTATTTTTCGAAAATACCTATATAAGTACTAACGAAAATAGTCGGTTTGCAACATTTTATCTCTTTGGCACTTGTTTGAATTGGGTAATTAAAGTGATTATCAGTTAGCTCTTGTGTGAGTGAGAGATGATACACATGTGTACTACTAATCTCTCTCTTTTTCTCTCACAAAAACACCTCTCTTCATCTCTCTTTAAAGATTTTCACCGAAACTGATAATCTTAACTACTCAATGAAACTGCGTAGAATGGTTACTTTTTAGATACGCAGTAGATACTAATACGGCGCTTTGTAATAATCAATCATGACAAACAAAAAAAGAGAGACCCCCTGTCAAAAAACTGAAGAGGCTAATTGAAGATGCTATTGAACTGCAAATGGTGACACGTTTGTTTATGTAATCATAGTTTGGGAAAACAGGCGTAATACTAGAGATGGGACCTTGAACAAAATTGTTTTTAAGGTCATTCTGCTCTAATAAATTGAACTGTGAGTTGACAAATTGAGGGGAAAATCGTGAATCTTTTATTTTCATTTCAAAGATCTCTTACTTTCATTACAAAATTTCAGTAGACATGAACAAATGGTATTTTTGAAATTGAACATCATTTAATTGTTATTGAAGTGAAATTGTTCACTTAAGAATGTTGTGCTAATATAATAGATCTCCACTGTTCCAATTGCTATTGTGAGACCACTTTCTAACTAGCTAGCTGGAATAATTTGTCAGATCTTGAATCCTTTCATGAATTCTATTGAAGTCATGATTCATACCTTGATATTACTTCCGGAAGTACATTGTGATTGTCAATACTGTACCTATAAATAGTGTAGTTGGTTAACCCATTAATAATGTACTCTGTTATCGGGTGTGGTATGTGTCACTCTCTAGAATTGGAGAGTTGTTTGTTGTTTTTGGGTGGGTGGTTGGTTCTGTCAATTTGATTAGTCAGCTTTTCCAGGAATCGAGCGCTATCTCGCCTCTGAGTGGCTTCTCCACGAATCATGCATGAGCTCAGAGAGACTTTGAGAGTACACAGATGCTTACAGACCGCAGATGTGTACAATCGTAATGACGTCATTCCCATTCATACTTCTTGATTACTTCAGTGTGCTTGGAAAACGAGCTATTCATTCATGTTTTTTCTTGGCGATTGTGTCTCAGCCATTGAGTATATAATAATACCAATTGAGTTCTATTACCTCTGGTTCATCCCATTGTAGAAAACAACTGTGATGACGTATAGTCATCTTCCGGATATGATGGTGACGTTGTAGGTATAGTCTGTCCAAGCAAAGAAGACCCTCTGGCAAGATGAGAAAATGACTCCAGCTCGGTCAATATTTGTTCAAAAATTATTGATTTGGTCTCAAATTGTGGATCAGAATGTTTCCTACAATTGAGACCGGATCAATCATTTTTGAACCAATATTGACCGAGCTGGAGTCATTTTCTCAGCTTGCCAAAGGGTCTTCTTTGCTTGGACACACTATAATGTGTTTTATATACAACTCTACATATTTGCATTTTTTTATTGCTGTGAATATTTGCACTATTGATCGCTCTCTCACAACTGACTTCACTGCTCAGAATGAAATGCATTCAAAGTTCATTCACAACTTTAACAATGCTTGAAAGTATTGTCAAGTTTATTGCATATTAGTCCAATTTCGAACTTTCCAATTTCTGTTCAATAAAAACTTATGGTAAATATGATATTGATGCAATTAGTTTTGTATAACATGGATTTCCTGACAAAAAAACTTCTGGAAACAGTGATCACATGATTCAAATTCGTAGGAACCAGAGAGAATAGAATATAGAAATATTAATATTTAATAATAGAATATAGAAATGTAGAATATTCCCATATTCTATTATCGCTGGTAGGAACCTATGAACTATGTCGTCACTGTCAAAAACGGATTCAGACAAAGAAAATTGATTTGGTTTGTCTCCAGTCAATTTATTATCCTACATTCTTCTCAAATAATTGAAAAAATTATACCAACAATTGATTAATAATAGCATTCAAATTCCTTTCCATCTTTATTATACTCATTAACTGACTCAACATAGTCCGTTGTTGCGTGCTGCCTGGCATTGATAAATTCTTTGTAAAATCTCATTAAAATTACATCATAACTGTTTCACTCGCATAATCAACGTTGACAATTTTTTGCGTCGAAATGTAAATAAAAATTACTGGATAGCAGAGTACAATTAATCAACTCACATAAACTAATATTTTGATGAGAATGAACAAAAATTGATTAAATCAAAATGATTGATCATGTCTAACCAACCTAGTAGAGTATTGTTACAGTACATTTAAACGATCGTTTGCCTTACATAACACCGTTTCATAATAAAAACAATCTTATCACGCACAAGTATTATTTGTATTTTGCACATTGTCATCAGCAACATCTATGCATGAATTAGTTTGATGTTGATTGGACAAGGTCACTCACTCATCTTTCCTCCACTCATTGAGGCGATGATTTCGATGATACTTCAATTTAATAATGATGATGTTCTAATCTACCATTTTGTTAATATTAGTGATTCGTTGATGCTTCTTAGCAGCAATATAATAAGTTGTATATTATACACGACTTTGTTGAATGTTGATGATTGAGCAAGGTCACTCAAATCTTTCCACCACTGTTGCGTTTTGCCATTTGTCGATGGATGATATTGTTGCCATTAGCAGTAGGCCACTTCCGGACGCGAAGCGCGTGTATTGTTAGCCGAGGCCGCGTGGCTTGAGTGGCGTCTCACGCGTGGCCATTAATTTTTTAAAAATTTACAGTGTTCATAAAGATTACAAATGCTTTCGCTGATCCGTGGCGGGGTCGCTGAAGTTTATCGCAATTTATCGGCGCAGCAGCACACTTGATCACCAGCCAGAAAACGGTTTCGTCTTTTGGCAAGCGGCTTTATCTCGTCAGTCGTCGTTTTGCTCTCGATCTCTCAGTACTCTCGGAAACTCTCAGTGCTTTGAATCACTCTGCTCGTTCTAATTGTCAAGAGTTTATTGTGTGAAGTTAGTGAACTCGTTTTCACAGTTAGATAGGAGATTTTCAATAGTTCGAAAATTTCAGTGTAGTGGAAGTGAACTCTTTAGTGACTGTATCGTAAACGTGATACCGTATTTTTCATAGAAGAATTTCATTTACATAGTTTATTGAACATTTCATTTCAGTGAACTTTTTAGAGACTATATATTATCTTTCTTCGTATACTTGATAGGTTTCCATAATATTTCTTCGGTGTTCGAACGTTCAACATTCTCTTACATTGAATAATTGAATTACTTTCTTCTATCGAAGTATTTGAAGAAATCTTGTTAGACTTTATTTCTAATTGGTATTAGCTATTATACAATTAATTGTCGATTGTTTGAGTCCCATTGTGTGCGCGTGAAACAGTCGAACGTATTAAGCTAATGTAATTGAAGCATCAATCATGGAGCAATCTTTCGAAGTTTTTTCAATAAGAAGACATCTTGGTGTCGTCAACCTCTCAAAATCTCTGGTGAGTCAAGCTTCTTGTCTTGTAGAGAGACGATATTTCTTTACATTGGATATTGCTAATGATAAGTAGTATTCTGAGAGAATGAGATTAGAACTTAATTTTACTCCTTTTTCTATACTCTTTCTCTGTTAGTTTTGAATACAGTGTTGAGTTCTTCATGTAATTTATGAATGGATTCATTATTATGTTTTAGGTACGTACTATGAAATTTACATTGCTCTGTTTATAAGAGCTTGTTGAATATTTTGTCTGATTGAATTCAGCCTTGAAAATTTAGTTTATCACAACAAAAGCCATATGCATTTCTAATTGGAATAGTTTCCACCAAATTCAAAAAGTTGTCGGTCAATTTTAGTTTTTTCAATCAATGCTATAAAATTTGGAGAAAAAATGTTGGATGCATAATTTGTGAAAATTACAGAATCGTTGTAGTTTTGAAATCTGAGTTGATCATGATTTGAAATTTGTTGATAAAGTTATTCTCCTCATTACATTCCAATCGAACCAAATGATCGTATTCACCGATGATTGTTATGAGCTAACTGTTCAAATTATCACTGTAAATACAGTATCTTATTTATCCATCTTGAAACAATTAAACACGGCAACTTACTCAGACTTATGGAATGTCGAGGGAAAGTACGTTTGCAGCCGGCATTATCAGGTTTGACGTGTGCTGTCTGGTTGGCTGCCAAGGAGGTAACTCAGCTAGGCGTTCAAATAGTAACTGTCGGAATATTTTCGTCGACAGGTCGGTCTATTTTCGAATTGCGCGCCTCTGGCCATTCGTCTGCTCTGCTTTCCGACTTTTTCTTCCCTTTTGTAGTTGTCTCTGTTATGAGCCTTTTCCTTTTTGTTGTTCTCTACTTATGTCTCTATCTTGTGCCAGTTCCTTTACGTTGTTCTCTTCGTAGTTGTCTCTGTCTTGTGCTAGTTCCTTTTTATTGTTCTTTTCTTAGTTTTCTCTGTCTGACGGGTTTTTCTTTCTAGTTGTTATCTGTCTCCGTTACTTTCCCCGTCTGGTTTGTTCTATTTCGGCAGCAATCTGCATTTTTCGAGAGCCAGGGCAGACGCGGTGACGTCAGAAAGTCGTCTGGGTGTCGCTCTCATATCGGATGTCGTTGGCTTTCTGTAGAGATGGCGCCTTGAGCGCGACAACTAAAAAAGAAGCGCTTATCCGCGGTTCGGCTGGCTATTTCTAGATGCATCCTAGAAAGAGAGAGTCATGATAGAGATGGGGTTATGTCTAGTGGTGATTGCAACTGTGTGTGGGTGGAGTGTGGCTACTTGGGTGAATCACCTTTCTCTCCTCTGTCTTCCTTCGTGTTCATCATCTCTGTCCTTCTTCATCGTCTCTATTTTCTGTCATCTACTTTTGTGATAAAAGCAGTCGCCACCGGATGTTTATCACTTTCTCAGTGGCTGTAAGATTACATAACTTGGTGCTGCATTCCAAATGAGGAGTGGTGTTGAAATCTTGCTTGTCTCTTTCATGACTGATTCGATTTGGTAATTGTGAATCGAATTGTTAGGCCTAGTCAAAATAAAACTAAAAAATAAAGTATCCATATGAATTGTTGATATTAAATTTATGGTTATCATATCATTCTTTAGTAGGAAAGTAAATATTCTCTCAGTCTCTAGTAGTATCTCGTTTCTCCTTAATTTTGAATAATTAAACTAAACTATTTTTCTAATCCATATCCAATACACACAATTCAAGTCAAAGATTATCGAGAATAATACTTTGTATGAAATAGTAGGCTACTTTTTGTTTTATGGTAGAATATATTTCGGGGTTTTCATGTTGAATTTCTTAACACAGGAAAAACCTAGAATGAAACATTTCATGATTTCTAGTAGATCTGAATTTATTCTAACGACACTTTTCATGAATGCTATTGGTAATGGTTTCCTATTTATTTTCGAACAGTCGAATTGGGATAAGTCCAACAATACCGTGCTGTGGAATTTCCAGTAGTTGATTAGTTTGGTATTTATTATATGGGTGTTATTTCCATTTTGGGAACACCCAGAAAGGACTTGCGTGTGAACGTTATTCACTACGAAGCATGGGAAACAGTACATTGACATTCGGAGCGCCGCTCATTCTTTTAGTTCGTTCTGGCGCCGATAGTCAGCGCCACCAATCACGATAGTGGGAGCTGCGCGCGCACAATATCAAGCCGAGCCAGACCACTCAGTTCACGCTCAGTCTTCACTCTTCAGTTGATCAGTTCAGTTTTAGCGTTGAGTAAATATTAGTGAGTGTTGAGTGATCAGAAAAATATTCTAACTGGCTAGTTGTAATTTGACGGATAAATCTCCAATGGTGGTTAGTATGTGTTCTTGACTTACGGTACTTGCATTTCGTTTAGTCAACGGTTCTAATCTTCTGCTGAATCAATTTCAATTCATTCATTCAGCTCAATGCTGAGTTGTAGGCCGTTATGTAATATTCTCCTGACCTCATTCTGCTACTATCCTTGAGTTGTAGGCCTATTCAAATTAATGGGTTCGATTTTTATTAGTTTATAAGATAATCTCATCTGTTATGTTTAGTAATCTGTTGAGTGTTGGTAATCAGTAATTTTACGGTACAGAAGTGTTCCCATTTAGGAAAATAATCTTGAATATATCTGTCTTACATCTTCTGAGAAATAATAATGTTGATTTAAATTATTCAGCCTAGCACTTGCTGATCTGTATCTCGAAACTCATAGAAAATTGTCTGGAAAGGGTGAATTTTTCCCGGTACGGTATCATGCCAGAAATATTCATAGTTTCAATTAATGATCAGCTGTTGATTTTGTTTTTATTTGATAAAACATTAAGATAGGTTAAAAATTCAAGCGTGTTACATTTTTCATTGTACTTGTAATATTTTCTTAAGGCTTGATTCATTATATTTGTTCTCTGATTTATTATATTTTGAGTGTTATGTCAATGTCATCGGTAAGTTGAAATGAACTCCACCGAAAGTAGCTTTCTTGATATTTCTTGACTACGTCATGAGGTTGCCTGTCTTTTCTTGATTTTAATAATATTTTCCAATTACTTTTTATTACTTCTAGTTGATGTGCTTCCCAATTCTTGATCTCTCTCGCGTTTTCAAGATTTGAAAAGAAAAATAATGTACGGTATATTCCTGGACTCATAAATAATCGAATATCTTGAATATTTCGATTACGTTCCGTGTCAACTATATCTGAACCAATTTGATCCATTCATTTCAATAGTAGCCTTCTGTTCGTGATTATGTACACAAATTTCGTGGTCTATAGATGATTTGGACACAGTTTATTAAACTGAAAAAGAGATACCTCAAACTTTGATAAATGAATTGCGTATGATGTTTAATTACATGCGTTTTGTTTGGTAACATTGTTATCGTTGTGTACGGTCGTTTTTTATCCTTGTTTGACCTTAGGTGATCTTAGGTTAATGTACTTTGAAAACTCTTATCATAGTGACCGTGAAATTATCATGAGAGCAGTCTTATCATCCAAGGCCGTTTCGCTGATTAATTAATGACGCTACTAGGAACTATTTGGGATTAACTTACTTCAAACTAATTTTGCCAAATTATTTTGTGTTTCTTTTGGTTCGTAGTGTTTTAGAGTCTTTTTAGACTAGTTTAACTTGTAAGTTTCATCAGGATGAATGAAAATTTCATTGAGATCTTCAAGTTTTTGTAACAATTCGCAAGTCGGTGAAATGTTTGAATGTGAACAATAATTATTATCGCACAGGTACAGTATCTAGTTTTATCTAGCCGTAGCCGCTCATAGAAAGCTCATTTGATTATAGTGTCAGCTTTTATGGTGTGGTTGACATGTTTATTACTGTGTAGTTTCATGGTCTTTTGCAATTAGTGTGTGAATATCTGTGATTTCTCGTTAACATTCGTCATTTTACGACTTGCGTCACTTATCTCATCACAGGTATCAGACGGCGCCGTAGTAATGTACAGAACTATATTGACGTCATAAATATACGTTCACGTAATGAAGTGTCTCGCATGATTGTGCAAATGTAGGTGTGGGTGGGAGGGTAGTCGGTGACTAGAAGGAGTACAGTGAGTTGCTATTGACAGTACAGTAGTCAGCCTCGTGGCGCGAATATCTTCAGTAACTTGATTACGTAATCGGCGGTTAATTAGACTGGCGCCGCGTTTGAACGTCATCTCTCACCTGTCAACTGATTTGATTCATTACAGTATTATTTCTCCATAGCTTTCGTTACTCTTCGTAGTCTTTTTTAGGCATTGAGTTCACTTTGAAATATCGCTTTAAATTCTGACATCCATGGTAAACACTGAGGTTCGTGTTAACACACTCATTGTTATGTTCTCTATTTTGCTGTGAATGTTTAAAAATGAACATTGATTATCATATGTGTATCTAGTTTCATCTAGCCATAGCCATCAACAGAAAGCTAATTAGATTATGGTGTTGTTGACATCTTTATTAACGTGTAGTATTATCTTCCATTGTTTTATGTAGTTAACTCTACATCATTTAAATCTAATTTTAATTGAAAAAATATTTTATTAATGATGATAATCAATTTTAATAATAAAATAATTTCAATTTAATAAATTTCCTTAAAAACAAGTCTCACTTAACAGATTACATCTTTTTATTGTTTAGTATGATGAAGTTTTACAGTTTTTCTAACTAGTTTCTGTTGTTATGTTCCAGAGAGCACCAACCTTGCCAGTGCAGACGTCAGTGAACACAGCGATGTCGCCGGTGACAGTGGCAGCAGCCGCCGCACCGCCACGGCCGCAGTCGCACACGGCTTGCCCCAGTCGCACGCCAGTCGCCGTCAACGGCACCAGTCAGCCGTCGCAGCCCCAGCAGCAGCACACTCCTGCCAAGAAGACGCCGCGCGACTTCATCTTTGGAAAGGTGATCGGTGAGGGCAGCTTCTCAACTGTGTACATTGCCAAAGACATCCACAATCGCAAGGAGCTTGCTATCAAGGTAATATTGACATTTTTGTACGTTATTTTTTTAGAATTTATTATCTTTGCCGAAAAATTGAAGTGTAAATTTGGCTGAACATTTTCCAAAAATTTTGAATTTTGATTTCAAGTGTACTAGGTAGGTACCGTACTAAAAACCACAAAATATAAAGCGTTTTCTATTCAAACTTATGTTTTTACATGAAGCTTGAACTAGAATTTTTAGAAAACTAGTTTTGTCACCACTAGAGAGGGAAAAGAATACACTTACCCTAGATTAGATTAGATTAGATTTCTTTATTCATATAGACAATAACAATACATTCACGCTTTAATTCTAGATTGCTTAAATAAAGTACGTAATAATATAAAGGAGTAAGTGTATTTCTATTATACAGAAATGAATATACAGTAGCTATTACTTCTATATAAACGTCACGAGCTGAAAACGTTAACATTATTCAACAAACACGGATACACATGAACGCGAAATAATAGATATTTTATTAAAATATATTTAATTGGCCATCTTTTAAATTACGACTGAATAATTGTCTAGATGAAAAGGCGAAGTTTGGACATAAAGATGTCCATTCTTGGGAAAGGACAACAAGGAAAGGACCCTAGAGAGACAAACTGGGGTGCACAACACCTCAGGGACTTTTTATCCTGTTCTACAGTTAATTATTTATTTATTTCATTGAAAAAATACAATTGAAGGAACGAAAAAACAGGCGTTAGCTCAAAACTTCTTCTATTCCCATTTTGATAAAAATGTACAAATTCAGGTTATTATGTAATACAGTACATCAATTTAAAGCCAAAGCCTTTCCCAAATCATTTTATAAATTGTATAAATACAATAAAATTGATACAAAATAGTTTGATCTTACAAGTGATGAATCAATTTTTAGAAATCTTCCTATTTTAATTGTAGATTTTTCAAGCATTTCAAAGTTTTTTTAAATTCGATTTCTTAGTAACCTAATGTTTTTGTTTCCTTTTTTGATGATAGGTATGTGACAAGCGTCACATTCTGCGCGAACACAAGGAGGAATACATCAAACGCGAGAAGGACGTGCTGAACATAGTGAGCAACAGCGGTGCGCCATTTTTCGTCAAACTGTTCGCCACCTTCCAGGACGCGACGCGGCTCTACTTTGTGCTGACCTATGCAAAGCACGGCGAACTTCTGCCGCACATCAATCGCGTCGGATCGTTCGACATGGCCTGTTCGCGGTTCTATGCCGCCGAAATTCTGGTGGCGCTGGAACACTTGAAGCGACTGAACATTGTGCATCGTGACCTCAAGCCGGAGAACATTCTGTTGGACGAGAACATGCACATACTTATCACCGACTTTGGATCGTCAAAAATTATGACCGATGAGAATGATACTAATGGTGAGTTTGAGTTGAAATTTAGTTTTGGAAGTGAAATTTTGTGAAATTAAATTTGTAAATTTGTAATAAGTTAATCATACTAATTTAATTATTCAGTTTTGGAAGTGAAATTGATGTAAGTAAATTTGAAATTCAGTGAATGCCAGTTTAAGAAATATTGAATCAGTCAGTTTTTAAACCTTATAGTGAGTTGAATAGATCGAAATAATACATACACAAGAATAAGCAATTGCTTGATTTTGGCATAACAATGTTCCACGTAACAGTTGCATAATAGAAGTAAGTAAATTATACAAGTTTTCTGATTTTCTCCATATATGAATAATTTGACTCATGTGTTTGACTTACTTAAATTGGATAAATTTTCATAACAATCAGATGTCAAAGGATGTGTTTTTGTTTGTAAGTTTGAGAAGTCATGTGTTGATAAGGATTTAGGTGTGTTTACAGAGTAGTTGAATGAACATCCTTCAAGGAAAATAAGGATAATATTCTTATCAATATCCTTAATAATTTCCCTATACATAGTACACATAATTGCCACATCCTTTACTTTACAGATACTGCTAAAGGAAAAACATTTGCTTGAGATTTCATCCGATAAATTTATGCTACATTTATATACATATATTGAAAGGATTTAAGTATGCCTGTTGGCTTGTATTCTGTCCATTTCATAGACTTGAAAATCTAGTAGTTGTGCTAATTGTATCGTTTGTCAATAGTAAAATTATTGTAGTACAATTTTTCCATATCATACGATTGGTCAGTAAGTGATTCAATTGGAACTATAGTTACTGTGAAACATTTCATGATCTTATTAAATTACTTGAAAATTATCCAGGTTTAATATTAATTGAGAAGTTCAAGAAATTGTTGGGATAGTGTTTTATCAGAATTTGAAGAAAAAAATTTTTTGTGCAGATGAAGACGACAGATCAAGAGCACGGAAGAACAGTTTCGTCGGGACCGCTCAGTACGTGTCTCCAGAACTGCTTACCGCCAAAGCCTGCTCTCCCAGTTCCGATTTGTGGGCTCTTGGCTGTATCATCTACCAAATGGTGTATGGTCTACCTCCATTCCGATCAGGGTAATTGACAATTTTGTTGTAATCCACTTTTCCATCTTTGCAATAGCGCTTGATACTTCTCATTCTATTCTAAATAGGTTCAAAATTATTTTTCAATTCAACGAATGTAATCATTAGAGAGTTTTATTGGTTGAAAAAACATGAAAACTTTCACTAATTTCACTACAAACTTTGTAGTCAAAGTTTCCATATTCTTTAAATTCATTTATTAGTGTAAAAATACGAATTAACAACAATAGTAAAATTTGGGTCTTCATGGTTTTTCCAGTATCATTTAATCTATTGAAGAGAATATTGCTTTGAACATAATTTTTTCACTGCAATAGTTATTATTGAAAATAGTGTTAGAATATTAATACAACAGTTCTGAATATCAGTTGAAATTATACGTTTCAAACTTGTTTTTTATGAAATTGTTTCTCAAGTTGTCCTAAATTTTTGTTGCAGGAGTGAATTCCTAATCTTCAAGCAGATAATGAACTTGTTCTACGAGTTCCCTGATGGTTTCTGCCCGATTGCAAAGGATCTTATTGAAAAACTGCTGGTAAGTTTCCATAATTGGAAGAATATTAGCTTTGTAGCTTCTCTCATTAACTTTTTATTTTATTGTTCACAATAATACAATAAGGGATGAAAAACCCTTTTATATTGAATAGAAGATATCCGATGATAACTAAGTCTTGTTTAATTACTGATCAAAATATACTTTGTGAATTGAATGTCTCCCACACAATTTATTCAATTTAAATACTAATACACTACAATTTAATACTAAATATATTAATATAGCCTACTAATAAATGATTGTAAGTAC
Source organism: Sogatella furcifera (assembly GCA_017141385.1). Taxonomy (NCBI): domain Eukaryota; kingdom Metazoa; phylum Arthropoda; class Insecta; order Hemiptera; family Delphacidae; genus Sogatella; species Sogatella furcifera. The sequence continues at coordinate 8,058,538 of CM029549.1, forward strand.
TAATTTTCATTCGAAGGAAAAGATGTTGGTGCAGTTCTCGAATTAATTGAATATTTTTGTGTTTTTAGGTTCATGAACCAAGCCAGAGGTTAGGCGCGACCGATGAAGTCGGTTATCCCTCAATTAGACAGCACAAATTCTTCCAAGGTATCGAGTTTGAAACGTTGCAAAATCAGACTCCCCCACTCATCTACGGTCCCTACAATTCGAGTACGTCCGACAATCACGATCTTCGAAGTCATTACCGGGTGAGTGGCTCATCTTTTACATTATCTCCCGTATTGATCCAACAAATTTTTGAAAATATTGGTTGTTCATTTTTGCTCTATCGTTCTATATTTACTAGACAATTGTTTATGTTGATATGAAAGCATCAATTCTTTGAAAAGCTACTTTCACTTCTAATTGAACTTTATTTCAACTCATTTCATAAATAACAAACAGACGACAAAAATTTCATCGTGTAATACCAGCCCCAGAATTACAATTTCCCATTCTGTACACTTATACAATTTATGTAAATCGGTATTCTCTAGAAACGTTGCAGACAAGCCATAGATCAATACATCCATTATGCATTATCCAATACTCATTTTCTCTTAGGGTTACTGTATTCGTTGAAACTTTGCATAATTGAAATCAAAGTACCCTTTTTTAAAAAAATATTTTTATTTTACACTACATCTACATGTTTCGGCGATATAGCTATTTTCGAGTGTAAACATATAGTGTAAAATAAGAATATTTCTTGAAAAAAGGGTACTTTGATTTTGATTATTTAAAGTTTCAATTATGCATTATGTATAGTCTGGTTAAGCAGAGAAGACATTCTGGGAAAATGGCTCCAACTCGGTCAATATGAGGTTCAAAAATTATAAATTTAGTCTTCCAATCGTAGAAAACATTCTGCTCTACAATATGAGACCAAATTTAAACATTTTAAACCAATATTGACCGAGTTGCAGTCGTTTTCCAATCTAGCCAAAAGTCTTCTTTGCGCGATCAGACTAATATCATTTCGATAGGCTACTTCAGTTCAATAAATCATTTTCAACCATTCTAATAATTTTCAAATCCAGTTCCAAATGAACAGTTTTTTTATATAAAAATTCTAATAATTTTGTTGGCGTTGTTGTAGGTACCCGACAACCTTGAGCCCGGTTTAGACGACAAGCAGATGGCGCGACTGTTGGGCCTCGAACTGCACGAGTCGCCCAAGAAGAACTCGTTGTTCGCCGAGCTGTCGGCGGACGAGCACAGTCGACGGCTGAAAGAGCAGGAGGCCACCAATCAGTTTCACCGGTTCGTCGACGGCAACCTCATACTCAAGCAGGGCCTCGTCGACAAACGAAAGGTGTGAACTAAGCCCTTTTTTACTACCGTTTGCCACTGCACTTTTATATGGTAATTGCTGGTTCTTTAGAACTTCAGTTTTTCTATCAGCACAGTATTGAAATTTATATTTTTCAATTTATATTAATTTCATATTTTTGAAAAGATATTGGGCCGTGGACACACAGCTTTGTAAGACCGAAATCCAAGAAATAAAAACTCTTGCTTGTAGTTTGATAATGTTACTTCTGTTTTGATTGCAAACATTTTATCATTTGAATGTAAAAATGATGTCTGAGCTGCACCAAAATCAGGCATGGTAAAAATTAATGCATGATGACGAAGTCAATCAAATAATCTTAGTACAGAAAATTAGTGAACCATTAAGTATTACCCTTCAATTATATGGTATTTTGTACTGTCTAAGGTACTTTTTATAAATTTAAATTTCCATTGCAGGTTTGTTACAAATTTTGAGAGTAGTTATCATATTGTTTTTACATGTTCATTGAACGGTGGAGTGCATTTTCCCATCACTGTTTCTATCCCTAATTTAGGTGTGATGTACAGTGCGCCTTTCTAGTTCTAGCACTAAATAGAAAATTCAATCAATCTATTACCCAAGAACAAGTGTGAGAGCTCGTATGAGCAACACATTCAAAAAATGTTCAAAGCAAATGTTAATAGTTTATTTCACTGCGAAATCAGAGTTAAATAACTCACGAACTTATGAATTTAGATGGTTTTATTACAAGCTTATGCTAATTTAATGTGCTTTTTTGTTGTTGCAGGGTTTGTTTGCAAGAAGGCGAATGCTGCTGTTGACCACAGGGCCGCACCTCTACTACGTGGACCCGATCCAAATGGTGTTGAAGGGTGAAATCCCCTGGTCGAAGGAGCTCACCGTCGAAGGCAAAAACTTTAAAGTGTTCTTTGTGCATACGCCGAACAGGACTTACTACCTCGAAGACCCCGAGTTCCTGGCCAACGAGTGGTGCGACGCCATCAACGAAATGCGCCAAAAGTGTCGCCAATCTCAAACATAACCTCACTTTAACTCTAGGAGCCTCAATCGACGTCGTCCCCGTTGACGTGTCTCGTTCTGTGATAATTAGGTAATACCCAGTTAACCGTCTCCATCATTCGAGGAGTTATACTTTCATTCTCTTGACGAAGACAGTAGATGAATTATTAGTAAAATTGTTTTAGTTCGAATTAAACGCTTTTCAAACTTTAACGGTATTATAAATAAACGAGTCTCACAGAGTATTGTGTAAGTACTGTAGTTAATTTGGAAGCACACACCTTCCTGATTTGAATAGTTCCTAGGAGAGAATTTCTGTTGAATACACTCGAATCATTACCAATAATTTTACTATGAATGAACCAAAGTCGCCCTAGTGCTATCGCCAAGACACTGTTCACTCTCAATAGAATGTTCATCCTCCTAGGTGACATTCCATTCTAGTTAATCCACTGTATATTAATTGAATCACATTTTGTTGTTGTACGGTGTTTTGGTGAACACTTTTTCTAAATATTGAACTTCTCCACAGCAATAATGAAAAGTGTCTTGAAAAAGCTTTTCTACCTGATTGAAGATGCTTCCCATTCAACTTATCATTGAAATTCATTCCTAAAGTTTTATTATTGGGTGGAAATTTTAAATCTCGGTTAATATCGATTAACCTTTTAAGATTATGAAAATTAGCAGTCATTTTAATTATATGGTAACATAAGTTATTATTTTGAGTAATTTGACTTGGCTATTAATTTAGTTTTATATATTTTAGAGATTGTATTGCTTGAAACTATTTTAGAAGATACTTTATTGAGTTCTACCAAAATTTATACTTCTCTTTGAATCTTCATGTAAGTTTAGTATGGAAAACATCTTCAAATAAGGTTTTTGAGATATTGAAGAATAAAACTTGAAACCCTTTTCCAAGCATGGCATTCTTTTCACTTGAAAAAATAATAATTGATTATTCTATTCAGGATATTGTAGAAAATTATCAATTTCTCCAAATGACTTATTGAAACACTTGTTCAGTACTGACTTATATGGTTTAGTCTGACCGTGTCTATTTGAACATGAATTTATTCCCCAACGAATTGGGAGATTTGCCTCGTCTGAGCCCGCCACTGTCCTGAACTTGATCAAATTGATTGGCTGCAAGAACTGATAACTAGTGCAGTTAACTCTGAATCTCGTCTGTCGCCAGCCTGGGCCATTGAGGCTCGTTTTGCTTTTATTATAAATGGTCCTGTTTTTGCAAGAGTAGCCTAAATCTCTTCATTCCTAAATCCCCCTGGAAAGGTGTTGACGCAAGGGTCTGGTCTTGTGCAATGTCTCTTACATGAGAGCTAATCAATGCAATTAGGTATAATTATTTATTTTGTAAATTGAAGATGTATTGTATATATAAACTTATTGTTGAAATGTTCAATAGATTGTAAAATATGTTTAATTTATTAATATACTATATATTAGCAACTATTATTTATTGTTGTGTGTAGTTTCTTTTTGTAAGTATTTTGAGACTTGCTATGTTTTGGCTTTTGGTATACCGACACTGCAATTGCACATTTTAAATTATATCTGTTGCAGCTGTTTAAATGAATAATCAATGAACTCAGTTGAATTTTAAATTTCAATAATAGTAACAACTAGTTATTCGATTATTGATTAATTTTTTACTAAGTCACTCAATTTTTATTTTCAGCTGAAGAAAATTTGTAATTTTAAAATGTGAAACTGAAAAATTTCAAATTTTTGTACTGTAATTCATTTTCAAAATACCTAGATTTTCTTTACCTCGATTATCTAGCTTTTAATTGCCAGTATTATAGCAATAATCTTATAATGAATATTGCGCCTAACAGCATTCTGTTGGCCCCCGCATTATTTTTTTGTTGAAGATTTCTCAGTATTATTATTGTAGATAGTATAATCGCTTTGGAAACCTGTAATCGTTGTACTTAAAACAATATTTTGTGCCATAATATTGAAAGTTCTTTCTATTCATAGAACACAACTCAAATTTTTCAAATTAATTGTTGGTAACTGCTTTCTGCAGTAGGCTTTTTACAAACATAGCTTGTCTCAAGTCGATTTGTATCTTGATTTTTTTGTACATGACTGGTTATAGGAAAATTATGTTGTGTAGAGTAATTCTTATCATTTAGCAGCTAAATATTGATTTAAGAAGTAAAACGAAACTTGTAATTTGTAAGAATCCACTGGTGGATAGAAAATCCGTAATCTGCTTTCATTGTTGAGAGTTGCGTTGAAATGTCTATCAGTTTTTCAAATTAATACTGATCGTAAATTGTTTCAACTGTTAATATCATTTAATAATTTTGTAATGTGAAAATTAACATTTTATGAACAATCCCTTAACCATGAGGTAATTTTGTATTATTGTACTGTATTCCATGGAGATCGATTGTATATGTTGATGGATGTTCAGTCCATCAGTGGGATTCAAATAAGGGCTCAACTGAATTGAAAATTTTTAAATAAATCCATATTTCCGAAAATATTGAGTCTGAATTCACATTCATGAATTAGCTCTATCCAAATGTAAAATCAATTCTACAACTGATTCCTCATCTCGTAAAAAATTATAATTACTGGATTAGTTGAGCTGAGATTGGTGTAAAATAAAAATTAGTTGAACTCTGGATTGAATTTTCACAGAAATTAAACTAACAGTTCAATAATATATTCCTGTAATCAATGGTATGATATGAACCATAAACATCCATGATTCATGTACTAAATCAGTATTAAGCCCTGTGTCTTACCAAATCACAGAGCTATCCATCCTTTGATAATTAAGACTTCAATTGATAGAATAGAAATGTATCTGTTTTCCTTTTTTTATTCAAGAATAATAATTTATGTAGTATAATCTTGTTGATAATATTGAAAATGGTATGTTTGTATCTATCTTGTTTCTAATATCTGCAATAGAATTGATCTGATAAAAGTAAACAGTTTATGATAATTTTTGTAGTTCTCATTCCATTTTCCCAACAATATCCTATTACTGTACATGTATTTTTGTGAGTTTATATAGGCTGTCAAAGTAAAGAAGACATTCTGGCAAGATAGGAAAATGACTCCCGCTCGGTCAATTTTGGTTCTAAAAGTTAAATTGGAGGTCTTAAACCGTAGGAAATATTCTGATCTAAAATTTGAGACCAAATTGATAACTTTTCAAGAAATATTGACCAAGCTGGGGTAATTTTCCCAGTAACTAATAACTTTTGAAAATTTGAGAGCTTTCAAGCTTCTGGAGATTCTTCCAATTAAACTTGGATACTATAGAAGAATTCCATCTATAATTCGGTACGATCCTATCTAGGTATTATATGGGTATTGGTTTTCCTGTATTACAAGACATAGATTTTCCTGTAAAAAGCCCTCGGGCTTGTTCCATGAAAAATGCAGAAGTCACGTAAAGCAGGAGAAAGGTGCAATCATGGAGTTGAGTCAAAGACAAGTAATTATAATCAGACTGTGATCTACACAATGGAAATTTAGTAGTCCTGTATAATATGAATCAGCATCTCATTAGACATGCTAAAGACAGAACACAGTTGGCAATGAAAAAATTGCATTGTTTTGCTATCTCTTGCTAAGAAAATCTGGCAATATGAAAGATTTTGGTTTTAATAATAATTAATAATGATCTCCATATATTGCTATATAAATAGACAAAGGACTTCTGCAACTTCAAATATTGACCAAAGTACTACATAGCAAGCGAGATCCGTTGAATGAAACTGTACAAAAAACTGTGCCCGGACTGGGTCTCGAACCCAATACTTCCCGGTTACCGGTGGGACGGAAAGAAGAGTACTTCTTTTGCGAGCTTGATCATTTTATGATGATATTAATATTATAGATAATGTAGGATAGCTATATCAGCGGATTGATCATAGCATATGGATTTATCATAACATATGTGATAAATAAATAACAAGTTTATTTTTTAAGATAAACTCAATGTGTAAGGTTCAAATAAACACGAAGTTGTGATTTAAAAGATTTAGAATTGGAAAATATAGTATTATATCGTAATTCATCAAGCTGATTGACTATCCCCCCTCAATTATAAAAATATTCAGTTGGTACTTTCAAATCTTCAATGTAATTTAAACGAAAAATCAAGAATAATTCATGGATAAGCTGGTTGAGAAAATATGAAAAAATTCTCAAAGAAAATTCTACATCCTTATATAACCTACATAATTCTTGTTTTCATTGTAACATGCGATTTTATTTGCTACTTGATATTTAAGATGAAATGACAAGATATTGTCAAACCACAAATTCTTAAAAATCGAGATAACAGATTCGGTTGCTGCATCATTATTAATCTATTTAATCTCTACCAGAGATTGATAACGGTGTAGCAACCAAAACCGGTATCTCAAGTTTTGAAAATATTTTATCTTTTCAGTTAATACGGAATATATATTTTGTATATTCAACCAACAAAATATAACATTTACAACTACTCAACAAGCACTTTATATTATTTGTTGTTCTTATGCTATAGCACAGCTGCACAGAGGCGGTAAAACGATTTACCTTCTCTGTGGCTGTGGCTCTGACTCTCAAAACAGTCTGAAAAGCTTTGAGAACAATTTGAAAGTTACCTAATAGGCGTTCTAAATCATACAGCGAAGCAATATTTCTCATACATTTTCGTTAATTCCGTTACCTTCAAGTGGCAACTATTGTAGGAAAATCGGTCCATTTGATCATAGTTATCTCAAGACATAATTGAAAACTTCTATCATAATCCAGTACAATACAGAAAATCTCAAGAGTTATTTTATAAGAAAAGTTTCATGATCATATTTTATGATAATTATGCTTGAAGAGAGAAAAATCATGTCAACATGCATGATTTGTTACTGTACTCAATGCTATTATATGGGTAGATTGTACCTAGGGTGCATGTTGCCATTTTATTGGGCCTGGGCCTTCTATTAAAGGGTACTATGAATATTTATATAGGTATGCCATATTGCACGAAGGAAATTAATAATACCAGTAAAACCCTCACTATTTTTCTTTTAAAACTATATTTATTTCGAATTAATATTAACAGTAAACGATTTTAGCTTAAAATTAATAATACTTAATATACACTAAACCTAAATGTATGGTACTATTATCTGTTAGAGAAAATCTATCAATAACATTGTTATTGAGATGAAAGGCAATAGCACTAACTTGCTAAATATAATAGAATCCACTTAGAAACATCACATTTCAACGTACGGGAAGAAATCAAATATTTCAGAGAACGTGTCAGTGTAGCTGACAAGTGCTTTCTATTTGAAAAGCAAATTGACTGACATTGCAATAAATTTTTCTCAAGATTTAGCCCAGTATTTTCAAAAGCAGTTTATATGAACTAAGAAAAAAAAATTAATCCAAGGTTTAGGCCTAATCAGCCTATGGTCGCATAATATAAAGGCCCGTATCGACAGTGCGAGGCACACGCGGCGCATGCCTCGCACTGTCGATACGGGCCTTAAGTTTCATTTGAGTTAGCATTTGATGGTTTAGACTTCAAGTTAGAATTATAGTTAAACTACTACTATTCATAATAAGGATCAAAGTAGTCCTGTTTATTCAAATGGAATGCACTAATCAGCTTGCCTCAAAAACAAGTGACTTTTCCCCATATGTTTCCCATTCTATTCATAAAACAAATAAAGTCCCATTCCACACACCAAAATGTTTAGAAGTCCAGTTTCTTTTTTTTATAAAATTCACTTTATTGAACAAAACTTGGCAAACACATGATGTGTCTCTGTTTTGAAAGCTTCATTTAATCTATAAAAATTTATAAATAAAACAAAAAACTGACTACAAAAAATCGTGCAGTGTGAAACGGGGGTATAAGGGAATTCTACAATATTCTATTTATAATATCGCACAATATTTACAAGAGGAGACAATTGTCAGGCCATTGATAAATTCTAGAACAGCGGAATTGAAGATGGCACACTAATTGAATAAACTCTAGGCACATTACGATAATTGATCTGAGATCGACTTGAACTTTTCGGCATACCACTGGTGTTTGTCCATGGTGGCCAGTACGCCGCGACTGTTGCTCGGCTCCGATGTTCTCGAGTAGAAAATCGGTTCGTTGCCCAAAGTGGTCATTTTACCTTTCAGCGCGCTGAGAATCGCATTTCCGGCGCAGATGTCCCATTTGAAGATTTTTGTCGAATGGATGTAAACGGTAACATTGCCACTCAACAATTCTAGCACTTTGTAGCCTGCAAATTAAAAAATAAGAATTATTCAATTTGCTAAGGGTCTACATCAACTGACAATCAAATACTGTAAGTGGATGGGGAAACTGACAGTCCAAATTAGCTGTGAACGATTGAACTGTCAGTACAAACTATTAGAGGATGTAAACCATAAGAAAATATTGTAAAATCTAAATATGAATCTCAGACCTTAAATCTGATACAGTAAAAAATACTGGTCTGAAATTGCTGAAAAAAGCTAACGATTGAGAATCTCTACCACAGAATTTCAATCACGGAAGAATGGAAGATTAGGACATATGAAGGATTTGAATCTAGAGGTGGCTAACACTGTGGGTACTGTGAAAGCAACTTTAAGAAACTGATCAAGACCCATTCTACATTAGTAATATAAAAACAAATGGCTCGAGAGAAAAATACGGTTACCACAACCATTAAATTGAAGAAGGTAAATCTCTCTGGAAGGATTTACCTTCTCTGTGCCACAACCATAATCATATTAGTCTAATCTACAATGTAAAATGGGCCTTTATCGTTAAAGGCCCGTATCGACAGTGCGAGGCATGTGCCGCGAATGCCTCAAGGTATAGTCTGTTCAAGCAAAGAAGAGTCTTACTCCAGTCTTCATCTCGGTCAATATTGGTTCAAAAATTATTGATTTGGTCTTAAATATAAGATCGAAATGTTTCCTGTAATTGAGACCAGATCAATAATGTTTGAACCAATATTGACCGAGCTGGAGACTGGAGTAAGACTCTTCTTTGCTTGATACCTTGAGGCATTCGCGGCACATGCCTCGCACTATCGATACGGGCCTTAAATCACTCAAAAATTGCTTTCATAGACCAAATCGAAACGTTTGTTGCTATTGCAAGGTGAAATTTTTCTTTTTTATAGCTGTTTAATGTAACCAGTACAAAAATAAATGGATCTCCATCGCAAAAATCAATCATACATGCTTGAAAAAGGGTGACATCTTACATACATCAGAAAATAATTGCTTGTATAATCAATTTACTATTCCAAACAAGTCTTATTGGCGAAAATTAATTGTCAGCTGATTTGTATGAAGTGTAGCATGGAACGAAATACATGAAGAATATTGGAGCTACTCTATTTGACTTTATAATTTCTAAATAAGGATGAGATCTCAATCAAATTAAGCTTCAATTTCTTCTAATTCATTTTTCAATCTACTTACTGTTGTACTATATTAACATAGAATGTTAATATAGTATATTTTACATAATTCAACTCTACTTTTCATAACAAGCTAGCTAACAGCTCATCATACGTAGTAATGTAGAAGCTTGAAGAATCAGAATCCTAAAAAATATAATGAGATTAAAACTATAATGTAGTAATTCACCTGCTCCACCCGCAGATATGACGTCAACATCAGCCCCAAAAGCATCTTTAGCAAATTCTTTCACTTTTCCAGCATGAGTTCTTGACACAATTACCGTGGGTTTCTTCTTTGTCTGAAATGAAGACTTTATAGAATAAAATTTATTAATTTCATGAGAGATGAATAAAAATGATTTACACTTAGTATGTTTGAACATGTTTCACTAAGGTTGTTTTTTGTAGTAATTTTCAAGAAAACAAATTCGTTTATATATTAGAAAATGCGTTTTTCACTCAACTACATAACTTACACTGACACTTACGGATTAAATGAGCCAACTCAGTTACTTTCAAAGAAGTATTATTAATTATTAAACGTATAAAGTTTAATCTTCAACAATACTGTTTACGACATATTTGAACAGAATATTACAATGATTTACAATACGATAAAATACATGATATAAAATACAAAATGGGATAAAATACATGAACTACTCTGTACCACAGGGGTCAGTTTTGGGACCATTTTTGTTCCTGTGTTACTTGGGGGGACTACCGAAATATGCAAACGATGTAATTAGAAATTCTCAATTTTGTATGTACGCAGATGATATAATTTTAAGCATATTCGACAAGGTCTTGGATACAGTGGAAGAAAAATGTAATGACACTATATTGCTTTAAAAAAATTTTTTTAGTAAAATAAATCTATTATTAAATTATGATAAAACAAATTTTGTCCATTTCACCTGTAGAAATTCCAAGAGAAAAAATCTAGACAGGATAAATAATCAAAAGAACATAAATTTTTAGGCCTGGATCTGGATAATACACTAAATTGGGATGAGCACGTTCTAAAAACTTGTAAAAAAATAAGTTCAGGAATTTTCGCTCTTGGAAGGCTGGCACCAATTTGTAATTTATTAACACTGAAGTCTGTGTATTATGCCACTGTACATGCTCATATTTCGTACGGTATTGAGATATATGGAGGAACTAGTACATCGATTTTGAGAAGGATATTGAAGCTTCAAAAAGAATCGATTAGGATAATTTTTAGATAGATAACAGTCGTGCAGGACATATTTTGAAAAAATTGGGACTAATGACAGTGTTTAGCCTCTATACTTATCGTACAGTGTTGCATGTGAAAAATAATAAAGCCAGTTTTCCTAGACAATGCACTTTACATGACTATAATACCAGAAACCGTAATAACTTTATTGTAAAGGAACATTGTAAAGAAAAGTACAAACAAAGCCCAACATATATGGGTATAAAATTTATTACGTACTTGCCAGCTAACATAAAAAATGAAACCGAAATTAAACGTTTTAAAAATAAACTGAAGAAGCACTTAATGGAATTGGAATTATATAACTTTGAAGAATTTTATAATTTTAATACATCTTAGACTAATTTTGACATTTCTCAATTGTTTTTATATTTATTTATATTTTATTATTTTTGTTAAAATAATATTTAAGACGCATTCATGTACATTGCTATGTATGTTTTGAATAAAGATTGATTGATTGATACATGATTATTTAAATGAATCAAAAATTAAAATGAACTTTTTATTTTAATTACTTTATTATATGCTATACTATTCAATTATGATTTGTTAATTCATATTTTCAATTTTCTATCCTTGTTTTCAATGGTGATGATTTGTTTTATACGAAAAACAAGAAAAGCATGTTGAAAATAATAACATAGAACTCATACTCGCAGATTCGACCATAAACAGTAGCTATGAAAATATACTATTGGAAAATGTGATTTAAAACTCACTTCTCTGTATGAAGCCACATGTGGGGAAGATCCTACGTTAACCCAGGCCCAAGTTGTTTTTGGCTCTTTTGCAAATGGCTTATGAATAACTCCAATGATAGGCTTCCCTTTGTATGCAACACAAACCATTGTAGACACATACTGCAACAAATTCTCTGAAAAAAACAGGACAATATTAATTTAAATTCTACAGAGTTTGTGATCTTCAAATACGGTATCTCAAAATCTAGTGGAGATGTCATGATATTTTACATGATTGATATTTTTTAGCGAAGACTCAATTACTAAGAAGAGTGATTACACATTTGAAATCATATTTAAACCCAAGATTAACAATCTATCTACCATTTGAACGTTTTTGTAATAGGCTACCACTCGAGGCCTCAACGATCCTCGATATCAAAACGAATAGTGAGATTAAAAAAGTAATAATTTCCTCTTTCCACTTCTATTAAAAAATTTAACAATAGGGATTTTCACGATGCCGTCGTATTATTCTAGAATGTGCTATTTACTATTCAAATAGTACACCTGGAATATAAACGGATGTTCGACTTTGGCACTTTTAGCATGATTTGGCGGATTCGTGAATTCCCCTATTGTTCTTTTAGATTAGTACAGTACTTTAATATCAATCTTAGTACTTTCTGATATTTAGTTTTTAAAGGGACCTTCATATGTATAGTAAGTACGTATGATGTTGAATTAGTAAAATCTAGGTGCTTCAAAAAAGCAACTGGAAAGCTCCTGGAAGTACAGTACTTGCGCTACAGTAAAACACATAAAAATAGTCCAATGGAAACTGGAACAGATTTCCCCCTTCACTCCAATAGACGTTGCCATTATGTCAGGTGTATTATTAAAAAATAGATAATTTTTGTTTAAAATCAGATGAATTGGCAACGTTGCATCAAATCTCACTGGACTATTTTCAATTGTTTTACTGTAGTAGATGGGTTCTTGCCAAGATGGCGGCCATTCTACTAAATGCATAGAGTGATCATTGAAGAGTGGTGGGTGCTGAGTGAGTACTCGCCAAAAATAAGTCCTCAATGTTTTCAATAGAACAGCCGCCATCTTGGCGAAAGTCCACACCTTTGCGCCAGAACTAGAGGTGGTTAAAAACTAACTGTACTGTACTCTGTACATGATTTTCATATACAATGTACTATACATTTTTTAATCGAAGAAGGCGCATTGTAATTTCTAAAATACATTTATCAACAAAAAAAACTGTAAATTTATTTTCATGTCTAGATTGAGACTAGAAATTCATCAACATCTCAAATAATAAGTTTTATATTAAACACGATGCTGAAAACATCTATCATTTACGATCATTTTCCACAAGTCTATGAAAAAAACTAAAATGATGATGAAATTATTTTTATAGCTGAACTAGCCAGCAGGCTCGCATCGCTCGCCTTCTCCGCCTAGCCAGGGGGCTCCGCCCCCTGGATCCCCGAGAGTATCGGCAGTGTGAGTCAAACAGGCTCGCTTCGCTCTCCTGCAAAACCTCTGTCAGTGTCAGCTGAGACAAACAGGCTCGCTTCGCTCGCCTGCAAATTCCGTTCAAAAGGGATTCAAAATTTATTTCAGCATTTCTACACCTGATCTGGACCTGTTCACCTAATTTCAAAATTTTCTGCCAATTTGTTCTAGAAAAATCTAAGAAAAACTCCGAAAATTCCAAAAAATAGTAAAACGCTAATATTAAGCGTAACCTAGGGAATTATATCGGACATAGTTTGAAACTTGATTCAATATCTTCTAAATTAGTTCATCTATAATCTCGCTGAACCATTGGATTTACAGTAAGAATTGGTCGTATCAAGGCGGAAGATATGCAAACCGCAATACATTCGCAATTTTTAAGTTATAACTGGCGTACTCTTGAACGGATTTCAAAAATATTTTAACACAACATTTCTAGACCTTATTTGAACCTGCCCACGAAATGTCAACATTTTCTACCGATTGGTTCTCGGAAAAAAGAGAAAAACGCCGAAAAACTCTAGAAAAACTACAATATTTGGCGTATCCTTGAAAAGTTTTTAAAATCCGCTCTTAGCGCGCGTCTAAACGTCCAACTGAACATGCCTGCAAAATTTGAACGCATTCGGTTCAGTGGATTTTAAGTTCTGGTGATTAATGAATGAATGAATCAGTCAGTGCCATTTCGCTTTTATAGATATAGATGAGGGATTTGCTCGAACGAGTAGTATTAAAACTTGGAAATTTATTTGTTCCAAGTTACCTGTGAATTCATAAGTGGCATCCAAAGGATCAATCCAGATGGCAAGATCTTCGCCAGGAACAAAGTGATCAACCAGGTCATCCATACCTTTGTCAACAGACGGTACTAGTTCTAGTGGAGGAGATTTCTCACAATCAGCTTGAGTCTCTTCTGAGAATACCTAGAGGAGAAACAAAAAACAGATCAATTTTTAAACTACAAGTAGAGAATAGTAGTACCTTGAACATAGTAGAAAATGGTATCTTACCTCGTACTTACTTGTTACTGATCAAACTCCAGCAGCTCATCATATGAAATTACTTATCAAATAAATTAAATGCTCATGTATAACCCTGTGAAGACTTGTTAAACATTCAATTCATAAACTCCTTAATCTTGAATCTTGATGCTAGTCAATTTATGTGAGATGTGATATATGTAAAATTTTGTATCCTCTCTTGACCAAACAGACCGCTTGCCTGAGTATAGAACATAAAAGCTATAATTAAAATAACTCAAGAATTATTTGCCTGCCGGGTTGGCCGAGTGGACTGGGGTGTTACGACCTTCAGTTCGCTAGCGCTACCCCCGGTCGTGGGTTCGAATCCCACCTGAGGCAAGGTCGTTCATCCACCTCATTAATACCCCTTGCACTCTTCATTACCCATACACAAGTAAAACTTAATACTTATGTGGGCATCAACCGCAATAAAAAAATTGATGGTAGCCTTTGGATTAATTCTTGAAGAGAGTTTTGTCCCGTAATCCTATTTGTTTGAGAAGGCACATTGAGGTAATATCACACTGAATAGTGAGATTGGCAAGAATAATCACTTGAACATGGTACACAGCTCTTTACAGTGCCAAGATCAGCTCTCGATTTCTAGTGTCATATTGCTGCACCCAAGTCCGAGTAGGACAGATTCCGCTAGATCTTCATCTCCAACACCTGCTGAGGGTCACGGCCAGATAGGATTTCAAATAGAAAATGTAATGCTGAATCAGTGAATTTACAACTCCGTAGTGGCGCATTTTTTCAATCATGATGGTCGTACAATGTCAACTCAAGGGACTCCCCCTCTTCAATCACCATACTATACTAATCCTTCTGTAGAAGAAAGTTCTCCTTATCATCACTTTATCCTGATACACTGTCAGCCAATTTTATAATGTCTACAGTGACAATCTACAGTCAGCTGACATGTACACACACATGTGTTCATCTGTACAAGTATAGCTCTCAGCTGCTCTTACGGAGATTTGCGTTTTCCAGGAGAGGGGAAACTGCACCACCGCAATACACCAGGAGACAAGGCTTTCTTCTTGTGAGTCGGTAATAAATGGAGGCTATACTTTACTTAGTTAGAATCGTTAGTCTTTCCAACGGTCTGGATGTCCGAGGAGTCATCACTCGTAAATGACTACCGGTATCTATATAACCAACAAACTTAACTAGGATAACTCGGTAGATCTAGTAGTGAGATAGTCTAAGTCAAGTTAGTTATGTTATATCAATATTTATTCATGTCCGTTGCTTATAACAATTAATTTCTAGGTAATGACTTATAATATGATAATGATTAGAGAAGAAAATGAATGAAAAATGTATAAAACGAGCTCACCGAAACTGTAGGGAAAGCATCCTGCAGACCATTGTACATGATACAGTGAGAAGATAGATCAGCATTAGTTACTGGAATATTGGCACCTTCTTTTGTCTTTCCTTTGGTTTTCTCAACTATGTTTCCTTTTTTAAGATTGACGATTTCTTTGCCGCCTCTCTCTGCCGCTTCAACAGCAGCAATAAGTACATTTCTCAAGTTTACGTCAGCTAACTTCTCATCATCACTTCTTGTTGAGAATTTGGTCATATACAGAAGAAATAACATAAATAGACCTATTATTATACATAACCCTAATGTGTTGAGCCTGATTGTACCGCCTAGATTCATTATTACCAAGTCTTATCTTCACTCTTTTATTAGATCCACTTCATGCAAAAACTGCACAATTGTTAGTAGACTATCATGTAAGTGATTTATTAAAAGATACGGACATGATCACTTTCATGATAATAGAAATGTTTTCACTAAATATACTATAGCTCTTATTGTTCTCACAGCAATAATTTTCTACAAATAAGCTTAGACTATAACTACTGTTAAATCCGTAGATTGTTTCTGATAAAAGTGACCACTGATTGGCGAACACCTCTTTGACGAAGAATGTTTGTGATGCAATTAAAACACGTTTTTATTCAAGTTCCTTGATACTTCTTGTTGCGTCTTGATATAACCTACAATAGATAAAGTAGCCTTCATTATTAATGGTTCACAAGTTGAAATATTTCCACTTGATGATTGTAGATGGATGATTTCAAGTAAATATTGGTATCCTGTATATCAAATTGTCATAAGAGGTACCTCACTATCAACGTTAAAAATCACTTTCATACTCAACTACTCATATGATAATTAAAAAGTTCTTTTTAAGAGATGACTGAGATATAGTCTAACAATAACTTTCCACTTGAATTATAATTAAGTTATAAGAAATAATTTGGAATAAGTTGAAAACTTCAAAAGTAAAATTAAGTCGGCATTATAATAACAAACGATTTGATGCAGACAGCCCAGCCAGACTGCAAAATATTGAAGATATCTCATCAGCTGAGATGACGTTCACAGCCGGTCACGGACTTGCGCCAAAGCAATCAGAGCCGTGCATACATCAATCTATTCGTGTGTGTTTCAAAAAGCAACATTCAATTTGCGCTACATGATCATGATTCAAGTCTTTTCTTTTGTCTTCTGTCTTTCACAGCCACCTTGAGCTTCAAAACAAAACAACAGCTGATTCTTGAAATTTTTTACTATTAAAATGAATAATATAGCTCACTTGATTTAATACCTGAATACTTGTTAGAAATGCGTAATCTAGCCTTAAATTTTTCATATATTATCTCATAAGATGTTATTTTTGAAATTATTATTGATTGTTCCATTTTCTCTAATAAATAATCAAGAAACCATAATCAGCTGCTAGCGAAATAAAACAACTGTTTACTAGCCTCGTCTACTGAATTCTGTCTGTGTCTCATGTATTGAGTTATTGGATTATGGCGTCAATGTCTCCGTCGGAGGTAAATATATTATTACTTTCATGTATTTTTTAGAATATTCAATGTTTCCAGGCCCTATTTCTGACAA
The DNA here is from genome assembly GCA_017141385.1 of Sogatella furcifera. Classification (NCBI taxonomy): domain Eukaryota; kingdom Metazoa; phylum Arthropoda; class Insecta; order Hemiptera; family Delphacidae; genus Sogatella; species Sogatella furcifera. The sequence goes on from CM029549.1 coordinate 8,075,776, forward strand.
ATGTTAGAAATTATAAAAATCAGTATGATTAAATAGGTCCTTCGAGCAATTGACTTCTGTTTGGTTTACTCTTAGCTGAACGTCTATCCTGTTTACCATGTTTGTTTGGCTGTTTTTCAATTACGTTAGAAATTATTGATACTTGTTTGTAAATACGTCATTTAAACTCAGTATCAAGTAAAAAGTGTATGAATAATCCTTGAATGGATTTTAAGTCATACAAATCACATTAGTTTCTATTTTATTTATTATTGAAATGTGCCGAAATACGTTTTCGAGTTATGTGTAGACCTGAAATAATTCATTTATCGGTATTGTTTTATCTTAATTTTAGGATTGTGGTTTATTGATTTCTTGAAGGATTTAGTTGAAACTGTTTTTAATTTTTTCGTATTTAGAATATTGAATTATCTTTCATCTGTCAGTACTTTTTATTGTGTTGGGAAGTGTCATTATTCTTGTTCAAGAGGTGTATCAGGTTTTAACGTGCTCTTATAGTCCTATTATGTTGTCAATTCAAATATTGTAGTTAGCTTTTTGTAGTTGGTATATTGTGTTGGCAAATATTGAAATTTGGCTGTTTATTCTCTGGTCTATTTCTGGGGAAAAAATATAGGTTACCTAAATAAGTTAACCTCTATTTAAATAAATAGTTAGGCTACCTAGGCCTATATGAACTGTGCCATCAATTGATCTGTATCCAAGCGGCAACCTGATATATTACTGTATAAAGTTATATTTTGCTATGTTGTTTAAAGTTATGGGCTAAAGTGTCGTTTACTGGCCCACCTTGCTAGAGTCAAAATTATTGTTGGAATCGATTCAGTACGTTATTCTGATGACAAATTTGAAAAAATTAGCCGTCGCTGTCAAGTAGTTTTGAAATAAATCAAGTTCAAAGTTTGGTCCACGGGCTATGAAACTATCTCACAAGTACACTAACTCTCTTATTCTGAACGTTTCGAAATGCATATAAACTGTACAAAATTACTCACATTGAGTACTAAAATAACAATTTCATTCTTATTTCAAATTATGTTGAATAATTTCTTCTCTGTAACACACAAACTCAACTTCTTCAAGTCACTAACCTCAAACAATGGCTGCAGAGTCGATTGAATAACAATATCGATTTGAACTGTTCGAACCAATGCCTTCTAAATTTTAAAATTGAATAAGATATTGAATAAATAATTGTTGAAAATATAATTTAATTAATAAATTGTTCATAGAATTGACATTTGATATTCTGTTCCAACATTTTACGAGTTGACATTCTACAATGTTCATACACTTTTTCAAGATGCTACAAAAGTTGACCACCAACAAACAGTACATCTTGAATCGACATTTTGTGACAGTTACTTTTTTGCTTCTGGTCAATTTAGGTTAGGTTGATGGAAGTTTAGGTTGGGTTTGTTGAATGTTAGATTGGATTAATTGAAGGTTGGGTTAGTTGAAGCTTAGGTTGGTTTTGTTCAAGATAAGGTTGGATTAGTTAGAGCTTAGATTAGGTAAGTTGAAACTTGAGTTAGGTTAGGTTAGTTAGAGCTTAGGTTAGGTTCCTTAGAGCTAAGGTTAGGTTAGTTGGAGCTCAGGTTGGGTTAGTTAGCACTTGGGTTAGGTTAGTCAGAGCTTAGGTTAGTTAGCCTGAGTTAGGTTAGGTTGGGTTAGAGCGCAGGTTAGGTTAGTTAGAGCTTAGGTTAGGTTAGTTAGAGCTTTGGTTAGGTTAGTTAGAGCTCAGGTTAGGTTAGTTAGAGCTTAGGTTAGTTAGAGCTTAGGTTGGGTTAGTTAGAGCTTACGTTTGGTTAGTTGGAGTTTAATTTAGGTTAGTTAGAGCTTGAGTTAGGTTGGTTAGAGCTCAGGTTAGGTTAGTTAGAGCTTAGGTTGGGTTAGTTTAGTTACAGCTGAGGTTAGGTTAGTTAGAGCTTTGGTTAGGTTAGTTAGAGGCTAGGTTAGTTGTAGCTCAGGTTAGGTAAGTTAGAGCTTAGGTTAGGTTAGTTGGAGCTTAGGATGGGTTAGTTAGAGCTTAGGTTAGGTTAGTTAGAGCTTAGGTTGGGTTAGTTATAGCTTACATTTGGTTAGTTGGAGTCTAATTTAGGTTAGTTAAAGCTTAAGTTAGGATGGTTAGAACTCAGGTTAGGTTAGTTAGAGCTTAGGTTGGGTTAGTTTAGTTACAGCTGAGGTTAGGTTAGTTAGAGCTTAGGTTAGGTTAGTTAGAGGTTAGGTTAGTTAGAGCTGAGGTTAGGTTAGTTGGAGCTTAGGATGGGTTAGTCAGAGCTTAGGTTACCAAATGGTACAATCTGTAGGCTGTGCTCAACGGTATTCTGTACCATTTTTTGACAAAGTGTCACAGAATGTCGTTAGTTTACAATGTCGTTGATACAGAATGTCGCCTTCCCTTCCATTATCAATTTGCTTTATTGTAACCTTTTTTGTTGGTCCTCAATGATCACTTAAATTGTCATAAACTCTAATAAGGTATTTAGTACTAATTTTTTGCTATTTTGTACAGTTAATATTAATTTTAGAACTTTTCAAATAACAGAGTTATCAGATTTGTAAGTGCCCCCCAGGCCAAACTTTGAACTTGATTTATTCAATAACTACTGGACAGCAACGGCTAATTTTTTTTTCAATTGTCATCAGAATAACATTTCATTTTCAATTGTCATCAATTTCAACAAGAATTTTGACTCTACCGAGGTGGGCCAGTACACGACACTTACACCAAGTTATGTTTTGCTATAGCCAGATTTCATGATATAATTTATAAAATAGGTAGGCCTAGCCTATGTAATTTCTTATGGTTTTGAAAAATACTGGGGACTTTTAAGAAGAAAAACTGACAAACCACAATGCCAGTATCCAGGGTGATGTAATGCCAAGTTGACATTTTTGATGCTTGATACTTACTTGATACTTGATGTGGAAACTGAAGAAGCATGTGCCCATCAACTACTTGGTTTAAGCTTATCATGGACTGCTTCCCAGTCATATAAACTATCGAATGCAGGGGCCATGCAGGGAGCTGTGAAAGAATCCTCCTGCAGAAGAAAGTTCTTGCTTCTGCAGAAGAAAGCTCTTACAGGGTGACTAGTGACCTGGAAAACCTGGAAAAGTCAGGGAATTTCAAAAGTCTGGAAAAGTCAGGAAAAAAGTTAGTACGTTAAATCTTCTATGAAATTCCTGAAATTTATTTTAAATTAAAAGATTCCAAAGTAGTGCAATTTTTTGAAGTGAAGAAATATTGTTTCTCATTGATCGTGGGTCAGTATTTTTCTCAAAAAAAAAAAACTGGTTGGAATGGGCTGGAAGATATACCAGCTCTTGTATTCTAGAAAGCACCCATTGTTACAGTCAAAAATCATTGACATGTTCATTGTAACGTGTCTGGGACACAAGGTCATTGAACTTAATGCTCCACCAATATAGCACCTCCCTCCACTACCCCTATACTTTAGTCTCCAATGATGGTTCAGTGTTGCCGGTTGTGGTGATTTTTCCCCTAAGTGGGGATTTTTGCTGTTGCTGAAAGCTCTGGGGTGTAATGTAGGCGACTCTTATTCTTGAGGGAAAAAGTAGTTTATATTATTATTTTATCACTTTTATATTATTTAACTAACCTCTTTTTTACTTTCCTTGCCCTACCTACTACCATAGGTGAGGAAAGTATTGCTTTCCAAAAAAAATTAAGGTACCCCAATTTTAGGTTTTCTATCCGTTTCAAGGTCCCCTGAGTACAAAAAAGTGGTTTTTGGGTATTGGTCTGTGTGTGTGTGTGTGTGTGTGTGTGTGTATGTCTGTATACACTATATCTCGATCCCTAATTGACCGATTGACTTGAAATTTGGAACTTAAGGTCTAAGAAATTAAAAAAAATTCATCGAAAAATGGCGAATAATATGCCAAAAATGGGTGTTTTTCAAGATTTTCTCGAAAACGGCGCTAACGATTTTTTAAAAACTCATACCAAAAATAGCCCTATATAAGCCCTATCGACTGCCATCAGTCTCCTTCCTGGCAAAATCGCTTAAGACCCTCAGCATTGTTGAGAGAAATGGATTTTGCCATATTTCGATTCCTAATTCACTGATTGACTTGAAATTTGGAACTTAAGGTTCTTATACTATGAGGACCCAACTCTAAGAAATTCAAAAACATTCATTGTAAAATGACAGAGAAAATGGTGGATAATATGAAAAAAATTGTGTTTTCCACGATTTTCTCAAAAACGGCTCTATCGATTTTTCTTAAACTCATACCCGAAATAGTACTATATAAACCCTGTCGACTGCCATGAGTCTCATTCCTGGCAAAATAGCAGAAGATCCGCAGCACTGTTGAGAAAATGAATTTTGCAATATTCCTATCTCAATGCAAATTTGTTTTCAAATTGACACCCTATATATAGTCATTTATGGGCTCTATCAACTGCTATGAGTCCCCTTTGTGTCAGATTAGCAGGGGCGCCACCTCATACTTGAAAAGTTGAGGTAGTCTGTAAATAGGCAACCCGCACTACATGAATTTGTATATAGGCAACCCGCACTACATGGCTCGGTAAGTGGAGTTGGAGCAACGCGGGCAGCGCGCATGCCGTTCGTGTACAAAAAGTGTATCAATGTCACTCCGTCAAACTTGCTTCCGCAATCCGCATCAGGGTTTAAAGGAGACAAAAATCACATTTGAAAAAGTATTGGTGTTCCATAATAAATTATTTGTTAAATACCAGAGTTATGGTTTTGAATATGGACTGAACTATTACAGACAAAAAAACTACTTTCATTCAAAATCCAAGTCAATTAGGCTAACATCTAGCCGAAGCGCCGAAAGGTGTGAGGCATCATAGGTTTGTGAAAATTCTAAATCCCACACACGATGAGCCAAAGCGCCGGTAGGCGCGAGGCGTCATTGGCGTTTGCAAATTTTACAATATCGGAAGATGAGGAAGTAATAGCCAAAATCTATTAGCTTTTAGCCGCGTATCGACAGTGCGAGACATGTGCCGCGAATGCCTCGCGGTGCGTTGATACTGGTGCGACTGGAACGCAGTCGATCAGCTGTGGCCAATCACATCTCTTATTTTATCCTTTCAATTCAATAGCAAGAGATTGATTGGCCACAGCTGATCGATTTCATGCGTTCCAGTTTCACTAATATCAACGCACTGCGAGGCATTCGTGGCACATGCCTTGCACTGTCAATACAATGTTAATGAAATTTGCACTTGCTGATGACTAAGTATATAGAAATCCTAGGTTATTTTACGCAAATGTAAATGGCAAGGAAAGTTGTGTGAGTGTGCCACACCAGATTTTTCAAAAAAGAGGTTACTTTTCGAGGAAAAGAAGAATTTGAGTATTTTTAGTTTTTGTTTGCTTAGATCTTCTGACGTATTTATTTGAATCGTGTAACTCAAAATCCCTCTGGGGATAATTTTATCCTCTACAATTTGAGACCAAGTAGACCTCTATTTCTTGTTTAGTTCTTGAACTAGAACAGTAAAAAGATATCCTTGTATCTCAAAAACCCCTATTTTGGGAGAAAATGTTCTCCAAAAAATTTATATGAGCTTGTATTGAAAGTTTATCTGGTACGATAATAATGTCTTTCAGATCAATTTCTAGCTTATAAGCCACTTACCAACCTGAAATTGGTCATGTCCAAAAGTAAGGATCCTTTAAGGATCTCAATGTAAGGATACCTCCTACTATTTTAAAAGTAATTGGATCTCAATAATCTATAGCTCAGTATTTTCAGCTCATCAAAGCTGTGTAAATCCATATATAATATGTTGAATTCGGTCAAAATTGAGAAAAATAATTTCTGAGAGAAAATCGACTTTTCCATCATAGGCTATACCAAAAAAAGGTCATTTTTTGCATATAAATGATTATATCTTCCAAATCCTTTGAGATAAAAAAATGAAATTATCATGAAAATTTAGATAAACTCTTCCGCTTTGATTTCCTATTAATAACTTCCATGGCATCTTGCATTTAAAATAGTTTTCATCAACTTGAATAATTGCTGAAAATCCATACATTCTTTTTTAATGGCTTGTCAGGCAATCAATGGACTCCAAATCAAGTTTGGTCATGTTAAAAAGGTTCATAAGAAGTTTAAACATGTAGAACAAATCATTGCCTACAATTTAAGCCCAAAAACGTGTTTTTATCGACTTCCAAGATATGAGCCTAATATTTTATAAGTAAAGTCTAAATCAAATATATTTCAGTCCTTTTACAAATTTGTAGGCTGAACATTAAGATGTTGATTTTTCAGAAATAAAATCAATTTGTTGGACAGGGAAAATTGGTTTAAAATCAGGGAAAAGTCAGGGAATTCCAAAATATGATTTCACTAGTCACCCTGTCTTAGAATACTGACGTATAGTGATTTCTATGCCCATTGTAAGCCTATTTTCCATCGTTTGGGTCTTCATACTGTCTATGGGCATTATATTCTGGCATCGCTCCTGTACGTAAAGACTAATCAGGCATCCTATGCAGTGAGAGGGCAGTTTCATACCCACAACACAAGAAGATGTACAAACATTGACCTACCTAGATGTAGACTGTCAAAGGTGAAGGACTGTTTCCCTGCCTTGGCAATGAGGATGTGGAATAGGTTGCCATTTTCTCTTCTGACTGCTACAATCAACATTTTCAAAAGTGCAATTACAAAGTACCTGATTGAAAGAAGTTACTATGGGATTAGTGAGTTTTTCAATGACAGTTTAAGAAACCTTTCGTTGCCTCTTGCCAACCAGTTGAATTGTATTTAAAAAAAGTTTTAAATTGTTGACAATTAGTCAAGTGACTAAGTAATTGCAAAGTTCTATTGACGCAATCCATCCGGGAATGCCTGGTCCTTGATTGAGAACTTGGAAATTGGGAATTAGTTCTCTGCTCTGTACATCACATTACCTGGAGTACTGCTGGCCTGTTTTCAAACGTTTTCAAGTGCTGACAGTCTCTAGTCAGTACAAATACAGCTTGCTGCTGCTCTTACAAAGTGAGATCCGCATTTTCTGGGAGAGAGGCCAGCTGCACCACCAAAACACCAGGAGAAGAGGCAACATCGACCTACCCTACTCCAGGCTGTCAAAAGCACATGAATGCTACCCCTTGCGAACAAACTCTAAAGTTTTTAAACAGGCTGCTACTTTGTGTTCGTGAGTTGGCAAGTGGCAAGTTTGCTAGGCTGCATGATAAACTTTTCAGCTACCCTCTCTACTCACTTAGAGAAGATGAAAGTAGGTAGTGGACTTGTGAAGGAGTTTGAGGTTGTATTGTAGTTTTGTAGACAAGGAGTGCTAGTCGTTTGCAGAGCCAAATGAGACTAGCTATCTGCAGCCGGAGCCTTCTGAGAGTTACTTTTATATTGTTTTTTGTGTTTTTAAACATTGAACAAATCTGTCTGACAACTGCCGGTCAAGGATTGAAGATACTGAATTACTGAATAGAGTAATGAATGAAAAATATAAATTTAGGTACCTGACTTGTTATCCAACATGAAAAACTTACTTACTTACTTGTATACTTGAGTTCTTTGTCGTTGACCGGTGATAAACCAGACAGACTGTGTCAGAGTCACAGGGTACTTCCCCATGGACTCATGGTTGCTAAAGAAATCCATCATTGCTCCTCTAATATAACAGTTCAACAAGCAAGATGGCAGGTTAGGTCAGATCCTCTTGTGAGCATCCCAGTACTCCTGCATAGAATAAAAAGGATTCATTTTCAGCCAGGCGGAAATTCTTGTCCTGAAAACACTTTCCTGGAGGTCTCTTACGTTGGCAGGCAGTGCGTTGAATAAGCAGAGTGCAAGGATGGGAAAATAATCCTTCTTTTGGCTTGTCCGGCAGTGTGGGACATGTATCACATGTCTCCTTCTTGTGCCATGATCATGGAGTCCTGACCTCAGGACATGACAGCTCTCAGTTTTCTTGACGTGCAGCAGACTGGACAGTATATACTGGTTATATACTGTTAGGACGCCCAGTTGGATGAAGATTGGTCTACAGTGCTCACAATAACCTGCTGAGGTGATCACTTGCAGTGCTCTCTTCTGGAGCAGCAGTACATTCTTAACTCCCGCTGCCTGCCCCCACAGCAAGAGTCCATAAAAAACGTGGGTATGGAAGAGAGCAAAGTAGACCATGATCAAGTCCTTTCTGCAGAGAAGCGTCCTCAGTCTGCGCAGAAGATAGATCACCCGGGCCAGCCTGGTGCAGACTCCATCAATATGTCCAGCCCATGTTAGCTTGGAGTCGATGACAAATCCAAGTAGCTTGACATCAGACTGATGGGCTGAATCGGCAAGGCTGCGGACGGCAGGATTTACTGAGGGAGTAAAACATTTTCTTCACTCATAACTCATAAGCCCTCCTCTGATTCTAAAAATAACCAATCTATCAAGTCTCATGTTAATAGTGGGAGCTTTATGAATACTCTTGTAAAAGTCCAGTCCAAGCTTTGCCCAGCCTCAGTAAACACGTCCAACCTTTGTATCATTCGGATGGAAGCCCTGCCTGGTAGCTAGCTTGTTCTCATTTGCATGAGCCCTGCAATATTGTTCAATATATATATAGAAAAAATACCGTGAAATTCCTCTCTCTAACAAAGATAGGACGGCAGTGGACCTATCTCCCAGCCTCAGAGAAGATTTTCAAGGATCTCTTCTGAATACGTCGTAGTCCAGCCATATCTACAGCTCCACCCCAGGCTGTATAACAAGGATCTATGGATAAAAGCCAAGAAGCGGATTTTTTAATAGTGTGTGGGAACATGTCAATTTTATATTATGAGATTTTTGGTATTTCTCCACAATAAAGAGAAAAAGACAGAGCTGTTGTCAATATAACTTTTCAGAAAAATTGTAAACTTTTTCATAATTAGTACCATGGTTTCATGGCAAAACCTGTCAAATCTTCAGCTTTATGTTCCTCAGAGATGTTGTCAATATAACTTTTCAGAAAAAGTATTAACTTTTTCATAATTAGTACCATGGCAAAACCTGCCACATCTTCAGCTTTATGTTCCTCACCTTTCTTTCTGTTCCTCGTGTAAGCAATAATTAGTCTAGGATATGGCAGGTTTTGTCATGAAACCATGGTAGCCTACTAATTATGAACAAGTTAAATGCACCTATTACTGGTAAATTATTCGGTGAATTACCTATTGTTAGTACATTTTTTAATTCATTAATTATAAATTAAATGTAAATTATTTAAAGTTAATTTTACAAATATAAGTAGTCTCATACAACATCTCTGCCTTCTTATGAAAATAATCATTTATTAGTAGGCAGTTTCATAAAATTCTACCTCGTAACAAATGAGTTTAATAAATTTTATTAGTTTTTGCTTTTGATGAAAAAGGGCCTTATTTAGTAGGTACAAATAGGTAAAGGATGTTTAATGAATAACAGGATACAGGTGATCAAGATCAATGAGAAAGCTGGGTTCAATTCTAGAAGTGTTATTAAAACAGCTTTCATGCTATTGAGCATTGGCCCTTATATTTCTCACTTTTGTACTGACTCGCTTAACCTTTTCTTATTACCCACGCATTTTACGTGTGAATGGGGATGTAACTACTAATTTTTATACCTTCTTTGTTCTTTATTTTTTTGCTAAATAACGTTGGAAAAACACAAAAGGAAGCTAGTTTTCTGCCTAGTAGAATTTGAGATTTTTTTTTGAAAAATTAAAAATGAAATGACAAGCTATTTTTAGCTGAATTTTGTTTGCATTATCATGTTAAATTATTAATTAATATATTTCAAAATATGTTTCAAAATTTTTAATCATGCTAATAAATAGGCCTAGCGTTTATCACTTCATCTTTATTACAGCTAAATTGGAATTGGAATGATTCATCCATGAACACTTTTCTTTTATCATATCATTGAAAACCATTTGAGAGATTTTTTATTGTTATTTTTATCTTATCTTTGGCTTTAGTAGCAGTGATAATAGAGTTTGTGGGTCGAGCTTTATATATTGAATTAGTATTGCTTGAGAAGTGCACTTGTATTTTCAATTTATGTGATGGACTTTTTGCTATCATTCTGGAATTCTGGATCGAAAGTAATAATCTTACTATTATCTTCTTATTATTATTTCATTTTTTCCACTTTTTTCATGAATAGTATTTTATCTACTTAAAGGGATTCTCATGCATGCTTTTACAATAATGGCGATGCTTTCAATTTATTATGATTCAATAATAATGTTTATACTATGATTGTAATAATAATATGTAATAATGTCTATTATTATGATTCAATAATGTTTATACATTCGTATAAACAAAAATCTATCAATTATAATTTTACAAAGATTTAAAACATTTCAAAGATCAATTACGTACTAACTGCTTGAGTGCATTTAGGCTAATGTAATAAAGTATAATTCAATTGAAAAAATTGTAAGTTGAAGAAATTCGAAATATTTTTTTGCAGCAGATTTTTATTAACTGTACTGTACATATATATTTTTGTAATTTTAGTTTACATGTGAAATAATCCTATGATGAGCAATACATTGAGTTAATGATAATATGCTCCTTTATAAAATAAATTATTATCCTTAAGAACTTGTATAACTCTGTGTAGAGAAATCACACCCACATTTATACGTAAAGCAGAAATGAAATATTTCCTTCTTTGCTGTAGAACATATTGGCATTGGGTTTGGATCAATGAATCCATATGAATAGATGAATGCCGCTTATTGGATTTGTATTTGTTTCTTAGCTTGTGTGCTGTTTGAGTTTATTTACAAACTGTGTTGGGAGTTGAGAAAAATTTAAGTATAGAATATAAATGAACCGTCAATAGTCAGTTGGATTTTATTCAATGTGTCGATTTCTATTTCCCAAATCCCAATACTGAATTATCATCTCATAAGCTCTTGATTTTTCTTCAACAAATATTCCAATTTCGTCTCAAGTTGCTAATTGTATTCTCAGTTTTCATTACAAAGTATGCCTACTCATTGGATGCTTCTGCAGGTCATTATTATCGAATCTCTTTGGTAGTAATTTTACTTTCAACTTTTTTTCCAATTAATTAATTAAGTGAGTTACCATCATTTAATAATCTGGTTTTATAAATTGATGTTTTATAATACATAATGCAAGAATATGTTTCTATAAATTGATATTTTATTCATTTATAACTTTATTATCTTTGCACGGTAGCTTTACCTCACATTTTTAATCTCAAAAATAGTGCATTGTTATCTTCCACTGTGAACTTCACATATCTTCCAATGCTGTGGGAATACAAAAATGTTTCACAAAAATTTGTATTGAAACAAAATACTGTACATATGTCTATTACAAAATCTTGATAAATAATCTGATATAACTCATAGTATAGTTATATTATGATATTTATAATTTTTATTGTTTTATAATTTTTAATTGATATTACCAGTAGGAACTCGACTTTATGGACATTATAAATTCATTTATTTATAAACTAGAGTAAAACCCGTATCAAGTACAAAATTATGTTAACAGTTTTTCCATAACATTAATTTGGGGTTTTCAGTTGTTTGATACCCGTTTGTGTTACAACAAAAGGACTTAATTAAAAAATGCAATCATTTAAAGCCGGTCATCTTGATTCATCAAGATGGGAGGTTAGTGTATTTTTTGGATAATTTTTTCTCGGTAAATCATCGCTGCTTATTATTGTAAAGCACATACCGTACTTCAATATATAACCGCTGAACATTTGTTGTGGATGTATTTCCATTTTCAGATAGCGTTAAATTATGTTGTTTATTTTTGCAAGCTGTCTCCATTTCAAAGTAGGGTAGTTGTGACGTAGGCCTTTGTATTCGATTAATACATTTCACACATTCATATCACAGAATCATTGTAGTATTATTTAGAAAGCATCACAGTCTTTCTGGTTCTCATGAACATGTCTGTAAAATGTATTAATTGCTAAGACTACTTATGACAAAATTCAAATGCTACTTGATTCTAATGTAGATTGTTCTAATTTCTTAGATATCAAAAGTGGAATTATTGTAGTGATCATAATTTGAATACTATATCAAACCAAACAATTAAGATTGAGGAATGCAAAGCTATCAACTTAGTCTTGCATTTTATTCATTTAAAAATAAGATATTTCTGTCATGATCATAAAGCTGAATTATTTAGGTCTATGTCTCTGATTTTTTCTCAGTGAAAATGAGCAAAGAAGAAATTCAATTGCTTAGTTTGATACCATTATATTATCTGAATGATTCACTTGTTGATTCAATTGAATGATTTTTCAATTGTTAAAGAGCGCTTGACAGCTGCTTTATTATCGATATCATGCTCTTAGAATTTTTGTAAATTACAATTTACTGCGCATTTGGTATACTGTCGTTTGAAATAAAACTATTTGCTATTCTATTTATTTTTTATTGCATCTAAGGAAAATATCAATCAATAGAATTCATCTTTAGTAAATGTTGATGTTTTTATTTTTTAATTATTTTATTACATAAGTGCTAAGTATCCCTCTAGCTGAAAGCAATAATTATATATTCAAGATATCAAATTACACGATAAAACAAAAAATAATTTTTTTCAAATTTTTTTACTGATTGTTCTGTTTTGTCCATTGCACAAAAAAACACAATTTCAAATTCACACTTGATAAGCGTCCATTCTACAAATTCTACAATGTGTGAACCAAATGAAGCTAGTAGCTAGGTTTGAAAAGCTTGTTTTCACCTTAATGCTTTGACAGCTTTTGAAGAAAACAAACAATTTTTTTATCATTGTCAACTGGTTATTCACATTTGAATTTGTTTTGTAGTTCAACTTAATGGATATATGATATTTGGATTCAATCAATAAATAAACATCAAATTTGGATTGTTGAATATTGTTATTTGATCGATTCTCTATCGAATGAGTTTTTTATAAAATCTAATATAAGTTATTTGAATTTGTTTGCAGCGTCGGCTTCAGAAGGAGCTGATGTCTCTGATGAAGGAGCCTCCCCCAGGCGTAGAAGTTGATGGTGACCAGGCTGAGCAAAATTTGAGCTTGTAAGTTCAAATTCCAACAAAATTAATTATTTTATAAAATGAAGACGTGATTGATTTCAAATGAAAAAAAACAAGATATTGTCTTAAATTACATTAATAATAATAAAAACAAACAAACATTTTTTATAATTACATTGAATGCATTATTCATCTTGCCTGTTTTTAATATTTTTCATTTTGGATCCATTATTATATTTTTCTTCAATTCTTCGAGTAGATAGGACTTGGTAGATAGCAGAATAAAATCAATACATTGAATAGGCTACTTTTTAAAAAAGCTCCATAAATAATACAGAATTAAATCAGTTCTATGTCTAATTAATATTTCTTCATGGGTTGATCTTTATATCTCTGTCCTATGAAAAAAGAATATTCAACGACGCAATTTTTTATCGCTTTTCGCCTTAATTTTTATTAAACTTTATGCACTTTCCCAGGTGTTTTTCCCAATTTTTGAAGCAGTTTTCCCCACAATGATTTAGGTAGATACAAATGAGTAATAGTAATAAGTAACTACTTATCAAATTTAATTGTTGTAAGATGATAAGTGAATCAAAATTAAATTTAAATTTGATTTTGTGCTATGAACTAGCATACTGCATGTTTCAATAAGAATTATTGCAGTTTTAGGCGAATGCTTGTTAGAGTAGCCTACTCATTACATTACATGCATAAATAATTATGATTTTCTGTCACAGATGGACAGTTCATATGAAAGGTGCTGAAGGAACATTATATGAGGGAGAATCGTTCCAGTTACAATTTAAATTTAGTCCTAAATACCCATTCGATTCTCCTGAGGTGAGTAAGAAGTATTTCTCATATATTATTATATACTATTAGTATTTCTTATGTTATCATATTGTTTTTAATTCTGATTGAAATCAAGTTTTGTTCGCTTGTCACGTCATATTCTTCTATTCTTAAAAAATCAGAGACTTGTTACCATCTGTCTCTGATCACTGAACTGTTTCTGAATATGGTTGAGTGTTAATGGGAGGTATGTTCTTGAGCATTCCTCTCCAAGAATGGACACTTATATGTCCAAACTCCGCCTTTTTATGTAATTACAGCATCAGTTATAGTACCGTTAACATAATTATTAAATCCTACATTTGAATCATTCTCGTAAGTTCTCATATAGTCTATACTTAGTTATTAAAATGAGCGATGTAATTAGGATCACTTTTAATTTACATAATATAGGATTTGAGCCGATGTATTTTTGTAATTTACATAAATAAAGTAAATGAATCTGATTCACATCTCACCAGCGGTAGGCTGGCAGGAGTAATTTTACACTAAAATTTTCATATCTGCACATGTAGGTACACTCTCACTTCAAGTGGCCATTTTGAAGGAATATCAACTGTGGGAAACCATACTATAGCTATACTTCTAAAATTGAAATACTGTTGCGTCTTACTCATTAGCCCATTCATTATATTGAACCAATATAAAAGTCAATCTAAACTATTAATCATTTTACTGTAGATTCAGAATGAAAATCTTCTTTTTGCTCAATCTTGAGGTTATAATAATTATTGATGGGTTTGCCCTGCCAATTGACCTCAAATTCCAAATTGAGGGGAGAATTGTTCTTTCTAGGATATGTTCTCTAAAAATGCAGAATTTAAATATATTTTTAAGCATTATTTGTCACATATTTTTAAAGGGAGACCGATAAATCTGTATCAGTGTTTTGTTACAATAGACTTGATTTTTTTTGTAAAGTATTAGGCTATGATTATCTCAACTTTTATTAACTCAACTCTAGTATAAATAATGAAAAATAACTTTGTACATTCCATCAATATTTTAATACACATTTTTATTTGGTGTGGTGTTGTACTTAGACATTCTTCCTCTTCATTATAAGTTGGAATACAGTAATCGTATTGCAAAAATATAGTATGATTGTTTACAAATTGATTTCTTTTTAAGGGTGGATGATTTTGGACGGCGAACTGCCAAACAGCAGAATTATGTCCCATAAGAACAAGGAAATTTTTATCAATCTCTTGGAGCAGATAGCGCCGTTATTTATGAACAGAAATTCACGTTCTTTATATCATTGGAAAGATAATTCAATTCTCCAGGGGGTTGACTTTTTCCTTTTAAGTTTATTTTAATACTTAGAGTTCAATATTTTAATAGTTGATTAATTATACAATAATTATTATTTTAAAAAAACTTGAAATAAAAAAAAAAATAAAAGTCCATCCCCTGGAGAATTGAATTCTCTTTCCAATGACATAAAGAACGTGAAATTCTGTCCATAAATAGAGGATCTATCTTCTCCAAGATATTGATAAAAATTACATTGTTGTTATGGTGCTAGATTCCGCTGTTCGGCAAATGGTCTACTACTACCACCCACTCTTAAGATAGTGACGGATCAAGATGCGCAGCTCGAGCTGCAGGGCTGCAGTCCTGCAGGCCGTCGCTTTGGAATGCTACCTTTCTTGATAATTTGTGTTGAAAACAAAACTTAAACTAGTAACTCATGTAAAAAAATATGTAATATTATCGAATGAATGCTATTGAGTTCAATAGCCATAGTTTTTTGTTATTCCTTACAGTTTATTTTCAATGTTGTATGATTAAAAGTTGTTCATTTTTTATTGATATAATGTTTGATTTGTTTTCAGGTAACATTCATCGGATCAAACATTCCAGTACATCCGCACGTTTATAGCAATGGCCACATTTGCTTGTCGATATTGACTGATGATTGGTCACCTGCTCTATCCGTCCAATCAGTCTGTCTTAGTATTGTTTCAATGTTGAGTAGTTGTAAAGAAAAGGTGAGTGCCTCATTTTCAATTCAAGTTCCTTTTCTACTTTATTCTTTTGTCTTCATCCTACTTGAACTGTTCATTAACTAATAACTTGATAAATACGTTAGTAACTTTCACTTTAACAACACTATTTACGATTTTTTTGCTTGTCGAACTCGTTTCGTGGCACTTAGTCACATCTTCAGCGTACAAGGAGAAGAAGTAACTAGATACTTCCTATTATTTCAACGTGTTCGGTATTTATATTTCAGTACACTTTGCCCCTTCTCCATTCATACTTTTCATCCAGAGTAGAACCAAGGTTTATTAAAAATAAAAAAGTTGCTCGATAAGTGCCTGATATTGGGCAAAGTGGAAAACAGGTGAGAGAGACTAGAATTTGACGTAGTTCAGATCAGAACTTCTAGTATCGTGCGCATGCGCTAATCTTTTAAGCTAAAAATATCATAAATGTTTTATCGCCAGTGTAGACGTGAGCCATGTAGCCAAGATCAGATCTGTAATCTAAACTACGTCATTTTCTAGCTTCTCCCACCACTTTTATAGTTCCCTCAAATCGGAGTAACCGTATTTGAGATAGCCTTGAAGTGAAACAACTTCTCCCCATTAAATAGGAAAATGTCGGTCTATGTACACAATGCATGCATACAAGAAACGTAGCCTATTAATTAATGTTCCTAACGTAAAAATCTTGAGTGATTGATTCTTGGAAATCAGCCGTAAGAGATTTGGTTCATTTCAAATATGAATTAACGTAATAATTGAAATATATTCAAATAATTTTCAAATTATTATTATTAGTTTTACAAACTTTCTTGTGTGCAATTTAATAATACTAAGTAGATGAAAATGTGTTTAATCTTATCATGATATATGTGATGAGTTGATCTGAAAGTCCCGATTGTACACAATGGATAGTTTGTGAGATCTCAAAGAGTTCAGATTTGGTTTAGTATTTCCATTGTTCGCCAATTTTCTTGTTGGGAACTGTTACAATCAAATTATGGTTCCACTTCAATCAAATTATTAGTTTAAGGTCTCAAGAAACTGATAATTTCTTCTGTTTTTTCAGAAAAGGCCACCAGATAATTCATTTTATGTTAAAACGTGTAACAAAAATCCAAAGAAAACGAAATGGTGGTATCATGGTAAGTTTTCTGTCAATAATGATTTTTATTTTCTATCATATCTAGCTAGTTCTTCAGGTTATACATAATTGATAAATATTCATTGTAATACTTTTCTCTAATTCAAGAGTGAGCAGTAGTAGCCCAGTCGGCCATTTGCTGAACAGCAGAATCATGTCCCATAAGAACAATGTAATTATTATCATTCTCTTAGCACCGTTATTATTTTATGGACAGCAATCCATGTTCTGTTATATCATTGGAAAGTTTTATTTTAATTGAGTATAATGTATCAAATTTTCATTATTGAAATAATATTATAATCAAAAAAGATAAAAGTAGAGCGTCTGGAGAATTGAATTCTCTTTTCGATGAACATGAATTTCTGTACAAAAATAAGGGCACTAAGAACTTATTTACTCCAAGAGAATGATAAAAATTACGTTGTTCCTATGGAATACAGTATATGATTCTGATGTTCGGCAAATGGCCGACTACTACTGCCCACTCTCAACATTCATTAGAGTTTCATGATCTGACATAAGCTGGTTTATGGCTGTTGAGTCGGTGGAGGAATAGTTTCGGGCATAAGATAACCCTTTTCACCCACACTGTGTACAATTGAATAAATGATTATGATTGAAATTGTTCATTCTCAAGTATAGCAGTCGCCAAAAAGTTGAGCAGATTCCCAGCTGATGTACCTAACGTATAGTCTGTCCAAGCAAAGAAGACCCTCTGGCAAGATGGGAAAATGACTCTAGCTTGGTCAATATTTGTTAAGAATAATAAATGTGGTTACACATTTGTAGTACATCAAATTGTTTCCTACAATTTGAGATCAAATTTATTATTTTTGAACCAATATTGACCGAGCTTGAGTCATTTTTCATCTTGCCAGAGGGTCTTCTTTGTTTGGACAGACTATACTAACAGCTGATGTAAAACATCTATTGTCTCTCTTGGTTTCAACATCATCATCTAGGCATAGCTGATTGACAAATTTTGATGCGTGCTTTCTCAACACCTAGGCCAAACGCCGCGCAGGGCGTACAAATTAAAAGAACTGAGCCATTGAGTAGAAGTCTATAGTCTGATCAAACGAAGAAAACATTCAATATGAGAAAATGACACCAGCTCGGTCAGTTTTTGTTGAAAAATTATAAGTTTGGTATCAAATTATAGAGTAGAATGTTTTCTACAATCTGAGATCAAATTCATAATTTTTGTACTAATATTGACCGAGCTGGAGTCATTTTCCAGAAAGTCTTTTCTTGTGGTAAAAAATGGCGGTTTCCTGGAATTTGTAAATTGTGGATATGCACACCAGTTTAAGTTGATTCCTCCGTTCCAAGCAGATCTACGATAAATAACCAAACCATTGCTTACTATAATACAGTACCAAAAGAATGTACCAAAAAGAATGTGAAACATAGAGTCCCAAGAATGTCAGTGTGGTGCATGAAACAAAGTCATCACCAACATTACAAATGATCTACAGCCAATGTGTGAACAGTTACTTGGGAACACGTATTCTTTGTACGTCATGCACGGCGCACTCTTGGGAAAGCACCCCTCAATGTTTTCAACATCAGCTGTTGGAGTACACAAGGGGCGGACGAAACCGCCCAACTTTTTGGCGTCAGCTATATGATAGCCTCTTTTATACGATCTCATTGATTCAAAATGAATAGTTCTTGAGCTGCTTGCACTAAACTGAATTGAAGTCAATTGAATTGAACTCACTGTCAACTTGAGGTGTTTTCTAACACTGGATCCACACTCCACCCTTTAGATAATATAATTTAATAATTTTCAAATAAATTCAAAGTGTTAGATAAAAAGACAAGATGGTGTCAAACCAATAATTTATTAAAAATTCGAGATACCGGTTTCGGTTATCTCGAATTTTGAATAAATTAGTGGTTTGACAACAACTTTTTATTCAATATGGATAACTAACACAATATCACCTTCACAACTACTCACAAAATTTAAAGTGTTTAAATAGATTAATAATTGAGTTGTAATGCTTTTCAGACGATTCAGTATGAGTGAAGTTGAAATGTGAAAGTGCCTGTTTGCCCGCTCAAAATGGAACAGAGTGTTTATGATGGAAATCTTTAGTGAGAGTGGAATCTTCAATTTATAATGGAACGGTAACTACATCATTCTACCATCGAACAATAATTAATTAACGTGTTACTTGTAATATTCCGATTAAAAAATTACACGAGTGAAGTGATATTTATTTTGTACTATTGTTTGTTTACACTGGTCATAGATTATTCGAGTATTTTAATTATCATTACATTTATTTTTTATTGTTTGTAACATACTGGACTTGATATTGCCTTGATAAATTAGCATTAAGCGACTTGTCTTTGTTGGTTGGATTTTCCAACACAAATGTGAATTATCAATTTCCAATAATTTGTTGTGATTAAATTCTGTTGAACCACTATAAGCATGTTTTCTCGATTGTTTAGAAATGTTTATATTATAAAGAAATAGTTGCTTTGTTCGCCCCACCCTTGAAAAATATTAATAAAATGAAACGATAATAACAAGTAATAATTAATATAATGTAATATGTTTTAATATTGACTAAACTAGTTGACTATTTCACATTGTAACGTACTAGCAATACAAGATTTGTAAACTTGAATACTCTACGATAATATACTTGCTAAACCTTGACAACGATTGTTCATAATGCGTGACTAATTTGAACATCAAAATACAGTAACTAATTAAATTATCTGGGTGCTGTAAAACTTGTTTTCTAATAATGTTTCTGAGGTAGACTTCAAAACTGTCTTAGTTTTATTATTATTTTTGAATAGTTTTATAATACAGCTATAATTGCAGTTTTTCTCCTAAATATTATGTTTGAAATGTAACCTGATATACTCGTGTGTATGATTTTTTAGTTGTAAGTATTTTTAATTCTGAAGGTTATATAAAATATATTGAATATTTCGAATAGTTCGGTATTTTTATTTTACATCCTTTTCTGAAGTTTGCTAAAATGGTCACTTTCCAAGCTCGGTTTAGAGTCAGGATTCTTATAAGGAATAGCCAGGAATGTTAATAAAAATCAACTACCGTAAATGATTATAGATTCTAGTTGGCTCGAATATAACCAGTTTTGGATTGAATTTATTAATCTAATTACAACGGAGTTTGTGTTTAAACAACTAAACGAATTTGTAGTATCAATGATGTTATACAATTCTCAAGTGCCAAACTAACTACTCAAGCTTTCAGATCTTCTTATTCGAGGGCTCAGTGGATAGAAAGCTGGTAATTCCTTTATAATATTGAATTGAATTCACCTCATCAATCACCTTCGCATCCAACATCCATTACCCACGCAAAAGCTAAAATGCTTATGTGGGCATCATCTGCAATAAAAAAATATATATACCTGTCCCTGTAATTGTTGTTATATTTATGTAAAGCTGACGCCAAAAATTCAGGCGGTTGGCGAATGACTATTGTTAATATTGTAAACTCAATCAATCAATTAAATCTCTTTATTCAATATATGCATCAAAATGAACATGAAAGCGACTTCATAATCTGTCAGAACAGATTGGGGAGCTGTCTGCGAGAGTACATCGGAACGAGAGCAACCCCAGCTCTACTAATTCGCTCTCGAAGACACCTCCAGACTGTCCTGACAGAGCTGATCAATTATTATAAAAGTCATTCGCCTTCTTAATTTTTGGCGCCAGCTAATGCTTATGATCTATTGTAGTACAAATCTTCCAACTTGCATTGAGTGATTGCAATACGGTACACGCACAAACATTATCTTGAACCAGGCTATCTGTCCAAGCGAAGAAAACATTCTGGCAAGATCGGATGACTCCAGCTCGGTCAATATTTGTTCAAAAATTACAAATTTGGTCCTAAATTGAAGGAAAAATTCTGATTTAATATTTGAGCACAAATTTATAATTTTTGAACCACTATTGACCGAGCTCGAGTCATTATCCCATCTTGCCAGAATGTTCTTTGCTTGAACATACTATAATAATCTGTGTGCTTTTATTATTGATGAATGCATCTATTGGTATTCAGAGGGAGCGCGCGCATGAGTATTATTTGACTGGCAGTTTGAGTTTCAAAGATCTATTCATAGATTTCTTGACTCCTAATTCCTGTCAGTATTCTTCTGGCTTCACTTTTGGAGTGTTGACTATTTTCTTATTGTTCTAAAAATTATTTTTTTGTTGATTCCAAACAGTCAACAACCAATCGGTCACAGAAATTATAATTACAATAAGTTTAATACAATTTTCAGAATGGGGATGATTTGAATCTTTTTCAATAATTATTGAAATTATAAATATCAATTTTGTTTGAAGTTTTATTTATTAAAATGGGATCAAAACTAGAAGACGGTGAAGGATTGATTGAATCAAAAGTTTGTGAAAACAGCAATTCGGCCTGGAAGAAACGATTGAAGTCGTTTTTATCACATGTTGGATTACTGATCACGCTAATGTTGTACACTATTCTTGGAGGTTTGGTAAGTTCAGATCCAAATCGTTCTGATTTTTCCATGTTTTTTTTATATTTTAATATAAAATTGGTGATTGTAATTTTTCCTAACTTCGAGAAATAATAACATTTTTTTCAAACAAATTTTGATGTGGAATCTTTCTTCATATTAATTAAACTTGATAAGGGGTCTCTGATCAAGATGAGAGTTACTGTAACATCAATTTGAAAACTGCCTACTTGTCTTCCATTTTTTGTTATCATATCCAACATATTCATTTAATATGTTTGAATTCAATTCATGAGCCTCAAAAATCGCTTCCCGGTGGTTCGGAACCCACCTAAAGCTGTAGGTCCATTCATCTCTCATTATCATCCTTTCCATTACCCACGAACACGCCCAAAAGCCCATGTGGGCATCATCCTAAAAAAATCTGAGTTTGTAGATCAATTTATTTTAGGAGTATGAAGAGACATATAATTATAACAATATTTAATTTATCCTATCAAATATAAATACAAATTTAGATAAATAAATTCAGAGTTAGGATATAGGTATGTAAAATATATAGAAATCTATAGGTACGTACAAAAAAATACCCCCTTTTATTACGTGCATTTTGATTAAGTTATTGATGAAAATATTCCACAAAGTTGAACTAACAGAGTTGAACAACATAATTCCAAGATGCTAATTGTTTTTTTTTTTTTTAATTGTTTCTCTGTCATGTAACCCGTCCAGAGGTATTTATGAAACATATAAAACTATTATTACAATATGTGAAGTTATACTACTATACTAATACTACTTTTCTAAACTATCATGAAGCATCCCACTATAGAGTCTATGTGTCGGGATAATGAATAAAGTGTAACTGACGTCTAAAAGTTGGGCGTTTTCGTCTGATCCTTTGTGCGCTCCAACAGCTGATGTTGTCATCTAGCTATGCCTAAATGGAGTTTTTTTTAAATCAAAAGAAACAATAAATGCTTTACGTCAACTGTTAGGAGATTAAATTACTTAACTTACTAACAAGAGACAGACGAAACCGCCTAGCTATTGGTGTCAGCTAAAGGCTCAATTCTATAGTCTTAAACTTTTTAAATGATTAATTAGAAGAAGCAGATTGTTCAATAACTTACTTCAGAATGGCCGCAATATTTATAAATGGAAGGTATTTGGAAACCCAATTTAGACTTTCTTTAAACAAGAAATCAATTTTTGATAAACACCCGCAGTTTATCTAGATAGAGCAAACCGAGAAATGTGGAAAGGAGAAGAAACCGCTCGCTGTTATTGTTGGTTGCAGTCCAAATGCATGCGTTGAAATGCAGCCTTACAGATTGGAGACCATTCATTACCCATTCCCTATTTCCACACTTGGTCGATTTTTGTAGGAAAACATTTTGCTTAGGCGTTGATGGTATGCTGTGCATCACTCAAAAATTTACCAAAAGTATTCACTTGAAAATTGGAGCAATATAAAAAGGCCTATTTGAATACGTGAAATTCCTTATATAACTCTCCGTTTATAAAATAGTTGTAGGTACAGTAGCGCATATTATGGGGCCGAAATAAATCTGAAAATGGAAGAAACAATAGAAGTTTGAAATTTAGATTAAATTGTCTTAGTTTAGATTAGATTGGTTTAGTTGAAAATTTTCAAACTCGACTTTCCAATTTTTCAACGGTTGCTTATAAATATTTTTTAAAAATATTCCACAGTTTGAAAATTAAAATGAATATTTTTTTCATGGCGATAGCATTAGAATTTTCAATAATAATTTTATTAACATATTATTCGAAATTTTATCAAGTTACTAGAAATTATAATAAGTATTTTAGTTTTATATAGCAGGCAAAACTAGACACAAAACCAAACTTCTCCACTATTGATTTGTTTATAAATTAATATGACTATGATTTTTTATTGTACCTACCTATATAGTTTTATAGTATCCTAGGTATCTATACTCGTATTTCATTCAATGAAGGGAAACAAAAATTATTGCAGTTTTATGTATAATAGCCTTCACACGAAGTTTTAAAGCACACAGAAATCTGGCACAACATTCTTATCATTCTATTGTCGAAAAACAACGTTTGAGTTTCTCAAATGTTTTCCATCTTATTTCTGGACGCTCATAAATCAGTTTAGTGATGTATCCAATCTTATATGCGTTTTATTACAAGAGTCTTTATCACTCTAAACTGTGCAGGGTGGAGTTAGCAATCTACGAAATGAAAATTTAATGTTCGTTTTCAAAATAATCGAACAAATCAAATGCGAATATTTTCCTTTCAATTTACAGATCCAAGGGGGGAAGGGGAATTATAAATAGCTCTGAAGCTGATCTAAATGGTCTATTTTATAAGAATATCCTGTGAGAATAAACCCCAGATCTCTTTTTCAAACAGAATAAGATTTGTTCAATTCAATTATATTTTTCAGAAATGATAATTATCTGAAACGTTATTTCCGACACAAAAATGAAACTAAACAAATCGCAACTCTCAACTAAGAGAGTGATGTTCAAAAAGTGTTATAATTATAAAGCCTCAATCTGTATCATAAGAATGGGGATCAACTGAAGTACCTAATCGATTTCCCTAATGTCCAAGTAGCACTTTCTTATTTTCTCTACATTACTATAGAGTATGATATACTAATATCCACTTTTCATCCCTTTACAGATGAAAAGTTTTTCAGAATTTTTGCTATTATACGGTACCATTGACTTACCCTATATCCATAGTCAATGATTATACGTACATGATATGCCTAGGACATGGTACGTACCTACAGTACCTTTATCAGTAACAATTGAATTTACGTAATACTTTCAACATAAAATTTCTGAGCTAATTTTTCTTGGGGAAAATCATTCTGGTAAGTGGTACTTCCATAAAGCCCCTAAAAATTATAGATTTGATGAAAAAGTACCTACAATCTTTTGCCATTTTTAGCTTGGTAAAAAAACAACGCTTTTCTGGGGGCTGTATGTACGAGTCGAGTATAATGGAACATTTTTGGTTGGAAAAATCAGCCTGAGGATTACTTCAGATTCCTCCTGAAACACTCCATATTAAATTTGCACGTTATAGTTAGAAAAGATGAGTTGACATGGAAGGCGGGGCGCACAGAAATGTTGCTTTCTCACACTAGAAAAATGTCTCGGACCGACCCAGTGCAACTTCAAGTTACTAATTACTTTTTAATTATCTATTATTATACTTATCAAATATATGTTTATATTCAGAATGGAATATAACAGTTTAGTGTTTTCAGCATGTTTAGTGTTTGTGGAATGTTTAGTCGATTTTGTGGAACTCCATTATCATTAGGGATTGGGCTATAGATGAAAAAACTGAAGAATTACAAAAAATAAAATATGAAAACACTCTGGAATACTGCACATGTATGCACTCGACGACAGTAGTATATAGGAACTCTCAATTGAAAGCATAAATAAAGGAACAAACCAGCAGAATGTACAATAGACTACTTTATAGTGGTCTAATATATTCCATTCGTGGTACGGAATCATAGTCATAAAGAAGATTGAGAATCAATAAATTTGATATTATTAGACAATTTGAATCCCATAGGCCTACTTTTGCTCAAGTTCTCACGCTTGAATTTGCCCAATTTTTTCATTTATGAATTGAATTCAACTATGTTGTTATAACTTTGAAATTCTAATAACTAATTCAACTATAATTGTTATAATATGTCCATTTCCAGTTGTTCTACGAACTGGAGTACCCGGAAGAGGTGAACAATCTGCTCCGCGTGGAGCTGGTAGTGAGGAGGAGAGGCAGGCTTTCGTGGAAGCGGCCACTGCGCAGCTTGACTGCGCATGCGGCGCCAATGCCAACGCAACACAGTTGGCAGACCTGCTTGCTAGGTACGAGCGCGCTGTTCAAGAGGCGGCCAAGACTGGTGTGTTGGTACCCCTGGCTGACGGACGACCCGTCAACGAGCTCACCAAATGGAACCAGCTGCAGGCTATATTCTTCGCTGTCACTGTTCTCACCACTATAGGTAATGCTGATTATTTATAGTTTGTTCGATCAAACGAGTCATTCCTTCAAAATGGCCAAAGTGAGACTTGAGAGTTTAACTAGGCATGCGCAAAACTGGAAATTTTAGTGTAAAATCATTTCTGACTCCCGCTGGTGATAGCAGGTGGTAAGAGTTGGCATACTTTTACTTTGACTGCTGGCAGCAATGAACAGCTGCCATTTTGAAGGAATGTCTTCTTTGCTCGCCCAGACTATACCAGAACTTGGAGCATTGAAATAGATTTAAAATGATCAAATCTCAGCCAAAAATGTAAGATTGAGCTGAACAGGTTGATATTTGATATACCGTACGGTAATTGTAAATTATTCAAACACTATACACGCATCGGCGCATGCTAGTAGAGGTTTGTCTGGTGTGTAAATATAGCTTTGCAATCGGGAACAGTCATTGATTAAACTATTAACTTGTAATTTATCCACAAACTTTTCACTATTGTAATGGTTTATTGTCTAGTGTGCAGATAGCTTACAATATTCATGTTCAAAGTTCAGATATATGTTCTATTGCATGAGGTATGGTCACACACAATTGACATTCCTTCAAAATGGCCACTCTAAGCGAGAGTAGTCTGACCAAGCAAAGAAGAGCCTCTGGCAAGATGAGAAAATGACTCCAGCTCGGTCAATATTGGTTCAAAATTATCGATTTGGTCTCAAATTGTAGATCAGAATGTTTCCCAATTGAGACCAAATCAATAATTTTTGAACCAATATTGACTGAGCTGAGTCACTTTCAACTTGCCAGAGGCTCTTCTTTGCTTGGTCCGACTATAACTACCCATGCACCATTAATATTATCCATCCAAGCAGAGAAGGCCCATTCGAAAGATGTTCAATGCTGCCAACAGTCGAAATGAAAATTGTTCTACTCTCACCATCCTTCACAAACAAGATATTATTAAATATATTTAATAGAATATAATATAGTGTATTCTTAAATGAAATAGATATTTTCATTCATGAAATCAATATGATTATTTTCTTCAAACAGTCGCGATGTGTGCTTTGTTGATTCAGCCTCCTGGAATCATGGATGGTACAAAAACGGTTGGTTGGCTAAAGTGATTTTACACTAAAATTTTCAGATCTGTGCATGCGTAGTTACACTCTCCGCCATCTTGAGAGAGGCTCTATCTGTGCTTGGACAGAGATAAATTTGGACTTAATTCAAAATATACTTTTATACCACTTTATACTTTACTTTTAACCACTCTGACTATACTTTTTAACCACTTTCAATTAAAACTGTGTTGGAAATACTGATGGTCTGGACCTATATGCCTGTTCTTTTTTCAACATGTATGTTTGTCATTAGATAAATAAATAAATTTATTCATCCACACCCTATCTCGTTTTTTAGGCTATGGCAACGTAGCGCCCGCTACGAACCTAGGCCGCGGTGCGTGCATTCTTTTCGCCCTGGTCGGCATACCGCTGACGCTGACTGTGATTGCAGACGTGGGACGCGTAATGGCCGCCGCCCTGCCGCAGCCGCCCAGCGCCCACGGGCCCTGGCGCTCTCTGGCCAGCGCCCTTGCCGCCCTAGGACTGCTGCTCGTCTTTCTGGCGGCCGGCGCCTGCTTTTTTGCCACCTTCGAGCCCAACTGGGCGTTTTTCGACGCCTTCTACTTCTGCTTCATCACCATGACCACCATCGGGTTCGGCGATCTTGTGCCGCGTAAGTAGGTTTATATCATTGTAAAAACTGGTTAAACGAAATACTATCATTTATTACTAGTTCAAATAGCCCAATTTATAGTGGAATCAAATTAGCCAGTATCAAAGATTCATTCAAATGAATTAAGGTTTATTTAAATAAATGTTTAAACAGAACTACTTAAAAATAAGCTGTTGTTCAAAAATATTATCAACAATATAACTGCACTGTTTCTTACATATTGATAATAAAAATGCTATTCCTAAACGGTTAAACCTCTTATGCAATAATATTTTTGCATTTCTTGATCATTTTTTAATATATTAATTATTAATACCAGTTTATAATAGATTTGAAATTTTTAGTATAAATTGGTTGAGGAACAGTTTTGGGCAATGTGTCTGTTTTACCATTGACTATGGATATAAGTAGACGTCTCATCGCATAGGGACGAATGGCTCAAACTTTTTGAGACAACACTGGCTCTCTTCGACGTAGTTGGCATTCTGTCACGACAGATGTCACGCCGATCGCTCGGCCGGGCGGCTAACACGCGCATCGGCATGCACGAGCCGGTTGGGGAGGGAACTAACTCAATTCATTCATCTGGTGTTCTTCCCCCACTCACATGACCACTTACGCACGCGCAACTTATCTGTTGCGCCAGCAGCATCAAAACCCGTTTTGTATTCTGCTCTTCCCTGTTCAAGAATAATATTTTGCTCAGGTTTCTGTTGCAGTGCTGTGCTGCGGTCTCATAGTGTCGGAACGCCGTTCAAGCACTGGCATTGACGGAAATGGAAATTTTATACACAGTAATAAGTTTTTTGTTTATTATTGATAAATATTATTGATAAAATGGTTTATGGACAAAAAGAAAAACTGAAAGATAATGTATTGCAAAATAATAACAAGAATGCAGAAAGCAAAGAATATATTTCTATGCCACACAACACAACATTTAATAAAGCTATTAGGAAAACTTTTGCAAAAAATAAGTTCATTATAGGATATAGGACTAGAAATAGTGCTTTTGAATTAATAAAAAATTCGCTCCGGCAGCTGGCGGTCGGAAAGAGTGCATTTCAAATGCAATTCTATGATGACTCAAATCATATGACTTATAATGAGCTATTCAGGGTATGAAATATACATGCAATAAAAGTAAAAGTAAAATGTAAGAGAGAATTGAATTCTCACCTAACTGAAATTAAACAGTATTAATAAACAAAACTAAATGAGATTCACTTTTTCTCAGAAAAGTCTTTACAGATTCATACAAGACAAAGCTATAAAAATAATAGTTATAAAATTATTATAGTTGAATTAAAATTAAAAATTAATTAATTTTTAATTGAAAATTGATTGATTTTCAATTGAAAAATAATAGTTTTTAATTAATTAAAAATTGAAATTATAGTTTATATTGGTCAAACGAGGAGAAATTTTCAAACAAGATTTCGGGAACATATTCAAGCATTTGAATAAAAAACACGACACAAAAATTAGCATTTGCTGAACATTTAATAGATTCAGGCCATAATATTACAGACATGAACTCAAACAGGGAAATTTTGAATTATGGAAATAAAAGTATAAAGTGAGATGTTAAAGAAGAATTTCACATTTATACAGCAGCAAAGGCAAACAAAGAGAAAATAATAAATATAATTCAGTTTGAAACAAACAACCCAATTTTTAATAAAATTTTACTAATTTGAAGGTCAATGAAAAATGCAGTAGTTATATTAGATCCCTAGATATTTGACAGATTTCATACACACATTTAAAACAAAATCATACGAAATATAATGCTATAATAAAACACATATGTTCAATCAGAATAGAGTATAAATACAATAGATTAATGTTGTTTATTGTTTTTTACACTTGAAAATGGCTAATTCGCCGAAACATGTTGTGTGAAAGAAAAATATTTTTCAAAAAGGGTACTCTGATTGTAATTATTTAAAGAAAATGAGTATTGGATCCAAACTATTTATTGCTTATTTTTATAAATTTCTCCCAACTTCCTCCATATTTCCCCCCCGGTTGTCGGAGATCCCTGGATATGGCCTGAAGCCCTCTCCTTATTTTGGCGCTTATTATTTTATTCAAGATGAATACTCTGTGCTCATAGCACTCGGATTTCATCCATTGAGGATACTTTTTGAAGATACGCCTCTTTGCCTTCAGCAAGATTCTTGATTTGAGATGCGAGACGTGTATATTTTTGGTGAAGACTTCATCAAAAACCGACAATAAAACATCAACAACCTCTACCGCTTCATCTTGAGGGTAGATTAGCGAGAGGTTGTTATTGTTGTATTCCCGGTTTCGGATGAGAGCCTCCTCACATCCTTCTTCACTGTCTGCAGGCTTCAATAAATCTTTTTCGCAGTCCGTACAATTGAACTGCTTCAAGCAGGTCCGAATCCCATAACCGGTGAAGTACCTTGAATGGAAACAAAATTGCAGAAGATTTTACAATCACATTCAACAATTATTAAATTTATTGGAGACTAGCAGGTTACCTGTGCTTTGCACCGGAGAAAAATTATGGTACGGTACTTGTTGTCAAAAGCAATCTCCTTTTAATTATGACGCATGAGGTAATGTATAATCAAAAGTTTGCACGTTATTTGGAAGTTGAGTTTACGTGCACATACTCTCAAAGCAAAGATCGTATTTTATTTAAGTAGTATGACATATAATGTTAAGTCTTACAACAGGTGCCATCCAATAAGAAATATTATACAGTATATATATTTACATAACGCCGATTATCCGAACGCCGGTTAACCGAATCGCCAATTATCCGAATCGTTCTTAAGCGTAGTAAGAAAATTAAAAACTAGCATTTACGACGTGATCGTAGCGCGGCGAGGCGATGTGTTTTGCTCATGTAGCAGACAGCACTGTACTGTAGTTTAGTGCAGTATTTGTTTTGCTTTCCATATTAATTCAACATCACTAAACTGTACTTTTCAAATGTAATAAAGTTTATTCCAAGTTTGACACATTGTTTTTTATTATCCGGATTGATCCCGGTCCCTTAATAATTGGATGATCGGCGTTCTACTGTACTTAAATAAGAAAAAATATATATACAGGGTGTTTCAGGAGGAATTTTCAATACTTCTCACGCTGATTCCTTACACCAAGTAGACAAAATAGTTCCTTGGGACAAACCCCCAAAAACGCTTTGTTACCAAGATAACAATGGCGGAAAATTGAGATTTTCCAAAATATCTATATCTCTTAGATATAAGAGTGCCATTTCGCTTATGTATATATAAGCGGAATGGCACTCTTAGAATAAAGACTTGCTCTACGCACAGTTGTAAAAATATATGTTTACGTACCCACACTTCTGTCTGGCGACTGAGAACTCATTCTCAATCGGATCCTGATTCAACCTTCCGGTTAGCAGGTACTTGGCCCCATCTGCAATTTCTATTTCTGAATACAGAATCCCAATATCTAGTATTGAATATTTGCATGAAAGCAATGAAAATGATTTTTCATTAGGATCTATCAAAATAATGAGCCTAGACGTAATGACTTCCAGCATTACGAATAATTTGCCTTTTCAAATAAATAAGGATGACAATCCCCCCCCCAATATCGCAAATAAATTCTTATCGCTTAAGATAGCGGTACAAGATAACAGCAGCAACATTTAGTAACGGTAAGGATCTATAAATAAATCAATAACTCCCAGTTGGGCTTTGAAACGTTACAATATAATATATATATACATATATATATATTTATTTATTTATTTATAGAGAGAGATATATATATCCATAGTCAATGGTTTTACTCACTTTTGTATTTGATGTAATAATTGATTGTGATTTTTTATATGATATTGTGTTCAATATTAATGCTCAGAACAGTCTAAAAGCAATCTCAAAATAGAAAGATTGAACGAATTATTATGATTTATCATTAATTCAACTAGCTAAATTAATAGTGAATTCAATTCACAACTATCAAAAATTCAGTTTATACAAAACTACTTCTAAATAATTATACTGTTGCTTGAAAATACTATTACTACTCTGCTGTTTCTTACAAATTGGTAATAAATAATATTCCTAATACCTCTGATGCGATAATATTTTTGCATTTCTTGATAATTCTTCAATAATAAATAATGATATTAATATAATTATAAAAGTCTATTACAAAGCATTTAATAATTATATCAGACGCCAAAAAAGTGGTGGTTGGCCAATGACTGTATAATGATTGTACAAACAATAAAGGGGTTGTATAGAACAAGTTGGCATAGGAATCGTCCTTTCACTTTGGATGTTGAGGTTCGGTCTTTTTTTAACTATTTGCTTGACCAGACTATAATAGGACAGAGAAGGTAAATCTTCTCTGTGATAAAAGTCATTCGCCAATCGCCAGTTTCGTTGGCATCTTCTATAATTATGTACCTCTTGTCATTCCAATAAGTTCCTCCACATAATTTATAATTATTATTTTAGAGACACCTGAGTACATGCTGCTATGCACAGTGTACATTCTGGCCGGGCTGGGTCTGACCTCAACAATAATTGAGCTTGTTCGTCAGCAGTACGCGCGCTCCTGGCGGCAGTTGCAGGCACTAGCCGAGATGTTGGCCAGACTGGCAGACGACGCAGATCGTCAGGTTAGTTATTTATTATGTTTTGGCTGGATGGTAGTGAACGGCCACCTGCGTGAACGGCAGAATTATGTCCCACAACTGAACAATTTACTGTAATTTTTATCAATATCTTGGAGCGCATAGCAGCGTTATTCATCACGGACACAATTTCATGTTCTTTATGTCATTGGCAAGAGAATTCATTTCTACAGGGCTGTTCGTTCTACTTTTCTGATTTCAAGTTTATTTCAATAATTAGAGTTCCAATACTTTTATAGTTGATTAATTATACAATAATTATTAAAGTAAAAAGTCCAGCCCCTGGAGAACTGAATTCTCTTTCCAATGACATGAAGAACGTGAAATTCTGTTCATAACAGCATTACCTGCTCCAAGATATTGATAAAAATGACATTGTTCTTATGGGACATAATTTTGCTGTTCGGCAAATGGCCGACTATAGTCTGTCCCTCCTGTGGGTGGGTCGGACATTGGATATCTGCGTCACTCGTGTGAGGCAATGAGATACGCTTTTTCCAAGCCTCCTGACAGCCGAGGAATGACGTCCGGGTCGAAGGGGGTGTGGTAACAAAGTTACACACTTCTGGAGGCTCACGTGCCGCCGGAACTGATTGGGAGGTTGGTGGGGTGAGATGATTCATTCTACTCCCTCATCGGCCGAACCAGCAGGCCAACTCTTCTGTTGAAGGCCGGCCAGGCGATTGGGTGTGTAGCCAACCTCAGGGGGATGAAAGGTTCCGGCCTCCGTAACTGAGGAGATAGGCCCTGCCCGGGGCAATGCTCTGATATACTAAAGTGGGTGCAGAGGGCCTCGGACAGACTGGCCAGACGGCGATGCATGTCCAAGCAAAGAAGAGCCTCTGGTAAGATGGGAAAATGACTTCAGCTTGGTCAATATTTGTTCAAGAATTATAAATGTGGTTTTAATAGTAGATCAAATTGTTTCCTACAATTAGAGATCGAATTGATAATTTTTGAAACAATATGGACCGAGCTTAAGTCACTCTCCCATCTTGCCAGAGGGTCTTCTTTGCTTGGACAGACTATACTACTATACCAACTCTTAATCTGAAATTTCTATCTGTATTTCAGGCAACCGCTGCGGCACCGGGAGACAAGCTGCGTGCCGAGCTGCGTCGTGCCGCAAACGCACTCAACCTGCCGCCGGCCAAGCGTGGCAAAGTCGGACGTGACGACTGGCGGCACGCCATGGACCGTCTTGTCTCCGATATCAACCGTCCGCCCCCACCGCCACCCATCATACAGATTGTCGTCTACGAGTCGTCCGTTTGATGTTATCAATGTTTAACAAAGTCTAGTCCTAACGAAAATAAACAATACTATTCACATATTTAGTAAATAAAGTAATACAATATTTTTTTCTTCTGTAAGTTGTAAATGAAATGGTGTACGCAAAGGGTTCTGTTTGGCCTTCAAAGTATTTGTGGGAAACTTTAAAAAGTACATTTATGGCTTCCTTTGATGAAAGGCCTATTAAATTGGCAACGTCGCACCGTAGTTACAGTCTATCCATATAATAACACTTACAAATTAGGGCACGGCCACATGGGCAGCTTTTTGCTGCAAATTTTGTCAACACCTGTGAAGATGTTCTGACTCGTTCAAATTTCTAATAAGAATCATGCAATAATATAGTTCTAAATTCGAGTAATTTTGTACAATCAAAAAAGAAAATTTTCATCCCTTCCCAATTTTGAAATAATGATGATAAGAGTTTTTTTTTGCCCAGATTCCAATTAAAATTACGCCATAATTTAGTACTCAATTTCGTATCAATTGAACCACCAAACAAAAAATTTTTACCCCTTCTCATTTTAGGGCAGGAGTGATTGAAAAGGGGTGACTGGACCCCATCCTGTGCCAAATACCAAAACAAAGCTAGAATTTATTATTATTTTTATGATAGAAAATCAGCTGGTGCGGCCTGACAAGCATAAAAGTGCTGCAAATATTTGCTGCAAACAAATAGGTCACGATTCATTTTTCTCAGCAGCAGCTAGTTGAGATTTCAGTTTCATTTCAGACAGCTGCGTAATGGCGAGAGATGCGTAGGGGAGTACGTTAGGCGATATCAGCTGATTTTCTATCATTGAAATAATATTGTACAAAACATTGAATAAATTCAAAACTCTAGCTTTGTTTTGGTATTTGGCTCAGGATGGGATCCAGTTACCTCTTTTCAATGACTTCTACCCGAAAATGGGAATGGGTAGAAATTTTTTGTTTGGTGGTTCAATTGATACGAAATTGAGTACTAAATTATGGCGTAATTTTAATTGGAATCTGACAAAAACAATTTTCTATCATCATTATTTCAAAATTGAGAAGGGATGAAAAATTTCTTTTGATTGTACAAAATTACTCAAATTTAGAACGTTATTATGGCATGATTTTTATTAAAATTTGAACGAGTCGGGAACATCTTCACAGGTGTTGACAAAATTTGCAGCAAAAAGCTGCCCATGTGGCCGTAGCCTTATGCGTGTTATTTAGTTTTTCCTTCTTTTTGAGCATCAGTTTCATGATACATGATCATGCAACCTTTCTTATAGAATAATTATTTTTGTCAGTTCTGAACTGGTTTGTGATAGAAATTAGCACAAAATATTGAAAATAGACAAATATATTTAGAGATTAATTTGTAGCAAGTCACATGTTAGAATGCGCGAAAAAACAAAGCATTAAAAATGATTTCAATACTTTTAAATGGACCGACTTTCCTAATCGATATAGTTGCCACTTCAAGGCCATGGCCTTATACAGAGAGCGGCAAAAAGATCTGATTGTTCTATAATGTAAATAACTCTAACGTTTAAAGTGGTACAAAGTGTTTTATTGATTTCCGATTGGTATTTATGAACATTTATAAAAATAACCAGAAAAGGGTTATTTGATCAGTTTCAGATTTGAATAAATTGTATTAAAATGATGTCCATCTTGGGCCATGCATTCTTCCAATCTTGTACTGACATTGTTAAACACTTTCCCTAAAATTGCAGGAAAAAGGTTGGCTATTTCTTGGCGTAGGTCATCCAATGTGCGTGTTTGTTTCTAAATACTCTTGATTTCAGCATTCTCCACAAGAAGAAGTCGTAAATGCTGAGATCCGGGGAGATCTCGCGGATCCTGAGTTCCGCTCCCATCATTTGAAAAATGTTATATTCATATCTTAAACTCATCAAATAACCCTTTTTGGTTATTGTGAATGAATTTTCATAAATACAAATCTGAAATATGCAATAAAACACTTTGAACCACTTTAAACGTTTGAGTTATTCACATTGTAAAACCATCAGATCTTTTTGTCGCTCTCTGTATTAAGGAAGCTATAGCGGGTTGAAAGATGAAGATGAAAATGAAGATGTCATTCGAGTTGATATTCATAAATTACCTAGTTGTAGTAACAAAAAAATAAAAATAAATGGAAATGAGCATATATGATTTAATGAACTCGGTGGCCATCTTCATTTTCATCTTTTAGCCCACTACGAATTCTAGCATGAAATTAATAATTACAAATAAAACAAATTTTAACTGTTTCAGAAACTTCTTATTGTACAAATATTTAAATGACTAAATTCATAGCTAATTGAAATGGCTTGTCTTTGACCCTATTCTTCACAATATTCCACTTCATAATATAATCTCTATAATTGATAGCAACTTCCAACTTCAGTTTCTATTGCTATGCAATAGTTGAATTCGTATCTCGAATAACATTTCAGACAGCCTTCACTTTACATTGCATTTTTTGCTGAAAATTTTGAATTATAATTAAATGTCAGTAGTTTACGAAAAGTGTTGTTTTCATTCTGTCCACTTTGACTCAGACCCACTTATTCGCAATACAAAATCTCTTATAACTGTTACTGGATTAGATAGAATTTTGTGATCATGCAGCTAGTCCAATTTCTTTCGGGCGCAGCATGAATGTTATTGACGAGAGACGATGTTGTGATCGTTTAAATATTTTTTGAGTCTCTTATGAACGGACGGATAGTAGTAGAGAAGAACCGACCATGAGTGGTAATCAAGCTTTAGAAGAGAGACAGTTGTGCGCGCAATGATCCTGTGCGTGTGTGGCACCCCACAACCCAGGCCCTGATCTATTCCAAAACAGCTGCCACCGAACATCCTCGAAACACACGTCCAACGTGAACTCTGCTTTTCATACACTTCCAACTCGCCCCTATGCAAAAAGTACATGGTGTTATCCACAACGCCCATCTCAACAGCAACATTGCCAGGAAACAGAAACTGTGTTTGCAAATGTGGAACCAGCTGTCGTAAAAATTTAACGTTGCACCCCGCAAACAGTGCGTGCTCATTGAAGTGATGATTGAAGAGATTCCAAGACAATTTGTGTTGAAGCGGCATCGGCGATTGCAACAACAGAGGTGGAATCTGACACCCGTGATGGGTATCCCACAAAAACCGCAGATAGCTTTTTATCGTTTCTGTCACATTTCTCGTTGGCTTATGATATTCCATTCTCCTCAGCAATGAGCGACGCTGATTCACATAATGAATCACCGAATAGAAGTATGTGTGGAGGTAATACACTACGTTCCCAGCAACTATTGCCAAAAGTATTGGGTTAAAACACATATGAAGAAGCCTTATTAAAAATACCAATTCATTGTAGTCTTTAAGAGCGACATCTAATGAGTACGGGAATTTCACAAAGCTTGCTACCACCATATTTCTAGCTACATTGAACAACAAATATTTTTCATAACATGAAGTGTATCTGTTACCTGATGCTACAATATGATTAGCTGTGTAAATTAAACTGAGGAGATTCAAAATTATCAACAGTTTTACCAGTAACAGCGTAATTTGTAATCTAATTTGTATTCGCGTCACGTTTATACCGAAGCCATTAAAGATCTTCCAAGTCTTGATTACATTCAATGATCGATTCAAACGGAGAATCATGTAAACGTACATATTACTGGGATACAGTAAGCCAATTGTTTCGAAAGGAAAAATCGTTAAAAGATCAAAACCAAAGTTGAATGGATTTCTAATGTAATGCACCCTTAAAGCTAGAGAGTTTTTAATCCAGTGTTCTGAGGCGGTTTTAATAGGACAATGGCAGGCAAGAACCATCAGAACAATGTGAATGAAATCCACAAAGTATAGAATACATAACATCAACGGTGAAACGTCAAACACAGCAAGTGAATATAAACACATTAAAGTTGAGATAATCGTCAGAATTACCTTTAAAACATCGAATCGCTTTCCCCTGAGTATATTTTTGCTCTTACTGTCAAGTTCTAGAACTTCGATTTCATCCGTTATGCTTTCAGTTCCCGCCACTTTACCTGGCACAAACCTCAAGCCAACCGCAGAGTACTTGGCCAAGTGTGCTTCAAACAATGTCTTTTCTACAGGATAGGTTTTCAAGATGCGATTGAAATCGGTGGATTTGATGAGCAGAGTCTCAACAATGGTGACCGCTGTCACTGAAACAGCCTGTTGAGAGTGCTCGCTTGCATACAAATTGCCAAAGAAAGCACCCTTCTCCAAATAGCACGTTCGCTGGTTACTATTGCTAATACATATCACTCCATCAACCAATACATAAACATCTCCATGCACAAAACCCTCAACCACTATACAAGCGCCTTTGTTGAATACTTTTATTTTCGACTCGAAAACTATACTTCTGATGAATGAATTACTAGAGGAAGTAAAGACAGAGTTATACTTGAAACAAGGTCCATAGATTTCGAACATTATATCTCCTTGTAGTAGATCATTCAGGGTTTCCTTAAACAATACTTCGGGACTTACGCCTCTTTGAAGTTGCCAACATGTCATGAAGAAAACACTAAACTCATTCTCCATGTCTTTAGGTACACCAGCTTTCTTTAAGAATTTTAAAGCTGCGGTTACTTCTTGCTTGAAATTCTGGCTCTTGTTCTGCAAAAAGGCGAGAGCGCACAACTTGCCAAACACATACATTGACGTGAAGAGTCCAAGATAAACGACTGCAATTGTTAACCAACCAGTATTATCGCAGTTCTCGCAAAAGTGAACATAGTTGACATGAGTGAGTAGAGTTGAAACAAGAAATAGTGCTTTGAGATATACTCTGCGTGGAGTCACCAAGTAGCCTAGAGTTCCGAATCTCCATTCCAGTCCTTCGCAATCGATGCCAATAAGAGTGAAATTAGGTCGTTCAATATATATGTCCTTTGAAACTACACACTGAGATAGAAGCCACATTGAAGCCGTGGC
Source organism: Sogatella furcifera (assembly GCA_017141385.1). NCBI lineage: Eukaryota > Metazoa > Arthropoda > Insecta > Hemiptera > Delphacidae > Sogatella > Sogatella furcifera. The sequence continues at coordinate 8,113,968 of CM029549.1, forward strand.
ATTAATCAAAACGATCAGCATAAGAAAGTATTTGAATGCTCTTAAACGCAAACTCATATTAATTTTACTATTGATGACATAGTCAAGAAGACCACATATCCTATGAACTTGAATTATCCTGTTGAAAAGTAGCGCAACGCTATACTTCTCACCAACAAGTGGCCCTAGAAAAAATTCAAATGGAAAACAAGCAAACAAATCAAGTGGTAGAGCAGTTTTTGTGTAATTGATGAATGTGTAGAAGGGATGTGTGACAAGAATACCATCAGCATTGTAGAAAGCCACATGAAAGCGGAAGTAAATGTCGGCAAAAGCAGATAAGTCTAGCAAAGCGTAGATTACTTCAATGTATTCGCCATGTGTTTCTCTCAAAATTTGATGAACAGGGAAAATAAGACTACTTACAAAGGCAAAAACGCATCTTGTGATTTCCAAGAACCAGATCAATTTTCCTGTTGGGAGAATGGTAGCACGCATCAGAAAACAAGATAAAAACACAGATCCCTTACCTGCTTCATAGATGGGATTGAAAAACTCTTTCTCTTCTTTAGAGCCTGCAACCAAGTTGTAGCCGAAAATTTTCAAAGATCTACTCTTTGATTCATGTTGATCTTTGAACACATCTCTCCCTTCAACTATAGGCAAATCGACAAGTGGCATACAATGCTCTTTGGTTGCCTGTATTTGTTCCTTATAGTCTGGAAACTCATCAAGAATAGTGTAGAAGTCATTTTTTTCTAGGTATATTATTTCACAGTAAGTCATTGATCGAACACTTTGCAGCATTGGAATGCCAAGCAACATTTCCAAACTGCCAAACTCGTAACCCGGGCCTTTGGTGCTCTTCACCACTCCATTCTCTGTGTCAATCAATTGACAAAAGCCTCGATGTATAATATACATGTATGGGCAAAATACACCACTGAAACAAACAAACTCATGAGGTTGTACAATTATTTGATTCAACTTTGATGCAATTTTTCGTGCAAATTCTCTATCTGTATTTTGAAATATTGCACTTTTCTCAAGAGTATCTCCCCATAAATTAAGTTTTAAATCACGAATTAGAGCATCTCCAATCTCAACAAAATCTGATTCGCCTCTCAAATGGATACCACTATTTTCAATCTGTTTCAGGAGGTTACATCTTTTTAATATTCTCTTGTGTAAGCTAGGATCCAATTTATAATTGTTCGATAAAAATATCAAAACCGACAATCTTTCATAGAGTTCTTTTCTTGATTTTGTCATTGAATATGCTATGAGAGATAAGAAACCAGCGTAAAAATTATAGCTTAACAAGCTTATCACGCCAAGTGTTAATGCATAAAAGTGCTCTCCACGTGTATATGGTACGAATCTATCTCCACTCGCACCAAACGTTAGTCTAGTTAATATGAAGAACATTGGCATTATGAGAGAAAGCGAATTTGTGTTTTCATCGAATTCAAACTTGCCATTATCCTTTTTAGGAAAATTGGATACATTTATTATATACCACATTCCATTTGGATTGCATGTGGTACGGTTTTCACAAGATAGCACTATAAGCACAACGCTACAATACCACAAAAATACAGCAGCCGAACACGTTGCAAATAGTGCGTAGAAGACTAATCGGTGACGAGGCACTCTATTGAATCGATTATTGAAGAAATTTATAATGCGCCAACCACGAAACAGATGATTAAACATCAAAAATCTGTAAATAATCTTTTGCTCTTTCAATAAAAATATATTGATCCAACTGAGAGGCAGGCTGCCAACAATGTCAGCCCAGTATGCAGTTGTGGTCAAGCGATAAGTGATTATTTCCTTAACTGTTACCAAATCTTTCTCTGGAGTAAAAACTGCAAACGTAGTTTGCGCAAATAAATCGAATATGAACACAACCTGCATACAGGCACAAATCAGATCAGTACTTATATCTGAATCATCTTCTAGGACGTAAAGAGGAATGTACAGAAAATATATCGAGACTACAACAAGTACAATATAATTCCAGACAGTTATGAATGGCGACTGCGGATGCAAGATGAGAGGAAAATCTTGAGTGAGAAACGATATGTCAACTCTTGTTCGAACAGTATTTTCAGACACAACTAGCATGGAGAGATAATTCGAATCGGAGTTGATGTACTCTTTAATTTCTTGTTGGGCTTGAGTGGTTTTAAAAAACAAGTCTTCATAGCTCAAATGGCTGGTTAATAATTTATTCCTATTTGTAGGGTTCATCATACGTGAAAAGCGTTTTATTTTTTTCAGTGAGTTGAATTCTTGGTGTCCGCTAGCCATGGAGTAATCATAAGATTGCTTCCGTTGATAATCAAGCTGTGCTTTTTTATTTCTCTCAACAATTTCTTCTCTAAGATTTTGGCAGTGTAATTCGAAATCGATTTTTAACGAATCAAAACGTTTTTTGTACAATACTGTTAGCTGACAATTCGTAGCACACACAACATAATTAGTACTTATGTATTGAGTGAAAATTGTTGACTCTCCAAAACATGTACCCGGGAATAACGATAGAATGGGTGTTGAATTGTCAAAAGAGGACATCACTTGAATCACTCCGCGCTCCAAATAGATAAATACATCCTTCAATTGGCCTTTCGTAAACAAAACATGACCTGGAAAATGGAATTCAGATTTCATTTGAAGGGAAATAGCCGAGAGAAAGGCAGGATCTTGTTTCTTGAACAGGTGTGAGTGTAGCAATGCTGGTATGTAGACTTTATACGTGTACATGCGATAAAGCGATGTAGGAAGCAATCGTCTCATTTCAAAGTCAACAAAATCGCCTTCTTGCTTTCTTGAATCCATGTACAGTGACTCAATGCGTTTTATAATGATTTTATTACAGTTCAAAACCTTCAATTTTGAGCACAACGATTCCATGCGAAATGTGAGTACCAGGTCTGCAAATTTCAACTCTAGTAATGTCATCGTAAACAGACTCACCATTACCAATGTAAAAATCAACGAAAACAACATGTACGTTAAGCTAGCGTGCACCATTTTAAAAGTGTAATATTGTAAGGTGACTTGGCCTCTCATAAAAAAACAGTTTGCAGTTATATAGAAGCACATCAATGAAACATCGCCTAGATGGCGCATTGGCCACGATAAGAACACATCCTTGTTGATCATTGGTACAGCGTACATAATTTGATCTTCAATAGAGCCGGGGACCAGTTTTCTGTCAACAACAAACATATAGAAGAAACACGCACAAATTGTGCACGACATTACAATAAAGCTCATGAATAATATTAAACAAACGTAGATGTTAAAGTAGACTGAGTTTAACAAATACGAAAAAAATAATCCCACCCTCACGAGCCTAAACAAAACAACCAGTTCAAGATACTTGAAAAGATCATTTGTTGAATTGTTAAAATTCGATTCGATTGATAGATATTCCGGGACAAACAAAGTGTTAACGATAGTCACCAGCATAAGAATAAAATAATAAGTTTTCATTTTCTTGTGAGGCCTTGTAGAGTTGTGATTTTTCCAATTCCTGTGAAGTAGTAGCAATATGTAATCCAGCCAGAAAAACATTTCGCCAAAATATAAAAATATTTTCTCAAAAGGGCTTTCTATTTCATAAACAGATAGGTTTTCGTGAACACTATGAGAAAAAACAGTTTCATAAAAGATTAAGATTTCCTTAATCATTATAGAAATCGCAAGACAAATCTGCCATTGAAAATTGAACGGTAAGAATATGATATTCGCAAAATTAATTGGTCTCTTCTGATAGTTTTCTTCAAACAATACAAGCTCACCGCCATTCCTTGATTCACTCAACCGTTTTAACTTTTGCACAAATGAAGAGCCACGAACTTGTACGGAATTATTCATATTTCCGTTGGATTTGTCACTTTTCAGGGTCACCTAGAAATGGCAATCAATTATAACAATATCTGTATCAATCTCAAAATTCATCACTGATTGATAATATTACGCTATTAGATCACGCCATAAATGAATCAGCCTTGAAGGATCGATTATTAATGTGAAAATAAAATGGAATTCAAGCAATGTCAGCTGTTTATAATTTTACATAAAATTTATGAAATTCAAATGATTTCCAACGTCCCAGAAGCTTGGCCACAGGAAAATGATTGAGTTAACATCTTTTTACTTTCTTGATTATTGATTGATGTGTAAATTTAATAAGAAATTAATTGGGAAATGATAATTGGAAAAGATCTTGGGCATTAGTCGAGTCATTCTAGCTCAAAACAGGGGTCAACCTGGAACTAATTGCAACAAAGTTGTTTTATGGTGGAAATGGTAGCTGACACCCTCCTATTTAACGTGTAAAAAATCCCACTCTCAACTCGTGTCGGAAAGTTGTTTTTTTGGCCGCCATATTGAAAAATTTTGCTCATTTTTTGGTTTTCTTCGAATAACGTTAAAACAAAGCATCGGACGAAAAAACTTTCTGAACCTTTTTTTTAGTAAATAAAATTTGCAAGAGAATGGTGGTAGAATCATTTCTTGATCTTCACTAGAAACCGAGTTACGATTTTTCAAAAAATAGGTTAATTTTCAAGAAAAACTATAATCGAGTATTTTCAGTTTTTGCTCGCTCAGATCTTTTGACATATTCCTTTGAGTTGTTCAATTCAAAATCCCTGTGGGGATAATTTTGTCCTCTACAATTTGAGACCAAGTAGACCTTTCTCCCTTGTATAGTTTTTGAACTAGAGCAATTAAAAGATATCCTTGTATTTGAAAAAACCTATTTTGGGGGGAAATGGTCTCCAGAAAAATTTTATAACGGGCTTGTATTGATATTTTCTCTGGTAATAATGTCTTTCAGATCAACTTCTAGCAGATAAGCTACTCACCGACCTGAATTTAGGTTATGTTCAATATTAAGGACCCTTCAAGGATCATAATCCAAGGATACCTCTAACTATATTGTAAAAGTCATCGGATCTCAACAAACCATATTTCATTCTTTTCAGCTCATCAAGGCGGTCTAAATTCATATATATTATGTCAAATTCGGTCAAAATAGATGTTTTGAATTTCACCATTTATTTAAGTTGATGTAACTATTTCAAATGCGTGATGCCATAAAACTTATTTATAGGAGATTGAAGAGGAAGAATCTAGCTACATTTTTAATGTATTTTCATTATTTTTTAACGTAGGACTTCGAAAATATACTTATTTGTAAGCAAAAAAAGGGATTTTTCTGGTATATGATGGAAAAGTCAATATTCTCTAAGTAGTTATTTTCCACAATTTTGACCGAATTTGACATAATATATATGAATATTAAACAAATACATATACATCATACAGTGTTGAAATAAACCGACGAACTTCGTGAGATGTTTTATACATCAAAGTAAAAAGTTTTATTAAAGAATACTAAAAAAGTATAGTATTCATGGGTCCTATAATAATTTTTTACCGAGAAAATAATACGGTATTGAGGATTTCAAATTTAAAAATTTTGTGGCGGCCTCATAAGGGCACTTAATTCTCATGTAAAATTATCTGAGAAATCGAATGAAACCGTTTAGAAATTTATTTCTTTAGTTATTATCAAGATAATGGGGAAAATATGCTGAAAACCTCGATTTTTCAACTTCAAATTGATAAAAATAGGAAAGATTACGCCCTAGGCAGCCAAGGTGGTGATATGAAATAAGTCATATAAGATTTAAAATGCTAGAAAATTTTCTCTCAAATTGCAAAGTCAATCTCGCAAAAAGTCTATGTTTAAGTCAATTCCAAATTTCTATACTGTACCTATAAACATGGTCTCAGATCTATATTAATAAATAAATTATGTTCAAAGAGATGAAAGGTAATTTATGATTTGTGATCTACTATCAATGTTTATTGCTACGGTAGTTCATTATATTATCGCTTGAAAATAAACGGGTTCAATTCGTAATGTACTGCAGAATGCAACTAAATGTTTCATACTATATGGTACATTGATGGAGTGATGCCCGGTTTTTCCAAGTACACTCAAACTTGAGGGACCCTCAAATTTTGATGAACAGCTGACATTTTCTATGATAAGTATAGGAAATGTAGTAAAGTGTAGTAAACTTGAGGGTCCCTCAAATTTGAGTGTGCTTGAAAAACTGGGCATCAATCTTCTAATTGATATATTTTTTTTAACCGGCTGTAATTCAATTTCCATGATAGACTAGTGCCCGGTTTTTCCAAGCACACTCAAATTTGAGGGACCCTCAAGTTTACTACACTTTACTACAATTCCTATACTTATCATAGAAAATGTCAGCTTTTCATCAAAATTTGAGCGTCCCTCAACTTTGAGTGTGCTTGGAAAAACCCGGCATTTTAGTCAAAGTAATCATAAAAAATGTTAAAAAAGCAATCCAAGTAGAATACAATGTAAATAAATTTAATCTACATGATAATACATAGGCCTCAATCTCAATGTTAATACATTGTTCTGTATTCTGAATTTTTATTATGAGATTTGCACTTTCTTCATAACAATAGTAGATTATTTAAAATGAGATAGAACAAAATCATCTACTGTGGACTCTTTTTCTCCTTATAACTTGAATTTTCAGTAACGAAAATTTTTTTGGTCTTCCGTAAGTTATAAGGGAGCCTTATAACGAATGAGCTCTTCAATAAAAAATAGTCTGGTACCTTCAATATAGTTATAGAGAGTCTACTGCACTTTTGAAATAAAAATAGTTTTTATCCAAATGATGTTTACATTTTATTCAACATTTTTCAGTAGTCATTTGATTTTCATCGATCTGATAAATTACAATCATTTGCATCTCAAATACTTATAAACTATAACAAATGTATTTATACAAATGGAAAATTATTTAATTTTAGAACACGAAGTAAATATTACCTTGCCATGTCCAAGAAAAATTATTACATCAATTATTACAATTAGAAATTCTGCAATCTGAAGAGTAGAATGTAGAAACCAAGCTAAGAGCTATGCAATACATCAAATCGAAAATTAATACACAAATTAAAATTTTTGAATATAATAGCAAAAGATAGAAAAGTATAAAATAGACTAAATTAGTACGAAAGAGATCATTGAAGATAAAAATATATTACATAAAAAAGGACAAGCGTCTCACATTACGCTATAATTAAATCTTAATTCATTATTTTATAACACTTATAAGCTTGCACATTACTTAAATGATTATTTCATTCCATATTGTAAAATGGTTCATGATCCTGTTCATAACCTGTAAATCAGAATATTACCAATTACCAAATTGTCCAATACAGTATTTGCAAGTTTTACAGCTACCGACATACATTACTTGGGCCCAAAAATGACCAATTAAAAAATGAACTAGAACTCAAGGAAAAATTATTTCTTGGACATTGGGCAGTCACATTTGTGAATGACTGTTTTATTTCTTGAATCGTTGAATTATCATCAGTCAATGTAACTATTGGGTAGGACCAGCGAGAATGGAATATATTTCTATATTCTATTCTCTCTGGGTAGGACTCGACAAAATATGAATGGCCAATTTACTTAATCCTCTTTATAATTACACCTTTTGGCAAAATCAATGTAAGGACAATATTTATTATAGTAGTAAAATATTATAAGGAGTAGTATAAATATTATAAGGATCTATTATAGTTATTTTTGAAAAAATGAATTTCAGAGGTCTCACATAATAATATACATCCCAAAAGTAAGGAGCATTTATTTGTAAAAATAGTTCTTCGAGATAGTGTTTCCAATCTGTGGAGGCGTCATGACATTCTGTCAGAATGCCCTCAAGGACTGCTTCATCAGCGTTTTTTCACAAACACAGCAACAAAAAGAGAGCCAAGTCTGGCTTTTAGGTAGGCTACAGAAACACACAGAGGTGGTTACAGGCCAAAAAAGGGAAAACTGGGTGCGTTGTAAACTTTTCAGTGACCTTTGATCGGGCTCCTTAGATTGGAATGATTGATTGGTTGAATGGTTGATTTTGGAATGTTTAGGTCATCTGCCAACTAGTGAACACCCAACCGACAATGACAATTGAAATATTGAACATAATGTTCTATTGATTTCTTTTGATTTAAGACATTTCACTCTTTTGTTATTTTATTTTTCAATTCAAGTTTTGTAATTTTTTGTTGCAATAGGCCTCAGCCTGGCAACATTTGTCTAATTTTTCAAATAAATAAAAATATTCTTGGTGATGAGGGAGTTTGAGTGTGCTCAGACCTCTTTTTGTTAGTCACGTTTTCCCGCTAATACTCCACTAACACCCTTGTAACATTTTTTCACTTAGGATTTGGATGGACACTTATAATCAAGTCCCTAGAGTATTTAAATCAGTTCTTTAATGTTCTCTCCCAAGCAAAAACTCAATTCTATTGCATAGGTTTGTCTGAGGGAATGACTATTAAGCTGTATCTAAAACTCAAAACAATGGTTTGCGGAAAGTCTCCTCATATTAATAGAGGAGCTCAGAGCCGAATGATGCCTAAAAAATTTCAAATTTTGAATATTAACTATACAAGTATCTGTTTCAAGTGGCGGAACGCGCCCCAATGTACAAGACAGTGTTTTTGAAAAGAAGTAATAAATGCTCATTACTTTTGAAATGGAGGTGAAGTTTGAAATTTAAGTTTCATTTTTTTTAAAACGTTGTAAAATTTTCAATAGGTAATAAGTTACGTAAATATTTGAAAATATTGAATAAAACTTGTAAAGCTTTGATTCAATAAATTCACACAAACATTCTTTAGTGTGAGATCTGAAATCCAATCTTAAAAATATATATATATATATATAAATAAATACGTCAGTTGATCGTACCTGTAAAGTTACGATCGTTGAATCGAAAAGTAAGTCAGTCTTTCAGTGTTAGGATATCGTTGAGTTATTTATAACTGACTATTGAAGAAGACATTGCAAATCGAAATCTTTACTAAATTCTCTATAGTTGAATCCTATTAAGCAACCACACACATGAATCTCGGAAAGAATTTCAATAATTCAAATTAATAAAAGTTTATATAATACTCTGGAATACATCATATTTTACAAAAAATGTCAAGGTGATTGCATGTAGCCTACCTGAAACTGAGTTACTTGAAGACTCCAGAATCGTTCAAAGTCTTCTTCCAAGCACGAGGAAAGTCATTCTTGAATTGTTCGCGAACTTGGGGTGGCAGAGCTGGAAGAAAAACAAGCCATTTGTGAGAGAGGAATGTTTTACTAATTAAATCTTACAGCAATTTACAACAGCCTCTATTTTATGAATTTTCTTCTCCAGATCAGCATCAAGTCTCGACTAAAACAAGCTAAGAATATCATCCAATAACATTTATAGAAGACTGTACAATTAATTACTAATGTTTTGAAACCTCTCCATAATTCATAAAAACTTATAATTCCATTTATTTATTAATACATTTATACAAAATTCTGAAATCGGGAGTATAAACTAGAAATAGCCTGTACTAATCCTCTCCCAAACAATTTTTTACCAAAACAATGTTTTCTGAAATGAGGTTATGATATTATCGGACTACTTGAACACATAATTTTCAATCCAGGAATAACACTTCAAAATTTCGAATTTAGGAAGACATTTTCTCAGTTTATAGCGCAATACAGAAGCCTAAACCATATGAAGCTGAAAATCCGATAGGAAATATAATTTATGAACAATATTACAAACTATTATAGATTAAGGTTTCATGTTCTATGTAGGTTCTTGTGTATAATTCATGCTTCAAGTGTGAACATAACTTTATTATCAACTAATCAAAACGTTTTGGACTTTATCTGTGTTTCAATCTGATTGTATTGTAATCTCGTAAATAAATAAATGTTGCTGTCGATTACCAACCGGATTTGGCATAAGAAATTTACTATTCACAAATAGTAAATTTGTAACATTTTACATGTCACAAAAGTATTGATCTGAACATTTTCATTTGGTTCCTTTCTCCAACCCTTGAATAATTGATTAGATATAGTATATATTGAAAATAAAAATTAGAATGATATAAGTACAAATGCAAATTACCTCTGACGTGCTTCATGGGGCCGACAAGTTTATAGAGGCCTTTGCTTGTTCTCACTATATTTTTATCTCTTCTAGAGCGCACAACACCGTGTGATCCGAATTTATTACTGAAACGATAAACATAAATTTACAATAAACATAAATAGGAGAAATAGTACATTACGCCACAAGCCTTGGAAGTGAACGTTTACGGTATGAGGATAGTTTCCCGGGCGAGGCTTGCCGAGCCTGGGAATAATTCCGAATACCGTAAACAAACTTCCTAGGCGAGTTTGCGTATATTTCTTTTCGCCTCACTTCAGATAAGCATTATCAATCAAATTTCATTTAATCAATACTTCACGATTATCAATTCAATCTGAATGAGGTTATAGCGATTGCTGATTCAAACTGATAACTGAATAGGTTAAAAAGGTGCACTGTCACCCGATCTAGCGGACGGCTTGATAACTACTACGTTAATCCTGTCAGCTGCTGTTGTCCACGCACGGAAAGAAAGTCCCCGCATGGAAAGGAAGTCTTACCGCTCGAGGACAACAGCTGACTGTTTGCGTATGTAAATGACGACTTTCAAGTCTACATAGGGACCGGTAAGCAGCTTCTTTCTGTGAAGTGTGGCGAAAATTGATAAAACATCAATGTAATTAATCATTGTTTAATGTTTTTTTTTCTACAGTGATGAAGATTATTATTAATATTCACTTTGTTATTAGGGCTACTAATGTACAATAAATGAATAAATAATCACAGTAGCGCCTACACTTGAAATGATTTCTGTTGAAAAAATTGATATTTATTGATTTATTATAGATTATTATTATTATTGCTTATAAAATATAGCACAATCTCCGTTCAATCAGTTGAGCCTGATGTAAAATTGGTGATCACAGTTTAAACAAGTTCAATAGAGAATCTTTTTTCGTTTATGATTGCAGGAATTGCCGTTTACAATAAATACCGTTTAAGCCAAGTCTAATCGAGAAGTTTTAAACAAGTTTAGTTGAACTTACAGTTCGTTTTATAGTAAATGGTGCAAACGGTCTCAAGTCATTTGAATAGTACCCTATCTGTTTAATCATATGATAAAAGTGATAAGCGTTCGGTACTTCTATTTAGTGACAATTTGTTCGAAATAAACTATCTAATCAAGTGCATTATGTATAATTTGTATTCAAATAACTTCCCAGCAGTTGAAAGCGGAGCTAAAACCGTTGAGAAATTATTCTATCATCAAGATTCTTCCTTATGCCCACACTCAATCCAAGCAAACTTATAAAACAACTGGTATAGTTTATCCAAGCAAAGAAGACATCTGGCAAGATGGAAAATGGCTCCAGCTCAGTCAATATTGGTTCAAATTATAGAGCATAATGTTTTCAACAAATTTATAATCTTTGAACCAATATTAACCGAGCGACTCCTGCTGAAACTCCAGAAAACATTCAGCTCTATAATTAATTTGAGACCAATTTCATAATGATTGAATCAATATTGACTGAGCTGGAGTCATTGCTCCATCTTGTCTTCTTTGCTTCGACAAACTATATACCACTATCGTGTGATTCGTGACGATTAAGTTCAATTATTTCAAAATCGAGTTATGTGCACTAGTGTGTTCCTTTTGTTATAATCGATGCTTTGGCAGAAGTAGACGAGTCTATTTCACTCCATTTCAGATAATAATATATAGAATACTAGCCGGCAGGCTTCGCTCGCCTTCTCCGGCTAGCCAGGGGTTCCGCCCCTGGACCCCCGACTGTATCGGCAGTGTAAGTGAGACAAACAGGCTCGCTTCGCTCGTCTGCAAATTCCGTTCAGAAGGGGTTCGAAATTTATTGAACACAGCATTTTTGGACCTAATCTGGACCTGTTTACCAAATTTCAAATTTTTCTGCCAATTGGTTCTCGAAAAATGTGAGAAAAACTACGAAAAATAGTTGAACGTTTATATTAAGCGTAACCTTGGGAAGTATATCGAACATAGTTTGAAACTTGATTCAATATGTTCTAAATTAGTTCATCTATAATCTCGCTGAACCATTGATTTTACAGAAAGGATTGGTCTTTTCAAGGCGGAAGATATGCAACCCGCAATACATATACAATTTTGAAAAAGTGATTACTGGCGTACTCTTGAACGGATTTCAAAAATATTTCAACACAACATTTCTAGACCTTATATGAACCTTCTCACCAAATATCAACATTTTCTACCGATTGATTCTCGAAAAAATTGAGAAAACGCCGAAAAAACTATAGAAAAACTTAAATATTTGGCGTATCCTTATGAAGTTTCAAAAATCCTTTCTTAGCGCGCGTCTAAACGTCCAACTTAACATGCCTGCAAAATTTGAACGCATTCGGTTAAGTAGATTTTTAGTTCTGGTGATGAATGAATGAATGAATGAATCAGTCAGTCAGTGCCATTTCGCTTTTATAGAAATAGATTTGAGATACACATGATTAAAGATAAATGATACGATGAGATAAAAGACGCAAGATGGCAAATATTTATTATTGTTAGTTTCAAAACGAACGTAAAATGATTCAGTTGAGTACAGTGATACATTTATTTTCAAGATGGTAGAGCTGGTACCAAAATTAGGGCGGTTTCTTCTGTTCCTTGTAGTTTCTAGCAATGGAACGAACAAGGAACTGACAAACCACCAGTAATTGAACCAGCTAGCTAGAGTATATTCATAACTATATTCTCCACCAGTCATATAGTTGCGCAGACTATTTGCAGACAACATCAGCTGCCGGAACGCACAAGGAACTATAAACTTTTGACAACAGCTATACAAGTATCAAATAAAAAAGTAATTGAGTAGGATTTATTGTAAATCTGTCCAAGCAAAGAAGGCATTCTGGCAAGATGGGAAAATGACTCCAGCTCGGTTAATATTGGTTCAAAAATTATACATTTATTCTCAAATTGTACATCACAATGGTTGAGATCATATTTATAATTCTTGAACCAATATTGACCGAGCTGGAGTCATTTTCCCATCTTGCCAGAATGTCTTCTTTGCTTGGATAGACTATCAGGTACTTTTTTAACCTATTATAATCGCTTGTTTAATTTGTTACGAGCACCTTCTTCAATGTATAATCTCAAAAGTAAATGTCAATCTATCAATCTCAATTATATTGTACGGTACTTACTTTGAGTCGTAGCCACAAAGCTTCCACCTTATCGCCGGAAAGTACGTTGATGAACCAATTAGTGATTGGCGTGCAGGAGACCGACATGCTTGAATCAAGTTTCCGCGAGAGAGTGTCCTTGATCTTTGCCGAGTTGATTTTGGAAGCATTTTTGTCAGCTCTTGATCGAGCAATCCTAGATTGGCTCAGATCTGGAGAAAAACGTCCGTTGTCGTTGGCACTTGACATATCAAACAACTGATCAGTAGGAATGGATGTGTAGTTTTTCAGCACGCTCGCGTACTGGTTCGATGTGGTGCCTCCTACAAAAAATGCACAAAAGATCAATTAGATTTGATTTCATTAACAATTAAGCAGTCAGTCAGTCCAGTCAAATAACATTTCATATTCAATTTTATAGAGCTAAACGAAAACAAAACACAAACAGGAGAAGTCAAAACATAAAAATAAATTTAAAAATAACAATGTTTTATAATAATTGAAAAGTTGAAGAAAATGACAATTTTTTGCTTATCAATTATAATTATTAATTCGTTATATTAAACGTTAAACGACATTTGATGAGCACGGCCCAAACAGTATTCTGTACATGTCAAGTAGGGAGTTTTTCTCCATTGAGGGAAAACGTTTTTCATTTCACAAAATCGTCATTTTCAGAGAACAATTAGACTTTATAATAAATTCAATCCGATCCTGGATCCATTCTCAGATAATTTGCTCAAATTTAGTAAAAAATGTTATGAAGCTCTTAATTTATAGATGTTCAAACTGTTTGTAGACCATAATTTCAATTTTTGGTTCAACTTATCTTGACTTCTCTTTCTAAAATATCTATATAAATGTAGTTCTATCTATAATGTACCTAGTCTCTACTTCATATGATAGTTATTTCACTTTACCTATTATAAATTAATATTATCTTTCCTCATATTGTATGTTTAGTTTTATCTAAGACATTTTTCCATTGCTGTTTTTTTACTTGAATTTCATATGCTTTCATCATATTGTTTATTAATATCTAATTTTGTGTAATTCATTTGTTCTTAATGAGGTTTGTTTTGGCTTAGAGCTGTAAACCTCTCATTGTTGTATCACGTTTGTAATAAATAAATAAATTTTCGATACATTCCTGATCATTAGGCTATTCGACATGAGAATTTGAGAAAATGTCATTTCACTCTCTTGCTGAATACAAACAGCGTTCATTTACAGCTATATATTTGACAGCTACAATAAATTTAGTAAACCTGTCAACATTTTTCATTTCATTTGTCAAGCAATTAAAAATCTCAAGTACAGTTCAATTCGATCCCCCCCCCCTCCAAGAGTGAAAAATCTATGTGCAGGGTAATGCAGGGTGACCATTTCATGTCTATTGAGGTATCTGTCTAGGTAATGTGTGAATAACCAAAATAATCAGTCTTTCAGTTCAAGGTTATCTATTATATTGGTAGAATGGAGCGAAGTCAGACAAGTGGACAAACGTCATCAATTAGAGAGCGGTCATCATTATTATATGAAATTAAAATTATTCATATAAAATTCACTTTCTAATGTGAATAATAAATTGCTACTATTCCTAAAGAACAAACATTAGCAACTTTCTTCAAACTAATATCAAAACATTACTTTTGACGAAAAATACTTACGTTCCTTGTTTCCAATTTTGGATTGGAACATTCTCTGAAATAATGAACTTTTGGGTTCTGAGGATAGTGAACTCGGAGGATTATTGGCATGTCTCTCAACCCTACTTTTTGGCTCTTCGAAGTTGTTGCCTGAAAATAAAATTAATTCAAAATTAACTGCAGTGCAATTTAAAAAATGATCTGACTGATATTATTCCCTCACTGGAATAAATAGAACTGTTTCGAAGACGGCAGCTGTTCGATTCAATTTATAAAATGGTCATTTTCAGAGAATAAGGCTATATGCTCACGCGCTCCATGATAACCACTCTATGCATTCAAACAGGACAGCGGCCATCTTGGCAATGGCTTACATCCAGAAGGTTAAATAACAATTTGTCAAAATAATTTATTCCGGCAGCTGAGACCATGCAGCACGTATTTTCATGTCATAGCTTAGTAGAACTATAACCTACAAGTTCATGATCCCATTTAGGAAAAATTATGTTATATGGTCAAGTGGAACTACTCTCTGGTCTCCCCACTATTGAAAGCTATACGCTTAATAAATAAATAGGTTTGTAAGCACTGATCTGATCTTATTCCAAGTTTGGGGAACTTTTAACTTGAAAAGTCAACCAAGTTCAATAAATTGTTACATGTAATTCGAATCATACAGTAGATTTCTATTTATAGAAATTTCTATTCATTAGATAGTATCTAAATAAACATAGATTGATATTTTTCCAAACTTTCAATTAACGGTTACTACTCAATCATAAAGATGCACTAACTTTAATAGACATTAGAAATCTATCAGGTGGTATCTCGTCTTACGATCAACCACTAAAACAAGATTTTATTTCACATTGTAAAGCATACTCAAACTAACAGAAGTGAATGATTTTCATTTTTTTAAACACAGATTTAGGGTGGGTAGTAGTGGACGGCCAACTGCCGAACGGCGAAATTGTCTCCCATAAGAACAATGTAATTTTGATCAATCTCTTGGAACAGACAGCGCCGTTTTTTATGAACAGAATTTCACGTTCTTTATGTCATTGGAAAGAGAATTAAATTCTCCAGGGGTTTTTCAATTTTTCGATTTTTAGGTTATTATCGTATAATTAATCAACTATAAAAGTATTGAACTCTAATTATTGAAATAAACTAAAAATCGAAAAAGTAAAAAGTCACGACCCTGGAGAATTTAATTTTCTTTCCAATGACATGAAGAACGTGGAATTCTGTTCATAAATAACGGCGCTATCTGTTCCAAGAGATTGGTAGAAAAACTTTGTTCTTATGGGACATAATTTTGCCGTTCGGCAGTTGGCCGTTCACTACCACCCACTCCCAAGCCAAATACGAAATATCATGGTCAAAGTCTCACTAAATTATGGAAGTATCTTCTTAGCTGTAGTCATAAGCTCATGGCTCCATACAAGATGAACTGGCGTTTAAGGCCCGATTTCAACAAAACAAAAACCTGGATTGATTCTAAATATACAAAAATCAACAATTCTCGTATCAATTTGAAATTAGCTGATTGGAACAAACTGTCGCTCAAACCCATTTTTGTTTTTGGTGGAATTGGGCCCAAGTCCCGTTTCAGAAACCATGATTTTCCGGCTTTTTTTAATTCATGAAAAACAAAATATGCGTATGGCTTTTAATGGTGAAGACACCCTTACAGGGTGGGTTCCACCTTGTCAATGTGTACTTGGCCAAAGCAGCAGAGCAGACCAGAAATTTTTCTCAGGCCACTTTCCCGTGTTTTGGATGGACACGTTAAACCGTCGGTCCCGGCTGCCTAAAAAAAGTCGTTAAGTCATGTCAGAGACCCTGAAATTGATCAGGAGCGACCTGAAAACTCTGACACCAGACCTGAGCCAGCCAGGTTACACGAATATTATTGTTATTATTATTATTTAGACCACAGTGTTTGTAACTCAACTGTGTGAGTTTCACTAGAAGCTTGGCAAATACATGAAGCTTGAAGCATGAACATGAAGCTTGGCAAACACATGATGTGCGTAGACACACATATCATGTGTTTGCCAAGTTCTCTTCAATCTGGTAAAATTCATCAAAAACCCGAAAGTCAAAAATTTTTGGAGACTGAAACGGGCCTAAACTGACTTCATAATTGGTGAAAATCTTGAAACTTAGTGATTATGAATATACATATAGTGCTATACATACCTATTTGTGTGGAATGGAAGGCGGCCATTTCGAACTCAGTCGGGTCGCATTCAGATCCGAAAATAGTCTGCTGTGAACTAGCAGTGGTTGTGGTGGTGGTTGAGCTTGGCCCACATCCATCTGAAGGTTTTTTGAAGTCCTCCAAAGTCTTAGAAAACTCCGCTTAAACAATATAGTGGAACATGTAATATTACAGTCAGTGGAAACAATAGTGTTATATTTTATATATAGTGGAGCACAGTGCAATATATAGTGGAAAAATATGCAACATTACAAAACATAGCTGGATTCGGAGCTAATAAAAAAGCCAACAATTTCTAACTGCAATCATAGAAATATTTTCTATGAAACTATTTCATTGAAGGGGTACTGAGGGGATGTCAAAGGCTTCTTGATGGAATCATTTGTTCTGTATGCAATGTAGTACCAAATTGGATACAGAACAAATAATTCCCTCAAAAAGCTTTTGACAACCCCCCCCCCCAGAACCTCACAACCCCAACACAGTAGGTCGGGAATTTACAAAATAAAATGCAGTGATTGTAACAAATTTTACATGGGTAAAACTGCCAGAGAATTCGAAATCCGTTTCAAAGAACACATTAGTCACCATGCACCCCTCCACACATTCTACCTTTGCCGAACATATCCATTTCACTCCTTCCCCACCATACCCAACAACCTACAAATGTTACACTATGAGAAGAAAAACAAGAAAGCTGATGTCCTTGAACAATTTGAAATTTATAAAAATACAAAATTACATCCTAATGAAATTCTGAATGACCAACTAAAATTTCCCTCCCATACACCGTTTGATAACCTCAGTTTAATCCACCAACCTCTTACCGCCATACCCTTCCCCCAACCCTTCTCCTATACCATCAATAATAACTAACCCTTCAAAATATTAAAGCTCAGTAGTGCCTATCAAGCCTGACAATGTGCAATAAATACAAGCTCGAAACAATTGTCACGTCAAAAACGTGAGGGACATCACTGAAAAGTTTTTATTCTCTTTTAATTGATTCATCCGTGAAAAAAGATGGATGTAAAACAACAGATATTAATATAGATCAGTATTATATCAGTATTACTGAGCAATAAGTAAGTTACAAAGTCAAATATTTGTTTACGCTAGTCATGACTTACCGAACATTTTCCTATGATAACTCCCATCATTTTTATCAGATTTGCGAGATGCCATCACATCGCAAACAATTGTAGTGAGAGCAGTGTTCATCAACAGCGCTTGCTCCTGTTCAATAGGAACAAATAGATTATAAAACAGTCAAAGGTCTGGTTTTCGGAAACTAGCAAAATTGAATTCAAGAAGAAGACTACGAATATTTTAAAACACTGGGCATAAAGAAGACTACTGTATAAAAATAATAATTTTTTCAACACAAGTATTTTTTCTACTTGAGCAGCAAGGTTTCTTGAGAAAGAGGTGAATCTTGAAAATTTATTAGTCTAACGAAAATGATTAATTTATAGATTGCATAATAAATTAGGGAGAATTATTAAACATTGCAGTATACCAACTGCTGGACAATTATAATAATTAATTATAATCTCCGTATATTGCTATATAAATACACAAAGGACTTGTGCAACTGCAAATATTGACCAATGTACTAAATAGCAAGCGAGATCCATTGAATGAAACCGGGAATCGTACCTCCCCGTCCGGGCACAGTTTTTCGAACAGTTTCATTCAATGGGTCTTGCTTGCTACTTAGTAGCCTACATTGGTCAATATTTGTAGTTGCATAAGTCCTTTGTGTATTTATATAGCAATATACGGAGATTATAATTAATTATTATTGCAATATAAATGTTCAATGTGTTTTTAAGGCTACAAAT
Organism: Sogatella furcifera; assembly: GCA_017141385.1. Lineage (NCBI taxonomy): Eukaryota > Metazoa > Arthropoda > Insecta > Hemiptera > Delphacidae > Sogatella > Sogatella furcifera. Next base: position 8,132,872 of record CM029549.1, read on the forward strand.
TTGTTTGTCGATTGCTCAACAGCCCATGAAGCGACTAGGCCTGGCTACCAACTGTAAGGCTTCTAATAATCTACTAAGATGAAAAATTGAAAATCAAAGCAGACTATTATTTTATCCAATAAGACAACATGTTTCGACCTTCCATGAGTCATTTTCAAGAGTGAAAAAACAGGATGAAGAGATTATTCATACTCGAAAATGACTCTTAAGAGGTCGAAACATGTGTTATTGAAATAAATACTTCAAATGTGCTTTGATTTTTAGCTCTGAGGTATAGAGAATAGGCATATAGTTATTTAAACATCCTCTGATAAGATAATGAAATTTTAGTTACCCCATCTGGAAGGAGTCCATAGTGTTCGTGTCTCAACATCATGAGCATGAGTAACCAGTTTATAATATTAATAATATAAGTTTATAATAAAACAACCAGTTAATAACTGTACGCCTTTTTTCTTATCATTCTTTATTTTTATTTTACATTCAATTTTACTCCCAGGATTTTCTACGTTTTTAATTGATCAAGCATTATTATTATCATCATTTGAATATTTTAACCAAAATTGGGGAAAAGAGACGTTTTGGACTTTGTCTGTGTTTCAGTCCTATTGTATTTCAATCTCGTTAATAAATAAATTATCATTATGGTCGCTTGAACATTTTTCTAATTTTATTGATTTTACTTGTTCAATTGGAATTGTATTTACTATTATTGATCAAATTCAATTTCCATTTATATTTTCGAGTTCATGTTTGTAATTAATGTCTATCTTTTCATTTTCATTAAATTTATATCTTAAATTGTCCAGTGTAATTATTATTGTACTATTTGAAGGAGGAAAATGGGGTTTCTTCCTTTCGTCTCCATTAATAAAATTATAAATTCATTTATAACTATGTTTATTCACCCGGTTCCCGAAAATTGTATACAGGGTGCGGCAGCAAATCGGGCGATTTTGAAATGAGTGTTAAAAATTTATGAAGTTGTTTACAGAAAATTTGTTGATGTCATTATAATCTGCGTAGAAAAGCATTTATTATTCACTAATAAAATTCAATTTTTTTGAATAACGTAGGCAAGGTGAAATGGATATTCTGAATGACGTTTTTCCTAATACTTTAATCTCTCGAAACGGAACGATTCCATGGCCCGCAAGTTCGCCCGTTCTGTTGGCCTGTGATCTTTTCCACGCTTTATTCGTACACTTCACTCAAAAAAAGTCTACGAACAACGGCCAATGCCACTGGATGAGCTGGAGCAAAACATTCGTCGAGAGATTGCACGAATACCCCAGCAAATGTTGAAACGGTTTTCATCGGCGGCTTGACGAATGCCTGATGAGAGAAGGACGTCACCTTGCCGACGTAATATTCAAAAATTGAATTTGATTAGTGCATAAAAAATGCTTCTCTATGCAGATTATAATGGCATCAACAAATTTTCTGAAAACAACTTCATAAATTTTTGACACTCATTTCAAAATCGCCCGATTCGCTGCCGCACCCTGTATATAACTTACTGAAATCAAGGGTCTACTTACTTCGTTTTGAACGTTGCTTTTTTGAAAATCCAGAAAAAATCCGTCCAAGCAGCTGAGCAATGTTTTTCTTGTACTGTCAAGTAGAACCTTCATGTTAGTTGAAGTGATGGTTAAGTTGTGTGAATCATGGCTGCCGAGTTGATTAGCATGTGATTGGCTGGATTGTGCGTTTTGTTTCAATAGAGATGAGGTTTGCGTGTGGTTTCTCATAGAAGGTTCATGAGGTATCTTGAAAAACCCATTCTCTTGTCTTGACCGTTGACTGCTTATAGATCGAAAGGTGGCATTTGTATTGTTGAAGGCATTTGTACTGTTGGTGTTAACACTGTAAGGAGCCATATTTCCCATTCTTTCCCTCGCCCATCGCTCTTTTAATTCGTTTGAGCGCTTTAAAATATTGTCCGACATCTGAAACAATAGAGAAACTATTTCAATCAAATGTAATAATAAAAAAAGTACTCAGTTGAAGTTTCATCATTATTTGATAAGGTCAGGTAGTTGTTATATGGTATCAATTATTGAAGTCTAACCGAGAGCATTGAACATGATATTATAATCGTCCACAGAACATTGAGTTAACCAAGGACTCTGGGACTAGTGAGCACGGTTGCCGCTGTAGTCCACCCTCATTCTCCTCGCCCAAACAAAACATCACTCCTTCTCTCTCTTACAAGCCACCCGGCTACCCCTGAGTTCAAAGCGGCAACACTGCCAGGAGAAATGGGTGGAGGTGTCGAAAGAATTGCTTGACCTTGACTCAGTGATCTGTGATAGACTACAGTTTATATAAACTCAGTATAAAAATATAGCATAAAGTATTGAAACTTGACGGTTGCTATAGGCCACTGAGACACGACATAATTGTGGGAAAAATGCAGACCTTCAATGATTCAATACTGACTAGCTATGAACAAAGCAGGAATGGAATATCTTTTTCTATCGTAAGGGTAAAAATATGTCTAAAAGGAAAAAGGTGAGGCTGAGGCTGATACTAGCCTATACTATGATATAGATGTAAAACTATGCAACAGCCTCAGTTTTACCTACAGCCACACCTTTTTCAACATATTTTTACCCCAAGTTTTATTAATTCAAACCTTATTCCCTCAATGTTTAAAACCAAAATAGTCATCTCGCTTAATCGAAGAAGAATGAAGATATTGCATTTCATAGGTTAACGGTCTTCCTTGCATTTGACTTGACGCGTCTGGCGTACAGTATAGATACATGGTAAAAATTGATGAGACTTTCGATTTCTCAACAATTTTGAACATGAAATACCAAGAGCCGCGACCAAATAAGCCACGTTTCTAATCCTGTGAATAGGACATGCTAATTAAAAATAAACAAGTGTTACAAAAATACTTGAAAAATCTATTCCAACCAAACAAAAATTGGCTTTAGTACTTACCTCTGAAGAAATAATTCAAACTGATACAAATACAAGGCTTGAATCAAACTACAATACAAGCGAAGACATGAACCACTTTGATGGCAGAACAGAATTAAAACATAAATAACGTTATTTTCAGAAAGAAAACCTAATAACGTTATTTTCAAAAGTTTCACAGCTGTCATGATCTCGCTTCGAAACACTTTTGGACACTACAAACCCTTCAAGTCCTGAATCACGAGAATCATAGGTGGCTATTGTTGCTCGACTCAACATTTTTCTGCTTAAACCAAGTTGTCGAAAGATGAGCATAGGCAGTGAATATAAAGTTTATTCTCTATGGGTGGCTACGAGTTCTATAGACTATATACTACGAGTATATTCTTTGTAGTCCAGTCAATGAGTGTTTTTTGAGGAAAAGAACGTTTTCCTTCATCGATTTCTATCATTATAGACATTATAGTCTATAATAGACAAGTCTTCTGCCAAAAGTCCCCACCCCTACCCCTCTTTTGATTCATATAAAAGTTTTTCATATAAAATGTTTCATATAAAAGTTGTTGAGCTTTTTAAGACCTACATTTTGCATTATAGAAACATATATTTTGCCCAAATATAAGGGGGGAAAAAGTCCATTGATATGCGATAAATAACCCCTGACATGCCAAAATACCACAAATTGAGGGAAATTCATACGGAAATAATACATTTGGGGAAAACATATGAAGCTGATTTTTTCCATATCTGTAACTAGCATAACGACAAGTGTTCTGCCAAAAGTCCTCACCCCTACCCACCTTTCTCCCCCCCCCAGCAGCCCCCAAAAGTTTTTATTTGTATGGTTTTATTATATTGCATGTATCTCAGCTACAATTGAAGATAGGAGAATGAATTTCCTCTCATTTTTTAGAAAATTTAATTCTCTTCATTTCATGCCATAGCATTTCACTCTAGCTCCTATGGTTCAGGAGTTATACATGACAGAATTGGGGAAGCCCCCAGATTCATGCCTCAAAATTTCATTCTCTTCCTAAAATCACAGAATCACAAATCACAGAATTGTTCTACTGTAAGTGTCTCATATAGAGCTTGTAGAACTTTTCAAGACCTACATTTTGAGTACAGTATAAGAAACATATATTTTGTTGAAATTCAACGTAAGAAAATGACCGTCAATATACGATAAACACAATCTCGGAAGCGCTCGGCGGCTGGTTTGATCATCTGTCGAAGCAAAGAAGACACTCTGGCAAAATGACAATAACTACAGCTCAGTCAATATTGTTTAAAAAATGATGTTTTGTCTCGAATTGTGAAAAACATTTTGCTTAAACATTTGAAACCAAATTTATCATTTTTGGAAGAATATTGACTAAGCTGTAGTCATTTTTCCATTTTGCCAGAGTGTCTTCTTTGCTTTGACAGACGATATCAAGCCAGCCGCCGAGCGCTTCCGAGATCGTGTTTAAAAAACAAATTTTTTTGTAACTCTTGAACCACAGGAGCTAGAGCACAGAGAAGAAGTTTCTCCTCTGTGGCTAGAGTGAAATGATGATGAAATGAAATGAAGAAAATTTAATTTTCTAAATAATGAGAAAAAAATTGTTTTTTCATCTCAAATTTTTGCTGAGATAAATTCAATATAAAAAATCCTTGCAAATGGAACTTTGGGGGGTTGCTGGGGGGGGGGGGGAAGCAAAAGGGGTAGGGGTGGGGACGTTTGACAGAACACTTGTCTATATGATAGTGATCAATGGGGGAAAAATTAGCCACATATGTTTTATTTCCCCTAACGGGTGTAGGCTATTTTTGTACTCATTGACTGGACTATTCCAGTCGGAACCCTCGATGTATCCTCGGCATGGGGCGAGGTATCCTCACTTCGGAAGAGTGGTAAACCACTTCGGAAGAGTGGTTTTTCGGAACACTCGTAGCCACCCGCATGGGGCAGCTGAAGCAAGTAATTAATTTGTCAACTTCTATTGTCCTGGGGTACCGCTGCTATGAGGCCCATTCAGGTCTGTAGAAGACCTTGGCTGAAGAAAGGCGGTCAGCGCGCCCAGTGTACAAAAAGTGCACTACAGTAGAAACTCGATTATTAAACTCTCTGTTATTCGACGCTAATATTCTTTATTTCTATTGTACAAACTAGGACTCTATAAAAAGGGCACTAGGGCTCTATAAAAAGGCCCTTTTTATAGAGCCCTAACACGTAAGTACTCAAAGTAAGTAGGCCAACTACTTACTGTATACTCAATAAAACAATGTATTAATTATCCACTTAAGCAAAGTATGTATTGAATGTAAGTACTGTGTACCCTAGGTGCTAGGCGTTTGGATCCCCAGGTGAGGCAATTGTCTCGAAAATGGATGCCATTCAATGCTGCCAGCAGTCAAAATAAAAATTGTTCTACTCTCACCATCTGTCACAGAAAAAAATTTAATATATCCAATAAAATATATACCAATATATTTTTAAATTGAATATATTTATGGTTTTTTTAAACAGTCACAATGTGTGCTTTGTTGTGATAATATAGTGCATAGTCATAATATAGTGCAAAAACTGTGGATTGGCTGAAGTTATTTACACTAGAAATTTGAGAACTGCTCATGCGTAGTTAAACTGTCACTTCCCTAAGCCATCTTGAGAGAGACTATTCTGTGCTTGGACAGACTATACGGTACTCCATATTTTGTAAATGATACTAGGCTATACAAAAAGGTTTTACAAGAAGCTTCTTGTCACAGTAAAAGGTAATTTTTAATAGTATATTTCGTACCTAGGGCCGAAAATGTGCGTTTACCGGCTCGAAATCGGTTTTCAAGTCCAAGGCCGAAGGCCGAGGACTAGAAAAGATCGAGAGATGGAATAGTATATTTTTGACCCGTGGTGTCGAACTTTATTTTTTGGCACACAACATCAATGAAAACAAAACAAAATAAATTATCAGTTCCAAGAACAGCTAGACCAGTAACCTTATGCTATCTTTGCCTATACTGAATTTGGAGTAGGTACCATCTGCTTGCTATTGAAACTTTGCGTCAATAGTTTATTGATTTACTGACTGAATATTACTTTATAGCTATCAGTGTATTCGATTAGTCCAGAAACGTTTAAGCCCAAGATAATTTTTGTACAATCATCCAAAATTGTACAATATCAATTCAAAGTTGTTAATTTTCGACTGATATTGGCTAACAGAGAAGCTTAGTCTAGTTGCATTATCACCCGCTAGATGGCGCTGGCTAACCTGCTAGGCGAAGTAGCATAAAGTCTGACAACAATAATTTTGTTCAAAAATGGATTTCACGTTCATCATTATTCAATAGTTAATCAATACAAACATTTTTAATCTTATCAAAGTTGAAGTATCAGTTATTGAAGCAGTTTTCCTTTATTGTTCAACTACTGATTGATGTGAAAACTTTCAACTTTCAGTTCTCTTGACAAGGGATCTCACCAATCAAAATAACAGATGAGAGACTACCTTTACATCGAAATACCAATAAGTCGACATCGACTCGCGAAACAGCTGACATTTGATGCAATCAAACCGGGATGCTACCAATTGATCGACCAACCCTTAAATCGACAACGACCTTCAGTCAGCTTACATTCAAGGTTATTTTACCGCCCTAGGGCCGAAAAAGGCATTTTCCCGGCGAGTTGCTGGCGACCTCGCCTGAAAACGAGCGTTTTCGGCCTCCGTATGATGCATGTAAAACAGATCATTTCATACCAGTGTGGCGAAATACTGTTGCGGAAAATCGAATACACTGATAGCTGTAAAGTAATATTCAGTCAGTAAATCAATAAACTATTGACGCAAAGTTTCAATAGCAAGCAGATTAGATGGTACCTACTCCAAATTCAGTATAGGCGAAGATAGCATAATAAGGTTACTGGTCTAGCTGTTCTTGGAACTGATTAACTAATTTTTTATTTCGTTTTCTTCGCATTGATGTTGTGTGATGAAAAATAAAGTTCGACACCACGGGTCGAAAATGTAATATTCCGTCTCTCAATCTTTTCTAGTCCTCAGACTTGAAAACCGATGTCGAGCCGGTAAACGCACATTTTCGGCCCTAGGTACGAAATATACTATTTCGGCCTCAGTATGATGCATGTAAAACAGATCATTTCATACCAGTGTGGCGAAAAAGTAATTTGACCGCTTCTAACCACACTAGAAGAATTCTAATCTCTATTAGGGTGTGTATATGTTGGAGCTGTGATAAACGATCCTAGCAGAGAGTAACGCTCCTGCATCTCTCAGCTGTAGGTCTATACATGCTCAAGCAGAGACTCTAGCCATGCTTGAAAGTTTATCAAAGCATGTATATCTGATAGAAGAGTGTTACTATGCTATGTGCTAGGATCGCTACGCTCATCGCTGCAAAGATCGTTCATCTAGTGTCAAAGCTAGGATCGCATATCACAGCTCCGACATGTACACACCGTTAAAGCCTCCTGTACACGGGGTTACAAGTAGCGGCCAGTCAAATAGCTGTAGCCAATCACAGCCTTTGTCTTGTCATTGAGTTAAACAACAAGATCTGTGATTGGCTACAGCTATTCGACTGGCCGCCACTACTAATCCCGTTTACAGGAGGCTTTAGGTACGATTCCCAAACGGCAGGTCGAGCTACCTGGCTCTAAATTCGCTCCTATAGAGCAGCGCAGCTATAGTCCATTCACGATGGCTTGAGACGAGATAAACAAAAGCTTTGCATGTGTTTGCGTGCGACTGGAGTGGCTTTATTTTAGCCACGACATAAACAAGTCACAGCAATGCCAAAATCCCGACTTTTAATGTCGGGACCGTAACCAAAGCATTGACACAAAAACTTTTACTATACCGAATTGTTTGTTTATTTTAGGTTCATACAGTCGAGAGACAACCGAACAAGCAATTTCCCAATGTGTATCTTTCAAAAAGTTCATCTTAAAGATACTTATTCTGAATTGCCTACAACAAAATTCGTGATTTCGGCATTGCTGAGACTTGTTTATGTGTTGGCTTAAACAAAGCCACTCCAGTCGCACACACACACACACACACACACACATTCAGAGCTTTTGTTTATCTCGTCTCAAGCCATCGTGAATGGACTATAGATCTGAGCTGCTCTAGCCATCACAGCTCTATTCACACTATGTTATAGATGTTTACTCTGTTATTAGCGCTACTTAATTATATTAAATTAATAAATAGTGAAATTCAATTTAATTATACATTATAGTAGTTTAATAACAGAGTAAACATCTATAATATTAATATAGTTCAGTGGCGCCGACTTCATCAAAATATTGGGGGGGCAAACTGAAGATTAATGAGAGGGGTGCCATCCGTGGATGGGGAGGGTTTTGAGAATACACAAAAATACACAAGCAGTGAGACTGCATCTTTGCATGTGATTTCGTGCTGAATTCTGTAATGTAGAGATAATCTGATCCATTCAACTACTTTCAATTCCCTATAATTATTATTACCCTATCATTAATTTAATTCAAATTGGCCATTATAATCGTGATACTCGGTAGTAAATGAATCAAGTTTCTCCTCCAATTTTGAACACGAAAAAAATATTTAGAAATAAAAACACACATCTAGTTCGTTTTTAATTAGAATTTTTACAATTTCCACTCATAACGTTAATAAACGGATATAAAAAAATCGCACGAAATACATGAAACACGAATAGATGTACCATGTGCTAACCACCACTCTCACTAGTGGAACTGAAAACTGAGTAATTCTGGCTATGAATTCCATTGTTATTCCATTATTCCATTATTGTGTAGTTTGTTATGTTTATCTAGACTTTGTATTTGATTTGTGTTTTTGAGTTTACATTAAAAAATTAATTAAGAATGGAGTTCTTGTAAAATGTTGCAATTAACGACTCATATGCGGCCATAACAATCTAAGCCCAGACGTCTAGCTGGGTAATGCAAATAATAAACAGGAGACTGATCGTCTATTTTTATGGTTTGTGGACAATGTGGAAGTAGTATTTCAAAATAATAATAGTAGGCCTATATCATTCCACACTATCATAGTCCAGTTTCCAGTTGTGAATATAATAAAAATAGCTAGAACATTGTTTAAAATTGGTTTCATTTGAGCTATTTGGAATTGATGATGGCAAAAAATATTCTTTCAATAGGCCTACTTATTGATAATTGATACTCAAAGAATTGATGAAAATTTATCTAGTAATCTATTAATATTGGGGGGCAAAATACACGCATTGCCCCCCCTGAGTGATTATTGAGGGGGCAGAAAGTGCCTTGCCCCCCCAAAGTCGGCGCCACTGATATAGTTATGTGGATAGAGTTGTGATGGCTAGAGCTGGGCAGCTCCAGCAGCGAATTTAGAGCCGGGCAGATCGAGCTATATCTTCCGAGCAGTGCGGCTCGAGCTGCCGCTTAGGAATCGTACCTAAAGGAGTGGGTAAGAACATCTAAAAAATAATGTGAAACAATATTTTAAAAATATAAATCTTCGAGTGATTATTATTTAAAAGGAACAAACAATGATAACGATAAGAGCAATATAATTATGTTGTTCATAGAAAAAACAATATGGTTATTCTTTATTATAATAATCACATTTCATAACAATATTATTATTACTCTTCTTTATAAAAATAACCTTCATGATAGTTATTTAAATGAATTCAACTTCAGCTTAATAAAATAAGGCTAAAGCATACAATAAAACTGTATGCTTACAATTTTGGAAACCGAGTACAGTACTACATAGTTAGCTTCAAATGTAACAATCAGAAATTGTACAGGCTAGATTATAAAAATTAGTAATTTATGCTCTTACAATGCTACTGCGATTACATTTTTCAACAAGAAATCAAGTTCAATTATCACTTTACTGTTCGAATTAGCAAAAATATTATCATAGGCCTACTCATGAATAAATGAAAAAGTTTATACGCTCCAAAAATGGTATCATTAATAGTAAACACATTGACAAGAGCAAAACCAAACAATGAGAACATTTACAAAATAATTAAATGTTATTGCATTCATAAGAAATTACAAAACTGAAAAACATAGGTTCTGTATTTTATGAATAACGTAAAATTATCCGAGCCAACTTTTAAACAAAAAACATTAAATCTTTTTCATTAACAATACCTGTTATGACATTATCTTTTACATGAAAGGTCAGTAATAGCTTGAACAAATAAAAACATTTGAGTTGGACAAATGTGATAAACACTAACTTTTCTCCAATAGACTCTAAAAGATGATTCTTGAAAATTGTAATACGTGTAATAAACTTTTATAGTTTCAAATGAAAATAATCAACATGCTATAAAAATACTAAAATTATAGAAAACAATCAATCAACATATTTTCTTTGATGAATTAATAATGGAAATAAAAACGTAGATAACATATAACATATTTCTAAAGAAACAGTACGATTCTTCTAGTCAATTTCCTCGTCTTCTTGGTCCAATTTTCGACCTGAACTTACAGCACCGGGAACTATTTTGTCAGAAATTGGAGTTTTAGTATAACACAGATCTTTATTAGATTCTTCAACCTTCACTGGTACATCATCCATTCCTTTGTCATTTCCATTTTGCACAACATCGTTTGAAATAGTAGTAGCATTACTGGGTTCAAGAGGAACAGACTCAATTGAAACTTCGGTTTTGTTCGATTTTTCGTTAGAATCTTTAGTTAATTCTTCCGACTCAATTGTTTTCTCTTCAGTAGCCTTGATCGATTCTCCTGACTTGACTGGATTTTTCACTTCTTTCTCAATTTCCTTCAATGTAGAATTTTCTTTAGACGCTTCAATGAGTTCTCCCGAATTCATTGTATTTTCGTTAGAAGCCTTGTTCAATTCTCCTGACTCAATTGGTTTTTCAATTTCCTTTGATGGAAAAACTTTGTTAGGTTCTTCAATGGATTCTTTCGACTCAATTATATTTTCTTCAGCAGTCTCGTTGGATTCTCCTGACTCAATTGGATTTTCAACGTTATTTGCAGTTTCTTCTTCTAATGTAGAGTTTTCTTTAGGCGCTTCAATGAATTCTACCGATTCAATAGTTTTTTCTTCAGTAGCCATGATCGATTCTTCTTTTTCAATCGGATTTGCAACGTCATTCACAACTTCAGATGAGTGAATTTCATCAGAAGCCTCAGTGGATTCTTCCAATTCGACTTGATTTTCTTTGTTATTCACAAGTTCATTTGATGTAGTATTTTCGTCAGTGTTTTCTTCCAACACATTCTGTTCTTCACCATCACCAACTTTGTTGGCACTTTCTTCCAAGCACGAATTGATATCTGATGAAATTTCTTCATCTGGAATGACTTGCTTGGCTTTGCTCAGATCGTCAGTCTTCTCTTCAACTAGATTCACAGATGGCAGAATTTCGTTCAATTGTTCACCATTGAAAATCAAATCCACTTTTATAGGCTCAGTATTCTCATCAATGATTACCATTTCGAATTCTTGCACCCCATCCATTGCCAAATCTCTGAATTTATCAGTAGCTTCCGGCGAAAAGTCCTTTAGGCTGTTCAGACAACACCATTTTGCAAGAGCTGGAATATTAATTAGATCACTTGAGAGCTTCAGAAACTCGTCCGATACAGCAGTATTTCCATAGTCAATAAACTTGACTTTATAACCATCTTCTGCTTTGGAAATGACTTCGGCTCTATACCATTGTTCATCATCCTTGAAACAAGCTGCTACAACCGACCCCTCCATATTTTCCGAATCACAATTTTCAAATGTCTCCCTTGCCATTAGTTTTGTTGCCATTTCATCGACAGCTTCAAGATCCAAATGTACATAGAAATCTTTGGGCGAATTTATATGGCACACTACGACATTCTGTCCTTTGTCAGAGCATTCCACTTTTCCTTTGGGTTCACAGAATTGGGCGATATGTTTTCCAACATCTTCATCATTTACTGTCAGTTGAACAGTTTTAGGCATATCATCAGAAGTGAGGAAATTAATTTCAACAGGAACAGACCCGTAGTCAAGCATTTCTGAGAATTGGTCGATTGATTGTTGTGACCATTCCAATACGCCAGAAGGCAGCTTCAGTCGACAATGTTCAGCTAAAGCAGGCATTTCTTTCAGGTCTTCTGGAAGTTCACGAATTTCGAGAGCTGGAGCCACGTTTCCATAATCAATAAACATGACAGTAACAACATCATCACTCTTGGATAAAACTTGGGCTCTGTACCAAACTGAGTCTTCAAAGAGAGCAGCTACCAATGAATTTTCTTCAACATTTTCAATAATATTCCAATTATTTGCGTTCACTAGCTGACTAGATAAGGATTCAAGAGGAGAGTTTTCGAATTGCACGTAGAAGTCAGATGGTGAATTAATGTGACTCACAATGGCTTTGGTTCGCAAAGTCAAATCTTCTTGTGTCGATTCTGGGATATTCACCGTTGTTAGAGTGTCACTAACAGATACACCATCAAGAAGTAGGTTGACAATACAGGGGTCTTCATTGGAAACGATTTGTAGAATGAATGCAGTTGATCCACCAGCCGATAATTCTTCAAATCTTTCTTTAGCATTAGCCACTTCAGACCAGTCAGCAAATGATTCTTTGAGTGACAATGAACAATGTTTCGCCGAAAACGGTAGAGCTGCTAATTCTTCAGACAGCTCGCGGAATTGTTGAGCATCATCTGAATTTCCATAATCAACAAACAAAACTTTTGCACCACCATCGATTTTTTCAATATACTTAGCTCTGTACCAAAGACCATCACAACTGAATTGGGCTGCAAAAATTTCTTCCTTCTTTGTTTCAATGTCTTCAATGACAACAAATTCTTCGGCAGCAACTAGGGATTCACTTATCCTATCCAACTGATTATCTTCTTCTTGAATGTAGAAATCACTGGGGCTGTTAATGTGTGAAACATATGCTGTAATCGGAGTTTCTATTGCAATCTCCTTAGAAATCAACGTTTTAGATAGGCTTTCATCTTTTATAATTAGGTCCACAACAATGCTTGTCCCATTGTTTTTCAGTACATTAATGATAATTTCATCATCAGGGATCAGTGAGTCAAAGAGAGACTTTGTTTCTGAGTCCCAATCCGAATCCTTCACAGGCTGGACATTCAAGGCACATTCAATAGCAAAGCCATCAGGCTCAATCAAGTCCTCAGCAAGCTCTTTTAATTCTGTACAGGATTCTGTATTTCCATAGTCTACCGAGAATACTGTATCTTCTTCGACATTGAAAGTAGCTCTATACCAAATATCATCAGGGAATTTAGCAGCAACTTTACTATTTTGAGTTTTCAATGAGTTCTTGGTGATTGGTCTCATGTGTGCAGCCAAACTCTGTAGTCTATCTTGCAAGGATTCAAGCCTTTCGAAGTCATCACTAAGAACAACCCAGAACTGAGATGGTGATAAGACGTGATTCCGGCAAACTTTGAAAGTGCCTCCTTCTTTGAATCCTGAAATGCGACTTGATACTACTTCTATTTTATTGAATGGAGAATCCTCCATTTCAGTACCCAATTCTATTTCTTTGATCTTTTCAATCAGCTTGACTCCTTCTTCATCAATCATATCAACAAGCCAACTGTCATTGACTCGTAGGAAGGTGGTGTCAAATACCTTTTCAGCGAAGTTTTCAAGCAAGGTTTCTTCTCCCACTGACCATTGTACAGGCAAGGTGACTTTGACAGCGTAGGCGTTATCAGCAAGGAATGATTGATCGAGAACAGCGATTCTGTCAGTGGGAATGAGTTCTGAGTTTCCGTAGTCCAAGTAGCAGACATTGACGAGGTCATCTTCGATGTTGATGATTTTTGCGCGGTACCACTGGTCATCAGCGGCTGACTTGGCAGCACACACCATTTCAGTTGCCCAAACTGTGTCCGTACTTGGTGTCGACTTGATGTCTTCAGCTTCATAATGATCGTAGAGTTTGGTAATCAGATCCGTTATTGCGATTTCGTCAGCCTTACTCTGAAGATAAATGGCACCCTTCTCAGCATGCGATATGATCATTTTCTGTTGCTTCTGCAAAATTGCCAGCGGGCAAACCACATTGATCTTTTCTTCTTCGCCATCAGTGAGGTCACTAACCGCATTGCCATTTGTATCATACACTGTTGCACTCAATCTGCAACAAGATTGATAAAAACTTATTAGACATATCAATTCCAACAAAATGATAACCAATATTAAATGAGAAGACAAGAAATCGATATTCAACAAGAAAAATGATCATCAGTTTAACAATTGTTACTGTTGAATAATAAATGCAGTACATATCAAAATGTCATTTGATAAACTAAAAAAATTCTTGAGAAACTTAAACTTAAATTTAAATGAGAAACTAAAAAGAGTTTGAATAAAATTGAACATATCTTGCCATTGTATTCAAAATATGACTGAAACAATTTATCCAAGCTTATTGAAAACGTGTAAGAAATATCAACATTATCAATTTCATGAAGTGGAACTAACCCTGTAACATTAATAGACGATTGAAATTGTCAATTAAGTCAATAGAAATATCGTGGAATTAAATGTCAAAGCGTAGATTGTTTTTAAGGGACTTGACAATACATTGAGATGAGGAAAGTCAAGTAAATAACGCGACTTCCTTCAACAATTATCATTCAGATCAGAATTAGCATTACCAGTACAATATAACTGTATGTTAATTCATTCGTTCCTTCATTCATTTATTGATATCATCACATAAAACGTGTATTAATTATTCTATTAGATTCTCTAGAACACTATGTTCCACCCTTGTGCTTATGAAATCCTTTTATAGCGTACATCGAATTCTCACCAACAATATGAAGGTTTGAAGTCAACGTTTGTATTCGACACAAAAGTATTCAAACCGATTAATAGTATTTCAATACTTTTTGATTGAATTTCGCAATCATAATAATGAGGTCATCCAACAGCACATATCAAAACAGAATCATTACATTGGTTAATTATTTCAAGAAGATTGACGGTGTGTATTCAATTTTTAATGAATTTAGAATTTTCGCATGCTTTATTCCCTTTCCATACATTTTTCAATAGTTATCAAACCATGCATATCTGAAAATACCAAATGAAAATATATAAATAAACCAATGAAATTTGAATTACATTTTTGAAATAACTAAAGATGATAAATCTGACAACTAATGATAATTACCTGGGGAAATCGCTCGATTTGACACGCAGTATGACACTTTTGTTCTCGTGAGTCTCTTTAATCTTTTCAAGCTCTGCATCTTCTTTGGCTTTGAATGAGCATTCAAAAGCAAAACCTGGCTCCAAAGCAATAGGATCTGCTAAATCATATACCTGAAAAATTAAAATAATTATTACAAATACAAATATCAATGAAATAAATGGTATACAATGAAAAATTCCATTTAATCCACGAAATGTATAAGACTTCAACATTGACATAATGACGACAACAACAACAACAGAAATGGCATAGATTGGAAATCATTTCTACTCATACAATGATAGAGTGATGAGCAGACATGACAAAAAGTGCCCTGTGTGTAGGCTAAGAATTGTGATGAGATTTGGTACATTATCATTAATACATCAAATTCAGAAAAGGAATGAACGCTCCAAGATTTTACTTATTAGAATTCATCACTTGACTTGACCTTTTTCAAAGAAGAATAATTTAAAATCAAAGAATCTGTTTAAAAACTACTATTTCAAAATGTAAAAGAACTATCAAATTTCAATCATATTTGAAAAGAATCACATTCAACGGTTCAGTCATGAATCAACTCTGACTTTTGATTTGCGAGGAGTAGGAAATTATACAGATTGCAAACAGTAGTTTAAACAAATAAACAAATTAAAACAAATATAAACACTATAACAGAACCAAATGACATTGAAATAAAAATTTCGATGAAAGCTGATGTTCAAAAACTGCAACGTTTCAAGCTGTGTGTTTACGGGTCAATTTAATTCGTAAATGATACATTCAAGAAGATACAGAAGGTGATACATGTATCAAATGACAAAGTTCAATTAGGAGGTCTTGTACGACTATTGATACAAATTGTTTCAATACTGGTAAAATATCTTCCAATTCGATTGTCTCATTTGATAAATCCTGAGTATTTTCAAAGAATGTCTTGATAAATCTTGAAAGTATCATTTTAAAATGTAATGAACCGTGAATATACAGCTTGATAGAATTAATTCTAATTCTTTCCATATCATACTCCCTCCTTCGAGAGATTGGCTGTTGTTCGTTGAAGATAGTCAATCGTTTGCAGGAATAGTAATTGTTGCATTACAATCTAACAACGAAACTAGATGTTATTCAGAGGTATTCTGCGCCGTCACTTGGTTACGGAAGCTAGCTTATGGTTGAGAGGATCAACGTACTAACCACATGTTACCTCTATCCTGGTTGATGATTATTCATCTCTGTTGTTTAGTGGAGTGAATAGTCATGAAATTGGCAACCAGCTGGTAGGCCATTACATAATTTGAACGCGGTTCACTTCAAGGTGGGAAGCTCCTTCAATGTTACAATCAAAATCCCAATTGGAGCAATGTATGAAAATCAACATTTTAATAATAAATCATCATTTAAATACCTCATCCATGCTGATATTTATGAATCCTCCTAGATCAATCAGTTCCACAGAAAGATTCGCTTCATCGCTAGTACTCCACACCCAAGCTCTCTGATATCCGTTTCCTTCCGTTTTTACAAGACAGATTGTTCCGGGTACAATGTTCTCCTTTTCCAGTTTCTGGAAGAACATTTCAATCATTAAAAAAATGGTAGCACTAGAAAAATATAGACTACAGATTAATACCACAATACAATATTCAAACTACAAAGATTTCACTGAATTAGAAAAATAAAAAATTATGAGAATTATTAATTTCAAAATAACTCAATTAGATCAAAGTAGTAAAACATTTTGAGTTTATTAAACTTGATGAGAACAGGGGTGCGACTCTCACTTATGTCCAATCATGAGTAATTGCTTCAGCTGAGCTGTCTATTATGAGATCGCTATTCTCCAGTGTTTCCAGACTACAAGTTTAATAAAGGTTTTACATTGAACCCACCTTCAAACTGCCTGCTTCAACAGTTGCGGCAATTTGTTCATAGATTGCTGACGCCTGCTGCGGCTGTAGTTGCACATAGAAAGTAGCTGTGTCTTTCACTGACACTACCTTGGCCCGCACCACTTGGCCAGCCAACATACGCAACTCGACAATCAGTGTTGATGCTTCGGCTAAAAATAAAAAAGGCAAATTAAAACAGAGTACTGAATAAATAGTGGAATATCTATGAAATATCACAGAACCGAAAAACTGAAGAGAACTTGAAGATTACTCCAAGTAATCAATTTTATAACCTTCCAGCATGTCAAATTTAAAAAAGTTTGTACCACGTAAATTGGAATGCACAAGATACAAATTTTTGGCACAAGCTCTATTGAAAGCCCAACTATATCATAGTAGGCTACAGAGTAGGCTAATATAGGCTACAGTCAACAATTATCTTTGACACGTTTCTTCTGTTTGAATTATTCCTTAAAGATTGAATTACTCTCGGAGTATTCTCGGCCCATAAATGTGAAGTGCGTGACATATAATAACCTTTTGGACATCAAGCATTATCCATTGAGATTGAAAGAGAAATAGTACAGACTTATCCTAGTTTTTCTCTTTCAGATCATGTTATGTAGGCTATTATTAAAGATAATTTCAATAGATGTAATATAGATGAAAAAATAAAATAGAATAATTTGAAAATATTAGAATGAAAAAACACTTGTTTAACCATGAACACATTCAACTACATCTATACCCTATTCACGATGATTTGAGACGAAATAAACCATCTTTTTGCGCTTGTGTGCGTGTGGTGTAAGTATAGGGTTTGCTCGTGAAACTAGGAAGAGGTCTTGTGAACCATTGGTGCAAGTGAATTTGACATGGGTAATGTTGTTTGCCATGAATCTGTGCTCATAATAAATGTCTAACTTCGACTAAAAAGGCTCAGTACAACGGAATTAAATGAATGAATATTGAAGAAATACCATTGTAAAAGGTATCTATCAAGTTTTGTATCAATTCATGGGCGTGGCCTGTCTCAATTTTCGTTGCAGCGCTCCTAACGGCAAAGTATAACACTGGCGGCTCGTGCCTACGAAACAGGTGAAGTGCCCGTATCTTTTACTGTACAGCACTTCACCTGTTTCATGAGGTGGCTATATCAGCCACCACCAAACATGGCCAATAAACGACACATCATAGCATTCGCAATGCGAATGTTTCCGCTATTTTTGTCAGCACTGGGTCGCATAGTTGTTACGGTTTGTCAACAGCAGTTGCTATGTTATTCAAGTTGTGAGTTTGTTTACTTTGTCTCAAGTTATCGTGGATGAGGTATAGAGCTCTCACCTGGTTGCGGCAGAGTGGACTCGTCAACAGCGGCCAACTGATTTTCCACCAGCTGATCAGCTACACTAACTCCATTGAGTTCCAGTCGCACCAACACTTTTCCATCTTCGGTCATCGAGTGGAACGTGCACTGGTAGGCGTCGCCTTCAAAGTAGGACTCGAGTTTGGTGGTGTTTGCCGGTGGCCACACTTCGACGCCGTCCATCGGCCTGACACCGGCCAGACTGCACTCTACGGCCTGACAAGGCATCTGGCCGTATTCGGGCTCCACCGCCCACGTGTGCTTCACGTCCATCTGGCCATCGTTGCCGTAGTCGACAAACTGCACCTTACCACCTATAAACAACATCACTCATTCATTCCCGTGTTTAGACAGCGATAGTTTTCGAGGGTTTCAGAAGTACACACAATCATTATTCAAGTATCTATAAGAAATATACTATAGGCTAGGCTGTTTCAAAAACGACGCACATCAAAGTTTGAGGGAGAACATATTCGGCATAGGAAATATTTCCACTTCAAAATTTAATGTGTTAGCTCTCTTATACTATTTAAATGTTACATTACAATTACGTACCAGTATTCATTTTGGTATGTAATACCAATACATGTTCAAGTTTTTTCCAAATTATGAAAGTTGTATAATTATTGAAGTTTATCATCAGTCGAATTATTAGTGAGGGTACATTAATACCCGACCCAACACAACACCACACAATAAAGTACAATGAATAAATTTTAATAATTATTATACAGCTAGGCCGAATATATTCTCCCTCAAACTTTGATGTGCGCCCTTTTTGGAACACTCGTTATGGTCAATACTATACACAATGTTGGAAGAGTTTCCTTTTTGTCTAGGGGTGTTATCAATGTGTGTTAATAAATAAAACTCGAAATTACAGTACCCTTTTAGGATTTTTTATTGAAACACTACATGGTTCGTTTTCTCAAAAGGCATCCTCAAGAGTGAATGTTTCTTTATTACTCATTACACAAGTGTAATGAAACATTCACACTTGAGAAGGCCTCTTAGGAGAACGAAACAAGTCGTTTTGATATAAAAATACTCGAGTGGTACTGTCATTTCATTTTTATACATCAACACAGAATGGTGATAGCCCTAAACAGAAAGGGAACAATTGCTTGAATATAAAGTAGTCTATTTACTTTCAAGATGATTCATTGAAGATTATGCATATATAAAATGAAACAATCTCATTAAAAATAGTGTACTTTTTTCATTTATCAATAATTATACAAGGCGGTTCAATAGTTTCATTTGATTCGTGTACTCTAAAGATTACCTCTTAGGAGAGAGAAACATTGCTGTTGAAAATAAATAAGAGAATCAAATTGTTAAATGGAAACTACTAAAATGGTAACTGTGATTTCGATTTTTATCTGTCCAGATTATATTCAAGGCATTGTTTGCGTCAACTCTAAACAATCAACATTATTCATAACACAGTGATTTATCTTTGAAATGTGAAAACAAAGCGATGGACGAATTCACGAATTCCTTGAAAAAGCATCAATTTCACCAAAAAGCATTCAACAACATCATACGAGTATAGAAAGTTGATTTACTATAACTGTCCATTCTCCAAGCAGAGAAGACATTCTGGTAAGATGGAGAAAAGACTCGAGCTTAGTAAATATTGGTTAAATAATTATAGATTTCGTCTCAAATTGTAGAGCTGAATGTTTTCTACAATTTGAGACCACAATTATAATTTTTGAACCAATATTTATTAAACTGGAGTCATTTTCCCACCTTGCCAGAATGTCTTATTTGCTTGAACAATGGACAGACTATAGTAAATCAATTTTCTATAATTATGATGTTGTTGAATGATTTTTGGTGCAATTGATACCTTGCCACAAAGAAGGCTGATTCAACTTATCTGTGGTTAACAGTAACACTGAACCAATATAAAAGAATTATAATATTGAAAAAAAGTTATGGAGAAGGTCATTATGATAAATAATGTAATATCAATATCGACTCACTTTCTTTGATGTTAGCTCGGTAGATAGCTTTATCCTCTTTGTAAAAGGTGACGACCGATTTGCCGACACTCTGTTCGTATTCGGAGAGAAGTGTGAAACTCTTCACGTTCTGATTGATGTGTTCCATCATCTGACGGAATTCGGCGTTGCAGAACAGAGGCTGCACAAAGAACTGATGCGGCGAAACCAACCACGTGATCTGCACCTCCAATGTGCTGCCTAACTCAATCGGGAACGGACTGAAGCTTATCTCTTCACCCGGCTGTAATAGAAAAAAATCTTTTTTTTTTTGTCTCTGTATAACTATCGCCAAAAGGTTAGGCGATGTCCTCCAGATAATAGTTACGAATATAGTCTAGTGTCTAATTAGAACGTACAAGGGACAGACGAGACTGCCTCAATTTCTTGCACCAGCTATTCTGTCGCCAAGAAGTTGAGTGGTTACGTCTGTCTCTTTCACGTGATGTATACCTAATAACAGCTATGTAAAGCTTCTATTATCTATTTCGATTTCAAAAACATTATCCAAGCATAGCTAAATAGCAAATCTAATTGGCAACGTCAGCTGGTGGAGCGCAAAAGGAGCAGACGAAACCGCCTAACGTTTTGGAGTCAGCTAGAGAAAACAGTTGGAGATCGTAATGTACTGTATGAACTTCTATCAAGTCTATTATGGAGAGAATAAAGTTTCGGTCATAAACTTATTGTAAGTTATTAAAAATGTGTAAGTATTCGATTACAGTTCTCAAAGAATGTAGTCTGTATATACTAAACAAGTTTCAAACTATTATAGAAATACTAGCCGGCAGGCTCGCTTCGCTCGCCTTCTCCGCCTGGACCCCCGACAGTATAGGCAGTGTAAGTGAGTCAAACAGGCTCGCTTCGCTCAAGATATGCAACCCGCAACACATCTACAATTTTGAAAACCTGATTACTGGCGTAATCTTGAACGGATTGCAAAAATATTTTAACACAACATTTCTAGACTTATCTGAACATGCCCACCAAATATCAACATTTTCTACCGATTGGTTCTCGAAAAAATGAAGAAAACGTTGAAAAACTATAGAAAAACTAAAATATTTGGCGTATCCTTGAAAAGTTTTTAAAATCCTTTCTTAGCGCGCGTCTAAACGTCCAACTGAACATGCCTGCCAAATTTGAACGCATTCGGGTCAGTGGATTTTTAGTTCTGGTGATGAATGAATGAATGAATCAGTCAGTGCCATTTCGCTTTTATATATAGAGATAGACACATAATAGAAAATTTACTCATGAAGAAAAATAATGAATTAAAATATAATTAATTTGTATACTTACAGCAGGAAGCGTGATTGAGTTCAAAACTTCATCAGTAGCTCCAAACTGATAATTGACAACTACTTCTTCGTCTGGATTCGATAAATCACGTAATATAACCTGTAAAAAATTGGTTTGTATAAAAGAAATGGAATGGAAAAGAGGATTGATTCACACAATTAATTTATAATTCAGATTTACTAATGACGTTAGATTTTGTAAGTATATCCATTGGACTTGTAGGAAACATTGTGATCTACAATTTGATACTAATTTAATAATTTTTGAACCAATATTGATCGAACTGGAGTCATTTTCCCCATCTTGTAAGAATACCTTCTTCGCTTGGACAGACTATATTTCTTTATTTATTCAGTTATTTACAAAATAATATATTACATTATACATAATACAAAAAATATATATATTCTACATAATTATAAAAAGAGATGAAAACATAATTTCGTATTTTCATCTTATTTCATATTATTTTCATGGCAAAGAAATATTATCGTGTATTATCGGCCAAAGAAATTAGGCCGCTATAACATATATAATTCATTCAAAAATTAATAATAATATATAATTACCTTGGACGAGTTAGTGTTGAAATCTTTGGCCAGAATGTGGGCCTCCAATGTTTTGCCTTCGGTCGCTAGGGAGAACTCGGTCAACTTCTCGTCAGACCAAGTGTCGCCCGATTCGGATAACGCACCCAGCAAACAGCACTGCACTGCTTGAGCGGGCAGCGTGCATAGATCACTTGTAATTTCCTGTAACAAAAATGCAGAATTATCCTCAAATTTATGCCAAGGTGAGTCATAATCTTACATATCATTGTTAAATTGCAATATTAAAATTAAAAAAAAGTGCTTTATCTTGAATATGGCCATGACTATAGTACAGGCGAAATTGATGTAGAAAATGGAAAGACAGGATATTATCAAACCACAGATTTATTACAAAATCGAGATACCGGTTTCAATTGCTACACCAGTATCAATCTCTGGTATACCAGAAGAAGCGGTATCTTGATTTTTAATAGATTTGTGGTTTGGCAATATCTTGTCTCATCATTAAATTCACAGTCTCACTCATTCACAGAAGTGAATTCTTACAATTTTTCAGAAATTCTAGAATGAAAAACTCTGAGTAATCACAAAAAATATCACTAATCATAGAAGATCAATGTGTAGTATACATAATTATCAAAACTTGATTATTAATTCAATTATTTAACCACGTTTTAGTTTGGAACTTAACAAGTCGCAATAGTCTCAATCTGCTGCTCATCAAATTTATTCAAAATTGGCTTTTGGTAAAAATAACCATTTTTCGGTAATGAATAGATTCGATTTGATAAATTCTAATTAGAAATAGTTCAAGTCACAAAACTAATAAATGATGGTCTCCCAAATGGTTGTACCTCGATTCAAATGGCGGTTGATCCCGCCCCCAGACGGCACATTATGCCATGGATAATACGCTTCAAGATTCATCATTGTAATTGATTTTTTTCAAATTTTAAATAGAATTAATTAAATAAATAACTTTATTACAGGAAAAAAATACAACAAAATTATACAATTGGTAGTTTGCCATTTACAATTAAAAAAATCCAATCAAGTAATCATTAAAAAAAAACACCATAATGTACATAATCTGAAAAATAAGTAAATTATTCCCTGTAAAAACAAGTCCAACAGATCCAATTAAAGGGCTTGTCAAACTAAATAATAAAACCACAACTAACAATCAAGATTGTATACAAGAAAAAAAACTCGCATTAGGATCATAACTTGAAAGGAGCCTAGAATTCATACAACTTAATTTAGAGGAGAAAAGTTTAAAAACAATATAATTAAAAATAGTAAAAAAGCGACAAAATCAGAATAAACACATGTTCAAATTATATCAGAAATAACTCAGAAAGTTTTATGATGATAAATGATATGTTTTACATGATAAATTTAGGACCGTACAAATGGGAAAAATCGTTGTACAACATCCATCACAAAAATCAGAGACAAGTCATATCTTCGTTCCATAAAGAAACATAATGAATTTATAACAGTACAAATCATTGGTCATTAAAAGTTGGTACAAAAAACAATGGTACAAAACTAGCGTTCATTAGCAATTTCTCGAGAACAAGCCTGTCTAAAACATAAAGGTGACATGGCAGCATCAACACCACCTGACACGGAATTTAAGAGAGCAGCAGAGGATATTAAAGGAGAAGCCGCATGATAAGCGGTAAGTGCCATTCCAGGATAGAGCAGCCTGCTAGCACGACCCCCATACGCGGGCACATACCAACATATTTTTGAGAGTATCTCTGGATCATCAATACGTCCATAAAGAATTCCATGTAAAAAACAAAGTTTGATAATCTTCCTACGCTTTTCTAATTTTACAAACTTGAACAAATATAGAAGTTCAGAATATCTTATTAACCAGAAGGGTTGCAAATTTCTTTGAGTTTTATAGTATAAAATGCGCAAGAATTTCTTCTGTACTCTTTCTAGCATTTCAATCCACACATCCTGTGCTGGTGACCACACAACACTTGCAAATTCAAGTCTTGAACGAATTAAAGAATTGTACAATGATACCAATGAATTTATATTTTCAAACACTTTACCTATTCTAGAAATGAAACCTAATAAGCTAAAAGATTTATTTACAATTTTTATTAAATGACTGGTAAAAGACAAATCATTACTAATTAAAACACCCAGATCAACGAATTCATTAACTCGATTCAAAATACTGTTTTGCAATTTGTAAGAAAAATAAATGGGTGAAAGATTTCGATGTCATAACATAACATTTTTTAATATTTAAATCGAGCTTATTGGTCACACACCACTCCTCCAAAGAGTGTAAGTCTTGTTGAATAAGGTTACAATCAGATTCATCTCTCACTATCTTAAAAATCTTCAGATCATCCGCATACATCAATGATCGTGATTTAATTGATAAGGTAATATCATTAATGTATAAATTGAAGAGTAGATCAGAACTCATTAGAACCAAAACCCTGGAATGACACATACTGCCGCCTACCATGCAAATAAGATGAGAAAAATTTAATTAATTTGTCAGAGAAGCCATAGTAGTTTAATTTTGAAAGCATGACTTGGTGATTAACTTTGTCGAATGCCTTACTAAAATCAGTAAATATAACATCCACCTGTGTCCTTTTATTCAAGGCAGTTGAGACATAATCCACAAAATTAACGAGATTAGTTGTGATAGAACGACTTCTAATACTTAGTAATGACTTAATACTTAATAATAACACACGGGAATAATAGCACACTCTGATACTTAATAACAAGCACACGGACCTATCATCCAAGCGGGGAGCCTATTCATATTTTCTTTTCTTTTATTTACTTTGTCTTGTATTTTGCCTGAATAAACTATTTGAATTTGAAATTTTTAATTTTTAATTTGAACATCACAATAATGGTACATTGGGTAATGTATTCAAGTTACTGTTCAAGTATTTAGTTTGCTTCGGTCATATACGATTATTGACTGTTATTATCTAAGTTACCTCACAAATATTAGAAATAGGAACGAAACATACCTTGACTTGATCGGCTGTTACTTCTTCAGTATTACCATAGTCTATGAACTGCACTGTAATACTTCCAAACGAAGAAGTTTTAACGAGTGCGCGGTACCAGACTTCATCCTCTTTATATTGAGCAATGCAGTAGTCTCCTTCATTCACTGATGACTGTACTGTTCCACCTGGCAACATTTACAAAACAAGCTGTCAAATCTATTCATAAATGAGTTTTTTTTACTTAGAAATCCCTTCTTTAGTGGATTTGAGATACGTTATCAACTTGGATTAAAAAAAAAGACAACAAAATAAAAAATGAAAAATTCAAGCTTAGTACTACTATAAATGAAACTTAGATAAGTAATTTTAGAAATTCTAGAACAGTTAGTAGAACAGTTTCTAAAGCAGTGAGAACTATAGACCTCATTCCAAGATGGGTGATTTTGGATAAAATTCCATTCAATATTGAAAAGGCCAAAGAAAATATTTTAAGGTTTAAATATTAAGGCTTCATTATAATAAGAAAGAATCTATCTCATTCAATGAATAAACATTCTCAGTTACACCAAAAGGTGCAAAATTTCGAACTGTATTAGATACATTTCACAAAAACTACAGTTATTTATTAATAATATGAAAATCAAAGTACTCACGTCACGAATGAACCAGGGGCGGCTTCGCCCGTAAAATTTACAAAAGATCTGTTGTTTATGAGTCAAAGTTTTCAATGAATAATTTTTTTATCGACACTAACGTTCCTAGTGTTGATTAATTCGTAATTGAATGAAATGAAAATAGTATTTATTCAATTTTATTGTATTCCTTATATTGATTCATTCATAATTATTGTTTAAAATAAGAATAGTATATTTATTCAATTGTATTCTATTCCTAGTATTGATTATTATTAAATAAGATTAAAATAATTACGTATTTAACTCACCGGTTACATATTCTTCAGCAATCTTTTCCATCAGCGACGTAAGTTCGGTACTTTGTTTTGTCGACTGAACAAAAAAGTGGCCAGGACTAACTGAGTAGACCACCTCGACAAGTTCTCTATCACCGACCTTCAGTGACGGTTTTGGCACAGTCAGCTTCTTTGGACGCTGAAACGTATTCAATAGTTCATCATTATTATTATTGAAATAAATACCATATTAATATGATAAGTGATAAATTTATAGTGAGATATTTTTTCTTGGATTCTAGTAACGCATATTTATGACTATAACGTAGATCAAGATTCACATTTATTGTTATAGAGTATTACAAATTTGTTAAAAATGATCCACTTTGATAAAATGCGATCCCTAGATAATGAGTTCTCTTCCTTTCAAATAAAATAAAACCTCAACATCCCATTTCAGAAAAGTAAATAATCTCATATGAAAACAGATAGACAACTATGAATAAAATACTCACAGCAGGCTTGGAATAGGACGAACTATCACTTCTCCATGATCCCTTATCTCCAAAATCTCCTGTAAAATATAATACAAAATAATTTCAAAATTCAACATTTTCATGCAATACAATTACAAGCTAATAAATTGGAGAGAACAATAATAGGAAAAAAGATAAATCAATACTAATTTATACCTTATCAGTTGAGACGAAGTGAACAAAAATTTTGTGTGTGCGTGTAAAGGTCTTATCCAGTCTTATCGGTTCTTTTATCCGACGGTCGGCCGCAGTCGAACAGCTGTAACTAATCAGAGCTATCTTAATCTCAAGGACAAGGCAAGAGCTGTGATTGGCTGTTCGACTGCGGCCAACCGACGAATAAAGGAAAGAACTACCTTTACACGCAGACATTCGCAAAAAATTTTGTTTATTTTGTTTCAACTGATCGTGAATAAGGTAAGTTATAGATAAAATTTATTTATTTAATGTTAAGAAGTTAATGATGAGTGTCGAAGACAATATTGTACATTAATAAAGATTGGAAAAGCTTTGAAGTTATTAGCTTATTGGAAGATTTAAAGCTAGTTTATAATCTTCAAAATATTTTCTGTATCAACTTTTGTTCAGAATATTTTGAGGTGTGTGGATTCCTTTTTTTATTCAAATACTCACTCTTTCCTCCTTTGTAACCAGAATCTCCGTCACCAGCATAACGAGAGCCACCACCAAAACCATCAGATCTGCAAAGAAAATGAAAATTGCATTGAAAACTTAAATGTAAAACATTTTATAAAACGAAATCTAGAAGCAAGATGCAGCATGGCAAGTATTGAACAAGAAATAGGAGGAATGCTGCGTATTTTCTTATACAAATTTTCTTATATATTGTTGAAAATGCCAAATCCATGTTCATTTCATTGTAACAGTGGATGCTATCTTTATAGTTCAATGAGATGACATGACTGTCAGGTTGAAATGAGATCCATAGCTAGGATAATGCAGCATAGCAAGAATTGAAATGGAAATAGGAGGAATGCTGCGTGTTTTCTTATTCAATTGGGTAGAAATATAGTTGAAAATGACAAATCCATCATCATTTCATTGTTAAATAGAATGCTACGTTCATAGTTGGCATCAGGTTGACATGAGATTCATAGCAAAACAAACCCAATACTTATTTCTCTTAGGGCAACTGTATTTATTGAAACTTCAAAATAATTAGAATCAAAGTACCTTTTTTTAACTATTTTTCCAAGTTTCAAAACAAACCCATATAGATGTATAAAACAGAGTCAATCCGTTTTTCCATCATAGTCCCTTTTCAGACTGTTTCTACAAAACTAAGGAATAAAAAATAGCTATTTATGTATTAAGAGCGTAATGCGTGAATTTATCGCTCGCGCGAAACAGTTATCGCGCGACGCGAAGCGAAACGTGATAATTTTGGAAGAGCGATAAAGAAGCATTACGCGCGAATTACATACAACATTTTTTCTACAACTGCACATGAATAAACTGTTGAACTAATTTGATTTGTCAAATAGCCTACTGTAAACTATTATTAAATGTCTCTGACGATTATTGTAATAATAAAATCAATCGATCCAGTTAAACTCGAAAATTATAATATATTTTTTTCAAATCGCAAGTATCATTGCCCTCTGTTATACCATCTTAAAAAACAAATTGAAAAAGGAGAGGCCTAATAACTTACTTTTGAGATTTAAAGTTATCGCTTCTGGACGAATTCCGGTCACCCCACTTGTTGCCACCACGCGAGTCCTGCCGTTCAAATCCTTTGTCCTTGGATCTCCACGACTCCTTGTCGCCGGAGTCACCGCCATCTTTCGATCTCCAGGAGCCCTTCGACTGGAATCCGCCGCCACCTCCCTGATCGCTGTCCTTGTTCTTCCAGCTGTCTCCGAAAGACTTTTTGCCAAAATC
This sequence comes from Sogatella furcifera, assembly GCA_017141385.1. Classification (NCBI taxonomy): domain Eukaryota; kingdom Metazoa; phylum Arthropoda; class Insecta; order Hemiptera; family Delphacidae; genus Sogatella; species Sogatella furcifera. Next base: position 8,161,516 of record CM029549.1, read on the forward strand.
ATCTCCTCCATCTTTGTTTCTCCAACTACCACCTCCTCCACCCGATCCGAAATCGTCCTTCTTCTGCCTCCAACTATCACCTCCGCTGCCTCCGAAATTATCATCCTTTGACTTATCAAATCTTCCTCTGCCTCCGAAATCATCATCCTTTGGCTTATCGTATCTTCCTCTACCCCCAAAATCATCATCCTTTGGCTTATCGTATCTTCCTCTACCTCCGAAATCATCATCCCTCGACTTATCAAATCTTCCGCCCCTCTTACTGCCATAATCGTCATCCTGATTGGACCGTCTGTTGAATTTTTGATTGTCGGAGTTGAATGAGCGACCCTTGTCGGAATCGAAATCGCCACGATCGTTGAAACTGTAAAAGAATAAAGAGAAATTTTATAGTAACTGTGAAAGAATGAAGATAAATTTGTAAAATCGAAAAATATTACTATCTTTTTGTTGAATTTCTAATAATGATGATGCTTCATTTGCAATTTCTTGTGGAATTTCTATGACACTTCGAATTTCTTAACTCTTCTATAATAAAACTGAATTCTAGATTGTACAATGATAATTGGTGAGCTGAGAAGTTACCAGAACGTGGTCCAGTGCTAAAATATAGAAGTAGGATTGTCAATCCTGCGCTCAGGCTTATGCCTCAGCAAGGTTTTTCCTGTATTTTTTATATGTTTGTATATGATATTGCGGTACCTATAATGCACGTATTATTTTGCAAATGGGAAATAAATTTGATTTTGAATTTTTTGAACAATACGATTAAAAAATATGATTGGCATGATTATTAAAAACATTAAAACTATCAATTCATGAGGATCTAAAAAGCAGAGCTTAATAAAAAAGTTACAGTACTATGGACCTAAGAAGAGTTTTCATTTAAATGTCATAACGTTAAGGGTGTGTGGTGGTTGTGTACGGCCAACTGCTGAACGGCAAAATTATGTCCGTATGTTATATCGTATGATTAATTAACTATAAAGGTATCTAACTCCAATTATTGAAATAAACTAAAAATAGAAAAAGTAAAAAGTCACGCCCTGGAGAATTTAATTCACTTTCCAATGACGTAAAGAACGTGTAATTCTGTTCATAAATAACGGCGCTATCTGCTCCAAGAGATTGATGAAAATTACATTGTTCTTATGGGAGACGATTTTGCCGTTCGGCAGTTGGCCGTCCACTACCACCCACCCTTAACATTAACATATTACGAGGACCACAGATACAAAAGGTCATGGTAACAGTTTTGGAAAAATTGAATTAATCTAAGATCATAAAGGGCATTAGTAAACACGTTTATTAGTTGGCGGCTTGGTGCAATATTTCGCAAACATAATTCATTATAATTTGTGAACGTTCATTGATTATTCATTGCCAACGAATGCTTCAAGACTTTTAATTATGCTTGGTAAGTGTTACAAAGTATAAAAATAACCAAGCGCACAAAATGAAGAGCATTTATATCAGACTATAAATTGAAGAATATAGTTTTATTGGTGATAGAATACATATATTGTGAAATATATAACAAATAGAACTGTTTTGAATGAAATATAAAACTAATAAATATAATAAATAGTGATGAACGCTCAAATTGATAAGTAGGCTCAAAATATTCAGAATTAATGAGACAAATAACGAACAACCAACCTAATAGCATTCACATAATACCGTAAATAATAGGATAAACGAAATATGTAAGTTTAGTAAACCAGCTGAATCAATCAGCTTCACTATCCCTCAGCCGACTTATGTTTTTGTTCAAACTAGTTCATTTCGGAAAACTGACTTGTCAACATTAATAACTTGTATAATCTTAATAAAATTATTACAATAGAGCCTAATTGATGTTCACAGTATCCTTTTAGTATTTTTAATACAAACAAAACATGTTTCGCTCTCATGTCCATAATTAAAAATTTAGTAGTGTAGAAATTAATTTAATTTTGTTTATTTGCTTATTCACACTCGAGAATGCCTCTTAGGAGAGCGAAGCATGTTTAAATAAAAAATTCTGTGATTTTGATTTTTATCTATTATGTCTGATAAATTAATGTAGCCTATATTATCTTTAAGCCAAGTTGGCGAAAGTGTGTTATTGCCGTTATTGGTGCTCAGGACAGTGTGATGTTTGTGCTCAGTGCTTTGTTATGTTATTACACAGTTATAGACAGTTATAGAACATTATTATTACCAGATTAGACACAGCGCACAGTCTAAATTACGCAGCTAAAGAAGGTCTCACAATCATGAGCTCTAGTTTTGACAGATTTTACAGTTGTTAATAAATTCCGCACCTTTTTCCGAGGTATTATCTTCAGACAAAATAGGTTATTCTTAATGTAATGACGTCTCAACAATTTTACATTTTCATATAATTGTGCTAATATTAATGAATACAAAGCCTTTAATAATCAATGTTGAATGAAAATATAAAAAGCCTAAATCGTGTAGATTGTGGAGCTTTATGAAGCTGACTGATTAAGCTACTATAACATGATAAATAGGCTTGATCATTGCTAACCAGAGACTTTAACAATACGATTATCGATTTGATCAATGTTTAAAATTGAAAGTATTCAAGCAAAGATTTTCTCAACATGATCCTAAAACATAAAAATGACATAAAGTATGCCAATTCTAAAAGGGAAACAATGTAAACTGATTAAAGCAGCACTAGATTCTAGAAGGGTACAAAAGAATACGAACTTTCAATTTCTATCGCACTTCCTAAAACTTGTAAGGCGGGTATTACACGATAATAGTTCTATGATCATATGGAAGGAGATAAAAATAGGATTTCGTATTTTCATCTCTTTTCATATGATCAACTATGATCATAGAACTATTATCGTGTAATACCCGCCTTAGACTACATCAAGAGCAATAGGCTACTACAGGACACACTAAATGGATTTCAATCTGGTCTACAGGAACACTTACATTAAAACTACATAAAAAATAGACATTAACGAGAAAAGAATATCATTGTTACTAGAAATACATTCATTAATACGGCTTCGATTAAAACTTAGGAATAAATAAACTTGAATTTATAATGCGACATGATTATCAATACCATGCTTGCTTATTCAGAACTCTTTTCACCGAGTGATTGGAGAAAATTCAATCTATAAGGAGTGATTATTCCTTGTATGGCTGACGCCAAAAAGTTAGGCGATTTCGTCTGCTTCTTGGGCGCTCCAACAGCTGATGTTAGCTATTAGAGTTATCATTAAACTAGACACGGTCAATGTTTTTGAAAACAAGAGACAATAGATGCATTACATCAGCTGTTTGTAGGTTATACCACGTACAAGAGGCAGACAAATCCGCCTAACTTTTTGGCGTCCGCTTTCAACCTTTTTTCAACATTTTTATTTTAAAATATACTGTGACTTTCCTAAGTCCAAGCAGGACAGACGCAATCTAAGCAGGCTACAAACAATAATAACACCTAAAACGTTCAATTTGCTCCAATCACTAGGTGAACTACAGTATAGATTTGATCTCTAGGTTAATAGAACATTATTTTGTTGAAGATATTTTTGAGAAGGGTAACTTATTGCGCAAAAAATTAAAATAGAGCAGGTGTTGGATGGCATTAGAAACAGCTACACAACATAAAAATCAAGGAAATTAAATAGACGGGGTTCATGCCAAGCTAGGGTTTAGAGTGCACATAGCCTGTTCACTGGTTTACAGTTTACCGTGTTTTTTTCATTGACCCTTTGTTGTGATTTGTGGCATTGTGCGTTGACTTTGAATGTGACTTTGGTTCGGGTCCAGATTTCGATGCTGATTGGCTTGACAATATCCTGACAAACAGACACTTCACGTACAAATTTCAAGGTAGGAAATAATTCGAAACGATAACGGTGTTCAAGTGAATCGTCTTCTTACAAAAGATATACTGTAAGATGAAATTATCAGCATAGATTATAATTTCAACATCTCTATCTGACCATAGTCCAAGCAGAGAAGACCCTCTGGCAAGATGAGGAAATGACTGAAGCGAAGCTCGGTCAATATTGTAAAAAATGAAAAGACTACTCAGAAATGAAAGTCACAACTACTCAAAGCGTGAAAGTCGGTCAATATTGGTTCGAAAATTTTCAATTTGGTCTCAATCATAGAAAACATTCTGATCTACAATTTAAGATCAAATTGATAATTTTTGAACCAATATTGATTGAGCTTGAGTCATTTTCCCATCTTGCCAGAGGGTCTTTGCTTGGCCACACTATACAGTCGAGATCATTGAATCATAAAATAATTTTTGTCCGTACATAAAGGCCTCTAACACGCAGTAGTGATACTCAAGACCGAAATTGATACGCAATCATATAGGAAGGAAGCTCAATTTAATGACACAAAATATTTGCAACTTGAGGTTGCAAAGTGAGGGAAGCTCATTTGACAATGGGGTGAAATAGCTATTGGCTGTCGGAAATTCAAGACTTTCATTATTATTTTTTATTTATTCAACTTAAAATCTACCTGAACTAAGTTTAAATGCTCTCAAAATGTATAATCATTGAGAGATAGAATCAGCTTATTTCCAATATGACGGCGATCCATGAGCATCGCAAATATCTCGTATCAACTAGCTTCCTTCCTGTATCAATTTAGTACTCTGTATCACTACTGCGTATCAGAAATCCGCTTTGTGAAGAGAGCTTAAAGCACTCTCACTTTGCAACACTACGTTGCAAATATTTTGTATCAATGAGCTTCCTCCTGTACGATTACGTATCAGTTTTGGACTTTTGTATCACTGCTAAGTATCATAAATCAGTCATGTAAAGAGGGCTTTATACCAGTTATAGTCTGTTCAAGCAAAAAAGACATTCTGCCAAGATGGGAAAATTATCCAGCTCGCTCAATATTAGTTCAAAAATTGTAAAATTGGTCTCAAATTGTAGTAAACATTCTGATACACAGTTTGTGACGAAGTTAATGATTTTTTAGCCAATATTGACAGAGCTGGAGTCATTTTCCCATCTTGTCAGAATGTCTTCTCTGCTTGGACAGACTGTAAATTTACAGGGTGACACATAAAAACGGGAACTTTTGATGTAACACGTACGTAAATAAAGGAAATGTAATCATTGGTTTTATTACTGAAAATGTGAAGTAGAATAGATGCCATTTATAGTTCTAACAAAAAAAAGTCAATATCCATGGATAATGTCTTTGAGATGACGACTATTAAAACGTATACATTCCTGGAAGCAAACAGTGACATTTGGGCAGTGAGATTTCAATGTAAGCATGGAGTTTCGAAGCACATCGTGTGTAACTTTTTTTGTGGGCCCATTTCAAAAGCAAAGCATACGCTTCACGCTTAAAAATAATTATTGAGTTGAAAACAAATTCACGAAGAAATCGTTGATATTTGCATTGCATTGCTTCAACTTGCCGTGCAAAAACTCACTTTTCGCTTCCAGGAAACATATACATACGTTTGAATGGTCATCATCTCAAGGACATTATCTAAGAAAATGGCATTAATCTTGTTACAATATTATAAATCACAACTATTTTAATTCATTTTTTCATAAATAAAACTAATGATTACATTTCCTTTATTTACGTACGTGTTACTTCAAAATTTCCCGTTTTTCTTTGACACCTGTTATAAACGATATCTACCCTTTTTGAATTATTATCAATGCATTACATGTTTCAACTAATTGTAGTCATTTTCAAATGCAAATGAAAATGACTATAATTAGATGAAACATGTAATGCATTGAAAAAATAATTCAGAAAGGGTACTTGGATAATTATTTAAAATAAAAAACAGTGATAAAAGTAGCCCTGAAATTAAGGAAACATAAACGATAGGCTGTAGTTAATCATTTCAGATAAGGTAAAACACATACGTGGTCATTTCATTTGAATTCTAGTTTTCAACAAGTTACTGAAAGTTAGGTTTTGATGAAATTCACGTAAATCGCAGTCATACTAATAATCATCATCATATTGCAACTAATACTCATATTGTTGAATAATTGTCAAGTTCATAATCCGTTTCATTCTTTTTACAATTAGTACAGCCATCACAAACAATGGCACAATTACTATCGCAAACATTCGGAAACGTTCTATCTTACAACTGACGAAGTAATATCATCTTATCTTTCGCAGATAAATATTTGGAATTGTTTGTCTGCTAGTGAAACAACTTTTTACGAAGAATAACTCAGAGTAATTTTGTTTGCCTATACGTATCATGTAATTTATTGATTTATTCATTTTACAGAAACAAGTGAACTTATTGGTTAAAAACACAGACTATTGTCCAAAACGTCTTTATACCAAATTTTGATTTATAAGTTCGAAACTAGGTTATATTTATTTGCAGCACTTCAAGAATTTATAGTCAAGGATAAATTTAAATATACAATTGATTGGTTGAACACTTGAGTCAACCGATCACAAACTCACAAGGCAGCCTAAAGCTTCATACAGAATTTCTTATTTGACGACATGAATAACTTGAAAATGATCTAGTCTAGTTGGAATAACTTATTTTTTCATAAATATATTTGAGATTGATGATTGAGATTTTGTATTGAGATTGATGATTTATTGAATTATTCTATGATAAATATTATTCGTAATGTAACTTATACTAAGAAATATAAATTACCAATGAAATTCATCAATTAAATGATATAACAGCAACAAACAACACTTATTCAGGACTCAAATCTTGACAAGCATTCTCGTTCATTTAGAAATAAAGAGAAATGTATTATAGTATAATATGTCTTCGTTTGTTAAATCTATTGAAAGGCAAGCTACATTCTAGTTTTTTATTGAATAGACTCAATACTACAATAAATGGCAAGAGAAAAGAGTGGAAGCTGTAATGATAATACAGGTTGGAGAAAACTTACATAAGAATAATCATTACGATGGTTTTGCTGCATATTATACAAACTAAAGATATTTTAATTTATTTCAAAGATAAAAAACTCACCTTCCACTTCCAATGCGGCCTTTTGGCATGCGAACGGGAGGCGGTTCCTCATACACAGATTCCTCTTGTTTGTCTTGCCATTCTATAAAATTGAAAATATAATATTTACAATTTATACAATTCATAAATTTATAAAAATTAGAAATGGTGCAAACGATGAAGACGACACTGCAGTGTGTCCACAAAATCAGGCTAAAAAAAATTCCCGCTTTTCCCGTCCTGTGGACACCCTGAGTCTAGGTGGCCATAGGGCTCTATAAAAAGGGGGTAGACGCACCATCCGCCATTCTGTGGTCAACTTTAAGGGCCAGGTTTGAAATCATATAAATATTTCCATAACCATCTATCAATTCTCAGACCTTAATGTACCTATCGATTGTATGGAAAATGGCGGACATAATTGCCCTACTCCAAATTCATGATTTCATAGCGTTTTGGTTATGTTGACAAAAAAAATCATATGTTCTATTATGAAAATAATTTTTGGTACATTTCATAGGTACGTAGGCCTACTGAATGTTTACTAAGTTGACAATGGATTACACTCGCGGTTCACCTTGTTTTATGTTGAATAATGTGGCATAATTTCTCGAGTATTTAATAATTTATTACAAATGGGTCGTCTGTGTTGTGTTCCTGATAGTGAATATCCAAGTATGGTAATTCAATTCATATTTCTATTTTTACGTTTCTTGAAAACAAACTCTCAAAGGACATATTGGTTTGAAACTTTTTCATCAAAATTTTGAAGTGAAAGACAGTTCGATAGTTTGTATCAATCATTTTGAAGACCGTTTTATTATCGAGGAAGACGTTTTTCTTGTCATAGGCGGTTAACTAATTGGAGTGCCAAGAGAAAAAAAAACATTTAGAGTGCCAAGAGAAGTGATGCATTTTCTTCAATTCCAAAAAACTAGCTTATGAGCTTTTTATAAAAATGAAAAAAAATTAATGAAATCAGTGATCTGCCTTGTGTACCAGTTAGCTTCAAAATATCAAATATCAAATTAGGTTACAAACAGTGCTTAATTTGTGACTGTAGCCTACAAACCGGTAGGCCTTCAACGCCATACCGGTACCTCTGAGAGGGTGAGGGAGAGAAAATAATTTCATTTTTTCTCAAAGTTTAGACCTAAGATATGTGAAGCAATGGTAAAAATACACAACTAAAAGCTCAAATAACACTCTAAAAACAAGTTTTGAGGACTTAAAATTACATTTTTTGATGGATACTGGATTGTGAAGAAGACAATAAGATGTCTCAAACTTGCAAGCCAAAGGAAAAAAGAAACTGGAAATATTGGGGAAAAGGTTCAGAGACGGAAGAAAGTTGAAATGAGCAGCAAGTGAAGTACAAACATGTTGGAGAAAACTGATTGGAATTTGAGTGACTTGAATTTCTATTTTTCACATAGAATAATAAATCAGATTCTAGTTTGAAGTTCATCATATTGTAATGATTTTTAATTTTGTATTGGATATTTATTATGTTGTAATATCATAATGTTTAACAATTAAAAATATGCTATTTCTGTCTTATTACTTCTGAAGAATAGCAACTTGAACTATTGCTATTACGCTTGGATAGGCCCATATTGCCGCCATCTTGTTTTGTACATTAGGGTCTGAGAATTGATAGATGGTTATGAATATTTCTTATGATAGAGACGATCAACAGATGTTTATCAATTTGAGCAAATGAATTAAGTTATTGTTTTGAAATCTTGGAGGTTGATTTGTCATATAAAATGGTTTATATTGCTTAGTATTGAATTTCTAAAAATATAAATATTTTAATAATAAAACTAACATTTGAAAAATACAAATTTGCCAGATGCAGGAAGATAAATAAAGGTTACAAAATTAACTTGAAAATTGCCAGACTGGAAACCAAATGCGAATTCAATGCTCTGTGAAGTATTTTTTCTAACATAATTTTCATGATTAATCATATGTTTGACTGTCGAGTTGAATGAATTCAAATTTGGCGCTATCAGTTGACCACAGAATGGCGGATGGTGCCTCTACCCCCTTTTTATAGAGCCCTAGGTGGCCACCTACCAAAAATGGAGTATAGAATTGACAAAATCTATGTGTTCTATTTCTATATTAACCAGTTCTTCAATATCTTCAATATCAGACGAATTAGTTAAACATTGAACAAGACGTTTCAAAAAATACAAGATTTTTCATTAAATTCTATTGTTTTGCTCAATATAAGCATATTGAATGATAAATGTGGTGGACATGTGGATATAGCCCAACCTTAATTTGGAATATTTATTTAAATCTGGAAATAAGACCTCTTTGACAATTGTCCGTGTTTTATCCATTGAGTAATGTAATTTGTCAAAAAAATTAATTGATACGATTTGATCATCTATCAAATTGAACCGTAGACAGACGTTTAATCAATCTATTCACAATTCATTCTCTTTTCCAATTTGCGAAAAATCTCGATTATAAAAAATTGTCTGACGGGAAAAAATATTAATAATCTACAAGAGTAACTGACACAGACATTATCTTCTCTTTTTCCAATTTTCAAAAAAACAAATCTAGATTGAAATAAAAACACACAGATTTTGTCAATTTTCTACTCTATTTTATTTAAAATAGACAAAATATGTGTTTTTATTTCATCATGGAACGTTTCTACAATATCGACCACAACTCAGTTGAATTTCTAAAATCTAGATTATGAAAAACGTCTGACGGGGAAAAATACTAACCATCTACAGGAGTAGCTGGCACAGACACTGGCTGCGGTGGCGCCGTGACCTCAGGACGAGCGTAGGCGGCGGCGGGTAGCGTTGACGGCACTAAAAACGAAGAAATTTTGACATTGTCGTCGTCAAAGAACTCGACAATCAGCACATCGTCGATTAGGATGCCGTAGACTTTCATCGCCATCGACTTCTCAATGATGAGATCGTAGAGGTTGGTGTTGAGAGTTGGGTTCGGCTCGCTTGTCTCGTAACCGGCCAGGCAGCACTCGATCGCCTGTGCTTCAACGTCCCTTACAAGGTCCGGACTGATGTAGCGCAGAAGAGATATCGACACCTGTGAATAGATTACAGAATATCTTGGATAAATTTACTTAAATTAAAATTATCTTTCTTCAACTTTCTATATATTATAGAAAATCTAAGATAAATTAATCTTAAATTATGAGAGTCAAAAGTACGATTGGGAAACGACTTGAAAGTTCTCATATAAGATTGAATAAAATTCTCGTTGTATTTACAAGTGTTTTTTAAAGTTAACATTGTAATGTAAACATTCATCATCCATCATCTTTCATTCATTATGTAAACATGATCACCCACTTATCACCTTTGTTTAAAATACTTGCTATCAAGTCGCAATTGTAACAATAAACAATAATTAATAAATAATAATAATAAAAAGACAAGATATTGTCAAACCACAGATTTATAAAAATCGAGATACCGGTTTCGGTTGCTACACCGTTATTGATCTCTGGTGAACGCTTCTCGAAACCGAAATCTCGATTTTCAATAATCTGTGGTTTGACAATATCTTGTCTCTTCATTTAATACGGATGACTACCACAATATCACCTACACAACTACTCAAATCGTTGGAATGGTTTGATTAGCAGGCATCTTACTATGGTGGTTGAATTCAAGTAATTCAATGATTTTATTTCCGTGCAATAGGCCGTAATTTTTATGCAGCAATATTCAACATAGTCGATCAAACAAGCATACATTTAACTATTCATACTGCTGAAAACTATGATAATTAGAAATCGTGTGCAATTGTTAGAGTGATTAATATAAATTTATTAAGGATTGGCATGTTTTTAAGAATATCTGTTTAATATTGAATGGAATATTTTCTATGCAACTGATAAGCTGTTTTAAATCACAATTTCCTATTTAACAGTACATATGGGTGCATGCAGGTCATGAACTATAAAAATATTTATTCTGAATTATTTAGATACATATTATAACTATTATTCATTATAACTTCATTAACTGAACTTAACCTTTGTTCATCTGTCAATCTTGTTCATTAGTAGTTGTACAATCAACACTAGAATAGCCTGATCGATTATTGTATAAAGGAAGTTCACCAAATGATTTTTCAAGGTGGATGTCATAATTCAAGATAGATTCAGGATTATGAATGGATATGGATTCAAGGTATGATTTGTGGATTACGTCTTATAGTGTCAAATTATGGTAAGAATGTAATTGTGAAAATTATGCTCAAAATTGCATTAGCAATACAAGATGGCATTTGACTATTAGTTAACACATCTTACAGGTTGAAAACTCTACAATTGTGTTCAATTTACCGAATCAATGTTTCCATAATCGACAAACAGGACTTTTGCATCCTCATCGTTGACACTCAAAATCTCGGCCCGGTACCATTGGCCGTCAATGTAGTAGGCGCAGACAGGCATTCCTGGTTTCAGCTGATTCGGCTTGAAAGTAGTCAACGAGCGGTCGCTGCAGTGCTCGGCTATCTCCGACATCAGTCTGGTCAACGTGTCCTGTTCATCAATCAGCTGCACAAATATCTTTGTCACCGCTTCAACGTGCGACACAAAAACTCGGACAGTCGCGCCCCTGAATGTGACAAACGCTCATATCAATCTCAGCCATTTTCATTCATTTTTTGAGTTGATTTAAATATACTCAATTACGAAGGAAAAATTATTCGCCCAAATCTTTTTAAATTACTAGACTTGAGCAAGATTCGTGAAATATTAAATAAGCTAAAATTACTTTGAAACATACAATCATATACCTAAAGGTACGATTCCCAAGCTGAAGCTCTAAATTCGCTGATAGAGCTACCTAGCTATAGCCATCACAACTCTATTCACAGAACTATATTACAAATGTTTACTCTATATTACGAATGAATACTAGATCCTAGAAATTCACCATTTTCAAGGCATTTTCTTGTGATTTTCACTATTTATTGATCTAGTATACATTGGTAGCCCTAAAAACAGAATCGCTTAGGAGTCGTACCTTTAGGGGTTTCAAAAAGGAAGCACATAGAAGTTTGATAGAGATTATATTCGGCGAAGAGAATAAAGCGCATTTTTTCATCCACTGACTTCCTGTTTAAGGTGTGTAAGGATTTGTCAATAAATTGTTCAAGTAATATTAATGCATTTTATATTGAGATATGGGTGTTACCTTGCAGGAAGGGTGGCCTTTGCATAAACAACAGGAGTTGCACGATTCTTTTCGATAATCTCATTTATTATCTCTTTGATGTTTCTTCCTTGATGAAACAACTCACAATACTGCTTTGTTAGCGCTCTTTCTTCCGAGGGAGTAACTATCATTGTGAAAGGTCTTTCCTTCACAAAATCTTTGAATAGACGATCAAATTCAGGAGTAAAATTCATTGATTTGCAATTCGCTAGAGCGAATCGATGAGCCATCAACTTCACAGATTGGAATCTAGAAAATAGAAATAAAATTTATTAGATTACGCAGAGTTCGCACAAGCTGAGAAGACACGCAGTCATCATAATACACTTGACTTGAATGGCGAGTCATCTCAACTTGCGCTCACTATAATAAATAGTCTAATGACAAGAAAGAATTTCATACAAATGTTTGTAAAACATTTATTATACATGAGGAAATTGATAGTATAGAACAAGTAGAAATCCAAGATAAATTATGTCTTACACTAAATTAAAGGTGTATTTCACGTTTGTAATTTTGTAAATATTGAAAATTTAGTTAAAAATTTCAGGTTTGTAAAGATATCAAGTGTAAACGTGGGTTATTTGCACTTGATATTCCAATATTCAAGTTTACAAAATAAATTATTTTCAATCCCCAGAACAAACCATTTGTTTCAAATTCAATTTATAACTTCTCAAGATTTAGGAAAATTTCCAAGAAACATTTCGAGTAATTATGCCAACGTCAAATTGTAGGTGTACAGTAGAGATAGGCCTGCAGCTTTCTTTTTCAACTTGAAAGCAACATTATTCGATATAAATTACTCACTCATCGGGCAGCCGGAAAATTTCTGAACAAGGCAACAACTCAGTATTGCCAAAATCCGGATAGAATAATTTGCATTTATCATCGATAACATCTACAACCACAGCCCTGTAGAAATTTTTGTCTTCAGAGAATCTTCCGAGACAGAGTAAGCCTGGCGTGATAGGACCATTAACAGGAATTGGTGTTTTACGTTCATCATTCAGTCTTTTCATCATACTCATCAACTCTTTTTCAGCAACACTCTGTAGAAAAGATTATAGAATCAAGTTATCAGGTAAAACATGCTATCATTTAATGAAACAAGATGAAATTTATGAAAAAGATCTTGAATGCACTTCTAAACACGTCCAATAACTTGAAAATCGAGATAATGTGATTGAATGAGTTGTGATAACTTATGAGATTTGTAGAAATCATTGATGAACATCAATCAGGAGAACAGTATAGCTTGAATCATAAATATAGATAATTCTTTAGTTTCAAGAATAATTTTAGCACAAAGATTATTTTACAGATTCCACACATAAAGATTTTGCCAGTCGGTACCTTCTTGTAAGTTATATCATTCCTCCATTAGAACCTCACATCAAGAGAGGTATAGCCTAAATGAAAACTATATTCTTATATGGTGGGAGCAAGAAAAAAATGTTCCTAATTATGTGGCCTGTCACATAAGCCTTACCGGTACCTTTATTTAGCCTTAACCTGATCATATAGTTTTTGAAAAAGGTTTACGCTGAATCTGATTCAAACCAGGATTAAATCTGATTACGATAGTCCAACATTAAGTTAGTAACATAGAATAAGCTTTGAACCAATTTCGATGTAATAAAAAAATCTCACCTTCAACTGCACAGTGAATAAGTGTGGGCCTTCAGCATGACTGATAAAGACAGCATGCTCACTATTTTCTTCGATCAGATCACAAGTGAATCGCGCTGGTGCTGGTGCAGTTAGGCCTACATATGATGATGGTAGCCTAACTTGAGGAGGAGCCATCCTCAGCATTGGACCAGCATGTGGTAGCATACTTCTAGGCAACGGTTGAGCAGGCATTCCATAAACAGGCCTTCGTTGATTCATTGGATGAGACTTTTGCTGGATCATTGAAATAGGAATTGGTGGCGGAGCATTGAATTTCACTGTACTTATATCCTGCTCAGCTTCCAACTGAATGTATTGAGTTTCCACAGGAACCTGTTGGACCAATCCAAGTTGCGTCAAATAACGGGTGAAATCTTCGTTATTATAGTTTATAGCAATAAACTTCTTATCACTTAGTTCATTAAGTAAAGAGCATTGCCGAGAAGAGTTTATCAACAATGATCTAACATAATGTATCAAATCATCATCCCACTGTCCACTGATAGGTCTAGCTTGTGCCAAGTAGTATTCACTAACGAGAGGGTCTAATTTAACCAGATTAAGAACAGAATGAGAATCTAATAATCTTATATCATTAGCCTTGACGTCCTCATATATACCATAGTCAATGAGATAAACACGCACTTTCAATCTCTGAGGATCAACATGAACAATTTTTGCCCTATAGAACTTTGAATCCCTGTAGCGAGCACAACACACAAGATTTGGGATAAGTTGGCTTGCCGACTTCACTATTCCAATTGTCCCATTTTCAAAACTCTCTTTCAAACTTTCTATACTTTGTTGAACAAAGAGAGCAGTATTAGTATCAAGCTGACCACAAACTTTCAACACAGAACCTGCATTTTCGATGTTAGTGATTAAAATTTCAAAGACTTGCATGCTGATTGTTAGGTTAAAAATTGCATTTAACACGAACTAAGAATTCTCACGTGTACCAAGGAAAGTTGAACATAAAATTATTTTAGAACATTAATCACGGAGAAAATTGCTCTGTTCAAAAGCGTTACAAAGTAAAACATGTTTATAGTTCATACTACAATCCAAAATATACAAGAAAATAAGTGCAAAGACATGCCCAAATTCTACCCAACTTGCCAAAATTTCAATCTGTTCTCAGACTCGGCAAATGCATTCTTGTTGTTGGCAATTGGCAAAGGACGCCGGAATGCGAACAGGTTGGAAGGGAAGGGAAGGGATAAGAAATATTATAATTTAAAATCAAGCACAATGTATCAATTATTAATTCATACATTGATAAATTTTCATTCAAATTGATAAAATTTATACATTTATATATATTCAATAGTGTACATTTGACAATTTTCAACAAGTTGTTGGAGGAAAATTTCTGTATGTTAGGGACAATACTCACTTTTTTATCATAAATAGTCAATAATATCATTGATAGAGCTCTAATTCTATTATTTAATCCATAATATTCACAATGAATCTTATTTATTGCTGTACTGAAAATTATACTATTAGGTTGGTACTACTCATACAATACTTGAACAAACATGATGGCGCGAAAAATGAATTAAACATGAAGCGAAAGTGTGCGGTTTATTGAGTTTATAAGATATTATTTTTGGACGCAAATTTTGTAAATAAAATTTGTAGAGGTTTTATTGAAGTAATGGAAAGCGATTATTCTAAGAAATTCATACATCTAATAATACATAATTTATTGAAGTACTTTTTTTGAATTATTTTTTCAATGTATTACATGTTTCGACTATTAACTTATTTATAGTCATTTTCAAATGCGAATGAATAAAAAAAATAATTCAAAAAGGGTACTTTGATAATTATTTAAAATGAAAAAAAAGATAAAAGTAGCCCTGAGATAAAAGGAACACCCAATAATAAAATATTGATATAATGAAATAAAAACAAATCGATTTTGTCAATTTTCTACACTATTCAAATTCAATTCAATTCAAATTCATTTATTGTCATCAAATTTCAAAAATGTTTACAAAATTAACAAGAATATAAACAAAAACAGCATAGGCACAACACAAAATCATAAATTTGTCAATAATTCAGTCTTATTATAAGAACATTTTTCTACAAGTAAATTTTTAAGTTTTTCCTTGAAACATTTAATATCACAATTTTTAAAGCATTTGGAAACTCATTAAAGCGCCTAATGCCATATTCAATGAACCCATTTAGAATGTTAGAATAAATATCTGGTACCGGTACCGAGGTTCGCTCTGAAGCTGCGGCCGAACTGTTGAATTACAGAAATATGTTATTGTAAAAAATCAAGGAACCTCCTTGTAAAAAATAAATTCAAAATTGATATGATTACTTTTTAATCACAATTGATATGATCATGAACATGTGTTATAGACTTGAATTTAACTCCATTCACTCCAGCTGGATATAGCGTTGGTCAGCTCACGATAACAGCCATTATATACGCAGTACTTGGGATTATGCCTGATTAAGGAATATTTTATCATTTTATTAATCCTGCCAGAGAGTTTTCCCTGACATGAGACCTGGTGCAATCTTATTTTTCCATCACGGTTATATTACATTTCAAATTTCGAGGAAATCGTTAGAGCCGTTTTCTAGATCCGTGGTTCCACATACAAACATACATACATACAGAAATTGCTCGCTTAATATAATAGGATTACATTGATGAACTCTGAGCGCTGAAGCATGTCTTGTATAATGAGTATGAACAGAGCTGTTAATTGGAATACCTGACAAAATTTTCTTAATCTATATCTATAAAAGCGAAATGGCACTGACTGACTGACTGATTCATTCATTCATTCATCACCAGAACTGAAAATCTACTGAACGGCAATACGTTCAAATTAGGCAGGCATGTTCAGTTGGACGTTTAGACGCGCGCTAAGAACGGATTTAAAAAACTTTCCAAGGATACGCAAAATATTAAAGTTTTTCTATAGTTTTTTGGCGTTTTCTCAATTTTTTCGAGAACCAATCGGTAGAAAATGTTGATATTTGGTGGGCAGGTTCAGATAAGGTCTAAAAATGTTGTGTTGAAATATTTTTGAATTCTGTTCAAGATTACGCCAGTAATCAGGTTTTCAGAATTTTAGATGTATTGCGGGTTGCATATCTTCCGCCTTCATACGACCAATCCTTAGTGTAAATTCAATGGTTCAGCGAGATTATAGATAAACTGATTTGGAAGATATTTATTTATTAGATACATCACAATTATACTGAAAGGTGAAAACACAGACATGAGTGTCCAAATCGTCTTCGCTCCTAATTTGGATGAAAATATTAGAAAAGGTTATGTTCAAACTCACTATTTCAAAAGCACAAATTTTCACTCCCGAATATAGAAAAGCTATGAAGTATCAACTTAGGATTTCGAACTGTTAATATTTCAGTAAAAAAGACCAAAAATATATGATAAATTATTCGAAAATATCAAATTTCACTTGAAATTTCTAAGCCAAGAATTCTTAGGCAATACAGTTTGGTTGCCATGAATCAAGTTTCAAACTATGTCCGATATAGTTCCCAAGGTTACGCTCAATATTAGCGTTTTACTATTGCTCGGAATTTTCAGAGTTTTTCTTCGATTTTTCAAGAATAAATTGGTAGAAAATGTCGAAATTTGGTGAACAGGTCCAGATTAGGTCTAGAAATGCTGTGTTCAATAAGTTTTGAATCCCTTCTGAACGGAATTTGCAGGCGAGCGAAGCGAGCCTGTTTGACTCACTGACACTGCTGACACTGTCGGGGGTCCAGGGGGCGGAGCCCCCTGGCTAGGCGGAGAAGGCGAGCGAAGCGAGCCTGCCGGCTAGTATATAATATACATTCAAAAGCATAAACAGCTGGTAAAGTCAATATTTTAAATTGCATAAAAAGTGGTTTACAATGTGACTGACTATGCACATGAGCAATTAACCTTATAGCTCGTTTCTGTAAAATGAACATCTCCTTACATTGGTGTCATTGCCCCATGCAACAATGCCATAGGACAGATGACTATGTATATAGGTATGATAGGCTACACTGTAAGTAAAACATAAGAATTAACAAGAAACTTTAATCTATTGAGCAAAAATAAACCTTTGGACATTCTAAAATGAAAGTGAATTAATGTGTACCTCCCACTTCAGATTGCTTTGTACTGTAATATCCAAAAACTTAGCATTAGTCACATTAAAACCAAATGTATTTATTGATACACGACCATGGTTTCATGACCACACAGGTCAGCTTGAAAATGTGACTTGGATGGCCATGGTCGTGTAGAAAATTGACAAAATCTATGTGTTTTTATTTCATCATGGAACGTGTCTACAATATCGACCACAACTCAGTTATTTGAATATTGATATATGAATATATTCATATATATATATAAATAACTTACATAAGCCGACTGGCCTGGGAACAGTAAAGTCATCAGTCGAATAGCAAAATACAGTCAGACGAAAAAGTTGAAAATTTTTGGGGGCAATACGAAGCCTTTCTCTGAGGAGAAATGATTCAAATTTTCAGATTTATCGGTTATGTTTCTCTTCCCAAATATATAAAATTCATCTATAGCGAATATAGGCAAGTGGGAATTTTTTATAAATCTGTCAGTTACTTGTCTTATATTACTTAAATAATTGGGCTATATAGTAACTTATAGAGCTAATTATATTACTATTGTTAGTATAATAGGTTAACCGGCCAACTACATAGTAAAAACTTGAATTTCAAATTGAAGCAGATGTTGAAAATGGTTTCCTCTCATTCATAGCTTCCTTTAATAGAAGGAAGAATCTGTTAAAGGAGGCTATATGATAGTAACTTATACATAATCTGGCCAGAAATGCAGCATATATTTCATAAGCCTTGTGCTTGTGTACTGTGTACGGCATGTAATAAAATTTTCTTTTTCACTAAGAATATCTAGAGAATATTATAATAATTATAATTACATATAAAATTACGTTCTATCTCGTTGCTAGTTATTTAAAACTTTTACCGTATCATACTTCAGTAGATCCTAATTAAATATTGAAGTGCTACCGGTATGTTGTAAGATGCCCTGGAAAGAATAAGGCATTTATGCTGCCTTATATTGAATATTATATTCGATTAACAGACGGCGTAGCCCCCCTGGTGAGTTCACACCACCAACAGGGGAAAATAATTCTACTAAAAGCATAAAATAATTATTATACATTACTTCATAGATAGGTATAACAAGCACAGTATTAATCACAGTAGGTACCCTTTTTCAATAATTTTTCAGTGCATTACATGTTTCGACTATTTATAGTCATTTTCAAATGCAAATCAACAAATAAATTCTATAAATAGTCGAAACATGTACGTAATGCACTAAAAAAATATTGAAAAAGCGTACCGGTACTATGATTATTAATTTAAAATAAAAAACAGTGATAAAAGTAGCGCTGAGATAAAAGGAACATAACAAATACTATAATCTGGTAAGTGCCAAACGATCAATTCATCATTGGAGGGTGATAATTATAACAACTTGAAAACCAGCACAAGCCAAAAGATGAAACAAATCTAAATAACGACGACATAATCCATGAACTACAACCATTGACTATGGATATAATATACATCCATAGTCAATGCTACAACCAACCCATCCCACTGGTACAAGCCAAAAAATACAAAATACACCCCTTATGTTGGGAGTGCAGCTCCTTGCAGAGCTTAATCTGAGTCGATTAGGCTATAGTCTTCTCTATTTAATGGAAATTAATTTAATTCATGGAAATTAAACTTGTTGTTATTCAATCGAAAATGTGAGGCTTTTCGGACACGGTCTGGAAAAACGGTTTGTTTTGGGTAGCCTACATATCCACTGTCAAATCGCACTGACAGTTCAATCATTCAACGACCGGCCTGCCAATTCACAGCTACTTTCTCATTCACATTTGATGTCACAGTCTAAACTGTCAGGTCAACCAAAACTGACATTAGATTTTGACCCAATTCCAATGGTCCCAAGGCCAAACAGGCTTCTACAGACCATGATTGCCTACAATCTACACAATTTTTTTTGTTTTTATCATTTTTATTTATTATTTTCAACTTCAAAACTGGATCACATCATAGCCTCCTTTAATAATATAGCCTGCTCTATTAAAGAAAGCTATGATAACATGTAGATGAAAAGTAGTAGATTCGTTATTATATACTACATCTGCATCATGTAAAATTTAGAGAAGGCCAACATAAATATTATTGGAAAATTTATTAAATAGAAACAAAATCATTCACGAATACTAGAATACATACAAAATTATACCGATACTTATTTTCTTTTAGGGCTACTGTATTTGTTAAAACTTTAAATAATTACAATCAAAGTGCCTTTTTTAAGGGTAGTGTGCCCTATTTTAAACATGTAGTGTAAAATAATATTTAAAAAAGGTACATTGATAGTAATTATTTAAAGTTTTAAGTATTACCCCGATATACATGAAATCACCTATTAAATAGGCATATGTATGTCAATGGCTAAACAGCCCATGAAGGACCTAGGTCTACCAGCTGGTTGCCAGTTCCATATTCTCTCTACTAAACAGAAGAGGCGAATAATCATCATCCAACCCGGATAGAGGTAACGTGTGGTTAGCACGTTGATCCTCTAAACCATAAGCTAGATTTTGTAACCAAGTGACAGCGCAGAACACCTCTGCTGATTTCTCTGAATAACATCCAGTTAATCAGCTAGGGTGTAATGCGACAGTTACTATTCCTCCAAAGACGGGAAACGACAACAATCTCTATCTTTACTATCGGTAACGACAAGCCAATATCCCAAAGGAGGGAAAGGTATAGGTACTATACCTATACAGTACTATACAGTATACTGTGAGGTATTTTGTGCGAAGAGAGTAAGAAGAGCAAGTGTACTATCTGAAAACAAGGGTCCAAGAATCTATAAATAAAAATGGTGATACTATTTCATAGGATGTGATCCATACTCAGGTGATTATACAGAGTATTATAGAATGGGACAATAGGTGATATATATCTACAAGAATGTTGAAAAAGAGAAGATGACAAAAGAAAATCGCCTGAGCAAGAGAAAATTTTTCAACAATACAGCTCACACGAATAATTAGGAGCTACAGTATAAAGTGAAAAGTTCTTATATTATTGAGAATGTCACATGATCGGATCGTTACAACTTGATTGGTTGAGCCACAAACGTTGCAATTCCATTTTCCATAGTTTATGGAAATCCATAATTTCCATAGAAAGTGGTTCAGCTTATTAAACTTTGGCCCTTACACTCAAACAAGAGAATACCGTAAAATTTATTTAATATTCTATTAATTTGCACCAGACTCTGAGATCCTTCTTATATAGCAGTCTTTTAAAACAATCTAAACTTACTCAAGCTACTAATGAGGACTTCAAGGTAAAATACTTCTTATAAGTACGGTAGGTACTTTTAAGAGAGGTAGCCTGATGGTAAGCTTATCTCATTTGCATAATTCAGTTATAATCATTTCAAACCTAGAATGCACCATTGTCCTTATGAAGTACAGTGTTGCCAGATTGAACAGAAAGTCGAGTAGAGCGATCACTTTTATAAATAATGACAGTAATCTTCAAAGCTAACATTAACGCAGAGTACTTTGAGCTCATTCCTACATACCGAGAAAAATCCCATTTTTTTGTTCAAATGCGTCTAGAACAAAATTGCTCAAATGAAGCTTATTATGCTACATCTCTTCTACTGTTGCAACATAAAAATTAAAAAAAAATTAGGCCAATTCAATGCCAGACTTCAGTGAAGTAATATTAATTGATGTCTGAAAATGGGTTTCATTAAAACATACAAAATGCAATATTTAGTACTGTATTTTTTACTTTACTCTTAACAGGTTGTACTAAAGTTTGATAAAAAGATTTTAAATGATACAATTTATAATAACATCGTTGATTGATAGGTAATTATGTTTATTTAATATTTCTATATTTATATTATGTTTATAATATTATATATAATATATATATAGGTATTTATCTATTTAAAAATGAACAAAACAAATCCAGTTGGATATAATAATACTTACTACAAACAACATATTATATATTTTATCACATATAACTTGTTCATTTTTCAAATGGAATTCACAGTAACAGATTTCGATGAGAGATAACAATAACAATACAGTACTGATTAAAATGTAATATTGCACAAGAAGATAGTCAGTAGCTCTCATGTTAATTCTAAATTTCAAATTACCAATACGTCGAAACCTGATTGCCACTCGTTTTTAAAAGGCGTGATTAAAAACTAATAAACACAATTATTGAAATAAAGAAATAATACATCTTATTCTATCACGTAGTTGCATATTTGAAACATGTACGTCCTGGAACGTTGGTATTTTCTTGAAATATCAATTCTAATGAATACTTTTCAAGTTCCAGTTTACAAAGTTACATATCTTTTTAAATTTATTAAAATTCCAACAGTTTCTATTCCACTACTGGAACCAACTCAAAATACACATTATCAATCTATAGCTTTGCATCTCATGAAATATCGAGAAGCACAATACCTCTTGATCATAGAATTAGATCGATTTTTTTGAAAATTGAAAATAAACAATTGAATTAAAAAAATTATTCACTCAATGTAGGCTACAGTACATCATAACATAGAACAATATTTTCATGATTGAAGAATCTTGATAACGAATATTATTTCCGATATTGTATTCAACTGGACTGATAATGGAAAGGTGGCGATCCATTACACTGGTATCACTTCTACTGTACAAATTCACATAGGCTATGTTAAATCAGGAATGAATTTATCCACTTTTTAAAAATAAATTTAAAGTGAAGTGAAGTCTTCAAGTAAAATAAGATGACATTAATCTGATACTGTGTATTCCATGGATTATTATTCAAACGAGTAACAACTGGTGAATACTGAATAAGTATTTTGATAGGCCGATGGTTCTGAAAGAAATAATACGTGAAAAATTCTATCACATAGACATTGTTAAAACGAGTTTTAATTGAGTTAACGAACTCAATCAAAATATTACAGTATTAAATTAATACTAAAATAAATTCTTTTCATAAAAATTATTGAAAAATTATCCTTTTTCATATTAAACTGATTTGAAGTATGAGAATGGTCAGTGGGAACCTGAACCTCTGAGCTTCAAGAGAAACTCCTGCAAGATTCCAAAGTCACTGTCTAAAAGTGTGGTCAAATGCTACTTTTTTCTTGAAAAATTTGGTAACTTCTTCATTCACTACCCTCGTTATTTTACAACCAGAAAACATGATAAACTTGTTATTACAGTGAACCCAGACTTGATACAGTATCAATTTGAATAACTTACATCATAATTCACGTCTCAATTATTGGAAGAAGAATTGGTTGGCTGCAACTTACTAATTTTAATATTCAAAACTTACAAATTTGAAATTAATATACTACAACACAATAAACGTTGAATTTTCATAAACCCTGCCTTATTCTAATCATCATGTCTTTGTTAACTTAGCCTAAACACAACCAGAATTCATTAATAATGTCAAGATCGCCGTGTAACATCAATAGATACCGTAAGTTATTTGTATGACTTGGAGAGAAATTGTTTTCCATGATAGTTGCAATTGTGTTGTGATAGTTCCACGAACAATGCAATTTATTACGCCAGACTAAACAACACCAACATTAGAAAACTTCTCTAGAATTTGGGAAAAGATTGTCTAATGTGTACCTGCCAAGCGGGTACAACATACAAGAGTAATAGTTTCAAAAAACTACCGTTAATCATTTTTCGAAGTTTACAAGTTGAAAATCATCCATTTTTAAGACAAAACTTCCTTGAATAATTGAATGATAACTATGCAATACCCATACATTATAAAGAAAAAAATATGAATCCTGGAAATTATAGAGTACGGTAAAAAATTTAGAAGTATAACAATGAATTGCTGGTATAGTCTGTCCAAGCAAAGAAGACCCTCTGGCAAAATGGGAAAATGACTCAAGCTCGGTCAATTTTGGTTCAAAAATTATCAATTTGATCTCAAATTGTAGGGAACAATTTGATCTACTAATAAGACCACATTTATTATTTATGAACAAAAATTGATCAAGCTGGAGTCATTTTCTTATCTTGGCAGAGGGTCTTCTTTGCTTGGACAGACTATATCAGCAGGCATATTATGACAATGTACTCAATACTTTTTCCCTGATTGTTTCGATAGAAAAATAATTATGCATAACATTTATAATTGTTTTTGTTCATAATTTTCAATGCATGAAACAATTTTTAAAGAATATATAAAATTAGTGATGTTTTTACTGGTTATGGCACAAACATGTATGAAAATACCCAGAATTGCTCATTACATTAGATGACTTTCAATAATAATCATATTGATTGTTCATTTGAAGATGATGCTTGAATGAAAGATAACACAGAGTTTCTCAGAGAGCTATCATATTCAAAATTTACCCTAAACTTCATTTCTAACAATACAACAAAAATATTATTATTACTATTAATTTCAAACATATATTATTATGGAATTTGTAATCAGTTTAATCATCAACATTCATTGTTGTATAATGTGGTCAATTATACCATTGAGTTATTCATTGTAATAAAAATTACTACTCAAGGGGAGAGTCAAGGTAAGGATTTACGATACAATATTGTATATATCCTAATAGAGTATTTTAGAATAATGTATCCAATACATTTTGTAATAATAAGTTCATATTCATCCATGTAGTCACAAATGTAAAAAAATCATTATTAAATCATATATAACCCCAGAACCTTAACTTTAGATACCACTCGACCCATGTTAGGAAAATTATTTATTACAAAGTATTACGAGAATTTTCATCTAAGAATTGGAATTGAAAATAATTTTTTAAAATTATTATAATTGCAGCACGTTTGTCACCAAGAAAATAGACTGCCTGCTCTCCCATTATAATAAAAAAGGGTTTGAAGTTGTAAAGTCATAGAAGTTCATATTGAACAAAGACAATCTTTATACCACACTACATCATCATCGACCTGAATGTTGAATAAATCCAATAAATAGCACAGCCACTAGGTAGTATTAATATTTGTAAAACAAAAATTCAATGACATCACTTTTATAATATTATTATTTTAAACTATTCAAGAAAACATGATTGTCCCCTCATCAATATACTTATTATATTGATTAAACTAGTAGTTGCAGTAATAATTATAATATTTATTACTATAATAAGCTACATATACTATTACTACTATTTTCAAATTATAGTTAGTAATAATGTAATATGTTTCAACATCAAAACTACACTACTAAAAACAATTTTATTAAAATTCAGCTATTTGAAATGATAAATAAATGCCTATTTGAATACAATAAGTATTTAACATCTATAATGGAACTTACAAAATTCTTCTAATATATCTAATCAAACATTGTCGAATTACCTAGTAATGATAATTATTATAGCTCTATAATACTCGGGAATTACAAAACTTCAACAATACACAGACAACAAGAACATTGACTACTATAGTATATACATAAAAATAAGGTCGGAAGACTAAAATATCATTTTTCGAAAATTTTCAATTGAAATAGAAAATACGATAAGAAAACAATCAATATTATAATACAAAGATCAAAAGGACTAGAATATTTATATTGAAACCCTCAAAAAAGGTTTAAAAACACCGCATATAAGCTAAAATCATGGAAAGAGTCATCCTACTGTACAATACAATTGATAAATATAACATTTCATCAATTTATAAATAAAATTAATTGATTAAACTAAATTTATCACGTCGCCAAGAAATGTCAAAATTACCTCATAACTAAAAGTTGTTTTTTGTTCTTAATATCAGAAAAACCTGAGAAATATTCCAACCAACAACCATAGCACATTCTTTATTTCTAAACTCTATCAACAAAACTACAAGATTTACAGATCTAAATAACAATTGTGTCAAATCGGCCGGAAGGTCTCTCCAAAAGCTGACCAAGATCATCAACTTTTTGCAACAAACAATATCTCATCTTGTAAAAGGCCTAGAAATACAAAGTGGACAGAGAGACGGGCTGATCATATGTACGTACATAATCGGCCAATAAATTTACTATAAAATGAGGCACATACACAAGTACAGTAGTATTTATGAATACAATAATTTACAGTATACACCGACAAACTTTCAATAGATACTAAATTTAGTAGAGGACATACACGTAGTCTATAATATAGTTAGTATATTATTATTAATGGGGTTTTTATTTCAAGAATCAACATCATTTAGATTTAGAGTATACGTACACAAACACAACTTGTGCAGAAGATAGTAAATATCATGATTTTGTAAATATTAAATTCAAGTGTATAGTTACAATGATGGTGACAACAACATTAACAAACAAATAAATAAATAACAAGAACGAACAACAGCGTCAACAATGACTTACTTAACATTATACTTTTCTGAAACATCTATTGTTGTTTAAAATATCACCACTTGTACAAGTACATTTTTGATTCTAGTCTATTTACCTAAACTAATGGATAAATAAATAATAGATATCATACGATACCCTACCCTACTTCAACTAACTTTTCTATCTAATCTAGATATTGCTCTTCAACTGATCGCAGATGCGCTCATCTATACTGTGTCTTCTTCAACTTTCTAGTTCTCTCTCTTTCTCTCCAACTGGTAGTTCTCTGTTCCAATCGTTTTGATAGTTGAAGAAGAACAGCTGAGAAAATGCAGTTCAACAACTTTCTTGGTTTCCTTCATTGGATGCCACTACTGCTTCAACTCTATCATGCCTAAAAAATTAAAAAGAAATGCATTTCAAGACAACCATAACTACTCAATCGAGTTTTGCATTGCTCACATGAATGGATAAACCAAATAATAAAGATATAAGGGATTCAATCATTCTTCAATTTTAATAAATTAATTCAAGAATCCCAATACCATCAAAACAATAAACATGGGCACCCTTCATCTTTACCATATAACTTCATTGATTTGATTCTCAAATCAATTCGAATAATATAAAGGATACTCTTTAAAAAATATAGCTCTATATAATTTTATCAAGGTTTAAGCTTAGGTTTGGCATTTGATTTATACAAAAATTGTGGACTCTTAGTGGAATACGCACAGAACATGGATTAATCGTTCTTATCATTAATCATTATATTCATAAATAGACCGAAGCTCAACCAGAATTACACCATTTCAATATACTGTAATAATATTCTCAATCAATTAATATTTATATCAAATATAAATGAATCGTTCTTATATCAATTATCTAGACCAATAATAGATTTTTGGACTAATGCCATTTCCATCTACTCAACTAATCTACTAACACCTAACACCGGTACTTCCCGCATCACTACAATAAAATCTTCTCTTTCTTCACTAAACTGTTCTAATATTCTCAATAAACCTATCATCAATTGAATTCACTTCTTGCTAAATATTTTATAGAAAATTTAATACAATAAAAACAACAAACCTTTAGTGAAAAGCATGACACAACCTTTTTTTAAAAAAGGCGACAAAAATTTGAACACTCCCAAAAGCTACCTAAACGTCATGCTCATTGGGTAGACTGATTGTTCATAAGTTCCGCTTCGGATTCTTCATCCACCTTAGCGTATCTTCCATCGAATTCTTGACTAATGGCCGCTTTAGCCTGCAACAGCAGAAATATCAATTATTATGAAAAAATACTATGGATTGCTCTTGAATGGAAGATCAAAATGTGACCAGAATGAATGGAATAATGACATTTTCATAGAGGAACATGTTACAAACACTTGAAATGTATTTACAATAATAGAATAGTACGCTTCACTAAAAAAGAGTCTGTGTGTGAGGAGGGCCGTGTACAATATACTTGAGATTCATATTGCATAACACTTGTTCATTTTTTTGTTGTAAATAATGAATAACGTTCCTATTTAGATATAACTGCAATTTAGGGTACTATCACAGAGGATGTACAGTATAACATTCTGTATGTATCACAGAGGAGGTCTGTGGTACTCTCTCTGTGGTACTATACATCATCTTCTGTAAACAACTTATTTGTTAGCAAGCAATGTTTTAAGCATATAAGTGATATAATATTTCAATAGAACTTTTCATAATTATGTATACAGCTATAAATAGATGGATAAATGAAAAAGAGAATAAAGTAGGAGAAAATACTTTGAAAGTTTTAGAAAGAGGTAACGATGATCGACAATGAACTGATATGGTGACCTAATTTATTGAATCAGTTTGATCAATGTTTTGTGAATACATTCCTGTTCTAGAATGTAAAATTTAAAATCTCTTTATGTAGAGCTGCCTTAAGGTAGCATTTCCAAGCGTCACCTTGAGCTACATAGCACGAAATGAACAGGAAATAAGAGGACTAATGCGTATTTTCTCATTCAAATGAATAGAAATATTGTTGAGATTACCAAAAATATGATAATTTTATTGTTATAAGGATGCTATGCTCATGATTAGATGAGCTGACACGACTATCAGCTTGTTATGTCATGGGCCTCTCACAACTAGGATAATGCTAAAAAGTAAGTAATGAACTGGGAAAAGGAGGAATTATGCATGTTTTTTCATTCACTTGGGATTCACGTGGAATTATAGTTGAAAATGCCAGACACATGATCATTTCATTGTTACAGGGAATGTTATGCTCATTATTGGATGAGCTGACATGACTGTCAGGTTTTACATGTGCCTCTCACAGCAGGAGTGATCCTACGGAGCAAGGAATAAACTGGAAATAGAAAGACTAATGCAATATTTCTAATTAGATTGAGTATGAATATTGTTGAGATTGTCAGAAACATGATCATTTTATTGTTACAGAGGATGCAATGCTCATGATTAGATGAGCAGGAACGACTGTAAGGTTGACATGGGCCTCTCACAGCTTGGATAATCCTACTTAGCAAGGAATAAACTGGGAATAGGAGGACTAATGCATGTTTACTCTTACAATTGGGTAGGAATATTGTTAAAAATACCAAAATGATCATTCTGTAGTTACAGAGGATGATTAGAAAAGCTGGTACGACTGTCAGGTTGTCATGCGCCTCTCACAACAGGGAATAGCAAGGAATGAACTGGAAATAGGATGACTAATGCGTGTTTTCTCATTCAATTGGGTAGGAATATTGTTGAAAATTCTGATAACATGATAATTTTATAGCTACAGAGGATGCTATGCTCATAATTAGATGAGCTGACACGGTTGTCAGATTGGCTGTGGGAGGAAACAGCAGGGATAATGCTAAATAGCAAGGAATGAACGGGAAATAGGAGGACTAATGCATGTACTCTCATTCAATTGAGTAGGAATATTGTTTAAAATGCTGAATACATCATCATTTTATTGAAGCATCCTTTTCTAGTCATTTTGATAAGTACTCGTAATTCACTCGTTTATTGATTTATTACTCGTATTACTTATTATATTTATTGACGATTACTAATGTATAATAGTAGCCCTAATAACAACCTTCATATAATTAATATAGTTGTGTAAATAGATTTGTGTTGACTAGAGCAGCGTAGCTAGAGCCGGGCAGCTCGAGCTGCCGCTTGGGAATGCTACATTCAAATCGAGTACGGCACGTGTTGAAGTAGAATTTTTGTGGAATACCTTGCACTCTCCATAACTTTTTCATCATAGCCTTATGTGAATGAGTGAGATAAAAATGTTTCTCAGTAATATTAATAGGCCGGTATTACACGGTAATATTTCAGTATGAAAAGATATAAAATACAAAATCATCTCTTACGATTTTATCTGTTTTTAATTGATAGAAATATTGTCATGTGATACCGGCCATAGAATATCACTCGAGACTATTTAGAATACTAGGCTACTTACAGAAAATTACTGTAGCGTAATACAATATAAAGATAAATGATTGAAAATATGAGGATAGATTTTCTAAAATATTGAAATTCTAACCTTGGATCGTTCTTCTTCCAGCTGATTGCGAACCTCCTGATGCTGGCGTTCCAGTTCCTCGCGCTTTTTCTCATAGATCTGAGTCAGCCTCATCCTCTCATGCACTCCCTTCTCAACTATTGTGCTGGCCACTTCTCTCTTCATCCTACAACCAACACAGTAATCGATCAATCATAATATATTCAAAAATACATCCGGGTGAGTGCAACAGGTACATGCCCTAAACAGTGCAAAACCTGGCTATGTTCAATCCAAGAAGGTTGAACCTCCATGGTTTAATCATAAAACTTAATAAAACAAATGTCCACTAAAAAAACATTCCCATTAAAAAAAATTTAGAATTGAAGTAATGTGACAAATGATGCAATTGGTTTAAACGAATAGTACACTGGTTAATAAGAAGTTAGTCCTGTCTTCTGCAGAGGTGATGTCGAAAGAGAGCGAGAAAGCCCCTGCTATAGTCTGCCCAAGCAAAGAAGACATTCTGAAGAGATGGGAAAATGACTCCAGCTCGGTCAATATTGGTTCAAAAATTATTAATTTGGTCTAAAATTGTAGATCAGAGTGTTTCCTAATATTTGAAACTAAATTTATAATTTTTGAGCCAATATTGACCAAGCTGGAGTCATTTCCAATCTTGCCAGAATGTCTTCTTTGCTTGGACAGACTATACTTTGTCACGAATTAGTGACAATATATTGAACGGCTATTGGTTTCCCTCCTTTGGGAGATTGGCTGTCGTTAGTAAAGACAGTCAGTCGTTTCCCGTTTCTGGATGAATAGTAAATTGTTGTATTAAACTCTAACTGATTAACTGCATGTTATTCAGAGGTGTTCTGCATCTTCACTTGGTTGTGAAGACTGGCTTATGGTTGAGAGGTTCGACGTGCTAACCACACGTTACTTCTTTCCTGGTTGATGATTATTCGCCTGCTGTATTTTCTGTCCGGGCTGGGAGGGCATTCTGGCGGGGTGGGGGTGGCTTCGGCTCGGTCGGTGTTGGTTCGGGGGCTGTGGGTTCTTTTGAGAATTTATGGCTTTTGGGCCGGTATTGGCCGGGCTGGAGTCGTTTTCCTGTCTTGCCGAAGTGTCTTCTTCGCTTGGATGGACTGTATAGTTTGGTGAATATGAAACTGGCAACCAGCTGGTAGGCCTAGGCCCTTCATAGGGCTGTTGCGCCATTGACAAACAAAAAATTGGTTTTTAAAATATTCAAATCACTTTTTTTAAATAAAAATGATAATACGTGTTGATGAAGAATCCTCGAGTTCCTTACCTCATGACCTCATCCTTGTCCTTGTGTCCCTTGGAGAGTTCCTTGACCTCAGTGCGTCGCACCGCCTCCAGCCGTCGCATGACGTCACCCGTCTCCTTGTCCAGCAGCGAGCGCAGATCTTTCAGCTGATTCGCCTGCGACGCTTGCAGTGCCTTCTCTGCCGCATTGAAAATCTAACAAATATAACATTCACAAATTTAAAGAAATTCCATTACCAGTATTCAGATTCATTCTCTTTATTCGTGTAGATAACATAAAACAGTATTCAAGCTTAAATCCTATGCTATAAGAATAAAAAGGAGATTAATTGCACAGTTCGCTTGAGTCGACTAAGTATAGACTATGGAAAATTGTAAAACGACACAGAAACTAGATTAAATAAGCTAAAGGTGATATAAATCTGTGCTGTATCTACATAAAATAGCGGAGTTTGGACATATAAATGTACATTCTTGGAGAGGAAAGTTCAAAGACACCCCTCCCTTTAACACTCATCCATGTATCTTAGTGTATGTAGCGAATTTTAACTAAAAGTGTTATAATATCTTGTAGGCTAATTGTACTTGGTGGTTTTCTTGTACCTGGTGTACTTTTACTTGGTGTATTTGTACTCTGTGTACTTTTACTTGGTGTAGGCCTAACCTGCTTAGATTCAATAAGATAAACGTACGTATCATATGAAACACAAGGATTGAACGTACACTTACTATGTACGAGTACACTTACTACAATATTTAAATCCAAAAATTCACAAGAATAAGCATTCAATAATTGGCTTTTGATTTGAGTACTGACCATGTCATGATATCGCTCTTTGAGTTCGCGTTCCCTCTCGATGTGCTCCTTGCAGAGATTGAGCAGCCGCTCCGAATGACTGCGTGGCAACCGCGCCGTAACTCCGTCTCCCTCACACTCTGAACAACTTTCTGATGTTTCTGCTGTTTCACTGCTGTTGACATATCAATGATGTGCTATATTATATTAAGATAACGAATAAAAACGTACATAAGCATAACTATACAATCTAGATTGATTTGTTTGAATGAAGAGACTCGAATGAATTGATTGATTCATGACTATGAAATGTAATACACAATAATATTGATGAAACTTGGAATTTTAAATAAAAGATTAATAATTGAATTTTAAAATTCCATTCTAATATACAGTCAATGATTTCACAAATGAAAATTGCATTTCCGAATAACAAGATTTTGTAACCATTATCATAATTTATTAATAAATAAAGCCATTGTGTAGGTGCGATTCCCAAGCGGCAACTCGAGCTGCCCGGCTCCAAATCCACTGCTAGAGCTGCCCAGTTTTAGCTGCGCTGCTCTAGTCATCACAAACTTATTCACGCAAGTATATTATAGATGTTTACTCTGTTATTAGGGGTACTAATGTATACTTAATCTTTTAATAGTGAAATTCACTTGAAAATGACTTAAAAAGGGTGAATAATGATACGAATAATTGAAATAATCATAGAAGTGACTTGTAACTTTAAAACTAGAAACTACTGAATGATAAAAATTGAGAGAATCAAGAGTTTTTACTTGATGTGAAACTTCACAAAAAATAAATATAGTAATACACTATTCTTTTTGAAATACATAAAACTTTGTAATTTGAGATACTTACATATTTTTACTTGACAACCTTTTGACTAGCCTGTTACCAATATGGAATTTTGTTTTTGATTTTTCACTATCTGAAGCCTTCGTTTTCTCCTGTAGAAAAAGCAAAAGATATCCAGAATTAACATTCAAGAAATGATACATAAAGCATTATAGAGTAATAATATAATTGATCATTAAAGCATTTGGTATGATAATATACTTATTTTTTGACATTATTTTTAAAGTATGATGTAAATAGTAGAAGTAGAGAACATGAAAAATAGAACGAAGTTGGCGCAAAGCATTCTATTTTGAGTAATGAAAGCGGGAATAATATAGGGAAGCGGTTTGTCCCAGTGGTAGAGAGCGTCCAATCGGTGAGATTAGATAAGCGACGTGCCTCTGGCACCACTGTTGTACTGGTGACCGGTTCCTCTGAATTCAATTTATGAGCCTCAAAAATCGCTTCCCGGTGGTTCGGAACGCACCTAAAGCAGTAGGTCCATTCATCTCTCATCATCATCATCCTTCCCATTGCCCACGCACAGGCCCAAGAGCCCATGTGGGCATCACCCCCCCCAAAAAAAGAAAAGGAAATATAATAATATTATTAGAATAATTATTGAAATTAGATGTGTTAGGATAGGATAAAAAATTTCTTAGTGTAGATTAGAGAAAAGATTAGTATAAAAGATTTCTTAAGGGTAACCTACTGTGATCCATTTTTTCATTTATTATTAGAATAATTATGATTGTATCAATTATTACAACCCAAATTTTGTATTTTCCAATTAAATATACAATATAATGACCTATGAAGCTATGATCAAATAAAGTTTTTGTTTTATACTAGATGAATTTAGTATTTGTAAAAATGTTTCAATATTTTTATTTTAAAAGTCAATATTTTCTACAGAAGTAGACAGCAGAACACATAAAAATTATGTCTATTCCTTCATTTGAATGAAGAATATACATACAGTACATCCCAACTTCCCGAGTATCCCAACTATCCCAATATCATTGCTTGATATTCAACAGGGAAAACCTACACGATTAAGATGAAATGAATAATATATATTTTCCAATATTACCTTTTCGTGCCTCTTCCTCAAGGTTTCAAGTCTCTTGTCCAAATCAGTTCGCTTCTCCTTCACAACTTTACTCTCCATGATCTTCTCATATGATTCCGCCACCAAACCATCACTCACTGTAAAAATGAAATTTAAACTATTAATTCATTCAATGATACAATCACATAATCAATTTAAGATAGATTAGAATGATTTGGGAGATAAAAACATATATTGAGAGATAAATTGAATAAAATGATACGAAGAATTGAGTCATATTATTTATACAGTGTTTAGGATATTGATTTCAAATATCACAAAAGGGATTTGTCTCCATAACTGAAATCACATAATGTACATTGGATGCAGCCGCCCCTGCTTGTATCATCTCGTGGAATGAAATTGAACCATACACACAGCTTCATGATCCACACCAACCCTAATCATAATTTTTACAATTATATTGTTAGAATTTACTAATTGTATAATCTATTTTAGATTTTTTGCCCAAAATAACTCACGTGTGGGATTAGCCTGCGGGGCAGCCACCTGATTGACTCTCGGGGGACTGCGGTTGACCGGCAGCGCTATGACGTCACCAGTGAGTGAGGTCAGCGAGGTGACAGCGCTGCTCACTTCGAGCAGCTGCGTCGGCTGCGTGGCTTGCAGCGGCTGCTCGGCGCCGCTGTCGTTGAGTGCAGTCGGCGCATGCGCAATGGACAGCCGATGGCCGCCGGGCGAGGAGGAGGGGGCGGCGGGGGCGCCCGGCTGTTGTAGCCGAGACGGCGGTCCGACCTTGCCAGACGAAGCCGCCTTATCCGTCTCCGGTTGCTGTTGTTGCTGCTGCAACGAAAAATTCGATCAAATTTTATTTCCATAAATTACACAGCATACAATAAATTATTAATTAAACAAAAAATATTTGTATTGCTTTTGATGGTCGAGAGACCCTTACGTGAAGTTCCACCTCACCAATGTATACTTGGCCAAATACTGGTCACCTACACTAGAGCAGTCCACAGTGTTCGTGACTTAACTTCACGATCACATTATAGGAACCACCATCACCGAGTGGTTAAAAACCCAGTACATTATTATACAAAGGAATGACAACTAACAATACAGAGTTTTATTCATTCAAATTTACTCATACTCATTCCTTGTACAATATTACAAAAAAATATATAATCAGATTGGCAATGTAAATAGAAAATGTTCAATGAAAAAGTTGTGTTCAATAGAATGTTCAATAGAAATGTTGTGAAAATAGTTCAATGTCAATAATTGTTCAATGTAAATAGAAAAAAATAGAGTAAAAGAGAATGTGAAGCTCACAAGACTTACGTCCGTTCTTGAGCTTAATAAATAAATAAATTAATTTATCTACAAAATAGAATTTATTAGTTTCGGAGCTATATAAATTAATTGTTTACGAATAAGTGTTAGGTTTGAAACATATGATGCGAATTTGTACAAATTATACCTAGTCCTATGATTTTCATTATTTAATTGCATAAAATTAACTTTGTATCTACAAAAATATTTAATCACGCTCAAAACATACATTTGTCTTACTGTCATAACTCTAATATCATTGAAAGCACTCATTGAGGGATAAATGGTTGATTTATTCAATATTGTTGCGGTTTCTTCTTATGTCTCAATTTTATCTCAGAAAGGTGTATATAATGTGTAAGTGTATTAGTAAATTTTTCAACCATTGGATCTATATTTGTGTTCATGGCATTATCATCATACAGAGCTTTCCATTCTTCTTGATTCAGATATTCTTTAAGTTTACTCATATTAATTTTAGTAAGTTTAGCTAATGATTGAGACGGGATTTTGAGGATGTTATAAGTGATGTTTGTTTTAAAAATATTAGCGGTTTCCGGTTCGATTAAACTTGGTTTGCTTCTGAGAAATATATGATCAATACAAGAGTGTTTAATATCGGATATTCTAGTTGGTTTGTTAATTAGTGAACTAAATCCATTACAATTCATTACATTTATATACTCGATTACTTCATTATCCATGCTCAACAAGTCAATATTTATGTCTCCAATAACTACAATATCTTTATCATTAGAAAGCGTATTTAAATAATTATTTAAACTAATGTTAAATACCTCAGTGTTGCTATTAGGGGACCTATATATTGCAATGATTTGTATAATCAAACCCTTATCTAATTCGATCACTACACTCAGCGCATTAGCTTCCTCCAATTCACACTCCACCACATTTACATTATATTTATTTTTTACAAACATGCAAAGACTATCACATTTGTTAATTAGATACACATTTTAATTAGATATCACATTTGTAAATAGATTAATTTGAAGAAATAGAGAGCAAATTATAACAAGAATGAAATGAAATGCATTAAATTTTGAGAATATTGGAATTTCAATACAGGTTTAATAAAAAAATAAGAAATAATTTGTATTTGATATTTTATATATGGAGAACTGAGATCTCACCTAGTACACAAAGTATTAGCGTGAGATAATAATAATACGAATAATATGAGATAAAATAATTCAAACTAATAATACGACTTCAAATAACTTATTGCAGTTTCTGACGTGAAGCACACACTGTTGAAAAACGTTTTCTACCTATACTCTATTCACAATTACTTGAGACGACATAAACAAACCTTTTTTCGTGAAAGTATAGGGTAGCTACCTTGGTCACGACAAACTGTAATTCTAGTGTTTTTGTTTGAAGTGTATTGTGAAGATATTCTACGCATACTATCAACTCAAACTAAATTGATTTTGCAGTAAAACATGGCTCCATTGAGTAGGTACCCACCTCATCCACATCGATATCATCGACGAGCACGCTGAGCTGTTGCGCGCGCTTCTCCTGCTCCGACTGGAACTTGATGGGATTGGCCAGGGCCTCGGCGAAGTCGGACAGGCCGTCGGGCACATAGTCCTTGACAACGATGAGGAGGAAGAGGGTGGCGAGGGGCAGCGGCTGGCCGCACTCGGTGCGCAGCGACACGTGACGGTAGCCGGGGCACAGTCCCGTCACGGGCAGCACACGGTGACCGATCAGCTTGCCGCCTTCCTCGTACGCCGACAGGCGGATACAGGCCAGTTCGGGCAGCACCACCTGCACGCCCCAAAGAATAATTAATGTCTTATTCAAGTAGATAATCATAAGTCTATAGATATTGAACAGATAATGCTATTCGATTCATTTATTGCAAAAAACAGAATTATTTACTTACATTATTAAATACATGTTGATAGGAAAAATTAAAAATACAGTACCACAATCAATATACAAAATCACAGTACCCTTTTAGTATTTTTTCACACATGAGGATACCTCTTAGTAGAGCAAACCATGTTGTTCAAATAAAAATAATAAAGGGGACCTACTGTGATTTTTATTTCATCTATTGAACTACATTGATAGTAGGCTTAGCCCTAAACAAAAAGGAAAAATTATAATAGATACATATTATTCTAACTCAGCCATCTGAGAAGCAAACCAGCTCTTTGGGTGCCGGTCCCAAGCCCGGACAAATAGAGAGGGTTGAGCCTGCTGTACCTGGGTAATTAATTATGCTGTTCGCACTCCTTAGAGGCATTCTCGAGTGTGAATAAACAAATAAAATGCATAAAATTAATTCTATAGTACTGAATTCTTATTAATGAACATGTGTCTAAACAAAAAATTTCTAAAAGGGTATTGCAATTTTTATTTTTATCATAATAAATAATTGATGGTAGCCCAAAAAACAATGGCTCACTTACATTTATTCAATTTTGTTTTATTGCTACAGCTTATTCATGAATATCAACTCAAGTAACATCTTCATTTCCATCTTCATCTTTTAAACATCTATGAATGCACCCTTAATGATAAATAAATAATATTACTTTATGAAAGTGACCTTATGAAAGCACCCTAAATGTAACCACTATAATTACTATAATGCTTACTATAATTGCAAAAAACCACTCCGTGATACTGACACGCAAACATAGATTTAATAGGACAAAAGTCTCAAAACTTCTTCTAGTATTGAAATCTTCAAGTAATTCAAGACAACTCACCTTCTTGAATACGAACGGCTCATCGTCGTAGTTGGGATTAATGCCGTTGTTCTGCACCAAACGGGTTCTAAACTTTTTCCGCACCGTATCAGCCGGCAACCCATACATGTCCACTTCCACATAGGTGCCCGTCCGTTTATCGGTCAGAAACTGGCCGGACAGCACGTGTATCGAAACGGTGCCCGCAATGATGCCGTCGACCGTCGACTCGGCGAACGGGTCGAAGCGCCGGTCCTTGCGACGCATGAACTCCGGTTTCAGCAGGTAGCCGCACCGGTGGTTGTACTCGAATATGCCCAGATTCAGTTGCATTGCTAAATCTATGAGGACAAAAAATGAGATGTCATGATCTAAATAACATATACTAGCGAAATAGACTTTACATAAATCATGTAATGAAAAAAGTGAACAACGAAAATCAATTCTTGTTACATTGCTGAATATAAATGAGGACTGAAGATGAAATATCATGATACAAAACATAAACTAACCAAATAGCTGGGTTTTATTGCTGTTTTATCTGTGGCCATATACCTTCACATTATTCAATTACCTTAATAAAAATAGCGAGCAAAAAATAAATTCTGCTAGATTATTGATTTTAAATTATTAACAAAGATTCACAAGCATTTAGAAGATTTTTTCGATAGAAATGTTATTTCTAATAAATCTTGTTATTAAAAATGATATTAAAAACAAATGAAATACCTTCTCTTGGTATTGCTTCAGAATTATAAAAGTTATAAATAGTTTAAAATTCAAAGGGAAATGCACTTGCACATCACGTAACATTTTCGCGTTTTAGCATTCCATGATTAACCTCAGAGTGTGTTATTGAAAAACCATGTTAAGTCAAATTTTACCTGAGACAAATAGATATTTTTGATTATGAAAGTACGATATCTAGAGAACATTTATGTACGTGAATTTGATTAATTAACCTACCAATTACCCATTAAGCCCATTAAACTACTTTTAGAACAATAATTTCGATTTCAAAATATCTTTTCAATGAAAAACTTATAGAACAACACTGAGATCTGGCAAAAGTATGGGTTCTTTATACCACGTGCAAGAGATATCCTGATATCCAATCAAAATTTGAATGTCCCCACTATGATTATAGTGAGGAAAAATTAAGTAGCAAGTACCTAGAGTTTGGTAGTTGAGAGCGACCAGCTGACACCCGGCGTTCCAGAAGACCTGTGGCATGAAGTTGGACGAGTCGAACCGGGTGCCGGCCGGATAGATTCGGCTCAACTGGTGCTTGTTGTAGTTGACAAACTCAATCGGACGCTCCTTTAGCAGCGCGGTCGCCTGCTTCTCGTCGAACGACGACATCTCGTAGAATTTACTCCTTTCTGCAATCACACAAACAAAGTTATTATGGAGTGATTAGTTTGTAAATTATGATACCAATGTATGGCTGACTCCAAAAAGTTATGCGAAATCGTCTCTTAGTACGTGATGTAACCTACCAACAGCTGATGTAAAGCATCTATTGTACCTATCTTTGGATTTCACAAATATCATCTAAGCATAGCTAAATTATTGACAACTCTAATCAACAATGTCAGCTGTGGAAGCACACAAGGAGCACAAGGAGTGGTTTCACCTAACTTTTGATAATAGCTCTACTTGTTATTGCATTATTAAAATATTCAATGGACTGTTTTGACGATCATAGACGAATGAAGTTCATAGTCTAATGGAAAATGGGAATTAAAGTAATGCCACTAAGTTTCCTACTTGGAAAATACAGATTGGGGAATGAGATGTCGTGTCTGATAATAATAATGAATGTATCCATTATTTTCTGGAAAAGCAGAGCAAAAGATGGTTATTGAAAATAAATTCAAGTAAAATTATTCCATGTAGGTAATTGTTGTATCATGTGATTGCTACATAAATAAACTTTACCAGAGCTATTGATAAGAACCATTCAGATCTTCTCTTTCTAGTCTGTTATGAACACAGCAATGTTTTCGAATGAAATCTATCTAATAAGTGTTTCACAGCAGTAAGAGGTACATTAGCCTATAAAAATGATATTACTATTCCAAAACATTACTTTTCTATTAAATTCGATCAACTTTTCACTTACTTTCAGAATTTTCGAACGAGGTGAAATGCACAGGCTGTACGTAGTTGACGAGTGCCGATATCTCAGCGCCGGCTTCTGTTTCTTTGGCAGCGGCCACTTTGTCAGCCTTCTCTTGCGATGTCATTTTCTCGCCCACTTCTTCCTCGTCCTCGCCACTGCTACTCTCTTCGTCGTCATCTAGAAAAAAATAATCATTATCAATAACTATTCTGAAATATTCACAAACATCCAATTGATTGGAGAGAAAATATAAGGATTTAATTA
Organism: Sogatella furcifera; assembly: GCA_017141385.1. Lineage (NCBI taxonomy): Eukaryota > Metazoa > Arthropoda > Insecta > Hemiptera > Delphacidae > Sogatella > Sogatella furcifera. The sequence continues at coordinate 8,201,883 of CM029549.1, forward strand.
TTAACGAATTTGATCATGACTTGGAAGATCTCATAAATGTTCACTTTGTAATTAAGGCTACTAATGTATACGAACTCAATAAACTATCACAGAACCCTTGAAGTGGTTTTATTTTTCTTCACTAGTGACTTTTCACTTGATAATGACCAAAGTCGAAACTAATCGTGAAGAAAAATAAAATAGTTTAAAGGGTACTGTGATTATTTATTGAGTTGGATCTCATAGATGTATGGATAATGAACATTAAATAAGTAATAACATGTCGTATCAAATGATTAGTAAAGGTTCCGGAGGGGGTCTTCAAAAGCTTACTAGTATCGTTGTCATAAGTAAATAATGATAAAACGATACTATATTCTTCAAATTCCTCATAAACATCATAAAAATATCGCATCATTTGTACCATAAGCCTAATACAATCTATGAAAAAGAATAAAAATGCAATTTGAAGTATTGTAAAATCTCTCGTAGAATCTCCACTCTATGCTTATGAAATTCCAAAGACAGGTCAGAACCTCTTTACTTACATTTCCCCTTCTGGATACTTTCCTTTACACGAGCATTTATAAAACCATTTACACGATAATAGCCTTATGTATCAACCAAGGAGGTATCAAACTATTTATATTATGATATAACCTATGCTATGGAGTTGACTTACATATCAATTTAAAATTGAAATTAGTAAAGTTCTATGACCTCCAAAACCTGCGAAGATTGAGATTGAGTGGTAGAAAGGACTTCCTGATCCTAATTCCGCATGATAAAGAATATCTTCATTACATAAACTGGTTTGAAACTGTTGGTATATGATATGAATGAATGATTTCATTGATCAAAACAAACATATTTTTTTATCTTCAAAATAAATTGGCAGAGAAACAGTTTTGAAGATTAACCGAAAAACGTTTGTAACTTTTTGGAAGACGTGCAAAAAAAAAATGCAACACTACACTAGAACAAAACTCAACTCAAACATAAAACTAAAAACTCGATTAGTATCCAGTGATTTACCATTATCATCTTCATCGGGATTGCTGTCCTTGCTGCCCTGCCTGACAGGCGCGCTGTGAACGAGGTCTCCGTTGCCGGTGACGGCGGCCTGTGCGCTGTCAGGTGATTCCACCGAGTTGGCCTGCTGCGGCTTTTTGTGATGATGGTGGTGATGGTGCTTCTTCTTGTTCTTGATTATTATCTTGCGCTTGAGCAGCGACGGCGGTGGTAGCGGCATTCCTGGCTCCAACTGAAATAGTTAAAATATTTTAACAAATGCATATAATTTTTCTTTTAAAATGTTAGTGAGGTACAGTAATAACAATAGGGATTATCAGATTCAGATTCAATAACTTGGAATAGAAGAAGTTTTGGGCTGACGCCTGTTTTTCTTTACTTTTATTGTATTTTTTTCAATTAAATGAATAAATGAAGGCGGAGTTTAGACACATAATGTCCATTCATGGAGAGGGATGTTCAAAGAAATCCCTCCCATTAACCATGGATCAGATATTCAGGTAGTCGACTATTTTATAATGCCAACTGTTGTTGGCATTCACTGAAGAATGAGGTTAAACGAGATCAAAAAACTGATTTTTACATTCTTTGTCTATTTCATCAACTTAAATTGTAGAAATAGTTTAAACAATGCATATCATTTTGAGAGAGATCATTTTCGGAGATCAGATATTCACTATTTAGTCGACTATTTTATCATGCAAACAAAAAATCAAAATAATTTATTGAAGAAATTTTTCAATGGTATATGAATTGGAATTTCGTATTTTATACCCATTCCATCACCTACACAAAAATCATACTGAATTTAATCGCTGTAAAATGAAGTCATCCAACTGTTGTTGGTGAATGTCATAGTAGAAGGAGACCGAACCCTGATTTTTCACTTATGCTATGTTTTGTCCATTTTCTCTTCTTTTAAACACAATTAGGATCTAAGATTTGGGTAGGTTTCACACAATCACTTGTAAAAGTTGCTCTTTTATCAGTTGTAGCCTATGAATTGCAAGGGGAACAGTTTCGTGCTTAAAAGCCTGTTGAATTTTACTATATGGAATGATTTAATATTGAAAAAATAATAAACGTAGCAAAAAATTTTAATAATAATTACAATTAAAAATAAAAAGATATTGGCAAACCACAGATTTAAATAAAAGATTCAACAATTTGTCAATGATGAATTATTTGATCAATAACTTGTATTTTCATTCAATTTGAATAACTACCACAATATCAACTCCACAACTACTCAACAATTATGATTATTATGACTAGAATATTGGTGTTTTTCATCTTTATGACATAACCTGCATTTTGTTTGTCTGTTAAAATAGTAAGATGCATAGTTATGGGCTTGAAAGCCTGTTGTAATCTTCTATGTGAAATATGACTCAATAAACATAATGATAATGATAATAGATACAATCGAAGATCGGTATTATTAAACGCAGACCATTACCTTGTGAGAGTCGAGCGGCGAATCCAGCAGCATGTCGCCAAAGATATCCCTGCAGTACTGCGCAATCTTGGCCTGTTGTCTGGGGTTGCAGTGGTTTTCGAACGAGAGCACCACCGGATAGTCGGACGTCTTGAACGCCGACTCGGCAATGGCCTCGATCACCTCGCGTGCCGAAATGTCCGGCACGAACGTGTAGCCGTGCACGATGACCGGCTCCTCGGTGCGTCCACCGTTCCAGAAGTCGAGCTCCACGCAGCGGCAGCCCGCCAGCAGGCATTGCCGGTAGATCTCCACTGACGACTTGCCTGTCAGCTGGTGACCTGACAACATAACACACTCATTGTAGTGACTACCCAAGTAGCGAAATAATCAGTTGAAGTAGCCTACTTTACAACTATTAATAATTCTTTACAGACTACAGTAATTTTAAATCAATTTCAAACATTTTCGATTAATTGTACAATGATTTAGAATGCTTTATATTGGCAAAATTGTGATTGACAAAATACTTGGAAACTCTTTGAGAAGCACTTATATATTATTCGATTACGTGAATATTATTTGATAAGATCTTCATAATGATTTAAAATAATTCATTAAAGCACTTCCAAATTACTCCTAAGAATTCTAGAAAATCACTCATAGATAATTGAAATAGCTATTTATGTAGAATAGAATAGAATAGTTATATAGATCCATAGGCATATTGATGCATAAGATCACGTCAAAAATTGAGATGTTTTATTGTTATTTAAAATTTAGAATTCATTTCTATGTTGGGTTCCGACATCTGTAGAAACTCATCGACCTCATAAAAAGGATTACTGCATAGCCACCCATACATTACACATTTGAACTCTCTGAGGCTTAAGTTCCTGACCTTGAGGGGTAATTTATTGAACAGTCGTATACTCATAATCGAATGACTGGATCTCAGTTTTTCAAGTCGAACAAAGGGAACGTCGATGTCATGACCACGTCTGGTATTGAGTCCATGTATATTGATTCTGTGCTGATGTTTATGCTTCCCTTTATACGTGTGAACTAGGCTATTGTAGATGTAGAGATTTACAACTATCAGAATTCTAAGCTCAATAAAAAGTGGCTTACAGTGAGCAATTCTTCCAGCTCTACTCATAATTCTTATTGCTTTCTTTTGCATTATTAGCACCTCTCCAGTCTTGGTTGCATTGCCCCAGAACATTAAACCATAACTCATAACTGACTGGAACAGTGCAAAATATGTGGATTTTACATATTCAAATGGTACACAGCACATTAAACGCGACAATAGAAAGTTGACTCGAGACAGCCTATCCAGAAGTGCATCAATATGAGGAGCCCATGATAAACCACTATCCACAATCAGACCCAGAAACTTGGCCTTATTGGTCACCAAGGAGTCTCCACTGTAAGGTCTTAAACTGAAGACAACCATCTGAGTCTTGGCATGTTTCAAAAGAAAGCCATTTGCTGAGAACCAGTCTGAAGCCTGTTTTGTTGAATTTCTAGCTCTTTCAGCAACAGCCAACACATCAGAATCTGAATCAATCAGAGTAGATTGTGTCATCTGCATATATGTAAGTGTTGCTGTCTACATTATTGGGCAGGTCATTTATGACTATCAAAAAGGGGTCCCATTATGGAGCCCTGAGTATTAAGAGCGTAAAGCGCGACTTTATCGCTCGCGCAAAACAGTTATCGCGCGACGCGATAGCGGAGCGTGATAATTTTGCAAGAGCGATAAAAAAGCTTTACACGCGAATTAGTTACAAAATTTTTTCTACAACTGCACATTATAATAACCTGTTGAACTAATTTCATTTGTCAAATGGCCTACAGTAAACTATTATTAAATTTCTCTGACGGTTATTGTGATAATAAAATGAATCGATCCAGTTAAACTCGAAAATTATAATATATTTTATTTGGGCAAAATTGTGATTTACAAACTAATTGGGAATGCTTTGAGTAGCCCGTGTAAATTATTTGATAAGATTTAAAATCATCAACTTAAGCTCTTTCAAGTCACTTTAAAGCATTCTAGAGCAATTGAAAATCGCTCATATTTTCTCGCCAGCCGAACAAATAGAGATTCAAGAGCGAAGAGCAATACTTTATGAGAGTTATTATAAAATTTATAATACATTTTCAAGAGTATAAGTTATTAATTGAACTAACCTGTCAGGTACGTATTGTGAGAAGAGTTAATAAAATAATGTGCCAGAGGTTGGTCCATGTCATCACAGAGGTCAATTTTCGATGCAGCTATAATTGGGTTGTCCTCACTCATTAGATACCTGAAAGAAAAAAATTGTTTATATTTTGACAACTATCCTCTCATTGAAGATAAAAATTGCCTTACGAAATAGTTTAATCATTCAAGTCTTCACCACTAATAGACCATTATAATACTTGAATAAGTCTTCTTAAAAAGTTTGCCTATGAGATAATAGTTCTTTCGAGAAAACTAATAGAGAATGGATACCGTGCTCTTTGAATACCAGTGAGATATGAGAATGTGAAATCTCAATCAATGTGACAAAATTTCTCATTACATTTAATGTAACTCGAATAGAATGAAAAGAAAAGATATTTTCAAATCACCGATTCATTTTATAAATCGAGATACCGGTTTTGATTGCTATACCATTATCAATCTCTGGTAAACTCTGTATATTTCACTGGCGGCTCGTGCCCACAAAACAGGTGAAGTGCCTGTATCTTTTACTATAACTACCACAATACGTCACAACTACTCAACAAGTAATATAATTCAGTTATTACCTTAGAAACCCATCCAAACTGAGCTGCCCTCGTTGTGCGTTATACTTATTTGGCTCATACTCTGAGATCAAGTCTTTGGCTCTTGTAGTGTTGGCATAGGGATGCAGGATCTCATTCAGTCGCGGATCTCGCTGCGTCTTGTTCAGAAACTCCACTAGCTGCGGAGCAGTCATCAATTTTCGCTTGGAGCTACCACATCTTCAAAACAAAATAGAATAGTATATCAGTCAATAGGAAATTTTTCATTGAATAATACAGTTCTATGATATACTTAATATAATAATAAATCAGACTCAGCCTGAGACCGAGGAAAATGGCACAGCTCACTCTCACTGAACTATTTCCGGTTTAAAATGTGAAAAAGCGTTTTTCTTCTTTCCAAAGTATTATTTCTATTATAAGTGTTTGCAATGATATACAAATAATGGAGCCCAGGTAACACAGATGTGCGACACTATTAAATCATGTGAATATCCTACTTTCTTAATCTTTCCTACTTCAATGTATCCCTACTTAGCGAATTACACAGAAGTTTTATCTACTTCTGGCTATGAAAAACTGTTAATTCCTTTTCAAGTAAGATAAGGTATTAAAAATATGAATATAACTATCAGCTATGTATTAAAATGCACAAATGACAGTAGATTTTTCTTACTCGGACATAAGAATATCTCCTTTATTAGTGGCGAAATATACCAATTTCAAGTATGAAATTAAAATTAACAGTTTGATTAGAGGATACATAATTCAAAAGACATAGATGATAGTATTATTGTCATACTTACAATTCTTCAAATATTTTTTCAACCTCAGCCCGCTGAGTTAAATTCTTATAGAAATTGAAGAATTCTTCAAACGAAAATTTCTGGGGGTTAAGCGCATCATTCTGGAACAAAATTCAATGGTTTGAGTTTCATCCTAGGTTGAATACTACACTTTATCTTTAATATTATTTTATTTTCCCTCCGAAATCTCAACAATTTTTAGTTCAGATTCCATAAACTAGAATAGTTTATAAAGAAATAACAAAAACTTCCATTCACTTATCACTTGAAACAGAAAACATATAGTAGGCGTCATAGGCTTTAGAATTGGATAACATAATAATCATAATCATGTTCAGTTTGCTTTGGACAAAGTAGTTTCATTTTCAAAAGTCAACAGAGCTGCTAGTGGTAATCTGGAGATTAAATTGAAAATTACAACACTCATAATCAGCTCCACTACTGTTTGAGCATAAAAAAGAAATTTATTGTACCAATAATTCACTTCAACGAGTTTACTCTCTTATCTGAAATTACCTTATGCGTACTACACATTACAAAGTCAATATCATAATAAATAAGAAAAAAATTCCATTCAATATCTGCTTGTTGATTTTGGATTATCTCATAGCTTCCTTCTATAGAAGCTACATTAAAGGAAGCTATGATTATCTTCAAGCTTCAATGATAGTTAAATTTAACATTGTAGTAGTAAAATAATAATCTACCGAAGCTAGATCATTCAATTAAGCCTGCAACGCTAAAATACTAAAGCTAGATTTCCCTATATTAGTTCTGTGAAGAATTGGGCTCTATATCTTGGAAATTTTCCAATTTATTATTATTTAAAAATTTTACAATGATAAGCATCACCAGGACACGGAGCTGAAAGAGGATCCAGCAAATGGCACAGAAGTCACGTTTCTAAGTTAGTACATTTTTATTCAATAAAAATAATTTTTAATCATTTTGTAGTATCAAGAACTTATCTAATGACACAATAAAAAAATGATCATTTTTGAAAATATAGTGAGTTTATATTTAATTCCCCTGACATTAAAACAAAATCTCAAACCATTATTTGCATTGATAATGAAGAAATTGTAGTCATTTTGATTGATGAAATTAAACATATTCATTATAATTAAAAAAAAATTATGTAATGAAATAATTTGAACACTCGTATCCGACCCCTTCGGAATCGAATCATAGTCAGATAACGAATAAGGTTGGTTAAAGCGAATAATATATGGGATTGGGATTTATATTATACAGGCGCAAAGGGCTATGTATTGAATAAAAAAGTAGAAGTTATGATAAATTCCTCCTAATAAATGATGATACTGACTGACTTGATTTGGCTTGCTATAGACCCAATGATCCACCGAACACAAAATAAAAGTCATTTTTAAATAATTATGATGTTATTTGGGATCATTATAATCGATCACATAACGACTACAATTTCTAAAATAATTATTGCAACATTTGTCTTCACAGTGGAAGTTTTTATACTCGTGGCAACACGAATTATAATCATAGAACACTGAAGAAGGTTAAGGATTCCAATGTAGTTATAAATGAAATAAATGACAGAAATATTTCATAGAACAAAATAACAGAACTGTTAAATTATGATATGAATAAGAAAAATGAGATTTTACCTTGGTCGATGGGAAGCCTGATTGTTCTAGAGCCTTTTCCACTCTTCTTTTATCTTCTTTATTTTGTGCGAATAATTTTACTACGCTGAAAGCATAGCCAACAGAAAAATATGTTAGAAAATTGAAATGGATCACTCATTCAATTTCATGTAATTTATTAGTTGAAACATAAAAATAATAAAAGAATGTGAAAAATATAAATAAAAAATAAATTACTCATGATTCATACAGCTTGAAACAGAGTCTAAATAATTTTTAAAAAATCCTTTTAAAATTATATAAATTGAATCAATTGATTTAAACTACTTGAGACTGATCAATTCAAACCGTATACAATTGAAACAATAGAATTTTAATTTCTTGTTTTTGTAATTGTCATACTTGACAAACAGGTAAAAGGTTTTTTTCTAGCCAATTGATGTGACCTACAAAATAATCTTAGAATTTCAATGAAATATTGAAACAATTGGACTTCATTTCTTATATCAGATTCGTGTCGTAGCTTTATATCATATTATCGAAATTGAGTTTCATATCATATCTTCAAAACATATTATAGAAATTAATTTTCTGATGAATTTCCAATGGAATTACATAGCCTTCTGCACTACAGGCTCTTTTGGAATGTACTCTAGCTTGAATTATGGATAACATGAATAAATCGAATATAAATATTATTGAGCATGTGACTAGTTTGAATAGTAGATTTCTGCATTATTGCGAATACTCAAAAATTATTATTATCTGCTATTTTGTTGATTTCAATAAATGAAAGAGACAATCCTAATCTTCAATTGATAACTAAAATCAATTAAAAGGAGTTACTATTCAACCCCTCGAATATTTCAGTTGATTTCTTTTAATACAACTCTTCTCAAAAACCAATTTAAAAATGATTTTTTCAACTGGCAACGAATTTTTATTTAAAGATGTTTCAAGGCATTACTGTCAAACTTAAGTTTCAGTAATACTGTTTCTGTTTAAATAAATGAACAGAAATTCGTATGTGAAAGTGAAAATACTCTCAAGTAAGTTTTATTTTTCATCATAGCAAGCCCTGATACTTCATAACCAATTGTAAATAGATTCTTTAGCAAAAAAGTGAAATTTAAAAAGAATTACAAACATATTCATTGTACACGTTATTTTTCACTGAAAGTATTATTTAATGCCAAACTATCAACTAGCGTATTTCATTCCATTCATTTTGTCCAATATTTTTCAACAATGCATGCCTGTTCAAGCATTGAATACATCTATATTAATCATCAATTTAAGATGAAGCCTATTGAAACCTTCAGCATTGAACTTTATATCTATTGATATCAGTTAGCAGAGTCATCAGAGACTAACATTCAATTTAGTCACATGCTTTAGTTATAGCTAATATTAATTAATATTATTGATTATTTGCGAACTTGCAGAACAAGTACATAGGGAAGGGAAGAGTGAATATGAATAAGTGTTGTGCTTCTACAAACTTACTTCAATCATTGTCGGGTGGAGGAACTTCTATGCAACAAGTGTTTCAAGAACATTCAACCATAGTGATTCGAATTTACTTGTGGGGATTAATCCTTTCAAAGACATATATTTATATACATCGGATTGGTTATAAATACGACAAAACCATAAACATTTATATACATTTGTATCTCAACACATACAGTACGAGACTAATCCACAATGAATAATATCAAGTTTTCTACTGTTGGAATAATTAGTATTGTTCTACTGTGCTGTTAGTTACTTCCACTGATCATCTACAGTGGAGTTCATTTGGAAATTGAATAACATTTATTAAAACATTCATTGGCTACCTATGGATCAGGATCATGCTAGACTATATTCGTGTAGTTAATTTAATGATTTGCATGGAGTTTCAGGATCTGGAACAACGAATGAAATGCTGTACGTGAATGAAAACCCTGGATTGAGTAGGCTACCCCTGAAGAGTACATTACTTCAATGTAATAATTGGATAAAGGATACTAATGAATTATATAGGGGGGAGGAAGAGGTGTTGAATTATTTGAATTATTTAGATTTGATTTGGTTTGAATTATCGAGTGGTCAAGTAGTATGAATTCGATCAAGTTGATCATAAGATGATTAAAACTAGGTTTAATTAAGTTCATTATGGTTGAATAAAAAGAGCCACAATTTCACTTTTTGAGTAGTTGTGAAGTTGATATTGTGGTAGTTATCCATATTAAATGAAAAGACAAGTCGTTGTCAAACCACTGATTTAAATTTGACAACGTCTTGTCTTTTCATTTAATAGTCAAAATTTGGACAGAATAGAGGACTTCTAATTGTCAAGATAAAAGCCCTAATCTAGAAGGATTCTTCTCCTAGTATAGAATAGGAGTCTCCAGGACTTCTGAATAGTCAAGATGAAGGCCCCTAGCATGTATCGCTATAGTTTACATGTTCTTGTAACAATTTTTGCAAGAGGCGTTCCTCCACCAGGTGACTAACAGTACGGTACGATATAGTCTGTCCAAGCAAGAAGACATTCTGGTAAGATTGCGAAATGATCCCATTTGGGTTAATATTGGATCAAAATTTATATAATTTGGCATCAAATTGTTGAGCAAAATATTTTCTACAATTTGAGACCAAATTTGTAATCTTTGAACCAATATTGACTAAGCTGGTAAGATTTTCCCATCTTGCCAGAATGCCTTCTTTGCTTGGACGGACTTAGGCATAGGCGAAGGTAGGTAAATAGGTGGTGCTTACTTTTTAATGGGTATTTTGTTGGTTTTGTCGAGGCTAAGCGTGAGTTTGGTGTGTGCTTTCTGGAGGAACATGATCGCCGAACTGTTCAACTGTGCCAGGCTGTAGGCCAGCTTCAGCAGCTGCTCGGTCCACAGCTACAAACACACGCACACATACAACACTACTATCCGCACAACTTATTTCAGCTCATTCCAACTCCAAATCTTCAGGGTGCGCTCATAATGAGGTAGTTTCAGTTTGATGTCACTAATTCAGACACAGGCAAGTAGTTCAAGTAGACCAAGTTCAAGTACATGTACACCAGGTAAAAGTACATCAAGTACACGTACACCAAGTACAAGTACATGTACACCAGGTGCAAGAACACCAAGTAAAAGTACACCAAGTGCAAGTACTTCAAGTACAAATACTTGGCGATGCCTCTATACTTAGTGGTTGGAGCAAATTTAAAGTATAAAATTTTAATATCAAGTTTCATGATCTATTATAACCTTGTTAGTTGTTGTATAAATTGGTAGAGGAGCAGTTTTGGGCATTAGCTTGTTACACTCATCTATATACAGGGTGTTTCAGGAGGAATATGCAATACTTCTCAGGCTGATTCCTTACACCAAGTAGACGAAAAAGTTCCATGGGACTAACCCCCAAAAACGCTTTGTTGCCGAGATAACAATGGCGGAAAATTGAGATTTTTCAAAACATATTAATATTTCTAATTTCTTAGAAGCTTCACTCTGGTTCTAAAATGATCAATTCCTATGTAAAATTAGCTGAGGAATCCAATGGAAGCAGTTCCAAGTTTGTAACTTCAACGTTTATTGAGATAATTGGAAAAATATGCCAAAAAACGCAATTTTTCAACAATAAAGGTTACAACTGGCCAAGGAATCATAAAATTGTATTTTTTATTAATGGAAGTTGAAGAGAGTAGGATTCTAAAGAAAAAGTTAAATGGCGGCGAGTGTGTAAATATCACCCAGATCTCAGAAATGGCGATCTAAAATCGCAAAATCGCTACTATAAACACAAATTCATCACTTGTCCTATGTTTTGTCAATTTTGCGATTTTTGATCGCCATTTCTGAGATTTGGGTAAGACTTACATAATCGCCCGCCACCATTTAACTTTTTCTTTAGAATCCGACTATCTTCAACTTACATTGATAAAAAATACAATTTTATGATTCCTTATCCAGTTATAACCCTTATTGTTGAAAAATGGCGTTTTTAGCATATTTTTTAAATTATCTCAATAACTGTTGAAGTTACAAACTTGGAACCGGTTTCATTGAATTCCTCAGCTGAGTTTACATGGGAATTGTTTATTTTAGAACCTCACTAAAGCCTCTAAAAAATTAGAAAAATTATTATTATTTGAAAAATCTCAATTTTCCGCCATTGTTATCTCAGTAACAAAGCGTTTTTGGGGGTTGGTCCCATAGAACTTTTTTGTCTACTTGGTGTAAGGAATCAGCCTGAGAAGTATTGCACATTCCTTCTGTAACACCCTGTATAACAATAAATGAATAAATTATGATTATGATTAGTGATTAACTGAAAGTGAAAATAAACTAATGGCATCGCCTATGACTGAATTTCTGGCATCAACATCGACTGAAATTGAAAATTCCTCGTTATGAACGTCCCCTATTATTACTCCAACTATAAATTATCATCATTCATGATCAGTGCCAGACAATTAAATTTTTACAACTAAAGTTCAATCTCATTGTTCAATCTATATTCTCAAGAAGGATTTAATGATCAGGAAATACTATATAATACTAAATAAAAATACGTGAAAATCATAATATTCTGTGCTAGAGAAACATATTACTTCCTACTCTTACTTCCACTGTAATTATTTCTCCATTTAAATTCCAGCAGATCAACAATACATTTTTGGTAAAACTATACTTCAATCTACCTACAGTGGGGTTATTGAATACAGGATTCAATGTTAATGGAATACTAATGAATATCATCATTGTAGGCTAGAATAGACCAACTAATTTCATCAAAATAGGGAGGATTTATATGAATGAAATAAATGTAAAAATTTTTGATTAACATATTTGAAACATATTTGTTTCTGCAAAAATAGCAAATAGAAAAGAAGAAACTTCTTTCCAAGAAAACACTTTTTCCTCATCTGTTGATATTGAGATTTGTACTATAAATTAGAGTATGAAAACATCATACTTTGTTTTTATGCCGATGTAATTTAATTAAATTTCTTGAACTTTTAAAAACATATTGGATATTTTTGTATGAAATTCTGTGAAAAATGTTCTAAAATAAAAACAGAAATGATTATTGATTAGTCTACATATGTAACCAATTTCTACTTAGGTCTTCCACTCTATCGCTATGTTATAAAGAATATCACACACCATTTTAAGCTACAATTCCACCGAATTCTCTGGAGTTATCCAGGGTTAAATTTAATTTTATGCAAGTAACTCTCTCACAATGCTTCAAGTTTCAAGGAACCAAACTATTCCTAATTAGTTCAAAGAAAAATTAGTTCAGAAGCAAGTTTCTCCTGAAACTTTTCAATTCAATCAGATAGTTCAGACACGAAACTCTAATTTCTTGGAGTTTCAATTATTATTTTGATGAGAATATACAAATAGAAAACAAACACAGGAAGAATAAGGATCTTCAGCACCTATTTGAAATGACTTGAAATGAATCGATTACTGTGAAAAAAATTAGGAGAGGTAAGCAGTCATTCATTTCTGTTAAACTCAGTTGTTTAGTTATCAAGCAAGTATATTTAACTCAAGCAATTTTTCAAAATCACAAAGAATTAGAAAACTGTTTGGGACATTAGATGGCATTCGAATCGATAGAATACTGTCACAGAAAAAGGATGAGCATAATTTATCAAGTTTCCAAAGATGTAGGAAAGATTGAGTATGCTTAATAGGCCTGCCTATACAACACTTATACTCTATTCAGCGAATGTTTGAAGCAAATTCAATCTTTCAAGTGTAATAATTTCAAGTACTCAGATTGAGTTTTCAGCATTTTTCAGGTAAATATGGTAACATGTTTAGGAAACATGTTACAGGAAATATGGGTAACATGTTTAGGAAATATGGATCACATATTTCCTAAAACATGTTAAAAACACAATCCAAGCTGAATACAAGTATTAAAATGCCTAGAAGATCGGGTTTGCTCCAATCACTTGCTTTGAAAAATTGATTTCTAATTAAATATTATTCCTACACCACTATCTTTATCTATAATAAATTATCACAGAGGATACAAAAATCTTCCATTGTTTTCTAATTCAATTTTTTACCTACACCACTATTTTGATCTATTATAATTTTACAGAGGATACATATGTGATACAAATATCTTCCATGGAAAACGGTTATTTCGGCCAAAATACTTGCAATTGCAATTAAATTATTAATATTAATGGGCAACAGAGCATGCTAGTTCGGTACTACATTGAAGCTACTGTTCAGATTTTTGTTAGTGTCTATAGTGTTGTGTATTGGTGCTTGTGGTGTTCGGTGTGCGCTTACCTGTGCGATTTCTTTTTTTGTGCAGCAAAAATTAATAAACGTAAGGTTAACAAAGTCGGAGCCACAGCAAATGGTAACAGTCTTTTCTTCAAGCGTGTCTTGCGAGCCCATTGTCACTACTTGTCTCAGCTTCGGATCCTGAAGAACATAAACAAACATGTTACAGACATAATCATTTGAATGATAATTTATATAAAAATATTTTAGATGATAATATCGTCTTCACAACTACTTAAAATTACCAATTGAATTTGGGGAGTGAATGCTAATGTTGTAAATCCTTTCCATCAATTCAATATGTGTAGAATGAACAATGATATTACGGATTGCGGAGCTTTTCCATATTAATTCAATTTGAACAGTTTCATTTATATTTTTCATCTATTGATAATTATTTAGATATTGTTTATAATTCGTTTGAAGAGGACATTGATTTTGTGAAACGTTCATTTCATAATTGAAAAAATACGTGAGAAATGTTAATCCGTGAAATAAAAATTATCAAACATAGGGGTTTTTTCAGAATATATGTATTCTGAATAATAGTACGGAATCGTGGTACTATAAAATAATTTTTACTAAAAATATACTGTCAATAATTATTGTCAAGTCTCTTTTAAAATGTTGAAACAAACATTTCAAATAAAATGAGCAGAGAAAATTACCATGGTACATAGTATCATATATAAGTACACACAATTTTAATTAAATGCTTGAGCTTGATGAAGTAGATGAATCACCCATCAGTTAGTTATGAATTTTACTAAATTAGGCTCCATCGATTGAAATTACAATCATTAAGAATGATGAACGAACACTATCAAAGACAAGTAACAAGACTTGAACAGCAATCAGTACAGAGTAAGAATACTACTGCTATTCACTATTCTCTCTGGCAGCAATAGAACTAAGTCATGATAAAAGAGAGGTTTCAATGTAGGCCAAAAAGCTAATAAAAACCCTCACTGAGCTCGTTCTGTGTTTGAACAATCGTCATGGAGTACAGAGTTACAGACAGCACTTGTTGCCGGAATGTTCTCATATTCCAGCCAAAGCAGGAATGCAGAGCAGTGGTTAGATGCTATCCAACTGGCAAAGCTAGGGCGGTATTCAATGAGCTCAAATTTCCCATTCATAACGTGCCACTAGACAACTAAAGATTCCGATTCATTCCATTCATGCTTATTGACAATTCGGTATAATGGTATAAGTTGTATGTTATTCAAATCAAATATTATTTTCATTTTGCAACACAAAAGAAATAGGTTACTTAGATCTTACAGATTTTCTATTCTCGAGAAAAACAAACTTAATATTTTCAGTTATGAAAAGATATAATATTAGAAACAGTATAAATTCATTATTCCTATTATTTATCATTTATAATTTTATTCAATCAATAAAAAACGAATAACTAGTAAGCAAACAAAATTACTTTTTTACAAAAAAATAACAAGCCTTTCAGTATGTACCGTAAGAAGGAAAGTTTGTAATGATATAAGATGTTGTAATGCCTAAAATGTTAAAAATTCACGTTCAACCAGAAGGAATAGTTACTTGAAAAACAAATTACATTAGAATGAATGAGGAGAAAATTTGTTTACATAGGTATAATGGTATAAGTTGTCTGTTATTGATATAAAAAGTTGTAATGCCCAAGATGTTGAAAAATTTACGTTCAATCAGGAGGAATAGTAGTTGATTGAAAAAATATATAATAAGATAAATCAGGAGCAGAATAGTTTACCTTAGGGATCTTGGCCTGCTTTCCAGTCCTTGTATCTCTGATTGTCGAAATATCAAGGAGATCGATTTCCTGAAAATCAAAAATAATTTTGAATAGCACGAGAAATTAATTGAAAATACACAGATATAACAATATTTATTAAGATCTTAAAATACAGACAATTATATATCATTAAAAATGATAATGTATTGAATAAATGGCTAGAGTAAATTTCCAAGCCACTTGCTGTTCATTTATTTAGATTGACGTTTTCGGAGTATTTCATTCAATATTTGAACACTAGAAGTGATGAGATACTTATTCATTACATTCAATGACATGAATAAGTAGTTATAGGGAAAACAGGCACATAGCCCTTACTATTTCCAACACAATTTTGAAAAATATAGTACAAAAATATTCAAATTTGGATTGAGCTGTGAGCAAGTACTTGGAGAATAATTTTGAATAATAAGACAGAAGATTTCGAAAATAAAAGGGGAAAAATAAATTTAACTTTGTGTAAAATGAAAGTTAGAAGTTCAGCGACAGTATTATTGCATTATTTGTAAAAGGAAAATCGATGATACTTTCAATATTAAAAATTGCAACGGAGGAGTGAACTACTGTATGCAATTTAAAAGAATAAGTTCACCAAGTCAATGAAAATACAGTCAATCCTCTTGTATAGGCTAGCCAATCCTCTTTACTATTGACTCCTTCAATCTGTACTGGTTGTGGTTAATTTTTCCGTACAACAAATCAGGTCTCTCATTACAATTTTCAAGATAATATATGAATTTATCAAATTAACAATATTAACATGACTGCGTAAAAAGCTGTTTGGATGAATTATAGCACACTTTGTACAATATAAAAAGTTGTAATGAGGTCCGACTGCCAAAACTAGATGCGTTGAAAAAATTAAGTCGATTTAAAACGATGTGGATTTGAAGAGAAAAGAGGATGCAATATACATAATTCATGAGCAGCCTATTGATTGCAAGAGTAGGAGTTGAATTATTATATTGAACAATTCAAAGACAACATCAACAGATAATTGACTATTTTAAACCCAGTACTTTCGAACCATGCCGAATAAATAAATACTGATAACAACTTGAAAAATAATTGGATTTACTGGAGAAATAACACACAAAATAATGGATTAAAAACTGCTAGAAAGTTTTGGATTCAATCAAGATAAGCTTTAGTTGAATTCATTTAATTTTTATTTTTTTAATTGATAGAGGCATTCATAATTCAACAAATTTAATGCGCATGGGCATACAATGAATAACTTGACTAGAAAATGAATACGTAATTTAGAAAACCCCACTTTAAATTAATAATGAAAAACCTTCTATTTTTTGTTGCAGTGAATCTCATCAGCTCAATCCATTCCATTTTTCATAACATCAAATGGATTAGATTACAATCTAAAAATTCATAGAGTGCATTATTCATGTATATGGGCTTATTGGGAAACAACGTCATATTTCTAAATTCCCACGGAATACTACACAACTATTCCCCTATTACTGAGTCACGGGAAATTCTATTTATTTATACCTAAGCTCTCTTGCTCATCGAATTATTACATTGAGGGATTATATTGAGGGCTCACTGGTGGTGAGTATCTACATACATGTATTTCAATGGAAAGACTGTATTTGTATAATCAGACTTATTTTACAACCTCTGTA
Source organism: Sogatella furcifera (assembly GCA_017141385.1). Lineage (NCBI taxonomy): Eukaryota > Metazoa > Arthropoda > Insecta > Hemiptera > Delphacidae > Sogatella > Sogatella furcifera. The sequence continues at coordinate 8,219,290 of CM029549.1, forward strand.
TACTAACTAAGCCGGTTTGGAAAAAATAAGACTGAATATCCTTTTCCAAGAAATAAAAGGACATGCAGCCCGTACGTGTGTCTACGAGAAATTGGCAATCGCAATGAAATACAATAATAAATTGAGAAAATGAGAAATATGATGCAATGAAACAGAAATCAAATTAATTTTATAACTAAATGGTCAAAATAGGTAATTGAATGAATAATACGATATATTTGAAACTTTAAAAATGATCCAATATTACTCAAGAAACTGATTATTCACTGTTCACTTTCAGAAAATTTCATGATGCCATTGCTTTTCTTTAAAAAAGCTGAGTAAAATGAGAATGCTGATGAATGATACTTGGTTCAATGATGCAACCGGCTTAGCTTTTCAATATTCAGTTTCTATCTATAATTTCCCTGAAATATTATTCTCTTTTCAATTCAAATAATCTATTGATAGCAATCGATCGAAGAGTATCAGATAATTAGGAAATTGGTGACTAGCTAATGAAGGGAACATAGAACACATTTGGAATTAATGAAAAACACTCTTGCTATTTCTCTAATGTCTAATCTAATCAATGTAACAGCTTCTCCTCTATGATGGTCGAAGTTTTAGAGAATCAATAAAATACTTGTGCCTCTTTTATAATATTATTTCCAGACATATACGAATTGAATATTACAACCTTTGAACCTCGCGAGACACCAATCAATACAGTAATAATTTGGCCTCAAATCAATTCAAATACAGAGAATTAACAGAGCATTTGGAGTAGTCCATTGATTGAACTTCAATCTTCATATGAGCACTCCAATTTAGTAGGTTTGGATATTCATTATGATATTCTCTGTCCATGTAAAGAAGACATTCTGGTAAGATGGAAAAACAATTCCAGCTCGACCAATATTGGTTCAAAAATTTTCAATTTAGTCTCAAATTGTAGATCAGAATGTTTCATACAATTTGATACCACATTTATAATTTTTGAACTAATTTTGACCGAGCTACAGTCATCTCCCCATGTTGTTAGAATGTGTTCTTTGCTTGGACAGGCTACGCTAACTAAGTGTTTCTCGATAAATCAGAACATTCACCAGAACTCCATCTCATAGATTTCGGAATGAAATCACCCTCTTCTATCAATATTATTTATAACGAATTACATTGAACCAAAGACTGCTGAGTATCCTATATCTAGTTACTGATTGTAGTATTTGTTTCCAATACATTATCCAGAACCCATTTCAATTCAACAAAATTAGTTAATTAAATGGAGAAACTACACAATCAAAACTGCTATGTTCAATTTCTGAATAATAACGGTCACATTCACATAACACATTCATGAAATAGTAATTGGATGTTTCTAATGAATCTACTAGTTACATGAACTGTACATAGAGTATTCCAAATTAATTATGGAAAATTGCACCTTAATCGTCATTAAGCTGGAAGTAATTGTTTCAGAGCTCAGTACTCAGAAGGATTCGCTCCACTGGTCTGTACAGTGTACATTGAGCAGTTATCATTGTATAGGTACATTTAATTACACATTACCTATGCTGATTGTCCTCAAACATACTCTTGTTAGTATGAATTTTTGAACAAAAACCTACTAAGTACAAATTAAATGCGCATTAGTAATACATGAGTTAACGTGATCAACACCACATGAATAATACACAACAGATAGATGAAGCTTGAACCTGATAAATGTACATTTAAGATATTCATAAGTTCATAACAGCGCAGAGCTTCTCGATTTAGACTAATAACTGTAGTTATAGATATAGATTGAAAACATGTAGGAAATCTTTATTTAGAAATTCAATCCTCTTCTTACAAACTATTTTTGGAAAAATTTATTTAACTACATACATTCACATCATACAATAATTAAATTTTATTTGGTATGGAGGTCAATAATTATTATCGGATTTTGTGCATCGAAAATAGTCACTATTAAAGTGGACTTTAAATTCTGTAACTGAATTTGGAAAATCTCACATCTTAATAGATGTAGTTCATCTCATCAGAAAAAAAACAAATTTTCGATAGAAAATAATGTAGAATAAAGTAGTCTCGTTTATCTATTATTATCCAGATATACAGAATTATAATAATATGCAGTCATGCAGTAATCATGGACGAAACTTCAAATATTTGAAAATCTAATTCCAATGAAAATGTGTTCAGTGCCAATCCATTCCATTGAAAAATATCAACAATACAAACGTTTTTGAACTTATAGTATTAATGTTTTTCCAAATGCAAGATTCAAAATGACAGCGTTTTCAAACAATTAAACGTATTTTTTAATATTTCCCAATTACATGACACTCTACAAGATAATAAAATTACGGGTAAGCCAAGCGAGACACTACTTAGTCCAGTCTTCTACTTCTGTTCACTGTCATTGGATTGAAGGCCAAAAGTTCATTCTAATATTGATACTTGATACTTATGAGTGATAATTTAAGTAGTAAATTATATAGAGAGTACAGCATTGTTATTTTTAGGAGGCGAAACCCGTGATTGGATACGTATTTCATGCAGAATATCTGAAGAATCTATGATAAATAAATTTATCTCTATTACTTATTGCGATTTATAAACTCTTCAAATGATATTAGAGCTTCATGATTTTTCTTCTCAAGAGTTACTCGTACACGTCAGCTGAACCTAAATCCATATCTCTCCAGTATCTCTCACAAAACTGACACGACAGAATTCAGCTTAAGCGTGATTTTTCAGCGAAATATACGTTGAATAGATGAATTTATTATCTCAAATTGAAGCTAATAAAATTCTCTATAACTTTCTCATTTATAAATTTGCTGTAGAATACTTAGTTTACGAAATTTATAGCAATGTATAACATAACTACAAAATTTCTCAACTTTTTCGAGAAAATCGCTCGTTTTCGACGGATGATATCTCGGTCCCCAAGTATCCAAATTCCCTCAATTATATCTCAAATTGTAGACAATTTCATGCTCTTTAAAACGTCTGCGAACATAAGTTTTGTGCGATGGATAGTTTACGAGTTATTTGGCTGAAACCAAAAAATAAACAGATTTTACGTCGTTTTTTCAAGATGGCGAGTTAACACAAGGTATTTTTCGGTAGTAAATTAGTTGCAGACTACTCTTGTGTATCCAAACAACATACTAAAAAATCAGAACTACAATACATTTTTGCAAGGAGACCCCACCCTCTTTTCATGTATAAAGTGACTGGACTAACTGTCATTTATTGTATTTTTATTCAAATTTATTCATTCCTTGTACAACATTACAAAAATAATCAAATTGACAATATTCAATGTAAATAAAAAAAAAAAATTCAAGAGAATGTAAAGCTCACAAGACTAGAGTCCGTTCGTGAGCGTAATGAGCGTTTTCAAACTACACTGATATTTCATAAACCTTCTCAATAAATGCCTGGACATACTAGACTCCATGTTTTGATTTAAAAATGATTAAAAATAAAATGTAGCATGATATTGAGCTCATATCTTGTTACCAAAGATAATAATCTCAATAAATATTTGTGATACAAAATCAAGCTCAATACTTGTGAGGAAAAGCGTGCAGTAAGCTTAAATAATTCCCGATACGGAGATGTTACACAGTTTTAGCAAACAACGGCCCGAGGCGTGCTTTTATGTGGCGAAGAACATCTACAGGTGTTTTTCGCGCTGAGAGCCTTCTTCATCTCGCTCTGCTGCATGCGCTGTTTTTGTTTCTGCTCCTTCAAATGTCAAGCATGCCTCTTGTCTGAGGGAATGAGCTTCATATCTAATTCAAGGCTTGTTTTTCAATTGGCTCCTTGCACAATAATTACAAAGTTGAGCGATGTTGGCGGTTTTTTCTGCGCCCCGGGCCCCGTGGCCGGCTACAAGAACATGATGGGGTTCTACGAAAACACGAGTTGGTGGGTGTGCTATCATATTGACTCACACTCTCTCGGAGTGAAATGACCGCCTCTTGAGCACAGCAACAGCTTGTCCTGTTTACTTAGGAGATTGTTCCATGTTGCAAGGCAACGTTTGCTATTATACTTTCATTCACGGTCTGTCACCCCCCTTTATATACAGTATGTAAGCGCCTAAGCTTGGTGGAGATTACACAAAAGTGCATTGAAACTGTTTTTTCAAATCTCACTTTCTCATACTCTCATTATCTCTCTCTCTCTCTGTTTCTCTTAAAATAATATATATTCTACTTCATACTCACTATCTTACTCTTACTCTCTCTCAAACACACAAACTGCCTATCCTCTCTCATCCCTACTGATTGATCTTTGACTCATACTCACATTATCTCTCTCAATCTCTCTCTCTCTCTCTCTTAAAAGTCTCAAAGACTTTTAAGACATATAAGTCTTCAAGAATGGACACTTATATGTCCAAACTCCGCCTTCTTATGTAATTACAGCATCAGTTACAGTACCGTTAACATAATTTTTAAATCCTACATTTGAATCATTCTCGTAAGTTCTCATATAGTCTTTAATAGTCCATACTTGGTTATTAAAACGAGCGATGTAATTAGTATCATTTTTAATTTGCATAATATAGGATTTGAGCCGATGTATTTTTGTAATTTACATAAATGAATCTGAATCTCTCTCTCTCTCTCTGTATCTCTTAAATAAATATACTATCTCACTCTCTCTCACCCACACACACTTAGCCTATCTTCTCTCTCTTTCCTACTGATAAACCTTCCACTCATACTCACTCACATTATCTCACTCTCTCTCTCTCTCTCTCTCTCTTGGGGTTGTGTGGTAGAGAGGACCAAGTGGACATTGTGGATAGACATATAACCTACATCTTAAACCTTCATCATCATCATTCATCATTTGCTTAAAATACTTGGAAACCAAGTCGTAATTGTAAAGAATTGTATCTATCTATCTATCTATCTCTCTCTCTCTCTCTCGCTCTTCATCTTCTTCTTTTTCTTCTTCTCCTCCTCTTTCTTATTCATTCACTTTTACCAATTCTCACATTATTCCTCTCACTCTCTGTACCTCTCGAATTTCCAGTCTCGTTCAATCATTCTCTTTCTCTCACACACTCATCAATTAGTCTCTTTACTCTCTCTTTCTCAATGGGAATGACAGTATGAGTGCACTCACTACTCACGATGCCAACCATCAACACAGTTCAATGTACCGTGACTTCACGATTATGCTATACGTACGTTGAAAAGATTACGAGGATTTTGTAACAGAACTAGGTGAATGTTGTCAATGTGTCAACTATCTTCACTTGTCACTTGACACCGCCAGTATCCTATTCATGCTTACTTACAAGTCAATGTATATAAATATACACTTGGGTAAAAATGAGCCATAGGCTACTTTTGTGCAAGGTTAGTTATATATGAACCTTGAATTTTGTTTAGGTGTATTCTATGCGTATGCATAGTTATTTAAGATACTTCTTCAATTGACAAAAATGTTCACTCAGAGCAAAAATATTCACTCAGAAATTTGAGTGAGCTTCAGCAAATCTACATATGATTTTAATGAACAAAACTTTGTTTCAAAGTTGATCTTTTTGTTAGTTTGCTTCTCAAACAATCATGTCACATTGAAATCGCAGGCAAGTGTAAACTTAACAAATTTACCGATATTTTACACATTACATGGAAATTCTGTCAAAGCTCGAAACTTCTTGGGGAAAAACCAAAGAAAAGTAATTTTTAGGGCCGGTTTCTCCAAATACGTTTAACTGAAATTTTAGTTTAAACTATCAGCTGTCAGTGTATGGTCACTTTTATTAACTTGTGTTTCAATTGAGCCAGCTGATGGTTTAATCCAAAATTCAGATTAATTTTTTTGGAGAAACCGGCCCTTAACTAGTACTAACTAACTCAATACTTCCCTCCCCAATAACTAATCAGTTTATAGAAAACGAATCTCACTCTGATAAATTGCTTGCCATAGTGGGAAATTTCCATAAAACTGACTTGTACTAACAGTGTTTCGTAGAAGGTACAATTCGTGCAAGCTGAGAAGACAAGCTGTTACAATACACTTTACATTGAAACGGCGTGTCTTCCCAGCGTGCGCGTACTACAGCAAGATTTCAAATTGTCTCAGGTCTCACAATAGTGGCAATCCCAGGACACACATCAGCTTCAGAGTACCCTGACATGATAACTCACACCTACTGTAAAAGGGATCTCAACCAGTGCCATATGGGACTCATATCATGATGAGGCTGCTTTACTAGGCCCCCTTTCCACGCTAAAGTTCCCTTCTTCATCAAGGACCCTTTCCACTCCCTGTAATCCCTTGGACAAGTTACAAAAAATTAGCTCTTCATATTCCAAAGTATGTAACCAGCGGTTAGTAGAATGTTGTGAAACATGATTTTCTGTCGTATAAACAAATATCTAGAACAATTGACTGTAAGAATCACTTATAATTTTTTCACTCTAATCTATCGAAGTAATCTATAAGTATCCTCAGTTATATAATTTTCCGAAATTGGAGAAATAATACAGGCTCAGGCTAGTTTTTCTATCCTAGTTTTGTAGTTCATAATAATGATTTGTGTAAATAAACAAATGAATAATTGAATGAATGAATAATATCACCAATAAGACAGATTGTTGTGATATCTGTTCAAGGAATTTCAACAATGAGATTACAATAGGAGATGAAGAGAAGTAACTATAACAGAATCGTATATATTTTCCAGGTTCATAATAACATGCGGTATCAAATTCCACCAATTCGTGAACTAGCATGGAGGTACGAAACTTTTTTAAAACTGTGTGTCATGTATTTTCTTTCAAGACGATACACACGATGTATTTTTTCAAGACGATAAACATAAACAATAGATTTGAATGATCAAATTGAATGATTCCCATAATGTTTCATTTGATTAACATATAAATCTAACTACCTTTTTGTTGGATGTATGATCTTAAAAGTGTATTGAATAGTGAATAGTAACACACCGCTTAATAGAAGATTCCATATTCTTTTTAATAAAAAAAATTAATAATCCCATTTTGATAATACTCAAAATCTTGATCAAATAACTTAAATGATAAGATATGATCGCATCCATATCTGTACAGGACCAAATAAAATGTAATAAAGTAACGGAAATGAAACTATAACTAGAAGTAAGCCAACTACTATGGGAGTGTAGTTATACTCCGCCCATTAAAACAGAATACTTTAATCATTTTCCAGGTCGAACTTCACATTTTCAAAAGTGACAAATATAGAAAATAAATTGCCGGCCCGGTTGGAGCAGTGAGCTGGGGCGTCACAACCTTCAGTCCGCTAGCACTGCCGCTGGTCAGGGTTCGAGACCCAGTAGGCATGGCTGTTTTTCACCTCATCAATCACCCTCGCATTCATTATTGATTACCCACACACAAGCTAAGATGCTTATGTGGGCATCAACCGCAATAAAATAAAAAAAAAAAACAGAGATGCAAATTTAAAGTTGGTGAAGCAATGAAGAAATGTCAATAGGGTTGAGTGGTAGAAAGGAATTCGTAGTCCTAACTCCGCCTAATAAAGAATATTTTCATCTAATTTAATTCCAAATAAAGTGATAGAAACTCAGGAATTCAAATTCAAAGTTGGCGAAGGAATGAAGAAATGTTAATAGGGTTGAGTGGTAGAAAGGACTTTGTAGTCCTAACTGCACCTAATAAAGAATATTTATTTAATTTTTTCAATTTATATTGAGTAAAAGTAACTCAGGGATGCAAATTCAAAGTTGATGAAGCAATGAAGAACGTTCAATATGGTTGAATGTTAGAAACGACTCAACTCCTTTAAGAGGTAGTCCTAACTCCGCCTGATGAGAATATTTTCATTTCACTTCAAATTTAGTAAAAGTAATTTCAATTTCACATAAAGTAGAAGTAACTCAGGGATGCAAATTCAAAGTTGGTGAAGTAATGAAAAAGCTCAGAGATTTAATTTGCCGAAATTGAAGCGTAATCACCTTGTTTTGATCGATCCAGTGAAGGTAGAAGCCATGCTCGTCTACTTTCAACGTGACCGGCGTGCCTGCTCCCGGGTCCTGAGAAAAATAACATCTCATTAGTCAACTCACAACAGACACCTTGCAGTGCGCAAAGCAAGGCAAACAGAATAGATAAGATGAGAATCGCTGAAAAGATGAGTGTCAAGAGATACAAGCTGAAAAGAATACTGTAGCCTACATGAATGCAGTCTACTAAAAAAAAATCCTCAAGTACAGTCTAGTCTGTCCAAGCATAGAAGACATTCTAGCAAGACGGGAAAATGACTCCAGCTTGATCAATATTGGTTCAAAATTAAAAATTTGGTCTCAAATTGTAGGAAACATTCTGATCTACAATTAAAGACCAAATTTTGAGTTTTTGAACCAATATTGATCGAGTTGGAGTCATTTTCCTATCTTGCGTGAATGTCTTCTTTGCTTCGACAGACTACTTGAATCTTGTCGAATGGTTTGGGTGTCATCTTATCATTGAAAGTGGGTCAAAGAAAACTGAAATAATTACGATTTTAGCATATACGGTCAGTGGGAAGGAGACATGGAACTCAGTAGTTTACCTAATTCTAATACAAAAACATTTTCAGGAAACGTGGCACTTGAAAAACAATATAAGTTAGGTACTTATCGACTTTGAGTAAGTCATTGAAATCTGCATTATTTGTAACCTGCTAATACAAATTATTCAAATGATACATTATATTACCATTTATAATATAGGCTTAACTGAACCAGACATAGAGTTGAAGGTTTTCAAATAAATTACCACATCGTGTGGTGTCCATATCATTCGTGTTCATTGATCATTCTGAATAAAAAATAATTTTGTAATTTAAAAATCTAATATTCATTCTCATCAAACCCTCTCCTCTGTTCACAGAGTTCAATGTTCACACTCTGTTTTTCTCGCAACAATTTACTTTGAAAAATTGCACCAAATTTACACAGTTTTGCCTTTTCAACAATTGATTCTGATAAATAGGTTAATAAATCTCGAAAAATTATAAAACAGCATAATTATTGTATCATGTGATACCTTGGGTTGAAAGGATCACTAATCAAGATTCATGTATGAGAAATTATTACATTCTTTCAAGGGAAATTTGGGAGTGTACAAACAAAGCAACCAGCAACAACAATGAGTTCTTTCCAAAAGTTGAAAAACAGTCACAAAATATGATGAATCACATTGCAATTGTCTTTTTTACATGAACTGTAAACACACCGGGTTGAAAAGATCACTAATTAAAATTAATGTATTTATGTATGAGAAATTACATTCTTTCAGGGTTAATATAGGCGTGTACAAGCAAAATCCACAATTTCAAATTATGAAAAAATCACAAAGAAATGATGAATATCTCTGAAATGATGTTATAATTGTCTTTTCTACATGAACTGTCGACACCTCGGGTTGAAAGGATAACCAATCATAATTTATGAATGAAAAATATTGTCTGCTTTCAAGAGGAACATGGTCTTGTACCAGCGACAACACAATACAAGTTTATGAAATGAGTATTGTATTATGTGGTCATTCCCTTGTACAAACAGAACAACTAGAATGAGCATTTTCATTCCAGCTACACGGAAAACCACCAAGTGTGTCCAAGCAAAGAAGACATTCTGGGAAAATGATTCCAGCTCGGTCAATATTGGTTAAGAAATTATAAATCTCAAATTGTAGAGCAGAATGTTTTATACGATTTGAGACCAAATTTATAATTTTTGAACCAATATTGACCGAGCTAGAGTCATTTTCCCATCTTGCTACAATGTCTTCTTCGCTTGGACTGACCATACTAATGTGGAGTTATTATTGCAACTACAAGAGAGCGGCTTGTCAAAACACGTTGGAAAAGTTACCATGTTGACCGAAATCTATATCGGCCAGTGAAACAACAGTGAAAGACCGCGTTATTAATTATTAGCACGCTCCATCGGCGCCGCTTGGGAAATTCCGAGGATGAGTTGAAATGGCTCGTCCGTATTGTTTCTTTAGAGCAAACGCATCAGACCGTTTTCTCACGGCTGTTCAATGCCAGGCCTAATTGACTTGCATGCTATCTATCATAACTACAAGGTTGGTACCGTGAAAAAACGTGTGTTTACAAGATTAATGAGAAGTAACGTGTTTGTCTGCATAGGCTACTATAGAAGGAAGAATCCCATGAACGTAATTTTAAGTTCTATAAGAATAGTCGTGGAAAGATCTATCGTAAATAGATAGTCGAGGAAAGATCGATTTTGATTAATTAATAATCGAAAGAAAATAAATCGCAGATAGATTCAATTCATTTTATCCAAGAAAAGTACATACATTCAATTTTGTCAAGGAAACTAGCATCGTAAATAGGTAGTCAATCGAATCCATTTAATTCCCAAATTTACCTCTCTGACATGAAGAGAAGTTCATCTCTGATCATGAATGATCGAGGAAAAGGTGAGTACCTATTTACTATTCTAGACATAACAGTTGCGGGAATTCCAGAGTATTTCAAGATGAATCATTTGACGGAAAATTCTCATCCATGATCGAACGACTGTTATGGTCCCCGAACTTACATTATGTTTATAATCAACTGACAATCAAATATAAAGGTACAATTCCCAAGGGAATTCTAGAGCCACGCGGCACGAGCTGCTAGAGCTGCCCAGCTCTAGCTGCGCTGCTCTAGCCAATACAACTCCATTCACATAACTATATTACTGTACAATGATTTTGTTCTAATTATCAAGAGTTTTTCAAGAGACCAGGACTTTTTTTTAGTTCGATCGAATGTTTGTATTATTTAGAATTGACTGTATAGATATTTATACTCTGTTATCAGGAACGATAATGTGTACTAAATAAATAGTGAAATTCACCCTTTTTGAGCCATTTTCAAAAATATTTCACTATTTATTGATTTAGTATACATTATCGGCCCTGATAACAGATAATGCAGCGGATTTAGAGCCACGCATCTCGCGCCGCGCGGCTCTTGCAGTCGCTTGGGAATCTAAAGGTACAGATTTTAATAATGTTTTCGTGGTTTAATGGAACGACACATCTAGCGGCTTTTTGACAGAAATATGCGTATGTCCCTACCATGTATTTTCTAGAACAGTTGACACAAAAAACCAGGTTTTGTCTGCTACTTGTAGAGTTGCCATTTACCTATGCCTAGATAATGTTTTTGAAATCAGAAGAGGCAATAGATCAGCTGTTAGTAGGTTACATTACGTACAAGAGACAAACGAAACCGTCCAACTTTTTGGCGTCAGCTATATGCTTGTGTTGAACGGTAATCGATTTTCAAATTCTCTCTCCCACTAAAAATTAGTTGGTTATCAACTAGCTGCTCATAATAACGGCGACAGCTACAATTCACTAATACCACGTAGATTATGCACTTTCCAATCGAGCAACCTTTCAATAGGCTACAATGGATTAGTGCTTTGCCGAGCAATACAGTCATGTAGCGTGTATGATGAGGTTGATGTACAGTCTGTCCAAGCAAAGAAGACATACCGGGAAGAAGGGAAAATAACTCCAGTAAGGTCAATATTGGTTACAAAATTATAAATTTAGTCTCAAATTGTAGAAAACTTTATGTTCTACGATTTGAGAACAAATTCATAATTTTTGAACCAATATTGATCGAGCTGTTGTCATTTTTCCATCTTGCCGGAATGTCTTCTTTGCTTGGACCGACTATACGTGTGAAAGGCGTGTGCGACGCTACATACAATATGCGCTGCACTCTTTGATTAATAAATTGCGTTTACCCGTTGATTAGCTTTAGCCTTAGATTAAGGAATCAGCCACGTAGCGGCATCGCCTTCTTCATTAAGGCCGGTGAAAGCTGCCTCAAAGGAGCACTTTGAACGCCCTAGAGCTCACTTTTCGACGCTCAAATTCAACCCCTTCCTCACAGATCCAACTCTGATGACGACATTCCCCAACCCCCTCAACCGCCCCCCCCCCAAACACCCAAATTTAATGGTCCGCCACTCGGGTCCCAACTGTCTCTTAGACATTCATCTCTCACTTCTCCACTATTATACATCTATCTTCTCCTTGTTATTACTTTGCCTCTTCTCTATTTTGCTTCTCCTCTAGTTGTCTACTTTGATAAATCTTCATCCTTACAGAGGTTTCATCCTTCATCATTTTTGCTCTCTGTGATTCTGCCAATTTGTAGAACAAAATCTTTTCAATCTTCTTTTCCTTTCTAGTCCTTCTTCGTTTGTTTAAAAGTGCAATGTTGATGATTGAAAACTTTCTTGATTTTTCCATTCCCGGAAAATTCAACTCATCTTGTTATTACATGAAGGGAAATTGGGAGCTTTTAGGAAGAAATTGGGAACTTCTGTTATTACATGAAGGAAAATTAGAAACTTTTACATAGAGTATACTCAAAATAGTTTTTTCTAATTAGAAATAATGCATTGGAGTTTAGACAGTCGACTTCACGAAAACAGGAGGAATACAAATCCATAATCTGTTTTTCATTTTAAATATGAATCGCAGAACACTTTTCAATTGAATTATTTTTATTTATGCATAACATGTTTCGACTATTCTTATTTGAAATAAGATCAAGTGATAAAGTAGCCCTAAGATAAAGGAATATTGATTATCGTATACCTAGTAACTATTTTCCAAAATCTCGTTCAATGACACAACATAACAGTGACAAACGAAGCTGGCGATTGGCGTTTGACTTCAATCAATCCTCATCTCTTTCAGAGCAGTCTGCTAGCGTTCTTTACGAGACTATAAAACAAGTGGACGTCAACAAACAGTTTCACTTTCGGAGACCGCTTTCAGAATGACCTGACAGAGCTGAGCGTTAATAACATTAATTTGCCAACCACCCGTTTTGTTGTAACCAGCTATAGTCTGTCCAAGCGAAGAAGACATTCTGGCAAGATGGGAAAATGACTCCAGCTCAGTAAATATTGGTTCAGTGAATCATGAATTTGGTCTCCATTTGTAGATCAGAATGTTTCCTACAATTTGAGACCAAATTTATAATTTTTGAACCAGTATTGACTGAGCTGGTGTCATTTTCCCATCTTGCCAGAATGTCTTCTTTGCTTGTACAGACTATACACTTGAAGGGAACAAACCACGGAAGCAAATCCAATCAAGCAAGAGCGGGATTGAAAATCAAAACAGAATCGCGCCAAGATGTCCGTCGAACAATATGCGCTCTGATCGAAATCATCACCTTTCATCTCTCTTCAGAGGTCGATGAAATAATAAAAAGCAAGACCCTTGCGAAAGGGAGACGCGGAGAGAGAGCCTCGACTCATTAATGAACAGGGGAAACAGTCCTTGTGATTCCATTCCCCACCGCAGGAAATTAAACTTCCTAATAAAATTCGCGCTATCTGTCGAACGACAACTGCTGCAACAACTGTATCGAAATCGAAAAATACTCGGCGAAAGTACGCCACAGTATTCTCGACATCATTCGCTCGACACACACGTGACTTGGGAGAAAATCACGACACGAGTCAAGACAACGACAGCGACACTCACACCTCTTTTCAATACACTTTCACCCGTTCATTATCAACTTCCGTATCAATGCAGCACGCATAAAATAGGGAATACATTTCATTCTAATTCGAAAGTTATATTGAATACAGTAAATAAAGTCTATAACCGAGGTCACTCTGCATTTTAATGCAACACCTTTATCAGGCCTAGGTGTGAACACTCATCACAGTGTTGCATGCAAAACATGCCTTCAGTTGACAACACCATGTCACGTAGTTGGGCCTAGTATGCGCAATGTGCAATGCAAAAAGCTAATTTAAAGAGTGGAGAGTTTGAATTGCAAACAAACTCCAGGGAATATAGTTTGATAAAGGAAATATATTGCAGTCTAAATGAAACTAAAATGAACTTTGAATTTCTGGTTTAGTGAGCGTGGATAATCGCCAATTGTTCATAATAATAATAATAATAATAATAATATTCGTGTAACCTGGCTGGCTCAGGTCTGGTGTCAGAGTTTTCAGGTCGCTCCTGATCAATTTCAGGGCCTCTGACATGACTTAACGACTGTTTTTAGGCAGCCGGGACCGACGGCTCAACGTGTCCATCCGAAACACGGGGAAGTGGCTTGAGAAAAATTCCTGGTCTGACCTGGGTTTGAACCCGGGACCTTTGGGTTGCGACGCCAGCACTCAACCCACTCAGCTACGCCACCCTCGTTCATAATGATTTAATACTATAAAGATCTGATAATCATAAAAATTTACTAGTTGAAGTACATACAAATTACATAAAATAGAGGAATGAATTTGATCCTCTAAATATATTATCCTGGTCCTATTTGCAAAATCCATATCTTCAATTCTTAAATACGGCAAACATACATAACGTCTGTAACGTGCAAAGCAGTTGGTGGAGAGAAGAAACTTTAAATTAAATTATTTGATCCTTGTATAGATTATAGATTTATACCTGACCTTATATTATTTCAGATGGGCAATAAGGAGATATCAAAACTTAAAATATTTATAGGTTAATATAATAAATTCTGAAATCATCAAAATTAAACACCCGACATAATACAAGGGGATCGTGAAAGTAAGAGAATTCAAAATTAAACCACCACGAAAGAAAAGGATCTCATCTTTAGAATTGTGACAGAGGTGATTATAAATTAATAACGAAAGGTTATAGTAGCGACATCCCTTGGTTTATTTCTAAAATCCAGAATAAATAAAATCAAAAGATAATAGTAATTGGCTACCGGAAATACAAATTACATTATTTTCAGAAATATGGGTTACAATCGGTTACTTAAATTCTTAAATATGTTAGTATACATAAATACCTGGTGTGATGAGGGCCCCCCCATAAACTTTCACACTATGTATCACTATTGCCTTTCAATTGCACTTCACTTGGTTGATAAAATATTGGTTTCGATGGAAATTTGAATCTGATCCTTCTGAGGTTTTTCTTTGTAATCCTGATGTGCAGAAGTCCGGGTTTCCTTGGGGTTTTTAACGAGATACCCTCGGTCCATCTGCGAAGTCCATGCTACAGTATTGGTTTACTGGTTAATTTCAGCGAGGTGGATACATCCAGGTTGATACATCAAGGTTGATACATCGAAGTTGATACATCGAGGTTGATACATCGAGGTTGATACATCGACCGCTGAATAGAAATAAATACAAAATACTTATTGTAAAGATACAGTATTGATTTGTAAAACAGCATTTAAGTGAATAAATGTTACAAACAAGTTGAGGTATCAAAATTCAATTTTTTAATGAAGAGAAGCTTCTTATAATTTTTCAAATGAAAAGGATAATAAAGCATCTTTAGAAAATTTAACAAAGTTAAGAGAAAAAGGTACCAAGAGTTTATAATGAAAAGAAAAGATTATTTCAAAACTTTAGAATACCCAAAAGAAAATCATATTAATTTAATTTTACAATGAAATTTAGTAAACCAAGTTAATAACAAGGAATATGTCTTTACCTGATACAGCGGATTTGGAGATTGGTAAAATTTGAAAGAAGAATCCAATAACTTGGTAAATTTACATATCAAAGAAAAATTAAAATAAAAAAAAAAAATCAGGATGAAGCTACTATGTAAAAGAATGAGAATTTAATTAATGTGACTACATCCTGTACTTCAAAGAACTTTCAACAAATCTTATAGAAGAAAGAAAATGTCAATCTGAACTGGTTGGGAGCTGGATTCGAAGTGAATTGAAATTAATAGAGGAGCAAACCGTACAAGGCCATCCCCACTCCTAAGCAACTGTCGATCAAGCAGAATTTTGTTCAAGAAAGAGAGCGACCGAGCAACATACAAAGTAATGAAAAAGGAGGAAAAATATAGAGAGAAATCTACTAAAAGGATAAGCTTGTAATTGCAAGAACAATGATAAAGTTGTTTTTCGAGTAATTCGAAAACAATTTTATCAAGTAATGGAAAATTTATTAAACGTTTTTGGTTGAAAAACAAGATAAAATAATCATGATATTTCATACCGTTACACGTCACTAGTTCATACGCTCATACTGGAGATCAATCTTCTAGTTACGACTGCAGTTCTTGTATGCAAGTCAAAGTCCTAATTGTAAACATGTTTGTTCAATGTTCATCTTAATGAAAAGAATATATTCGCAGAAAGAGAAGAAAGTAAGTGATTTTAGATAATACATTATTCAATTCATAAATTCAAAAAATACAGTAGGCCTAGTCTATTCATCAATTTGATTTTCCCAAGATAAGAAAAATTTGTTCCATAAACTTGACAGCTTGAACCAGATATAAGAATCATGATATTTATGAGCATTAACGTCATTTCACTTCCTATGATCAACTTCTAGGTAACATTCCAATTTTAACATATTTAGACAACATTTCAGTCAAAATTCAGATCGCAGTGTCGGCAAAATATCTTCAAAGTAGAATATAAACTTCAATGTACTTTCAAGAAAGTGACCATAATATTGTAAAATAATGATTTTCAATAAATAGTCCAAAAAAATTTCAAATTAAAGTGTGTAACAAAATAAGAACAAATCTTGAAGAAAACATTTTTGAACCATCCCACAAAAACCTGATTTTACAAACTTGAATTTCGTTTTCCAGAAAAGCATTGAGAATTGAATGAATATAGATGGATTAGTACTGCGGATTCCATCACAGGGCTGAATTCGAAGACGGCTGCATTTTGTATTCTCGACCAATCAGGCGAGAGCAGAAACCTATAAAGAGGCGTGTCAATGGGAGGGAAACTCACTCTGTGCTTACTCGTGATTGGCTCATCGTTCCCTCTCACAAAACTAGCACGATCAATGACAAAACGGAGGACGCTGAGACTTTTTCGGCCATGTTTTTTCAAATACTGACGTTCAGATTTCAACAAATCAGAGAGACTGAGTTGTGGAGAACTGACAGTAGAAATAGAAATTTTTATGCGTGTTTTGTTATTGGCTCATATTTTTCATCCCCAAAACTGGTATTTTCAGCAAAAAAATTAAATAACTGGAACAAAATTTATTTATATGATGAGAAATAAAAAATAAGGGAAAGGAAAAACAGGCGACTCTAAATGATATAATTTATTCTGATTCGTCTCTAAATTTAGTATTAAATGAAAAAAGTTAAATCTGATTTGTTTACTTATTCTGTGATTAGTATTCATCAAACAATTCAACGAAAATAATTCCAAGATTACTCTGAATTAAACTGAGTAGAACTTTGAGATATTTCTCACTACAATTCCATTTCCCAGCAAAGAATTGAATGAATAGCCTACTATAATCAATGGTGCAAATTTCATTTTGGAAAATCATAATACAACGCTGGGAACTCTATGATTTATTGTTGTGCTGCTTTTTGACAAAACCTGGAGTGAAACAATTAGGACCGTTTACGTTAACTTAAAACTGTTCTAAGGCGGTTTTCAAACAACAGTTCCAAGCAACGATTAATCACAATAGTTTCATACAAAACATAACTTTCCATTGTGAGCTAATCTCATTTGTAGCAGCGACACCAAACAATTCTTCGTTCAAGTTTCTCGAAGCGGGTTCGTGAATTACGACCGGGACCGAAATCCTTTTTCTTTGTTTTTTGTCATAGTACAGTATTATGATTGAAAACATTACAGAGTGATACTAATTTCCTTTGGGGTAAAAAAGGGGAGTAGTGTATTATAGTTTTTTGAGAGATAGAGAGGAAAAGTCTACGATTTTCCTTGAAACGGAGAATGATTAATGAAGACGGGAAATAGGTTTGTACAGTCTGGTGAACACAAAAATGGACCGGTGATGCGAAAAAGGGCACGGGCTGTGTGCGACAGATCGGGGGGTGAATTGCCAAGGGACCACACAGATCTAGGCAAAAAGGTCCGGCAAAGTCGGATAAAGAGAGCTGAAATGTGGATTACGGTAATATGATGAGACAAAGATGGAGAGATATGTGCCCGGTCACGTCGAACACCTTTCATAATGTCGAGTTACGACCCGGCCCCCCTGTCCCCCCTTCCACACAATTCCTCAGCGTTTTCAATTTTGGTTTCGAGCACAGACATTAGGCCTCAGACTAACGTTCTCCGCCTAGATGATCACAATGAATAAAAAGGCAGTCAGAGCCTTGGAGACAAATCGTTCGTCATTATTCGCTCTGCCATGACATCAACAGACAGACATTGCATAATGAGTTGTGAATAAAGTTCTACTCGCATTATAGACATTAGCCATCACACACAAAACATTATTCAGACTAGCAATGAATGAGACCCGGATGTTATTCAAATGCAAAAGTTTAATCATGATATAGAGAATATTATCAAATTGGATGCATGAATGGTGGTTTGAATGTTGACTGATACCACAGAGAAGATAAATACAAACCTTTTATGTACTAATAAACGTAAATCTTGTTCATTATGTCCAGGCTGATACTGTATTATATACATTTATACACTTTATACATATTTAATGTAGACTATACATGGGCCTACATTTCAAAAGACTCGAGAAAGTATTTTTGGTCTTCAATTCAAAAGTATCAAAATAATAATATAATATATTATATATATAAATAATAATAATAACATATATTGTTTTTTTCTGTGAAAATTATGTTAAATCCTACCTTACTGAATTTCATACTTGAACAAAAAGTTGGATTTCTTGTAAAATAGTGATAGATTCGTAGGAAGAGGTTAAACCTGAGGAAATAGTATAGACTCACTCCAGTTCATCCATCACTGACATAACATTTTAATAAAGCTGAATAATTCAAGTTGAATTCTAATACTCATCTATTTTGTTTTCCATCACGAACTGCTAGTAAATATTTCACTCTAAATTTACACGACTCTGCAGTCAAACATTTTAAATTTGGATTTGAATTTAAATTTGAAACTTGAATTCTAAATTTGGTCACTCTATTAACAAAAATTGGATACTTTTTCGACAAACTTATGTGGTTAAGTGGTAGAGTGGACATTACTGAAAATAGAGAAGTCATTCTATTCTATTCTGACTTATTCGCAGTGGCTGAATAGTGCGCTAACTCAATGCTACTATGAATACCATAGAGCATTATTGTCAGCATTCATTTACTCATTAAATTTTTCTTCAAATTTTGATACGTACTATGATCTGAGAGAGAAAACTAGAGTCTTCTCTCCTTACTACATATCGTGAGTAATTCAGTAAGGTTGAGTAGTTAGTAGAAAGGACTTCCTAATCCTAGCTACGCCTAACAAAGATTTTTTTCAAATCATATTAAAATGGACAAGGGATGCAAAGCCAACATTCCTAAGGCTGGTATTACACGATAATAGTTCTATGATCATAGTTGATCATATGGAAAGAGATAAAAATATGATTTCTTATTTTCATCTCTTCAGGGGTGCCTATCCCCCCAACGTCTATGACGCCAATCCCCTCTAAATGAACTAAAGATCCCCCTAATTTTTGGGTTTTTCTGTTAAACAAGTGAGAAGTGAAATGTAAGACAGTGAGACTAAGCAATAACTTAGTACCTAAGTAAAATGTTGGGGCTGTGTACGCCTCACCAACTGGTCCAGGGGCGAACCCAGAAATAAATTTCGGGGGATATAAAATCAGGGTCGAACCCAGGAAAACCCATTTCTTCGAGATGTTGATGATTGCATGGAATATCTTTAATGTGTTTGCCTTCTCTCAACAAACATATAAACATATTCATTTTTTTGCTGTGTAGAAAAATTCATTCACCAATAAATTATTGTAGATTAATTGATTTGAACAAGAGCTATTGGGCTATGTTGGTCTCTTGTAGTTGTTGTATATTGTATTGTACACTATTATTGTTGAGTTGAACGTTCTAGTTCTCTAAGCTGCGCTGAAAGATTTTTTCTGTCATTTTGAATATAAACTGAAGAATACAGGCCTATGTGCTCTTGATACTTAGTATTGCGATGTGATTGGATAATATATAAATATAGCCTATACAGTTGATTGATTATTATACCTTAATTCCAAATAATGTTTATTGATAATTGTATTGAAAAAAAGAGATTTGTACCTGATTGTCTGAATCTTCATTACAGAAGTATATTGTATTCAATTAAATAAATGAAATGAAATTGTTAAAGTTATATCAGATAACCACTGGCGGCTCGTGCCCACGAAAGAGGTGAAGTGCCCTTATCTTTTTAAGGCCTGTATTGACAATGCGAGGCATGTGCGAATGCCTCAAGGTATAATCTGTTCAAGCAAAGAAGAGTTTTACTCCAGTCTCAGCTCGGTCAATATTGGTTCAAACATTATTGATTTGGTCTTAAATTGAAGATGGAAATGTTTCCTATAATTGAGACCAAATCAATAATGTTTAAACCAATATTGACTGAGCTGGAGACAGGTAAGAATCTTCTTTTAGCTTGAAAAGACTATACCTTGAGGCCTTCGCAGCACATGCCTCGCACTGACGATACGGGCCTTTACTGTATAGCACTTTACCTATTTCGTGGGCATGAGCCGCCAGTGCAAATAGCATAGGAAATCCTATCACAAAATGAAATCTACAAAACGCAGAGATTTATTTTAATACAGTTTATTCGACATATAACCAGGGTCAACAGTAAAATCTCTGTGGATGAATAGTAGGGCTAAATCATCCAAATGATTCCAACCAATAACATTCCTAATGTAAGATTTTACTCTTTGAAGATTTGAAAAGGAGTGCTTAAATAAAGAGGAAGTTGCTGTTGTAACTGAAATCGTTGCACCAATATTCAACATTTCATAAAACATTTTGCAAGGAAAAAAAGCTTGTTGAATTCATTTTAGCGAGAACTGCAATATATGGGCTTGCTATGCTTCGTTTCAGATTTCATCTATTTCCTTCTCCAGATTTCCTCCGTAGGGGGAAATTTATTTCAAAAAAGTAGCATAAATTACATAATTAGAAGTTTTCAGCCTAATTAGTAAAAAATTTGGCAACTCCAACAAAGTGCATTCTACCTAGTGTAAGATGAACCCCAATTTCGGGGGGATATATATCCCCTCAATCCCCCTGGGTTCGCCCCTGCTAACTACAACTTCCCAGTTGGAACTGTTATTCTTCACAATAATTATTAAAGAGAAATCGGTCCTCTAGGTTAAAATTAATCCCCCCAAAAATTTGTATGACGCCATTGGCGTCACATTCCCCCTACTGTAGGCACCCTGCATCTCTTTCAAAATGATCAACTATGATGATAGAACTATTATCGTGTAATACCGACCTAAGGATTACTCAGTATTAAAAATGTATACGGTGCAACTATACAACAAAATATTCTATTGCGCCTCCGAGTTGAACATATCCAGTGCTCTTATCAGTCTGGCAGCCTTATCAGTGGCATCAGTCTTGTTTCAGCACATAAATCACGCAACAAATTCACTGCGAGACGAGACTGGCAACTATAACTTGCACTTCGAATGGGCAACTGCTGTCAAGAGCCAATTAATAATGCGGGAGAGTCTAGACGAGAACTTGCATTTGCCACATGAAACCAAGAGAGCCACAACCGCTGCAGCTGTTCAAATCTTCATAAAACACTGGCGGCTCGTGCCCACGAAACAGGTGAAGTGCTGTACAGTAAAAGATACGGGCACTTCACCTGTTTCGTGGGTACGAGCCCGCCAGTAGTCATAAGATCGAATCAACCGCTCTTCAGCCTGACAGGTTAGACTGGCTCATCAGAGTTTGTCCTAGTTCATGCATGCTCCCAAATTAGAGCCTTTGGACAAAGATACTAGAATTGCATAATCAATTCTGTGTCTAGACACCCACATGGGATAAACATTATTTGAAGGGAATAAATGTTTCAGAATCTTTTTAAGATTTCCAATGCAATTAATTACCCATCTTTCGGAGGAGATGATAAGGAGAGGAGTAGGTCCCGACCAGGTTTAGTATAGACTTTATAATTATGAACCTTGGGTCCCAGATATACCTAAAAAGTAGTCATCATCTCTCCCTCACATTAACAAATCACACAAAGCCTAAGAACATTTGTGGGCATAACTTATCAGAAAAATAAGAAATAATAAAATTTAGGTTATAAGTGAAAACAAAGGTTGTCAGATCCACAAAGTTTATTTAAATCCTAATTTGTGAATCTGACAACCATTGTTTTCACTTACCTAAATTATGGATAAAGTTCCACAACATCTCTGATAAAAGTGTAAATAATCAAATTTTAAACACTTGTTTGAGTACAGGACAATGATTAAAGCATGTACTTAAAAACAGAACAGTTAAATACTGAATTAGTGACAGGGAATAAAGAAGTGCATTAAAATTATTTCAATAAATAAATAAAATGATTAAGCTATCATCTCTCAAAGACGTTCAAAACATTCTAGCCAGAGTAAAAGGTAGCATTGTCAAGATATTCGAGCTGCCGCTTGGTAACATGGCCGCCAAGGGTAAGAACATGTCAAAAATGAGGTGAGCTTAAGAGTTAGGCTGCGGGTGCTACATAGTTCTGCATCTATATCAAGGTAATTAGAACAAATTCTAATTCTATTCTAAATACCATACATCCTATATCATATAATAAGATTTGTACATTATAGTATCATTAAAAACCCCCAAGCCTGACTAATCACCTTTTTGACATAGACCGATTCTTACATTAAAGGGGGCTAAGCATGAGATTCCAACGATGAATTGAAAACAGATCTTCAACAATATACAGTTGGGAATCGAAAAAAAACAAAGAAAACTAATAAGAGAGGAGTGTTTTCTATCTTAAATGCTCCTCACCTATGATAACGAATTGAAATGAGAAATAAGTTTCTCCTCGTTCCGATACTAGTTTGAAAATTTAATATTCATACAACTACTTGAATTGGGAGGAGAAAATAGGCCTAACCTGTGCTATTCCTCTCCCCAAAAAATTTCATCATGAAGATAATATTCTCCAAAATGAGGTTATGATACAATCCCCATTATGAATTATTTTTATTATAAATTGAAGAATATGAATTTTTTAAAATTGCAAAATTTTGAGCCAATCTAGCAACTAAAATAACTAACAATTCATTTTCCAAATCCCCTCATCACCCTACCTCGAATGTATTTTCTCATCTTCATCCAACACCCTATGATTCCAGAATCCGAAAGAAATTCACAGACAGAAATACAGTGAAGAACGAGGACTGAAACTTTAAAATTAGCTTGAATGAAAAGAAAAACTTCCATTATCATTGAACAAAAAACATGAAAAAATCAGGGCTTCGCAATTTTCTAATATTCCACGAAGCCTAGAGACGCAACTTGGCCCGCTGGCGCTATTGTTTTGTTTTACATTCAACTCGCTCAGCAATGGAGGAAGGAGGGTAAGAGAAAGGTACTAAAGAAAGAAAGGAGTAAGAGAAAGCGAGAGGAAAGTAGTGTTATTCCGGCAAAATGAGAAAGTCGGTTTTTAAAAGTCTGAGAAATATTACGAGCTCAGCCAACCTACTTGGGGTAGACGAAAAGTGGGGGGGGAGACTAAACGCGATTTAATATAGCAGAATAGATAATGATGGATGAGATAGTAGGGGGGGGGGTGGGCTTGATGTTGAATACATACGCTCAATTTTCCCCAAAACCCCCCAACCCCCCCCAACCCAACAAAAAACATTAAGATAGCAGCTTTTCCCGGCACAATATAAGTTTGGCTATCATTAGCTGGCCCGGTCTAATAAAAACGGACGAGCTGTCGACTTGTATATTTGTTTAATTTAAAAAGTAATTTTCCGAGTGGCACCGAACCTATAATAATCAAAATTGTCAACAATGAAGGCAGTGTCGGTTATTTATTGTTAACTGCCCCCCCGTTATTATTTACGGTTTAGCAGGCCAGTTCGCCGATTATTGCATTGCCCCCCCCCCCTTCAACGAAGATGTATTTTCAATTTGGTCAATTTTTTTAAAGGGAGGGTCTTTTTCAATAAAGCAATTCGACCAAACCCCAAAAACCCAAGTAAATTTATATGATGTATTTGTTTAAAAATCAGGATGGATGATTTCGAACTATAAAATCTTATTTATTCTATTGGTAAACATGGAGGTTTAAAATTATTTCGATTCATTAACTAGAAAAATTTGAGATTTCCGGTTGGGGGATTTCATTTTCTGGTGTTCATCTCATGAGTTGTTTGTTTTTGGCATATATTCCATCACAAAAAAAACTTGTTCAATTACACGTTCATGAAATTACGATACCTTTCCTATTAAGACTGTCCAGAATAATGACTTTATTCTTCATTTCCCAAAACGCTATTTAAAATGCTGAAATTAATAAATATAAAATTTCAACTAGTAAACATCCATTTTTTTATCATTTCTAGTTAATGAATCAACATATTTTTTTTTGCCATGACATTTGGGAAAAGGGTTTTTTGAAAGGTCTGGTCTATGGAAAAATCCAACAACCGATAAATTTATGTTCCAATATTTTAATTAATTAAAATGTTTTTTTTTCACATAAGCTCACAATGAAGTGATGATTACTACCAAAAAAGGGGGGGATGATTACCCACCAGAAGATACCCCTTTTATATATTCATATATTTTCTTTCATATATTCACTCATTCTTTTCATATAATTTTTTTACATTCTTTTTTTTTTTTACCTCAATTTTTTTAAAATTTAAAAAAAATCTAAATGCAAAAGCAGCATAGGTAGGCTACCGGGCCCCTACAATTGTAACCCCAACCACAATATTCAACCACTAGAGGATATTGTAAATGAAGATAAAGTAACCAATTTTTCCCAACAGGGGGGGTGGGATTCTAAAAATAGGATTTATTTCCGAATCGATGGAACACGCAAACATGCCCAGAATGGTCAAAGCCATTACTGGGAATATTGGGAAAACATTGACTTTTGACGCGAAGGTCCATTACCGAGAATGTTCGGCGTTTATTTATGCCATAAATCATCAAAAACTGTAGACATAAAAAAATTCAGTTTCAAGTAAATAACTTACGGGATATAGAGCCAACAGCGGTTTTTTTCCCAAAATCAATACCGTCCCACAATGAATTTGAAAAAACCCACCACCAACATGGAAGTTGGGTTCTTTGGGGATAGGAGGTTTTTGTTCCCAAACAAAGAAGACATTCTGGGAAGATGGTAAAAAGACTCCCCTTTGGTCAATATTGGTTCAAAAAATTTTAGATTTAGTCCCGCTGTAGAGCAAAAATTTTTTCACAATTCAAGATCAAATTTGTTATTTTTCAACCAATATTGACCAAGTTTGAGTCATTTTTTTCCAGAATGTTTTTTTGTTTTGAAAGACGTTGGAAAAAAGCTGGGATTCATGTTGGAGGAAATTTAAGTTGGGAAAGGGTTTAAAGTAAAAAAGTTGCGCAGGCTTTTAGAGCAACTCGATATCAGTCTGGTACAACAAAATAAAAATACAATTTAATAACAAAACTGAGTGCTGAAAAACAGTGAGCTTGAGTAGCCGTTTCAAAAAATTATTTGTCGAGTATTCGATGAACAGAAGCTAAACGAAATTAAAACTTAATTAATGAGGAGTTTTTGCAGCTCAAATGTAGAAAATGAACAAGTTTAAAAATAATTATAAGTAGTTGTGTAGTAGTAGTTCACAAATATTCACACGCAATTATTAGATATTCTTCTTCTTTATCCAACCCATTTGTGTCTCTGGGTGTATTATTAGATAAGAAGTGAATTATAATATAAAATTCTTACCTAATGGATGTAGATATCAGTACTCAATATTATTTTAATTACAGTCTACCTGCGTCATCGGTCTGTATAGATGGATAATTAAAATACTTCAATATGAAGGTCACCGAGATAACAATCATTATAATTATTGTTTTTCTGACCATTGTATTGTAATGAGATCATTCCTGCAGGTAGCCTGGAGGATTTTCCCAATCTTGCTAATTAATTACAAAAAATGATAACGGTGATGTCTGTATTTTTAAACTAGTAACTTCGGCAACAGTTACCGTGAAACCACAAATGGATAAAAAATATTTTCCAAACAAAGTTATTCATAACCAAGCTTCATTTTAAATTGGATCAGTGTTATTATAATTTGCTAAAATTGAAGATTTAAAAAAGGTATTTGATTTTTTCATTTTATTTATCAATTATCTTGAATAGCCCTACTAAGTTGAGAGTTTAATTTTTGAAGATGGCGATTTAATTTAATTTTATTCTAATATTTTTGTATTTTAAAACTGAAATACTCTACTTGGATTGGGTTCTCAATGGAACCACAAAAATAAATAAATTCTCGTTTGGCCTCAACTATCATTGCCGGTCTGATAATCAAAAGAACCCGAGTTCGATTCTGTACCGGGGATCAATTCTTTGAGCACAATCTTTTGGAGGAGATGATAAGCCGTCGATCCCGACAACCAGAAAAGTAGTCTAATGCCGGGTTTTTCCAAGCACACTCAAAGTTGATGGACCCTCAAATCTTGATGAACAGCTGACATTCTCTATACTAAGTATAGAAAATGTAAACTGAGGGTCCCTCAAATTTGAGTGTGCTTGGAAATCCGGGCATCAATCTCTCATCATCACCCTTCCCCCTACCCACGCCAAGCCTATGAGCTCACAATACGGTTCAATATGATATGCGATCCATTGGTAACAATTGAATTGGAAAATCTTGAACTGTATAATATTTAAACGTTTTTAATAGCATTCATCTCTCATGTGGCTTGATAAACTGTATCTTTTTGATTGTATCACATCAAACAATCATGCAATCATTGTATTTTGATAACAATTGGAATTCACATTGAAAGGCTTCAACTGATTGTAGATGGACTCACAGCTTCGATGACCCAGTTCTGTGTCCATTCCAAAAGAAATTTCGTTCAAATACAACTCACAAAACTGCAGTTTCAGTTCAACTCGCCCGCAACATCTTTCAAGCCGCTAAGAACGTCAAAAACAAGTAGCAAGGCACTGCGTAGTCTAATCGAAGCGCAGAAAAACGCCTATTGTCAGAATGCAGGCGTCTGTGAATAAGCAAGTTGAAGCTTCAACAAAGAGCGTTGGTGGTTTGAGCAAATAGGGGCCTCATACCACACCACACGCGTTCATGGGGAGCCATTTTACCACTGAACTGGGTACTACCGTGCACAGTACACAGTAGGCGAAGATTATGGATCGGCAACTTCAAGTTTAGGGCGCAAAGTATAGTCTGTCCAAGCAAAGAAGGCATTCTGGCAAGATGCGTCAATAATTCTAGGTCGATCAATATTGGTTCAAATATTCTAAATTTGTTATCAAACTGTAGAGCAAAATTTTCTCTACAATTTGAGACCAAATTCATAATTTTGGAACGAATATTGACCGACCTGGAGTCATTTCCGCATTTTGTCAGAGTGTCTTTTTTGCTTGGACAATGCATTCTCGAATCATGGCTCATTATTCATAACTTATTATGACTTGGCAATGCTCCTCCTCGTCTTGTGGTCGGGTAATGATGCAATATGCGTCATATAACTAATATCATGGTGACTTGCCAGTCTAATTGGGGAAAAACAACTTATCAAGCCACGTTACGACATTCCTTTATGTACTTTTTGCAAGAAAAATAGCTTTGGAATGATGACATTTGGTTGTATTTTCATGGGCTCTAAAACGAGGCAGTTCGGTAATAATTTTGAATAATGATCTCTTATTACGAGACCCGTAACAATTTCATTGGGGTTGATCTAACATGAGAATTGAGGCTTACGGCTGGTTGTAAGAGGAAATATCTCTGTTGAATGAATAATAAATAAAACAATAATTGAATTCAACCTCAGTCATGATACGTTTAACCATAGACTGATTATTTTTCTTATGGTTGATCTACAGTTTTACACAAACTATTCTTCATCTTTGAACATAGATGAGTATGTTCCTTCATAACCAAACTATTTCATATTCATAAATACTAAGTGTGAAAATTGAAAAAAATTAATTAATCTCAATAGCATAGGCTACATGGCGCCTAGATTTCAAGTACCATCCCCCCGCCCTATTCAACGTATTCATTTTCAATTGCTCAAAACCGAGAAAAATAATCGAACATAATGCATTTTCAAGCATTTATTATCTACAAATTCAAAAAGTTTCAAGCAATGATATAGTTGTGCCAAGAACAGAAGGGCCTCTTGCAAGATGGCGGAGGGAAGTGAGAGTGTAACTAAAGCTAGGATTTGTCTGGTGCGGAACGTAACGACCGTCGGTCGTTGCGTAAATAAATATCGGACTGCTTCTGTATTAAATCATAGGACCGATTTCGTTCATGCGTATCACCGACGACCACGACCAATAGCCGCATTCGATGACGAGCGTACTCCTCCAGATGCAGTCTTCCGACCAGTCGCAGTGGATTCTAACCTCAAATATTTTGGGAGACTTGGAGAAGATGTAATAAGTTATAATTGAGATGACCAGGAGGGAAATATTGATAATTATGAGGGATATTAATATCAAAGTTAATGAAATTTTGATTCAAATAGTACCAAAATGGAGTAATTTTTATTTCTCACAAGTAGATCTGGATATCATGAAGGCAGATCATTGCGACTGAGTCGTGTCAACGAAAATGGTTCAGCCGCAGCCGTATGCGTACATTGCGGCTGACGGTCGTTACGTTCCGCACCAGACAAATCGTACCTCAAGCATGCGCAGAACTGAAATTTTCAGAGAAAAATCACTTCAGCCAACCTACTGTTTTTACACTAATCATAATAATATTGATTTCACAAATGAAAATATTTTTTATTAATTTATTTATTAAAATTGACATATGATATAATTGAAAACTAGGACAGAAAAAATAGTCTGAGCCTGTACTATTTCTTCTTAAATTTGGTTATGTTAGAACAATTTTCATTTCCACTGCTGGCAGCAGTGAATGGCAGCCATGTTGCCAAAGGCTCTTCTGTGCGTGACACAACTATACGTGCATCAAATTAAACAATAGTATTAAAATATCTTGTGCCATTATATAAATGTTCTGTATCATCTTTAAAATAAATTGGACCGTTAACACACCGATTATCTATTTTATTAACACTTTTTTAATAATTTTTGGAGTAGAATTAAACAATTTTTTCTGGGCCCTAAGGGCTAAATCCTTGCTTCAACTGTATAAAAACCTTCCCTCAGAGCAGTGAAATCATTCATTATTACTAAAGAGTAGTGCACATAATAAATATTTATCAAAGCTGGCAGACAGTGGAAAAACACAAGCAAAACCAAAATTGAAAAAACAAGATTGAAACATTATCGATTTGATTCCGGTCCACATAGAACAATATACTGAAAATGTTGATGTTGAAAACAAGAGTGCGAACAATAAAAGCAGATGTTTTGTGTGCAATACGATGGATAGATACGACGACGCTGAAAACAATGATGCCGATAAAGAACAAGAAGAGAAAAAAGAAAATAAGACGATAATGAAGAAGGATGGGTGAGAGAAGCTGAGACTCCAACATTTGATAAGAATGTAGGACATGGGTGATGAGAGAGATAAAGAAAGTTAGATAGATAGTAAGAGAGGGTGTAAGAGAGAGAGATAGTGAGTAAGAGGGATAAAAGGACCAGATCTGTCATCTGCTATGCCCAGACATTGCCAACTGAGAGTATGGGATCGAAAACGTGAAGCGAAAGAGAGAGTAAGAGAGATAGAGAGAGTGAGAGAGAGAGAGAGAGAGAGAGTCGGAGAGGCTGTCAGTCTTGACAACAAGGCGCTAAGAGAGGAATGGAGAGCATGGGAAAAGACACACTCTTGTGTTAATAAATAACGAAGAGATTTGCTGCTATAGTCTTCCCAAGCAAAGAAGACATTCTGGCAAGGTCTGAAAATGTCTCCAGCTCAGTCAATATTGGTTCAAACATTATAAATTTGGATTCAAATCGTAGATCGAAATGTTTCCTACAATTTGAGACCAAATTTATAATTTTTTAATTAATATTGACCGAGCTGGAGTCATTTTCCCACCTCGCCAGAATGTCTTCTTTGTTTGGACAGACTAGCTGCAATCCACCACCCCTTCATGGATTTCTCAACACTCCAATAAACACAATGGACTCTAACGCTTTTGTAATAAACTACTGTACACTAACAGCTTTCGACTGAGTAGGGGTAGATTGTTTAATAATTTGTTATCAACACAAACCAGAGACAACCCATCTGTAGTGGAATACAAGTAGGAGATTGTTTTTGAACAAACTAAAATGCAGTTTGACATATTTGTCATACTTCATGCGAGATAATTCAGTAGATATAATTTAATAATAATTCGAAGGATGCAATAAAAGTGATAATATACAATGATATAATAAAAAAATTTAATGGTGAAATAATATACAGATATAGTTTAATAATAGTAGGCTATATTTCTATCTTTGTTTATTCTAATGGAATCGGAGTTGGAACCTTATTTGTGATAAGAATTTCTTCTTCAAAAGGATGAAATACATAATTTTCTTGTTTTTACTCTATTCTTTCCTGTTCTTGTCTACTGTTTTTCAGTCAATTGATTTCAATCAATTCCTTTTCTGTACTTTTGACAATTTCAACATGCTGTATTTGCTGTATACCTGCTAGCAGTATAGTCTATCTGTATTTTAGAAGACGACCAAATTATATTGAATTTCTAGCTCAGATTTCTGCAAACTTTTTTTTTATATTAGACAACTTTCAATAGGAATTGACTTTCCAACTATCGTGTCAAATTGATTCTCGAATCAGTTAGTAATAACTATAATTTGAAACGGACTTTCAAAACAGTCAACTATCAATTATAGAAAACGCATTGATTTCATATGTTTTCTAGGTTACATCAGAATCGAGGAACATGTTAATACAATCCTATTGCATTTCATTATTTTCAACAGATGCATGACGGTCAGTTATTTAAATATTCATGCATGCTCACGAATATGACCCGGAGGGACTTCTCACACACGAATGAATGCTTTCATGAGAGTAGATCCCATATTGACTATTCATTTGCTTGGAAATTGGTTTTGTCCAACAATATTGAGTACGATTCAATTGTTTTCGAGGACAAAAATAAATATTCATGCAACATTCTACTCAGTTATAAGTTATTTAAATTAAACATAGTGTTTTTTCACACTTATTTTTCACAGTGTTACAAGTTACCTTCTAAACCACATTCATTACTACATTGAGAACTAAATCTAGAATTTCCATATTCATTAGGCCTACTACAAAATCTTTTGTGATGTTACCCAACGTAACTTGAAATGAACTGGAATCGATCACATCAATAATAGTCAAAATAACATCAAAAAATCGTTTTCAACTAAGCTTGTAGTAACTCCATTACTAAATAAAAGTACTTTCAAAAGATTTTCCAACTATATCAATAAACAGAACAAATGTTTCAAATTACTTACAAATTCATGTTGCTTTAGAAGCACCAACAATCTCGGAATTACCTGTGTTACCTGAGACTCAGCCAATCTCAATTTCTCAATTTCAAAGACTCAGCTTACCTGAAAAAGAGAAGAAAACATAAAAACCCTTACAATACTAGAAATATTCTAGATTAAATGATAGTTTACGTGAAAAAGCGAAGAAAACATGAAACCCCTATAAAACTAAGAACATTCTAGATTAAGTGATAGTTCTGATTCTGAACGACATTAAACCGAATTATTTACAGAATAATGCGGATAACAGTAGCAGTCCACATTCAGTGAGAGGCATGATAGGAGGTAGTGAGAGTCAAATCCCTCTCATCCTCTGAGCTGAATTCAAATAGGTGTCATTTGTATGCTGGGTGTAGGACCAGGCAAGCATGCATGTGTCCCTATATAAATGCGGGTTAGTATAGACTGTCCAAACAAAAGAAGACATTCTGACAAGATGGGGAAATAACTCCAATTTGGTCAATATTGGTTCAAATATTATAAATTTGGTCTCAAATTGTAGATCAGAATTGTTCCTTAAATTTGAGATCAAGTTTATAATTTTTGAACCAATATTGATCGAGCTAGTGTGATTTTGTTATCTTGTCAGAATGTCTTCTTTGCTTGGACAGACGATCCCTTGTCCCCTAACCCTGCCAGCATACAATTCGCATTTAATCTAAGAAAAGCAGCTACAGAAAATACGACAGACTCATTTTTTCACCTCCAATCTCAATCGGCTTTCATTCTTTTGTAATGGGAACACGTTGCTACCCCTTTCAGGCAACTTTGCAGGTGCACTTACTTTCAATTTCTGAATACGGGTAAGAGATGGGAATCTCAACATAGACAAATGTTTCTTGCTAGAATAGGCGGAAATAATTTTGATTGGAGGGGGCTGGATTTTGCTTCAAACCGAAAAACTACAAGCGAACACAAAAATCAAGACTTGTAAACCTGGCAAAATTGTAATAGTTAATCGTAGACAATATTTTACGTAAAAATAGATTACAATAAGCATTACATTGCAGCACTATGGACTTGAGCATATGCAATAAGCATCATATACGAGTTTAAGGTGATTTCAAAAGAATCTTTGATATCTCAGTATTTATTACAAAGAAAAATCCATTTATTTATTTGTATTTACTCGTAATTGATTAGGAATCCAGCATTTACTTGACAGTTGGACAATATAGTCAATATCAATCCATTTTATATGATCTAATAAGTTAGTCTTTTAAAGGATAATTATCAATTTAGTGAAAATCTATTGAAACATCTAATAATGTTGCTCCAAATAAAATAAACATAACAAACTTAGTAGAACAGTACAAAAATTTGTATATAGATCGTATTGCAGGTAGTACAGTGACTGTAGTAGGTAGCAGTTATAGGGTAAATAGCTTATGGATTGAGTGGAAGCTCTTGTGCCTCAACTACCCCTTCAAGACTTGTCGTGTTCTAAGTTAAGAAATGGAAACATTTATCTATCAATCTATCTTGTATTCTAGACTGAGTCTTTACTGTCAATCTTAACTAGTCAGTTCTTTAATGACGGTTTGTCAGATCGACATTTCAAAACGTCAACTCTGAATTCAGCCAGTAGGTGGCAGTAGTTATCGAGTGACTGCTGGATTTCTTGACTCCGCCCACTCTCTCTCCGGATTGGTCGAAAGTTAGAAACGCCCTCCCTCACCCCTGATTGGACGACAGTTCAAAGAGTAGCTGATTCCTACTTCAGCCTGTAGATGTCAGCAGTTGCCGGGTGATAATCCTTATGGACTCCGCCACCGCTCACCTTATTGGTCGACAGTATTTCAAACGTTAACTGCCTGAAGATTGCAGCACTTGTCGGGTGATTAATTTCTTGAAGTCTAGATAAGTACTTTTTGAATAGAGATAACTCTTTTAGAAAAATATTGTTCTAAATGGTAGAAATGTTCATAACAATAAATAAAAAATGAAATTTATTTGAAATGTGTCGAATTAGAAATTGAAATTAGTTTATTAAATCAATCAATAGTCAGTGAACCATTAATAACCGAATAAGTTGACCAATCTTCATGGAATGTGCTGCCAAGTCAATGGAAAATTTTGTTGACTCCTGATTTTTTCTAATTTGTAATTATGAATTTTCTATTTTGCTATATATTAATTAAAATTTTCTGTTCTACTATTAAGGACTAAAGAATGTCTTCTTTGCTCAAAAGAAAAAGCAGCACCGGTACTCGAAAGCGTTCACTACCTACTTAGAACAGTGAACTGCATAGCAAGTAAAAGATATACTACTAGTGATTAGTGATTATGAATAGGTTCAGTAGAAGAAATGATTTATTGAGAAAAATCGTAAAAAATTGTGATCATGAGAAGGTTCAGTAGAAAAATAATAATATTCGTGTAACCTGGCTGGCTCAGTTCTGGAGTTTTCAGGTCGCTCCTGATCAATTTCAGGGCCTCTAGTAGGTTCAGTAGAAGAAATGATTTATGGAAAAAATTGTGAAAGAAATCCGGTATTCAGAATTGAATATCTGTAATATAATAACACAGAAATAATAGAATACTGTAACGTTATAAAGCACTCACGGATACAGCCTAACCGTCCGCAATCGAATAGGGAACCATTGGCGGCAAATTGAATGAACGAAATTTGTCACAACTGATTCGCCGCGGCTTGTGATGCGGTAGGGTAGCAATTTCATAATAATTCGAGTCGCCTAATACAGACAGATACCGGCTGTGTGTGAATTAGATAATGGATCACGTAGCAATCTCAAAGGGTTTCCATCACTGTTGACAGTGCTGCTGAACGGAACATATCAATCAAGAAGATCAGTGCCAAGGGGACGGACGCACGGCACGGGGAAGTGGCATGTAACTATGTTATGAGCTACCAGGCTGGTTAAGTGACGAGCGAGACACGAAACTCAACCCTTCAACTTTCTCTCACTCACACATCATCATAAGTCTCTTACTCTCACACACAATCTCTCTCTAACTCTAAATACACTCTCTCAAACCCTATCTTTCTCTCAAATCCTTAAACACATACACACGGAGATTGCAATAATTTCTTTTATAATTATTGCAATAGATTATTGAATTAATTTAATACTTACAATTATTGCAATCTAGAAACTGAGCATAAATATTTTGTTGTTATCTGAATGAATAAACAAATCTAATATAATCTAATCTCTCACAGGTAGAACCTTTCTTTCTCTTTGACTGTTAATTATTATCTCTTACTTTTCACTGTCTTTCACTCACTCTCAATCCATTTCTTTATCTTCCAAGTTTTCTTTCATTTTTCCTCATTTTCTTCATATTATTTTGATTTAATTTTGTAATTTATTTTTCTAACTTTTTTGTCATAGTTCCATTTAGACATGGCAAATGGGGATAAAACCAATTAATCTCTTCCACTATCTGACTCTCTCTTTTCCCTTTAAACCCCTCACCTCTTCTCCGACATTATCTCTCTAAATACCTCTCTGTTCCATTCTCTTTCACCTCGTCTCTTAAACTCTCTCACGCCTTCTCTCATACCCTTTCTCACTCTCTCTATCTCTCTCTCTCTCTCTCTTTTTACCGACTCACCCATTATTATCAAAGCATAGGATTTAAACAGCATATTTACTGTATTATAATTGTATAATATGTAATCTACATGAATAAAGTGATTGAATCTGAATCTGAATCTGAATCTCTCTCTTAGGCTGAGGCCGCACTGCCGGTGGGAAGAGCCTAGAGGGTGGAGGTAAATCTATAGAACATACACACCATCCACAGTAATACATCGTATGAATGGTATGACGTCATTCTGTTTTTTGAGGTTATGTTGTCCATATTTAAGAATTTCAAGCTGAACACATACCATTCATACGATGTATTAATGTGGATGGTGTGTATGTTCTATAGATTTACCAACTACCCTCCACCCTCCAGGCTCTACCCACCGGCAGTGCGGCCTCAGCCTTACGTCTTCTATCTATCACTCTCTCCCTGTAACACATCCTCACAATGTGTCTCTCTACCTTCCTATATATTTCTCTATCTCTCTCTACTTCCATCTCTTCCTTACTCACTCCCATAACTCATCACCCTTGATCATTCCATCTCTCTTCCTTCAAATCCTCCAATACTCTCTCATTCACCCTTCCTGTTGCTCATTCTCTCTGACACACACACTCTCTCTTCCTGTAACTATC
The DNA here is from genome assembly GCA_017141385.1 of Sogatella furcifera. Classification (NCBI taxonomy): domain Eukaryota; kingdom Metazoa; phylum Arthropoda; class Insecta; order Hemiptera; family Delphacidae; genus Sogatella; species Sogatella furcifera. Next base: position 8,254,983 of record CM029549.1, read on the forward strand.
TCTCTTTTGCTCTCTCTCTCTCTCTCTCTCACACACTATTACTGGCTCACTTTCCCTATCCCAAACACTTTATCTCTCTTCTTCTCTATTTCTTTCCCACCCTCTCTCTTTTCACCCTCTCACTATCTCTTTTTTTCATCGCATTCTCTCTCACTCCCTCTCTCTCGTTCTCTCTCTTACTGTTCCTTTCCCTTCTTTGCTCTCTCTTACTGTCCCTCTCTTTCTCTCCCATTCCCTAGCTCCCTCATTCACCCTCCCTCTCACTCTTTCTCCCCCTGTTAGTTGATGTTCCCCGACAAAACATGTGACGACACCCGGCAATCCTCACCGCGGCACGATTCACTATTTAGACCCGAGTGCTGTGTGGCCTTCCATCAGAGGCAATAACTGGGAAAGCGGTGCTATTATTGATGAAACAGGTAATTATTGGGGACGGGATTGATTTCCAAGTGAATGTGTTGTATTGCCCACACCAAATAGAACCCAACCGCTTGATTTGTATGTACTACACGCTATGTTATTATCTGACTGTTTGTCTGACTGTGAGAATAAGGAATAAGATTTTCAATTGGTTCGAGTGGACAGTCCTATTAAAACTCTAAAAACTCACAATTCACTGGCGGCTCGTACCCACGAATCAGGTGAAGTGTCCGTATCTTTTACTGTACAGCGTACAGCACTTCACCTGTTTCGTGGGATCGAGCCGCCAGTGTCACAATTGCAGTAATTGATTCGAGATTATGTGCCAACACTCGACAAAATAGAGAAAAAACGGCATGTACTATTTTTTTATATGTACTCCAGAGAGTAAGTAATTTGATAATATTGGATTATATAATATAATATTCATGTAAGTTATGTGAATTATTCAATATGATTTGAATTATTTAATTAAATTTGCTGATATAATTTCTGACTATGAAGATCGGGCCCCTACTAAAGATCACGTTGTCATAGCAAGTGAATAGATTTAATTCCTATATTTTTTGTAAAATTGGGCAAGTAATGAATAAATTTCATTAAAAATCCTGACTAATAATCATATACATCATCATAATAAAAAAGTGATATTTTCCTAGCTATAAAAAAGGTAATATAATTATTTTTAAAAGCACAGGCTAGATAATCCTACTATAGAATCCCAGAAACATCCCAACAAAATTATTGAGAGTAATTGCAATCTAACTGTAATATTGATCAAGAACGTGATACAAAAACTGTGTAAGTATAAATTTATAAACAGTGAGTACAAATCACGAAAAATATGAAAAAGGGTGTAAATGAATTTACCTTTTCTAATGTACTGTGGGTTATATAAGGAGCCTGATAGTTCATAGTTGGAAGTATAGATATTGTATAATCATCATACAGTCTCTATACTTGGAAGCTCATATGAAACTTAACACACAAATTTGATGATCTAGGCTAGGATTATGATGGAATTTGATAGTTGAATTTAATTAAAGTTACTGTCAAAAGTGTGAAAGATGAACAAAAAAGACCAACCACTATGAAGACTTGGATCTGTAGTACTAACTGATCGTGTTTTTACAAATGACAAACAAGCAAAATACAAGATTCCGAAATTTTACACCAACAAGGCAATTTGTTTTTGTAAGAAACTTTCTGGATTTTGGAATACAAAACGGGACAAACGTGTCTTATCGCAACCAATTTATTTTTATCAACAGTTGGCAGACTTCCCGTAATCAGAATCAACTTACGATTTCCTGCCGAGAATTCAATGATTTCTACTCAAAGAAATTGGATGCACTCAACTCAACACATAGCCTACTTACCTTCGTATAAAGGAAATAATTAAATTAAGTCAACTTAACTGTTTCTTAATTACTGGGCAGCTTGTGGTCGAGTATAAGTATGCTACATTTCCTTTCTATTTCAATTTACAAATGTACATCAACTTTACTGAACAAGAAAAAAATTCAAATTACCTGAAAAAGAGGATATTGGAACTAGAACATTCAATTTCAAATTCAATTTTTTTTATTGATTTGAAGGCTACCTACGAAATTAAGGCAACTTATGCAACGTAAGCATTTATATTAACATATGAAACTGCAATTATACGATAGAAGAAGACAAGTAAAAGAGCAAATAAAAATTTCCTTCCTACAGTAGCCTATTTAGATTCATACAAAAAGTAGTTTCTAAATAATGATAATTGAAACTTTTCTTGTATCAAGGAAAAATTACTATTTTGGCTGCTATCCTGATTCCCAATGAATAAGAAACCTGCATCTAACTTTGTTATGAAAGCCAACACACAAACAAATGTCACAAAAGCAACATTTCAATAAAGATTCACTGTTTTCCAAACAGGTAGGTTACCGTACATAAACACTTCTCTTTCCCCCGACGATTTTCACATCCAAGACAACAGCTCCTTTCAAGAGGGAACCACTCAACAATTTTAAGAGGTGGGGTGGAAATGGTGAAGTAGGAGTGGGAGGAGGGGAAGAAGGAGGAAGAGGAGGAGGAGGAGGAGACTAGGACAAAACAGTGTAAACTACACAGTGAATGAGACAATTTGTATTCTATCAACAAGTAGCCCATCGACTTTATGTCGAGGGGTTACGAGGGGGGGTTGTCTTCCTCCATTGAGGCTTCCACCTGTGCAGGGATGTCGGGGGAGGGGTGGGGGGTCAGCAGCCCGGTCCAGGACAAACAATTAGCACCGATCAATATACGTGTCGATCTAAAAACCACTCGACTTTTTGCCATCGAGACACGCTCGTTGTTTACATCTGTTGCGGGTGGTTGTTGTTTGTCGTGCCATTCAATAAGAAACGACCGACCAACCTATGTTGCATCAGTCCGTGTCACCAGGTTTTTGTTTACTTTTTGCTTTGTTCTGTGGTTGGTTTTTCCCTCGCGCCGAGTTTCATGAAAGTGACAACAATGAAACGACAGCGGGGTTCATTCGATTGATTCTATTGTTCTGATTGAAAGCAAATGTTTGATGAAAGCCACGCTGAAACATTCAACTATAATTTACCGCCACTTACAATACCTGTTCATCAGAAACAGAGTTCTATTCTTATGACTCTGACGTTGGAGTAGGCCTACAGCAAATGTTAGATGAAAAGTTCGGGGAAGCGTTAATGGACACATAACTTCCAATACAGCGATACAACTTCTGATACCAGTTCATCAAAAAACATTCTTTTGTATTATGCAACAATTCTTATTAATCTTATGTCTATGAGTTATCAGCTTATCACAGTTTCCACAAATCACGCTCTTCTCGTGGCTTATTCGCATTCCTTCTTTTGAAACGAATTTAATAACAGGTTAATTTATTTTAGAATATCGCCAACATGAATTCTAACCGAAATGCAAATCAATAATGAATTTAGCAATAAGTTATAAGATATATGGGCACTGGTGCGACCAAGACCAAGATGCAGCCAGAGAAACACGGAGTCTAGAACTGTATACTTTCAATGCCCTTGGTTTTAATCGTCCAAGAACGAAATCAGCTGATATTTTGAGTTTACAGACAAGTATAGTTTAATAATTTATTTGTAGGTACTGTACTGGAACTGGAACAGAATTGAAACTGAACTGGAGATGAAGGGATACTCAATGGCAACTGAACGGGAACCAAACAGAAATTGAATACACAAAAGATAGTGGAAAGAAATCTATACATATCATATGAATAAGGAGAAAATAACTTGAAAAAGTCTATAAAACTTTATCGAACAAGAAAATTAAGGGATGGATGATTCTATAGGGAGAGTATTATACAAACACTACTTACATTGAAAGAAGTTATGATCAACATTTTTTATCATGCTTTGAATGAACGTTGTAGCCAACTCCATTGAATATGATACCATTATACCACGAAAAACTGATATGTAAAAAACGAAATGAAAGAAAACTTATAATTAATATCAGCATCCCTCGCTTTCTATAAGTTACACAACTAACAACCACTGATAATGAAGAAGTTATGATCAAATTTTCTGGAATTTTTATACCTTATGATGAAGATGGATTATGCTTTGATATAAACTTCATCAATCTAATAGATAGCTACAAGACAAAGCGTGTAGAGCGAAAACTGCACGAATATCATAATTGAGTAGTGAAGAGATAGCAAAGCACGTGTAAAAGCAAGCAGACGCCAAAATACGTGGTGAGAAGGGTGACGCGGCTACGCCCATAATGCCTTCTCGTTCACTCCTCCCTCACTTTCTTTCTCTCTCACTCACTCTCTCTCTTACCTTCGTTCCTCTCTTTCGTGGCGTCGTTATTAAATTTCGCTTTAATCCCTGAATTTTATCGATGCGCTCTATTCGGCAAGTGACAATCTCACTTGCGCCGTGACGACACTGCCTACATCTTCATCATCTTCTTCTTCTTTTTCTTCCATGCCATCATCACCAACACGACAACACCTGACTGAAATATCCAGGTCAGTGGATTATCCATGCAGCATATAAACGATTTTAATTACACATCCGCTCAGTACCGCCTACGTTCAAGTCAGCGGAAAAATTGTTCGCGTCTGACGTTATTGCGTTGGGTTCTACATGATCTCAAGGTATAGGTGATCGTATATGATGTAGAGATATATGAGAGTAGGCCTAGCTATCTTTGATAGGTTGCATGATATTACCATCACCCGAGTATGTGGGGATGAGTACTCAGGATTAATTAAAGATTCTATCCTCCCCCCTAAAAACTAGAGTGATGATAGAATCATGTAGCTTACTAAAAATTGGTACGCTTGTAATGTCATCAGATAATTCTTGTCTGGGTGGAGATCAGGAATTTGTTAATAGAAGTATATTTGTGAATTCTGTGCCCGTTCTTAAGACAATATACCGTTATACAGTTAGTAGTGTATTGGAATACACTTATAACATAACATTAGGTTATATCACTGTAAAACTTACTGGATTAATAGATGAAAGGTCTAACAACGAATGTCAAACAGCTATTTATTCAAGGAAGAATGTATTGGAATAATTTATTGAAGATTTGATATACATTAAAGTTGTTAAAAAAATGAATAATTATTACATATTTAAATGTTTATATGGTTTTATAAGAAAAATGGAAGAATATAAATATGAGAAATATCAAAAATACTACAACATATTAATGTATTGGAAGAATTGATAATTTTTTTATTATAACATAGGCCTAAATTCAGCCCTTGCTGCACTGTAGAGTCATTTTCCAAGTACAATCGATTCGAGAAAAATTCTAACAACTCTCATAGAAATGTATCCTGTTATTCTTAAAATTAATTGAAGCAGATTTCACAAAACTTCAATCAATTTAATAATTGTTCATAAGTTTAAAATGGTTATTTGTTCCAACAAAATGAATGAAAGTCCATTATCAGGTTAGAGTTTTACACGGAATACTTCGCTCCAAGCCTAAGACTTTAATTATGATACATTACTCTTAATTCATGTAGCCTATACTGTTTACATTGCAAAACTGAATACCAAATTGAAACTTTTGATTTCAAGATTCTGTCATTTGTAGAGAACGTTTGTAGAGTCTACTGTTGTGAGAACGTACTTTATTTGTTCGCTGTTGTACTTATGATGTTGGTAAACAATGTTAAATGAGAAACTGAAACTGAAGTTGAAGATACTTGATTGCAGTGCAGTTTACTTTGTTGAAGAAGAAAGAAAATATAGAGTGGCCTTGACAATAAACTTGACCGAGTTACGATGCTCGTTGTAGAGCAGGTTGCCTACCCAGCTCCTAATAACCGTTACAGTAGTATCAAACCGGTTACTGTGACATTCACATACAATATTTCCACACAGTGAGCGTAATATATTTTTCCGATACATAAGAAATTGAACAGAAGTTGCATATAATGAAATCCATAATCAATTAATACTCACAAAGCAGTGAATATCACAACCGGACTATAACCCACTGATAATGATGGAAAACAAAATGCCTAGCAAATCATTTATTTGTTGAAACACAACGAACCGTGAAAGATTTAAGATGTATGTGATTTACTTATAGATAGTGTATGATAATATTAACAAAGTAATGAACTAAGTACAAAGTAAATTACATACATCGTTTATTCACCATGGAATGAAAAACTTATATATAGAAACGTTGGTGAATTTTTTCCTTGGATTGTGAGTTCAACTCAATTTTCTGCCTTTACAGCCTGACTCTATTTGCCATTTTCTGTAAAATTTCAAAGGCCAGTTCAACACACGCTAATAGAATTTTACCACTGTAAAATGACAAAATTTAACGAAATAACTAAAGAGAATACAATAATATTGTAGACCTAATGTTTTCTGAAAGTAGGCCCATCATTGATACTGAGAAATGAGTATACACATTACAACAATAAACTCTATCTTGTGTAGGTAAAATTCTATACTACGATGTAATTTCCGAATTGGCGTAACACGTATAACGTATAGGGTTTGTAATGAATTCAAAGTCGAAAGCTGCATGAGAGTATAGTGTAAGGGTGCATTCATAGTAGGTTAGAAAATGAAGATGAAGATGTCACCAAAGTTTATATTCATGAATCAGATGTATTAATCGGGTTTAAATGAAATGAATGGAAGTGAATACATAAAAAATAATAAAGGTCATCTTCATATTTTAACCCAGTATGAATACCCTCTCTAGATAAATTAGGTGGGGAGAAATAGTTGAATACTCAATTTTAAGATAGGGAATACAATGTATAGGGAAGTTGAATCAGAGTATAGAATCATCAGATAGATGAAATAGTGTGGAAGCACAAGACATCGTATGCAGCGCAGTGAAGATAAAAGGACCGGTTCACAAATTGGCTGGACTGGTGCCAACAAAAACGCTCTCTACGTGACGATATGCATTCATACTCATTGCGACGCTCGATGGACGCCGACGTCCCGACGCCTTACTCTGTGACACGTGTATCAAACTGCAAATCTTCCACTTGTATTTTCATATTCTACATCATAGAAATTCAAAAGTCTAAAAAGCTGAGCTTATAAGATGATACACGTGTGCATATTGATGATCAATTTTGATTTCAATTTTTAGATTCCGTATTACCGAAAATGAAAAATCTAGAGATATTGAGCAACTTTGTATCCATTTCCTTATAAGATGATGAATGTGTCAATAAAATATTCGACGTGTATTTTCAGATTCCGTATCACAGAAATAAAAAAGGCCGGAGATTTTGAGCTGGGAGCTCAATTTCCTTCCAGGAAAATAGGAATTAGATGGCACATACTGTACATAAATTGAAATGAAAGAGATTTTATCATTGAAACGAAACGGTTTAATTATTCTTTAAATGACTGTGATTGTATTGATTTATTTTATTCATCTTTTGTATTCTTTTAAGAAACCGGAGCTGCATATAATACATAAAACAACGTTAGGAGTCTAATCAAGTCTAAATTTAGTAGCGTAACAAGCTGAAGAGATAATGACAGGAAATAATTTATTTATTTATTCAGATCTACCGTCATGAACATAAACATGAAAGATTGATTAGAGTAATGTAATAGTTGATATGATATTTACCAACTTTTGCTCTGCACCAAATAGTTTGTGACTGTCTCACATTTTCCAATCTGATAAGATTCATATACAGTACGAACATCATTCTCTTCCATATCATGTTTAATCTCCATTCACAATGATATTCTACTTGAATGAATCAACTGTAGGCCTAGTTAGAATCAACTGTAGTTGAATAAATAAATAAATAAAAGTTTATTTCCCAAAAAAAAACTAAAACTACTACATCAATTACAGAATATTAGAAACTCTACAATTACAGTATATACAATAGTTAGCTTCAGAAACATCTTATAATGTGTCTTTACATGTTTTAGTGTTTTCTGTGTGGAAATTGACCTACTCCACTATGGCGTACCATGTTCTAGAGTAGGTAGGAGTAGTTAGTTTGATACAGTAATGTATTTTGTTATACCCACATATCTCTACTTATCTAAATTGGGAATATCTACAACAAAATCTTAAAGAGCAGTTTATTTAATCCAATGAACTAAATTAGTATAATAAATGAAAAGACAAGATGTTGTCAAACCACTGATTTATTAGAACATTGAGATACCGGTTTCGGTTGTTATACCATTATCAATCTCTGGTAAACTCCATTATCGAAACTCCAGTTTACCAGAGATTGATAATGGTGTAACAACCAAAACCGGTATCTTAATGTTCTAATAAATCAGTGGTTTGTCAACATCTTGTCTTTTCATTTATTATGGATAACTACCACAATATCAACTTCACAACTACTCAAAGAGTAAAATAGTATAAATGGTCTTAAAATCAAAAGGATTGAAATACATAATTCAAAACTTTTACTAGAAGGCAATCTATAGATTGCCCTTGTATGAGCAGAACTTCACTATCTACAGTTCGTTAACTGTAATCTAACGTAATCTAACTGTAATCTACAGACTGTGATCTAACGTTTTCGCAACTATTTTTGAAAGAACTGAATCTAACTTTCCTTGATCCTTATATTCAATCCACAGACAAAATCTTAATAGATTCATAACTTATTTCATTATTACTATGGATAGACTCACAAACCTAGAATCTATAAACGCAGCTGAATTGAATGGGAGATTTGCGTTCAAATGGTTGCGTTGGTATGTTGGAGTGAAAGTTGAACTAATTTGCCTGAGCGAAGCGTGACGTTGTTCCTTTTGAAAACTGTTCATCTGAGCAAATTGAGGGGGCGCCATTATCAGTACAATTCAGCCATTCTTAATTACTCGGGGGGCGCAGCGCATGCTGGAATTGAATCCGACCAGAAATCGATTCACCTGTCGTTCGCTGTAATCCACGAATCGCACCGGGGTAATCCTTGACCTTTAGTTGCGAAATTTATCCTAATCCTTTAATACCGACTGTCTGTGCCTGATCCCGATCTCGCCTACACAAATAGCGTTTTTATCGCGTCCAAGACCTTTCGATAAATCGCACGCTCTGCACGTGCAACGCTAACACATTCAAACGTCTAACAATTCCACAGATACCGTTTTGTTATCCTGTGATATCAATACTACTAATGTTATACTGGGGGTTCGAAAAGTCGCGCCCATTTTTTTAAAGAAAAGTTACAATTTTTAATAGCCTGTTATATCAATAATGTTGTATTGGTCGCAAAGCCCAAATTATAGCAAATAATTGGGTAGTCTGACATTTCGATTAACCGTAAGCTGAATAACGTAGATGTAACATCAGAATCGGAATATATTGTATTCTCAGTCATATACGGCTACAGTTACGTCAATACAATGAAATTACGTTAGGTGAGTAGATTCAATTCCATTTTCGTTCAACTGACCGATATTATTCGAACATCAAAGGTTAAAATAGACCAGCAATGCAGCAATAATACTAGATTGGGAAATTAATGAAGCAGTCAAATCTATTCTATAAATATTTAAGTGGTGCTTGATAATTATTAAACTAATTCTTGTATATTTTATTCATGGAACTAATAACGGAACTAGTTTCCTAGTTCAATGGTTTCATACCACAAGATATCGGCAGAGGTAGTTCTGATTCAATACCCCTATTTCCCCAATAACATAATTGAAATAAAGATTATAAATAGGCATTTAGGAACAAGAATTTTTTCCGAGGGCGATACCCAGCATGGGTTCCTAGGCATGAGCGTTGGTAAAACAAATCAGTATAATATATCCCTGCTTCGGTTGCTTCATGGTTGCTCCATGACTTCATGGTATTCTTCAATTATTATTCTGTGTTAATATTAGGAGCTCCTTTTCTTACACACTGATTTGAAATCTATATGTCAAGCAAACTCACTATTCTTGTGTTATTTTATACATTAATTCTGCATTATTTTATCACATAGAATTCAGGTTGATTTAATTGTGAAATCCTGTACAGGAATTATAATTCAGCCTAAGTTATACAATTTTTACATAGTTTTTGCAATCACCTGGAATTCGAGTTCATAAAATTGTGAATTCCTGTACTTTATTAAAGATAGATTTTTCAAAAATTCAAATCGATTGAATTTTTCTCATTTGAAACTCCCTTAATTGAATTGAAATTTTCAGTTATTTTACTAATTTTGGCCACATTCTGTTGAAGACAGACAAGAGAAACTTGAACAGCAGTAGTGTACTTGCTTGGAAAGCACTGGTTGCGGTCGTAGTGTGTTCTCTTAACGAAGAAGACACGACATTTCGAGGAAATCGAACTACAGCAAGAAGTGTGTTGATTGCGGCGGCCAACACGACACGAGGAGTCAACAGAACGCCCGCCAGCTATACCACAAGTCAACAAAACTGGCGGTTGGCGAACATCTGCTTTCAATTCTCAGCTCTGTCAGGAACGTCTGAAAGCACTCTACGCGTGAGACACAATTTATCTACGATCGATCAAAACTTATTTTCACCAACAGAACGCTAAAAGTCTGATCTGAAAGAGCTGAGAATTATTAAAAGACATACGACAAACGCCAGTTCCATTGGTGTTTACTTCACCCTGTCTGTCACTTAATTTGTGCAAGTTGCTTCGGTTGGCAGAATGCACTGATAAATTTGGCGCATCTCCTATCTGTCCTCACTGCCACAGACAATCACATTCTTACAACAATAGCTTACATTTGAAAGAAATGCTTTCCATTATAATTATAATTTATTCAATTTTCCATTATCAATAGTCTTCAATATCTTTTAATATCTGTCTAATTCGATCTTCTAATCCCGTCAATGAGATTTTAGGATCTTCTAGTCCCGTCAATTAGATTTTAAAAGTCCTCTAATACATGAGGAAGAAAAAGGAAAATCTTTGTGCTTGTTGTATTATGAAAATTATAATTAACAGGTGTTAATTGTAAAGGTTTACAAGTGTTCGCCTTCTTCCTATAACTGAACTTTTAAATTTCTATGCAACAGGGAAAAATCAAACAGTGGAAATCTAAAGGAATTAGTTAGTTTTAAACAACATGAGAGACTCAATCAAAATTCGAACTTTAGACTTCCTGTTATTAAAATCAGAGACAATATACTCTTATAAAGAATCTACTCAACAAATTGTCTTTCAACAAAGGAAGAAACCATTTGAATTAGTGTAGTGCAAGTGGTATATCCAGTGAAAAAAAGCAGAGCAGTGTTTGAGTGAAACATAGCTTAAGTAGTACAGTTAATAGGAGTACATAATAATAATTATTAATAGCAGTAAGAAATTCCATTGAGAATTTCGCTGTATTTCATTTATGATTAGTAAGATAGGTTAGATAAAATTTGCTCATTAGTCTCAAGACTAGATAGCAATAGTAGGCCTATCGTATTAAAAAAACAAATTGTCTAATAAAACTAAATAGAAGATTAGGGGACGTCATCCAAGCTTTCAACCATTTCAAGTTCAGTAGCAAAGTAGCCCACGATTTTTCCTTGAAAGAAGATACATTCCAATAAGTTTGGTACATCATCGAAACAGCTTAGTACATTCTTTTGTACTAGACCGTGTACAGCTTGGACCCTTTTGTATTTATTGAAACATTCATCAGATGTTGATGAATTTTCTTTCAAGGAAAGTGAACCGTGGGCACTGTGTAGAGCACACAGATACCACGATTCACATTTAAAATATTTTATTGAATTCAATTATTGATATTTTAACACCATATTTTCAGGGATGAATGACAAATAATAAATGACAAATCTATGTGAGCGATGAAAATTGACACGATGTCTGCATAATTTGACATGAAAAGACATGGCGAGATGATTTTCGGGGACGCCTAGCCACTTTGCATAAAAAATATGTAAAGCCTGACGTAAGCCTGTGACTTATGGCTTTCTTACGCCCTGTCGGTACAGTAACAAATAGGCATCTGCGATATTAGCCTATAGAAGATATTCTGCAAGGTTCACTCTCTCTATCTATAGATGCCTCTCCCTTAATCTTCTTATATACTGATCTACTTCTTTTATCCATACGCATAACATACGAGAGAGCTTTTTGCACCGAATAAGAGACCCTTTTGCAAGCCAATGTATTTCCCTCAGCTTAACTTACCGACATTACAACCTAGTCGGCTTTGAATGGTGAGCCCATTTCAGGTGAATCTATGTTCAGGTGAATTCAATGAAATAATGTTTATTATTTGATATATTATTTATTTCATTAATCCGTATCAAATGAATCTATGTTCAGGTGAATTCAATGAAATAATTTTTATTAAACATAAATGTTTATTAATGTTTTCATTAATCCATATCAGGTAGCTTATTTTAGTCAAATATTTGACTATTATTTTATATGAGGTAGCAAATAATGTCAAATATTTTCCGTCTCTGGAGGAATAGTAATTGTTGCATTACACTCTAACTGATTAACTGAATGTTATTCAGAGGTGTTCTGCGCCGTCACTTGGTTACGGAAGCTAGCTTCCGTATGGTTGAGATTATCAACGTGCTAACTACACGCAACCTCTATCTTGGTTGATGATTATTCATTGTTGTTGTATATTTATATTCATTTATTTGATAAAACATATTACTTAATGGATAAAACACAGACAATAATTATTGTCCAAAACGTCTTATTTTCAGATTTTGTTAAAAATTTCAAATTAAGGTTATGTCCACAATGTCCACTTTCACTATACTGACAAATTTCAACTGTCAAGAATAAAAACTATGATTTATCAATTTAAAAGGTTGTATATTGGAGTGAATATGAAACTGGCAACCAACTAGGTCTTTCATGAGCTGTTGAGCCATTGACAAACAGAAAAAATTTAATAATTATTTGATGTGACATGAAGAAAATATAATAATCCGAAGAATGACTTCAATTTCCATTCTGATGTACTATGAAGAAGAGCTGTAAGCAAAGTTGAGTCATTAAATCTTCCACACAACCCGCAGTAAATAAAAATTAAAGTGATCGAGGGATTCACTATGAAATCGTGAAAAGATTTTAAAATTGTGAAAAATTCTTCAAATTCTGAAGAATTTAATACGTTATAGGTCCACAAGTTTAGAGGAGGAAGCAACTTTGAAATTAACGTTCTTATTGATTTAATTATGAGACTATAAAAACAAATCAGTGATTGAATTTGATTTGATAGATTGTAAATTATTTCAACTAGAGACTATTTAATTGTTATTTCAAGAGAACCAATAAACGGATTGGATGGAAATGCAATGACGTCATTTATCGACTAACTCAATTATTGTAAATTGTAGTTTTGCAAAAGGAAATTAAATTTGATTTCATTTTAATTTTCGTGCAATTAACCTTTGTTAATACACGGCAGTGATTTTTTCAAGTTAATGCTTCAATAAAGTTGACTGAAATCAGTAAAACTTGTGCCATCAATAAAGCAGAACCAGAGCTTAATAAAGAGATAATCGAGCTCAATTTGGTTACATTAGTCTATACTAGAATTTCCCACTTCCAAATTGAAGCCGAATGCATCAACACCACACTTCAACTTTTCCACTGAAAAACCTGTATTTGCACACTATTTGTCCATTAGATGTGCTCTTGACTCGGATACCTGATTCGTTTATAGCGTGGGCCAGCACAGTTTTTACTGCACTCATTTGGCGGAAGAAATCTAATAACAGCAGAAATTCAGAGCATCAAAACCTATTTAGGAGTAATAGGACTCAAATTGCTAGAAACTAGTAAGTTAGCCTACACAAAACAGAAAATTCACTTCTCTATCACGATTGGTCTGACCATGTTTCAATTGTTTTCCAATTATGATACATTTATGAAGCAAATAGAGTTACCAACAGAAAAGTTGCGAGTGATTCAGCTGACCAGATTAACACTCTCTTGATCTATCTCCCTTCTTCTTCAACACTATCAAAGCTTTTAGCATGGTATTTATTAGCTGTTTATTAACCAAATTATCTCCGTAAAAGGAATATTATGCTGTTCCCAAACTATTCAACCACCCTTCACAATATATTTGTATTAATATGTTGTATATTTTTCAGTATAATAAATTAATGAAGGGATCAAAATCCAACATGGTTTCTATTCGCTGTGTGCAAGTGGGTGGAAAGGATATTTTTGGCGATCGAGGCGCTATTGGCGGATCATTTCGGCGAAAAATTGAGTGAATCAACATTGGAGGAGATAGGGCTAAACCTAAAATAATGGCCTGGAGAATTTGTTGTGTTCCAGATTGTAAAAATAAAACACGCAATGGAAATTTCAAGTTCTACACTTTTCCAGTTGCCATACATAAGTTTTATCAACAAAAAGAATGGTTCACTACATTGAATAAATAAATATTGATAGGTGATGCTAACCTAATTGTTTTATTTTCGTGCAAAAGAATTTATCAGTGTTATCAAGTAGTTGACCATGCTTGAGTGCTCTTTCTAATCCTGTAGTATTTTATTGAGAATGGAGTAGGCTATAAAAAATACTGTGGTGTTGTGTCGAAATTAGTTACTACTGTAAGTTAGGTTTATTTCCACTAAAAAGTGATTTTTATTAAGTTGAAAAAAGACTTTGTTCCATTATAGTTGAAATCTATTTCATTTTTCATTTCCATGCGATATGCAATTAAACGTTATTGTAGACTGAAGAATATGTCAATACAGTATTTTAATTTCTCGTAAGAAAAGGGCCCGTGGGTTTTATCCCGGATAATTTACAAAATACTATATTATTTCTAGAAGGTTTGGACCTTATTCATGATAGAAATTAAGCAGTTTCTTTAGCTGAAATACTTGAAAACTAGGATTTTTCTAATATAATGAGCTATAATACTATCAATAACTAACATTCATATCCTACAATATCATGTTCTAATTACTGACAATATAGAAGCAGCAAATAACACCATTCTAATTATAAATCACAGATTTTTCCCATTTAGCGCTCAATAAAGTAACTTACGGTAGGTTTAGAGAACAATACTGAAAATCCATGATAATCCACCTGATGCCTGGAATCGCCACGGTAGAATCCAACATGGTTTCTATACGTGAATGTTGAAACAATATCCTTTTTCCTAAAGTTCATGTGGGCTGCTATAAGAATAGTCTGTCCAAGCAAAGAAGACAAAGATGGAAGAATAACTCAAGTTCGGTCAATATCAACTATTTGATCTAAAATTGTAGGAAACAATTAAATCTACTAACAAGACCACATTTATAATTCTTGAAAAAATATTGGCTAAGCTGGAGTCACTTTCCCATCTAGCCAGAGGGTCTTAATTCTTTGCTTGGACAGACTATAGAAATGTAACTTTGAGTGTACGGTAGACCAGGTGAAATAATTCAAGAAAGCCACATTAATAAACCAGGCAACCGCAAACTACCTACCTCCCACTTTACATGGTCACTCTTTGGGCAGAAACAATTAGTTGAGGTCTACAGTGTACCGGACGGCTTAGTAATTCAGCCACGTGGACCACTTAATCCACAATTACCAATGTGATGCAGCTTCCACCTCATATTGGTAAAATTCAATTAACCATTGGGAACTAACGTCACATAGGAAACATTTTTGAAAAGGCTAAAAAATTATGTCACAGCAGAAATTTTATGTAATGATTTTCCAACTCAGTACACGGTATGTTTAGACTGGTCGAGCAAAGAAAACATTCTGGCAAGATGGGAAAACGACTTAAGCTCGGTCAATATTGGTTCAAAAACTATAAATTTGATCTCAAATTGTAGGTCAGAATATTTTCTACTATTTAAAAAAAATTATAGTTTTTGAACCATTATTGACCGAGCTGGATCCATTTTCTCATCTTGCCAGAATGTCTTCTTTGCTGGAACATACTATAACAATTTGAAACTGAGTAATCACGAAATTTTATGAGGAACCTGAAGTTTGTTCCAAGATTTATGTGATTATTAAATTTACTGATTTGCAGGAAATTCTTTTCCAATTTATGTTTATTAGGAGTAATTGTGTGAGTATCAATCGTCAGCAAGGACGGTATTGTAAAAAATTATTAATATATTGTAGTAGAATATAATTAGATGAATGAAGTAGAATATAACGAACTTCAAAATTCAAGTGATTGAAGCAAGATCTGGTGCCTATTTAAGAAGTGTTAAAAGTCCTAAAATAAAGGTAAATCATGGACATAATATACACGTGTATATAGAATAATAAACTCGTACTAAACATTATGGAACAAGCCCCAAAAAGCCCCTTTCCTTACTTTTAAAATATGGACTGTATTGATGAACCGTAAATTTCAATAAATCAACAATATCGATACATTGTTCAACTAAAAAAACCGTATCAAAAATCGTTTGCCATCCACAAGCATATCAGTCAGGACGCCAACAGTTTTAAATAGCGTCAACCACATAAAATTCCACAGAACTCGGTTAAAAGCACTGGCGGCTCGTATCCACGAAACAGGTGAAAAGCCCGTATCTTTTACTGTACAGCACTTCACCTGTTTCGTCGGCACGAGCCGCCAGTGTAAAATAAAAGTGTCTCCGTTTCCAAATTAGAACTCAGCTTGCAACTCGAAAACAAAGACTACATTTATTCAACGTGAACCACTTGGCAACAATATCACTTTACTGTTTTTACTCTTTCGAGGTGGAATAGAACACACTACGATTCGTTACAGACTTCAAAGCAAAAATGATGAAACATCATTGCTACACTAATGATTGAAAACATCAATTTTGCTATGCAGTCTAGTGTATTGTATTTTCTGAAACAGATACATAATACAGTGTGGTACACGTATCTCAAATACGACACCATGGTAAGCACATAGTGAGGTCCACTATCTTCTGATGAAAGATTTGAAAAATATCAACTCGTATCCTACAATTAATTGTAGTAGAATATCATTTCCCAAAAAAGTATTAGCATATACACTGGGCATGATGTATGAATAACTTTGATCCACGAATTCAAGTTCATTTTTCTAGAACTGGCATCAAAAACAGAATATTATGAAATTATATAAACATGAATTATAGAGCAGTAAACCCACGATTCAATTTCTATTCAATATGATACATTCAAGAATATACACAAAAAAATTTTTTCCAAGTTAATTTAATACAAGATATCTTCATCATCATGTGTATCTTCTTGAAGTGAATTAAGAACCGTGAGAACACAGCTTTGGGCCAAATTTGAAAGGAAGAAACTAGGTAGGCAGGTCTATATCATTTTCTCATTTGAGAAAAGAATATCTAAAATGGTAATAAAATGAAAAATTCTCACTAACATATCCATATGAAGCGAAATTTTATTGAATTTATTTAGAAGCAAAGGAACTGGCAAATTTTCTTATTTTCATTTTCTTATTCTCTATATCTCTCTTTCTCAAACCATAACCATCTATCAATTCTCACGAATTGATATATGGTTATGCTCAAACACATCCACTTCTCCAGCGTAGCATCAATCATCTATATCTATAAAAACATCATTCATGAACAGCAAGTTTCTCCAACTATAATAATATAGATTACTCTTATTTACCAATCAATCGGTTGTAATCAATCCACTTCTGGTTTCATTTCATGCGAATATTCCACGACGTCGCTCAATGTTTGAGAGGATCCATTCATTCCCTCTCACTCTTTGAGAAATCGCTCACACTCACCATTGAACGTTGAGTGAAGTTGCAAGTTCTATGGTCAATTCCAAAGGCAAAGTGATGGCATCAATCAACCTGTGATGTATCTGCACATCGAGGGCCTTTCTTCACCACAAAAAAGATTTGGGTCACCTATGAGCAGTAAAGTCTGTCCAAGCAGAGAAGACATTCTGGCAAGATGCGGGAAAATGACTACAGCTCGGTCAATATTTGTTCAAAAACTATAAATTTGGTCTCAAATTGTAGAACAGAATTTTTCCTACAATTTTAGAACAAATTTATAATTTTTGAACTAATATTGAAGGAGCTGGAGTAATTTTCCCATATAGCCAGAATGTCTTCTTTGCTTGATCAGACTATACAAGTGACAAGTAGCCAAAAGTCATACCCAAGGACTTTGCAATCGATTCGAGCTAGAAGAAATTGGAGAAGAGAGATAAAATGTATATGAGACAAAGAAGAATAAAGGAGAAGGAGGAGATGAAAAGATTACCTTGTGACGACAATGGTAGCGGCACTGATATATTACTCTTGTCAGAAAGAGACAAACAACCCAGCAGCATGAACCTCTCATCTGTTCGCGAAAAATATACTGTAACGAGATAAGCTTGGAAAAGTCAAACATAAAGTACAGAACACAATTTGGAACAAGAAATCACAGTACAGTAGTAAAGACAGTTAGACAGAGATGGTAAAGACTGTATAAGACAGAGATGGAGAAAGAAATCGAATGGTAATGTGTGTGGCATTTCCGTGGATACAAATCTTCAAAGATTATTCGGCAAATTCAACTCCATTCAATGCAGCAAGATACGAGAAAAGTAGCTCTACTCCCACGCTGAAGCCCCATCCGAAACTTCAAATGAAGAAAGTGGGAAGGAAAATGAAAGTGTAGTTTGCGCAAGCTGAGAAGACATGCAGTTACAATGCATTCAACATTGTTACAGCGTGTCTTCTCAGCTTACGCGAACTATACCTACTGTGGAGCATTTCGTATCTGATGATTCAGATCGCACATCACTGAAAAGTTTGCTCGTTAATGATTATCAATGTTTATAAGTTCTCTGTATTTATTATGAAAGTGAAAACTCCAAACCGGTACAAACTTTGAGAATATTCATCAACATTTTTTAACTAGTTAGCCGGATATCCCAACGTGAATATCCTCCAATCAATAATTTATAAGATATTATTGGATAAATAAAATCGTTGAATATTGTCTGTCCAAGCAAAGAAGACATTCTGGCAAGATGAAAAAATGACTCCAGCTCGGTGAATATTGGTTCAAAAATTATAATTGTGGAGCAAAATGTTTTCAACAATTTGAGAACAAATTTATAATTTTTGAACCAATATTGACCAAGCTGGAGTCATTTTTACATCTTGCCAGAATGTCTTCTTTGCTTGGACAGACTATCGTTGTGAAGGTGATATTGTGGTAGATATCCATATTTAATGAAAAGACAATAATATATCGTCAAACCACAGATTTATTAGAAACCGAGATACGGTAACGGTTTCGGTTGCGATGCCATTATCAATCTTTTATAAACTCCAATTCTGAGTGATTATATTATAAGCTTTTAATAATATAGTACGCGTATATCATAACCTGGCCGTAATAGTAACAGAGAATATCATAATAATGACAGAATGGTAAATTTCTACAACACTGTCAGTAATGATAAATGCTTTCCGTTCTTGTCTTTTCAATTGAAATTGAAAAACAGCTATTGAAATTTTTCCCTTATCATTTTTCATAACTTTTTTCCATTATCTTACACTCGGTTAACTACATATATTCAATTCATTTGACGTTTTCTCTTATGGAATTTGTTTATTCCTTATCATGACGTGTCGCAAAGGATTTGTTACTTGTGACCCCCTCAAATGACTAATCGAAATCAGATCTGATTATGAGTGAGCGTGATCTAAGCCTTAGATAGCCATTATATACTTTTAGATTCAACATACTTCAGAATTTAAATTTAGTACCAATTTCAAGGTCCAATTTCTTATTTACTCATACAATAAATTTAGTAAGTTAACTTAAACAAGCAGAATATTATGTGCTCATAAGTTCCTTTATTACTATATCTTCAACAGTTTAATCAGAGCAAACTTTTGGCAAAGTTTCGAAAACACAGAGTGCATTGCTAGGAGGACATCGTTCATTTCTATCAAACGTTCTGCCAAATATTCATTACATCTATATTAAACTATTAATACAACATAAGTTACTAAGCTTCTATTTCAGAAGAGACTAGACAGTTTAAGCTTAGTGGGATGGCTTCTATAATATTCATCAATGATTCTACCTAATGATACTAATAATACCATACTACCATTCTTAGCCCACTTATTAGAAAGATCGGTAGAATCATGCCTCTTGCAACTCCACTTGTCTATTGAAGAGGACATATGAGCCAGTATTCCTAATCTAATCCAAACTACTGATGAGAACGGAAGAGCTATACAACGCGGGATCACCATCAAGAGACTTGATACAGTATTTATGTCAGGTACTGGAAACGGTACTTTGATATAGAAAGTTATTTCAAAATTTGGATTTTTTTCAAGTCATATCGATAGAGAATAGGACAGGATTGTAAAGTGCCTAGTTTATTCCATCATCATATATTATAATTATTCTACAAATCAGATTGACTAGGATATTATGACAATTAAAGCAAATTTGGATGTAAATTGTGAAAAGAATATTGAATTAAATATAGAATTTAAAAATTAAATTAAGAAAATAATAGGTAGAGCAAAAAGTTATAAGATAAATTGTCTCTCATAGTCTAATATAAAGAAAATTATTGGATTATATCTTTAATGTGAATTATGAGAGTATAAATTCTACATAACGACTTGAGCGTGAGGATTTCAACTGATAAAGGAATATTAGTCGTGTGTCGAACTAAGAACTTTCTGATAAGAAAAGCCAGGAGCGCTGAACTCTCTATCCAGTCAGGACTACCTCTCGACTTCACATTTTGCTCTCATCTGATCAAGATGCTCTGATAGAACGTGAAAAATTTTCACGTCGTTAAGTCATGTCAGAGGCCCTGAAATTGATCAGGAGCGACCTGAAAACTCTGACACCAGACCTGAGCCAGCCAGGTTACACGAATATATTTTTTTTCATGGCGAAAACAAGTCATAAAAGAGTTTGGATACCATGTTTGAGTTATTTGAAGCTGTAAAAGTGCAATAAAATTTGTTCGATTCTTCCCTGGAGATGTGTCAACGCTATATCAACCCGCCCATACTAACCTAACGGTATCAAGGGAACAGTTCCAGCAGTGGCCTGCTCTTATCGGCAAGGATATCGGCGATAGTGACGGCTTCTGGGAATCTCATTAAGTAGTCAAAATAAATAACTTAGTTTCAAAGCAACACAAAAACATACCTGACACCAACAAGTTAGGCGGTTTCGTCTGACTATTGTAATCTACTAACAGCTGATGTAAAGCATCAAGGCATAGCTAAATGACAACAGTAGCTGTTGGAGCGCAAAAGGAGCAGACGAAACCTCCCAACTTTTAAGCGTCAACTATATCAAATTTAATAGGTGGTGAGAATACTTGTGGAAATTAATTTTCAAAATAACTTATTCAACGAATATCTAAATGCGGTAGTTGAGTGGATCTCTCCTTTCGACAACAATAATTGTCCGTTATCAAGTAGGCTTAGGCTACCTCATCATGATATACGTGCATATTGCACTTTAGATTAATATAGGCCTATTCAGTTCTTACAAACATAATCAACTTGATTGGAAACCCAAAGAAACCCATGAAATTTAGGTAGCTCTTATCAATAAAAAAGTTACACTTCTCTTGAATTTTCAGTCATTTAAAACACAATTCTCTTCTTAATTAAATTATTAATATATTACGGTATTATCAATTAGTATTAAAGGATAATTTTACTGTATGGTACCGT
This sequence comes from Sogatella furcifera, assembly GCA_017141385.1. Lineage (NCBI taxonomy): Eukaryota > Metazoa > Arthropoda > Insecta > Hemiptera > Delphacidae > Sogatella > Sogatella furcifera. The sequence goes on from CM029549.1 coordinate 8,276,554, forward strand.
AATTCAATAATTTTTGGGAATAGCTATACATTTCTTCAGTTTATTTAAACTTGGCTAAGTTATTGTGATAAAAACAAAAATATTTGAATCGGATGCAGTATAAGTCAAAATGGCATTTCTAATAACTTTATGAATACTAGAATGCACTTCTATAAAATCGAATTAAAACCTTCAATTAACTTCTATTTTAAAAAGATTAGGTAGGTACTGATTGGACTTTTAGAAAACCTAGAAAATTTTGACAGCTATCAAGGAATGATAACAATAATTTTGTACACATCATAAAATATTTAATGTTTCACAATTTTACTAAATATCAATGAAATCCTACTTGTCAACCCACGTCATTTACTTACCGGTATGCTATCGTCCAACCAACCAGTGGGACAAGAGACCAGCGCCTCGCACTACAGCCCGCTCATGACCAGCCAGCCCCAGGATAGGGCTGGGACCATGCAACAGATATCTGCAGCTGCAGTGGTTACCAGCGAATAGCATGCAATCGACCCATTCAACAAGTATTGGAAAATTGTCTTGGCAGCTCAACAACAGGTACAAGAGGCAGTAAAATTTTGATAACACTACCAGCAAACAGCTTGTTTACATACCTCATCCCACTTGATGAATTTTTCACCCTCCTGCATGCATTTCGGGACTTGGACTGTTTTTAGTTGAACAGCCAGTGGCAGCGACTTGGAGCCAGACATGGTGAATATCACTACACACACACAAATATCTAATACTCCATCACAATAATGAAAGCGGCCTGCGTATAAAAAGAACTTGCGCCCCGATGACAAGTTCATAGGTTATCGAGGCGTATGCAATCTGAACGGGCCTAGCATTGCAGCTAGCGTAGATGTGAGGCCTCACAAATTCAATTGTAAACCGGGTATTGCTTGAGGTTGGCACAACGATAGGTGTCAGCATCCGAGACTGTGCAGCTCATCATTATCGAATGCATTTTTATCAGTGCAGTTGTAAGGAAACACAGAACTAAGACATCGACCGTGTATGAGCTGACATTTAGACGGGACACTGACTGCTGAGTGTAGACTAAACCCGAACACTGAACTGAACTGTGAACTCCAAGCGGATGTCAGGGACAATAGACGATCCCATTCACTTCCGACAGGTTTCAGCACCAGAGCGCATGCGCCCGGTCCCGCGGGAGATAGCTCCCCAACTTGAATTGAATTTCTGCAACTCTTGTCAATTCGCTGTGCTGTGCAGGGCTTTCGCATCATTGCAATGGCATTTTTATTGCACTTTATTCTTTCAATATTATACTTAAACACGATTAATTATTGTTGAGTTACGCGAACAGCTAATATTCGTATTACATGGAAGGTTGAATAGTTTATATTGAATAACAAAAATTTATATTAATAAAACACAGTAATTTTTTCAAGTTACAATAGGTACTGTTCCAATAATTTCTCCCTTTAATTTAAAACTAAATTTTCAATTTTCTTTTTGAACCAGGAAAAACAATATTACAAAGCCATTATATGAAATAGATTTTTTAAATTTCAGATGCATGCTGTTTGAATTAAAATTATGGATAAGATCAATGAATGGGGTTGCGATATTAATTATTCAACAGACTATCTTCAACTAAGTTAATTAGACATAAAATGACTAATTGAATTGGAATTGAAAATTCTTTCAGTTCTAATAATATAATAGAGAATCAACTCAGTCTTTTCCTCTTTGGTATAGAAGAAGTTAATGAATAATTATATTACCGTACTTATTCTAATTCTTGATGTAACAGCATGTATCTCTAGTAAGCTACTAGTGCAAGTTCTTTTAATTTATCTTTATTCCTCATTCATATAATTATTTTATTGATTTTATAATATGTTTTTATTTCTGTTCTTTATTGTATACGACCGTATCTTCTATTACTATTAGTGCTATACTATTACTATACTGTACTATTATGCCAATTGAGCGTAATCCAGATACTGATTTTTGAATTGAATTGATATAGAAAGATATATTTTATAGCGTCATGAACCGATATACATATAGATAACTTTCTAACATGTTATAGTGTTAGGCTGTTGGGCTCGAAGCATTAAGTTGTACTATGTCATTGATCCAAAGTGAATCCATAATATTGAAATCATATGGTTCATCTTATTCATTTCTGGAACTTAAAAGTGGACTTTTATCGAAATTCAAAATTATTTGTGATAAAATATTTTTTGAAGTGAGAAATTATTAAGTGAAAGTGGACATTGTGGATAGGCATAATAACCTACATCTTAAACCTTCATCATCATCATTCATCATCACTCATTCATCCTTTGCTTGAAATACCTGGAAATCAAGTCGCAATTGTAAAGAAAGAATAAAGATACTTCATATTTGGAAAAGCACATAAAATATCGATAGGTTGCCTAAATTTCAATCAAGCAAAACCCGTGTTTTCAAAATGGAAATTAATAATAGAAGCTTAGCCCCATTCTAGACAAGCGTCGAAAACGCTCGTCTAGAATGGGCCTAAGTAAGTTTATTGATTTTAATGTTCAGAACAAGAGGCCGTTTTTTAAAAATCTCATGTTCCAACATTTGACTGCCAGAAGGGACAAATACAAGTAACATGGTACGGTAGGTAATAAAATCCCATACATGTAGGTTGCAGAGAATCTATGTATAGTCTATGGTATTAATTAATATCGGGTAGCACCTAAGCACATCAATATCAGTTTGTTGCTGATGCATTTTTATCAACTAGACCCACTTAATAATAATAATACTATAGAGACTAGGTATATAGTCAGTCTCTATAATAAATACTAATAACACATCTGCTACATCTATGGACTATGGCTGAAATTCTCTTGATTTTTTCAGCAAGAATGATAATATAATATTAATACAAGCAAAAATAAAAAAGTGCAAAATAATTTTAAAATATGAAATATTCATTTCTTTGTATGAGGTACCGTACCCTACCGATTTTTTGAAAATGTCCGGTACCATTGGAACATTATTTAGATTATAATTTTAATAAATTATAGCCTACCTAATTTTTTGTCCGACACGTTACGACTTGTGGTAGAGATGAGATAGATAGCCTTATAAGAATTAGAATATAATTCGAAATTAGAATTAAAATTGTGTTTTGCACCAAACAATATTAGTTTAGTTCAGGCTTTAGAGTGTTCGAGCTATAAGGAGGCATTATCAAGTTATACTTTCAAATCACTGGAAACAGAAAATTTATTAGAAACTTCTGAAATCCCATTTTTTAAACGGTTCAAACAAAACTTGCTTGATAATTTTCGAGTAACCATTTTAGAACAAAGATAGTTATTTACATTATACAGCATGGACTGAACAAGGAAAAGGATCGTATAAATTACTTGGAAATGTTCACAACTAATAAATTGAGCTGTAACCACACAGAATAAGTTTTTTTTTAAACATTTATACTTCCCAAACACAGTCTTCATAAGAACATGAGAATCAAATACAAGTTTTCTAGAATACGAATAAAATTAATTCATAAGTTACATTTTAATAATTAAATACAAAAACAAGGAAAATAATTTACAACAAGCACATTCCGTTCACACGAAATGGATACATTCCTAGTTTATACATCAATAATGGATATCTTATAAGTGGGAGATAATTTACAAATAAAACAACATAGACTTAAAATACAACGAATCTCCAAAGTTTGGAGGTTTGATACTAGGACTAGTACAGCATTATGATGACGTGGAGGCGAAAGAAAGGAATGAAGATTCTGACGAATGGACAACGTAGATAACATCAACAAATTAGAACTCCTGGAACATACTCAGATTATCCTCCAGAGGGTCCTCCTTCAACATTGCGATGATCATGCTGGAAATGAAAAACCGAACATCAAAACAATATCTTATAAATAAAATAAAACATCAAATTAGTATATCATGTTTTTCGATAGCACAGTGCCAGGTGGTGTAAAAACCCATTGACTGTATACAATAGCTGCTATAGGATTGAACACATTACAATATCACTAAATTCCCTAATAAAGAGCAGACTGTAGAAATCAGATTGTTAAAAAAGGTAATGAGATTGATGAAATTGCAATAGATTCAATTCCTCAATGAGAAATAGTCTTCATTGTAAAGCGGTATTAAAGCCTAACTCTTTAAGATAATTTACTTAAAGAAGATGCACAAGATGATACATTTATAGATCAAGCATTATTCGCGTATGCTCCCTCTATGATACATGTATCAAATTAAAGTAACGAATTGCATCATTATTGAATCATCTTGTATCAATGAAGATACAAGTAGTTTCAATTCGATTGTTCGGTTTGATGCTTGCATCATTCATTGTGCATCTTCCAGAATTAAAAATTGAAAAATTGGACCCTGGACGTACAGCTTGAGAGTTTGTTTCAAGGAGGTTCGGCTGCACGAAAAACTAAAATATTTAATAATAATTAATTAGAATCTCCATAAAATATTTAATGGCTGGAAAAAGATGTCATCGAGTAAAGCTCAATATGGAGTAATCCATGCATTAGCTATGTTAGATTACACCATACTCGGGCCCTTAATCGCTCCTCGCTTCAGTCTAACCAGACAAGAGTAACTATGTCAAAAAGTTACAATACTTATTTCTTCATCCAGACACAATAGTTGAGGAAAGTGACTAAGAGATTGAAGTATTTAAAGGATTTCTCAAAATAACAAAAGACTATAGTCTATCCAAGCAGACAAGACATAATTCTGACGAGATGGGAAAATGACTCTAGCTCGGTCAATATTTTTTGTTAAAACTTCAAACATTATAAATTTGGTCTCAAATTTGTAAGAAACATTCTTATTTCTGACCTACAATTTGAGACCAAATTTATAATTATTACCGAATATTACCAATATTTACCGAGCTGGAGTCATTTCCCATCTTGCAAGAATGTCTTCTTTGCTTGGACAGACTATGTTAATTACATACAGTACAATTTTCCACCACACAATCTTCAAAAATGTTAATTTAAAATGGTGATATGAGAAAAATTTCAAGACTGGATAGTCAGAAGAGAGATGACAACTTTTTAGGCAGAAGGGACCGACGACTTTACGACACCTCCGAAAGAGGGGATTCGCTGTTTCTGTTTCTGTCAAAAATCGGTGTCTCCGACGAGGATCGAAACCCAGTAACTTTATTAGATACAGACTTTCATTACCAGACCAGCACTTCATCGCATTTGGCTACATCTACTGCTATTAAATTCAAGACAATACTCAATATAACCTTTTTAAACAAATCATTCTCAAGAACTAAATATCTTCAACTTCGAAATGTTTCATCAATTATTTTATATCCTGAATCAAAAGCATAAGGGTTAGTAGGTTGTTATAGCTTTGCATGACTTTTATTGATAGGAGGACCTTACTTACTATGAAATGCTTCCTAGTTTCTATACGAAATATCTAGGTAATGGAGTGTACCTAGGTCTAAACAAAAACTAATTGCCAGTAAAGATTGAGAAATTGATCCATGAAGCAATCACTGAAGAGTAACTGAAACAAAAATATCAATTTTGTTAAACTCCTTTTCAGTTTTAATATAAAAGAGTAATTGGAAGATTCAATACCAGAAAGGTACTTGTTGAGTATATCAGGAGGTGACAATATGGTGGTTATCCATATGAAAGTACAAGATTTTGTCAAACCACTGATTTATTAGAAAATTTGAGATACCGGTTTCGGTTGCTACACTATCATCAATCAGATTGATAATGGTGTAGCAACCGAAACCGGTATCTCGATTTTCTGATAGGCTAACTGATAATGGTGTAGCAACCGAAATCGGTATCTCAAATTTTCTAATAAATCAGTGGTTTGACTATATTTTGACTTTCCATTCAATAAGTTATTATAAATCAAGAGAATTTCATATGTTTAATAAGAGTATTAATTAATTTTTGAAAATACTCATTATTTGAAATACTAAAATTTAAATGAGATCGATGCTGATAATGAGAAAATTAATAATTAGAATATAATTACTCAGTTACATTAAATCATTATAATTTCTTTTTTGATATGGTCATAACTCCTTTTTTCAATTACTCTTTTTAAAACACAAGTAGAAAAACTGGAAAGAATTTTAAACATGAATCATGAAGCCCATAAAACTTAACATTACTTTCATCAACTGAATTCAAAAACATTCCTTCTAATCTCAGTTCCTTAAGGTTCTACCCGTCAATAAAAGCCATACACAAATCAGAGCAAAGAATTAAAATTGTTTGTAAATACAAACCAGTAAAGGTAGATGAAGAACGTTATCAAGTACCACCCCAAGTAAATGACGCAGTCTCTCATGTACTTTTTCAATTGACCACGGTTATAGATTTGAAAAGGGTCATACACGCCAATGTTACCCTGTGGAACGGATACGTGCCTGAAAGCAGAATAAACTCATTTTCATCGGAAAATCACTTTTACAAGAGAAACAACTTTCATGGTGAATTATACTCCTAATAAGCTGGAACCCTGGAAGCACAGCTTAGCTAAAGCTACATCTTTTTTCAGCAGGTAAGATTTTTCTAATTCCAAGCATATCATATTAAGTGCTCCAAAATCTTAACATGTCGGTAATCATAGTCATAGATACTGCAAGTGAACATGACCAATATTTTCTGTATTACTGAAGCCAAAATGTTAGGCGGTTTCGTCAGCTCCTTTTGCGTTCCAACAGCTGATGTTGTCATTTAGCTATTCCAAGATTGTTTTTGAAATAAAAAGAAGATAATAGATGCTTTACATTAGCTAGGAAACAGCCTAACTTTTGGGCTTGCTTTGCTTCGTAAGGTTTATTCACTCGAATATTGTAATTTACTCATTTAAGTATAAGTAATTTAGAGTTAGTGTATTATTATAGTAAGTGTGAAAAATCCGAGAGGAAAGCTATGACTCACTTAATTCCTGCCTCTCTTCATATACGAGTAAGTGACATGGCAATGGCAAGCATTCGAGATCAAAGAAAGCAACAAAATTTCAAACAATTACATATCAAGTCGGCTGCTTTGAACACTTTCCATTTAATCGAATTCCTTAAACAATAACGTTCAGGATGAAATGACAATTTTCAAGCCTATTTGATTATTGATGAACAAAAAACCACGTGAGATTTAAAAACTTTTTACGAATAATAAGAATTTTATTCGTATCACAACCGAAGCATAATTACTATTGGATATAAATTTTCCAAACAAATGAAATACTTACTCATAAATCATGTAGCTGACTATTGGTATATTGAGACAAACAAGCCACCAATGACCAAACAACAAGAATATGACCACTAGGAATCCATGAACGAATAACTTCGGAAGAACCCACTGAAATTAAAAGTTTACAATTAATCAACACGTAATAGTCGAGATAATATTTATAAAAAACGTAAGAGTTTCAGACTGTAGTAATACAATTTACAAAGAAATATAGAATAGATTGACTTCTTTATCTTAATGGCGTGGCGAAGTTTGAACAGTTTTGTCCTAATTTAATGTCAATATCACGATCACGATATTGGTGATATAATATAGCCCATTAGTGTTATAGCCTCATCAGTGATACAACCGAAATAAAATTTTGAAATAAATAGTAGGCTTCTAGCAAAAAATTGACTTAACTAGAAATAAAGTTTATGAGGATGTAAAATATTGCTATGAAAAAGAGTATAGAATACATTGAGAATGATAATGTGATTTATTTGAGGTGTTAGAATAGGTGAGTTGATAAAAAATAGTTGGAATAAATGTTTATATTTTCAAGTTGAAAATTTTAGCAATGAAGTTCAATGCAGAATTTTATTGAGAACTAATATTTTCTATGAATGTAGGAATTTCTACTAGAAGCTATTCAAAATAGTAATAACTGTTATGGTTCAAAATTGCGAAACTTAAAATCGCTTAGGCCCATTCTAGACTAGCGTCGAAAAAGCGGCGTTTTCGTCGCGTCGGGAACGCGCGTTCGACAGAAAACATTGTGTTAAATGGGCGCGCGTTTATCTCGCTCGTGTAGACAAGCCCATTTAACACAATGGTTTCTGTCGAACGCGCGTTCCCGACGCGAAGAAATCGCCGCGTTTTCGACGCTCGTCTAGAATGATAAAAATATAGAAAAAGATAACTTAGGTGTAGACATTTGAATAATACATTATCACTCACGTAATTCAACTTTGAGCAGCATTCTTGAGCGTTGAGGTAGTCACATTCTAAATCAGACAACGTAATAATCTAGAACTCAGTTAAGGAATTTTTGTTTTGAAATTTGTTTATTAAAGAAGTAGTTTTTTCGATAGCATGAATGAAACAATCAATAAAAACCGCCTTCGCATGATCACAAGCATTCCTGAAATTCTTGAATTTGAAAATGATAAAATTTGAGGTTAATAGTGCTTTTACACTACATAAAAAGCAACACAATAACTGTGTTTCAATATGCTATAGTTGGGAAAACCTACCTCAATGCTAAAGCTTAAACCTGCCCCATTAATTCGAAACGAACACCGAAACAAGGTTCAATTTAGAACAAGAGTCAGAGTTCAACTTTAAATTGAACCAGTGTTAAAAAGCAGCACAGTGCTTCTTCCAAAGTGATGAATGTCATCTATCCATTGGGTGCTCGTCTTTGGTACTAAATACTAATATTGTACTAAAAAATATGAATTATGAAGAAGTATATCCTGGCTTGCTGAATAGTTGAACATATTCCATGTTCATATTAGTTTCAGTTGAAATTTACAATAGAAATATATTATGACAGTTTCTTCATTCCATGGAGATACTAAGAGGTTAAAATCTCTAGATATTACAAGGTCCATTCAATAAGTATCGAGGCTGGTTCTCTGTAGTTTCAACAGAGGTGTGGAGGGGGGCCCGACTAGTCGGGCTCACTAGAGGGGTTCTTTACCGTTCTGGAGCACTGTGATTTAGCCTCCTACATTCATTCGTTGAGACAGGAGGTCGATTTTCGCGCCGACTGTTTTGAGAGCGCGTCGCAGCGGTTTGGAAGCCAAAGTCGAACCAATTTCATGTTGCGAATTTTTCATGTAGCTCTGCTCAATGTTAAGCTCCATGTTGGTAAAAACACTCGGCGTGGAAATTAACCTTCTACCTCAACGAATGCTCGCAGGTGACTGAACCAGAGTGATTCTTATCTATAAAGATCCCATCTATCGATCTCCACTGGTCGGACCCCTCTATAAAGCTCGGTTGAAGCTGCATAGAACCAGTCTCGATACTTATTGAATGGAGTATGTATAACAAATATAAAAAATTGGCGGTTGCGGTTTCTGAATGCCTGTTAGTTTAGCTAGGCTTCGCCAAGACTGTTTGAAAGTGGTCTGCGAGAGCAGAGGTCGCTCTCAACTCAATATGCTCACGCAGAACGCTCGCCAACTGTCCTGACTAAGATGAGCATTCATGTTTGATAACAGCTTCAATTCTGTCCACTTTTAGAGCGGCGCTCTTTAGATGTATTGAGACGACAATTACAGAATTGGGCGACGAGAGTTGGACGATTTTGCCAGATGAATAACTATCCCGCTTTATACACATACAGCCAATACGATGCGGTTCATCTGTTACCCTCCAGTTAAAAGTATTCTCTCTCATGAGTGCTTTTACTCAAGTGAACAGATGAAAAGCAACTGAATAAATAATTTGCTTCAAAACAGTTGGACAGACTTCGCAATATGCGAGACTAACGAAATATCCAGATGAAACGGAATGGCTAATTTTCAAGTCTTTCTACATTCGGGTAAGACTTGAAGCAGTCGGGATCCACCCAAAAAGCAGTCGTCAACTCTTAATATCACCTCAATCATTACCCATTTGGTTACGGGAGCTAGCTTATGTTTGAGAGGATCAAAGTGCTAATCACACGTCACCTCTATCCTGGTTGATGATTATTCACTTCTGCTGTTGTGAGGTATAGCGGAGAGAATATGAAAAATGCAACCAGCTGGTAGGCCCAAGCCCTTCATGGGCTGTTGATGTTACCCACACACATGCTTACGGCATAAAAAGTGTAGGCCTAGTCTAAATGTTATGAAAGAAAACTGTTTTGTACTATTCGTATGTGGGCTGTAAATTATGCCTTTTAGTCAAATAAAAACGTTTTTGTGTTTTCTGTGTTGCGTTTAATCTGATGGTAACGCAACATTACAAAACCACAATCTTTCAATAAAAAGAAGTGAACAACTAAGTATAGCCTTTTTCATGAATCATTCACGAGTGAGTCATCCATCATTTTATAAATAAGTATACGATACAATGTTGAAAAAGAGGTTGAATGTAACAAATATCATGAGTTATTGGAAAATCAATTAGAAATATTAAGCCTTATGAATAGAATCATACAAACATACAGTTCCTACAAGGTAAACACGGTTGAAAAGGATACAAAGTAAACAAGCAGGAATAGTATGGACCCTGTGTCCACTAAAGCCACTGCAAAGAGGAATGGACCACCAGCCATCATGGAAGTGATTTTTAAGTAATTCTACAGAAAATAATATAAATTTCTCACTATTTGATCAAGCGGTAAAAAACGCTAATAGCAGACAAACCTAACCTAAAACGTAAATTAGAAGCAACTGCCATCATGATTTATATAGAAATAAAGCATCTTATTCCACATTTCAGAAAAATAAATAAATTATTTTTTATCGGAGAACTCACCAATTTTTGTCATGAAAAATTATCAAGGAATATTTTTTTAATATTATGAAATTGAAGCTCTATGTTGACATGGAGATTTCCGAGGGGTCGCGGATCTGGTCCACCTGGATAATTATGTCCCACCAAGCAGAGCGGCTCTTATTTTCCCGACTCATTATCTGTCTGATTTTTACCAAGTATACGAAAGGAAGGAGGAGATGAACAAACTGGAGAAACCCCAAAACTTGGGAACTCAGTGGAACTTGGGAACAATAATATTTACGATTAATTTAAATATATCCGGCAACTCGATTTTCGGAAGGTACCTAGCAGCGCGAATTGGATGCCAGTTCAAATTGTGGTCATATCAAGTTGGTAATTGAATAAAATGTAATACTTTACTATGAATAATTAATAGTATAGTTGTAGTCTGTCCAAGCAAAGAAGAGCCTCTGGCAAGATGGAGAAATGGCTCCTGCTTGGTCAATATTTGTTCAAGAATTATAAATGTGGTCTTAATAGTAGATCAAATTGTTTCCTGAAATTTGAGATCTAATTGATGATTTTTCATCCAATATTGACCGAGCTTGAGTCATTCTCCCATCTTGCCAGAGGGTCTTCTTTGCCTCGACAGACTAATGCCCGGTTTTTCCAAGCCACTCAAATTTGAGGGACCCTCAAGTTGACTACACTTTACTACATATCCTATACTTATCATAGAAAATGTCAGCTGTTCATCAAAATTTTAGGGTCCCTCAACGTTGAGTGTGCTTGGAAAAACCGGGCATAAGTTATATATATAATACAATTGCCGAAACAACTAAAATGCTTATTCAACAAGATTGAAATTAGAAAAAAACTGAAGAGTAGATAAAGGTTACAGTAATCCTTAATGATTGAGATATTAGGCTAATTTTATATGAATTTTGAATAAAGATACAGCCAATCAGAATTGAATAGTATAAGTACCGTACCGTAGGCTACCAATTATGTTTCTTTTTAGATTTAAGTGAATAAGGGATATAATAAGGGTTGAGGGTTTATGTGGGCGAAGCCCACTAGAGCTCATAGGCTTGTGCGTGGGTAATGAAATGGATGATAGATGACGACTACTTTTTTTAATGTAGTCGGGACCGACGGCTTATCGTCTCCTCCGAAAGACGGGGTGGCCGTATTTATGTGATTGTGCTGTGGTCAAAAATTCTTTCCCCGCTTGGGACTTGAACCAGGGTCCACCTGGTTATCAGACCGGCGCATTATCACTCCTCCAACGAGCCACCCCTAAATTACAAGCAACGCAGTTTCTGAATCATAATTATGTTACTCTAGGAATTAAATGTCATATAGACATTATCTTATGGTGTCCACTGTACTGGTATCAATAAATTGATGCTTGATAAAGCTTTTTTCCACTCAACTTCTTTTCCACATCCCAAGAATCAGCATTAAAAAGTAGAGAGATAGTGAGCAGTGATTTAGTTTTTATAGAATTATATAATATACTATAATTTTCTCTATTTAATATATAAATCTTAATAGTAGGCTGCCCTTCTTTTAAATGATTTTCATTTTATATCATTATAAAATATGTTCCAGCCTTCCAACTCTGGGAATGATTATTTATGATTTTAATAAATAGCATAATACATTTGTTTTTTTACCGTTCAACTTACCACCTCCTTGTGATGCCGGCACAGTACCGGTGAAGAAAAATGCTATTTATCAGTTCATCAGTAGGCTAATGATAGGGGTGATGAGAGTCGATGACAGCTTTGTGTCTCCTCCGAAAGACGTTTTGAAGGCTGTTTGAGGTCAAATATTGGTGTCTCCAATGAGGATTGATCCCCCGGAAATTTATCATACTCAGAATTTAATTATCAGACCAAACGCTTCATCGTATTCGGCTACAGCCACTGCCAAAATGCGTTAAGAAAAATCCAATTTAAATTAATAATTATAGTAAGTTATATTAAACAGATATTATAAGTACCGGGTGCTTCAAGGCATTCAACGCATTACGCAGCCTATTACTTTTTGGGCCCAAGTTCCAATTTTATCGTAGCCTACCCAATGTTAACTCATTTTTATCCTTCTCATTACCGAAGAAATATCATGTCTCCAATTCATTATTAATATTATCATACATGCACCGATTATCATTAGTGAATGTTTGAATTAATTCCCTCAAGATCATTAGGAATTGAAGAATTAATTGATTAATCGCCATGAAACGACGTCATTTAATAGAACAATAAAACTAAATTCATTTTGAGTTCCCTAAAATTATTTTATCATTACAGGGGTTGGATTCAATTAGATTTTCATGCGGTCTAAAACTATGATGAGCAGCCTAAAACGTTCGTTGTATTTGAAAAAGTTTGAGCAAAAAGGATTCTATGATTTTGAGTTCTATTATTCTATGGTTGGAGTAAGCTATGAAATATAAGAGTAATTAACGAGCTGGGTTTTCGATTAAGGTATTCGAACAATCCATAAAAATGGAAAGAGAAATTAGGTAGTTTAAGGTGATAATAAAAAAAAAAATCTGTTCAAGAATGATCTATATTTAGATACAATCCTACAACAAAAATAAGGTACACCCTTGGGTTACAAGATTTTGGGTAGTACCAGATGGTACGAACTTTCAAACCCTCACACTTCCTTCCATCTCTTGCTTGCAATCAATACAAACTTCTATCAAGCTATTCCTACATTTCTGTATTCTGGCAAGACAACCTCTCACAATTTCCCTATTTCAACACTATCCTATTACAGTACCGAAGATCTAAATACAATAGGTGAAAAGGTACTAATTGTTCTAAAATAATAATACTTTACTACAGACGTAATATGAAAAATAGTTCATTTTCATGGCAAGATTACAATAAAAGCAATGCTAGAAAAATAAACATATTTTCAAAATATACCAACTTTATACAATATATACAAACTTGATTTTTATCAAGGTAAAATAACTAGAAAATTCTTACACTAGGCTACATCTACGAAATTACACCACACAATCCAATTATTCATTGGTAACAATAATTTTCTACTATATAAACGCCATATTTATACAGCCAATGAACACAACATAGTTTTTGAAAATATTCTTTTGAATGCATAAAAATGACTTAGAAAACACACATCAGTAACAACAAAATGGTATAAAATTTATAGCTAATATACAATTAAAACAAATAAATAAAAGATGAATAAATAAGACAAGCACGAGAGAAAATAAATATTAAAAACAATAAATTACATTTCTAACAAGTGGAAGAATTTAATTCTAATACTGTACTAGTTCAGTAGAAAAAAGCTATTTTCAAAAATAAGCTTACTATATTCAATTGATATGAACATCATGAAGTTTAAATCTTTCAATGTACTATTCTAGTGATTTTGACTTGTTTTTTTAAAATTCTACTGTTTTCTAGAATTTTATCAATTGATAGCAACCTAATAAATAGAAGTTTAATTGATACTTGAATGACTTGATGACAAGAAAGTTTGTAAACTGATTTTCAAATACAATGATACAGCACAATATACTTATAATTCTTCAATGTCTTGTATTTGATAAGACATTATAATAATAAAAGAATAGCCTAATACTAAAATTCTAGTAAAATGGATCTCTTAGAAAAGAGATGGATTGGCATTTCTACTTTGAACAAGTAAAAATATATAAAAATTTTGAAGTACCGAAGAAACATGAACATACATTTGAAAATGTAATAAGAAGATTCGGCAAGATTTCATTTGACATTAAAAATTAATTTAGGCCATCAGTTTTGGAAGTTTTGTTGAAAAAATATCGTCCAATTTTTTCAAACATTCAATTTTTGATTTTTTATAAACAGTAAAATGTACCTAAAACATAAAGCCAGATTCGAAAACCTGTGAAAGATAGGTACTATATTTTATAAGCTACGGTTCACCCGTATTCCGAACTGACAGTTAGGCTGAACTCTCCTTCATCGATGTGTGTGTCATGGTACCATTGCCTAGTATCCAATAGAACTGAAAACACAAAAACAATATTAGACCAATGTAAATTTTTACTTTATTGAAAAATTATCAGTTATGATGAAAGGATTTCTAAAATTTAGAACTGAAAATGATCTTTCAAGATGATTTTGACCCTAATAATTTTTATTCCAATATTTAAATCTCACTAAATTTTAGCTTGTTAAAAAATGAAAGTACTGAGAAACACACACAAGACACGATTTATCAAGTGATGAACTAATAATCCTACTTTACGATCTTGTTTTTCTGTATTAGAGGACTTATAAATCTAAATTAATTGCATTAACTGGACTAATAGAATGAACTAAATCTCTACTCCGCACAACGAGTGTTTGAAGTGAATTCAATCTTGCAAGTTTCATCAACCTTCCTAGTTCGAAATTTTGAAGTGTTATTCCTGGATTAGAAATTATGTGATTAGGCGCATAAATATCATAACCTAATTTTAGAAAACATTGAATTTATTAAAATTTATTTGGAAGAGGAATAGTAAATCCACGCCTAGTTTCTCATCCGAATTACAGTATTTTGTTTAAATGTAATGAATAAATAATATTCTCAGCAGATTACTTGGATTATTTTTCTCAACATTTCAAGGGAAAATATGTGACCAAGTCAATCATGAAAAATTTAACAACACAATCCAAGAAAGCTATTAAAATTTATAACTACTAAAATCTTGAATTCACTTCACACACTAAGTGAACACAGAATAGAGATTGAATATTAGGGTCCACAACCACGGTCAGTTCGGACTGTGACAGTCAAACACTGTAAGTGGATGGAGAAACCGGAAGTAAAAAATAACGGTAAACCAGCTATAGGCCGGTATTACACGATAATAGTTCTATGATCATATCTGATCATATGGGAAGAGATGAAAATACGAAATCATATTTTCATTTCTTTCCATACGATCAACTATGATCATAGAAATATTATCGTGTAATACCGGCAATAGTAGAACGATCAGCTGTGAACTATCGAATAGTCAGTACGGACTGTCAGTGGAGATGGACCCTATCATTTGTTTTGCATTCAAATACTTGAACATCGATGTAAATACTTACGTATGTCACCAGGATGAACTCGGAAGCTGTAACCGGAGCAGACGGCCTCGCACTCAGGAGGAGGGTTCAACCTCCAAGTCTTATGTCCTCTTAGTTGAGCTTGCCACATCAGTCTACTAATGTAATCAAGCTGAAAATAAAACCAAATGTATTATTTCACCAAACCTTGACCTAACTGAGAATTTTGTTTGAATTTTTATTGAACAAGACGCATGAATCTATTTTTACATTGGAATAATGAATAGTTTCTAGTAACGAATAAAGAACTTTGCTTTTGGTGTTAAAATTAGTGATTTAGAAATAACCTTTTTCTTGTTCTGTTGTATAAATTTGGACTTTACAGCATTTGTAATCGTTGATGTAAAACAACTAAATAGTATAGAGATGATGCCCGAAACAATATTAATATTCAACATTTGTAAGTGAATTCAAAACATTTGAGAGCTATCTAGTAAAACACCTTTTAGTATTTTTTTCAAATTCAAAAATTAATAAATGAGGTACAGCGATTTTGATTTTAATCTATTAAAGTAATTGATAGTAGCCCTAGACAAAAATAAATCAGTGAAACACCTCTATTTTCAAATAAATGATAGCAATACTTATTATGAGTTGTTGAAATCAAGTAGGTGTATAATGGAAAACAACAAGCAAATGTATTTGAAACAGTATTGTCAAGACTACAGAGTATATCTGATGCCAAAAGGTTAGTAGGTTTCGACTGTCTCTTGTACGTGATGTAACCTATCAATTTTAAAGTATCAATTATCTCTTTTGAATTCAGAAACATCATCTAGGCATAGCCATAGAGAAAAGATAATTAAAGACACTTCTATTATTTCTCTAGGAAATTATAAAGATTTCCATAGAAATGATAGAAGTGTCTTAATTATCTATCCTTTCTCTATGGCATAGGTAAATGACAACTCTAATTGACAACATCAGATGTTGGAGCGCACAAGCAGCAGACGAACCCGCCTTTTTGGAATCAGCAACAAACAACAGGTGAAAAGGAAATAAGCAATATTAGGAGGGCGGTAATAATGATAGTCTGACTGTTAATTATAAGAATAACAAAATGTGGAGTACTGTACTTACATGCATGACAGCACCTTGTTGATAGCCCATAAACACGTAATCTACGTGAGCATGTTCGGCATCAGCTGGAAGGAAGTGAGGCCTCGAATAGTGTTTGCGCATTTCATTCAGTACTGGCTGGTAACAGTTGCTCCTGAAATTTCAAATTCAAGTTGAAATACAAATGGAGAGCCACTGTGCATTGGTTAAATATGAGATAGAGGATTAAATCGACTACAACTGCTCATTGAAAAGTAAAAAAAAAAAATTGTAGGCTACTTTAAATTGGAATGGTATGTTATGTATACGTTATATCTGGTAAGTTCACAAAATGATTCAAGAGCTACAATAATGAAATTAAAAAAATAATACACAGTAAGAGTAAATGAAAATACAATACATTGACAAACCACAGATTTATCAAAAATCGAGATACCGGTTTCGGTTGCTACACCATAATCAATCCATTACAATATCCAATTTACCAGAGATTGATAATGGTATAGCAACCTAGCCGGTATCTCAAGTAAGTTATTAATAAATCGGTCGTTTGAAAATATATAATATTTTCATTTATATGGGAAAATACCACAATCACCACCTTCAAAATTAATTAACAAGTGAAATACAGTAGGCTAATACACATGTTAAGTTTTTAGGATAGTTATTATACAGTGGAAGGTGATTGACGGGAATATAAATTATTAGAAGGTATCAACTACTTGCCTATTCTACAGGATTTAATTTTATTAACCATTGAGTTAACGTTGTGAAATTACAAGTTTGATTTTTGACAAAATACAACTGTAACTGATAATGTTAATACGAAACAAATAAGATCATGTTGGATGTATGAAAAGTGAGTAAGAAAACCTGCTACTATTATTACGATTATTTTGAACTATTAGAAAACTTATGATTAATTCAACCATCCCTTTCACCAGGATTTCCACAATATTATCAGCAATTCTTACCTAAGTAAATGCTTTTGCAACTATATATTGTAATGACTAGCTGTAATTTATAATAGACGAATGCCAATGTAGAATGAGTAATTTGAGATGCGTGTGAAATATGTAGGAAGTGTACGAGGGGATGGGAAAATAATAAGTAGAATTTCAATCTACTATGAGTAAATCTACGGTACCGGTATCACAAAAAGAGAACATATAGCCTAATGGAAATTGTAAATTATGTAGATGAATATCAAGACTTTTCAATGAATTCATTTTACTCATAGTTATTTTGACCGAAGTTACAATCCTCAGAACAACTCTTCTACTTCAACCCTTTCATGGGATCATTGATTTCTTATTGAAGAACTACAAAGCATTCACGAAAACAAGTATTATGTTCACTTCCTGACTTGAATCGGAGGGTGGTGGAAAGATTCGATTCAGACTAGACTAGGATTTCCTTCACGGAACAAACATAATGAGAAGGGTCGGAAAAAGGAAGTAGCATACCGCGGAGTAAACATCTGCTCACCTCAAAGAAATTAGACAGACACGCACCCTTCGACAGATGGTCCAAGTTCTAGCATAAGGTACAGTCTGCCCAAGCAAAGAAGACATTCTGGCAAGATGGGAAAATGACTCCAGCTTGGTCAATATTTCTTCAAAAATTATAAATTTAGTCTCAAATTGTATATTAAAATGTTTTAAACGATTTGAGATCAAATTTATAATTTTTGAAGAAATATTGACCAAGCTGGAGTCTTTTTCCCAACTTGCCACAATGCCTTCTTTGCTTGAACAGACTATACCACAGCAATCTGATCTATTCTAGTTTTCGAAACATTCCAGAAACATAAACCGCTTCCATTCTTCGCTAGTTTCAGGCTTTCAAATTTTTAGTAATGGTACAGTAGCTGATTTTTTTAGAGATCTGAGGACGGCTCTCAACGCTCAATGTAATACTGTACCAAAATGTTCCAAACTTATTTCAAACATGATTGAAATTTAAAATGCATAATTTAAATTTAGAAATAATTTGAATATAAGTTTCAATTTTATGTACCGGTAGTTTTAGTTTTATTTCAATCGAGTACAAATCAAGAAAGAATGAAGATTTCGAACACGTAGGCTATTCAGAGCAAAATTATTATGAACAAAAAAGGAAGAATATGAATTTTTCTAGTGAATGAGTAATACTTTTGGTACCGGTATTACGACATTATTTGTGACTCAATTATCAAACAGGTTTCAATACTAAGTTTATTTAGTTTTGTAAAAGAAGAATTAGGTTCAATGAATTGTAAGTGAATGATCGAACATGATCTAGTTCAACCATTGTCTATTAGATAGGTTGCCTATTTGATTTTAATAAAAATTTACTTTTGGTGGCGATATTATAGTGGTTTTTATTCAATTTTATTTCTCAATCAATAAAGGAAAACTGCAATGGTTTCAAATTTTGATTTGTTCTAGGAGAATTTGAATCCAAAAACAGGAAGATTAACATTTTCATAATAAGTTATAATAGTTCTACAGTATTATTTATTTACAGTACCTAATTATTATTCATTTGTTTATTTCAAAATCAAAATTCTATAAAGACAAATAACATCTGCCTTGCATGATGTAGAGTTCTGTAATATACTTAGTCACTCTATTTTAATTTAGGCTACTAATAAATTATTAACTATAGTTAAGTTACAATAAGTTAGTTGGTATTGATAATAAATTCCAATATCTATTATTTTCATTCTCATTTTGTGATGTGATAATAATAATAATAGAAATTATTTTCAAGGGGTAATGGTAGTGGACGGCAAACTGCCGTACGGCAAAATTATGTCCCATAAGAACAATGTAATTTTTTCAATCTCTTGGAGCAGACAGCGCTGTTATTTCTGAACAAAATTTCACGTACTATATATCATTGGAAAGAGAATTCAATTCTCCATGGGGTTAACTTTTTACTTTTTTGATTTTAAGTTTATTTAAATAATTAGTGTTCAATACTTTTGTAGTTAATTAACTAATTATTAAAATAAACAAAATCAAAAAAGTCTACCCCCTGGAGAATTGTATTCTCTTTCCAATGACATAAAGAACGTAAAAATCTGCCCATAAATAGATGCCCTATCTGCTCCAAGAGATTGATGAAAATTACCTTGTTCCTATGGGGCTTGATTCTAATGTTCGGCAAATGGCCGGCTACCACCACCCTATCAAAACAACTTTGTAATTAGAATTAGAAAGATAAGTTCTCATGGTTTTCAAGTTAGTTTACAAATTAATAAGGTAGGTAACCACTACCACTAAACCTACTCATTAATTAACTTGGGCTAAAAAATGGAATATTCAATGTGAAATAAAGATACGGTATCTAAGTTATGATCTATACATTTTTATTATTACCTTCATCTGGATATATTAATGATATTAGTGCACATTAATACTCAACGCTTGTAAATCTCCATGCACTTAATTCTATAAGCCTATAAGTTATTGGTTGATAAAGTATTGTTTTATCTACTCACCATCCTATGTACCATGGACTTTCTCCTTTCCAATTTAAAAGACGATTTCTGGGCATCGAAAAAACGTCTCTCAATGACAGAAAGTTAGTTTTAAATGTTAAAAACTGGCAATCTTCTTCGATGTTTTCGTAAGAGCCATCAATATTTTCAAATATATCTTTGAAGTAGTTAAAACTGAACAACTGTTTTGCAGGCCAGTGCAAAGCTGCACCTTTGACTAAAATAGGTCTTGAAGAATAAGCATATTTATGAAATTCTTCTCTTGTAATATTTGGTAAAACCAAAACACCATTGACACCTTTGCACATATTACAATCCGTGATGGGTCTCGTAGCTTCCCATACGAAATAATTATTCGGTACAACACATTTAATACCGAGAGCGTTTTTCATCATACCATCCAAAATTGGTAATCGAATTACGAAGCACATTAAAAAAATAATAATTATTAATAAACTTTTGAAACCTAACCTCCAGCGATTATAAAGTTGACGGTCAAAAGCTTTGACATTATCAAAGGAAGTTTCCCTACAAGCGGTTTTAAGATCACTTAGAGTTAAGCCACTTTTTAAAGCATTTCCACTAACTAAAATTAATTCATTACATAGAAATTCCATTTTATATCTACGGAGCACTTTATCAGGAGTTTCTACTTCGGACGCCATGTTACATTTTAATCTTATCTTGTTTACGTCGTGATATCTTCAAGTTCAACAGCTGTTGAGTTTCAAATTTTTTCATCAAATAATGAAATTCGAAATAAGCTATGGCTATTTAGATTGTTGAATTTTAAGTTTAAATTTATTCTTAAATAACAAAATATATTAATTTACATGATAATGGACAAATAATAAAAATATAAAACTTATTCATCACAATTTAAAAACAGCTGTTTTCTGTCATTTTTGGCTAACCCTGGATTTTGTGGTTATGTTATGTTTATTTTTTAAATTATCACAAATCTAAACAATAGTTTACTTGAAAGTATAAAATTGTGTGAAAATATCGTATAAAACTGTATAAAATATCGTAATTATTAACTTTAATCTGTTTCTTTTAAATAATCAGTTATGGAAAGTTGATCATCATCAAATCATAAATAGACTTGCAATGTTCATGTTGTTGATCTAAAATTGAAATATTCTATTTCATTATTATCTATTACTAATTGATCCAGGAAATATTTTAAAATGAATATTCTACCAAAGAAGAAGTAAGTACTGTTCTTATAAGTAACGTAAGAAAGTTTTTGTAATGTACCTTACTCATCCTCATACATTCGATTCAATTCCTAAATAAACGTGGACTACAGCAAAATATTTTATGTATTATATTTTTGATTTCAGAAACCGTTTAAACTTCATAATAAGATGTAGGAGACATTTTAATCGTCTCCAGTGTTAGGTTGGGTTGCTGCACCTAGAGCATGAATTTGTAAAATGTAACCATTTAAGAGTGGGCGGTAGCGGTAGGCCAACTGCTGAATAGCAGAATTATGTTTCATTGATTGATTCAACTATTTAAGTAAACTTGAGTTATGGTAAAAATTTAGTTTACCTGCCAACCTACCTGGATAATTAAAAAGTTCAGCCCCTGGAGAATTGATTTTTCTTCTCAATGACTTGGGCATATAGAACATTAATTTCTGTCCATAACATACTGCGCTATGAGCTCCAAGAGATCAGTAAAAATTACATTTATATTTTGGGACATAATTCTGCTGTTTGGTAGTTGGCCGTCTGGTACCTCCCACTCATTATTCTGTGTGTCCAATCAAAAGTCACATGCTATCACAAAAATATCTTTACTGTTGATATTGTTCTTTGGTTTTCAAATACAAAACCTCCTAAGGTTGTGTGCTCTCAAATTTCTTAGACTTAATTAATTTTGTCTGTTACTGGATGGGCGTTTCTAAATTATTTGAATGTTTTTTGCAGTTGGCACGTGCGGAAAAAGGAGAATATCGCCAGAGTTCGACGTGATGAAGCACAGGCTGCTGAGTTAGAAAAAGAGAGATTGCGGAAAATCCAAGTTGCGGTAAGTTTTACAAACATCTCAGTTTTAGTCCAATAAATGAGGTCTGTCCACACGGGTGTAGACTGCATCAAATATGCGGAAATTTTTTACTTTAAGAATTTGGTTAGACTAGTTAGGAGGTGAACATGCTAAAAGTCCCCGATCCTGTGGGTGGTCATAGGTTAGGAGGGGGTTGATAAAGTATAATTTTTTTCAGTCGGTCACATAAAACTCCAAAACGGTTGATCCTAGAGCAAAATCTTCCAAGTAGAAATGGAATGGGACTAAAATCTGCGTCGATTGAAAAAAAAAGAAAACAAAAATCGGCCAGATGAAATTATTTTACATTCGATCGAAACCCCAATCGAAAAAAAACAACAATATTGTTTCAACTGTTTTTAACTTGAATGTGATGTAAATAGAAACAATAAATCAACTAGCCTACCCCTTTTCCAAAAATGCCTGGATCACTTTTCCAAAAATGCCTGGATCACTTTTCCAAAAATGGAATTTCTCCAAAACCAGCTACAGTTGGCTTTTGTTGATGCTAAAATATAAGTTACATAAGAAGTATTCACTAGATTCGAGATTGTGTCTGGCAGTCAAGCTGGATCATTTTCCATCAGAATACTTACTTTACTGCTCTAAATATGGATTATTTGCAGTAGAATGGACCTTCAAGGATAATAAACTAAGGACATCCTTAGTTCAACAGTTCTTGACAAACATAGCTCCTTGTTTTCAGCTTGAAAAGCCGGTTCTATTTCATATACCATAAAATCAGCTGTTGGAGTGCACTAGGTGTAGACGGAATCGCCTCACTTTTGGCGTCAGCTGTAGCCTATATAAAACAATGTTATATATCTTGAAGATTTAAATTTAGAATAAAAATAAGTTGACTAACTTTCAGTGAATAAATGTCAATTTGCATCATTTATAGATTTTATTGTTTTCATTACAAATATCAATTCCAAATTTGTAATGAAAGGTTTAATTCACATGAAAACTATTCACTAATTGGTATAAAAGGTTCTATTTGAATTTTTGTCAATTTTCAGGAGAAAGAAGCAAGAGTGCAGTTGATGAGAGAGAAATCAAGAGCCTTGTATTCTAAAGAGTCAATCAAGTCAGAGGTCAAAAAAGAAGAGAAGGAGACAGAAGATCAGGTCGAACCAACGGGTCACATCAACTTCTTTAAAGAACTAGAAGACGGTTTAGTCGCGTTCACTGGAACAAACAAAGATTACGAAAAAGAAAAGAAAGAAGAAGGTGAGAAGTATGAGAAGCAGATAGGTTATCTCACTTATTTGGGACAGGACACTGTAGAGTTAACTGGAAATGTATCGTGGTTTAATAAGGTTCCTGAAAGGTTGAAAAATATTGATCCCAAATCGGATTCTAAAGAGGTGGCAGCTGATAAAAAAGACTTACTGGATCCACTGAAAGATATCAGGCGATATCTGGGAACTAATTTGTCTAGCAGTTCTGTATCGAAACCAGAGAAGGAAAAAGAAAAAAATGAAGAGAAAGAGCGTAAAAGAAAACGTGAAGATGATGATAGTGAAAGACACAAAAGTATATCAATAAAGAAGAAACAGAAACATTCACATGAGAGAGAAAAAAATTCAAAAAAGAAGAAAAAGAAGAGGAAGAAACACAAAAAGAACAAGCACAAAAGTGATAGTGAAGAATCAACCAGTGAAGAAGAGGAAGAAGAAAGGGAAGCGGCGAAAAAAGCAAAACTGGAAGCACTACGAGCGCAAAGGCTGCAAAGAGAGGCGGAGGAAAGTTTGCGAGCGAAGCGAGTTCTTGCTAAATTGACTGGGGAAACACTGCCTGAGGACAAGATACCAACTCACGAACCGGCCGTTAAACAAAGGTACCATTCTCAATTCAATCCTCATTTGGCAAAGCAGAATTTTACTGAAGATGATAGCATCAAGACAAAAAATTTGAAATAGTTCAGTCACGTTGAGATAGGGCATTGCTTGGAAAGCTAGTCAACCTGAAATAAGACTTAACAAAGTTCAGTTATGATAACTATGTGAGTAAGTTTTCATTGATGATGAATGCTTCAAACGCAGAATACCGGTAGTGAAAGTTACTGTAATAATTATTAAAATATCACAGCAATTGGTCAACTACAATATCCATCAATTCTCCTTTGTTAATTTCAATTCCATTTTAACTTAATGACAGCACCACTAATGAATGTAATTATTCAAATTCACAAATAGTACTTGAAATGACAATAGTACTTGTACAGCACAATTACTCCAATGATACTTACTACTTGTAACAGTTCCCCCAATTATACAATTGAAATTGATTCACTAAGGAGCTTATTTGTGTAACAGAGATCAATTATGGAAGTGAAAAGCTTTATGAAGGTAAGTAGTATTTACTTGGAAAGTTATGTATGTAAAACGAGATCAATTATTATGAAAGTAAAAAGTCTACTCATGAAGTAGGAGAAGAGTATTCAGGTATAAAAACTACAAAAAAATCAACAAAACATTTAGTTGTTTCTTTAACGCTTAATACGACTGGAGTAGGGCGGTGATCCACTGCAACTGATCATAATGGTCGAGAGAGGTTACCTGGTGACTGGCAAGTGCATCTAACGCCTCGGCAATGAGATGCGGCAGAGAGGAGATCGTAGAACGCCAGCCGTCGGTCTCATTCACATGTTGCTAGAGCATTTCTATAGTCGACAGTTTACTGTTTCAGCCACTGCTGCGTTTTGCAAATAGGTCAGAGTAAGCGTATTGGTCGCACTATCGATGCAGAAATTTGCCAAGTTGAATGCTTTTTCACAGATCACTTTCAATTCTATTGAGCGCATACTTACCAGCCGCTGCCAACAAATCATTAGCCATACTATCATGATTTTGCTCTTTGCCCGTATAAATTAAACAAATCACTTATGAAAGGACATTTGATTTCGACTAAATTATTCATCAAAATTCAAGTAAGAAATAGTAAAGACTCAGCCTACTTTGTCTATCCTAATTCAAAATATTATTATGATTTCTGTAATTATCATGTCAACTAAATCATGAATTTGAATAATTACATTCATTAGTGATGGAAAGTTGTGCTTTAAATATATGGAATGGAAAAAAAAGAATTGTTGAAATCATCATTGAAACTAATGCCAACTCTGGAGATTATCAAACTCATATTTTTTCAATATTCTGTCAAAGTTTAATAACAAAATCCAGCTTTCTTAAGATCAATGCATGATAATGGTATCATAACAATTGCTGGACTAAAATAAAATTGGTAATTTATTTTGAGTGAATTTATTTGAATTGTTTAGTGATAGACGAATAATTATGAGTGTATTATTTGTAAATATCAATAAATCTGTATGTGAAATCAATATTTCAGGCGTTTCAATTTTTCTCCAAAATATATTAAACAGCCAATCTATCTGAAGATATTTCATTTTTAAAAAGAACCCCAAAAACAAATAGGCTACAACTTTTTGCAAAATTCAATGTAGGATCTTTTTATTTTTAAAATCATCATTGTTGCTAAATATTAATCTACTGTTAATAAATGTTGTACTGTTGTACTAGCAAATGTTGTACTGTTGATTCAATAGCCTGCTATTAATATTGGTAGTAAATTTTAAAAATATTGTAAGGTCCAGTATACCACTTGAAATATTTCTGAAAACACAATTTTCACAGGAGAAATAAACTGTTATGAAATTGAGTTTTCTTGAGATTAGAAAAGTACAAAAATGGATTCTAGAAGAAACCAACTGCAGAAAAGTTGGCATAATAATATTTTTATTGATTTGATAAACAACTTTGATAATTCTCAATGTTGAGGTAGACTTCACATGAAATTTATACAGTACTTTCACAAGAAAAACGATACCTATTTTTCTAAAAATTGCAATATGTACTTATGATTTAGAGCCAATTTTTAATATACGAGTAGAATCCTGAGTTGCGGGTTGAAAACTGATGATAATAGAATGTACTGCAGTAGATCTGAAACAAAAAGCAAGTTAAAAGTTATTCAATTGGGCTTGTATTGTTACTTACCAAAACTTAAAGACATTTTTAGCCAATTATTCCAGATTATTTTTAATTTTATGCCCTTCTTTTCTATGGCAGTGTAATAATTTGACGAGTTATATTTTTGTGATTGAGAACTAAGTTACCTACTATTTTGTAGCTAATTGAAACGTTACGGTATTCTATTTCATATTTTGTTACAATAAAAGATGACTTTTCCTGTTACCTCTTTTGAACCTAAACATTTTTGAAAAAACTATAGGCCTGTATAATATATTCTTTCAAATAAATACGTCTTTCCTCCTATCTACTATAGTCCGGTTAATAGTTCATTCAGAATCTACATAACCCTTTAGTTTTGACTTTTCAAAATATCTTCTTCAAATGATTACCGAGTCCTTTATTACTCTACCCCGCTTCTAAAGCATATCGTACCGATTTTTTCCACCCTAGATTTGCTCATACGTTTCTGAGTAGTCTGAATCTGTTCAGATAGTAGACATTCAGTAGTGGATGCTGCGGCAATCCAATCCACATTTAAATGCTAAACTGTGTTGTTGTTGCGGCATTACCATTTCAAAGCATTTAGTAGCTGGGCATCAATTTATGTTATTATGTTAATAAATGACGGCGTACCTCGCTCTCTTCACAGCGGACAGTTACAATCGTATATTCTAGATTTTATTCTGATTTTTGTCATGTAATCTGTCTGAACGTTTCACTTTGTTGTGTGATGTCTTCAAATCAAACACAGGAAACGTGTCATTGTATGTGTAAATAAAGACATAAATATCTACTAATGAATAAATAGTGTGACAAACTGGAGAATTTATGCCGGAATGGCTGTTAGAAAGGCGCCTGGTAGAAAAAAACTCAGCCTATATCTCACGAAATCACAATACCACAATTTTCCTTATGCCGTACATCTGATGTCCGGGGACGAATGGAACAATTCTGTTAATGGCCAGGTCCATTCTTCAGCATAACTTAATGGTGTTTCAGTTGTATGGCCTAGATTTACACTGACGCCACCTGAAGTAGCCAAGAATCAAACGACTTGGACACGAATAATTTCATTCACAGAATTATAGGAAGGTGCCTTTATTTCACACGGTTCAGACATGAGTCTCAAACAGGAAATTGGAATAATTGGAATCAGGAACAGGAATATTGGAATCATTTATTAAAACAGAAATATGAATGAAACAGGTATGAAAAAAATATTCGCATAATTTTTCAGATTATTTCGAATTGAATTATTACAAATTATTTGGACTATACGGTAATAAATAAAGATTGGCTAAGCTCATATAGTTTTTGGTAACTGAATAATGCAGAAATTAGAAACAAAATACAACTCGTTATATCTGGTCCATACTTAAAATGGCAGTGTAAATTTTAATCTCATATAAATAAATTAATATGCTCTGTTAAATTGTTAAACATAGATTAAATGTATCAGCACTTTCCTAAAAATAATTTAAAAACTTCAACAGCAGCCTGAAAACAATATTTGCATCATTTTCCGAAATACTTTGAATTTAATCATTCTATAACAATGATGATAATTATTACTATACTAATTAATACTGCTAGTGTATTCCATTCTTCATTTATTATACTGAAATACTTGTAAAATATATACATATAAGTTATTTGATCATGTAGTTGGTAAACACAGAGTTGATTTTTAAGCCACTTGAATGAGCCAGTACAATAGAAAAATAATTAAATTAAGCTGAAAATAGGGTTTGAATTTGAAAAAATAGGCTTGTAAGTTCAATTTTGTTAGTAACTATCACCTATTGAGTTATTTTACCGAAAAACCAGTTCAGAATAGCAACTATCTACCAAATTATATGTCTCATTGTGGCCCAAAATGGTTTGTCTCATCGTGGCCCAAAGCACATTCTTAATTTTTACTATCTTTAAAACTTATTTGGAGCTTAGAAACATCGTTCATACTGCATCATTACATCAATAAAAAACAAGGCTTCTCCTTCTCGGCTATGGGCTACCTAATAATAACTGAAGAATTTCAACTTATCTGGAAGTATTAATCTGTTGAAAAACGTAGAAAGAGTATGTTCGAAATCCAAGTCCAAAATTAGACTTTTCGTGATAATTCTCACAGAAGCTGTGATAGTGAGTGAACTGACAAGTAGATCTGTTGATTGAAGTGAGCTTTTAAAAACTTCCACCACAGTTCTGGAGCTGTCAAGCAGCTCTGACTGGGAAAAGTGTTGAAGTGTCATTGTGGTCCATGTCTCAACGTGGCCCACTCTCCCCTATAGCTACAGGCTAAAAAATAAATAATCTTGACCAATATTGTTATAGAGCGCTTCACACCGTGATTATGCACTGTGATAATAAATGTCTCTGTAAACCCAAGGTTATTAGATAAATGTTATAATATCTAATAATAATAATAATTATTATTATTTTTATGTATCTTTTCACAATCAATTCATTATTATTTTATTGTATTGATTTATTATACATTAGTAGATCTAATAGCAAAGTGAACTGTACACCAACCTATACGGTATTGTTCATTGATGACTGGTGGTCAGGTGATGCTCAGGTGATGATCGAGGTGTGAGGGAAGACGCACTCGCACTCTATGTGCTCCTCGAGTGTCACATTCTGCCAGCCGTGCTCGAGCCGACCGCGCGGCTTCAGCTGGGCGTACTCGAACTCCACCGTCAGCAATCGCGTTTTTTTCGGCCCACAGCACGCCGTATCCGGACAGCAGCCTGATTGCGAATCGCACCTAACAGATAATAATTGTTACATCACACTGTGTCGAATTAATTATTGTTATATTATTTCAATATTTTGACAATTAATTTATTATGAAAATTGTCAGAATATTGGAAAAAATATAAAAATAATAATTCGGAAATCCAATGAGAGCTCTATAAATAAATAAATAAATAAATAAATAAATAAATAAATAAATAAATAAATAAAAGTTTATTTCCCAAAAAAACTAAAACTACTACATCAATTACAGAATATTAGAAACTCTACAATTACAGTATATGCAATAGTTAGCTACAGAAATATCTTATAATGTGTCTTTACGTGTTTTAGTGTTTTCTGTGTGGAAATTGACCTACTCCACTATGGCGTACCATGTTCTAGAGTAGGTTTTGTTTGTTTGTTTTTTGTGTGCGGATTAGTAATTAGTGTTTAGTAAGTCATTAGGTGTGTAGTTGAAATATTAGTTGTTGTTTGAAATAATGTTTTCCATGTTCTGTCTTCCTTTGCTCATCAACCAATTGTGTACTATTGTTTTGAACTTTCTAGGATGATTAATCTGTTTGAAATTTTCAGGAAGTAAATTGTATAATTTTGGCGCTAAATGATTGAAATGTCTTTTAGCGCCAAAATTATACAATTTACTTCCTGAAAATTTCAAACAGATTAATCATCTATGAATGGAACTGAAGACAACTTCTCCTGCAGGAAATATTGACAACAAAACTAAATAGCAGAAAGAAATTAGTTGGATGAAACTGTACCAAAAAAGTACCCAGATTGAGAATCGAACCCAGTAGGCCTACCGGTTGCCGGCCGAGCCTGGGCTCTGTGTTTTAGTACAGTTTTATTCAACGAATTTCCCTCTGCTACCTACCTATTATATCAGACGAATGAATTCTAATTCTAATCTAATAATTTATAATTATTTACTCTTTTATAAGATACTTTTTTTTTTTAATTAAAAACATCTTTGATTATATTGTTCTCAAACGAGAATGGGGATTTTTGTTCTTCAAGACAGAGTTTGAAAGAGTATTTAATAATAGAATTTAATATTTTTATGAATATCACATTCAAATAGAGCAGACTATAAGATTAGAACTTATAAAAATTATAGGCACCTCTGTAGCACGACATAGGATGGTTTGACAATCCGATTTTGTTTGGGTATCTGATGGATGACTCGCACAGATATCGCTCTCCGATCGGGATGGTGACAGCGAAATTTTTCCGACTGATGGAAGTTCTCCTTGTGGCCGATGAAACGACGTTTTTGCGTGTGACACGATGCGAGACACGCTAGATACGCTAACACGCACAGAACGCACAATGAACGCATGATACGCGACGCGACGCAACAAAACAAAACGCAACGCACCAGCTTCCACTCACTGACTGACTGACTGACCGACGCAACTGGTTATCATGCTTCTTATAGGTGTCCGGTTCATTCATTTATTATTCGGCGCAACTCGTCTCATTCATAAGTGCTGGAAGTTTTCTTGGGGCAGGAATCAGACAACGGAAAATGACTAGAAAATTCAGCAAGTCTAGGGAACACGATATAACATTATTAATACAGGGTTCGCCGATGAAGTGGAACGATTTGAATGAGCAACAGCTTGTTCAAGACATTGTATTTTTGTAATTTTTTCATCATAAATAGAAAGTAGAAATGTAGCAATTTAGTGTACAATAAGTGAAAAATCATTTTTCGAATATATCATCTTCCAAATGTCCTCCATTGAAATCTATGCACTTCTGCAGCCGGGCCTGGAAGTTTCCCATGATATTTCGCAGCATATTGAGTAGTATTCCTCAAATCTCTTCTCGAATCCGTTGTTTTAGAGCTGGGATAGTTCTGGGTGGATCGCTTTGAAAAACTCTCGTTTTTAAGTAGCCCCATAGAAAATGACATGGTTTGATAAATCTGGAGAGCGAGAGGCCAGGGATATCCCCGTTTTGAGAAATGACGCGGCTTGAAACAAAACATTCACAGCATTCATGGCAATTCTCGCAGTCTGGCTTGTTTTTCCATATTGTTTGTTGTTCATTCAATGAAAAATGGGCGAGTTCTGGTGTAATAAAGTTATGAATCATTTCGATGTAACGCACAAAGTTAAAAATCTCAGTAAATTTACCCGTTTCTTTCAGGCCCGACTGCGAAAGTGCATAGATTCCAATGGAGGACATTTGGAAGATGTTATATTAAAAAAAATGATTTTGACTTATTGTACACTAAATGGCTACATTTCTACTTTCTATTTATGATGAAAAAATAACAAAAATACAATTTCCTAAACAACCTGTTGCTTATTCAAATCGTCCCACTACATTGGCGAACCCTGTATTAATAAGCAATCAATTTTTATTTCTTTATTTTAACACACTTTATTACAATAATAAGGAATAGGAAACAGGCGTTTTCCCAGAACATCTTCTACTCCAATTTAGATAAAAATGTCCAAAGTATGGTTGAGTTCCTGGAGTAAGCTATATGGTGGAGTTCACTTAAATGAGAACAAATTAATTTACCGTACTGACAAAGATGGACGCAAATGATAGATAGAATAAGATTTTTTAAATAATTTGATATCGTGTTACTTTTTTGAAGCGTAGGAAAATATTAAAAATAGACCTCCGGACTGATTCAACCCGTAGGGTAAATGCAAAAAATTAAAAAGAGTTTTATTGCATTTCTATTGTTTTTAATTCTTTTTAATAATAAAGGCAATTAAAGTAAACTTGTCAGGTACATTGAATAAATTCTGTGTTATTCTTTATTCATTATAATTAATTACTTTTTGTATGATTTTAAATTGGTTGAATTCTATTTCATACAGAATTTACCTATCAAATTCCTATTTTATTGAACCAAATAAAATTCTCTGATTTTCTGCTGTTGAAGCCTACTCAATTCAAAATCATAATGAAAATAGTCTTTCCTCCAATATTGAGTCTTCTGTTGGAGGAAAAACTGATATCGATTCTCATTACTAATAAACTTTGTGTGGAAAATTATAATTGAGGAAACACAGTTTTCCTGTGATTACAACCCTCACTGAAATTCAATAGCATTGATAAATGTAAAATTATGGTATCAATAAATAAAAATTTGAATATGACTTCAAATCTCGCGCCTTTGACAAAAACAACAGGCGCATGTCCGTTTCGACAAGTTGCGATTTCGTGCAAATTTCTAGGTCAACGCACCCTAGGAGACTGCGCCCTGAGGTATTCCACCCTTTTCCTCCTCCTACTCCTCCAATTCCTCCTCCTCCTCGTCCTCCACTTCCACTAACACCACGTCCTCGTACTCCTCCTCAACCTTCTCCACTACCTTCTCGTCCTCCTCCTCTTCCTCATCTTCCTCATCTTCCTCATCTTCCTCCTCTTCCTCATCCTCCTCCTACTCCTCCTCCTCCTCCTCCTCCTCCTCCTCCTCCACCACCAATCACACTCCACAACCGTTTACGCCCTTCACTAGTGAAAGGGAGTCAATATTGGCGCGAGGCGAGGCAGCGTCCTACTGTTTCCCGGCCGGGACTCTGAAAAGGGAAAGTATCCCTTCACCGAAAATGGACCTGAAGGGCAAGGTTGCTTTGATTACCGGCGCGGCCGGAGCTATTGGAAGGGCCTACACCGATGAACTTCTCAGGTGTGGTGCAAAGGTAAGAGCAAAAACCGAAAAACAACCCTTTTGCAATCCATCATTAACATCTAACACACTAGCTGCCGGATACGTTTATAGGCTACCATGTTATGAAGAATTCATCATGATTTTCATTCAGAGTTCAATCGATTAGTTGACCTAGATATTTGAGTAATTGTTTTAACGTCTTTCTCATCTTAAAATAACAATGAATGAATAAAATTATCATCGAGGTAAATGAGATTTTGAGATATACTCTACTCGAGTCATTGATAACTGACTGATAAGACACGTTTTGTCGGTGATATTCATTCTATGGTTTTTATTGGTATATTCATAAAGCTGAACTTCATCCAATTAGAGTAGTACTGTATGAACTAACATCAATCTACTGCATATTGGAAAATTTCAGTAAAAATTCTCATAATTGTGTACAGCGGGATAGTCACCTAGTATCCCAATATGTTTATAATTCTAATCGTGTCTCTTCAAGAAATATTATAATAACGAGTGTTTTTTTATTGAAATAATTTTAGACGAAGAAAAGAAATACTAGTCTGCTACTGGCATGGGCAACGAACAAATCGATAATAATATTGTTAATAGAAAATCATTCATTTATATAGGAATCTCGCATCTGTAAAATTATTCATTGTACGGTAATCATAAAGTAATGCCACGTTTACACCGGAATGTCAATAACATTAGTTAATAACTTTTACATAATAAGTTCTATAATATATAAGTATATATAATAATACATTATTTACAAAAGTTATTATAACAAATGTTATTAACACTCCGGTGTAAACGTGGCATCAGAGTAAGTTAATAGAAAGTAAGAGTAATCACAGGAAAATAAGAGCTCCCAGTTTTGGAGAGAAATTAAATTCATTCATATTGATTGTTACCTAGCTAAAATTCATTTATTTCCAAAATAATTCTATTTTTATATGTGTTGCAGGTAGCAATATGTGATTTGGACATTGAAAAGGGTGAGAAGCTTGTCGATGATTTCAGTCTGAAGTATGGCAAGGGAAAGACAATATTCTGCCAGTGTGATGTCACCGACTATCCACAGTTTGAAGGTGAGTATATGAGTAATTGAAAATCAAATTTTGTCAACAAATTTATAAAAATTCGTTCGAGTCATTGTCGATGTTGTAGAATCGTTCCATAATAAAAACTAAATTTATAAACACATTAAACTTTCCCAAATATGCTTTGCAAACAAAACACTAGGCCTATTATTAGAGGATAGTTAAAATAGTTGATAGAGCCCAAATTAAACTAGAATAACACTATTTCCTAAAATTTAACATGATACCTACAATCAATTATTGCTCAATCGAACTGTATAATAAATTTGGGGGATTATTGCTGCAGTAAATATGATTTGAATTAACATATTCATAAAATAATCATTGAATCTGATTGGAAGCTTTGAAGGGACAGATTGTCGTATTTTCAATCTAGAAAATTCATAATTAGCCGTTTGTACAGTTACGATGAAAATATATTTTTAATAAGTCTGTAGTTCGACAATATCTTGTATTTTTTTCATAAAATTAATAATTTTCTATTCTCAAAAGAGATATTTCAATCAGTAAAAGCATCTTATGAGTTTTATCAATGAAACTTGAAAGAATAATTATTTTTAAGCCTTTAACTACTAACTTACGGTACCTATGTGAAAGTGTGGTAGGCCTACCTGCGAAATCTTATTTATAGATAAGATTTGGGGACTTATTTACCAGACAGACATCTCTAAAATTATAATAATAATTTAAAAATAATGGGAAATTTGTATATTATACTTGTATATGTGAGAAAATGAGATAGCAACAATAAGACATTAAGACAGCAAGTGACAGTCATTACTGTGGAGAAGGAGTCCTCTGTTCCAGAAAAAATAATGCCTTCTATACGGTATAAATCGGATTATTTTCAATTGAATGCTGGCTTATGGTTCTATTATTTTTACAGAATCCTTTCAAACGACAATATCTGCGTTCGGAGGTTTGGATATCGTGATAAACAATGCTGGCATATTCAACGACAGATTCTGGGAGCTAGAAGTTGATGTCAATCTTGTAAGTAACCAATTTTCTTTGAAAAAATGTTTATTTGAATAGTTTAATTGAAAACTATAGTACTTATTAATTTTAGAATAATCCTGCCCAATTACCCATGAAACTTTTTGAATATAAAGGAATTTGTTTAGTTGTCCCAATGCAACGTTATAAACTTCATGAATTGGTGGATGAAGATAAAGAGTGAGTGATCAAATAAGTGATCTTGTAAGTAAGCCTGGACGGAGAAGATTAACCAAGATAAAGGATTGTACAATACCAATTGATTGTACGGTATTGAGAGTTGTTATTTCTATAATTATTTGAATTAGAAGTATGGGCTATAGAATATTCTTGAATTTATCATTAACTCTCAAAAACAGCATCAAAATTACCCAACATCATGAATGATTGAATTCATGATTGAGTATTATTATTAACGAGCCATAATTTTAATAAAATTGATAGGCCCACCCTAGACGATAATGATTTAATTTGACTACAATTCTACAATAATTATTCTTGAAAGGTGTGACAATATTAAAGTTTGAAGGCTTATGGTTTCATTATTGATCAATACGTTTTTATTTATACTAATTTGTTTTACGGTTTCAAAAACGTCTCAAATTTATCATGTCGAATATTAAGAAATATCTATGTATCATTTATGCAATATAATATTCAAATAAAATCATACTTGATTGAGTTTTCCAAAAACAAAGCATAACTTCTACGAAATATAAAAGTTTAGCTAAAATACGAATACAAATACCAATCATCTGCAAGGGAAATCATAATACTTCTTTTGTAAAAGTTGCTAAACTAGAATAAATAAAACAAATCATGATGAACTTACAAGGAAATTAATAATACTTGATAGTTGAAAAATAAATAAAAAAATAATACATGAACAAAACTTTATAAAATAAGACCTAAAATGTGTGTTATAAAGAAACCCTAGATATTATCTTCTTCCCGCGTGAGAAGAGAATATAATAGAATACCGTAGCTGTTTTTATTTTTAACTGGTGAAGTTAGGGCATAGCCGTCCTTCTCTTACATTCAACCCTGTAAGCGGTGAATACGAAATTTAATAAAAAATACATCCAAGCCACCAACAAAACTATTTGATCATAATTATTAGGTGAAGTAACTGACATTATTGTTTCAGAATGGAGTGATTCGAGGCACGCTGCTGGCTCAGAGGCTGATGCGCAAGGAGAGGGGTAAGGGTGGTGGAGGAGGGGTGGTGGTGATGACCGCTTCCACACTGGGTCTTCACTCGACGCCCTGCGCCCCCATTCACTGCGCTACCAAGCACGCCATCATCGGATTCACCAGATCGTTTGCGGTCAGTTATCACATTCAATTGAATCTGAAAATTTAAGAAAACTATTTTTTTTCTTCTTAATACTATACTAATAATATATTATTAGTAATATAATTACTAATTAATATTATAATTACTATACTAATAATACATTTCTTCTTAAACTATACTTCTAAATACTTGATAAAAAGTATTAAGTAGCAAAGTAGCGAATGTATGAGTGAGTGAATGATGATGTTTACATGTTGATTGAAAGATGATGAAAGTTTACATTACAATTTTCACTTTAAAAACGCTTTTCCACTTTAAATAAATTGAATTTTGATAAAAGTTCACTGTTCACGATAAAGATCCAAATAGAAATGTTCAAAAATTTTAAATTAAATAGAAAGATTTCAGGGCAGCATGTATATGAATATCACAGCAGATTGTAGTATTTATATAGAAAAATATTAAATGAAATAAAAGATATTGTTAACCATCTATTTATTAAAAAATAGAGATTCTGGTTTCGGTTGCTACACCATTATGAATCTCCGGTAAACTCTATTTTTGATAAGTCAACGGTTTGACAATATCTTCCCATTTAATATGAATAACTATCACAATTTCTCTTCCATAACTACTCAACAAGTATCAGTATAAAATAATTTCAAAATAATTTACTCAAATTAAAAAAAAAAACTTTTGTAATGTTCTAATGTAGGAATATTAGGGTTCACTACATCCACTGTCAGTTCGGACTGTGACAGTCAATAACTGTAAGTTGATGGAAAAACCGGCAGACCAAAATAGCTGTTAACCGTCAGTTGGACGATAAGCTGTGAACGATCAGACTGTCAGTTCGAACTGACAGTGGATGTAGAGCATAATTATTATGTATAGGTAATAATGTCTTCATTTGAATTTATATACTATGATAAATTGCGGATCAATGATAACTGTACATAATATAATATGTATTGATGATGTTTTATTCTATTATAGTGATGTTTTTCATAATACTATTGACATTAGAGTAATGTAGTAAATTGTGAATCAATAAATACTTTCAATTTGAAGATCTGGACAATATTATTTTTTTAAGGTAGGTATAGTACCTAATGAAAAATTCCAACTGGGTCTGAATAGCTTACATTTTCAACTCCATTTAAAGGGAATCATAGGCCTCCGCCTATATACTGTACAGTATAGAAATTCCAGCAAAATAGTAAGTTACATTAGGCTATACAGCTCTTCAATAAGATGAAAACAGTTCTGTATGAAAAATAACTATTTTCTTAGTTAGGCCTACCTATTTTTTTATTGTGAAATTAGTCTAGAAATTATATTAATGTATGAGTGTAAATACCTGAATTATGTATGATGACTTACAGCATTTTGAGAATTTGTACGTAGGCCTACGGTACATATTAATGAAATAAATTGATGTCATCATAGAGAAAAATATCGTACCGGTAAGTCACTCATTGTATCTCACAATGCATTCTCCACAATATAATCTTATAAATCTAATATGCGGTGAATTGATCAGAATCTAATTTATTATACGTCTGTTTTTTCTTACACGCAATTTATTGAAACTCTAAAACGGTAGTCTGAGAAAGAAAATTTGTATATTTTTACAGGACCCATTCCATTATAGTCTAACTGGGGTGAGAGTGATGGCCTTATGTCCAGGACCAACAAAATGCGACACGAGCTCTGATGAAATCAAGAAGGCAC
The DNA here is from genome assembly GCA_017141385.1 of Sogatella furcifera. Classification (NCBI taxonomy): domain Eukaryota; kingdom Metazoa; phylum Arthropoda; class Insecta; order Hemiptera; family Delphacidae; genus Sogatella; species Sogatella furcifera. The sequence goes on from CM029549.1 coordinate 8,314,514, forward strand.
TTCTTTCACCTGAATTCGAGCCGCTCTATCATCGAACTTACGACAATGTTACATATCAATCGTGAGTAGCAAAATCAATTAAACACTTATTATTTTGTAATGTTTCAACGCTTATATTCCATGACAATTTTAGAAGTCGTCCGGTCAGGTATAATGTCCAAGCAAAGAGAGACATCCTGGAAATATGGAAAAATGACTCTAGAATAATGGTTAAAAAATTATAAATTCAATCTCAAATTGTAGGAAGCATTCTGATCTACAATTTGAGGTCAAATTTATAATTTTTGAACCAATATTGACCGAGCAGGAGTCATTTTCCCATCTTGCCAGAATGTTTCTTAGCTTGGGCAGACTAGGCTTAGTGGTCTGTCTAGTTGTTTACCTATAACTTTTCAGTCTGCTAGCTCTGCCTAGTATATGGTAATGGGTTCGAATCGCAGCAGATACATGGATGTTTATATGTTGAAATCATAATCATTTATTCAATAATAATTTACAATGGAAAGTTGGCATCATTCGCAATTAAAAGTCCTGTAAAAGAGGAGAAAGAGTGAAACACTCGACTATAATAAATTCATCATGTTATTTTCAATTTTTTTTCATCAATATTATCAAATGGAATTTATCACATACAATAAGATGCTTTATGGGTCTAATTTTTGTCCTAGTAGTTTAAATTATTTCTAAATTTTCACGAAACGTAGTTATTTGGGGCTATAACAGATGCTATATAGTACTATTTTTAATCTATAGTATCAGTTTTTGATACTATTTTGTCAAAATAAATTGATATTGTTGGATTATCACCTTCATTTGATTGAAGAGAGCTAGGCCTTCTAATAATTCTAGGCCTTCTAATATTCATAATATTCACATACAAACAGGCTAATAATAATATTCGTGTAACCTGGCTGGCTCAGGTCTGGTGTCATAGTTTTCCAGGTCGCTACTGATCAATTTCAGTCATGACTTAACGACTGTTTTTAGGCAGCCGGGACTGACGGCTTAACGTGTCCATCCGAAACACGGGAAGTGGCCTGAGAAAAATTCCTGGTCTGACCTGGGATCGAACCCGGGACCTCTGGGTTGCAACGCTAGCACTTAGCTACGCCACTCAGCCTGTCAAATTATTTATTATATTTAATTCATTATAAGAACACTGACACAATGTAGACTGATTTCAAACATTTTTTTCAGACCCCAGAGCGTTGGAAAAGCTCTAATACATCTTCTTCAAAAAGGCACGAATGGATCAGTGTGGGTGGTTGAGAACCAGCAGCCACCTCGAGAAGTCAAATTTCCTTCAACATTTTAGAAATGCCAGTGCCAATATTTTTTCCATGAACCCTGCAAGAATAATGTACAAATCTTTTTAATGCTTTTCGTCCGAACAACTCCTGCTTAACTGTATTTATACAAGAATTATGATCAAATTTTTTTATATTTGTAATTTATTATATTTTAGATGAATAGGAGCGTGACCTTTTCATAATTTTATAATATACATTTACTAGTGATATGGGTGATGATAGTTATAATAATAACAATAAATAGGGAAAATCAAGAATGTGGGGTGAAATATTGTTGAGGAATACTCAAAGAGTGCAGTTCGATCTAAATGGTTATTGTGTTCCGGGGATAGAGTTTTGATGGAATTGGTTTCATGTATTGATGTATAAGGAATGGATAAAAAATATTGAGATCATTTAATATAATTTCGACGTTAGTTGAATCATATATAGATTCGCAAGCTTCTTTCTTATACGCATCAATCTATTTTGATTATAGGCTACTCAAATAAATCTTCAAGTTTTCAGTTGCTATTGAAAAGTTAATGAGGTGAGGTAAGTTATTACACATATTTGTTAAAAATAAGTTCAGATGATCTGTCTCCAAGTAATCCCGCCTTTAATAAAATTTAGCTTGAAATAATATTGTAATATCATAACTAAAATTGATTAGTATGGGGGGAAGATGACGTTTCCAATACCGGTACGATTGAAGTAAAATCGAATTATAATTCTGTAATTCATTTTCTGATGTTTTTCATACATTTCTTAATTTTCTTCAACTGTTGTAATCATTTATCACTCTCTAACCAATGAGAACTGGACAATTATATTGCAGTAATATTGACTATTTTTTCTCTACAATGAGGTAAACATAATAATTTTGATGTTCAGAATATGGTAGCCTACTTGATGATTTTATTACCATAAAAATTTTAATTTATAGTTTCAATTACTTTTATTAAAACTATTCAAATATGTGTTCATATTTTGTCACTTTTTGCTATACATTTAAGATTAAATTGATGAGTCAGAAACGAATTGTTATGTACCTAGTGTTAATGTTTAGGATATTATTATCAATTAATGTTTGATAAATGAGTTCAATTTCAAATTTTATATACAGTTGCTTAAAAAGCAAAATTTATATTTGTGAGTGGTATCCCGATTGCAAAACTGAAATTTGTTTCAATTGCTTTACAATTATTGAAATTTGTTTTTTGTGACTATTATTCCCATTTTTTGCAGTAGAATTATCAATGAACTGGAATTATATATCTCATCCTCTAGTTAATGTAAGGATCAACTTCATACTTAAATTTATTGTAATACAATATACTTTTATTACTGTGGGCTATTGTACTTTGCTCGTTCATCTATTTGAGTACTGCCAATAATTACAGATTAATTATGTTAATGAAAATCTTTCGAATAGGTACCGGTTCTATACCGTACCGTACTAATTTATTAAGTTTGAAGATTTTCGAGTTTTATTGTATTGGAGTGTTTAAAGGATTTATTGTGTTGATAAACATGAAATCGTTGATGAGTATGCTTTGAATGTCTATTATTGGAGGAATATTATAGCTTTACAAATTTCAATTCAATTAATTGCCAATATGGTTTGTTATGATTTTACTATAAAATAAATATATACAGTATATTTGAATAAGAATTTCGTTTTCATATCATTCCTGGAGTCTGGAGGCATCAATTTATTATCACTACATCATAATAATTTATGTACAATATAATAATTATAGTTCCTAAATGAAAGTAACAGGAACTCTAAGATCTATTAAATAAATTAGTCCCTAAAATTAGGAGTCTATCATTCATCTGGTAAGAATCTTATGATACTGAGTGATAATCATCAGTAACTTAATTATTGTAATATATTCGGTACTACCAAAAAATACCAATAAATTTTAAAGTGCAATATGTAGTTATGCAGTTGCATATATTTACACGAACGTACGTGACAATAAAGTAGTACCGTTTATGAGAGAATTTCCTTGTAGGATTACCAGAATTAAAATTAAGTAAGCTCAATAATAAAATGTTCAACCAAGTAACTGGTTTTTCTTGATTGTAAACAAACAATCTAGGTACTAATAAATAATGAATGGGAAACGTATAGTCTAATACAATAATAATGTTGTTTGATAACAATCAACGCAATATTACCTATGTAACTTAGTAATAATAATGCCACTCCATAGTTTTGAGGTGGAAAGCATGTACATACTTTAGGTAAAAATTATAAAACATCTTCGGTAAATAAAGCATACTACACTGTCAAGAATTCATCGGAATACTCAAAGAAATAAGATAGAATATATAAATAAATTCTAAGAAAATAAATATGTGCTTGGAATTCATTGATAATTTATGAACAAGAGAAACATCTTGTCTCTAGAAATGAATAGAAGGACTTTAATAGTATAGATAGTATGTACTGAGTGCGAGTATAGGAGTAGTGAGTACCAAAATTGCAGAATTATGAATATGGTAAGCAATATTGCTCAAAAAATTATTAGGTAGAAATTCCTTACACTATTTACCATAGGCTACCTAGATCCAGATGAATATATTTTGTAGATCTTCGAAAACTCCTACATGAAATGAAACCACTTGAACCAGTATTTTTCAACATAAGACCACATAAATTATTATTTAATAATATTCTTGTGATAACATTCCTGATGACTAAGTGCTGTACCTTATGGTGCTCGGTACATTCGGCTACCTGGATACGTAATAAACGAGCACTTGGTATGATTCACCAGTTAACTTCACACAGTTACCTATTATTAAGAGAATTCCTTCCAAGTTCACAGCCACTATCACATGTGGAGGAAAGGAAACGTGTATTTTCTCGCTTCGTGACGATTGAGTGACTCACTACCGGCAAGCGTTTACCGTCGTTGGCTTAAGAGGTAGCTGAAAAGTAATTGTGGAGTAAATAATATTGGGTTAGTCATTTACACGCTCTTCGCACGTGGGTAATGAGTGCTCATTCTCAACTTAATTGCAATTTATTTTTCATCAACATTGTTTCATGAGACAGATGAAAACATTTCATGGAATAAATATTTCAATTAAATTATTCTTCTTCAATAATTGAGTTCTATTACAAGATATTTGTTTTCTACTGTAGATACTTCTAAATAAGCTTACTGCGTCATCACTCTCCTTATTTATTGGGGTTTGCTGATTTATAATGAAATTAGAGATATTTCATTATTTTCATTTCAGTACCTTAATCGAACTAAAATTATTGAATTTACTCATAATTCACTGATCTGCACAGGGATAAACTTGTCATAAAGTCTAAATCACTGATAGACTATGTTAAAAATAAAAAGTCTTATAAGAGAAGCCTACGTAGTTATAGTCTATACAAGCAAATAAGACATTCTGGCAAGATGGAAAAATGACTCCAGCTCGGTCAATATTGGTTTACTAACTATAAAATTGTAGGAAACATTTCGATTTACAACTTGAATCGAAATTGATAATTTGTTGAACCAATATTGACCGAGCTGGAGTAATTTGTTAGTTCATTGCGCGAATTGAAGCAATCTCATTCAAATTTAGTGATATACAGCCAATATACACTGTATACTATTACTATGTACTATGGTATATATATATATGTTTATGTTTATATATATATATATATATGTTTACTTTTAAATTTTCGCGGATGGATGAATATTTTAACGGGTTTACCGGGTACATCCGATCTGTGAACTCACTTACTTGTGTAAGTTGACGTTTCGTCGCCATCTCAGACGACATCCTCGGAACAGTCTGTTCTGTGTCTGAGTCTGAGTCTGAATCTAAACCCGTTGAAATATATATATATATATATATATATATGGTATATTTTATATATTAATATTATATATATATTTATGGTATTTATTTCACATGTGCAAATCTTATATGCATATAGTATATGAAGGTAATGAATTATCCAATCAAATGTATCAATCAATACGAATTTATTCAAGGCAGATAAGTAAATGAAAAAAAACCTCAGATAAAGACTTTACATGAATTCTTAGAAATTTGAACCAGAAATTGGATTCTAGTGATAACTTACTGTGAATTCCTTGATAAACCACAGTTATTTTGGCATTTTCCATGTAAACATGGGTTTGGGTGAATTGTCTTTCTTTTTTTGAATTTATTGTTTCTTTGCTGTGTTGATAATAATTTGTAGATTGAAGTACGGTAGGTCGAGCCAAGGTTAACGAAATCATGTTGGATGATTATTAATTTCTTGTTTCAATGTGGCGAAAAGAGTCTATTGTCTAAATCTCGGTATTGAGAGTATTTTTTTGGTATAGGCAATTATCCTGCAATTGTATGTAAGCAACCTGAAAATAATTTTTTTTCCATGACGAGTTAAGGCAATAAATTTGGTAGATAAGGCAAACTTTTATAGAATAATATGCTATACGATCAAAGAAAATTGGAGTGCATTATTGCATAGGTAAGTTACCTATACTATAGTCTGTCCAAGCAAAGAAGACCCTCTGGCAAGATGAGAAAATGACTCCAGCTTGGTAAATATTTGTTCAAGAATTATAAGTGTGGTCTTAATTGTAGTTAAAATTGTTTCCTACAATTTGAGATCGAATTGATAATTTTTAAACCAAAATTGACCGAGCTGGAGTCATTTTTCCATCTTGCCAGAGGGTCTTGCTCTTCTTTGCTTGGACAGACTATAGCATAGTCTTGCCAACCAGAGGTTTTGTTGATTGTCAGATTTTTCACAGCGAAAATTCAAATCACGAATTATCCTTGTTCGAGTGTAATAGTGCTAAGCGCATCTTCTCTTCTTAGTCTATATCCTCTCCTTTTCTTTTCAAGTTTTCCTCCTTCCATACATATCCTTCTCCAGTTCTCCTCCTCTTTCCCATCTTCCAACCACTCTCACCTCTTTTTTCACTCCAACAATATACATCCTTTTTCCTTATTCTCCTTTTCGTTGTTTTATCGTAGTGCATCTTCTCTTTTTCGTTTCCTCTTCCTTCCTCACTTATTAGCTTCTCTCTCTCCCGTTTCATATTTTCCTTCTTTCTCTCAAACTTGATTTTCAATTCCTTTATTTCTTCATTATTCTAATTCTATGTCGCTTATACATCTCCGCATAAATTTACAATATCACGACTGTGATTCACATTCAGACCAATTATTCATTATTACTCATTTCAAAAGCAATCTTTGGGATCGATAAGTTACCCATCTCCTTCCATGGAAGATTTTTTTAAATCATCTAACTTACTGGTTTACTGTACTCTCGATTTTTTATTGATAATTCTTTCTATTATCAATAGCGGATAGCGTTAGATATCGTTTAAGATATCGTCAATCAGATAAGTTACTCAAGACATAATGATAATAATCATGATATGTGATCAGAAATCCTTGGATAATATGAAACAGATTATCAGGTAGAAAGATTTCCTAGTCTCGAATCCGCCTAACAAAGGATTACCGTATTTTCATTCTATTTTCATACCGATAAGTTTCAGACCATTAGTACGGTGACGGTGCAATTAGTTAAAAAAAAGGCCGAACCTCAACATCCAAAGAGAAAGGACGATTCCTACGCCAACTTGTTCTATACAACCCCTTTATTGTTTAAACATTAAAAAGTTACACCCCTATGAGCGTCGGATTTTTGGGGGAGGGGGGTTGAAAGGTGCAAAATTTCAGTTTTTTTGTGAATTGTAGCCGAACCAAGCGTCGGACAAAAAAATTTCATGCATGTTTTTTCTAGAGAACAAAATTTGGAAGAGATTGAGACCAATCACAACTCTCTATCATCAACCGTTTCCAAGTTACAATTTTTTGAAAACTACATATTTTTTCACAGGAATTATTCCGTCACTTTAAACGTTTGTAACTTTGAATTGGAAACTCTTGCATCCGTATTTCAAAATCCCTCTCGGCGAAATTCATTTTTCTTCAATTTGAGACCAAATTCACCCTTCTATGTTTAGTGGTTCATGTGCTACAGCGATTTTAAAAAACCCTTACATCCCCAAAATCCCCTAAAATTACATTTTATCATACATACGGTACAAAAAAAATATTAAAAATTTTCGGATTGGTTTATAATTCCATAGGGCAAAATTCTCTACATTTTCAGACCAAGAACACCACTCTACCTTCATTATTTACAAAGTTACAGATGAATAAATTATCAAAAATGAGAAAAAATTGGAATAGCTGATTTTACAGCAATGTTTTCATCAGTGTTATTCAAGAAATATATTGAATCATTTATAGTATCGAAGAGTATATTTTTTCTACAATTTGAAACCAAATTCACATTATTTTAACAATTACAGAATTAGCTAGAACCATTTTTCAAACCAACTGTCGAGTTCAGAGCTCACTCTTGAGAGTCGCTCCACACACTATGAATGATACATTGAAACGCTTCGTTGAGCTTAAGAAGACGACGATTTTTCCTCATGATAACATTGTTGGAAAATCTGCGTTTTCAATTGTTGAAAAATTACACATAATTCATTCTATTGTAACTCGGTAACTATTGGCGATAGAGTTATGTTCTTGGTCTAGAAATGTAGAGTGATTTATCCTCTAAAAGATGGTATATGAAAATTTCTTGTTCAATGCTTATTGTTAGAGAAATTTTAATAGAATTCAAAAAATGAGCGAATTTATCAGAAAAAGTGTGATAAAAACCGGTTGTGTACCTTCTTATGTCAAAGGTCTCGCAATTCTCATAGTAATCATTTGAAAGAGGAAGATTTTCTCTACATTTCTTGGTAGTTTCACATTTTTCCGTTCACAACTTTCCGATTGGGAGCATTGAAATGTGAAAAATTGGAATTTTCAATGTGCAGATATTTTTATTCAAGAGTATCATTTAAATCTGAATTCTGGAGTTTTTCACCAAATTTGGATTATAATACATGAATTTATACCGCCGTGATGAGTAGAAATTGATGAGCTATTGAACGATAGAGTCCGACGTACCAATCAAAAGTTATGGGGGAATATAAATGATTAAAAATAAAGGGATACTTTTGACCAACCCCCATGAATCCTATGATAGTCTTGGTCGTGTAAACGATTTTTATGAGAGTCTAGGGTCTCAAGAAACGAAATATAGAAGTATGAGCCAATCCGAAAATTTTTAATATTATTTTTGTATGATAAAATGTAATTTTAGGGGATTTTGGGGATGTAAGGGTTTTTTAAAATCGCTGTTGCACATAGAACAAGTTGGCGTAGGAATCGTCCTTTCTCTTTGGATGTTGAGGTTCGAGTCTAATTGCACCGTAGTACATGTGCTGGATACAACATACACTAACTTGTAATATTCTTCAATTAATTCACAACACATACCTTTCAATTTTTAAGCTGTCATCCAATCAGAGCTATTCAAAGAGCTGTCTTATTGGTCAATGAGTTGAACAGCTGCCATTCTACAATATTGTAACCAATCAGGAGTCAGCTGTAATAAAACGTTTCCTGTCACTCGACAGCTCCTCTAACATTCAGGTTCACAAGTTGCAACCTTCTGATTGGTCGAAATCTTGGAATGGCGCCTGTTCACTCATTGGCTAATAATACGACTCTTTGAATTTTTATAGCCAGAATCTAGATTATCATTCAATCTAGCCCTTGATTGAATGAGAGATCGTTAGTAAATGGAAGAAGACAAGAGTTGTGGAATTCAAGTTTAAGAATATCACTCTTTGAGGCTTTCTGAATTTCTCCAAGGTGTCAAATTATCTACAGATAAACTGAAAATCTTCAATAAATAACAACCAAACTCCTCTCAATCTTGATGTATTACACAATAGCTTTCACCGAAGGTCTCATGAACTGAACTACGGTACTGTACTCAATTAATAGGTACATGATTATACTCAGTCTATTTTATAATAACTGATATAACTGATGAGACAAATGAGTAAATTGTTCAAATCCTCAAAAACGTGATTTTCATATATATGTACTTTGACATAATTAAGCATAATTATTATTTGTCTATACAAATTAACACCACTTTGATGAGCTTATACAGTAGTATTAGTTTATGATTTGCAACCTACTCAATCATTTAATTTGATTTATTGGGTTTCATTTTTTTGCAAGAAGAAGGGGCTTAGAAGTTTTGGATCCGGTATTGGATGTTATATAATTATACATGTCATTATAGATTATAATGTTATTCAATTATACATTCAAAGTGACCTTCTGACCAGTCTTCAGCACTGGGGTGAATAGTCTGCAATCAACTTCAACTGCCTGCAGTAAATGATGGTATGTAAGCAAATTTTATGTTACGTAGATGAATTGAGAGAGAGAGAGAGAGAGAGAGAGAGAGAGAGAGAGAGAGAGAGAGAGAGAGAGAGAGAGAGTTAAAGAACAAGTGAATAAGAGCGAGCGAGAAGTGAAAATTGTGAGAGAGAAGGAGTTTTTCAAATACGTGAATCATAACTAATTCACTCTAATGGCTCACGACTATGGTACGATGGAGGATGATTTCTTGGAGGTTTCCCCCGACAACTTTTTCAAACTTGGCTGAAGGCGGTACAACTTTTAATAAATTGCCTAGACTATTAACTTTCCTTACTATATGGATTGTTGATTGGCCTTCACATGCAGATCTAATCAGGGGAGATTTCATCCCTTATCTTCAGATTGAATTAATTTGAATGAAAACATTGAAAATCATACTTTTTCATTTCTACTACCAAATAATATTCACTCGCATTACAGTTGTGATAGCTTACTAATTAATTTCTAAGTAGCCTATTAAAGCTATGCTCAGTTATGTTACAGAGGAAGGATATAAGTAAGGTACGTATATATTATATTATATCTTATATCTTTAACTATCCTTTCTCTACGGTCATGCCTAGGCTACCTACTCATAAAGCAATGTATATCTATACAGTACCCTATTCACGATCACTTGAGACGAAATAAACAAACATTTTTTCATGTGTGTGTAAAGGTAAGTTTCCCTTTATCCGAAGGTCGGCCGCAGTCGAACAGCTATATCTCTTGCTGTTCTTGTTGTATATACATCTCTTGATGTTCTAGCTTGTTGTTCTTCTTGTTGTATATACATCTCTTGTTGTTCAAGCTAAAGGACAAGACAAGAGCTGTGATTGGCTACAGCTGTTCGACTTTGGTCGACCGACATTTAAAGGAAGACCTACCTTTACACGCACATACACGAAAAAATTATTGTTTATTTCGTCTCAAGTGATGGTGAATAGGGTATAGTATCTTCTACAATACTGGGTATTGACCACTCGGTGAGGGTAGTTGCTTTGTGATCGTGAAGTTAAGTTACGAACACTGTGGACTGCTTTTGGATGGATGGCCAGTATATGGCCAAGTACCTACACATTGGCGAGTTGGAACCTTCTCGTAAGGGTGTTGGGCGTACGCACTAAAGCGGCGTACCCATTAAAAGTCATACAAGTTTTTTTCTCTACAATACTTGCAAGAACTTTAATTAATTCAATACATCGAAGAACTTGGAACTTGATAATTATTTATTGAATAGGCTATTTCTCATAGGTCAATGAACTTGACCTGAATTGAAACATCCAACCAGTAGAAATAAATATTGATAAAGTCTGTAATACACGGCTAGTTTGAAGTTGATCAATATAAGCTATCGTATCATTAGAGTAAGATTAAAACCTGTTGTCCAAACTAACAGCTCAATTACTCTCTCGTTCAAAGACTTCATGATATGTATTTTGCATGGTACTCACAAATTTTTCATTATTAATTAGATGAAATTAAAATATAAAAGATACTCCAGATGCATTATTATACTACAACCTCCTCTCACCAATACACAGAAAAAAATCACAAAAATATAAATTCAAGTTTAAGGATGTTGTTAAAAATAAAACAGAAAATAATGGAAGTCTTGGCCACACATCAATGGGGCAAATCTAGATAATGATCATAATTATCACCAAAATTGATTATAGGCTACCTCCCACCTGTAAGAAAGAGTTTACTGCCCTCTTATGTTATGAAGCTGAGTAAAGGAGGAAAAGACAGGATAAAATCAGATATTATGTGCACAATATTTGATAGCCTACAAATGCTGCTCGCAAATCGGCCTCTTAGCCTAACCGGTTCAAGAGAAATGCACAGACGAATCAGAAAGAAAGCACGCAAGAAACAGAAATAGTTTATGTCGTGTATGTGCGTGTAAAGGTAGGTCTTCCTTTAAATGTCGGTCGGCCAAAGTCGAACACAATAAAAAGGGGATCCCGCTCCCCACAATAAAAGGGGGATCCGGGACCCACCCCCAAGAATCCTACGATACTTTTGGTCGAATAAACATTGCTAATGACAGCCTAGGGTCTTAGGAACAGTATTCAAGAGGTATAAGCGAATCCCAATTTTTTAGTAAGTTTTTTGTTTTAAAATATGCAATTTTTGGGGGTTTTGGGGTGTAAGGATTTTCTAAAATCGATGTAGCACAAAAAAGTATTAAACATAGGAGTATGGAATTGGTCTCAAATGAAGAGAAATGAATTTCGCCGAGAGGGATTTTGAAATACGAATGTACGGGTGCTCAATTTATAGTTACAAACTTTTTAAGTAAGAAAAATTTCAAATTCTCGATCCTATGAAAAAATTGCCAAATTTAAAAAAATTGTATCTCAAAAACGGTTGATGATACAGAGTTGCAATTAGTCTTATTCTTTTCCAAATTTTATTGTCTACAAAAAAGGTCCTATAAAATTTTCTCGTCCGACGCCTGGTTCGGCCACAATTCACGAAAAAACAATTTCTAGTAGGTAAATTTTACGGTTTTTTCAAGATGGCGGCCGAAGCTCACAGGGGACCCTTGGGGACTTTTAGTATGTTATTCAGCGCCCTTTTCTGATCATATCTGCAAATTTTCAGCTGGGTCCTCCGACTTTCACTTTTTTTGCTTAATTTGACTGGACTATCACTATCTTTTTACTGATTTTACAGTGGTTTGGGTGCCACCTTAGGTTGAATATTTATATTATACATAATATAATACTCATATTAATGAACTAAAGTGGCATAACCTGAATATTTGGACTTATTATTATGAAAAATTGGTAAAGGGATAGTAATCCTGTTGAACCTTCCATTAAGTATATGTTGTAACATGATAATACATAAATTATTAAATAAATAAATATTTAGAACATCATAAGTCAATTTAAGTCGATAGTAGTTAACGAGTTAACAGATCAATCGTTACATAGCCCAATTAATTAGATTCCAAAATATTTATTGTCCAATCAATAATTTTCTTCTCTTTCAATTAAGTATACCTGGTCAATTTTAAAAGAATCTGACGGATGATAGAATACATTTGAACACAGTATTTAATGTGGTGACCTATTGTCATTGAAAGATCAAATCACATGAAGAAATATATTCTATCCACCAAAATAACGTGTAATAGCCCATCATCCATTCATAATAAATAAACCAGTCTCCTTTTCTTGAAAATTTGACATAAACTGAATTTAGAGTCTTGGACTAATCATAATTATTATTAGACTTTATTGTCTGTATTGTTCCTTAATCAGTTTATTCTAATTTCTCAAATGTTAATTAATCTTAATTAATTTTATAACAGTATTAAAGTACGGTAATAATGATAGAAAATTAAGGTTGTTTGTTTTTTGTTTGTTTGTTTGTTATGAGGTGAAGCCACATGAGCTCATAGGCTTGTGCGTGGGTAATGATATGGATGATAGATGACGACTACTATGAGGTAGTCGGGACCGACGGCTTATCGTCTCCTCCGAAAGACAGGGTGGCCGTATTTATGTGATTGTGCTGTGGTCAAAAAACTGTTCCCCGCTTGGGACTTGAACCAGGGTCCACCTGGTTATCAGACCGGCGCTTTATCACTCCTCCAACGAGCCACCCAAACCAACGATCCATGTTAACAAGACAATCCAAGTTAAACCAGAGACAATCCATGTATTGACAATTTATACATTGTTTCTGGTTAAACAGACGATTTAAATTTTCAGTTTTCAGATAGAATAATTCTAACAAAAATATGGAATAAGATTATTCCATATTTTTGTTAGAATTATTCTATCTGAAAACTGAAAATTTAAATCGTCTGTTTAACCAGAAACAATGTATAAATTGTCAATACATGCATTGTCTCTGGTTTAACTTGGATTGTCTTGTTAACATGGATCGTTGGTTTGGGTGGCTCGTTGGAGGAGTGATAAAGCGCCGGTCTGATAACCAGGTGGACCCTGGTTCAAGTCCCAAGCGGGGAACAGTTTTTTGACCACAGCACAATCACATAAATACGGCCACCCTGTCTTTCGGAGGAGACGATAAGCCGTCGGTCCCGACTACCTCATAGTAGTCGTCATCTATCATCCATATCATTACCCACGCACAAGCCTATGAGCTCATGTGGGCTTCACCCTCATAACAAACAAACAAACAAAAACAAACAACCTTAATTTTCTATCATTATTACCGTACTTTAATACTATTATAAAATTAATTAAGATTAATTAACATTTCAGAAATTAGAATAAACTGATTAAGGAAAAATACAGACAATAAAGTCTAATAATAATTATGATTAGTCCAAGACTCTAAATTCAGTTTATGTCAAATTTTCAAGAAAAGGGAGACTGGTTTATTTATTATGAATGGATGATGGGCTATTACACGTTATTTTGGTGGATAGAATATATTTCTTCATGTGATTTGATCTTTCAATGACAATAAATCACCACATTAAGCCTCTACTGTGTTCAAATGTATTCTATCATCCGTCAGATTCTTTTAAAATTGACCAGGTATACTTAATTGAAAGAGAAGAAAAATTATTGATCTGACAATAAATATTTTGGAATCTAATTAATTGGGCTATGTAACGATTGATCTGTTAACTCGTTAACTACTATCGACTTAAATTGACTTATGATGTTCTAAATATTTATTTATTTAATAATTTATGTATTATCATGTTACAACATATACTTAATGAAAGGTTCAACAGGATTACTATCCCTTTACCAATTTTTCATAATAATAAGTCCAAATATTCAGGTTATGCCACTTTAGTTCATTAATATGAGTATTATATTATGTATAATATAAATATTCAACCTAAGGTGGCACCCAAACCACTGTAAAATCAGTAAAATGATAGTGATAGTCCAGTCAAAATAAGCAAAAAAAGTGAAAGTCGGAGGACCCAGCTGAAAATTTGCAGATATAATCAGAAAAGGGCGCTGAATAACATACTAAAAGTCCCCAAGGGTCCCCTGTGAGCTTCGGCCGCCATCTTGAAAAAACCGTAAAATTTACCTACTAGAAATTGTTTTTTCGTGAATTGTGGCCGAACCAAGCGTCGGACGAGAAAATTTTATAGGACCTTTTTTGTAGACAATAAAATTTGGAAAAAACCAATTGCAACTCTGTATCATCAACCGTTTTTGAGATACATTTTTTCATAGGATCGAGAATTTGAAATTTTTCTTACTTAAAAAGTTTGTAACTATAAATTGAGCACCCGTACATTCGTATTTCAAAATCCCTCTCGGCGAAATTCATTTCTCTTTCATTTGAGACCAGTTCCACACTCCTATGTTTAATACTTTTTGTGCTACATCGATTTTAGAAAATCCTTAGACCCCCAAAAACCACAAAAATTGCATATTTTAAAACAAAAAACTTACTAAAAAAATTGGGATTCGCTTATACCTCTTGAATACTGTTCCTAAGACCCTAGGCTGTCATTAGCAATGTTTATTCGACCAAAAGTATCGTAGGATTCTTGGGGGTGGGTCCCGGACCCCCCTTTTATTGTGGGGAGCGGGGAGGTCTCCCCAAACCCCCCTAACAGAGGTCTGGATCCGCGGCTGCTGCCCCCCCCCCAGAAATTTTTTTCTATATACGCCATTGCCACCTTTATTAAACTATGACCATGAATGATGAAATTGGAAAAAGTGTTAGACGGATAAAAACTTTTAAAGGAGAGGTTGATTTTCAAATTGTGCAATCGACTAAGCGGAAAAATAACAATATTAACAATTAATTGATATATTAGTGCAATATAGTATGGATAGTAGGTATATAGCTATTATAGGGTAGAGTAGAAAAGAATCGGAAAACGGTTTTAAGAACCAGAAGGTAATTTTTTTTCTACAGGAAAGATCAACTCGTAAAATAAACTGGATTTGATGCGCCAAAACACACACTCATCCATACCTTGGCTACAAGATCAGTGGACTTTCCTGTTGTTTTGAAAATTAATCTATGTAATTATTAGAGATGTAAATTAGAAGTTGGAAAAACGTAAAATCATCAATAAATTTATTTCAGGGTCAATGTTGTCACATGTGGAGGGAATTCCGTAGGCCTACCAGTTTCACTTCTAATGCAAGAAATTTGAATATTTTAATAAAATTATACGCGTGCAATCTCTGTACTAAAATTTCATCAGCTGATTATTGCACAAATCCACATCATTCGTCTGTCCAAACAAAGAAGACATTCTAGCAAGAAAATGACAAGAGAAATGGGAAAATGACTCCAGCTCGGTCAATATTGGTTCAAGAATTATAAACAGAATTTTTTGCAGAACAGAATGTTTTCTACAATTTGAAACCAAATTTATTATTTATGAACCAATATTGACCGAGCTGGAGTCATTTTTCCATATCTTGCCAGAATGACTTCTTTGCTTGGGCGGGCATCATTGATATTAATTCGGTAGACTCTCTTCATTCTTTCTTCAACTCTTATTAGTCTGTCCAAGCAAAGAAGACCCTCTGGCAAGATAGGAAAATGATCTCAGTTTGGTCAATAATTAATTCTTTGTTCAAGAATTATAAATGTGGTATTAATAGTAGATCAAATCGTTTCCTACATTTTAAGATCAAATTCATAATTTTTGCACCAATATTGACCGAGCTTGAGTCATTCTCCCATCTTGCCAGAGGTTCTTCTTTGCTTGGGCAGACTATAGGAATTGTTAACAAAATAAATTGGCACTTTAGTTAATTCTGAAATGAGACTAAGTTTAAGTTGGTATTGTATATAATTTTCACTCTTTAATAAAGTTTCCAGATATGCAGAGTGATATGACTACACATTGTTTATGATTAAATGGAATATGGCTTATTCAGGGTTAGGGAACCAAATTAGAAGATTAATTTAAATATGTTTTATAGTACCATAGCCACCTTCAATATAAAAGTGATAGTACTCAAAATACTGAAGTGCCACCTTCAAAATACTAAGATAGTACTGTATTTAAACTCGAGTTGATAGAGAATGAACCTGAATTTAAGAAATCTATCTGGAAACTTAGATTCAAGAAATAATTTTGTTTCAACTTCCAATATTGAATTTCAAGAAAAAATACATGTATGCTTCAAGGCTATAATTGTAATACAGTCATACATTTGACTGTCAAAGATTTTGAATTACTTCAAGATTGAACATTTTGGGAAAAAATTAAATTGCCATTCAAAAATGATAATTTTATGAATAATTTTATGAATAATTTTCTCCAAACTCCAGACGTGGATCAGTATTCTATTATTGTGTAGAGAAATTGGGAACGATCAAACTTGAACTCACGTCAATAATTTTGTTGTAGCAAATCTGGATCTGAAGAGGTCATGAAATTTCAATGAACAAATTAAGAGTTAGTTACAATTTCAAAATAATATTATGAATCAATTTCTCCAGACGTAAATGGGGAAATTCTAGTGAAATTCGAACTCCGCAAACTAGAGTTCAACGTCAATGTAGGCTGACATCATTGACATCAGTTGGTGTGAGAAATCATCATATGTAAGCCACCATATGTGAAGGTAACCGCTCAATCTACGTCAATGAGGAAACCCGCGTTCTATTCACTTCTTGTGCGATGGTGAGGAGAGAGGACTTTGAAGAGAAAAAATGAGTTGGAGGCTGTGCGAGAGAGGAAGTGAGAGACGATAAGAGAGAAAAGTATGGGGGAGAATGGCTGAGCACGCGTCTATAGGTGAATCAGTGGATAAATACGCCATGTATATGAAGAAAATCATAGCACTGTATATATCATAATTAAGTCCATCGAAATACGCGCTTAGCACTCAAGACAGCCTGCGGGACTCGCGCGATAATCGCTGAAGAGTGAATCACAACTCTTTGGAGAGAGAGACAGTTGCTACAGGTGGAGGACCGCTTCTTCGTCATCTACGCCGATTGCTATTGGTCGAGACTTTCCGTATAAGCTACCTGCTCCCTCTCCAGCTCATTCATTTATTACTTGAACTTGTACGAGAGACTTCAATTCTTGGAAATCTCCCCAGTGATCGAGAACGTGTGCCGGTGATAAGTTTGTTTGAATACTGAAGACTTCGCCGTAAAGTTTTGTTCTGAAAAAGTGGACTTGTGTTGGATAAGTTATTGAAAAAACATCATTAACTGAATATTCAAGTTGTTAAATTTTTATCCAAGTTTTTGTAGAGGATGATTTATTTGGACATTGAATCGTAAGAATATTGGAAACATTTACGTGACATTGTTAAATAATAACTAAATATTGGAAAAACATTTCAATCCAAGTTGTTGAAGAGAGTATTGTTGATTAGATTCTAACTTAGCTAAGGAATATCAAAAACATTCAAGTGAAATAAACTGAAGAGTGAAATTATAATCATATTTCAATCAATTTTTTGAGAGGGTAGTTGTGTAGATATTCTATTAGACTAATAATAACCTTATTTCAGATTTTGGGACTGATTGTTATTGAAACCAACAATGTTGTCTGCAATGATAGTGATTGGCTTAGGAGCCGGTGTATTGGTTTTGTGTGTTCGAATAGCCGATTCCCGACCATCGTCAAACATTCATCGTGAGGTGAGCTACGAGGAGAATGCTGAGGCATCGGAGAACTATGAACACTGGAATGAGCCAATCCAGCGAGCCATCTCGACCAGAACCATGGCCAACATGTCCAGCACCTATGATCCTGAGTTTGTTGTGTTGTGGAGGTGTGACTATCAATCGGAATACTGTCGAGGAAATGGAGCAGACAGGGCATATTTACGCGAGACCAAATGGAAAATCCTTCGGGTGTGGTTCAAGGATAGGAAGACCAACGAAAAAGTTTATGTCGACCTGAAGAATCACACCGAATGCGATTGTTCGCATGAAAAGAGGTGATTTGACAACCCATCCTACTTAAAATCTGCTTGAAACGGATCCTCTTCTCTATTTGCACGCATTGTGAGTTATCTTTCCAAACAATTCTTTCGGTTTTAGTTCTATCTTCTGCTCTGTCTGTACTTTCAATAACAATATAATTCATTTCATTTTAAAAGAACATTATTTATACATAGTATAAGTACCTTTATACTGAAGTACCTTTTAGGCATGCATAGGCATGATTCATGAATGTTGTCTGGAAAATGAGTTGAAGTTCAAAATGAAGAAAGAATGAATGATTATTCTAACGAATAATTCCTAGTAAAAGATTCATTGAATTTAGTAATGAAATTGATCATTATCTATATTAACAAAAATAAAAGAGAAACAGACAAAAGATAGAGAAAACTAGTCAAAAATTCGACTAAGACATTTAAAACACTAGTGCCCGGTTTTTCCAAGCACACTCAAAGTTTGATGAACAGCTGACATTTTCTATGATAAGTATAGGAAATGTAGTGAACTGTAGTAAACTTGAGGGTCCCTCAAATTTGAGTGTGCTTGGAAAAACCGGGCATAGTCCTTTCAGATTTTTAATGCATGATTTTTAATCAATAATAATTCTCTTATTATTTTCTTTCAATAAATTGAATATAAGTATTTAATTTATAAATTATTTTAGTGTCAAACGACAAGGTATTAACGTACAAAAATTAAAAATGTGAATAGCCTATACATAGTATAGTCTTTCCAAGCAAAGAAGACATTCTCTTTAAAAAATGACTCCAACTCGGTCAATATTAGTTCAAAAATCATAAGTTTGGTTTCAAATTGCATGGCAAAATGTCTCCTACAATTTGAAACCAAATTAATAAATTTTGAACCAATATTGAAGCAAGGCGGAGTCATTTTCCTATCTTGGCAGAATGTCTTCATTGCTTGGACAGGCTATAGTTCTCTATTTATTTGAAACCCTCAGATTAAAAACTATGCTCTTTTTTGTTTCAGTGGAGAGAGACAGCTATGGCACAGGGTGCAGTATCACATGTTGCAAGATCGATCAACCAATCACGCTGAAGATCCATCAACCAATCACGAAGTCGATCTTTCATCAACCAATAACGATCCATCAACCAACAACGCTATTGATATGGGGTTAGGAGATATGGCAGCCGACACTCAACCATTAACATCTTTGAAGGATACGTCGATAGACGCTAATCGCAAAAAATCTGAAGCAGAATCTTCTTCAGCCAACTCAATTGCACAAAGGTTACACCTTAGAACGATGCTTCTCTCATTATTAATGCTCACTTACACCAGTTTATAGTATAATATTTATGTGTACGATATTTATTCTAGATATATTCTCCTTTACCTGCTATTAGAGTACAAATTAATCTATAAGTACAAGACTGATATTTTTTAATTATAAAATTATTATTGTTGATTTATTGTTTTTTCATTTTGTCTCCACTCTAGAGTCCAACGTAGAATATGGGTCCTCATGAGATATTAGAAGATAAGTAAAATGGGTAGGAAAAAAGCTGACTTACACTGAACGTTATATTGATAACAAAACGCACTGTGTAATAAAAGATCAAGTCTAGTGTGTATCCTTCTTCCTCCTGTATTACAGGGCTTCTAAATTTTCATGAAGCAGGCCTCTTTAGATGGTACTGTAGTGTATATGAAAAATATATCAATTTATTGTTGGATAATTTTGTCTATAGTAAATAAAAGAGTATTGTCAAGAGGGTAATATGAAATGAAGTTATTTACTAATACAGTAGTTTTGATCAACTGCACAACAATAATAAAAATTTATTTATTGTTTTTCTAGGTATCACTTTCGGAAACGCCATTCTGAAAGCAGTTTGATTGGAACAAACGTTATCTAGAACTCTAGACAAGAATTTTAATGAAAAAATAATTATTTATTTATTTATTGATAGGTGACAATGATGTTCTAATTTAATGTCAAGAAATGGAATAAATAGAAAAAATGTTTTTCTAGATATAATTTAATTCGTATACCATATTTACTTAATTTCCTTTCTTCATTATTCCGAATTTTAGATTAATTTTCAAACAGTTATACAGGAAATTTCAGAAAAAACAACTATTCAATCTTACATGAATAATGTACAGTTGACGATTAATAGATTGTTAACTAATTCAGTTCAGTGAATTTTTATAGAAATATCAATAAAAAACACATATCAGTCAATATGTGTTTGATATCATATTTGACACATATCATATCAGTCAATACAAAATAAATTTTTCAATAAAAATACAGATTGAAAGCAGCTTCATGAAAATGAAAGTACTGTTGGCTATTTTATTCAGCAGTCTGTTTCAAAAGAAATTGAGAGGTCTCATGAACAGGAGAAAGAGGTGAAAGTAAAAAAATGTTACTCATTCCATTTTATAAGATAGGTGAATCAAGATAATTTTTATACGGAATTTCTATGATTGATAAAAGCGTAGACTGAGTAAACACTAAATAACATCTAAATTTATTAACTACACTAAGGCTTACCGTAATTAATATAAGATTTAGATTACTGAAACATATTAGACATTTTCAATATTGTTGCATCTCCAATGTTGGTAAGGTCCAGGAAAATGAGTCAATTGATTAGACTCTCAACCGGTATCAAATTGCTAGAAGCTATTGTATTCGAAGATAAATATAACAGGAAAATATCATATAAATCAGGTGAAGCACAGAAAAAGTAACGTGAATGTGATAATAGCATCCAGTTACTATAGTCAAGTTTAATACATGTAACTTATGTATCATAATACGTTACATTTTACGTGCTAAGCCAATATGGAAGTTATATCTTATCAATTGTAATGATGGAAGAACAGGATTACTCATTTAATTGCAGCGGTAAGGAAAGTCAAATAATGGGCAATGTTATTGGGTATGAGGAAAACTATTCCTGATATCCCAGAATAGCAATTCAAAATTCAAGGTTGATTGATATGTTTCCAATGTTATTCAACAATGTTGATCTCAGTCACTGAAATTGCAATAAGTAGCATAGAATTACAGAGATTAGAAATATTACATGAATTATTAGAAAAGCATTTTCGAATAGAAATGTCACAGAAGAAATGTTAATGACTTGAAAAAATCTATTCTCATAAAATTAATGTTAGAAAACTTCGCCCATTTGAAAAGAACCAAATTCCTAGTGAAGAAACCTTTCACATAAAGAGAAAATTATCAACAAAATTTCCAGCAATATATTTATAATAATTATTTTTACTTTTTCATATGATAGAACTGTATATTACATTTCAACTTGAGTGCATAAATAATAATTATATATAATGAACTCAAATACAGTTCAGATGGAATGAACTTTATTTCATTTCAATAATATACAGAAAATTGTTTTAATCTATGCACATAAAACCAACAGCTAGGTTTGAACTTATTCCTGGAAAATGTCTCAGACAGTACTTCCCCTGTTTCAATAGATAGGCCTAAGTGATAAGTTACAGTCTTACAGTAGACTACTGTGACACCAGTAACTTACCTTCCCTACTTTTCATGTCTATAAGACGCTTTATACATGATTATAGGCAGTACTTATTGATAAATTTCTATTCAATAATAGCCTACTTCATCTACATTCTACTATTGCTTCATCAGCGATTCTAATAATTGGACTCGACCATATTCAAGTTTATTAACTTTTATTTTGCCTCATTCTTTGAAAGAATGATAATACTTATTGTTTACTTTAGGTTCATCACTTCCTTGAAGAGTCTAGACAGAAGCTTCCTCTATAGAAATAAGGTGAAGAGAATGACAAATACTGAAACCAACCCTGACTTGTGAATGCTTGTGACAAAGCATTCCAACCTCTAGGAGAGATGTAGGGAGGGGGATTGGGAGTACCTATGAAAACAGAATATTGGCAACGCAGCAAAGTGGCACATTTTTTGCTGTTTGTCAGATTTGACACCAGATGGCAACAAAGTAAGCCCAAAATCAGGACTCTTGTCACTCTTTCATTGTTCCAGTCATGACTCTTCCAATTAGTGGAGTCATTCAGGCAGAGGAGCGACCTTAATAAGGTTTACTTTATAAGGCCTCTCTACCAATAAAAGCAATAAAGAATTTTTATTCTGCAACTAAAATTGCAGAATAGAACACATGAACTGCATGGGCTTAGTTTCCTAGTTCACTGAGCTTGAAAATGAATCAACTCGTTAAAGACAACGAGAATGTGAAATATTGTGCATACTGACTGCATACATCAATCAATTTACTTTCAAGATGATAGAAAAAATTTCAAGAAGATATAAAAAATTAGGTTATCAAATTAGGTAGCCTACCTTATAGAATAGGAAGGTCTTGTAACTTGATTATTCTTCAATGATTATGTAGAAGAGATGATGAATACATTCTAATTATTTTCCTGTATCAATTGGTAGCATTTTCAAATAGAAATGTGACAGAAGAAATGTAAATTACTTGAAAAAATCTATTCTCATAAAATTAATGTTCGAAAACTTTACACATTTGAAGAGAAACAAATTCCTAGATGATACAAATGGATCAACTCGTGTATCTTCTTGAAATTTGAAATGTTGATGTCCATCTATCTCGAAATTAAACTGAACCATGGATACACAGCTTAAGAATATTCATCCACTTTATAATGCAGTAATATGATGATAGTTTTGGACAATAGTATGTGTTTTTAACCAATAAGTTTACTTGTTTCTGTAAAATGAATAAATAAAGAGAATGAAATGTTTTAATTTCAAAACTTCAATCGTGGCAAAAAGTTGAACTAAAAATTTCATTTAGATTCCACATCTTAAAGCAAAGTGAACTGCGGATTTAGTTATTTTTATGTATTAGCGCCGTTAACTTACCTACATTTGATGACAGTTAGCAAGCGAAATGGCCGAAATGCCCCCAAATAAAATAAAGAAGTGTTATATCTAATAACATGAAGGCTGTCCCAGCCATGAGCAAACTTGACAAGTATTAGATTTTTAAATGTAATAATTATCTATTGTGTGAGTAACTTTTGCTCGAAAATTTTATCAACAGGTAATTAAAGTAGGCTAGTCGCGACCTGAAAAGTATAATGTTTTGACTGGAGGTGGGATTCCCAGAATTGGGCTCGCATACGGTAGGTCATGTTACAGCTTCAAGAAACCAGTCAAGTCAATGGCTTCAGATTCAGAGCTACCTACACTGGCGAGTATCCTATGCATACAAATGATGCAAAACTTGTTTAAGCCTGATATGAGTGATAGCCTAGAGATGCTCGGGGATACCCAGCAAGGACGCTGAAAGAGGAAAGATAGTAGTAGCGCATAGCCTACAAGATGAAAATATGGTGTTATAAAATACAGAATCTATAGTACAGATTGCCAAGATAATACAGATTCATCTTCACAACTTTTACGTTAACCAATGCTTTTCAGTAGATTATAGGCTACAGTATAGAGTATACGGTATATAATCAGTCTAATAGTATAATCAGTCAGCATAGGCGCTACAGTATCTGTAGGCAAGTAGAGATGACGCCAAACTGTTAGGCGGTCCAACAGCTGATGTTGTCAATTACAGCTAGTACATTACATCAATACATTTATTTTTTGTCAACTTAAATCAGCGTACTAGAACTTTCTAGAGGTTATAAAATATTGTTCCTAATTATCATCACAGAGGAGAAAAAGTTTTATTTCTCTATATTAATTTCTACTTTATACTTGTTAAATTAATGAAGGAATAAATAAATGTTATGTCCTCATTTAACCTAATAAACTGTGTCAATGAACCAAGCCTTTTATAGGCTAATATGTATGATATTAGATTATTTTAGATGAAAACATTGGACCAATTATTATTTCTGAGGAATAGGCCAAAATCTTATGAATTTCCATGTTGGTATAGTCTGTCCAAGCAAAGAAGACCCTCTGGCAAGATGGGAGAATGGCTGAAGCTCGGTCAATATTGGTTCAAAAATTATCAATTTGACCTCAAATTGTAGGAAACAATTCGATCTACCTACTATTAAGATCACATTTTATAATTCTTGAACAAATATTGACCAAGCTGGAGTCATTTTCCAATCTTGGCAGAGGGTCTTCTTTGCTTGGACAGACTATATTGAATAAGATATACTTTTATCAAATAAGATTACTTTAATCAAATAGATAACAAAATTTTGCTTCGATTCTACATTACAATAATTATAAAGGAGTGAAAATAATTTCACAAAATAGAAACTTCTAATCAAAATTTGAAAAATATTCATTAATTGTTAAAAATTCATACACGTTTCAATTTGATGTTCTGCAAGATGTACAGTATTAGTAGTGTAAGTTATTTTAGTGAAAAGGCGAAATTTTGACATATAGATGTCCATTCTTGGGAGAGGATATCAAGAATATCATTTCCATTAACACTAGGCCTTAAGAAAGTGATCAGAGAAATCGTTGTGCTGACGAGATCACTTCTAATATTGATAAGACTGGGTTTATTTTACCCAAGTTCATTTCCAGTAGGTATGGGGTATCCGCGTAAGAAGACAAGTGGAAACTTGACCCTCATGTTTACGTCATAGTGCTGGATACTTTGACTAACATTCTACGTCATAGCCGTGACTATTCTACGTCACGGCCGTGACGTAGTGGAATGAAAGTTCTCACACACTGATGACGTGAGATTTGAAGAAATTTCAGTGAGGTACCTTTGAAGAGATGCTCAAGTTGTAATAAATTAGTAGCAGACGGTCGGACTTCTTCATTAACCGTTACAAGGTAAAAAGCAAAAAGCAGCGCTCTTCAAGTTTTCCTTATATACTGGAACTATAATGATTTTATCATGCAGCTCTATAATTATAATAAAACGAACGTTTTAAACCGCTCAACATAATCACTCTCATGATGGGCAATGAATAAGAATTAAATAAAACATACTGATATTGTCAATTCTAATGTTTTATTCTAGAATTGACAATATCAATAAGAAACTCCTCTAGATTTTATTTGCAAACTCATCCACAGAATTCTCAGGTGAGTAGCGTTAGAGTATATGTAGATATACTATATCTACGTTAGAAGCATTAAGCCATTAACTAAGCAAACATAAATTCTTTCTGGTAGCTGGAAACTTTTAATTTAAAATCTGGGGAATAGTACTAAGAATTAGAACACAAGTTTAACAAGTACAAAACTGATCAACTTTATTTGTAACGAACATTCAATTACAAGAATTACAGTTCAAGTCTTCTCATAACAGTCTTAACGACATATAACAAAATATTAGACTATATCAAAACAAAATTTGTCAATTTTATAAAATACTAAGTAGGTACTAATTTGACAGAATAGATCAATATTACAACCTATATGTGAAATACTGGTTCGAATAAGTCTACTTATCACAGTCATTTCGTTATTTTTGGGAAGTGATTTTAATAATTGGCATTAATTGGCAATTTGCCTATAGTCTCTTATCTATAAAGACTGTATGACCAGTCTCTGATTAGATAATCAGACTGATTATACAGTCTTTATAGTCCTAACCTTATAGACTAGTCTACAAAATAAATAATTTACAGCAGTGTATAATAGGAAATCAATTGAAGTCTTCATTTGACAGTTCATACTTCATCAAAATCTTTTTAATTTCAATCTTATTCATTTTTTCAGACAAATCAGGCTAGAATGAAAGATAAGAAATAACATTAAAAAATCATGGTTAGTCCGAGTGACTAGTTTTTACAAAATTGAAAAAGGAATATATAGTAGAAATTGTATTATTATAATAAATTACTAAAATAGATTAAAATTAATATATACTAAGATAGATTAATAGATAGTAAAAATGTATTGATAAATCAAATACAACATATTATAATTTATTCATTATTGATGGTAATGACTGAAAATAATGGTTTGTGTTGGTTTACATAATGGTTTTTCTTAAATCTAAAATAGACAAAGCATATATGAAATAAAGTACTACAAATAAAATATTTTTTGACAGTATTTTATTGTACCATATCTTAATTTCTCCCTTTATCTCAATATCCGTTGAAGTTACGAACTTTAAACTGGGTTTACTGTGCTTCTCAGCTGATTTTACATGATAATGATAATTTCAGAACCCGAGTGAAGCCTCTAAAATATTATAAAAATCCATATTATACTCGTACAGGTTGGAAAATTGACCAAACTTGTTTTGTCAGCTCATCTAAATATGAGCATAGCTTTCTCTGTATCAATGAAATGCTTATATTTTTGGCATTTTCAGCAACATTCCTACTGAATTGATTGAGAAAACATACATTATTCCCCTTATTTTCAGTTTATTCCTTGCTATATAGCTTTCAAACTGTTATGATAAGAAGTCAATATGAATGTTGTGTCAGCACTTCTAATTATGAGCATAACATTCTCTGCAACAATAATATGATTATGTTTTTGACCGACTTTCCCAATATATACATAACTACAACCGCATAGTTGTCAGTTAGGCCATGGCCTTATATTGAATTAGAATATGCTTATAGCCGGCGTAAGTTGACGACTGAGCCCTCCACGAAATTTCATGTTTTCTGTTCGAGTTGACTCAACATTGACAAACATATTCATGAATTAAAAAAGAATTGTTTGGTCGGATATTGCGAATTCAAAAACCAATATGAAGCACGAATTCTCCTGGCAATTCTGATATAGAACAAACTAACTTTTCACTACAATCCATGGTTGTGAGAGAAGTGATATTTAAAAGGAAGTAACAGTTTCGCGATTTTTCAATTAAAAAAAAATCTAATTTCCTTTTAATCTTTCTACCCAGTAACGTTTTTAATACTACTTGCATAATGAGGATGAAATTCTACAAATCGATATTGGGTCTAATCTTACACAATCTGACAACGCAGCTATTCCGCGGGTGGAGGGCTCAATCGTCAACTTTTGTTTCGCCGACTTTAGATAACAAATCTAATTGCCAACATCTGCTGATTGGTCCCAAAAGAAGCAGACGAAACTGCCTAATTTTTTGCCATCAGCTATAATACACTATAAGCATCCATCAGAAGACTCATAAAAGAGTTAACATATTTTGTTTGTTTAGAATAGTTTTATTTTTGACCGACTTTCCTAATACATACATATTCATACATACATACAATGGAAATGAAGATAATGATGAATGCAGAAATGATAATCTGGATAAAAGGCCATCCCTGAACAATAATATTCAGAGTCCCACTACTCAGCGTCCAACCCGTTCAGCTGGTCCCCCTAAATGGCTCAAAGATTTTGTAATTAAATAAATTTTGTTTACAAAAAGAAAAAGTAATGTAGAATTGATCAATGTATGGATAACATATCGATATCTGTAGATTTTATCGATTGTGATTTGGCTTGTTTATTATTAGAATAAAGATGGCTACTGAAAGCAAACATTAAATTGTGTTGTGTTCTTATTCAATATCATATCCAACATTGGTACTGAGGAACATCAGTCAATATCATAGAACAAAGTGCTGAGGAACACAAAGAAAGTGATGATGAGTTGTGCATGAAGAGGAACCTTCAACGTCTTTTTAAATACATATTCCAGAAGATAAATGGAATATTATAAAACCTGAGGAACACGTGTATAAAAGAGATCAACACAAGGAAGGGAGAAAATATGTTGTTCTAAAACCAGGAGTTTGGGCTGACGTTATTATGAATCAACTCATCTGGGAGTCAGTAAAGTGGCCATGTTTGTGGTCATTCTATGGTGCTTGAGAGGAAGCATTGCTATGGTTGATTGTGAGAACAATATGTGGTTGTGGAAACAAAATGGAAATAAGTTGCCCCAACCCTCCACCTAAGAATCCTGACGAATTTGGGTTGTTGCTTGATGCTGTAATAACAGGCAGCAAACAGCAACACTGCCCAGAAATAGTATGGGAAAGACCATTGAGGAGAGAGAAGAGTAAAAAACTTTTCAAAGAAATGCTAGAGAAGGGAATAAAGGCATCAAAGCTGAGAAAGAAAATTGCCAGTGACATAATGGATTTTGGTGATCCAATTCCAAGTCACTTACCCTCTAATGAAGTGGAAAGGAGGATAAGAAGTGAAACATTACAAAAGAGAAGAGTAGATGATGATCCCCTGAAAGCAGTTTCAATATTGAAGTACAGCAGAAATCAGCAATTTATGTATAGTGTGAGAGAGATAGGGATGGACCCATTTTTTGTTCATCTGATAACCCCCAATCAAAGTGTTGACTCTCTCTCTGTCTATGTCAAGCAAGTAGAACGTGCTTTAGATCGGCTCCGTCTTTGAACGTAAATTTTGTAGGGTTAATCAGTTCGTCTTAATTCAAATTAACCCTTGGACTACCAACCGGGGTAACTAGACTACCCCAACCTATTTTTTGTCCATTATTTCTATGTAATGTTGATGGATTTCATGGAAACTTTGAGTACTTGTTAAAAACATATCACTTCAATCATTTTATCCCATAAAACCATTATATACCTCTTATTTTAAAAATTATGAGCAATTTTATCTGTGGGGTAACTTAATTACCCCACTTGGTATTCCATGTCATGAAATTTTTCCGTCAATTTCATACACCCTTCAAATACGAAGCGGGGTAATTGGGTTACCCCACAGACAAAACTGTGTTGATTTGAGGTTATGTAGGTAATTTTTGTCAATCTGCTGCTTGCTGTTATGTGAATAGTGTAAAATGTCGAAAGTATTCAGTGTTGAAGAGTTTGAAAGTGTACTAAACATCGATAATCCTAACGATTTGTGTGAAGGAGAACGTGAGTTATATGATTTATGGAATGCAAGTGACTTTGAGGACAATATTGAAGTTGTAGATGAGATTGATGATGAAATCGTCGTTGAAGGAGATAGTGCAGTTCAAAATGAAGGATATAATTCTGTTGAACATGAAGAGAATAGTGCTGAACAACATGAAAGCTTTTTCAGATCTAAAAGTGGTATGGAGTGGTCAAAAAAACCATACCGAAGAGGACGGAGGGGCGCCCATAATATTCTCACTGTTGCACCCGGCCTCACCAACAACAGTGAGAATATTGCTTCGTTGAAGATCCGTTCAAATTGTTTCTTTCTGAATCAATCATGAACATTATTTGTGAATGGACAAATGTGAAAGGTAGGGAAGTGGTGGAAGAGTACAATCAAAAGTGTGACCCTGAAGAGCAAAACATGAGAACATGGAAGGATACAAACAATGAAGAAATGTATGCTTTCATTGCAATCCTTATAGCTGCTGGAAAGATTCATAGCAATCAATCATCAATTTCGGAGCTTTGGTCTACTTATCCAGCATTCAGGAACCAATTTTTTACTGCAGTTATGGCTAGAGCACGTTTCCAAGAGCTGTCGTCTGCCATAAGATTTGATGATAAAAGAACAAGGCAAGCTCGTATTCAAACAACAAATGATAAATTGGCTGCAATAAGAGATGTTTTTGATCTGTTTGTAAAGGCTTGTATTGAGAGTTACAGTCCAGATGCTCACATCACCATGGATGAGAGGCTTGCAACATTCCGAGGAAAGTGTCCATTTCGTGTCTACATGAAGTCCAAGCCAGGAAAATATGGTATAAAGATTTGGGTATGTGCTGATGCAAAGAATGGTTATGTTTGCAATCTCCAGGTCTACACAGGAATGATGAATAATCAAAGGAAAATTAATCAAGGAATGCGTGTTGTGAAAGAGTTGGTTTCCCCATACTTTGGATCAGGAAGAGGTGTCACAACCGACAATTTTTTCACGTCTATACCCCTGGCTGAGGAATTGATGACAAAACAATTATCATTGATTGGAACCCTCAGGGCAAACAAGAGGGAAGTGCCCAGTGAATTCCTCCCTAAAAAGAGCAGAGCAGAAAAATCTTCAATTTTTGGCTTCACAGAAACCCTCACAATGGTTTCATATGTACCAAAAAAGAATAAGGCGGTAATATTGCTTTCGACTCAGCACAATTCTATCGAAGTGGAAGACAATGAAGAAAAGAAGCCTATCATCATTTCAGACTACAATCAAACCAAAGGAGGGGTCGATTTGGGGGACATGATGACAGCAGAGTATAGCTGTGTCCGAATCACAAACCGATGGCCATATCGCTTGTTCATGGAATTGATTGACATCGGCCCTAAATGCACATATTTTATGGACTACGAAAAATCCCGAATGGAAAAAAACGACTGTAGAAGGAGACAACATTTTCTTCTAGAATTAGCACTCAATCTGGCAAAACCGTATTGTGAAAACCGTGCAAAAAACTCATCTTCTCTTCAAAAAGACGTCATCTGTGCCATGGAGACTATAGGTGTAATTCCTATATCCACAAAAGAACGCCCCATAACACCTGGTCCTTCAAAAATGAATGCATCAAAGCGTTGTGCATTGTGCCCTCGGAATGAAGACAGGAAAACAAGGATAATGTGCTGCAATTGTCAGAAGCCTGTCTGCAATTTACATAGGAGGGACTTGACACTGGTCAATTGCTTGGACTGTCAATAATGATTCTATTTCATTAAAACAACAATATTTTTTTATTAATCAAGTTTCATAATTTTTCATATAATACTATTTCAATAAATCTGCATCTTTATCAACATACTTTTATTATTTGACAACATTTCTCCTATAGCAATATTATAGCATGCTCGACTTTGAAGACTTGCCAGTTTTTTCATCAAAAACATGCTTTTTTTGCAGAATGAAATATTTATTCACATTTGAATAGCTTCTGAAATCATTAAATTGATTATTTGATGGGATAGGAATGTGAAATAATCATATAAAACCAAAATTTTGTTGGGGTAACCTAGTTACCCCGGCTGGTATTCCGTGTATGTGAAAAAGGTTGGTAGTCCAAGGGTTAAGTATCATTAGATTCAGTTTTTCAAGCCCAGTTTAATAGTGTTTTTATTTTTTCAAATTAATTCTAAATTCTAGAGTAAATTTTAAAAAACTGTTCCCACTTCTCAAAATTAACCTAGCTTTCAGTGCAGTTCAGTGTTTAGTAGACCAACTACCATGGGAAAACCGAAAGCCACACCAAAGCATGGAAACAATGGGCCCATCCAGCTACCTGCGGAACCGGTGTCTATTTCTGGAGCGGGTATGTCCCAGGAATTTCTGAAGGTAATGCGAGAGCACATTGAACTTGCGTTCAGTCAAGCAGTGACAACGGCCATTCAGTCGATATTCACAGAAATGGAGGAGCTGAAAGCTGAGAATAGACGACTAAATGACAAAATAAAGGAGCTGGAAATGACGTGCAATTTAAAGGTCGATGACTTGGAGCAATATGGGAGGCAGCACAGCCTCAGGATCTTCAGCGTGCCCGAACGCAAGAAGGAGGACACTGACCAGCTGGCCCTCCAGGTCTTCAATGACAAATTGAAACTTGGTGTCAAACTGGAGCAGATCAACCGATCTCATCGAGTTGGTAGACGAAAAGCACCTGAGGACAGCCAACCCAAACCCAAGGATCGACCGATAATCATCCGACTATGCAGCTACCGCATCAGAAAAATGATTTTCAATGCGAAAAAGGGACTGGCTGGCACCGGGATCACGATCCGTGAAGACCTGATGGGGCACCGGTTGAGAATCCTGAATGCTGCAGCCGACCGTTTTGGACATTGGAACGTCTGGTCCATCGATGGACGTATTAAGATCGCCACCAGACACAGAGGCTTGAAGAAGGTGCACACCGTCGAGAGGTTGGCCGATCTTCACAAAATAGAGGTGAGTGAATAAGTATTCAGACAGTCATCCTTCAAGTGTTAGAAATTGATGCAGCCCCATTAGTCTTAAATATATATATATATATATATATATATATATATATATAAGCAAAGCAATAATAGCTTCCAAACTGATTCCATTTTTTTATCATGCTTTTTCTACGTCACAATATAATAAAAATTAATTAGCCTTATTATGAGCTTCCTCATTTTCGCTGAGACATCAGACTCACAAATAATATAGGTACTTTTTCATTCTAATAAATTAATGATAGACTTATTATTATATTTCACTTAGAAAGTAAACTTCATTGTCTCATTGCTACATCAATGTAAACCCTGAAACTCCATCATAACAGCCTCAATTATTAACAAATTTATTTATGGGTCCTCATTGGTTACTTAGTCGTTAAACACGTTATTAAATGATTGGAATCAATTTGATAGGAAACCTTAATTAATTCAATAATTAGCCTCACCATTCACTACCCCAACAGTCTGATCTCCACAATCTAACTTTTCTTAACATGACTCTAATGCTAAAACTCCCCATACAGAACGTTATTACTGCCATTGATAGAATTGACACAACACTACCCTAATTCCATCTTAAAGTGGATCACTTCTTTAAAATTATTGAATCCACGGGTTATCTCAACTTTATTAAATGTCAAGGAATATTATTATCTTCATCGTTTACAAATAATGCAATCTTCTAACTAGTTCTATTTGGAGCTGCATAGGATTTGGGCAACATGTACTTAGCATTTACATATTATTATAATATATCATTAGACATCAACTCTTTATTCTCTATATGATAACAAGTGAAAAGTCTCTTCTGAACTTCAAATTCTTGAGCCAAGCCGCCATCTACACCTCAACTACAGTGATTCTACAGTAATTTATAGGATTAAAGCAGCATGTATTCAGCATCTTTATATTATTATGCATTATTACATATCCTCACTTTTCTCTATACATTAGAAAAGAACGACTCTTCTGATCTTCAAATTCTCGAGCCCAGCCGCCATTTTCATTGTAACTAGTGATAAATCTAGCATTATTGACTAAACTGACAAATAAGATTATAATAATAGTATCTTAGAGTTTTTGCACCGGCTGTTCTATTTTCCTGTTGTCTCTGCTCGCTCTTTCCCGTTTCAGTTGAATCGGGCTCCCTCTGCTTCATCGAAATAGGCTGCAATTTTTCAACATCTGAGCAGTGACATTCAATTTATGGCTGCATCATTCTACTCCCGCACCGAACAGGATCCCTTGCTGAAGTTTTGTAAATAGAAAACCATTATGTATATTGTATATGTATATATATATAGAAACGAACTATTGCGTTACGTGTATTATAGTGACTTTGACTCTTGAGTCACCTAGTTTAAGAATTAGTTTTAGTTTCAATCTCATCTTCATTGTCATGTGTGCTTGCTCTTCTCCTGGACTGTCGTGCTTTCTCTTCAGTAATGATGCTCCCCGCTAATAATCAAGCTTGCTCGCCCTCTCCTCATGGCAATCATAATAGCCCAAATAATAATATTAGCCAAGATACAGGTCTCATTCTCTCTAATAAGCTTCAACCCTATAGCAAAAAATTGATTGCAACGCATCTCAATGTCCAGTCCCTCAGCTGCCATATGGATGAAATCAGAGCAATCTTCCGTTTTCAAAATTTCACTCTTATTGGAATTTCAGAATTGTTTCCATCTAATCAAGTTAACTTGCCTGGATATAACCTTTATCGTAATGATCGCATTAATAAAGCTTGTGGTGGCGTAGCTGTGTATGTGAAAGAGGGTATTGAAACTAAAATTTTTCCTACATCTGTTCAAGAATACTCAGCTAGACCAGAATTTATGTTACTCGAATTATCGCTATCAAGTTCAGATAAACTACTGGTAGGAATATGCTATTGGCTGCCAAAAATAGGTCACTTCACAGACTTTGAAAATGCACTGCTTGCCTTCATGCCTTTCTACAGCCGCATTCTAGTTATGGGTGATATGAATACTGATCTCAATATGACAAATCGTAACTTTGACTATCATCAGTTGACAAATATCTTTCATTGTCTCGACTTGACTATTCTACCCCTCGATCCGACGCATCATACCAATGAATCTGACACATTTATAGATTTACTCATAGTGAGTGACCCAAATGAAGTAATTCTCACAGGTCAAATCTCTGTTCCAGCTATTTCTGGGCACGATTTGATTTACTGTGTATTATCATATAAGCCACCTAGACCAGAACAAAAATTTATCACATATAGAGACTTCAAACACTTCAATGAAGCCGCCTTCCTAACTGATGTAAATTACACTCAGTGGCATATGATTGAGACCTTACCCACAGTTCACGAAATGGTTACAACTTTTGAAAACCTGACTCTTAACCTATTTGACACACATGCACCTCATGTAACCAAACGAGTAAATAGGAAACGCCGTGTACCATGGATGACTGACGATATACTTAAAATGATGGGACAAAGAGATAAGGCACATAGAAAATTTAAAAGGACATATAATTTGGATAGTCTACTTGAATATCGAAATCTCAGAAATAGAGTTAAACAACAGTTACGTAACTCAAAGATTAGGTACTTCAATTCATTTATAACAGACAATAGACAAGACTCTTCCTTGCTATGGTGTGGTATAAAGGAATTTGGCCTAGGCAAACAGAAAACTCAAACCCCAATTGACTTACCTCTTGACAGTATTAATGAATACTTCATTTCTCACACAAATCAACGTGATGAAACAGTGATAACTAATCATATTAACGATTTAAATGATAGGGTAACCAATTCGAACACACCACTAGTCGATCAGTTCAACTTCCATCCAATTTCAGAACACGATACTTTTAAAGCAATTCAGCATATTCGTAGTAATGCTACCGGAGCAGATAAAATCCCAATAAAATTCATCAAAAAAATGTTATATGCAGTACTACCTACCATCACATTCATTTTTAATAAATCTCTTGAAAGTGGTATTTTCCCTGAAAACTGGAAGCTTGCTCTGGTTCGACCATTGAATAAAGTTGCCTCTCCCAATAAAGTTGAAGATTTCAGACCAATTAGTATCCTACCTGCCCTTTCCAAAGTACTCGAAAGACTTGTTCATGCACAAGTCACAGCATTCCTAGAACATGGTAACAAACTTCATAACTTTCAATCAGGTTTTCGAAAATCACACTCTACAGAGACCGCCTTGTTGCGTGTCACAGATGATATTAGGTTGGCCATGGACCAGAGAAAATGTACCATTTTAAGTCGTTTTAAGGTAGAAGGTTGGATGTTTCAAGTACTAGGACAGGAGAACATACTTTAAGAATCCCTGTTCATCGTACCACTATTTACAATAAATCTTTTCTAGTTAGTGCTTGTCGCGCTTGGAATGACCTCCCCAACTCCATCAAATCTATTGGGAGTCGAGCGAGCTTCATATCACAATTAAGAAAGCACCTTTTTGAGAGAATGACAGAGTCTGTTCGGCATTAGAGCAAACACATGACAGCTTCCCTTCCCTTCACCCCTTCATCTATCCTCTTGATAATGTAATGAATTTTTACGCTCATCTAGTTTGTATTTATTTCTGTTCCATTTAAGGAGTATGATTATAGTTACTTTCTCAATATGTGTATAGGCTACAGTATAAGACTTAAGTTTCAATTATTACACTCCTTTCCATTTACATTACTGTGCACCAATTTCATTCCATTTAGCTAAAGTTGATTAAGATTTGACCGACTCTCTACAGATTGTTATCACTTAGTATTATCTATAATTATTTATTATTATTCGCTATCTAATCCATTTGATCCCCATTTAATCCATTCTCCCCAATTTAGTTTTGAATTTCGAATCACCTATCATACCATTTTATGGACATTCCATTATCATTATTCCCATCATTCCCACTCATATTAATAATTATTCTCTTTACATAATTTAATAGTATGAAATTTCCAATAGAATAAATACTTAGTACCGTAGTTGTAAAGATCAGAAAAATATTCGCCCATGGTTGAGTGTTAATGGGAGAGATGTCTTTGAACATCCCTCTCCAAGAATGGACATTTATATGTCTAAACTCCGCCATTTTATGTAGATACAGCACAAATTTATATTACCGTTAGCTTATTGAATCCTACATATGTCTCATTTTGCAAGTTTTCATAGTTTATAATTAGCCAACTTATGCAAACCATAATGTAATTAGTGTAATTTTCATTTATTTTTATTCATAGGATTCGAATTATTGTATTATGTAATCTACATGAATAAAGTGATTGAATCTGAATCTGAATCAATTGAAAATGCACAAAATTTATTGCAAGAATTACTCAATCACTCAAGGCTGATTGTTGATACTACAGGCTCCATGGTGAAGGAGGCCAGCTGAAGTACACAGTGGTCACATATTTTTGTACCTGGGTGTGATCAGAATACCTGGACCAGGTGAAGGACTGATCCCCGTTCTCCAAATGCTGTCTGCACGCCAGATGCCAATGCAATAGTTTATACTGGCTTTTTGAATGGGTGAGAGCTGGAGCACCTATTCCCGAAGAGGTCATAGTTGATGCTCTAATTTCAGCTTTGTGCCGAGCATTTGCAGGAGAGCCATCAACAAGGAGTTATGTTGACAAGTGTGTATATTATTTAATAGTTATGTAGGCTAATAGTCATAGTCATAGTTATGTATAGTTTTGTTTGTTTATTGCGGTTGCGTTTTCTTGTAACTGTAAAGATTGGGCTGATGAGCCCAAAAGAATCAATTGTTGGGTCACCAATTTGATAAATGCCTCTATTGCCAAACCGGAGATCCAGGATGCCCTGGACCACTGGTCGGTGTAGTAGGATTTGAAGTGACCTTCAGTTACTTCATTCTAAATTAAGACCTGGGCCCTGGCTTATAAACATTTTACAATCCACATTAATCATAATTCGTGGATTTTATGGGCGTTTCTGTCTCATAAACGTTTCCAATAAAAAGCAAATTCTACAGTTTCAGCTGATTAAAAAAATTACATGAAACGAATTTACCTCAAGTAAATAGAATATCGGAATAGTCCAATGCTGTTCCTTTAAAACCAAAACTTTGCTCCTAATTTAATGATTTTAATATATATAAATTGATTTATTATTATGAATATATTTAATAATAAATATCAATCATTATTTTTATGGTGAGATTTGAACAGGAATCATTTTTGTCGCTAAAATACTATCATAACCTACAAAGAAAATCGTAAACAAACCAAGTCAGAAGACCCTAGCCTTGTAATCTAAAATGGCCGTGATGATATGAGTTTGAACAGCGATATTGTGAATTTCTTGTCTGAACCAATTTACATAGACATATAACCTACATCTTAAACCTTCATCATTCATCATCACTCATTCATCCTTTGCTTAAATACTTGGAAACCAAGTCACAATTGTAAAGAAAGAATAAAGAATACATGGGATTTCCTATTCCACTCGAACCACCGTGGACATTTTGGATTCAAATGTTAGGGTCTCCTAGTGAGTTTTGGCTGATCGTTGATTCAACAGCTGATTCTTCCCAAAATTTGGAACATTGTAAATCGAGAGTTTTATTGGTGAATCTACAATCCCAATCACTTGTTTTTCATCAGAAAAACAAGCTGTAAATCTTTATAAGCCAGGGCCCTGATCATAAATCAAAATGTAAATTTATTATTTATTTGGGTCAGGCCTCAAGTCTGTACCAGTAACGTTTTCACGGTTTCTTCTCAGTTCTTCCGTGAAACACTAATTGAACTGTGTGATAATTAAAGTAGTATGGTTGTGTAAAACCTTCAATTTAAAATTTGTTGTTGTTATTTATTCTTTTCTTAGATTATTAAAAGGGGAATGAGAGCATGAAGCCATCGGTAGTCATAAGAATAGATGTAGCACATCTAAAAAATTTGATCAGCTACATAGCTTTACAAAATTTTGAAATTCTCTATAGAGTTTCCAGTATTCCAGGAAGGTTTGTGTAATTTTAAGGGTAACATTTCATAAAATAAATAGCACACTTTAGAATAATTATTTTCAGTTTCCAATTAATACATTTATTGTGTTATTGTTTAATACTGTCAACAAATTCATTCCAAAATTAATTGAAATATTCACATTTAAATAAGGTCTGGAAATGCTTTTCTACAATTTATAAAAATGATATTTTTATTCAGGGTTTAATTTCAGCCAGAGCTCACTTTTTCCTTCACATTTCTGTGCTCAATAAAATATTTATCTTGTAATAAAAACAATAATCTTTCAACAAAACCTTACTTTATATTTCTAAGGTTAAAATTATTCTTCAAAGTGACTCTTATTTAGGAATTTTATTCCAAAATACACAAATAATATTTTTTGTGTATTTTCACAAAATTGTTAGAGCCGTTTTCTAGATCTGTGGTTCCACATACAAACATACATACAGAAATTACTTGCTTGATATAATAGGATACAATGATGAACAAAAAGCTTATGAGCAGTGAAAGGTGTAAGATCAGAGTATGCAATAACTGAATTGAGATCAAAGGTTATGAAATTTGAATTTTATTGTAAAATAGGGCTTGCTACAATAAGACTTGTCTATATTGTTGCTTTGATAGTGATTGTAGATTCAACCAAGAAAAACCCATGAAAATCTATGAACACTTCCTATGAACAACTACCAGGTGATAGAAAATAATTTTATTTTATGTTTATATTTTCTTTTTACTTTTTGCGTATTTGAAGTGATGTACTTAGAACTGTTCATGTTTAGGAGTATAATGGGAATATAGTGTCAAATATTTTAAAAAAAATCCAGCTTGTATATTTCTTATTACACATTGTATTGACTGCCTTAATTCATAGCAAAAAGTTTTAATAAGCAATAATATTTGCCTCAATTTATTTACTAATCCACCTCCTTCAGACATTTTATAGATTAATTTATTATTTTTTTATTCATTTCATGCACACTGCGTGCTTGCAGTGAGCATTTGTTGTTACAGAAAGCACAAAGAGCGTATGCCTAACCCTGAGGCAGATGGCAATAGGCAAAGTGCAAAGAGCAGCCTTGCACTAAGGATGCCCACCTTATAAGATATACCAAAATGTCAGCAGTCAGCACTTGAAAGTTGTTCCTAAAATCTATCCCATTCATACCAATAAGACAGATAGGGTGGACATTGCCCACTTGCCAGAATCTGTCAGCATGAAGTGAGTAATATTGTGATTGCCAAAAGTCAGCTCTCAACACTTGAAAGTTGTTTCTGAAATGTATCCCATTCACAGACCAACAATACTGATACGACAGATAGGGCTGTACATTGTCCACTTGCCAGAATCTGATGATATGAAGTAAGTAGTTGTAGCAATAGATTACTTCACTAAATGGGTGGAAGCACAAAGGCTTTGCCCACTAAAGAAGCCACTGAAATAGCAAAATTTCTATATGAAAATATAGTATGCGGACATGGGTGTTCACAAATTCAAATCAATGATCAAGGGAGGGAGTTTGTGAATGCAGTTTCAAAAGATTTTCATAGATTGACTGGAACCTCCCAGAGAATTACATCTGCATATCACCCACAGGCTAATGGTATGGTAGAAAGAGAAAACCGTCCATAAAAACATTACACATACAAACAAATCAGGCCACAAATATTGTAGGGTGTACTTTTTGCGCAGCACACTATTAGTAATCAAAGTACAGGATTTTCCGCAATTTTCATCTTATATAATAGAGAACCAATTGTTCCAATTGATAACATTGTAAGACTTGATGAAGAAACAGAAATTCCAAACGATGAAAAGTTTGTTTTAGACTACAATACGTTTCAAAGTCTGCATCACGTTTTTTGTTACTTGGAACATGCATATCAACATCAAAACCATATGTATTCAATCTAAATGTCAGTAAGGTGGATATTAATTTCTTCTTTCTACAATTATTATTCATCTATATTTCTTAAACTCTGTCAACATTGATAAATTTGGAATAAACAACTTTATTTACAAATGTCAAATAACCATCAATTATGAGGAAGTGCTACTTTCATGAACACTGGTTAGGCTTAATTTGTATTTTCAAAACTTGAAAAAATGTAATTCATCACAAGGTGCAGAAGACAACTCAATTAGGCTACCTCTCTTTTTCATGGATCGATTTTACAGTTCACCAGCAGTTTTTTATTTTCTATGGCAGCAAAAATGCAAAGCAGTTGGAACATGCAGGGTAAATAGAAAAGATTCGCCCCAGACTTGCCAAGAAGAAACTAAAAGCTTTGGAAATCATCTATTCTGTACCAAATGGAAAGACACAAGAGATGTTCTCATCCTATCTTTAGTTCATAGGATGACAAAAACAAATGTTCAAGTGCAATCCAAGACTGGCCCAATTATGAAGAAAAAATAACATGAATAAGACTGGTGTTGATAGGACCGATCAGAATATATTATATTACCCTTTCAAAAGGAAACTAATGGAAAAAGCTATTTTTTCACTTATTTATGATGACAATTGCGAATTCATTCATCATCGGATCTGACAACACCTTGCTGACTTCTGCACCGGCTTAGTCCCCATACAATATGGGTGATGGTGATTCCGCTGCCATTCAGCAGTAGTGGTGGCTAATGAGCCAGACTCATCTACAATCTACGAGTTCAACCCTGATTGGCAAATCCATAGTTTGGCGCGCCAGTTGCTATCTTTGCTAGAGCATTGCCCTGCTATTAAATTGTCTTGAAGGTGATGTCCTTTTGCTTTCTGTCATAGGGCAGCCAGGCTGATTGGATGTACGCCCAAAAGAGACATAGAACGGGTGATTGCTTATCACCTGGATTTTTTCCTGATAGGTGGTGTC
This sequence comes from Sogatella furcifera, assembly GCA_017141385.1. Taxonomy (NCBI): domain Eukaryota; kingdom Metazoa; phylum Arthropoda; class Insecta; order Hemiptera; family Delphacidae; genus Sogatella; species Sogatella furcifera. Next base: position 8,355,714 of record CM029549.1, read on the forward strand.
AATTCTACTGGTGTCTCTACACAGCTGGCCTTGTCCAAAGTTGAGGGGGCATACCCAAACATTGGACGTAAACAACATGCAAAAGGGCCCACCAAGGTATTGTCAACAACTGTCTCAAAGCCAGAGAACTTGTTCCTGCCTCCATTAAATGTCAGCTTACCCTTTAACACCAATGACAAAGAGGAAATACTAAATATTGGGTGTAGTAGTAATATCATTCTCGCCATTGTGTAAAGATGAGGACAACCCAACAAAACATTGTATGATTTGCATGTTATTTTTTCAATTTAAATGACAAGAAAGTTGGCAAAAGTAAGGCGGATTCAATCAACCAAGTTAGCCAATCAAATGTTTAGCATTCAATGGCTGCACTGTGAGTATGGTATACAGTCTCAATAAGTCTGTAGAATTCATAGTTGACCTCAATGCTCAACAATCTTTCCCACCTGTTTCAGATGCCGGCTTGCAACGTACCGTATGATCTTGCCCAACAAATGAGACAAGATGCTGACAAGCAGAAACTGGAAAATTTAAATTTAGTGGCTGTGGAGGTGTTGGAACAGATCCTGGCTATTGTTAGTGAAAATGAAGGTCAAGACAAGGATGATGATGTTGACAATCATCCAAGTCTTGTACTTGTAATACCTTACAAAAGAAGAGAACAGAGCATTTCTTCAATTAAGTATTCATCCAAGCAAATGATCTCATGGAAGTTAATGAGGGGAGAAAAAGTACTACATTCAATCCTGAAGAAATGAAATCATTGTATGGAGTTCAGTATTTTGAAATCTTGGACCATATACTGGCAGAAATGGAGGTAAGATTTCAAAGAATGGCTCAACTTTCAAACCTAACTCAAATCTTTATCTAGAATTATTTACTAGGATTCAGAAACTTGTATTAATTTATATTTGTACAATAATCTACATAGGTGAAGATACTCTTAGTAAAAGTAGAGCAAAGCTGCATTTCAAAAACAGCCCACAGTTTAGTAAGAAAAATCATGCACCCTTCACTAACAATGAGATTCAGCTGGAAGTGGCAGCAGAGGAAGGATCAAGGAGAGAATAAAGAGGCATTGTCCTCACTCATATTGCTACAATTTATTATTCACATATTGATGGTAGAAAGGCTAAAGGGCATAACCCTCAAAAATTGTAAAACGGTGTAAGTGTTTCATTCAAAGTTTTGGGTCAAGAACAAGATACACAGTCTAGCCAAATGGCATAACCCACAAATAAATAGAAATGTTTCTATAGTGATATTAAACAGATTGAGTGGTATTGCCATACTAAAAGTGTGAACCAGCCAGTTGACGTAACCTCCAGGGCATAAGCCATGATGCCTAATTTATACAATGCCAACTGTATTGAACTAACTGGCCAATTGGCGTAACCATCGACTTTCTTCCACACCTAACCTAGACATCAGCCGCCAAAAACAGTGTGTTGTGTTGTTTGTTTTGACAATAATTGATTTGTGAAGATTGAGAAAAGTTACTTTTATTTTGAGGTGGAATATGATGTGAATTGATCTATACATAACAAATTATCAAGGTAAGTTCATTTTTATACAATAATCAACCTTCACTCTTCTAAAGTCTTATTGATTGATAATTACTATAAACTGAGACCAATGATTCCAAATATTTTTATAGGCTATGTTCATAGTTCAGCCCACTTTCAGCTTAGCTTTGTAATGATAATAGCTTACTTTAAATAGCATTTGACTAGTGTGACTTTGAACACTTTTTTTTTGTTTTCATCACAATTTCCTCAATTTTCCATCAATAATTAAGATTTTCTCCCAAAAGTACCCGAATTTGGTGTACTTTATGAAAAATATTACAGAAAGGCCATAAAAAATTTTTCAATAAGATAAATTGAGAAAAATGTGACTGTTCAATCTCACCTGGCAATGGGGTGAGTTTGAACACATGAGAAAATCTGGTTTATTCACGTGTAAAAAAGATCAAGTGTTCAATCTATTAACTCAAAGTCGTCTTGAACAAGTACGTTTTTATTGGTGCATTGGCTGCAGCGGATATGCGGATAGTTGGAATAGGAACAAATGAAAACGGTAGCCTATATCAAAATATATCGTACATAACTATATCCTCACAAAAAGGATTCATTCAGAATTGTATTAATATAGGTATTGGCAAGATTTGTGGTTCCTATTCTGACAATTCACGGCATCCAAAGCATCAGAGAACTTGATCACGTGGACTCGACTGCAAAATTTATCATCAAGTTATTAAATCCATAAATCAACTTCAAGAGTTTGCACGCGAGTTCTTCAGCCCATGGGGCTTACTAGTTATAGTTTATGATAAGCCTTATAAGTCAGAAATGAATTTGATACTCATTAAGTAAATAATGCTAACTGATTGTTAATTGATCAATAATTATTATTATAATCAGCTCTGACTTATAGGGTGTAATCTACATTCATTGAGCTCCAAGAAATTCTATGGACTAATCAAAGGGCGTAACCCTCAAAATCATGCCATGTCAAAAGACATAATCCACATTCATTAATCTCCAATAACTTTTTTGCACCAGTCAAATGACGTAACCCTCAAAATTGTGCCTAAAATGTTATATAATAATTGATCAAGACATCTCTACATCAATTCATTGACTGAAATCACTCAAGTCTACATTATGTCAGGTGAATTTCATTTTTTTTTCATCATTTGAATGCAAAATGTTGAAAAGAATCAGTTTAAATCCCTTCCTGTAAAATCAGACTTTTGGAGGATACGCCGTTCGGCCTTTCTACCATTGAATGGTACCTCTTCAATCTTTTCCAGGTGAAGATACTCTTGGTAGAAGTGGAACGGAGCAGCATTTCTAAAACTTCCTGGAGTTTAGTACAAAAAAATGCACCCTTCTCTCAGCATGCGATACAACTGGAAGAGGCAGCAGAAGAGAGATCAGCAAGGAAAGAAGAAGGAGGCAATCTGTTCACTAATGATAGTGAAACTAATAAAAAGTGAGTACTTGTTTTTTATGACACCTGATGGCATTTACCGCACTTCCAAGGCTCCTATAGACTCCTATAGATTTGAATGACTACAGAGTATGTTGGATTTGATTGACCAAGCTAGTCAATCAAATGCTTAGCATTCAATGGCTGCACTGTGAGTATGGTATACAGTCTCAATAAGTCTGTAGAATTCATAGTTGACCTCAATGCTCAACAATCTTTCCCACCTGTTTCAGATGCCGGCTTGCAACGTACCGTATGATCTTGCCCAACAAATGAGACAAGATGCTGACAAGCAGAAACTGGAAAATTTAAATTTAGGGGCTGCGGAGGTGTTGGAACAGATCCTGGCTATTGTTAGTGAAAATAAAGGTCAAGACAAGGATGATGATGATGTTGACAATCATCCAAGTCAAAAGTTATCAAAGTTATAAGTTAATATAATGTTTAACAAAGTCTACAGTTCTGAAGAGATTTGATTTATTAAAAAACGTTAGTGGGACAATGTTTTGATGTAGCAAGTGGTAGATCAATTAAAGGACTACAAAAAAATTCAAAGTCAAGGCCCACCAAGCACTGTTTGTCCATTTCACATTGTGTTAATTTGATTCTTCAGCAGAGTTTGAACAAAATATCTTAATTAGGCTCCGTATCTTCAAAACGGATACCTACAGTGACAGAAACATCTGATTCGAAATTTTTGAGTGTAGTAGTTGAAGACTGGAAAAACTATAAGCGGTTTTTAAGTTTATTATTGAGTCAGAATAGTCGATAGACAATCCACTCAACTTGCAGTAGGGTTTTTGAACAGCTTGAATAATTTCACATTTACTTTTCTAGCAGTAGTTTTTAATTGGATATTTTCAATCTACAACAATATCCTTCTCAATGTTCCATCCTTCTCAAATAGAAATCTTTGGATATTGCATTTTGCTTGGCTCAGATAGAGAATACTGTACTTGTAATACCTAACAATAGAAGAGAACAGAGCATTTCTTCAATGAACTATTCATCCAAGCAAATGAAAATAAGTTGCCTTGACCCTCCACCTAAGAATCCTGACGAATTTGGGTTGTTGCTTGATGCTATAATAACAGGCAGCAAACAGCAACACTGCCCAGAAATTGTATGGGAAAGACCATTGAGGAGAGAGAAGAGTAAAAAACTTTTCAAAGAAATGCTAGAGAAGGAAATAAAGGCATCAAAGCTGAGAAAGAAAATTGCCAGTGACATAATGGATTTTGGTGATCCAATTCCAAGTCACTTATTCTCTAATGAAATGGGAAGGAGGATAAGAAGTGAAAAATTACAAAAGAGAAGAGTAGATGATGATCCCCTGAAAGCAGTTTCAATATTGAAGTACAGCAGAAATCAGCAATTTATGTATAGTGTGAGAGAGATAGGGATGGACCCATTTTTTGTTCATCTGATAACCCCCAATCAATTGAAAATGCACAAAATTTATTGCAAGAATTATTCAATTACTCAAGGCTGATTGTTGATACTACAGGCTCCATGGTGAAAAAGTTAAGGAGGCCAGTTGAAGTACACAGTGGTCACATATTTTTGTACCTGGGTGTGATCAGAATACCTGGACCAGGTGAAGGACTGATCCCCATTCTCCAAATGCTGTCTGCATGCCAGATGCCAATGCAATAGTTTACTGGCTTTCGGAATGGGTGAGAGCTGGAGCACCTATTCCCAAAGAGGTCATAGTTGATGATTTGGCAGCTCTAATTTCAGCTTTGTGCCGAGCATTTGCAGGAGAGTCATTAACAAGGAGTTATGTTGACAAGTGTGTATATTATTTAATAGTTATTTAATAGTCATAGTTATGTATTGTTTTGTTTGTTTATTGCAATTGCGTTTTCAAGTAACTGTAATGATTAGGCGGATGAGCCCTAAAGAATTAATTGTTGGGTCACCAAGGTGATCAATAATTTGGTAAATGCCTCTATTGCCAAACCGGAGATCCAGGATGCCCTGGACCACTGGTCGGTGTAGTAGGCTTTGAAGTGACCTTCAGTTACTTCATTCTAAATTAAGACTAAATCAAAATGTAAATTTCCTTATTTATTTGGGTAAGACCTTAAGTCTGTACCAGTCTGTACAGCTGGAAGGGGCAGCAAAGAAGAGACTAACAAGGGGAGAAGAAAGAGGCATTCTTTGCACTAATGATAGTGAAACTATTAAAAAGTGAGTACTTGTTTTTTATGACACCTGAGGCATTTACCGCACTTCCAAGGCACCTATAGATTCAAGTTCTACCATTCTGCAGGAACTATAGGGTGGTTCAAAAAGAGATTGTAATGTTAAAAGCTTTGTGCCTATATAACACTTGCTACTTTCTTGAAGCTGTCTCAGTAGCTGCTCAAGAAAGTGGTCATAGTATTTAATTTAATTCTGCTGGTTCATTACCATAATGTACACAAACAATTATTTAGTGTTTGATACTTCTCGTTATTTTTGGCAGAATGTGTAGAGATCACCTGGCCACAAGAAATTGATTGAGGGTGGAACATTGAAGCAACCATCTTCACTTGGCTTGTGCAGCAAGGTTTGGCTTGTTCTAAGCAGTAAGTTTATTTTGTAAATGTGTGTTCATTAGAATTAATGCACATTTGTACAACAGTCTACAATCAAGGCCAATATGATGCAAAAGGAACACGGTTACTGTTTGTGTAGAGGAACGTATTTAAGTGTAAGTTATTTTGATAGAATAGACAAGATGTCGCTTTAACGTCCACTATTATTTAGGGATTAGGGCTGATATAATAATGTATATTCATTTATCAAATGTATAAAAATTATTTGTGAATTAATTTTGTGTAGCCTATACAGTATACACAGCTCATATATTAATACTGTATTCAATTTTCAATTTAAATAAATGAATTTATAAAAAAGTATAGATAATAAAAATATTAGTTTGGAAATACATTCAAAGCTATTATTTATTCATTGTTTAAAACCGTTGACCTTTGTTTATATATGTAGTAGTAAAGTGTCTTTATTAATTCAGCAAACATATTACAATAAATGCAATTCATGACATAAATAATAAAACAAAATGAAGAAAATATACTAGAGTATTACATTATTTAAAAAAAAGAAAAAGAAGACAAAATTTTGGCATAGCCAGGAAGGCTGTTTGCCAGTGTGGCATACAGGGTTTTTCAGGAGGAATGTGCAATACTTCTCAGGATGATTCCTTACACCAAGTAGACAAAAAAGTTTCATGGGACCAACCCCCAAAAACGCTTTGTTACCGAGATAACAATGGCGGAAAATTGAGATTTTTCAAAACATACGAGGGCAGTCCAGAAAGTTTGTCACGTTTTGCATTGTAGCTGGTAGAAGCGGGGCTATCACGGCCCTCTTGGCGTCAGGGCATTCCCCCGTTCACTGGCTATCCAGCCGTGCTAGCGGGAGGTTTGTGTCGCTCTTTGTTGTTTTTCAATAACAATTTAAAATGTGTGCCGCAATTCAAAATCTCGCGAGCTGTGATGTACGGTCGTTAATACGGTTTTTGTTGGCTAGAAACAATAAACCACATGAAATTCATCGTCAAATCTGTCAAGTTCAGGGGAACAATGTTTAATTTTTACGGAAAATTAAGAAGAGCAATCCAAAACAAGCGCAGAGGAAAGTTGACAAAAATTATCTTTGTCCACGACAACGCCCGTCCACATACGGCAAATCGAGCATGAGAAGTCCTGGATGCTTTCAAATGGGAGGTTTTCCCACATCAGCCATACAGTCCAGACCTTGCACCCAGCGATTATCACTTGTTTCCGGCAATGAAGACATGGCTTGCTACGCAGCGCTTTGACAACGACGACGAGGAGCTGCGGGAGGGCGTAACCAACTGGTTAAATTTACAGGCGGCGGAGTTTTATGACGCCGGCATTTCTAAATTAGTTCACCGCTATGATAAGTGTCTCAATTTGTTTGGTGATTATGTTGAAAAATAGTATTTTAGTTGTACTTTCAAATGTATATAAAACAAATATTTTCTTGCACTTCATTTTTCTTTTATATCAAAACGTGACAGACTTTCTGGACTGCCCTCGTATTAATTTTTATAATTTTTTAGAGGCTTCACTCAGGATCTAAAATGATCAATTCTTATGTAAAGTTAGCTGAGACATTCAATGGAATCAGTTTTAAGTTTGTAACTTTAACGGTTATTTAGATAATTGGGAAAAATATACTAGAAAAAGCCATTTTTCATAAAAAAGGGTTATAACTGGATAAGGAATCATAAATTTGTATTTTTTATTAATGGAAGTTGAAGAGAGTCGGATTCTAAAGGAAAAGTTAAATGGCGGAAATTGTGGAAATCTTACCAAAATCTCAGAAATAGCGATCAAAAATCGCAAAATTCGACAAAACATAGCACAAGTGTTAAATTTGTATTTAGTAGCGATTTTGCGATTTTTGATCGCTATTTATGAGATTTGGGTAAGATTTACACAATCGCTGCCATTTAACTTTTTCTTTAGAATCCGACTCTCTTCAACTTCCATTGATAAAAAATACAAATTTATGATTCCTTATCCAGTTATAACCCTTATTGTTAGAAAATAGCGATTTTAAAGCATATTTTTTCAATTATCTCAATAACCGTTTAAGTTACAAACTTGGAACTGGTTCCATTGAATTTCTCAGCTAATTTTACATAGGAATTGATTATTTTAGAACCTCAGTAAAGCCTCTAAAAAATTAGAAAAATTAATATATTTTGAAAAATCTCAATTTTCCGCCATTGTTATCTTGGTAACAAAGTTTTTGGGGGTTGGTCCCATGGAACTTTCTTGTCTACTTGGTGTAAGGAATCAGCCTGAGAAGTATTGCACATTCCTCCTGAAACACCCTGTATATGTCTGAGAATGATATAATTGATATTTTATTTCATGAATATTTGAATATGTATATTTGGCCATCATGCTGATCTTCAAAAAACTGATTGGAACTTGGACAGCGCCTTCAAGTGGCGACCCCAAACACTGGCATTTGCTCAGCTAAATGTTATAATGGCTCCAGCCTATAGAAGAGCAAGTCATTTTGCTACTTTTTCTTTCCTTGAAATTTGTAAGTTCAATATCATTTCCAGAGAGCAAAACCGAAATTGATATGTCAAGAATTTTCAAAAATCATTGAATACATGTCAGTAGATAAGGGTGTAACAAAATGTTACAAGGTTAAAAATTGTTTGTTATGATTTTATCTTAATTTATTTAGCTTGCCTTATGTGGCCACAATGAATCGACTACTTAAACTTCAACTGAGTTGTGGTCGATATTGTAAAAACATTCCATGATAAAAGAGTGTAGAGAATTGACCACATCTATGTGTTTCTATTTCATCAGAATCGACTACTCATCAGAATAAAGACTACTTCATTTAAGGTCCGTGAAGTTGGCCCCCCCCCCCCCCCCCCCCCATAAAAGCACTAACGAGTGGTATGGATGGTTAGAGCTTCGTTAGTGCTGGATAGTGCTTTTTGTCCCATCGCAGGTGCTCTAATGGTTCAGGAGTTATGATCGAAAAACCGTGGGGGGGCTGGCTTCACATGAAGTTAGCCCCCCCCCACTCATATCTCGACTCCCAGATGTGATACAAGGTTCAAATTTGTGTCATTTGTTAGTGCTTCGTTAGTGCTCAAAATTCATTCTCGTCCCATCGTTCTTGCTCATATGGTTCAAAAGTTATAACCAAAAAACGTTATGACAGTGTGAAGTTAGCCCCCCCCCTCATATCTTGTCTCCCAGGTGTGATACAAGGTTCAAATTGGTGTCATTCGTTAGCGCTTCATTAGTGCTGGATAGTGCTTTTTGTCCCATTGTAGGTGCTCTAATGGTTCAGGAGTTATGATCAAAAAACTGTGTGGGGGGGGCTAACTTCACATGTGAAGTTAGCCCCCCCACTCATATCTCGACTCCCAGATGTGATACAAGGTTCAAATTGGTGTCATTCGTTAGTGCTTCATTAGTGCTCAACATTCCTCTTTGTCCCATTGTAGGTGCTCAAATGGTTCAGGAGTTATAACCAAAAAACGTTATGAGGGGTTTCCCACTCATATCTTGACTCCCTGATGTGATTAGAGAAAAAATCAATATGCTCAGCAATTTTTCTTGATGTGGCACAGGCTTTTGATAAGGTGGGGCATGAAGGCCTGATTAACAAGCTCCAAAAATTCCTCCAATACCACTAGTAAATTTGCTAGCATCATATATCTCAAACAGATTATTCAGAGTAAAACAGAGTGATGAAGTCTCTGAGTTGAAGGAAATAAAAGCTGGTGTTCCACAAGGCAGTGTTCTAGGACCACTTCTCTATGTGCTCTACACAAGTGATCTTCCTGAGTTGGATGAGGTGACAATTGCCACTTTTGCTGATGATACTGCAATACTGTCAGAAGCAGAAACACTCGAAGAAGCGGCTACCAAACTTCAGAATGCTTGCAACAGATTCAGTGACTGGACCAAAAAGTGGAAAATCAGATTGAATGAGTTGAAATGCATTCATGTCAACTTTACAAACAAAAAAAAAACATAATTGAATCCAAATAAATCTCAATGGGAATGTTGTACCATACAGTAACACAGCTAAATACCTTGGAATGACTCGTGATGACAAGATGAAATGGAAAGAGCATATCAAGATTAAAAGATGTAAGCTTGGACTAAAGTATAGTAAAATGTATTGGCTATTGGGTAGACAATCCCAACTCTCCATAGACAACAAGATTCTCATTTTTAAACAAATTCTAAAACCCATCTGGACTTATGGAATTCAGTTGTGGGGCTGCTCTAAAATAAAAAACATCAAACATCAGTAGAATCCAAACCTTCCAAAATAAAGTACTACGAAACATGGTGAATGTGCCCTGGTACATAAGGAATAGCAATTTGCATCGAGATCTTCACATCCCCTTTGTAACCAGCGAGAAAAGATGATTGGCAGCCCATTATGAGTCACGTCTTGACCAGCAAACATAGAGGTCATCCAACTCCTAGACAACACTCAACTCACAAGAAGACTGAAAAGAACAAAGCCCTTTGAGTTAGTGTAGTGCTAGTGAAGTGAGGAAAATAAAAAATAACTAAATATTGATACTAGTAACATCAGAACTGCTTGAGTAATTGATGGATGAACTGAAGCTTCTAAGTTTGTTGACTGAAATTATTAACTGAAAATTAATGGTTTGTCTGTTGAGACAAGTTTTAATAACATTTATAATAAAAATAATAAAAAAAAGTATATTATTCTCTGTTATGTTTCAGGAGGAAATCAGACCCGCCATCAGACAACCGCTGCCGTGCACCCAGCCGCAAACACGGTCACAGACAAGGTTGCTGGTTATTTTATTCCTTTTTTGTTGATTTTATAATTATGAGTGCAAATTCTATAACTTACTCTGTTTTCAATTTTTTTCTGGTTCAATAATTTGAGTTGGGAGCAGTGTTAGGTAAACTACTTTTTAAAAGTAGTTTGCTACAACTACAACTAGACTACTTTATTAAAAAAGTAGCTAGCTACTTTTTCATTACCTACTTTAAAAAAGTCATGATAGAATGTTTTTGTCATGTGGTTTTGGCAAATAATGTCTATCAAAACGCATAAATATTATGCATAGGCTACACATACACTCAATTCACTGATTGACATTCATTCATATAATATCAATGTGAATATAGACCATACCTACTACTGTAGAATATATAATTACATGCACCTTAATGTAATGGATAAATGAGGAGGTGACATGCAAAAGCGAACATATCCAAAAAAATCAAAATTGAGATTATTAGTGGTCTGCATTCTACGGCTTCATTTATATCTCGAGATGATATCAGATTCAAGCAAAAAAAATTATATCCCATAGTTTTCCGTCCTCAAAGATCAGCATTTCAAGCAAAAACGAACGTATCCATCACTATGTTCAATGCAAAAAACGACATATCCCACTGGCCAATGAGAGGGCAGTATTCAGTGTCATGTGACTTGTTTGAATCCCATGATGCACTACAAAAGTTTGGTTATGTTCAGTACAAAACTTTCTAGTTCAGTGCATGATTACCGGTATTGAGTTCGAAAATACAGTTTACAGTTGTAGTTAATTTTGTTTCTCTGTATACAGTTTATTAAAAATGGACGAGAGCCTTATTTCTGTGAAAGACGGCAATTCTGGTTCAAGAAAGAAACAAAAGACTATTAGTGCGCGAGGAAAAAAGAAGATTGAAAAGTACAGTGCTCCTTCAGGATCCAACACATTCATTCCGTGCTCACATAATAACAAACGTTTCAAGTGCTTTGAGGTGAGGCCAGCAGATGCTAAACAACTACGAGACGCTATTTACAAGTTTCCTGATAAATTTCATCAAGATTCTAAATTAAGTTCATTCATGAGCTTCAAGAATGTTGAAAGAAGACGACCAAACCAAAAGAACAACACCGGTAAGCCCAAGCCCCGCAGTTACAACGTGGAGTATCAAGTTTTTAAAGTGAATGGGAGGGTAATAAAAATTTGTAAAAAACTGTTTCTGCACATTACAAGAGTGAAACCAACAAGATTGAATAACATAGCCAATAAAAGTACTTCAAACAGGAGCTTGAGGGAGACTCGAGGAGGTGATCACGTTAGCCACAAGTCAACTGCAAAAAAAGAATCGGTGCAGCAGTTCATAGGTAACTTAAAAGGGAGAGAAAGCCACTACAACCGAAGAAAATCCAAGCGAATTTATTTAGATTCCGATCTGAACTTGATTAAATTGTTTAAAATTTACAATAGTTCAGTTGGTTTGGAGTTACAAGTGACAAAGTCCATGTTTCGAAGAGAATTTTGTCGGTTATAGTTATAATTTATATTAGGCGATTATCACTGAAACTAGATTAACGTTGTCTTACAGTCTGATTCACAGTCACTTACAGTATAAAAAAAATGAATACCGTATTTTTATTTATTAATCTCTTACATTATTAGCAATTTCTGTTACAGACAAGCCTGGGGACATTGTTTGGGGCCAGTTCGGGCAGGCTGCTCCGTATATGCCGGCCATTGTTATAGCGAACACAGGAAAAATCACCGGTAAGCACGCTTTGCTACCTACTACCATATGTCAATAGAAAATTCTTAAATATTGATTAAGTGGCATACTACATACAATGAAAAACATTCATAAAGATCTGAGGACTTCTACTATTATTACTTCTATCTCTATATATAAAAGCGAAATGGCACTGGATTCATCCATTCAGCATTCATTCACTCATCAGCAGAACTAAAAATCTACCAAACCGAATGCGTTCAAATTTGGCAGACATGTTCAGTTGGACCTCTAGACGCCTACTAAGCACAGGTTTTTGAAACTTCCCAAGGGTATGCCAAATATTTAAGTTTTTCTATAGTTTTTCGGCATTTTCTTAATTTTTTTGAAAACCAATGTTGAAATTTGGTGAAAATGTTGATATTTGGTAGGCAGGTTCAGATAAGGTCTAGAAATGTTGTATTAAAATATTTTTGAAATCCGTTCAAGATTAAAAAAGTAATCAGTTTTACAAAATTGTAGATGTGTTGCGGGTTGCATATCTTCCACCTTGATACGACCAATCGTTAGGTAGGCCTACTGTAAATTCAATGGTTTAGGGAGATTGTGGATGAACCAATTTGAGAGTTATTGTATCAAGTTTTAAACTATGTCCAATATAGGTACTTCCCAAGGTTACACTCAATACAAACATTTTACTATTTTTTGGAGTTTTTCTTAGATTTTTCGAGAACCATTTGGCAGAAAATGTTGAAATTTGGTAAACAGGTCCAGATTAGGTCTAGGAATGTGTTAAGTGACGTTAAGTGCATTTATTGTACACCGGTCGCGCTGGCTACCTTGCCGCAGCTTGTCTATAGCAAATCAAAATAATCAAATATCGCCAAGACAGAGACAAAGACTCCAAATGACAACAAAGTGGCCAATGACAAGCGGCTAACGATGAGAACTACAACCAACAAACTTGCACTAAAACTACGGTGCAGACAAATCATCACGAAATCCAACAGCTTGTTCCTCCTGAAGCATTCTGTATAATGTAGGATGTGAACAACCTATATGCTACCATGCCATGCATCTTACTTGGGTAAAATAATTTTCATTCAGTTATAGATAGCCTAGTATTATTTTAGTGTGTCAGTATATTAGTACTGTTACTGTATTTAAATAATCAATAAGTTGAAGTGATGATTTTATTACTTTTAAAAATGTAGTAGCCTACCTATTTCATGTTTTACGGCTTTTTTATTTTCTTTCAGAATGCAAAAACGGGGTTACCAGAGTCTACATTCTGGTCGATTTTTTTGACAGCAAGCAGCAACACTGGATTGGGCAGAGCGCATTGGTGCCATTTAACCGAATGGCACCAGTGGCCGAATTGGAGGCAGCGGTGAAGGCTGCAGTGAGTAATAAAAATTTTCATATCTTTGAAATCGGGTGACTACCAACTGACCCAATCCCAATCTACCACCAGACCAAATTTTTCAAAATAGAGAAAAACCTCAAAACTACTTGACCCAATAGTCATTCGACCCAATCTACCATTTGTCCCAATATCACTGAACCTACAAAACCAGCTGACCCAAATGTCATCCTCTAATAATAATAATAATAATATTATTATTATTATTATCATCATCATCATCATTATTGATAATAATCTTTGTCCCTTACACCTTACTAAAAACTTTGCAACTAAAAATGATGATGATGATGATAATAATAATAATGATATATGGGTTGTTGAATTGTTTTTGTTTGCAGGGATTTAAAAATAAAAAACGAGTCGCTGCTTTGAGGCCTCGGATGCCGGAGAAGAGAGCAGAGAGGGAGGCAGCCATTCACATGGCTCTCCAACGCCGCTAAATCCGTTCAACTGTCTAACAACCTAGAGCACTGTTCCAGAAATTCCAGAGCACTTTTTGGAAATCAACCATCTCATGCAGATCACAGATAAGAATTCAAAACTGTGAGATGAGAATCCGGACATGAAGAGTGTTTGCAAACAGTATGTGAGTATGAACTCTGGTATAAGGAAGTGAATAGAATATCAAAACAAATGTAGCTTGCTGAAGTGGAATTGGCAAAATCCAGAATGTAGATGGCTGTTGAGAAAGAGGCAAACAACTTCACTTCCAATTAAACTCAATAGGATGCTGAGAGAATGATAGAAGAGGGATAGTATGGTTGAAAAAGTATGAGTGATGGAATGAAGAAGCGTGTAAGAAAATATTCATGAGTAATATTATTTATTTCAATTTTTCAATTCATTCATTGTAGGCTAACTATCAATTCATTCCATTTTTTTTAATTTTAATTAATAATTTGATTAGGAATGATTCAGATTCATTCACTTTATTACATTATTTACTATTAGATCGCTCGCTTTAAAACTAAGTAGACTATGGAGACTTATGGAAATTATTGGAATGTAGGATTTAATAATTATGTAAAACGGTAATATAGCTGATGCTGTAATCACATAAAAAGGCGGAGTTTGGACATATAAATGTCCATTCTTGGAGAGGAATGCTCAAGAACATACCTCCCATTAACATTCAACCATTCAACCATGGGCTAATGTTTTCTTGATAAATGCGAATAAGGATTGAGAATTAAATGCTGTGGAATTTTGCAGACTTTAAAAATGAATGAGAATAAATATCATACCATTAAAGCATTGAGAATGTAACTAATTTGTATTAACAGTAAATAACTTGAATTCAAAATAATTCATTTGACTATAAAAATATGAATGGAGGAATGAAAGGGAAGGGAAGCTGTCATGTGGTTGCTCTAATGTTGGATAGACTCATTTTCTCAAAAAGGTGTTTTATTAATTTTGAGTTAAGATTAGATTAGATTTCTTTATTCATTTAGATTACAACAAAATATTTATGCTTAGTTTCTAGATTAAAAGAGTTACTATTAAATCTAATTATTCTATCATTTTTACAAGTTACACACTAATTTCGATGTTTACACCATAATTTTTACAGGTTATTCTATAATCTATTCAATGAGAGAGGTTACATGTGAATGCAAAAATCATAGAACAATTATCCAAACAATATGCTACTTGCTTGCAATCTTACTTGTTGTACATTAAAATATCTAAATGAAAAGGCGAAGTTTGGACATAAAAAAGTCCATTTTTGGAAAAGGATTAGTACCTATATCCTGACCATTAACACTTGGCCTGTGAAATTCGTACTATTACACTATTACTAGAAAAATATCAAAAATGTCCAGCTGTAGTTCAAAACTAGATCTAGGTGATTGAAAAATGATCCATGAAGTAAATAAATCAATAGATAATATTATGATGAATAATAATGAAAATAAATAAATAAAAATGAAATGAATGAATAAATAAAGCTCACTTACACGTAAAATTGATAACTGAGAGCAATGATTAGTGGGTGTTAAATGGATGTAAAATTACTACTGGTGATGAAATGAATTTATGTACAAGTATGTTGAATGATGAGAGTGTAATAGAAGAATGATAGAATTATGAGAGTATGCAAAAAGAGATTGATAGGTGAGAGTATGACGAATGAGTGAGTAAAAATAAAAGTGAGAATGAGAAGTAAGAATGATAACTGATTATGAAACTGGGATGTATCCCTGATCCACCTGAGGAAGAACCTTCACCATTTGAATATTTCATAATATTTTGGGATAATGATCTTATTGAATTATTAGTTTTCCAATCCAATTTGTATGCCATTCAGCAAGGAGGGTCTTTACATACCAATAAGAATGAGATGGAACAATTTCTAAGTATTCTCTTACAAATGGGGATTGTAAAAATGCCATCCATGCATTTATACTGGTCGAGTGAATGCCGGTTCCCACCTGTGGCGGATACAATCAGTAGAAATAGATTCGCTACTTTACTAAAAAAAATTCATGTAGCAAACTCAAGAAATGCCTCCTCGTGATGACAATTTTATCAATTGTTTAAAGTTAGGCCTTTGCTAAATAGTTTGGCAATAGTAGTGCAATGCATGATATTCCTCCAGAGGAATATCATGCAGTTGACAAACAAAAAATTTCCTTTCGAAGGTCGAAGCTCTCTGAAACAATATGTCAGGAATAAACCTCTCAAGTGGGGCTACAAAGTATTCACTAGGGCAGGAGCTAGTGGAATAATGTATGATTTCGAAGTCTACATTGGGGAAAACACTTGCGAGCCAAAGGGTTGGGATTCAGTGGGGACATTGTACCAACTCTCACTGAATCCTAGCCCAAAAATGAGAATTTCAAATTATTCTCCAATAACTGGTTTTCATCGCTGCCTCTGTCTGCAGCCTTGAAAGAAGATGGAATTTTATTCATCGGAACAACAAGAAATGACCGTATTAGCCATTGTCCTTTGAGATCTGAACCAGATCTGAAGAGAACTAGTCGAGGCTCTTCAGACTGGAGAGTTGAAACAAATTCAAGTACTTTCATCACGAGGTGGTATGATAGAAAATGTATTACTATGCTTTCAATGGCTAATAATGAATTAAAATGTTAATTGTAAATCACAGAACCCCTATATTTCTATCAACACAAAATGACAAAGGAATATTATTGTCTTGTGTTGAAAAAATTTAAAAGGGTACAGTTATTTACCATTTCTATGTTCAATTTATCAATACAGAAGGGCAAATTTGTAAACCAATTCATCATACTTTGGATATTTCATTATAAAAAATTTTGTTCAGCTAAAGCCACAATTAATTCCCTTAATGCAATAACTTTCTTTGCCTTCTATACGAATAACACCTCCAAAAGTAATAAATGATGACGCTGAACATGACCATTAGCTGAAAGAGCGATGCTCCTCAAATTAATACGAAAGATACTATTTCAAATTCAATTGGACTAAAATTGAGTAATTTACCACATCACCAAGAGAATCCCAATTTGAAGTTGATGCAGCACACTCAATAAGGCCAATCGGTTTGACATGTTCAACGTGGAGCTTCAATTATGTTCAGTTCTCAAGATGTAGTCTTTGAGGGAATATGAGTGATCAGTTTCTTGATGCCTCTAGCACCACCTGAAATTTTAAATGAATATTGCGTTGGACACTTGATAAATCAATAATATAATCTTCTCGAAACATTTACACCGATGGCAAAAATATATTGGAAAATGAGGATTGTTTTACAAGGCTACGGACTTTTGCAGAGAAAGGTATATAATTTCTATAATACAAATTGTTACACCTAGTGATCAAAAAGGAGAAAAGCTATAATCATGTTGAAACCATTCAATTTAACTGAAGGCTTGCTTAATTGAGTTTTAAGAATAATGAAACCCTGAAAAATTGAAAAAATCATCTATCTCATCCATAGAAAAGTAGGTAGAAATATAAGGGTCTGTAATCTTAAATTTTTCATACAAGTATATAGTGATCATCTGTGAATAGTCACTATCTGTGATCATTGGTAGTAGTGTAAGTGATCATCACTATTTAATAGTGATCATTAGTATCATCACTATCTGTGATCAATAGTATTAGTGTTAGTAATCATCACTATCTGTGATCTGTGTTAGTATTCATCACTATTGAATAGTGATAAGTCTAAAGATTCATTGTTAATGGCTGTTTTCAGCTTTTTCATAGTTTTACTTCTGTTTTCATTTTCCATTTCACTTGCTATTCTCATGAATCTCAATAATAATTATTCTCCTTCTACTTAGCTACATTTCAATAATAATCTTCTTTTACTTAGCTACATTTTCAGTAAGTGAAGTGACAAGACAACATTCAACGACTTACAAATTCAAATATTACGAGATATTGTACATCTTCAAAAGTATATTTAGACTTAAGTATTGCAAGAACTTTATCTCCTGATAAGTCTATCCCTGAAAATACTTCATAAATGTTATAAAACACTGCAATTGATAATGTTAAATAACTCTACCAACAGTTATATTAAGAAACAGGATTGATTTCATTCATTTGCAGCGGATAATAGCCAAATTATCATTTTACTTCTGCGAGGGTGAAGAGGTGAAGAACTAATACTATATAAAATGCCAGACTGGACGAGAATCGATCGACAGTTGAAAGTGAAACGATAACAGACTGAAGATATGGTGTTTCAGTCAACTAGGCCAGCTCGTCATAATTAAGAGATTCCATTTCCGGATGCTACAATCATATGTGAATAGGTAAACATGTGTATTGTGTATAGTCTTGTCGAGTAGAGAAGACATTCCTTCAAAATGGCAGCTGTTAATGGCTTAAAAATGGCAATATATTAATAGTTTAACATGAGTATAGTCTTGTCAGCAAAGAAGACACTCCTTCGAAATGTCAGCTGTTAAATGCTGCCAGCAGTCCCACTCTTCACATCTGCCTCTTATCACATCACATCAGCGGCATGTTGGCAGAAGTGATTTTAGACTCAAGTGCGTAGTCACACTCTTGCTTCAATCGGCCATTTTGAAGGAATTTCTTCTTTGCTCGACATGAATACATACAAGTATTTTTCAAGTACAGTACTTTTATAAAATTCTATTCTGTTTATATGAAGTCAAGCTGCTCAAAAATTTAATATGAACTCAGACGTCTTAAATAAGATTCAAAGGTGCTTAAATTATCAAAATTAATCAGTAGGCCTAATTGATGTATAGTCAATAACTTAGAGCCGGTTGTTCGTAACTTAATTGTATCAGCATGCAATTTCCAGATCATGTTTTTGTTTTAATGAATAAAAAAATTATACAATAATGAGATAATTATTGATTCTAATATCTATTTTGAATAAGTACATTTGAATATTTTGCTACTACTATCACATTTCAATACTTTATTCATTTGAACCTTTTTTTCATTTTGACACTGTGAAATAACGGTGATTAAACTAACAGAACGAACGTGCGACCGGCCCTTAATATAATAAATAAACGATCAATTAATGATCAATGTTCAAGATTTCAATTCTTAGTACTCTATTAATTAAATGAACTTTCATTTTGATTTATTATATACAGGTTATCAAATGTTTTAGAGGAAATTGGTGGAAAACTCACCTTGTCTGAATGAAACCAGCAACTATGATGTAGAGGTCCTGGATGAGGCCTACATTCATACTAGATGAAGAAGAAGAAGCCACTAACAGAAGAAGCCAATAACATCGCCGTGAACAAAGGTCGAGAGGTGCCCTCCCTGACATCCGAACTCTCCATGACGATCACTTCGGCTGAAAAAATAGATTACTCTAGAAACAGGAAAACATTGACATTCAAACACAACTACATTAGATTAAAAATAATAATTATAATACAAAATGAAGAAGGAAATGATAATAAATGAAATAATTAAAGGGTGGCTCGTTGGAGTAAGTGATAACGCGCCGGTCTGATAATACAGAGGACCCGAAATCGATTCATAATCGGGGAACAATTCTTTGACTACAGCCACCCGTTTTTCGGAGGAGACAATGAGCCATCGGTCCCGACTACCTAATCATCAAGATGGCTGAGTGTTTCAAACATTATTTATATGTATAAACTCCGCCATTTTATGTAGATACAGCACGAATTCATATTTCCTTTAGCTTATTGAAACTCATATCAGAGTCATTTCACAAGTTTCCATAGTCTATAATTAGCAAACTCAAGCGAACTGAGGAATTAGTGTCATTTCTTATTCTCAAAGCATAGGATTTAAACAGATTTACTGTATTATGTGATCTACACGAATCAAGTGATTGAATCAGAATTGTTGTTGTAGCAACCCTTTGGTTGATGATTTTTGGAGGCCCTTGGTCGCTGGTAAGCAGCAAGTAGTCCCAGGGCGAAGACCCGTCCTCCATGGCACTGCATTGAATCTGGCCCACAAGCCCAAGAGCTCATAGGGCATCACCTCCAGAAAACAATGAACAAATAATTCATATAATGACAATAAGTATGAGTTGAGCCTAATCATTTCACTTCTCAAATATGGTTAGAGAGGAAACTATTCCACTGTGAGAATGAGTTCTGATACTGAATGATGTTGATATTGACTTATAGGCTGTGTTCCATCACTGTACTGTGAGATACTTGAATATTACATGATTCATGTTTCCAGACTATTTTTATACACCGGTAGGCTATATTTCATCAATATTGCATGTTTTTGCTACTTCAGACCTGTTTCGTTTGATCTATAACACCTGACTTCAAAATTATAATTGATTAATAATGTTTATAATTGAATGAACTTTGAATCAATTAAAAAATAATATCAATAATAGGCTGACCAACTTTCAAGTGAAGATGCTTTTGTAAGTTATATTGGAAAGCTCACCTGGTAGAAATGAAACTAGCAACTATGATGAGCTGCTGGTGAGGCCTCTGGATTGATCAGACCTCTTTCAAAATCAGTGGTTAGGTTACATTCCCACATAAGTGGCCACTACCATCGCTGTGAAAAAGAGTGCCTGTCCTCCATGGCAGCCAGATTCTGTGATGATCACTTCGACCGAACAAAGTCATTCCTTTAAAAATATAAGAATATCAACATCCAAGCACTGAGAAACAACTATAATAGCTTAAATATAATAGTAGCCTAATAATTTTCTTTCAATAAGAATAAAAGTTAATCAATTTTTTATTTAAAAAAGACATCTTCAATTCGACTTCCAATGATATGAAGAATATGATTATCGTTACTATCATTTTCGATCAATAGGCTAATAATCATAACAAATAAATAATTTACATATGATATTTTCAATATCTTTGAAATACTTGGATACTGACTATCTACTTATTTACTTGGTAGTGTAATGCCAAGGTGTTCAAATAATAAGAAAATTCAATGCTGCAGTAGATTAACTTACTGAACCTGGGTCTACTCCTACGTAAATAATCTAAGAATTCATTCAAGGAGTAAAAATGTATTGTTTTGCCTACCGTGCAGTAAATATTTGGATTCAACAAGTAGCCTAGCCTATGAGGGTATAATAAATTACTTATTAGGCTACTACATTTTTTCAAGCATAATATCACACAGGTGAACAGGGAATTGAAATGGAACACAATGATATTGTTTATTCTACAGTTTATCTTTCAAAAAGGCTAAAATACCATAGTTTCTTAGCAACACAGGCAACATTTTCAGACCATGGCTTTGTGGTCACACAAAAAGTGTGACGAAACCATGGCCCTTCACCAAAGATAAACTTCAATGTATACAATCTATACAATGTTTTATTTAATTATGGATTTCTAAAACATCAACACGAATTTTTACAGGGGAATTCATATTCATAATAGAACTCTCTCTACTAGAAAATAATAGGATTATTTATCTATAGGAAAATAATAGGATTTACACTTTGTCATAACTCATAACTAACCTTCAGGTTCCTGGAAAGATTTGATAAACGATGACTCGGTTTCCTTTCATATGGAATGAATCAATTTCACATAAGTTACCTCGTGGCACAATAATTTTGCAGTCTAAATAGATTTTGCTCATGTTCTGACCAATGAGTAGAATGTTTGTAGCTGAAACGAGTTAAATCATGCAATTAAAATAAGATAAGGAGAATTATTGTGAACAACTTACATCGCAATAACGGAATTTCAAAAAATACGAGATTAGGCTACTTTACCATACTACCCAACATAATAGGTACATAAATTCTAACATAAAACTTGGCTTGATACCACTTAGCTACTATCCTTTAAATTATTTCACTTCCCCATGGTAATATAATAGGTAATTTATTGTGCAAGCATGAAGCATGAAACGGAACGAGTGTCATAAAAAATGTTTTGTGGCCTCCAACAAGATTCATAAATATTCAATATTACATTATAATAATATTATGTTTAAAAAAATCAATCTATCAGGCCTAAATTACAGTTCAGTGCTGATTCAGTGTTTAACCTCAAAATCAAAAGTATACCGTACTGTTAGTAGGCTTTCAAATAATCTTGTAAAATGGTGAATGGTGTAAATGAATAGGAATCAATTAGTAATAGTTTCTATGAATTTTAAATAAGGAAATTAACTAGTTCTTACCAGAAAGCAATTTTCAAAGCTGGACAAGTTAAAACGCACTCATAGCATAGCAAGATCAAAATCCATAGCGTTCAAAATCCAAATCACAATCACAAGCAGAAGCAAGAAAAAGAAGAAACAAGAAAGGAGGGAAACAAAACCGCTTGAACGGCGCAGGTAGCGCTAGCGTCCAGCTTCTACGAGAGAGGCGCGAAAAGTGGTGGATTTTAAATGATCCTGACCGATGATCTACGGTATAATTAACTAACTTATATTAATTTTATTCATTTGTTAATTATCGATTAACTTATTTGTAATTCCTCATGCTCATTATCTCCATAATCAATTTGTAGGCCATAGTGTTTGCATTATGATTTTTTATTCAGAGCAATACAATTACAAAGTTTGAAATGCTGAGTTGATTTTCCTTCAACTTTAAAATACTTGATGAAAAAATGTTGAATAAATTTAGAAAAAAATTGGATAAGTATTTTAAGATACTACTATTATTCCATATTTCCTCATGCATTATGTTTATAGTAAAAATGACAAAGGATTTCGAATTTTCATCCTTCTCTCTATAATAGCCTACTCACCAAAGAATTTCACCACTTCACAATACACAAGGACGTTTTATTGAGTAGCCTACAGTGAGATATTATTATAAGGATAAGCTTACTGCAACTGAATGATCCATCCATTCAGTAATACCAAAGAAAAAGTAATGTGAAGTATATAATTTCTTTATGGTAATACTGCCTATAGAAAGACTATATTGGGCCTATAATCTCACCCAATCTTTAAAACTCCATTTCTCACATTAACAGTTTAAATAATACAACTGCTTTCTTATGGTTACATTGTTAAATAAGCCTACTTCACTGTTAAATCACTCTACTGTTAACTGTACCTAGTTTCACAATAAATTCTTGTTGGTTAATACTGTAGGTTGCTTTCAAAAAAATGAAAATATTTTGGTCTCAGCTCTCAACACACGACCACACGAGGTCAGAATTAGATTTGTATTGAAGTATACTTAGTCAAGAAGATATGTCAGACTAATTTCCTTAGATTATAGAGTATTCAAAATGGCAACAATGAAAAACTATAAACTGAAATTGAAATAGACTTACAAAAAGAAACAATTTATTTCAAAAGTTTGACAATTAGTATGATATTATGAATATTTAGTATCATAATATTCAACTAGTAGTAAGATTTGAGTCAAATAGCTTAGTTTACATTTGAAGCATATCTTAATGATCTACTGGACGTATCCACTTGATCAAACCACTGAGTCAACTTGACTCAAAAAGAACCTCGTCTAGTGGCGCCTTATAGATATAATAATATTAAATAAAAAGATTTTGTCAAACCACTGATTTATTAAAAAATCGAGAAACCGGTTTCGGTTGCTACACCATTATCAATTTCTATTAAAACAAGCTAGTTTACCGGAATTTGATAATGGTGTAGCAACCGAAAGCGGCACCTATCTCGATTTGATAATACAGTGGTTTGACAATATCTTTTTCCATTTAATATGGATGACTACCAAAATATCATACCTTCACAACTACTCAATAAGTTATAGATATTCATTCATTCTTATGCCGTATTCGGTGGGGAGTTCCAAAAGGAACTTCCACCGGCACCATAACCTTGATTTCCGTCAATGGGAAATCATGGTATTTCTTGATGTTATACACTGAGATTTGAATTTTCAAAAGTTCTTCCCAATCAAGAGAGTCCAAAACACGAGGAATATCACTAAAATCACCATTCACTACCAAAAAAATATCGAATTTCGAAAAAATTTAGAGCACGACAAATTTTAGCTTGTTAAAATTTATATAGTTATAGATATAATAAAACTTGACTGATCTCAAATGAAAAAGTCTCATAGTCTTCTTCATCTCATTACTTATGCTTCTCTTGTATCTTCCACTCCTTGTTAATCTCTATCCCATTGAACTTTATCTGCCTTATAGAGTTATGTCTGCACATTTTTCATTTGTTCATCTCCGACTTAACATTATTAATCCCAGGCTGTTGCATATTATCTGCTAGAGTATTCAAATGGAACTGGATGATCTACAGTAATTGGTTCGCTGTTCAAACGGTACAATAATAATTTCTGCCACCACGTCTGGCCGATTCTGAGAACAATGAAAGGGGAGGAATGTTGGGAGAGAGCGTTCGCTCGCTCAGGGTGTTCGACGATTGAGAGAGAAAGAGTGTGAGAAAGAGAAAGAGAGTGAGAGAGAGAAAGAAAGAGAAGTCAGTGTGTGAGTTATTGGAAACAAGATGGTGTGAATGCATGAGATGTTGATAATAATAAGAAAGAAAAGTGTTAGAGTGAGAGGTTTGTGCATGGTTGTTGAGATTGGAGCGAGATGGATTGATGTGGTGGGGGGTGGAGGAGATGGGTGAGACTGGCCTGGACTGGGGATTGAGGCTCGACGCCAAGCAGTCTGGGAGTACCGGCCTGGCTTTACTAGAAGAAAGCCGAGACCACCGTTCTGTGTTGGTGAGAATTTGTCAGTCCATGCCTTGTTGTGTTGCGCTGCTACGACCTCCCCACAATCACAATTGCGCCTTCACCAGGGAAACCTCTGTCGCCTCGGATACTACCCCTCCATCCAAGGTAAGATCCACACATTTATATTTAAAAAATTAACAGTACAGTAAATAACATTAGTACAAATTGAATAAGAAGATCAGAGAAGTATTCATTGAGAGTAATGTTGGCTCTGTATACTGTATTTGGTTCTGTATACTGTAGTTGGTTCTGTATACTGTAGTTAGTTCTGTATACTGTAGTTGGTTGTGTATGCTGTATTTGGTTCTGTATTCTGTATAACTGGATGAGAAAATCAGACAATAAGTATTCAGAGAGATCAAAGTTACTTCTGTAGACTGTATAGATGATTCCGTATTCTGTACAGCTGGATGAGATCAGACAAGTATTTAGTGAGAGTAAAGTAGGTTCTGTATACTGCAGTTAGTTCTATATAAAGTGCTTGATTAAGAAAGAGATGTGTTGATGTTGGAATCTTTTTTTATGAGAACAACGAAGTCAAATAATCTCATTCTGAATTTATTGTTCTCAATTTAATAATATTTCATCAAGTCCAAGAATAATCTACAGGAAATTCCAATGATATTGTTATTATATAGATCCGATTCAAGGATCCATTGTATTGGAATAATTATATTCCAACAACCATGTCAGTTATTTTTCTCCAAAATGCAATGGATTATCAATACATCCAAAATTATTCAAGGGGACGAATGTGTGCTTTTTCAAATTATTGAATATTAAAAATATTAAATTAGAAAGAGCTCCCAGACAGCTTTTCTCAGCATCTTCATAGTCCACTTACACCTCATCTCATCTTGAATCAAACTCAAGAATACTAAAAGTAATTGACAATCGTAATCTACATACCTTGGTCAATAATGCGAGAGTGATAAAAAAGGTGGGGTGAGTATGTGGGATCCATTAGTATTTGAATTACTGAAAAAGCCCCAATATATCTGAAATTACCAGTGAAATTTTCTGATAAAGGAAATATTAAACATGAAGTTTATTCTGATCAGTGAACTATAGCTTTTCTTTCATGGACATGCATTTACTTTAGATGACATTTCAAACTAAAGAAGATTTATAAGAAGATCAATCCATATAGCAAGACTATAATAATTATTATTACCATTTATAAATAGAAAACAGAATTCAATTCCAAAAATAAACTTGGAAATTAAGAAATCAATCTACTGACTCTAATCTGATCACTCTACCTTGTCTATTAGAAGAGCTTCAGCTGTTAATATTCTGCAGATGAACACTCCTTGTCATTATTCTGTTAATGGATTGTTTGTCATATTTTGCAGATTAATAATTATTATAGAAACGTTATCATATTAATATCATTTGATAATGATTCATCAATATGAGGAGAAAGAGATGAAACAACTAAAGATTCTATTAATAGTTTTTCATTGGAATGCCATCAATATTTCAAGATCAAGGGCACTTGATCTTTGTCACTTGGACATCTTTCAAGACCTAGGTAATCGACCATTGTCCTCAACTATCGTCCTTCCTGGAATAATTTCGAAGAAAGATGCTGGTCATTAATTTACAATTCATTCATCATTATGGAAAGTGACACTATGGATCAGACGGAGTCTAATAATAGTGAACTCTTGCGATTTGCATCTCAGTTTTAAGAGCATTGAAATTCAATTTTCATTTCTGGAATTGATGATTACTATTACTACTAGGCAATAGGTATATTGAACCTAAATATAAAAATTAGGCATAAATTATAAATTCATCATTATTATCGAAACTATTCGTTCCCGTCCCACCAACAGTTATCAAACTCGATCATTTTCAAACCATTATCGATTATCAAAACCTAATAGGGTCTTTAAACATGAACGCAATGAATTTGTAATTGAATAAAGCTGGAAGAACTGAAATACGCGTTAAATTGAGGGATCAGCTGTTCACCTGCAAAGTGAACGAAACGTTCGTATTTTACTCTTGTTAATCATTAGCCTACAAATATCAACAATTTATCCATCGGAGAATCTCTCACCGTCTCTCCTATCATATCCTAATTTTGATAGGATTTTGAGAAAATATAAGTATTTTCCAATTTTTAACTAAAATATGTGTACTTTGATCGTCTTTTTCTCAAAATTGCACTTGTTTCATGTAAGAAAATTGTTGTTGAGTTGGTGTTTGGATGAGACGCGTGGGCGTTTGAGGCAAGACCCGACTGTAGCAGCAGCAACATAATCATCATCATCAGTAGCAGCAGAAAAAGCAGCAGAAGAAGAAGAAGAAAAATAAGAAGATCAGCAGCAGAAGAAGCATCATAAGCAGAATCAGGAGCAGTAGAAGCATCGTGGCAGCATTCATTGCTGAACGATCAGCAGAGAAAAAGCCGTAACTCACCCACAGAGCAGTGCTAAACTGGCAAGGCCTTGAATATATAACAGATTCCACTTCGCCCACTTGTCTTTACACCTGTAGCGGCGGCGACAGCGACGACCCAACTTGTCTCAAAAAGAGAGAAGCCAACAACTTATAGATAGAGCTAAGTCTGCTCTGCACTGCTTCCCGTCCCTGGTCGGAGGCGGCAAATCCGCAACAAACTTGTCCTCCGGAACGGTTTCTCACGCCCGAATTCGATGCAAAACACAAATAAACACTTTTCAGAAACTTGTTACTCGCCGGCCGTGGGAACTGATCTCCATTCACGACACTGACTTTCTTCTAAGACAGGATCAGCATGCATCTGTATCAGCGATAGTAATATTATCTGAACCTGAACTGCACTGAGGACTAGTCTACTAGATAAGGTGGGTCCACAAGAAAAGTTCAATTAGGAAAGTCTCCCATTGGAGCTTCATTCACATCTTCAGAGTTCACACATTATTTTTCATCTGTGGTGACAGATACAGCAAATTGCTTATTAGTAGATAATTGTGATCAATCCAACAAAGTACCTGAATAGCCTTCTAAAGTACAAGAATTTCCGAAAAGTTGTATATAGTTGTAGTTTCCAATAGTTGTACCCTCAGAAAAGGAATTTTTCTTGGTGGTGTACCGTATTAGCCTCAAATCAATAATAATATTGTAATTCATATAGACAGGCATTAAATTTCTCAACTTAATTCGTAAATATGTATAGTCTGTACAAGCAAAGAAGACATTCTGGTAAGACGGGAAAATGACTCCAGCTCGGTCAATATTGGTTCAAAAATTATAAATTTGGCCTCAAATTGTAGGAAACATTCTGATCTACAATTTGAACCAATATTGACAGAGCTGGTGTCATTCTCCCATCTTACCAGATGTCTTCTTTGCTTGGACAGACTATAATATGTGAGGTCTACTGTTTAAAGATGTATGTACGCTGATGTTAATTACATTTGACAGTTGAATGATTAACTGATTTCAAGTAACATAATCAACTAATCTTCAGACCCATGGAACACTGGTTGTTACACACTTAACGTTCGGAGCCACCTCTATAATTTGATAGCGAATTGTCGCTAAAACATAATTTTCACAATTTTTTCATGTTACACGGAACCTACAAGCAACTAAAGTTGTCACTTGCTATTTTGCCGTGAAATTTTGCAACCCACCTAAAAAATGTTATTTGTGAATGATATTCCAATGTAATGTACAAAAAATTACTGAATGAAATGGCCTACAACTGAAAGCTCACAATATCAACTTATTTTCAATCACATTTTTGACTTGTATGCCGTATACTCGTCTCAGCAATCGATATTGAATTTAGAAATCTAAATTCTACAAACTTTAGTATAATCTGTCCAAGAAAAGAAGACCCTCTGGCAAGATGGGATAATGACTCCAGTTCGATCAATATTGGTTCAAAAATTATTGATTTGGTCTCAAGTTGTAGATCACAATGTTTTCTACGATTAAGACCTAATCAATAATTTTTCAACCAATTTTGACCGAGCTGGAGTCATTTTCTCATCTTGCCAGAGGGTTTTCTTTGCTTTGAAAGACTATACACCTACATTAATCTACTATTTCTATAAGATTTAATTTTCTTCTTCATTTCAAAGAAAGCAAATATTTCCAGCGTTTCACTTTGAAGTTCAATTTATCTCTCTGCAGTTCATGCTAAGTATTCCATCTATGACACAGAAAGCTAACGGTACTCCACATAGACGTGGGTAGATTTGACTGCTGCGGAGACAGTATTGATTACAAGTTGCCCTATTATTGACTACTCGTCTTTATCATTCCAAAGAGCTGTTTGACAAAGTTGTATTGAATTTTCAAAGTGGAAAAAATACAGAACAAAATTTCCTCTGTGATTGGAAGAAAGGTGGTGAGAGGCGTACCAAGATGCGACATCTATGTTTATACTTGGTCGATTATTTTGAAGCATGCTTCATTCATGCTCAAGTATTGTGAGCATGCTTGAAACGTATATGAAATCGACCAAATGTGGACTTGAGGATTCTCCTGTGGGCGTAGCCTAGTATATGCAAGCTTCTTGAGCTGAAATATGATATAATCACATGTGGAGTACTGTATTGTAAAATTTGGACTCCTTCCAACGACTTAATTGGATAAAACGTATACTGATGTTGGTATGCTTGTCACATAAATTCTTCACAACTCAATTACTAATGCAATCTGAATGTTAATGCGCACCGCCAGGTTTTTTTCCTCATTCCCATCACTGGATTGTCTGCAACACTGTAGATCGTTTTTTTGCACAATATTGGAGTAATTGTGTCACATACTGTAACGAGTTTTTTGAGGAAACTACCTTTTCGAGTTTCATTGATGCTTTGATACGAGCCTGAAGGTGGAATTGATCTTGTGGCAACCTTTGTAAGACATTAGGAAAAAAACTATTAAGAAGATACTATCGTACATCAAACTTCTAATCGGATATGACTGATGGAAAAATCGATGAATTATGAACAGACTTGATGCATAAATGTTATCATAGAGTCGAGACAAACTGAAAGTGGGGACATAGAAACACTACAAAACGTTGTAAAAATAGGGACATAGAAACTCTAAAAAAAGGACATGTATATATGTATGTATGTCTGGCTCAACAGCCCATGAAGGGCCTAGGCCTACCAGCTGGTTGCCAGTTTCAAATTTACTCTACTATACAGCCCGTCCAAGCCAAGAAGAAGGGACATAGAGACACTAAAAAATGGGGACATAGAAACATTAGTAAATGACGAGAAATGAAATATTTCATATTTGTGAGAATGAAAGGAAAATGATGGAAGAGGGGAGAGAATTCATTAAACTTATTGGTTGAAAACACAGACTATTATCCAAAACAAGAATGAGAAATAAATGATGCCTCCTTCTCCTTTTGAGGCAGAAATTTTGTCAGCAAATGGACTAGTTGTTATGGAATTCAGATTAGTCTTCACTACATTCTTCTCTACTAATTTGATTTTGTATTTCGACATTAAATTATTTCCCTCACACTTGAAGTTGGTTATTCTGAACCAAAATATTAGGCTAATGATGCGGATATAAAGAATTGAGCTCTTAATTTTTCTAAAAACAGTTCAGGAATTCCAAGTAATTCTTTCAACTTTCAAGCTACCGTACATGAAATTTTTCTGCTCAAGTATTCATGAAAGTTGATTAAGGGAAAAATAAGAAATATAGGAAACACAAAAATATGCGTGTTCCACGGCTCGGTTGTGTCAGGAGAATTCGCACAAAAAGTAGTTACAAATGGATCGTTTTGATGTTAGAGGTGAGAATGACAATTTCAAGGAACAATCGTTGGTTAAAAAATACTGAAATTTTTGACACTGGTAGGAATGACTGGCGAACAAAAAAGCAACAACAAGAATAATTTATTTGCAATACAGATAAAAGGGGCGATTGGAGGAGCTTCGATACTATCACCAAAAACCTGTCGAATTGCTTTGTGCCAAAAAGAGGCTGACGAACAAAAAAATAATTTAAAGATGTTCTCTGGGCGGCTTGCTTTTCGAGACTCAATTTGATGTAGGTACAAATCTTTGTAACTGAAAGCCTTGTTCGTCATACATGTTTTTATAAAATTCCTATTGCTTGAACACCATTCCTTACGGTTTGCATCACCGGACATACCTTTGTATGACATCCCGAGGTACAAGATTATTCAAAGAAACATCTGTCCTAAGAAATTAATCACTGGTAGACAAACTTGACTTGAAGCGGAATTCTAGAAATTTGGATCATTATACATGGACTATAGGAATCAGGAATTTACCTAGACTCTCCATTTTTAGATTCTAGTATTCTGGGAAAGATGAAAGATCTTGGTTGGATTCTATTATACAGTCAACTAAGATTACGTCTAAGCACTGAAAACATCTAATTCACTAAGCCTTGTGAGAACGGCATAGAAAAATTGAAGTGCTGTATTTGTACCGTTGTACGTTCAAGGATTTAGTTTGAAAATGTATCATGAGTTACATTTATTCGTAACTGAATGGGATGCTTCAATGTTAAATGATATTCTGTACTACCTGATTTTTAACACGTAGCTCCTCAAAAGCTTTATGTGAGAAGCAGATTCAATCAATACCAGTTAACAAACTGGTATTATCTATAATGAGTTTTAAAACAGTTTCTCAGTCCTACAGCTGTCGCCAGATCACTTTGCCAGTTTCGTCTGTCTTTTGTACATAATGTAACCTACTTACAGCTGATATTGATTCCAAAAAGATCATCTAGGCATAGCTAAAAGACAACTCTGAAAACACAATATCAGCTGTTGGAGCGCACAAGGAGCAGAGGAAACCGCCTAACGGCCTAACTTTTTGAAATCAGCTATATCAATCTCTCTAAGATTCATTGAGTGTTTTCTCCAGAGTTACCTTTTCAGAATTTCCAACATTAAGTCGTGAAATTATCATGCTCATGTTTGAAATCATATTATTTTGTTTGATGGCTCAAAACAATGTGAATTTAACAGAAGTGAAAACTATTTGGAGAGATATCCAGCACATGATATTGAATCAAGTAGTACTGTCTCATTCCAATAATAGAGAAATTAACTGTATCCTTTTTAGTGCTGGGAGCACGTACCGATAGATTCGATTTGAAACGTATAAGCTTAATACTGTATTAAATTTTGCTATTTTCAATTCGTGATGCACTTTGAACGGAAGTGCATCCTGCATGAATAAGGAACCGGATATTGAGCTTTCGAAACATTCGTACAGTTGAATTTGCATTGACTCCAATTCTGAATTCTAAGTCTCTTTATAATACTCATGCATTGTCTCCGTCTGTAGTTTTTCACAAGAGGAAATAATCTTTCGACTTATAAACTGGAGAGGGTGAATGTATTTCGAGTCTTGTGATTTCCTTTTTTAGTTTTAAAATATTATCAAGGTTTTACTTTATACTCTTGCGGGAGAGTGGAATATGAAGTCTATTCTACTGTCTACTGTCTATGTCTAGTAGTCTATGTCTACTGTTTATGTCTAGTAGTCTATGTCTACTGTCTTCTCTGTAGGAAATCTTTGATAACATCTCAGTTCTGAGTTACGACGTACGACTTTGAGTATGAACTGAATATGTATGTAATATATTATCGTATTTATTAAAACTGTACCGTTTTTACAATAGCCTGTAAATTTTACACTAGGTTTCCGAAAATATTACTTGAAATTACAACTAACGATGGAAGGAAAAACTTGATGAGTGGACCACTTTCATTTATACAATTTATGGAAAAGGGTCTTAAATTCGAATTCTTGCTTTGATAGTATGATAGTCTTGTGGCGCTCTGGGAAATGGTAGAGATGTTCTCTGAAAGCAAAACCGTTCACTCTTTTTAATTTAGACGATGCAATAATGGAATAATGATTCTCTACAATCGCACAAGTCTTCTGGCGTCTTAAATAAACACACTTCACTGAATTGGTTGGCGGTGTAGAGAGCTTTCATTCTGGAACACAGCCTACATACTGGTTGGTAGTTGTTGATGCTCTGATTTCAAACAGACATATTTATGAAGTGAGTGTAACACTTCACACTCGTATGCAGATTGACACTCACCATGTGTGCTCCTCAAGTCAAACTTATTTGCTCTTCAAGTAATGCACTTCAAACGTACAGAACGCAGCCATGCAACATTTGCTAGGTTTGAAAATGGCATAGCTTCATCTATAGCGTTTATAGCTTCTTCTAATAGCATATGTCTGGTAGCTAACTGATAGCAGCCAGTCTGATGGATGATAAATTAGTTACAAATCATTCAGTTGTTTCAAGACTAATTCCAAAATTTATTTCCAATAGTGATGGAATCTATTTCTGGGGGTTTATGACAGTTTCGTCTATTCTTGACATTACTGCTAATGAGTATCAATAGACTATTGTTAAAAAGATAACTATTGTATAACTTACTAATGTTACCATTACCAAGTAACACTAAATTTCAAGTAGCATATTGAACTCTCACTATTTCCTTTGCGGAGTACGTTTGCAATAAATGAGAGAAATTGAATTAGATAACTTTCAACGCAGAACAACCATCAAAGGTGAATTTTAAAAGTTTGGGGAATATGAAGTATATTATTACTCGTACATGTGAACACGAAACTTGTAAGGAAAGTTACATACGATATTACAGTCAAAATTGAACTATTCATGAGGAGTTTTAAACCAAACTGATATGGAAGCTTCCACTTCTTGATTGGCTGATTGCTAAATAAATCATAATATTATTACATTTTTGTATAATAAATATTGATGTTGTGGAACCTTTTTATAATACAAAACTTGTTACGTCAAATCCACTTTAATTTTGTAAAATCAAGAATCAATATACACGAGCACACACAAATCAAACTAACATGTGAGTAATGTGTGAACACGAAATATTAATTTTTAGTTTATTGAAAATTAAATGCAATTGACAACCATTTTTTTATTGTATAACAGTCTAAAAATTCATTTTGGTTGACTTTATGTCAAATAATCAGAAGAAAAGAAACTAATAAGAATTATAAATAATGGAAATTATTAGAAGTTTGTCCTTGAGTAAATACACCACTTCTTATTAGATTGTAACTGTTCTATGCTGTATTGTTATAGCAGACCACGAAAGATCAACCCCATAAGCAATGTCAATTGTAACAGCTTATTATCTCGACATGAAATATGACAAGAGCGTGATCAAACGGATCACTGTTCCAATGAGGTGATGCAAATAAAATGTATCTTATGCTGAGAAAGGCCAAAGGTTATTCATACTTGGATGCATCGCATTGTCTGTCAGGCAGAAAATCGCTATCAAACGATTAGTTATAGTCCGTCCAAGCGAAGGAGACATTCTGGAAAGATGGGAAAATGACTCCAGCTCGATCAATATTGGTTCAGAAATTTCAAATTTGGTCTCAAATTGTATAAAATATTTTATTTTTCAATTCGAGACCAAATTTGTAATTTTTTAACCAATATTGACCGTGCTGGAGTCATTTTCTTATCTTACCAGAATGTCTTCTTTGCTTATATAAACTTTTCCAATTCGCTCCATTTGTCTCTGCAACGCCTTTTACTGCACGCGAAACATTCACCTTTTACTGCAACTATACATAACTTGTTCCTAGTTATGCATTTGATTGCACTAGATTATAAACTTATATTATCTTTCTCTATTTATCACCCTTCGTACTGTAACACTCTCCTTTTCTTTTTGAAATAAGGTTCGTCGTCTCCAATAATTATAGTGCTGATCAAGATATGGCGCCTGAATTTGTTTCTTGCCAACTCAAATCCATATTTGGTGCTGTGAGAGTTTGAGGCAACTTGGAGTGATTTTTAATAATTGTATTGGAGTCAAATCAAAGCAGTAATAAACTGGCAGAAAAGTTCTAATAAAACTGAAATAATGAATTAGAAATCAGGCTTCCACAAGGTGAGAGCATAATGGAAAATAATGCTTGGATTTTATAATTCTCAACTTTGATTTCTCATCGGTCTCTCCATTCAGTTAATTTCTTCAAGTATGTAAGGTCCGACCTCGCAATGAGTCAAATCTACAAATATAGTAAAAAAATTTAAAAAATCAACCCAAAAAATTTTTTAATTGAATTGAATTAAATAAAGAATAATTCAATCTAAAAAAATCAACAGTGGAATCAGAAGCCAGTCTTGGATTTAGTATTATGTCAGAATATCATAAATATAAATTATTTCAAGTTATTTATTATTAAATTTTGTATTCTCGAGCACAAAGAACTCTTCTATGAAAGAGTTTGATTGAATACAAGACAAATGGTGGTAAATCTTCAATAAGTTTTGACGTAATAATAAAATCTATGAATAATTTCTGATTCTCTGAAATAGCTGGACTTTTACCAATGCTGATTCCTTTTTGTCTGGGGCTTTTATCATATAGGCTATTGATAGATAAAAATCAGAATCGCAGTACCGTTTTAGTATTTTTTATTTAAGAAGAGGGCGAAACATGTGTCTAAATAAAAAATTCTTCAAGTACTGCAATTTTGATTTATAAGTATTAACATTCACCCACTCCTATTATTAAATGAGACAGAGAGTTAAATTGAAGTGTTGTATCTGAGGTAGGTTAGGAGTTCGTTGAATGAAGATTTAAAGTGCGATAATATAGATTCCAGAAGGAAAAACAGTGATGCATGTGTCACTTTAAAATTAGACCACGACTAATGTGAGAAATACCTCAGCTGCTACAGGAAAGGAAATGATTGAGTGAACCAGTTTCAAATTAACCAGCGGACATTGCACCAGTCGCCAGATGCTAACTTAAGATAGGTCAATCTCAATTTGAAGCAAGTTTCACTTTTATCATATTTGGAATGCATCGAATCAGAGTGAATCAGATTGACGCTTGGACAAAATTCTTCAAGCAGTGATGAGAAATGTGAAGAAAATTTGAATACAAATATATTTCTGCAATAATGATAATGTTTTTAGTTATTTTCATCAGTATCGCAAATTATTGTTCTTGTCAAAATAATACTCGTATCACTGCTTTATTTGAAAGTTATGCCAACTCTATGGAGGGAAACGAACCTATCACAGTTAAAAATAGTTAGTTACATCTTCATCTTTATCTTTATGTTCATCTTCATCTTCATCTTCATCTTCATCTTCATCTTCATCTTCATCTTCATCTTCATCTTCATCTTCATCTTCATCTTCATCTTCATCTTCATCTTCATTTTCATTTTCATCTTCATCTTCATCTTCATCTTCATCTTCATCTTCATCTTCATCTTCATCTTCATCTTCATCTTCATTTTCATTTTCATTTTCATCTTCATCTTCATTGACATTGGCTATCCCACTATGAATGCACCCCTAGTGTCTACTAATTGGATGGTATGCATATTAAAATGTAAATGTATAAATATCCTTCAAGCAACTCAGCAGCTATGATAATACAATATGATAATACAGTAGCTACAATATTGGTTTTATTAAGTTCCCATTTTCCAGTAGAATATGATGATTCTGTTAAAAATACGTGCTGGAAACCATTTGGTGATCAATAAAGGACGTTATTCTCTTGCGTTACAATCTCTCAACAGTTTTGTTGTGGAAAATGATCGGAGAAAGTAGTACAAATAACGTTTTTGAAAGCAAAATGATCTTTCATGACGGAGCTGTCGTAGAAGCTGTCTCTCTCTGCTTCTATTGTCATTTTGTTTCATTAAAATTAGGAGAGGGAGTTTCGTGATGGATGAAAATTCTTGTTCCAAACTCTGATTGGCTGAAACTTTTGTATTTTCAATTCACGATTTAACTGATGACAGACGGATAGTCTTGGGGAATTTTGGGTAAAGAATACCTTGAAAAAGTATATTTTTCTTTCAACGACTCCCCGAAACTCTTGGCTCCTAGGCCTTTCTACAAATAATCTATCCAGTTTAAAGTTATGAATTAATTTGATGAAACATTTGATTTTTTACAAATACAGTTGAGAAGCAATAGATCAGGACTGATATAGACTACAAGACCAACAACCAACAACTACAAGTGGTTATCATTGAACATCGATTTTCAAGAAATACCCAACATTACAAATTTGAATATTCTTTTGAAGTGACCGATCAAGCTCATCGATCGAATAAGCATTTCCAGGCCATAGCATTATCACCGTTGAGACATTCATTTTGAACACTACGCGGGAATATTAAGTTTACGAATGTAGTAAAATTTGACTGGAACAGACCCATCCGTCCGCCACCACAAAGTTCCTCGTGAAATTAGCGATCAATCTATTCGAAATTTAACGACAAAATGATAATATAATGTTGCAGAAGGCAGGCAGGCAAATGAAAAAGAAGCACAAATGTTTCTAATAGGCGGCGGTTGGCTACAGCTTGTTAATCTGATGCGTTGACCCGAAACACGACGGAATAACTGGGAGAACATCGATGAAAATAATAAAAAAGAGACCATTACTGTCGGGAACCGAGCTGTTATATATGGAGGTTGCGAGAGGGTGCGGGGGTGGGGAGGGGAAGAGCTTATGCTAAGAAGACAACTACACGACGACAACCTACAAGAATATAATAGCTGAAGGTGTTCGCTTGAATATGATGCTAGAAGAAGAAGGTGTAGGTGAGAAAGAAAAGCGTGAGCGTGGGAGAGAGAAATGAGATTTCACGGAGGTGTCCGAGCGGCTCGGACTGGACGCTGGTCTGTCTGTCTGTCTTTTTGTTGCCGTCATTTCGGTGGAGATGTTCTGAGTTCGAGTCCAGGACGGGTGCGCTGCCTCTTCTATACATGTGCCCACAATCGTGCTCGTTCCTCCTGCAGGCTAAGCTCTCCTTTTTTCCTAAATAAAATAAATAAAAAATAGCCTTGCAATTCGTTATAGTCGCTTGATGCAAGTTTCCTTTCCTCCCCATGCTGCAAGCACCCAATAACACTTCACACTCACACCAAAGGGATACACATACACCAGCAGTCACGTCCTTGAGCTGGACGCATTTGGAAGAAGTTCTAGCTCGCGGGCATTATTGGTTGTTATAATATTAAGCACCCAATCGGTGCTGAATGATAGTTGAGATTGCGATGCTAAATCGTATCGAAATAATTCTATCAACACATTGCAAATCAGTTGATGGAATCTCTCAATTGAATACTGCTGAAATTGACACAGTCTACTTTTCAATCATTGAAAAGCAGGAACAGAGAGAATATGCCTATAATATTATAGTTTCTCTATGATTTCAATACTGCATATTTTAAATTGTGTATGTAATTAATAAAATTGTTATTGATGTTGTGGAGGTCCATGATAAAATAGGAAACTGGTTGATGTTTTAGAGACTGTTTAATCAGTCTAATAAGTCTAATAAGCTTCTATAGTTTATGTTGTCTGTTCCACATGGTTTGGAGGAAATAAAATAAAAATCGAGTTGATGTTGTCTGATCTACTTATTTTCCTAAAATTAGTGGTAAGACCACATTAACTAGTGTTTTGTCTTCGGTATAAACTCATTCCAAAACCCAAGTTTTGAGTCCCCAATTTCAACTATTGCTTCCAAAATCTTGTTTTCTCTCTCTTGTCGATAATCTTCAGTCAATTTTTCTCTTCAATCGTTTGTGTAATTGTAATCGAATTATTGATACATTCTTTTCATAATTACTTCAATTTTGTAGTGAATTTTCTCCATCATTGAAATTGATTCAATAGAAATAATTGGAATTTTCTTCATCTTTGAAGATTAAAACTTCTCTCCAACGGTATTGAAGGTTCAAGTTTCCTTCAAATATTCAAACCATGTGTTAGTTATTCCACTATACAAAAAAGGATAGCTCCATGGTCTCAACAGTGAATAGAGCTGATAAGTTGTATTATCTATTCTTTGGGCGAGTGCACTAAGCCTTCAAAAAAGCAAAACACATGCTAGGGTAAAAATCTATTGTCAAACATGTTCTTTGAAGGAATAAGGGACAGGGTAGGAGCAGGTCTCTGAGAGTCGAATAATGGTATAGAGAATCCCAAGGGTACCTCAGCATTCTACCAGCACTTCATTTTGAATATAAAATTCATTCAAATCTACCAAAAGTAGTAGAAAAAGTACTCTTTTCACAACTATTGAAATAATTTTCATCGAATTCCAAATACAGTACATCGGTGTAGCGGTGATACTTTTATTTCAATCAAAAGTATCTTCTGATTTTTGTTCGATACAAGTTATCACACACAACAGATAAAAACATAAAATTATGGCATTTTAAACATAAAATATAAATTCGGCCTTTAGGTAGGCCGACACTTTATGGAGAACTCAGTTCATTTTACCCATATTTTACTTGGAAAAAGTTTGGAGAGATCATGCCTCTGGTTTTAATAATGACTCATACCAAGCTAATATAAGACATCAGGGTGGACTAAATTAGCATACAAGTATGAAGAGACAGAATTTCTAATACATGTACTCTACTGTGATATAACGCTTTTTAGTTGGATTGGATCATGGTCTATGTAAACAATGTATTTGAATACTTATTTATTCTCCTATTATTCTTGAGTACATGTCTAAATTGTACAGTGTGTTTGATCAATTGAAATGGTGACAACCTGGTAATGTGTCGGTGATTCATACACATGAAAATAGTATAATAGATTTACAAGAAAACTAAAACTACATGACAATGTAGAAAATAAGACACAGTGTACAATATTCAGTCTTTCTTTATTCGATGTACAGTAGTAGAATAGCTTTGTTTTCAACCTCTGAGAAATGTACTGTGAACACCCACTTTTTCAATTTGTTACTTCATGAGTTGTGAAACACACATCACAAAATATTCAATACAGTTGACTACATCAATCCCATTCCTTGTTCCTTTCTATTCCTCAAACACTTGAACAACATTGTTAAAGGCTTTCAGAATCAATAAAATAATAAATGTGGGCTACTTTGAATAATCAAACAATGTACTTAGAATGCAGACTAATAATGAATTGTTGAGTAGTTCTGAAGGTGATGTGGTGATAGTTATCCATATTGAATGAAAAGATAAGATGTTGTCAAACCGCATAGATTTATTGGAAGATCAACAATTTGAGATACCGGTTTTAATTTTTACACCATTATCAATCTCTGGTAAATTAAAACTTAACGTAAAAAGCAGCGGTATTTATGCTTATGGTTAAGCACCGCAATTGGTAGACGCTTGAACCAATCACAGTGAACGTCTGCCATTGGCCTACGCCTAGACAAGCTCCTCCCCCATTAGTAGTTCATACAGACGTTAGAAAATGGCGATCCAACAGGAATTGAAACACATTGTTTGCTGTTTGAATCGCCATTTTGCAACGTTTGTATATTCCACTAATCTGAGAAGAACTTGTTTAGGCCAATGGAAGACGTGAGACGTTCACTGTGATTGGTTCAAGCGTCTAGTCTGTCCAAGCAAAGAAGACATTCTGGCAAGATGGGAAAATGGTTATAGCTCGTTTAATAAATAATGTTTAGTGGTAATATTGGTTCAAAAATTTGTGATCAAATTGTGTACTAGAATTTTTTCTACAATTTGAGACCAAATTTATAATTTTTGATCCAATATTGACCGAGATGAAGTCATTTTCCAATCTTGTCAGAATGTCTTCTTTGCTTGGACATACTATACTAATAGCGGTACTTGAGCATTAGTGTATTAAATACTTTCGCTTTTTACGCCAAGTTTTAATTTACCAGAGATTGATAATGGTGTGAAAATCGAAACCGATATCTCGATTTTGTAATAAATCTGTGGTTTGACAATAACTTGGCTTTCAATCTGATAATAATTGAAAACTTAATTTTTCCATAAGCGAAATCAATTAACATAGTTTTATGATCATCTTTATGCTAATAATGATTGTTGAGTAATTTCCATAGATCTAAAATCATCCCCGATTCCAATAATGGTAATTGTCATCAATTATCAAGTGGAAACTATTTTAATTTTCAGTTTTTATATAGAAAATTTTTCTGTTTCTCATACAGTATTTGTGAAATTTATTAAAAAAATGGACGATAAATTTTTCTTCCTTTTCAGATGTGGCACCTTTTTACATTGCTGGCAATGGCGGCAACCGCGCTGTGCGACTCAATAGACTCAACAGGACTGGTGGGCACGTCTCCCGCGCTGCTCCTGGGCAGCACGCAGCTGCCGCTGCAGTTCTGGTCCAATATGCGCAAGTCCGCGCTGAAGCCGCGCAGACGCGACCTGCACGAGCCCACACTGCGCAATATTCTGGGACACGACTACGATGCCCGCTGGATGAAGAGTGCACGGCCTATGTCGCCAAATGTAAATTTCATTTTTTTATTCAATTCATTTCACAAATTAATAACATATCATTCTATAAACAATTACATATTTAACAAAAAAGATAGGCTTTATTATTATTTGTGCTGGAAAGAGAAGAGAGAAGAAAATTATTGTAATTGACATGCAGACATGAGAATGGTTACTCTTATGTCCGGTTTTCCCAAGCACACTCAAATTTTGGGACCCTCAAGTTTACTACACTTTACTACATTTCCTATACTGATCATAGAAAATATAAGCTGTTCATCAAAATTTGAGGGTCCCTCAACTTTGAGTGTGCTTGGGAAAACCAGGCATGAGTGATCGAATGGAAAAGCCTGGAAATTTATGATCAAGTTGTCATAAGTTGATCTCCTGGTGCTGACCAAGGTGTATAGAATAGTAGAGGTGGGGCAGAGTGAAGCAGCTGACTATGATACTGACGTCACGGAGTTCCTCTAGTGAAAAATTTAGCATTGATTTCTTTATCCTTGACGAAAAATCGTACGCTTTTTTCCAATTTACGAAATACAGATTTTTACTATTCTATACACCTTGGGTGCTGACTACTTTATTTTATTTTATCATTTGAATGACTAACTAAACAGTTCAAAACTCTTTATAAAACAATGAAATATCTTAAAACTGGTCCAAATCTCCAAGACCTAAGACCTACTACAATATCTATTTTAGTATCTGTTGTAAGTCAATTGCTTGGTACATAGTTTATCATTTGGTTCATTGTTTATTAATGACCTGATGAATTTATCAAAGAGAATTCTAGTTTGAAAAGGTGGTATTCCACTCCTAGTGAATTTTAATTGATGCTGATGATTCCACCGATCAATGCAATCAGATATAATCATGAGGGAGTTCAAATATAACCCAATTGTATGACTTTATAGGTGAATGAGTTTCAATTATAGTGCTTTGGAAATTGATCAATCTATAATAAGTTCAGATACACTTTTGAACTTCTTGTTTGATTTCGAACTCTTCCACAAACCAATGTAAATGTAGCATTTGATCAAATCTAGCATTTATCTCTTAAATAACTCGCTTAGAGTGAAACTTGAAGAGAAACTAAAGCCTCTTTACACTGAGGATTACTGATACTAGAAAATGAAAATGGAACACTTCAGAAAGCCAATATTTATTATTGTTAAACCATAGATTTCCGTACTACTGTACCAATGTGCTAATATCAACCTCTTAATCACTATTGTAGTGAACATATTATAACTCTTTATTGTACCGTAATGCTAATTTCAACCTCTTAATGATCATTTCAGGAGTCAGAAGACGACAGCGAGCGTAAGGCAGTTCGCCAACTGCGCGGCCTAGTAAACGCCAGTGCAGGCGACTCGAGCAGCCACTCAGAGCTGCTGCAGCTGCCAGCCGCGCTGCCAGCCGAGTACCGCGAGCTGGTGAAAACGTGGTTGGTGCAGCGCGCCACCTGCCCCATTAACTTTGTCTGGGACGACCTCGGGCCCTACTTTTGGCCGCGCTGGTTACGACGCGGCGAGTGCCTCGCTAACGTGCAGTGCTCGTGGCCGCCCGGCATGACCTGTGTGCCAGGAGGCGCTAGGAATCTGCACGTGCTTAGGTGGCATTGCAGGTAAATTAGAGGAAAATACATAGAATGAATACTATAAAAGATGAATGAATACTATAGAAATGAAATGTTTTGACTAGATCAAATCAGTTCATTCTCTCCAGGGCACTATTTCATGAGAAAATACAAGCTAATAGTTTATTTAACCTGTAGTAGCCAGTAGACTACTAATATTATTAGTTTGTATTTGCTCATTCAATAAGGCCCTGGAGAGAACAGATTTTTCTGAAGGTGAAGCCCACATGTAGGCCTACTTCAAGCATGTGCGTGGGTGATAAGAGGGTTGATGATGAGAGATGTCGATTGCTTTTTAGACAAACATGACCGACGGCTTTCCATCTCATCTGAAAGACGGGGATTTGATCAATTTGGCCAATACCACTCATTTCACTATGGAATGGAGTGGACACACACCTTACCCTACACAATATTGCAAAGACAAGTACAGGAAAATTCCTTATATTCTTTATTTGTCTTGCGGTGTTTGTGAGAATATACGGTGTCATGATGTACATAGCTCACTACCGTATAGTGGGTGCAGGACTTACTCTCCCTAAATTTATATTTTTTATCAGATGAATAAACCTCACATGATCTTAATATTCAGGATAAGGAGGCTGTATAGCCACAGAGAAACTAATAATGATGAGCATGTATGCATCAGAGGTAACTCAAGTAAAAATTCATTTTGAGACATTTAGGGCCAGTTGAACCAGAATCCAATAATTCAGTTTGAACGCTGCTGAATGATGTAATCGAACGAAACAAATTCGGCCAATGAACGGTTTCATCAATTAATATTCTTCTTGTTAATCATCTCAATGCATAACCATGAAGCTTAATAGAGCTCTTGAAATCTACACACTCTAGGTGACAAAAAGCCATAGTAATAGGAACGAAGCAAATATGAAGAGAACCAATGAACGGTTTCCTCAATCAATGATAATCTTCGCAATTCTTTATGATATAGATAATAGAAATCATGAAATCTTCACTCTCCAGGTGAAAAAAGCACTATGACCATAGCAAAAGGACGAAGCAAATGTGAATGGACGGCTTCCTCAAACAATATATTCGTCTTGATAATCTTCTCAATGGAAAATCATAAAGTAGAATAATTTATTGATAATGGAAATTTTGAAATCTTCACTCTCTAGGTGACAAGAGCATTGTGACAATATGAAAAAATTAGACTTGTCTATGTTAACTTTGTTTCCCTAGAAATATAATTAAATAAATTTGCTCATACTACATATTGAATGTTTATTTTGAGTTCTTTGTCTTTTTTCATTTAAATTTGTCTTGATTATTTTTCTCCATGCCTAATCATATTGCATGACATTTCCAATAAATTTCAACCAATAACTCTAGACTTTTCTCACTTTGTAGGTTACGGAAGCACTACGGCCACCGGAAAAAGAACGACAACCAAGTATGGAGCACGCCGGCGAAAAACAAGGCCGACAGTAGAAATCGCGCCCGCAAAAAGAAGCGCAGGAA
Organism: Sogatella furcifera; assembly: GCA_017141385.1. Classification (NCBI taxonomy): domain Eukaryota; kingdom Metazoa; phylum Arthropoda; class Insecta; order Hemiptera; family Delphacidae; genus Sogatella; species Sogatella furcifera. The sequence continues at coordinate 8,399,735 of CM029549.1, forward strand.
GTACCGCTGCTTCTGGATAAAAGTGCCCTATCCTGTGCCCGAGGACTGTGTGTGCGCCTGCGCAGAAAAAGAGACTGATTCCGATCCTGAGGAGTTGACCGACATGCGATGATTCGGGTTGTGACAAATCGAGAGACGAAAAGTATCGATAAATAGAGACGGAATGAATTGATGGACAGTTTGGTGTACAGTCCGTTTTCACCAGAGAAAATGAGAGTAGGGTAACCTATATAGAAGAAGAGCAATATTGTATGAATTGTAACATTAGATACAATTTTACGGATAACTTACTTAGATATTCTAGTAACTGTGAATTGTAATATAATCTTCTTCTTTATAGAAGTGCAGATTGTGGATAGAAATCTCCTTCATCTACACTATACTTTCTGCTTTTTACTGTGCCAAAAAACAGAAAGCAACGGACACGTTCAGTACACTGATTTCCTGATTGAAATTAATAAAAAATTGAGTGTACTCTCTACTGTAAATAGCGCGTCCCTTCTCTGGCGTAGGCCTATACTTCTGTCTGCTTCACAAAATACAGTATAATTATTTCTGTATACTCCCTATTCTGGAGTATAAGTTACTTCACTAGACTTCTAAAATTCTTAAACTGCAAGTATAAGAAGGCTTATACATACTGCAAGCGAAATAATGCCCCAAATTAGAATTTTCCCAACGACTGAGTTTTAAAATAATGCATTGTGATTCAATAACGTTTCAATACTACCAAATCCAAACTGGTGCATCAATTTAATTAGAAATTGGAAAATTTTATAGGGAACCAATAAAATACCACAAACTAAAGCAGGCGTGTGCTTTTGAATTGAATTTGGAACTAATCCTACCACGAGTAATTAAAAATTCTTGGAAAATGTAAATGAAAAAATAATGAATTATTTAAGATGTTTATATAAGAGTTGTGTACAAGAGTTGAGAACAACCCGTCAACTTTTATTGGCACTGAGCAATTAACGTCCATTTTTCTTGGCATTGAGTTTCATTCTTACTACAATCAGTGTTGTCCATATCAGTGTATGCTGTAAGCATGTAAGCATATGCTTTATACAGCTGTAAACTGTATGCATATAAGTGTATGCTTAGCTCTAAAAGTTAGTAAGCTTTTACTTTAAATGAAAATATTTTTCCATCTGTTCTAGAAATAGGAGCTCTTCTTTATTTGGGTATGAGGAATCAATATTATATTACAGTATATTGATTTCTGTAATAATGTCCTAATTTCAACATAAAAAGTTGTATATAATTCAGAGCTCACTAAAGAAGTGCAATAGGCTTATTATTTGATCAAACCTTTCAAGAAAATGGAAAAATATTTCTTGTTATTATTGACATTAGTACTTATCTAAATATAATGAGTATATAATAGAATATAACTATCTAAACCAAGATTCTATGCTTAAATTAAAAAAAAAATACTAAAAAAGGTTTTCTCATGAATGAAAAATAATCAGTCATCATTAATAAATGATGTTTATAATTTATTGATTTAAGCCGATCAATTCATTAGTTCTACTGTCATGTGAGAATCTTGCTTTCTTGAGACTTTGAAGTATCATTATCTATTATTATATGTATAATTATTTAGGTCCTCTTGTTTCGTACAAAAAATGTATAAATCTAAACATGAAATCTTCTAACTACCTACCACGCTATTCTCAACTACCAGTACTGAAATTTTTATTTAATCTCCTCATTGTTCCAAATTTCCAATTTCTCAATCATATTATTGATTTATTCTGTTGAAATCTCATTGTTTCCTAATATAAGTTTTTCCATTATATTCATATGCACTAGCATAAGTATGATTCAAATTTGGTATGATTCATTTTAAATTCAATTTGAATTGATTGCAGGGTATTAGAAGTTATTATAAGCTGATGCTCTCTTGAAGATCTCACTAATTTATTATTTAAAAAAGCAATACCTTCGGAATTCCATCTTACTTCTGAAAAAATGAATTTGTAAGGATAAGGAAGCAGTAATTTATCTTACTGCTTCCTTATCCTATATTGTTTTATGAAAGCTTTTTATCTAGATGTAAATTTTTTCAACTATTGCTAATAATACGTGTGAAGTGCTTGATTGATATGTAAACAAACTTTTTATTTGTAGAACAAGACCTTTTTATTTTGTGTCATTGTCATTTCTCTAACCCATGGATCAAATCTGGATGACCTCTGATCAATCTTTTTTGATAAAAACACTCTATAACTGATTTTGTAAATTTATATTGCTTTTAGGGAATCAATTTTTCATTTTGAACTCAATTGAATGCTTCGCTATAAGCAATTTGAAAACCTTTGAAGTTTTGTAAGAAATAGAGTGTTTTTTGATTTGGACAGCTCATCAGGAAGGGAGATAGAAAGAGTGTTTTTATGAGGAGAGCTCTCTAAAGTAATTTATTCTACCATTGTATTCATAATTTAAGATAATTATTGAATAAATTCAGGTTCTAGATAATTGTTAAAATAAATAGGTTCTCAGGTTCTCTTATTTTAGAAGACGTTTAAACACAACAGGATCCATCTGATGTTGGAGGGAAAGTCCTCAACTCAAAATTCTCTCAAAATATGCAATGAGGCAACCCTCTACTTTGTCTCAAGAGACATTATTTTGTTAACTCATTCATATGTATATACATCTGTATACAACTAAACAATCATCATGATTATTATCAGCACTTGAACTGAAAAGGATGAACTCAACTGAAGGACTTTGAAAAATTAGAAAATAAAGTACAATGAGAACAATGCGTATTCATCCCTACATATTAAAAAGGTTAAATGATACTTTTGTAGTTCAGATTGAATCACAGAGAAGGTAAATCCACCCTCTAGGTACATCTAATCTTGGTAGATCTAGGTGATCTTCCTTGGAGGTAGATTTACCTTCTCTTTGATTCAATGTACAGAAATATCATTGAACCTCTCTAATAGGTGGGAGTATACGTTGTTCTCATTGTATCTTGTTTCTAGTTTTCCAACTTTTTCATTGAAGTTGATCGATCCTTTTCAATTCCAAGTGATTATAATCAAGGTGATTTGTTCAAATATCTTGTAAAAGGATGTGTTCACATATGAATGGGACATAGAAATAGGAATCCAGATGTGTTCAAATGTGAAAGATACACAGAAATAAGAATCCAGATATCCAGGATTCCACTATCGAATGTCGTGGAGATATTGTTTGATACTTTTGAGTTGAGAAAAAAAGAAATCTTCAGAATTATTTTTAATATATCAATTAGAAAGTTCTTCCAAATACATGATAAGCTTGTGAATGTATGGCATCAATATTAACTGTGAAATTTATGGGAGTCTTTTAATAACATAAATAGTAATGAATTAGAATAAATGGCATTGATTCAATTTATTTCGAATCATAATTGCTATGAAACACATTGTCAAATTCATATCATCGACTCTAGTTGAAAAATTTAGTTCGGTTCTTGACCTGTCATCTTTCAATGTCTTTTGATATCTAGTATTAGAATAAGATCTAAATGTGAGAATAGAGACACCATTGGACCTTACTAGATCTTATGACATCAAAGTAGCCAAAATTCTTTCTTCAATTTTTTGTTTTCTTCCAAAATTAATCAGATTTATATCATGCTATTCCACATTCTACATGGAGAAGCCGTTTTCTTTCAATTCAGCTCAAATCGACATGCTCTAGTTCTCGGAAAATTAATGGATTTTGCTCGATAACAAATCAAATCCAGAATAACATCGGAAAACTCCTCTAAATAAAGCTACAGGTATCTATCGCAAGTGCTGTATATTCAAAGCTATAAATTAACTTTAAAGCTATCCACATTATACAGAGTGGCGCCAGTAAGAAACATTAAACCTTTTCATCTCAATAGTTTCTTGGGAAGACCGCAGGTCTGTTATACATTTAAAAAGAACAATCGAGTTAACGATCGCTTCACAGAGCCGAAACGTGCTCTGAACGAATTCCACGGCATCAGTGTAATTTGGAAGTCGTGAAAATATGTCGCCCACACGGATTACAAACTCATTGACAAGGGTGAGAGCAGCCATCCCATCCCGTCAATGGAGAATGGTGAGTGACTCCAATGAAAGGCGTAGAATGTTCCAAGTAGAGTAGGTTCACTGTGGAGAAGCTCTGTGCTATTGTTTTTCCACATTGGAGAGATCCTATGGGGATCGATCTCTTCACGCTGTATGTGCTCTCAGACATAGAGAAATAATCATGGTTTTGGTTCTATGTTCTCGAACTAATGATCAAGGTGTTTGAGAGATGGATGTTCACGTTTCCATTCAATAAACTTACTTGACTGGGAAAGCTCATGCCATAAGCTGTTGAAACAGCTCTTTAAATAGTGTTCAGTACCTAGATATCCTGGAACAATGTAGCATAGGTAGTAACGCTTCGAATTGTTAGTTAAGAGAAGATGAGCATCAATCTTATATAAAAATTCACCTAATCTTAATACTCAAAGTTTATTTTCTTCTGCCTCTTTAAATAATAATTATTATCGTCTTTCGGAGAAGACGATAGGCCGTCGTTCCCGACTGACTAAAATGTTGTAATCTCTTATCATCGTCCCTCTCATTACCCACGTGAGGTAATGCTCATGTGGGCATCTCTCGCAGAAACAATTAATACAATAATTTTTGCTTCCATTCATTCAACAATCACTTGATTACGATGTAATTTGTTAAAATTTTCAAATTAATTCAAGTCCAAAATTTTTTAGAAAAGGAATTTGGAAGTTAATAATAAGTATTGGAACAACACTTAAAAATCCGTTTCATAACAAAACTTGAAAGAAACTGACCGTTTTCATCCAGACAAGATGGAGACTGGCAATGTCAAAACAATTACACCATAATATATTATCAGTTTTCACTTCATTTTTCAGAAAAGAGACCACGTAACTATATAAACTAATCACAGACGTATGAACACAAAAAAATGTGACAACAGTTATTCAGAGTGTTTGTTCAATATGAATCAATTGTGGAGTTACCCTTCTGAGAAGAAATATTTTGAGAGAAATCTGCACTTCACAGAACACACTCACTGACAGAAAAAATTGATTTGTTTCTATTATTAATTCAGACCACTGAAATAAGACAATACGATTATTTATATTAAATATTTGATTTAGAGACAAATGTTGCATTCAATGAATGGGGGTAAATAATAAAATAAAACAAAATTATTTTCAAAATTTTAGAACTGCTATAGATTGGATAAGATCAAATTTTCTCTGTTAAGATTTTGGCGAATTTAAAGGTCAATAAATAATTGACATTGGTAGACAATTAATGATTGTGATTAAAAATTTTCTAAATCTTTGCTTACAAAACCAGAAATAAATCATCATGGTGTGGTGTGTTTGGTTGTTCGATGACAGTATTGGTTAGTTTCGTTTTATATTAGGTTGAGTGAATATAACTGCTTTTGGATGGGTGACCAGAATGAAACCAAGGCGAGTAGAATTTACCCCAACGGGAAGCTCCCCACCAAGGAACCCATTCCCAAATATATATTATTTCCCAAATACGACATGAAATTGAAACTGATACTTGGAAAATGCACGAAAATTGCACTAATTCTGACACCTAAGCAGCAGGTTAGCAATTTCTTTAAAATAATCAACATTAACAATGCAATATATTCTTCTTTTGAAAATCAAAGTTCATGTCAAAATTCTGTTTAACTCTAATCAAGTTCAATAACCTGAAAAGAATATAATTTACTACATACACATAAAATTGAAACTTCAATAATACAACAACTCAATTTTCACCATATTACATTACCCCTTCCCTAAAGAAGACAATATCACTCAAATTTTTCCCATTCACACTTGATTCACTTTCACACTAGACACTTGACACTCATCTCCTGGACGATATCATCAGGATCAGTGAACTACTGCACCAATGATGTCATCTGGTTAGATGGGATGGTCCCATCAACTCAGCAGCCCGTGACTGGCCGTGACCATTTCACTGTTTCCCCCATCAGGAACAAGACTTTCCAACTTGTATCACTCAAAATTAATTTTATTGAAACTCACACACGTTAAACTCACGGAATGGGCGTGCCAGACCCAGAAAAATTACCAACTCTAGCTCAGAATAGAATTGACCGAGACCTTATGGAATCAACATTTAAACTCATAATCTACCTTACAACTTTAAATAATAATATCAGAATAAGCTACTTCATCCAACATCAAAATTATTTCCTTCATGGTTATCAATTGCAATATTTAAAAATCGTTATCTCCTATCAAATATCAAATTATCTCATATCAATTGGGGTCATTCAAATTAAATCAATTATTCTATCTCTTTGTATTTTACAGATTCAATAATACAACAACTCAATTTTCACCATATTACAATTATTTTAATTATCTATATTCTTCGTTCTTATTCCACCTGACACAAATGACATTGAATAATAGAATATTCTTATGGCTTTCAATGGTGGGGAGACCCTTACGGGTAGTTCCACCTCGCCAATGTGTACTTGGCCAAATAATGGTCACCCATCCAAGAGCGGCCCACAGTGCTCGTGACTTAACATCACGATTACCTCTCTCACCGTGTGGCCAGTACCCAGTACATTATAATATTGAATGATGTGGATTATCAAAAACATTTTCTGAAAATATAATAGAAGAGTAATGATCAAGAAATTTCTCATGAAATAAGAAATCAAAAACAGAATGTGATGGCGAGCCAAGTTTTGTCTATAAAATGTTGTTTTTTATTGAAGCTATTTTTATCACACCATTACACGTATCTCTCGATCGATGGGAAATTCATTTTTATACAACATACAATGAAAGGTGAGCATGTAAAGGATTTTCCACGCATCAAGTACATGATGCTCAGTAAGCTGTATCTATTGCTGAAGAAAAGATTATTACATAAAGATAGTTAAGGTTGAGAAAACAGATTTTTTCACACCATACTAGCTGTCATGATCCAAGGTTTGTTGAAAAAAAAAACACAGTTTTATATTATTGAAAACGCGTTTCCTTTCAATATAATTGAGAATAATAAGCAGTGTTTTTTTCTGTTTCATACAAAAGATGAATGATTTGAGAGACTGGAGCCAAAAACTGTTCTTGAGATGAATGGCTCTTCAATCTTCTCTTTCTTTTTCTTTTCACTGTGGTTTCTAACGGAAATTTCACTTCCGGGTTGGTTGACAACAGGAACGCTTTGATTGAACTTATTTTACTCCATAAAAACTTATTATTTTATGAAACACAATACTGGCATCTCATAGCCTATATGCTCCGTTCTCAGCTATACAGTTAGAGAGTAAATATACTGCGTCACCCATCTTTAATAGAAGTCTACATAAAATACCGTAGGTATTACTTACAATGCTTTCTAATCATCTCTGAGTTTATCGTATAAATGACAATTATTTTTTTGTAATGTACGTTTAATTTTATTCAAATTCTCCATAAGTCAACAATAATTGATAATTGAACGGAAATGATTATTTTGTTTTATTAATTTCTGTACTTCTTTTAGCAGGAGACATTCCACTGAAGACTCATGATCATGATCTGATAATCATTATCGTTGACATCCCTTTTGTGATGGCCATTTATCAACTATAATTATCATGTTGATCTTTTAATGGTAATTGCATATTAAGTTTAACATCACTCACAAAACTTCCAACAACGAAACTCAACATTTCCAGATTCAGATGAAATGGTAATAATTAACTCTAGTTCCATAAACTTATCATGTATGATATCTTTCAATGGTAATTGCACATGAAGTTTAACATCACTCACAAAACTTCCAACAACGAAACTCAACATTTCCAGATTCAGATGACATGGTAATGGTAATGGTAGCTCTAGTTCCATAAACGATTATTCTCATGTAATTTCATTGCATATATGATACAAGTTTATGTGAACAATATAATAAGGATTTTGAAATGCTATTAATTGGTTCAGTGATGACAAAATTTGACAACCATCTTTTTCCACCGGCCAAACAAAAAATTCCATCAGCACTGGGGTTGGAGTTTTCAACAGCTAAAAATGATGTCAATGCTTGTTATCATGGAGGCCTTCAACCCAATTGAGAGCATTTCAGAAATTTCGAATTCAATTATTCATATTATTGTGCTGGTAATGCCATAATAACAATAGGATATCCCTATCTCCATCTCTCACATATTCATTGTCAAACCACCATTTCTTGTAAACTTCAGAAATGAATTTCATTATTATTTTCAACCCTATTTCAAGAATATTGAATGAACTATACCTTTCCAGAATCTTGATAATCGTTCATAAAAACCATTTCGTCCTCATCGATAAGTAGATTCGTATCACTGCAACACAAAACCCTTTGTCTATGAAAATCACTGATAACATCTAAACGGAAATATCGTAATCATGAGTTTCTTTGAGATTTATATCAACGGAAATATCGTAATCATGACTTTATCTGAGAGTTTTCTATAGTTGTCAGAGTGATCGTGCTAGAAAGAGTAGAGAAGAATATAAGTAGAAGAAAGAAGACGAGAGCTATCAAGGGTTGACGAGGCTATCAACTTGCATCTAGCATCAGATTGGTTTCCTGGGCTTAGTTCCTCAGTTGTCTTCTGAACTTATCGTATTATAATCTCTCCGCACAGTTAAGCTCTTTATGATCGTATCCTTCATTTCAGTGCTCAACGTTTTTCACACACGATGTTTTAAAGAACCGACTTTAAAAGAACCGATGTTTTAAAAAACAGTTGGACCTCCCATTGGTGACGCTTTCTGACCACAAATCTTTCATTCTCCTGCTTTTCCTGCTCCTCTTCTATTCCCTTTCTTTGCTGCTTTCTTCAATTCTCCTCATTTCCTTTTCTTTTTTCATCCAATTTCCTTCTTACTTATTCTTATTCAGTTATTCACTCCCTTTCTCTCCGGATGCCAATGATCAATAGCAGAGAGCTATCCTTTCCCTGCCGAATCCTATCCTTTTTCTATTCTCGTCTCCTATTCTCTTCCTTTCCTTTTCCCATCAATTTTATTTATTTCCTATTCTTTTCTTCATTTAATTCCCTTCTCACTTATTCTTCTTATCTTCCTCCCTCCCCGGATGCCAACAAAATGGTAGATAGTAGAGAGCTATCTTTTCCATTTCGAATCCTATTCTCTTTCTATCCTCAACTCCTATTCTATTTCTTTTCTTATCTTTTCAATTCTCCTTATTTTCTTTTAATTTTCCATTTAATCTCCTTCCTTCTTATTCTCCTTTTCTCCCTTCCTCCCCCGATGCCAATGAAAATGATCAATAACAGAGAGCTATTTTTTCCATTCCAAAACCTTTTCTCTGTCTATCTTCGTTTCTTTTTCTCTTTCTTTCCTTTTCCCTTCAATTATCCTCATTTTCTGTTTTTTTCTTCATCTAATCTCCTTCTTCCTTATCCTTTTTCTCCCTTCCTTCCCGTATGCTAACGAAAATGATCAATAGTGGAGAGCTATGCTTTCCAAGCCGAATCCTATCATCTTTCTAACTTCTTCTCCTACTCCCTTTCTGCCATTTCCTCCTAAATTCTCATTATTTCCTCTAATTTTTTTCATCTAATCTCTTTTTCCATTCTTCTTCTTTTCCTCTCTCTCCAGATGCCAACAAAATGATCATTAACAGATAGCTATCCTTTTCATTACGAATCCTATTCTATTTCTATCCTAGTTTATTCTTATTCTTTCCTTTTCTCTTCAATTCTCCTCTTTTTCTTTTCTTAATCATCAAATCTTCTTCTCTCCCTTCCTCCACGGTTGCCAACGTAGATGATCAATAGCAGAGAGCAATCCTTTCCATTCTGATCGAATCCCAAACTGAAAATCCCTCATCAAAATAATATCCTGTCAGCATAGGAAGACTTAATTCAATAATCTGTTTTTCTTACCTTGTGGTCCTAGTCTCTTCTAGGATACTTTGCCGTCTCTATAAGATACTTTGCCGTCTTTTTGCGCACGATTAAGTGAATCCCATCAACAATATGACAGATTGGTGACAGCGTGAGAATAGGAACTAATTTTTTAAGAATATCGTGATGTATTATTTAACCTTTAAAGCAGTGGTGGAGCTTTAAAGTAGAGTGCTTGCAATGTCTTTGAAGATTTCAAAATTTTTTATATATATTTTTTTATATAATTTGTTTTTATCGTTAGCATATTGTTATCTTACATTCCAGGTATTACACATTTTTCCGCTTACTATATGAACAAGACAAAGAGGAAATGGTGTAATTATCTTCATTGTTCAGTTCTGATTTATATCCCAGTAAAGGACTGTTTGCTCAAAAAAGGAACATATTTTTCAAAAGCTTGTTCTTTTAGGTTAAGAATCCTCAGGTTCCTACTGCTTGAATCGCTAATACAAAATCCCGATTCCTCCTGAAGGATTGAATTGTTGAATTCAAGTAGAAATATTAATTTATCCCATTATTATGTTTAATTGTCAAGAATTGAATTATTCCTATCACCTACTCCCGAGAATGTTGGTGTTATTTATATAACTCCAAATTCCAAGTAGCCTTTGATTTTGGCGAGGTTGAACGTGTCAATTGACCCCTGATAGACCGATCGATTCTCAGAATTTTAACCATATATTCTTCAAACAAAAATTATTATTCTTCAAAGGTGTCACAAATCGTTCTTGGCAGCCTGCTTCCTTTTTAGTTGTAGAGAATATATTTCACGCGATAGGTGATGTTTGCAGTCGTTTGTATTCCTAGCGCCGAGAACCAATTTAGCGAAACACTAATCGAGGATTATAGGAGCGATTTCTTTCTTCGTATAGAAAAACCCCTGGTTGTTGGTTATGGGGGAGGGGTAGAGGATGTTGAGGCGCATGGGCCTCCCACAACGCAGGAATGCAAAAGGTGTTAAATAGCGTGGTGGGAGGGGGATGTTGAGCTAATAAATAGGACCCCTAAATACTCTGTGATTTTCTGGTCGGACAGGCGTATTGTACGTTTTAAGCGGCTTCTGGTTGACTGGCAGAGGGGGTACGGGGGACTTCCTGTGCCCCATAATACATTGGATGGGGGGAGAGAAGGCGGATAGAATTTGTGTCGGCTGTTTTGTTTGTTGGCGGCAAGATCAGGTGAGAAAGAAAGAAGTCCAAAGACGGCTCAAACAGAACACAACACAGGGATTATCGAGGTGCGTTTTTGGCCTTTCATTTGCTGACGGTTTAAACCGGCGAGAATTGTGACCCTACACCATCATCCGCGAAAGAAAAACATTTTTCAAGGCGCCTCTACTCGCCTCACACTGAATAAAGCCGCTCTGAAATAACATCTACTACCTATACATATTATGTAAATTTTAAACCGCGTATACCTATATTTAAAGCATCCTCGCGGATAACGACTCCGGTAAGCTGAAAGCATCACTTGTAGCTCTTTATTTTTCATTTTCTGTAACGTATATGTTCCTTCTTCCACCCAGGGCGCCACTAGCTCAGTCCACTCTTTCATGTCCTTTACTGTATTTTTAGCTCTTTCCTTTTCAATTCCTTTCAATCACAATAATTATCTCTCTCCAACTCTGTTCTGTCTTTATTGCTATTTCAAATGTTTTACTTAATTCAACTTGTGGATTTTAGTTAGAGCTTAAAATTAGAGGAGAATCATTTTCAATTGAAAAATATGAATCAATATTCCGATGTATCGATCCAGCTATAGATAGCTGTAGGATTCTGTCTGGAAAATTAGAAGATGATGTTGTTGAGATCTGAGAGAACCAGAATAGCTTATTCCAGACAGATTCTGTACTATGAGATTTGTTTTTCGAATTGATAATTTGATTCTATACATTTTTGATTGCAATAAGCTTATAGATGACAAGCTAACAGCTTATTAACTTATCTCAAATTTAAAGTTGAATAAAATAATATTATTTTTCAATTAATGTTTCACTCATTCTATTATTATCACCTCTGAAAACTAGAACAAGCAGTGAGCAGCATTTCTGATCGCACATTAAGCTAGCAATATGTTTGGTAATTGGCTGATTCATCAAGGTAACCGATCACCTGCTTTTACCAATAACAGAGAGAAAAGCCATAATAATTTACTTCCTCTATGCCAATAGGCTGCCAGTGGTGGCTCAGGGAAGTCTAAGCCCCCTTTCCCTCATTATTCGATTCAATTCTCTCAATCCTTATAAAGTTATTTCATTGCTAATTCTATCGATACTGTCTATTGCCAACTCCATCTACTGCAAGGTTTGTGGAGAAACTATTTCTTCGTAGAGGAATTGGGAGAATTATTTCGTCCTCAGCATCATAGCACCCAGTCATAGCAAGATTGTCATTGTACAATAAATTCCACATTGTTTGTTGTTTTTTCCAAGACACAAATCTGTGAAGGATTGCGAGGGGGGGGGCTGAAAGAAGGAATTCGAACATGTGTCAAAAATGGAAACGGGTCGGGGCGCATTCAAGACTCAGGTACACCGGAATTTTTGTACGTTTTTTCGGTGTCTTCATTTTATTCCTTAGTGGCATATATGTACTTGGAATGTTGTCCATCGGGGAAAAATAGAAGATGAAGTGGCCGGTGAAAAATGAAAGAGAGACGAAAGGTGTTGATAAAGGGAGTGGGGGGCGAAACAGGACAATGACATTCCAACAGTTCCTCTTCGTCTCTCTTTTTTCTTCTTATTCTTCATTTTCCACCCACTCTTGTTCGGTGCACAGGAAGTTCTTCTTCTTCTTTTCCTTCTTTTTCATTCTAGATGCACCAAGCTGAGGCTGTCGATTCATGGGACCCCCCTCAACCCCCTCCACCAGCTTTCAACCAATGAGACGCCAGCAGCCGCGGAAACCGACTCAAAGCATCTCGAAACTCATGTTCATTATCATAGGGAGTCTCCTGCTTAAATAAATTCCTTTCGCATTCAACAAGTTGTATTTTATTATCTGCGAAGGGTTCCGGTTTGAGCTTTGCTTTGTGAGTTCTGGTATATAATACATGAGTTATACAGTTTGTAATACACGACGTTTACACAACTAATCTAGATGAGTTCCACAATCGTCATAGGTAATTTTAAACACGTTACATGTAATGTTATTTGTAAAAGATTTTCAGTAAAACAACCAATCTTTTTCATTCATGAAATTATTCTGAATTAATAATAAATAATAATAATTAACATGAATATTATGAGTTATTGTGGTGTACTGTCAATATTAAAGAAACCCATCCATCAAAATGTCACAGACAATCTCTACTTTGAATTTCTTTTCTTCATATGAAATACTCGATTACTGGTGAATAAGATTATGTGTCTCCCCACCAAATAAAGCCATACGCTATTAATAATAATAATATACGTAATAAATGGAATAATAATTCACAGCACCCTTTAGAATTTGAAACTTCCTCTCATGAGTGGGATGTGCGGAACTAGCGTTATTTTAAGATAAGAAGTTAAAAACATTGTAAAAGGTGTTGTGGTTCATCATTTTTTTATTTATTCATAGGCCCAATACCTATATACCTAAATCCTTATAGGCCTAATACCATAATACTGAATCCCATAGGCCTAATACCTGAATCCTTAATATTTGTAGAAAAAGCACGTGAAAAACTAGACGAGTATGTATTTTCCACGGTGCTTCATTTTCCCTGAGAAGCCAATTTGATATAGGCCTGATACCATAATACCGAATCCCATAGGCCTAATCCCATAGGCCTAATACCTGAATCCTTAATATTTGTAGAAAAAGCACGTGAAAAACTAGACGAGTATGTATTTTCCACGGTGCATCATTTTCCTTGAGAAGCCAATTTGACTACCTAAACAGTAACATAAACGCTATCTATCGCAGGAAAAAGGAAACAAGTCAGCGAGTTCACTGCTCGACTCCCATTGGCTAGCTTCTTGAAAGTAGGAGGGAGATACCTCGTCCAATCACAGAGTTACTTCGTTGTCTTATAACTTCCCACCATTTTGTTGTCGAAGGCAGCCATTCGCTTGGTCTTTCAAAAAGCTTGTCGCAATTTCTAGAGAGTTTTGAAAAAGGATATTGTTGAAAATGTTTTGAAAAATATTTCATCTTGAAGAATTCATCTTTTAAGAAAAATCTTAGAAGTTTTCGCCATTCTTTTTTTGAATAGGCCTACAGCTGTTTCCTTTGACTTGATAATTGTGTCGAAAGGGTCAGCATTTAAAAGAGTGTAACAAGAAAAACTGTTTCAAAAAACACTATAAATTTTTATAATCCATGACAAAACAAGTATTCTTTCCAGTTTTAAATATGAATTCAGTCACTGTTCAGAAAATGAATCATATACAGTATGAAGCATAAAAAAGTAGAAGAAATGAGTTCTTTTAACTTTGAACGGTACTTATATGCTGTTAGAATTGCAAAAATTATTTGAAATCATTCAGTAATGTTACTGTAAACTGAAATTTTCCACATCTTTCATCAACCCCTTCTTTTTTAAGTATATTCTGTGCCCATAAACCCATAGATCCCTCAGAAGTGCTCGCGTGCCCTTAGAATGATAACAATGTTGCCCTTGATTAAGAACTGGTGGGCACTTCTAAGACACTTTAGCTTCTTTGACATTTCTCTTAATGAAAGTTTGAACATATTATCCTGTTAGATTCAAACAATACAGTCAGCATACAAGATAAGATAATTTTCGTGCTTCGAGGTGAGAAGATATTAAGTATGATATTAGGGAGTTAAGGAATATGAGATGATAAACTTCCTTTCCACCTTTTAAGAAAGATGTGCGAAAGGAGACAAAATCGGATTGTGGGCAAAAAAGAACAGAGAATGTCGGCGAATGAATGGAAATGAACTTGTGCAGACGCTGCTGCTGGTGCAGTGGAAATAAAAAGAGACAGAAATATCGTAAAAAAAGGTATAAAAGTGTCACCCGGCTCGCAACAACTCAGAACGGCGTTTCTGTTTATGACAGATATGAGCAATATTTCACTGGATGTGAATGAATCACAGACAAGAGGATTCTTCTTCTCATCTTTTCTGAGGAATGAATGGTGAGAAACGTGTTGTGGTTCCTGGTGAAGGTGGGGAGGAGGAGGTGAAGGATAAAGAGGAAAAGAGAGGTGATGAAGGAGAAGACTAGAAGACGGAGAAAGAGGAAGTGAGAGGGGGTGAAGGAGAAGACTAAAAGATGAAGGAGGTGGAGGAGGAGGAGGAGGAAGTAAGGAGGAGGAGGAGGAGGTCTGGAGGAGGAGGAGGAGGAGGAGGAGGAGGAGGAGGAAGAGGAGGAGGAAGACGTCAATCTTAAAAGATAGTAGGCCTATATGAAATTATGAATGAAATTGAAGACATTACTGATTTGAGGAAGGAATAGATTCCACAGAGGAAGAGATCCACCAAAATAGAGGAAAGGGAGAAAACATTCACGAAAAACGTCTATATTCTTTAAAAAAAACTAGAAAAAATTGAGGCGAGGAGGGGGGAGTTATTAAACGAAGGGAGAATTGAAACGAAGAGAACTAATAAGGAAATAAGGAAATAAATTTGGAAAGAACCAAAGAAGGCGTTGAAGTCACCAAATAAGGGAGAAAATAACTGAACAAAGGAAAGCCGTGGAGAAAGAAAGTAAAGTGTCTAAATAAATAAAAAAAACACTAAAAATATGACTGGATGGAGGAAAGGAGTAGTTCAATGAAATAGATGAGTGACTAAATGAAGGAAAAAGTAAAGGAAAGCTTTGTCTAGAAGGGAAGGAGTATCTAGCAAAATGAAAGAAAAAGTAACTTGATAAGGAAAGCATTGTCTAGAAATTTAGTCACTACTAAATAAAGGAAAAAGTTATGTGATACAGAAAGCATTGTCTAGAAGAAAGGGAATGACTAACTGAAGGAAATAAGAACCTTGATGAGGGAAAGGTATCACTAAAAGGAGGGTAGGTGTCACCGAATGGAGAAAAAGATTGACTAAATGAAGGAAAGGAGCGATCGAACCGGTGTGAGGAAAGGACTGACTAAAAGAAGGAAAGAAGTCTGAAGCAGTGAGATTTCAGCGCCTGAAATCCAGCTATACACGACCGGCTGTAGAGTTGCATGCAGCAGGAGCTACAACAAAATTTCAAGCGTCCGAAAGCTCAACCATCAATACGATTACGATTATTAGACATATAGCATAAACTATACACTGAGTTTCATTATTTCTTGATTCTGTACATTAATTTAATTTATCTAGCCTACAAAAGAAGTCAAAAGAAGAAGATTTTTCATAATATTGTATTGATGGATGAGTAAAGAAAAAAATAAGGCTTTTATTTAGATAGAGTATCAATTACTTGACTTGGAGTGCACTCGAAGCTACCTGATTTTATTCTATAAGTTTTTCTATAATAGGCCAAACTTGAAGTGCTCAATCGATTCCTTTGGAAACAGAGAGATTAGATCAGAAATGGAAATATAAGTTCCTCCTCTTGAGTTAAATAGTTCCAAGATCATTTTGTCACTTTTGATTTTGATTCACTTGATCGTTTTAAGATTTCATTTATCTGAAAAAATTTCTCCAACAATACTCCAAAAAGCAAAAAGTATAGCAGTAATCATACTACTTAATAAAATACGAGCTTGGTTTTGAGTATGTGCAAAGCTCAGGAGCAAAGCACGGATAAAGCCGCGTATCGACAGTGCGAGGCATGTGCCGCGAATGCCTCGCGGTGCGTTGATACTTGTGCGACTGGAACGCGGTCGATCAGCTGTGGCTAATCACATCTCTTATTTTATCCTTTAAATTTAATAGCAAGAGATGTGATTGGCCACAGCTGATCGACCGCGTTCCAGTCGCACAAGTATCAACGCACCGCGAGGCATTCGTGGCACATGCACTGTCGATACGCGGCTTAACACTTCCTAGTTTTGTGAGGCCTACTGTATAAGATTCTAATAAATCTGATATAGATTGTATAAAGTCAATATTAATTTGTTTTAATTAACGCTTCTCAATAAATAATTATTTAAACTGACTATTTCCTATTTTCTATCACTTTATCTTGTGAGTTGAGAATATTCTCCAATATAGTAACATAACTCAAAATATCGTTTATAAGTATCTTTCTTTAAAGCGTAACACATTTTAATGAATCTAAAATTGAATTATTGTCTCCTAAAAATAGAACATCTTCAACCTACTCGTACATGTACACAAAACCGTTTGAGCTTCACTTCCAATAAATTTTCCACGATAGTCTACGCTACTTATTTCATTCATCAATGCTTCATTTCATGCTTGAAATTTGAAATGATGCAGTTTTTCAGATAACGGACATGAAACAACTTGACTGAAATTGGAAAACATTTATCATGTATGAGTTGCATGGCAATCGAAAAAAGCGGGAAATATCTATTTTAGTAATTTAATCGCCTCATGCCAAGCTATTTATAACGCCAAACGTCTGTAAGCCTCTCTTGAACTCCAAATATTTGACAGATATCGAGAAAACTAGAAGTGATTGTTGAGTAATAGGCACACTTGAATTTAAGTTATTATATGGATACGACTCGACTGGTAGTGTAGCATGTGATGTTCATGAGTGAGTTTGTTCGTTATTGTGCTTATGATGTGGAGTTTTCTTTTCAGAATGTATTCAAAGTTTATTCAGTTCGTACGGTTACCGGTTGAACATAACAGGCTGAGGAAGGCAGATGAAACAGACCCAACAATTACCTAACAGAAAGGCTTGTGAGTATTTTCATAACATTTCAAGAATTTAAAGAATTAATTAACATTAAAGATAATATATTCTTATAATAGTTATTTCTCGAATAAATGAATAAATAATGAAATATTTCCTATGCACTGTGAAGGAAGTTTTTTATTGAAATAGTACGGTATCAAGTTATTATTGAAGTTAGTGAATCTACTGTTCACTTAATGAATTTAATGTTCACTAATTTGGTATTTTATATTGTTTGCCAAAAAATAAGATTTTGTCCCGAACAATCTTCAGTTCGCGAATATGTTCTTTGTCAATGAGTTTACATTTGAGAATATTTTAGTTGACTAATCGAAGAATATGCAAGGAAACGCGTTTTTAACATTATAAGGGAATCTGTATCTTCGAATGCAAAGAAATAGATTAAATTAATATAAATGTAGAATAGGAAGCTATTCATTTATGTTGTCAGTTAATTTGAATCATGTTTCAAGGTTTTAATTGTTATTGGAATTACTGATCATAAAATATTGAAAATTCAAGATCTCAATTAGATGAAACTCAGAACCACACTGGGATCCTATTTTGTCTATAGCGTTGAAAAAGTGAGTATAGGATATGACTAATTCTTTACTCCAGATTAGAGAAAGAGTAGTTCAGATTAAAGATGGAGATAAGATTTTAAATGAAAAGACAACATATTGTCAGTCAGACCACAGATTAATTAAAAATGAAGATACCGGTTTCGGTTGCTACTTTGACATTACCATAGATTGACAATGACAATGGTGTAGCAACCGAAACCGGTATCTCGATTTTTAATTAAAAAATCTATGGTTTGTCGATATCGTGTCGTTTCATGGATAACTACCACAATATCACCTTCGCAACTACTCAACAAGATAACATTTAGTTCTATTCTCTCTGGTTGGAAAGCAGCTTCGAATAATTTGAAAGTGATCTCTTGTATGAGTAATTTTTAATCTGTGAATTTATCCACTGAATTATATGAACAAGTATTCTATCAGAGAATATGAAATGAAAATTGCAGTGATTCTCTTCTATTGAAAACCTCTCTATCATAGAAAACTATTCCTATTATATTTTTCCTGGTTTCTTGCTATACTTGCACGGCAAGCAATGGAAATTCGCTAATTACTTAATCGCTGTTTGGCGTATCCGTACAGGACGATTCAGTCATCAAATCCCACATGAAAAATTTCGCCAACCAGTTGGTTGCCAATTCCGAAAACTTCCTACTGGCCTTATTATAGTCTGTCCAAGCAAAGAAGACATTTTGGCAAGATGAGAAAATTACTTCAGCTCGGTCAATATTTTTGTTAAAAAATAATGAATTTGGTCTGAAACTGTAGATCAGAATCTTACCTATAATTTGAGAAAATTTATACATTTTCAATCAATATTGACCGAGATGGAGTTATTTTTTCATGTTGCCAGAATGTCTTCTTTCCTTGGACAGACTACACCAACATTCGCCCGTGTATTCCCAGTACTGGAAGTCGTAGGCATCACACAACCAAAATCGTCGTCATTCAAGTTACAGCCAGTTAAAGACAATGCAGTAATTCCAAAAACCTCTATTATAATAATTATACAATAGTATTTCAGTTCATAGTATTTTGGGTCGGATCTATCGTGTTGAATGGATCAGTACTGGGAAGGATCAAGGTGTGGTAGCAGTGGCGGATTATGACCTTAGCGGCCCCTAGGCACATGCTAACTTGCGGCCCCCTTACCCAAAATACAGAATTACACAGAATAAAAGAGGTTTAGACTTACAATTAAAATTAAATTAGTGGCTTTGTATACACGTTATAATTTTTGTGCATATATTAATTGTTTTGTACTTATTGATTACATGAATAGTTTCATGTTTCATTTCCTTACAAATCAACTTTTCTAGCTTTTAATGCAGCAAACTCGTCTACAATATCATCAAAATTCAGTTCATTCAACAGTACCAGTATAGCAAAACCACACGCCGTTTGAGGAATTTCTTCATCATTTAGTTTTTCCATGTTATACAAAACACCAAAAATATCATTTTGATCAAAATAAATGTTTGACCTGTTGTCTAATTCCTGGTTATATTGTCAATAACACCTCCAATAGCTACCTCACTTTATTAATTCCATACCCTTCTGTTCATAGTAACTGTTGCAGTGGTAACAACTATATTGAGCGCACTGAATGATGGCCCTTTAGACGGCTTTATGTTACTATAATACTTGTGTAGCGTTAATTTACATAAAATAGAGGAAAATCTCAATTTTTTATTTTTTCGCGGCCCCTTTAGACCTGCGGCCCCTAGGCAGTTGCCTATCGTGCCTAATGGGTAATCCGCCACTGTGTGGTAGGAAATTTTTAGAAGTTAGTAGAAAAAAAACTTACAATTAAATCGTATTATCCCGTACAAATTTTTTCCTATGTAAATAGCATTCAATGGTCGGCCACTTTACACAATATGAAATACATTAAAACACCACAGAGAGACTAGCGGCCGTACTTTGAATTAGTCATGAACTTTAATTTGTAAAATAATGTTAATGTTATCCACGAATATACCCCAACGGTTTGATGGTTCATGGGGAAGAGGCAAAGAAGAAGATAAAGAAGAATTATCCACGTATATTTTGTAAAAAATTGCAAGTAGAGGTGTCCATTCTTGATACTGTGCGTGAATAGTGTGATGACGCCATCTTTCGTAGGAAAAATAGAATAAATAAGCTTAGAATAATGTTAAAGTTATTAATGTTATCCACAAATATTTTCTTCAAAATTTGCAAGAGGTATTTCCATTCTTGATTCTTCACGTAAATAGTATGACAACGCCATCTATCGTAGGAAAAAATAAAAGAAGTAAGCTGGTACTGCCTTCCATGCTGGAATCCCATTGGCCCGTGTTCAAAGTGGCGAGCGGGAAGTCTCATCCAATCACAGTTCTCTTGAAGTCATAGACGGATCCACCATTTTGTTGTCGAAGGCAGCCATTTGCTTGGTCATTCAAACAGTATGTCGCCATTTCTAGAGAGATATTGTTGGAAATGTTTTCAAAAAAGATTTATCTTGAGAAAAATCACTGAAAGTATTTGAGTACTAAAACAAGTATACTGAATTTTCAAATTTGGAAGGAAAGCTCTCCTATGAAACAGCAGCGTTAGTTGTGCAGACGTGAATTCATAAAATATCATAAGTTAGTTGTGCAGTTGTATATCTGAATTGATCAAATATCATGAATTAGTTCATAAAGATCATTGCAGACATTCGTTAATGGAATCATCACTTTCAAAATAAGAGTTCAATGAGGAGTATCGTGTTATCAATTTATTTTTCCAATAATCTTTGAAATTCATCCAAAAAGCAAAAAAAAAAAGAATGAATTTTTTGATAAAAAAGGCCAGAATCACTCACAGACAGGCAATAATAGTTAAATAAATCAAAGGATTGCGAGATATCAACGTAATTTTCCTCAAAATATCCATATTACTTCAAGTATTTTTGAATGAGATTTCAATTTTTTTCAAATAAATGTTATTAAAACTTGTCTCGATAGACAAACCATTAATTTTCAGTTAATAATTAAAGAGATTTCAAATGATGTTATTAATTATTCTTCAAAATCATCATCAAAACTCGGAAGAGTGCAACAGGCACATTCCTTCACCACCGAACTGCTTCTCTACCAATTCATACTATACAGTTCACTCAAAGTTTCAATTATATGTACATCAAATAAGTAATTCAAAAGATTTCAATATTTTGAACAGACTTCAAAAATTTTGAGCTAAATAAATCGAAGTTACTAGTAATAATTACTATCTTGTAATAATCATTGCAATAATAAAAATCAAATTCACACAGATTCCAGACAAGTTATTCATTGTCCTGATATCCTCTAATGAAAGAGCATTGACATGATAAGTGACTGTTGTCATTCATGAGTAGAGCGAGTCTCTGTTATCGGCCTCTGTGCAGCTATAATAGGGGGAGGAACCCCAAGCAATCCAGCTTTGCAGAATTGTAAACTTCCGATTGGGCCAGTCCCAGAGGAATAGGCAGGATGCAAAACTTACATCTTTCCTCGTTCGCTCCTATAAGCGTATGTTGACTGTGCTCCTCTTCCGTTCTGTAAGTTGAATCCAATATAAATACTGGTTAATAAATCAGAATTCTGAATTTTCC
Organism: Sogatella furcifera; assembly: GCA_017141385.1. NCBI lineage: Eukaryota > Metazoa > Arthropoda > Insecta > Hemiptera > Delphacidae > Sogatella > Sogatella furcifera. The sequence continues at coordinate 8,421,653 of CM029549.1, forward strand.
AGACGTAGTTGTAGTTGAGAAAATGTCAATTGTAGTTCATAATAATATTGTAATGTTGCAGTATGCGAGGGCACCAGGGAAACCACATTTTAGCCCTCATAACACAGAAAAAATTAAACAATAAAAATAAAATTAATATGAAACTTTACAAGATTAGATTGATAATAGAAAACTAGAAAGAGAAATAATAATGTATTCCATGAAGTATGATCTGGAATTGAGAACAGTCAGTTGAAGTTGAATCAATTATTGTAGTTAATAATAGTGAATTGTATTTCAGAAAGAATAATTTCGAATTGAAAAGATGTAAGTTGAAATCGAGAAAGTCAGATCAGCTAAGTAGAGTAAAATCAGTTCAGTAGAGTTTCTCATTTTCATATGACATCTTCTATCTATTTTGAACTACAATAATTTTTGGTATCTTCCCAAATAAAATTGACTGTTCTGATTCAAATATAATATTTTCCGAATTACAAATGACTATTTTGAATTAAAATATTGACATATTTCCAAATTGGATTGATACTTTCTTAACTACGTCTGGTTAAAATGTAAAAACCCATTCAGGACACCGGGAATTATACCCCATTATTTCCCTCATAGTAAAAAATTATAATTTCCCTCATAAAGGAATCATTGGCTTCCCATTAAAGAACTCATTAAGGAGATGATAAGTGGAAAACCCCGCTCTCCTGAAGTATTCATTAAATAATAACTTGACTATTTTTATTTTTTCTGTAATTAAAGGGAGGAAATCACCAACTTATTTTATTAAATACAATTGAATAAGCTAAATAAGTTTACTTTCAATACTTTTCGTACAATTTTAGTGTATTCTTGAGTACTTATTCCAATTCCATTTTTATTAAACAAAAAACTTGTTTATAATCATTATACAACTTGAGTAAGGACGCAGTTTCAAGCTTTCAAGAGAGATGATCCTTGACGCCACGCTTGAGAAGATTTGAATAATTTTGCTGCAATTACGAGGGTGTGTCCAGAACTGACTGTCACGTAATGCAACGCCACTGGGTATGGGCGAAATTGAGTGTTTGAGGCCATTTCTGGGAGATCAGTCTCCTTGCAAAGATCAGCTAATCAAAAACCGTACGGAACAATGGATCAAAGCTGTTGAATCCATCCTGTTCTTACAGATCTGAAATATATTCGAAGAAAATCAATCTTTGTATCTAGGTTTAGAACTTAGAAGAGATCAAGTTTCTAAGTTTTGAATAACTTTCAAGCACATAATACTCAACAATAATTCTTGGAAGATTCTCAACCAATATTTTTGAAAAATTCTCAAATAAGAATATTTTAAATTACAAAACAAGTGTTCTAAGATAATTCGTCCTCATCAAACCACATTTAAATTTTCCATATTTCATTATTTATTTTCCATTATTTTATTGCAGCCGGCGAATTATATTATAGACGGTCATTAATTTAACGTACAAATATAGGCCATAAACGTACGAACTACGAATGTGATAACTTAAAATCAATAAAGTACTTTGATAAATGTACAGAAAAATACCACATAGTAAAACATTTTCAGTGGTAAATATTGATTGCTTCGTGGCCGTTGAATACGATAAAAATAAAAATAATAAACTGGAAAATTTATTCCCACTTATTCTCACTTAACAAAGCTGGATTTCTGTCCCTTATTCTCTTTGACATAAACATTATTATCAAGTCATGAAGTGTTTGTCAAATTCGAAGCTTGTTTGTGCGGAATATTTTATTAAATATACAGAACAGGCCTCATGAACGAGTTTTTAGACATTTCACTGGAGTTACTATGGATTTTCCTCATAAAAAGGAAGAATTATAGGCCTAGGTTCAGAAACTCATTCATGGAAATCAAAATCAATAAAATTATTTCTCTTTATGCATAGAGAATCAGGTTGTGAAAAATTTAGGAACTTGATGATCAAAAATTAATCAGTAATACATATATTAATTTTAACACTACTTGTTGAATTGACCTTTCATTTCCTTTTAGAAAAATAACAGTAATAATTTCTGTTCATTATTGTATTCAAGATTTTGTTTCATTGGATATTTTTTTTAAATAGTCTCAACTTTTACTCTACCAAAATGCTAAAGAGATTACATTAGATATTGCAATTATTCAACTGCTAATAAATAGACTATCAAATAGCTAATTGATATTGAATACAATAATACAAATCCGAAATAAGTTCTCAAGAGCTTTGAAGACTTTCCGTCCATTACTAATTTATTTGTGGGAGCAAACCCCTTTCCTTGAATGGCCTTTGAAAACAAAACGGTCCATTACAGCTACGGTACAAACTTTTTTCTACGCGACAAAACACTGAAAACGGAAGCATTGTCGAGACTGATTGCAGGGCGTTTTTATGGTTAAATTATTACGACGATGATGCTGAGCGCACATGGTGGCAGATGAAGAAGTAGTGTTGAGGGAGGGGGCGGAGGGGTTTCACTGTGCCGTGTTGAAGGGGAGGGAGGGGTAATGTGAGCGAGCTTCAGAACGCACGGCTAGGCTGGCGCCACAGTAATGTACTCGTGCTAGTCTCGTTCGGGCGCTAACACAGGGTGAAGCGAGCCAGCTAACCATTCGTTCCGTGTGCGTGTGTGTGTTGTGACATTCGAGCGAACCAAAACAATAACACAAATATACTACGAACTGCCAGCCCTAGTGCGTCGCTATTCTTCTAAAAAGAGATATTCGTTATTCTTCTGAAAGTTTGGATACTGTGCGTTCGCGCGCGCTCGCGGAAGCGTCGCTGTCGCATCCCTTTGAGGACGAATAAGGGTGACAAAGAGGAGGAAGAAGACAGTGACCGACCGGACCCTGGAAGTCATGGAATTCAGCCCCCTGTCACGTCTGCGCCGATGCTATCAAACTGTTAATACGTCCTAAAGGTGAGTGAGAAAGTGTGCTAGATGTTTAGGAGAACTGAAATGTTTATTAATTCATGCTTAGTAATAAAATGTTTATTATTTCATTATCATTCTACATCCTACTGGTACTGACCACCTGTGGGGTTTACGGATTTGTCGATGATTTCCAATTCAACTATCTTGACAATCAAGTTAATATACGGTACCTGAAAATGGAGGTAATTCAATTACATTGACATTGTACAATACGCGTGGAAAAGTTCAAGTTATTAGTATAGTTATTCACATACACATTCGTTCCGTTTCAAGAACTTTTTGGCGCTTTTAGTCTAAAATTTAATATTGGGAACACAGTAGACTATTGTATGGGTAGAGAATTTCACCAATATAAATTGAATTTTATAAGCCTTATTTATTAATATTTACGAAACATCAACTCAAATGTTTTAAATAACCAATGTTTCTTTTATAGTTATTATGTTCTTGATATAGCTTATTATGATAATTCTATAATATAAGATTTATACACTTGAATAACATACCGGTATCGGTAATCGGTATGTTAAATAGTTAAATTATAAATTTTATAACTACAGGAACAACTTTTTTTTTAATTGGGTTGGGCTTTGTAACCCTTAGCCAACAGGAACAAACAACATTGGATAACTGAGAATTTGATGCACTGTCATCAGTCTATAAAATCACTATTGTATATGACTTGACTTGTGAATAACGAACCTTATTCAAGAGGAGAGATTGATAGATAAAATAAAATAAAAATCAAATACCCTTTAAAATTTAAAAATATTATTTCAACTCAAAAATGTTTCGGAGCTTTAATGTTTAATGTTTCGGAAATAGCTCTGAGTGTTTTTTTTAATTTTCAAGAGATATTGAATATGGAATTTCAATTATCAAAATTATTTTAAAAAATATCACTAGCAAATTTTTCATTACAAAATTATAGTACTGTCCTGATAGTTCTCTTAGGTGCTACAGTTTCAATTCCAAGTTTGAATAGAATCTTTCCAGTTTCCAGTTTATAACGTTCAATTTACGCTACTACACGAAATGCTGTGTAAAATATTGGCGCGGTTTTGGTGGTAGATTTCCGGTGATAATAGTCTCTTGTTTTTCTGTTCGGTTCTTGAACCTGCAATGTTTATTTTAAAAATAGCGCAGCGAAAAATTCCATCGTCTATAATGAGCTGAATGTTTACAATTTTTACGAGTACAATAATTGAAGTGGTTGAGTAGTATGATTGTTTATTTGAACAAAATGTGAAAGAAGCTCGATCGACCATATTCTTGAGTGTTATTGAATCATCAACATTACATCCAGAGAAAAATAAGAAGGCTACTTTTTGAAAAGGAGTTACTCTTTTTCTGACTACAGTCGATCGTTACGACTGATAAGCTATATTATTTTGGTCTATCTGTAAAGTAGGCTACTGTATTTGGATTTTGGTATAATACAGTACACAGAATTGTATCATCTTGGTTTAGAACGTAGGTTAATTATCCAAAATGTATTAAAGCCGTATGTGTCGCTAATATATATTATTAGGTATTGATATTATAAGAAAATACAGTAGGCTATGGAATTGGATATCAAGTTATGATTTGAAGGATTAAGATTTCTAATAATTGTGTCAAGATTCTGTCCAAGCAAAAACTGAAGCAGCGATTCAATTTTGTTGTCGTCTTAGCTTCAGTTGCTTTTTAAGTCTGAATGTTGTTCACAGAGGTATTAATCAACTTTAATTTAAGCTTCAAGTATGTGTTTTCACGCTTATCTACCGTAATCAAAAGCAAAAAAAGTTATTATTAAAAAATCATTATAACTTCCAAGTTTGGAATGTAATTTCAATATTAATTTAACTGAGTAAAGTTAAATTGAAATGGAGAAATTCCGTGAAAAAGATTAAGATGTTGTATGACATGGAGGAAAGGAATTAACAGGAGGGGAACCGGTAAGAGATAATAAGGAATATCAAAGAATAAATGAATGCATAATACAATTTTATAACGATTTGAATGATACAAATTTGTAATTCTAATGATACTTTGATGATATCTTGATTCAAACCTGGAGAATTTAATAGAGAAACTACTTTTTTCCAACTAGAGGAAATAATTTGAATTCCGAAGGATTAATTTGAGTAAGCTATGCAAGAATTCTAGTTGCTAACCATATCAGGGTGATGACGATATTGCGATTATATTATTTTTAACATTATCATGACAATACAGTATTAACAAATAAACCTCTTGGCTTCAATCCTTTCTATTTTTTTTATCTTTTATCCATGTGTAAATTGAGTCATTATCAAGTAATAAACAATCCTTCAGCTTTTGCTGGTTGTCTTTAGAACAATAATTAAAGCTATTTGCGCAAACGCTGAATAAATGTTGGTTGAACTATTCGCTTTTAAACTCTTCTTAAATGTATTCTTCATTAAAAATACTGCCCTTTTGAAATACCTGTAGCTGGAAAATGTTTAATATGCTGTTTTCGAGTTAGAAATTTGTTTGATCAATGGACGAACAATACTTGTCCAGTTTTACGGGAAGTATATTATTTTCTATGATCGAATTGAATTCATTTTCATGATCTTATTATGTTTAAATTAATATTACTGTAGCTAAAGATGGAGGTAGACAGTACAAGACGAATATTAGTATTTGAAGTAATATTTATACAGTCGGTTTTGAGCTATATTTTTATCGATTTCATCTGCTATTCTGAACTTCCATGAGGTGAATGTTTCAGAAACGACGCCTTTCACATGCTTCCTTCTAACGCGCTATTGGACCTTCTATTAGTCATTACTCTACTCTATACTATAGAAACTGTATAATAATTATAATACATGATCAGACTGATCATACAGTCTCTATACTCTTTACGTACTCAGTCTATATTATTTGTTTGTATTCGTATCTATTAACTATGTATCACATTATTCAACATTACAATGACAGAAATAATTCCTTATTATTCTAAAGCAACAGCTAAAGTAGTAAGAAGAATAATTTCTTAATAAACTAAGCTAATTTGGAAATAAATAAACAAAAGATTTGCATGTTTTTCGAATTTGATTTGATCATCATCATACGATAAGTATCAATAAAGAAATTAAATACGAATGAAGTCCGACATCGTCCATCAAATGTATATTTAGACGTTCTCATAATTATTTATTGTAAATTAAGACATCATCGTGCAATAGGCTAACAATAACTACATAAAAATGTAAATGAAAAATGAATAATGTCCATTATTGTCCATTAAAGGTATATCACCTTCTCGTATTATTGAAAAATCGAAATACATCATTCGTGGCTGACAATAATCGAATAAAAATGTAAATGAAATATAAATTAGACCATTATTGTTCATTAAAGTTATATCATAGTTGGACATGCTCCGAGAAAATAATGATTCAATTGTAATGCATTGAGATGCGGTCATTTATTGTGATTCATTTCGAATCAATATTCAAACTGCACCGGCCATCTACAGAACGCATAACGTTCAATTGAATTACAAGCCACGATTCCAGCGAAACAAGGCCTGAACACATTTCTGCATATTAAAATTAACATTGTCGAACGATTGGTGATTTTTTTTGTTTGATTTGGTGCGGCCGTCCGTCTGATATCATGTCGCTCGACTGCTTGGCCCGTCGACCTGAAGGTCAGTCTGGCGACTGATCTGATACGCAAATGCCAATAATTGAGGCTAGTCGGCCTCTATTATATATAGTCTATCCAAGCGAAGAAGACATTCTGGCAAGGTGGTAAAATACATCCAGCTCGGTCAATATTGGTTCAAATACTATAAATTTGGTTTCAAATTATAGGAAACATTATTATCTACAATATGTGAGACCAAATTGATAACTTTTGAACTAGCCTATTATTGACCAAGCAAGATTCATTTTCCCATCTTGCCAGAATGTCTTCTTTACTTGGACAGACTACAGAACGATTTGTTTCCAGCCGCAGTGTGAAGTATGGAGCCCACTCTGGCCAAAACTCAGTAGCCGAAAATAGTCATGACCAGTTTTGGGCACGCCAAAATATTGTCGAAAGTGTTATTATAATTGGAAAGCGATAGCATCGTCTGCATCTGGCTGAAGCGATTTTTGCAAATGTCGATTCTTCTTATCCTTGTTATACAAGTTATCTCTTCTGTTTGACGCGATCGCGATGGTGAGTCATATCCATTTGGTTGACTTGGGAATATGGAGTCAAATATGACATCTTTGTTTCTCAATTGATAATACATTTTCCTGAATGCATCTATGCATCATATTGTTTTTATGACTCTGATTTTGTGTAATAGCATAGCTCCCTCTCCTTTTATTAGAAGGTATCTTTCTAGGAATCATCTATGGTGATCGTCCGTGAATTCTAAACCGTAACAATCTTTGAACGATTATTCTACAATGATTCATTTCGCTCTGAACATTATTTTCCAACTAATATACAGATATACTGTAAACGGTATTGATGTAAGGTTAACCTTTAGGCTATAGGGTACTGTACTGTTGTATGACATTTCTAACACTGAAGTCAAATCCATTTGACATTTCTAATACTGGCGCCAGATTTTCGTGGAGAACTCTGGAGAGAGGTTTTTTGTTTTAGAGATTTTTTCTTGAAACGTTTTTAGATTTGGTTGAAGGAACCCAATTTTCCTACACAGCAGTTTTATGAAATCAATTTTAATTAATTCTGAAATTAATTTTGACTATAATACATTATTAATCTAACGATGAGACTAAAGTCACCTACAGTGAAGACTGTAGCTGTAGTTGTTTTCAGTTGGAATTGTAGTGTTTTCAGTTGTGTTTATGTTAGGAATTCAGCTTTTAAGTTGTTTAAGTTAAAGGATGATTAATGTGACTTGTTAACTTTTTTACAACCTATTTACTAGTTGAATCAACTACTTACAAAATGTTTGATCATTAACTTAATTCTTACAACTTTGTGATATGTAATTGATCGTGATTTTATCCTACCTTCCTACTACAGTCTTTTTCTAAAGATATTCCTGTGTAGGATAAAACCCCCTTGATTACGGAAGCTAGCTTATGGTTGAGAGGATGAGGATCAATCCATTTGACCTTTATCCTGGTTGATGATTATTCACCTCTGCTGTGTGATTGAATATGAAATTGGCAACCAGCTGGTAGGCTAATACCTTCATGGGCTGTTGAGCCATTGACAAACAACAAACAAACCCATTTTAGAAATGAAATCAAAATTATTTTTGGCGATTTTGGCTACACGAAAAAATAGTTGTCCAATAATGTAAAAGAAGTCCTTGATTTGTTGAACCCAATAAGTGTCACTCAAATTATGAACAAGATAATTGAGTGAGTTCTTTATCGCGGTTGATTGAAACATTATATATTATTATTTTGGCGCCAAACATTATTGTTTTGGCGCCAGTTGTAGTCCACCACGTGTAGTTCCAAAGATCATAACGTATCACTTTTATTTGTGCTTGCATTAATTGATCTATTAGTCGGCTCTTAAATAAGACTGTCTTATTAAAGGATTCAAAAATAGACGAGACACTTCAACTAAATTGACCAGTTACTGATGCAGTTTCTGTTTCTATTACTATGGATCAATTTCATTTCCCATTTCACCACGGAAATCCCGATTCATGGAAGAGTTCTTATTCGATTATAAGGTGGATTTTAGGTATTCATTACAATCTTGATACTAGTCAATTGATCATTGTCAGTCATCAATTATTGTCTAACCACATTATTTATTAGTTACATTATTAATCATTGTAGAATTTTTATAATTCGTTACCTGTACAAAGTAAACGAATGATTTATTGGCGATGTACTCCACTATCAATTAATCGTGTAATCAATAGAGATGATATATAATTTATTAGAAGTTTCCGCTGGCGTTTTTATCGCTTTACTGCGATAAAATCCATTTAGCAAACTTATTGGAGCTGTATGCTCATACAGAAAATGTATTTCTTTATCCGAAATCTCGTTGATTCTAATATCGTTATGATGGGTTATAAAAATCATCAATCAAATTTGCTTTATTGATTTCCTCTTAAAACATTATGTTCGCAAACTCTAAAGTTTTATTGATGGATCCTATATTTTTACTGCTTCTCTCCAACTTGTGTCTAGGTTTAATAAGTCTAGGTAATGCCTGCTACACATATTTGTACTAATAATTACCCAGCCTAATTGCATCATGCGAGGTATCTCAGTTTTAAAAAACCGACGATGCTCGTTATCGTTAGAAATGTTTTCCGTTGAAACTGTAATAAATATTTTACCAACAATAAAGCGTTAATAAGCACTGAACAGCAAAATAATTACATTTTTCTGAAATAGACATAATCGAAGTGCAGATCTATCTGGTAATCTAATTACAAGTTGTGTTATTCAGAATATACATGAGTGCGTAAGTTTGTTGAATGCTTCCAAGTAATTTAGAACCATTTCCAGTGAGTCTAACTTAATCTTTTTTAATAAAAATCATAATAAAATTTGTTTAAATCAATGTTTTGTTCCTGGATTTACAATTTATTAAAAAAATTTATTGATAGGGCTAGTAGCAATTTGGAATAACCTGTTTTGTCTTTTTAAAATTCAAATCACAGACCAGAAGCTGGTCCCACTCCTGATTTTTGGTCGAATCCACGAGTATTCACGAGACTCCATCTCTCATAAGGCCAATTGATTATCCAAAATTAATTACTTCATCAACCAAATAATTAAATTGCCCGATCCATGAGAATTTGACAGTTGATCCAACAAAGCATACCTCATATTAATTCTCCTCATCTCTTACTCTATGTTGTTCTTACTTCAAAGTAACGAACATTTAAAATCAGTCGATAGATTCGTGTGGGATTGTCCTGATTCATTTTAAACAGCCTTCCTACAGTTTTTCTAGTATTGTTACGTACTATTGATCAGCTCAGTTGATAAGTATTACACGCTCATTCAATGTTTGACCGGATGCAATAATGATGAAGCTCGTTAAAAACATTTTAAAAATTAATTCACTAAACCAGAAAGTTATAACAATATTCAGGAGCCAATATGATCAATATTTACGACAGCATTACAAGATCAGCTCTGATCTTTTCTTTTGAATCATCATTCAAGATTGTCCATTCTTACTGTAGATTATATCCATTCAAACCATTAATTGGATGTTTTCATGGGATGCAATAAAACTGTAATTTATGTTGCCAGTTTATTATCGGAAACTAAGTGGAGGTAATCTATCAATATCGCATTATTGATTTTCACGGTTGTAATGCTTTTGAACAGAATCAATGAGTAAGCAATGTGTAAAACATTGATAGATCTCTAAATTTAATGATCAAACTACTAGAAAATTAATAATTAAGTGATCACAGCGCGTATATGCATCCAGGCTGCGAGTTAATATATTAATGTGTGGTGTGTCTGGTTGTTCAGTGAAACGGTTGCTAGGTGATTGTGTTGTTAAGTCACAAACACTATGGACTGATTTCGGATGGGTGACCAGATTGTGACCAAGGCGAGTGGAACCTACCCTTACGGGTAGCTCCCCACAATAGAAGCCATATGCATATTTTTTATTTTAATATATTAATAGAAATGATGTTTTGTTAAATTGAATGATTGTCACATTAAATTATCATACCAAAATGGTGATTGAGCATATCCAAGTCAACATATTGACTTTTCAAAAGCATGATCATTACGAGTACTTGAACAGTAGCCTAACCTGTGATTATGGTCATTATGAAATTGACAAAACGAACATTATACTAGACTTACACTTATTAGGTTAATGAAGGGGCTAGAGTTATATTTCATTTATTTAAATATACATCCACATAATCATCTATATCTATAAAAGCGAAATGGCACTGACTGACTGACTGATTCATTCATTCATTCATTCATCACCAGAACTAAAAATCCACTGAACCGAATGCGTTCAAATTTGGCAGGCATGTTCAGTTGGACCTCTAGACGCCTACTAAGAACGGGATTTTGAAACTTCCCAAGGGTACACCAAATATTTGAGTTTTTCTATATATAGTTTTTCGGCATTTTCTTAATTTTTTCGAAAACCAATCGGTAAAAAATGTTGATATTTGGTGGGCAGGTTCAGATAAGATCTAGAAATGTTGTGTTAAAATATTTTTGAATTCCGTTCAAGATTACGCCAGTAATCAGGTTTTTCAAAATTGTAGATGTATTGCGGGTTGCATATCTTCCGCGTTGATACGACCAATCCTTACTGTAAATTCAATGGTTCAGCGAGATTATAGATAAACTAATTTGGAAGATATTGAATCAAGTTTCAAACTATGTCCGATATAGTTCCCAAGGTTACGCTCAATATTAGCGTTTTACTATTTTTCGGAATTTTCAGAGTTTTTCTTGGATTTTTCGAGAATAAATTGGTAGAAAATGTCGAAATTTGGTGAACAGGTCCAGATTAGGTCTAGAAATGCTGTTTTACTATATTAGCGTTTTACTATTTTTCGGAATTTTCAGAGTTTTTCTTGGATTTTTCGAGAATAAATTGGTAGAAAATGTCGAAATTTGGTGAACAGGTCCAGATTAGGTCTAGAAATGCTGTGTTCAATAAGTTTTGAATCCCTTCTGAACGGAATTTGCAGGCGAGCGAAGCGAGCCTGTTTGTTTCAGCTTACACTGACAGAGGTTATGCAGGCGAGCGAAGCAAGCCTGTTTGACTCACTGACACTGCTGATACTGTCGGGGGTCCAGGGAGCGGAGCCCCCTGGCTAGGCGGAGAAGGCGAGCGAAGCGAGCCTGCCGGCTAGTAATCAAATAAATATAAATTATATCACTTACTAATTTATCTCCTAATTTTGGTAAAAGTTTATGTAGTCTTTGGGTATATTGTTCATTTCTGGAACTTAAAAGTGGACTTTTATCGAAATTCAAAACTGTTAGTGATAAAATATTTTTGGAAGTTAGAAATTATAATATAAAGTGGAAGTGGACATTGTAGATAAGACATATAACCTTCTAACATTAAGATATACATCTTAAACCTTCATCATTCATCTTCATCATTCATCATCACTCATTCATCCTTTGCTTAAAATACTTGGAAACCAAGTCGCAATTGTAAAGAAAGAATAAAGAATTATTCATATTGGGTTGGGTTTAATTTCATTCGGTCAGCCGCATGAAACCATCATCATCTATGAAACCATGTCAGCCGCAACTTATTTGCGTTCTCAGCTGAATGGAATTTAAAACCAAGCTTCATTTCACAAACACATTGTATCCCCTATTGGCACTATTGTAACCTCCGATCTTCGTCACTTGTCCGGCTAGCTAGTCGACGACAAGTGGAGGACAATTCGATTGTCTATAAAAAAATAGGGCAACTTTTTTACACTCTGTAACTGTAACAACTTTGGTGACAACAAGTAGGACCCAAGACGCAGACAGTGAGTGGGTCTGAAGATGGAAGATCAGGAATGAATAATGCCATGTTGCCTCCACAGGAACAAACCTCATCTTAACTTGAATAGATGTAATTTCCATATTGGCGTAGCACTTATGAAATAGTGAAAACAATGTATTCCAATAAGGGAGTTACATCTATTTAAGTATAGTATAATGTTGCGACGAGTGTCATCAGTGAGTGAGTGGATTGCTCAGAAGTGGGTTCAACGGAAATCTATCGGTTTAGTTGTAGGTGATTACAAAGCAGACACCATTTAAACTGGCGGTTGGCGAATGACTGTTATTATGCTCAGCTCTTTGAGGACAGTCAGTGAGCTATCGGTGAGAACGTATGGAATTTAGTACGTCCTCTACTAACATATTTTGCTTTTGTAGACCGCTTTCAGACTGTCCCAACAGATCTGAGTATAATTAAAAGAGATTTCCCAGCCGCCAATTTTGTCGGAAATGAGTTGGCCGGCCGGCTCTTATACGAGCTCAGTGCTTAATGTTCTTCAGAAGATGTCCGGCGCTGCTTGAGGAGTACTCCCACAGTACCCCTCCCACCCCAGTAATCCCCCAAAGTACTACCTAACTAGCCCCCCCCCCTCCAACCAACCCACGTCGTCCACCCACCTACGCCACGTAAAGCCACGCACTCCACTCCAGTCCGTGTGATGATGACCCCTTTCGAGACGGATGCGACGACTACCTCCCTAAGGAGAGTAGGAGACTCCTCATCCACTTTCATCCACTAAAACCGATCTCATTCATAAAATTTGAGAGGGGAAGAGTGACAAGTAAACGGATAATAGAGAAGAGATTGGCTAAAGAGTTGAGGGATCAGATTTTAGGGCCCTTAATCTCTAAGAGATTAGAGATACAAGTTGTTGTTAGAAAGAGAGTTAGTTCGTTGATAATTTGCTCAGTATAGAAGTGTTATGTAGGGAAAGAGTGAAGTACCTCACTCTAAGCTAGGCTTGAGCTAATAGAAAAGAGATTGACTCAATAATTAAGACATTAGATCAAGTGATCTAAGTTAATATTGATAGGATGGGAGTTGATTCGCTGATAATATGCTCAGTATGGAAGTGTTTCAACCAAAAGAAAAAATAAAATATTCATAGTGAAATTAGCTTAGTAAATGTAGGCTACAATATGACAACAGACAAAAATGAATCCTAAATTCTGGTGAGAGAAACATATCCAACTTCCTTTCAAATACGAGATGCGGTATCAATGTAATTTTTATGTGTGTGATGAAATTGATCGAAAATGTATATTGATGATGTGACCAATAGAATTTGAATTGATTTGATTTGAATTGAAGAATAAATACAGTAATTTTTCAATCTTATGATATTGAATGATTTTGAAATTGTACCCAATGCACTAATTAATGAAGATAATTTGATAATTGAATTAAGATTAACATTACACGTTATTAAAACCAGTAAATGCTAGAATTCAACAGCACATTATTATAATGAACTTATGCTATGACAAGGTCAAACATCTTGAATTGATTAATTTCCCCCTCACGTTCAATAACATGTAGGCTATTCATTCATTCGATTGAATTATCAATTGATTGCGTGCACTCAACGAAGTCAGTACAATATTATTACCGAGTATCAGAACAGAATTTATTGGCAAAGGAGCATTGATGGCTGGATCACGTAGGCTATATCTTTGCGCTCACCGCCAATTGCAGTGTGAAAAAGTTGTGTGAAGAAAAATAGAAAAGAACGATTGTGTGCGTGAATGTGAGTGAAGAGGGCCCCCTAATCGAGGGGCGCTATCTGTTGGTTGCCCGGGGACATTGGGGCCCTCTTATTAGGCGCCGCTTCCGCTAACAACTTTGCAAACGGCCAGACACGTTAACAATATTCACCGAATACGGTCTGAGACGAGCAGACTTGGTGGTTCTACTTATTCTCACTCTCTGGAGACTATCTAAACTTCTATGCACTTCTATACACGGTCTGAAACCATCAGACTGTGCTTCTATTTATTCTCTCTCTTTGGGTTTGGAGTAGATCTAAACTTGTACGGTATACAATGAGACTCTTGCAGTATGAGACAATCTAATGTGGTTCCACCTATTCTTACTCTTAGGAGCCGATCTAAACTCTTTCTTAGTTTCCGACTCTGAGAAGTTTCCATGTAAGAGACTTCCATCAATGAGTTAAATTGCAACTTCTTGACTTTTTCTAACTTTTTGAGTCGATCTAAACTTGTATAAGATTCTCTGAGACTCTTGTATATAAGTCATCATTAGACTATTGTTCTACTTCTTGTATCTCTTCGGAGTCGATCTAAACTTGTTGAGTGTGAGTGATAAGTCAATGTACCAATATGCAAATTTGATCGAGATTCAGTTCTTCTTCTTCTTGACTTGTGACATTGGAATGAAGTTTCCGTTTCAAAGGGTCTCGAAAATTGGATAAATTATCACAACAAATTCAAATTGATAACAATAGTAAAATCAACCTGTTTTAAATGAACGAAAGTTGAAAATTTTAAAATTATAGATCAATGAGAACTGATGGCTCGAAGATTACCAGTTAATTTGAAATCAAGTTGAATCTTTCAGTAATCAATGGATTTCTCACGTGGAACGAGCTTCACCAACCATAAAACAAAGATAGGCCAACATCTTCGTGAATAAATATTCAGAAGCTCTAAATTATAACTAATCAAAACCCACACAGTCGATTGAGTTGCTGCCAAACATGAGAGGAAGGGTGAGGAGGAAAGGGTACGAGGGGTGGAAAAGAGATTAGAGGAGAAAAGAGGGGGAAGGAGAGAAGGAAAAAAGAGGTGATAAGGAGAGGAGAGGAGAGGAGGCAAGTAGGCTGGCTGATCAATGCCACATGTAATTGTGAATGAAAAGTTGTACATTAAGTATACGCAACTCTCGTACGAGTAGTAGTCGTCAAATAATGAATGACCACAGTCTCAGCTACCTACAAATGGGAGATGCGGCCTAGATCTATAGATATTCATCACACCTACATTATAGCTATAGGAATACATTGCACCTAAATTATAACTATATAGATCTTGGTGTATAGATATACATTACACCTACATTTTAGCTATGTATCTTTGAAAATAGGTATACATGCCACCTACATTATGTGTGCATAAGTGATAAATAGATATATGTTACACGTTACCCACCTGCTCAGCAGTTTCCGGCCGATAAAAAGATAAAAAGCGGCCAGCTCTAAGGCGGACTGTATTATTTATTGTTTGGCGGCATTCAAACCCAACAGAAAGACTTCCCCACATACGAAGACGACGACGACTAGATCACAAGTTCAATCATCGATCGCTGCAGCACTGTCTAGACTTACGAGCGAAATGTCAACGTAAATCAGCTGCAGACACTAATCACGCATCTTACACATATTTGCTTCTGTTTTAGCACAGCACTCGCCCCCGATCCAAGCTGAATATTCGCGAGTGGGTAGAGTTCGTGCTTGACTGAAATTTTGTTTTGTTCGCTCAGATAAGGAGGTTTTACTTTCCAGTTTTCCTTTTATTGGAAGCTTCGATTGATTTGTTTTGTCATTTATTTTGCTCAATGAATCCGAATTGATTCTTTACTGCAATAAATTATATTTTTCATTCATGGATTGCATCGCAATTTTGGTTTGTAGACCAGAAGCTTGAGTGTGTTCTGTTTGAAAAGCACGTTCTGTCAAGAACGTGAGTTATGGAAGTGAATATAAATGTAGACCATAATATAAAAGTATAATAATATACAGGTCTACTTTTATATTCACATATTTTGTTAAGGTCATTGTGGTCATGAAACTCTAATCGAATTAACTTGAGATTTAGAATATCATTCCACTCTAATTTTTTAGAGATTTCATGCTTGTAAGGATTGTTTGAATGAATTATTATTTCTCCTTTAAAATGATATGTTGTTAAGCTCTGCTATTGAATTATCTCTGTTTCACAAAAATTATGTTAGATTTTTGATTGTTAGATTGCAGTTAGATTTTAGATTGTTAGATTGCAGTCAAGCTAATAAATAATTTAATGGATTTTCAGAAAAGTAATATTTTCTATAAATTGTAATCACTGCGTGTAACGTGAACGTTGTTCCATTGCTGCTTGATTCCGCCTAATATTATAAAAATAGATATTCATTCTTTCTAAGTTATGGTCAGGACTTATTAGTAGACAGGGTTACATCATCGAAACCATAAACTCAAAAATGTGATTAGTAGAGGTACATATCGGAAATATAAATTCCGTGTGTAGATAGAGCTTCCAAACCGTAGAAAAATTTTCAAAATTTTCTCTAGAGTCCAGAGTGATCAGCAATATTTTGGCATGGAACAGGAATTGTAACTTTACGAGTCTCAGATTGACCACTAAATTGTTATCAACTACCGGATGATGTGCTGTAGGCTGAAGTTGAGGTAGCAGACAACAGGTGGTTGTAGTGCATTATGGGGGGAGGGGGGTAGACTCCCACACGATACAACTAGGGCCTAATGGCTCGTTAATCCCGGGGGGACCGGAGACACAATGAGTAAACATTCGCCGGTCCAGATGCAACGTTGGATGTCGTAATTCACGCGAAGTTTGCATACATGGGATGATTTACGCGACCGACAATTTGCGCAAATAAACCAGTTTCAAAGGTTGTTTATATATTTCCAGATGTTCTTGTAGCGATAGTAATTTCCATTCATGAAGACAGTCGTCGTTCGGTCCAGTCCGGCGTAGGAAATTGGAATCCGTGCCGTTGAGCGGGGGCTGGTGGTGTGGGGGGGGGTTTAGTCGATCCTCGATCCTTTGAAAAGGAAGTGATCGCCTACATGCTTTCATCTCTTTTGGTAACCAATTACTTTGGCGTCCGTACTCACATCCCAGTTGTTGTTGTTCTAAGTGGTGCGCGTGCGCGATCCTTCGCGTACCTGTGTCATCCACGTGCTCGCTCACATCCGAAACCAATGCATCAATGATTCTCGACCGTCGATGATCTCATTCATGACTGTAGGTATCTGGAGTAAAATATGATTTATTCAAGTGGAGTGAAAATGAGAATGAATCGTGCGTTCAGAGCGTCTTTTCCTCATTTGCTCCTTCACAATTTTTGCATACTTCTTGTTTAGAGCAAAATAAGATAACATTTCTATTGATTTGTAATATAAAGGAAATTTTCACACAAAATTCTATGAAATAAATGTCAGTTTGTGTTAATGAAATCAGCATTTTTAGTGTGATTCCAAATGAAATGTTATTGATTTCGAGTTTGGAATGAAATTTTTAATAAAATGCGTGGTTTTCTGGCTGCCAAAAGTTGTGCCGAGAGGTACTTTGTGTGCACTTTCCAAATACACATTATTGAGACCCTGTTAAAACAATAAAATCGCATACACCACCTTTTGCAGAAAAAATTCCCTGCGTACTGGACTATAAACAACTACTGTAGCAGAGTCATTACCATGTCATTTAAACTATCGGTCAGCTTTGAAGTGACCTTTGAAGAAGTAATGATGTTGAGTTAGTTCAAGAAATTTTTGAAATTCAACGGCGTTGAATTCAAGAAATTTTGAAATTCTGAAAACAATTAAATTATTTCCTCGTTATCCAATGTTTGAACGATGAAAGTTGATCTGTTTCGAAGACTTTTTACAAATGTGTGCTCGCCGTATCAGCCTCCTGCTGTATTAGTTGGAGAAAGGATTTTCATATTACTTGTGATGAGGTTTCATTAGATACAATAATCAGTAATTCATTATGGTGATTTTTGTGAAGAAATTGAAGAATCCTTGTGAAGCTCTAGCCAAACTTCTAGAATCAAATTACACATTTTTTAGATCTAATATTATCGATAGTATTAAAGTTCGATTGATTATAATCTCCTTCGTGAAGCCCCAAGAAGACTCATTATTGTCAACATCAAAATCACAAACATATTAGAAGTTTTCAATTATATTTTTTCTAATTTACGCGGTTTGGAATTAAAAATAGTTTCTTTGACAAGGTAACCTTGATGCCACAAGATGACCGGAACAATCATATTAAACTTGGCAGGCTTCACAAGACAGATTATTATTCGTTATGGAATATGAGTAACAGACTTGATCTGAAATGTTCTACCTTAAATGGGAACCAGTTTAGTAGCGTGCTTTTGCTTTGGTGCCCAGGATAGAACCCACCTACTATATACACCGCAGTTAAGAAATACCCAGTGCGGCTATAGTCATCTGTCCAAGCAAACAAGACATTCTGCCAAGATTGGAAAATGACTCCAGCTCGGTTTATATTGGTTCAAAAATCATAAATTTGGTCTTGAAATATAGATCAGAATGTTCCCTACAATTTGAGACCAAATTTATAAGTTTTTTATCAATATTGACCGAGCTGGAGTCATTTTCCCATCTTGCCAGAATGCCTTCTTTGCTTGAACAGACTATACTCGATCATATCGGATTATCAGAACGGCGCCTCCGTCTAGTTGTGCAACATGTATCCAGGCTGCTAGAATTACCTGAGATCTATGTCAATCTGATGATTCGGATAATTGTGATGTTTTAACGTGGCGCCATTGCCACTGAATAAATTTCATGCAATTTTGTTTGTCCTATCATTTATGTATGCAAATAACTTCATTCAATTACTTGGAGCTATAATGATATTTGCGAATTCCTATTTCAAAACTCGACATTGAATAACTCTTTGAGGTTCAAATTTATCCACTTTCAACTCTTAAGTAAAAAATTTTGTAAAGAAAAAGTGAGAAAAACTAATGTAGAGGTAAGTAAAAGTAGAGTAGACACTGGCGGCTCGAACCCACGAAACAGGTGAAGTGCCCGTATATTTTAATTACAGCACTTCACCTTTTCCGTGGGCATGATTCGCCAGTAGAATAAAGTAGAGTGAAGTAGCTCCTGCTTCAACTCTCTCCAACTTTTTAATTTGATCAACGGGATTCATGAAGTTTTCTGGACAGTCTTCAAGCATCCTGAATTATGATTCCAGTTCTGTTCTCTGTATTTATGTCGAGAATATATGGGAGAATGTACCCAATTATTTCTGTTTGATCTTCTAACGCCACATCCTTCATCCAGTTTCAGTTTAATTCAGAAAAGATCGTTGATTTGAAAAAAAATTTAAATTCGATGTGCCACAATTCTATTGAATATTTTCTTGATATTTTAAGTGTAGGAGAGGACCTATGCGTCCCAACTCCGCATTTGTAACAAGTCAAAAAATTCATGTCCCACTTACATAATATTATGCTCTCATAATACTCTCACATGCTTTCGGAAACTCAATAACAAGGAAATTGAAGATTTCAGCCATTTTCACTGCTATACAAAACTTTCCTGAATAACATTCGAAATAGTTCCGCATTCAGTCAGCAGATGGCAGTAGCAATAGGGTGATTGCTTCGACTTCCATTGGACACACCTCCAAGCTCCGCCTACAATCAAAATGGCCGAAAACATCGGTTAGAAAAGTTTCCAAATTCAAGCAGTAGATGGCAGCAGTTGGCGGGCGATGTTTCAGATTTGACTTGTACACGCCTAGAAGTCCCGTCTGCTCTTTTCTTTTTGGTTGACGGTGTTTCGTGAGTTCTTTCTTAGAAAATGGATGCTAGCAAGAAAATGATGGATGGTGTATCATAGGCTACACAAAAAATTACGCTGATTTACTATTGATGATTTACTATCGGATGGACACGTTAAGCCGTCGGTCCCGGCTGCCTAAAAACAGTCGTGAAGTCATGTCAGAGGCCCTGAAATTGATCAGGAGCGACCTGAAAACTCTGACACCAGACCTGAGCCAGCCAGGTTACACGAATATTATTATTACTATTGATGATCTTGTGCTAATAACATTTATTTGAGTATTCAGGCTGGTAAGATTCTATCAAGTTAGTATTTGAAGAATTTATTTAGGCTATAGAATTTAGACTCAGTTTTACTTTTATTGTGTAACTTTGGCCAATACTAGTAGACTTAAATAGTTTTATGCTGTATGAAATGAGATAAAAATATGATTAAATATTTATGATTTATGATGAAATATGATCGCACACTCCGCACACCCCACGCGAAGGCCATGAGTGTATGAGATACTTCATGAAATAGGAAGAGAGAGAGTTAGGTTAGAGAAAAGTGTGAGGATATAGGAACCATTTGAGATTTAACTCACAGAGATGTCGAATAAAAGAAAGGGAGAAAGATAGAGACTTAGAGAGATAATATGTGTGTGAGAGAGAGAGAGTGTGTATTAGATACATTCTCTATATCTATGAAATGGAAATTGAGAGAGGAAAGGGAGAGAAAAGTGTGAGAATACAGGAACCATTTGATATTTGACTCACAGAGATACAAATAAAAGAAAGAGAAAGAGTGTGCCTGAGAGAGAAAGTGATGAGAGAGTATTGGGGGAGAAAAAGTGAGGATACAGGAAGTAGACGTATGGGTCCCACGAGTGTGCAATCATTAGCTGGCTGTTAAGTTGCTGGGGTAACGTGGCGGCACCCTCTCAAAAGCCATTACCGCTCACACCAGCTTGATTGCTTCATCAACAGAAATCGTCCTCCCCTTCCCAAACACTTGATTCTCCATCAATCACAGTTTCATCAGGCCCACTTCCCTTCCACATTATACTTACTGTGTCGCATCAAACCAATTTCACCATCCATACCCTTTGAATGGCTTTCTAGCTGCAGGGGGCACCCAAATGAGATGCAGGGAAATCAACTAAATTCGAAAAACATTGACTGAAGTTACCCAAATAATGATTAGAGTTGATAGCGTGAGAATAATCCTGTAAGACCTTATTCAAAATTCGAATAACATTGACTGAAATTATCAAAACAATTATTAGATTTGAACGCATGAAAACAGTTCAGTGAGACGTTGCAGATTCAGCTGATTATAAATGAAAATTTATTTATATTTTCATTATAAACCTGTATTACTGACATAATACACATTTCTACGATCAAGGGCTCTAGAATGATGAATCTAGATGTTCCGGATCCGAAGATTTCTTGACCGGAGAACAGATTTCGACTACACTATAATCACTGATACCGCCACCCCGTTTTTCGGAGGAGACTGTAACGTCCCGACTTCCTAAAAAGTAGTGGTCAGCTTCTATCTTCATCACCCCTCTCACTACCCACGCACAAGCACAAGGGCTCATGTGGGCATCAACCTCACAAAATAGTAGTAATCACTGTCTCTATCTTATATTGTGCATAAGATAGGCCTGAGCTTAAGAATTTTGAGCAGTGTTTGATAGTGAATCAAGTTTCCCTTTCTACTGCTGGAATTGGAAAAAGTGCTACAGACATGGTTTAATAAGTCATATCATTAGTATTTCTCGTTATCACTAATATTAGAATTAATTTATTATGATGATGCTAAAGTTCATCGCTCGTTGTACTGTTTTTAAACGCCTTACTGAACGTTCAATACTGGTCCACTATTCAATAGGTTGGACAAGATATAGTCTGGTCGAGCAAAGAAGACATTCTGGCAAGATGGGAAAATGACTCCAGCTCAGTCAATATTGGTTTAAAATGTATAAATTTAATCTTAAACTGTAGAAAACATTCTGATCTACAGCTTGAAACAAAATTTATGATTTTTGAACCAATATTGACCGAGCTGGAGTCATTCTACCATCTTGCCAGAATTCCTTCTTTGATCGACCAGACAATAGTATTGTCGCCTCAGCCTTCTCTGTCTTTTAACCGGTTAAGTCATCTCCGACAAAGTAAAGCTCAGCCAAGTACTTGCTTAGTTCGCGAAAGCTGAGAAGAAACGCAGTTACAATACCCTTTACATTGTAACTGCGTGTCTTCTCGACTTGTCGAACTTTACCAGAATGACGTCAGCCCTATTATAGGCAGGCTGTAGTCTGTCCAAACAAAAAGACGTTCTTGCAAGATGGGAAAATGACTTTAACTCGGTCAATATTGGTTTAAAATGTATAAATTTTGTCTCAAATTGTAGGTAACATTCTGCTCTACAATTTAAGACCAAATTTATAATTTTTGAACCAATATTGACTGAGCTGGAGTCATTTTTCAATCTTGACAGAATGTCTTCTTCGCTTTGACAGACTTAACCTTTGGGTGTCGACTGGAGTGTGGATGTGGAGTGGTCTCGGTCTCCATCTCCATCCACTTCACACTCAACAACTCCTATCCTGTCATCGCCTGTAATCAATGCCATATTAAATATGCCATCTAAATAAACATCTCACTCATTCAGTCCTCTACATCAGATAACGTGCTACTTCATCGTACTAGGACAGAGCTCTGGGTAATTGGAAATTAATGACTATACTTTTAAAACAGAATACTGATAAATTAGAAGTTAATGGCTACTAGTGACACCTATAAAAAGGTCTAGTTTTGCGTTGGAAAGATTAGAAAAAGTGAGGCCAGTATTACACGATAATGTTTTCTATTACATTTGAAATCATATGAGAATAATGATATTGTATTATCATCTCTTTCCATATAATTTCATATGTAATAGAGAATATCACAGTTTGATACCGGCCTGATACGTTCCTAAGTAATAGTAGGTGTTGCCTAAATTCTGATCTTATACGTTAAGCACACGGGGAATTTAGTGTCGGCCAGTTGAATATCTGTAGCCAATCACAGCTACAGATATTTGTCTGTATTGTACAGACAAACAGTTGTTTGTCTTGTCATTGAGTCAAACAACAAGAGCTGTGATTGGTTTCAGATATTCAAATGGCCGACACTACAATCCCCGCTTTATACGTTCTGTTAGTAGTTAGTGGGTGGGATAATGAGACATTTTTTATAGTTCTACAGTTTTAGGTGAGTACCTAAACAAAGGAAGACCTTTGGAAAGTAGAAAGTCATTAATTTATTTAAGAGATAGTTATATGTTTATTGTTACTATGATTCATTTCATATAACTTCCGCCTTGTAATAATAATCCTACAGTGGTGTTGAGAATAAAATAAAAGGCAATACAGAAGATTGATGAAAAGGAGAGAAAGAAGGAAATAGTAGACGAGATAAAAGACGTCAGAGAGTGATAAGAAAACTGGAAAGAAAGTAAATTACTACGATTAAAAGGGAAAGACTATGAAGAAGACACAAAAGATGATAAGAAGACATAAATGACATTTTAGTCTGTGTTTTTAACCAATAATTTTCTCCAAAATGAATAAATTAATTACGATAAGGAGACGCAAAAAATGATAAGAATATAAAAGATTACAAGAAGATGCAAATGACGATAAGAAGAGTCAAAAGATGATTAGAAAAAATAATACTATGTTAAAGAAGAGCAAAGGATGATGATACGAGAATTAGGAGCAGAAGAAGGACGAAGAGTGCGGCACGCGACTTGCGATAGTGTGCGTGCGTGCGTGAGTGAGAGGAGCAAGTGGCGCCGATCTGATTGGCTGAGTCCTGAGTGACTACTGGACCTTCAAGCACCGACGCCACTGCCAACTTGAGACACGGCGCCCGACGCACTATAATGCATTATACTGCCAAAATGATCATTATCACCCTCAACACTTTCATAACATGTTTGCAGAATAGACTGTTTGCTCTGTCTTCACCTTTCCAACTGAAATTAACTGTAAAGTTATTGATTTATTTATTCGTCATACAGAAGCTGGAACTATAATTAGCCTATTTTATAGTTAGCCCAAGTTAGCCTAAAGTTATAAGCTAGCCTTCGGGTTTTTTCACATGTTTGTGGGGTTTTACATGGGCTACTGTATTCTGAGTAGGCCTGCTTGTAAAAATAAACTTCCATCATCACCATGGGAAAATCGCAAATCAAATTATATTATAGAAAGCTCCGAATCTGGAAAAATATATAAGTTACCTATATTAGTAATAGATTAAGGGTAATCTAATCATTGCCAAACACTTCTTGTTTCAGATATTAATTTCATAATTTGTAGCAATGATGATGAATTAATCAAGCATGCCCTTAAACGTACTGAATATACTTTATATGAACCTTGCCCTGAACGTACTTTTGAACAATATGCGTCTTCTCAACGTTTGAGTGGAATCAGGTGATAAAGTGTAATCGTGGCTTACGTCCAAATCTTTAAATTTATCTTTTTATTAATGTTATTGGGATATATCTAGAATAAATAATTTACTGTAGGCTATGCTGTAGGATCCAATATAGAACTAATGTATTTTATTGCTAATGTATTTTATGAAATAAAAATTCAAATAACCTACCTTTTTAGTAATTATTTGAACATTAAAGGGCACTGTGATTTTAATTTATATCTAATAACATTAATATCAGCCCTAGGGAAAAAAGAAACATCTATCTATCGATTACATTACTTCTATAAAATAATTATATTTACTAATCTGAATTTTGAATAATCTTGATCTAATTATTATCTTTCAAAATAATTATCAATAAAAAATTCAATTCAATTATATCTAAGCTGAATTATGTTATTTATTTGAATACAGTAATCTAATCAAATCTCCTCCTCAACCCCCTGTTCTTCCTCTTTCCCCTCCTCCTCATTTTCATCTAGATGTTTCTTTTTCGACTGGCTCTCCAAGTAAGTCGTTGTTCTTGTGCTGGTTTGGCGCCGGCGCTTGTCCTCTGTTTAGCTGTGGCGCCTGCTGCTTCATGCTACAAGTCACATCGCACTGCACTGCCTCTTATCACCATAACCACTTGCTGTTTACTTGCTCTTCATCATCATCTTCTTCTTCTTTTTCTTCTTCATCATCATCTTCTTCTTCTTCTTCATCATCATCTTCTTCTTCTTCTTCTTCTTCTTCTTCTTCTTCTTCTTCTTCTTCTTCTTCTTCTTCTTCTTCTTCTTCTTCTTCTTCTTCTTCTTCTTCTTCTTCTTCTTCTTTTTTTGTTTTCTTTTTTATACTTCCTATTTTTCAATTTTTTACTATTTTTTCTTGAACTTCTTATTCTTTCCTATTTTCTACTTTTTTCAACTTCATTCTCTTCTATTCTTCTTCTTTAACTTTTCTCTTTTTTCTTCTTCTTCTTCTTCTTTTCCTCTTTTTTCATTTTCCTCTTTTTTCTCCTTCTTATTTCGCTTTTTTCTCCCCTTGCTTCTTCTTCTTTTTCTCTTTCTGACCTCTTCTTCTTCTTATTCATCCTTCCTCTTCTTTTACTCATTTTTCTTCTTATCTCCCTCTCCAGTTTCTTCTTCTCATTCTTCTCCTCCTCCTCCACCTTCTCCTCCTCCTCCTCCTCCTCCTCCTCCTCCTCCTCCTCCTCCTCCTCCTCCTCCTCCTCCTCCTCCACCTCTTCTTCTTCTTCTTCTTCTCCTTTTCTTCTGCTGCCCTGTGTTTGTTTTGTAGACAGCCGGCGACTGACCAAGTTGCCAAGGCTTTACTGCAACAGTATTAGTGCGGCCTTGCATAAACACACAGCAACAGCAGACCTTTTTAGGGCCATAATGGTATCACCACGGCATGATGTGTGTTTTTTCAGCAGCAGGCAACAGGTTGAAGGCCCGCTATATTAACAGCAATAATAATAGCTCATGTATTTGCTCATCGTCTAGCCTACCAATAAGTCTACTGGGCTATAATATTTATCAGTTTTCGTAACAGTGGTTTAGACTTTAGAGCATGGTCCTGGTCCCTCCAGAACTTAGTTTTGAATAACATGAAAACAATTACATTGTTTTTTCAATCAGAATCAAATGGAATATACATTGAATTTTTTCAACTAGTTTTAATACATTAAGAGCAGCTTTCTCAGAATACATTTTATTCAATATTAGTATTATTTAGTTTTTCTGAGGTTGATGCCCACATCAACTCCTAGACTTGTGCTTGAGTAATTGAAGGGATGATGATGATGATGATGATCAAAATAATAATAATTGTTTCCCGGTTAAAGTTAAAATCGAACTGGGTTTGCTGATTTTCTGTCAATTGATAAGTAGTTATAATTATTAAAAATCATGATGAATAGGTTTTGAGACTTGAAAAGTCTAGGTCTTCAAGTCTAGAAGAGTTCTATAAAAATTTATTTCATACATATTGAATACCATGGACGTCACTGGCGGCTCGTGACCACGAAATAGGTGAAGTGCCTGTATCTTTTACTGTACAGCACTTCACCTGTTTCGTGGGCACGGGCCGCCAGTGATGGACGTATTATGTAAAAAATTACTTAAAAAGACATTGATTTGCGTATTCCCAAGGTATGAAACTAAACTAAAATCAATATGTTTTAGAGACAAAAATATTTTTCTCACGAGATCCTTAGAGAAGTATCTTGAGAAAACAACATTTGTCGACAAAAACAAGTCTATTCTTTGCTCTTCACAATATTTCTTTCTCTGTTCATTACAATCGGCGTCTGTCTCCGTCTTGTGGCGTCTGATCACGTCGATTATCATTGGCGTCTTATTAAAAAATGATCGGTCTGCTTGTATAAATAGTATGGATTACCGTCGATGTCAATGTCACTGATGCATTATTCTTAAGTTGACTACATGTTTCGTCTGGATCACAAGGTTTTTATAAATAGATTCATTGACCTTCGCTACGATAATAGTAGACATCTTTCAATCCAAAGAAATTGAGCTTTTCAACAAATAATAACTTGTTGATGATAATAATCATACGTCTAGTGATCTCCCTGCTAATTTGGAAACGAAATTGACATTTTTTCCTACTATGTACTCACTCGTACGTATGTGCATGGACAATTTATACCTAGTATTACATAAGTAATGATTTTTATTATTATATTCTACCAATAAACCCAGACAATATAGTGAATGGAGTAGTTGAAAATCAGGAAATGTAGATGTATAGTAAATGCAGTAAATTTCTAAATCTTCTTATTTAGGGTACTTGATGATAGTCTTCTGCTTATAATTTTTGGCCAAGAATTATCTTAAAAAAGGTTTTGAGATGCAAGTGATGTGGAAAATTCTGAAATATCTTATTAATTTAAGTAATACACGGAAAAAGATTAGCTCACAAAGAATCATTGGGCTAATATGATCTTGTATTAATATTGAGAGTATAGATAATATGTTTCCATAAGTATACTGCTTACGTAATGAATCTTATCTGATTTTGAGGGAATTATGATTGTCCAAGCATATTAATTTTGCGAAAAGTTCTTGAGAGTTGATTAAATAAATTTATATGATATTTCAATACATTCGAAATGAGAGTAGTCCTAATAGAATAACTCCGTTCAAATACTGTAGCTGTAGAATTGCAATGATTTGAACAAATTTTGATTGGATAATTTTTCACAGCATAAGATAATGTTTGACTGCGCTTTTACTACACATGAATTAAGTGATAATTGTTTAATTTATAATTAACGAGCGATAGCAAGTTCTTACTATTGACTCAAGGCCGAAGTCGTTGTCCGTCTGTTCGTTTGTTTGTTTGTAACTTTCGAACGCCTCAATTAATCAATAATTAGTGATAATTTAGCCTTGTATTTCAAGGCCTGGGTTGTGACCCCCCCCCGAGAAGTAAATCCTGGATCCGCCCCTGACGATTTATCCAAATGGAAATACTGAACTATAAAAAAATTCCATTCTTGAACGAATCTCTACAATGTTTGTTTTCAATTTGATACACTAAATAATTTACAAATTCTGTTGAGTTTAGAACAAGAGACGATCAATATGACTACAGAGTGTTCCGAAAAGAACTAACTCAAGTACTATCACGGTGTTCTTTGAGCTGAAAGAAAACAGAACATAATCATTGGCTAAACACCGAATTCTCCTTAGTTTTTCTCTAATCCGCCCTTCTATTATTTTAAGACTTTTCATCATACCTAGATAATGGATAGACTCTACACGAAGTTTTAATAGTATGTATGGTTTACAGAAAAAATAAGGGAAAGTTAGTACATCCATATTTGTAAATTTGTTAGAATTGTTCACTGAATGATGTTCAGTTAATAGGTCTACTCTGAATTCTTGCAGTCAAGTCGTCTTGAACAAGTAGGCCTACGTTTTTATTGGCGGCAGAAGAGTTGCGGATAATGATGTATATCAAAATATGATCAAACGATATACCGTACATAACTATATCCTCACAAAAAGGAATCATTCATCAGTAATCAATAAATCAAGGTATCGTATTAGTATGATTTGTGGTTCATATTTTTAAATAATTAAAGCCATAAGTTGACTTTGAGGGTTCGCACGCGAGTTCTTCAGCCCATGGGGCTTACTAGTTATATGATAGTGTATTCTATTACATATTTATTCGAAACGGAATGGTGGATGCTGTGTTTACCACCTCTTTATAGATTAGTGCAGATAAGAAGCTAGGATAGGACAAGCCCTAACCCTAATATTAGCTGTGTGAATGCAACATCCAGCTGCATTGTGCATTCTGGAATGTTCGTTCATTCATCGACTGATAATTCAGTCGGCGTGTCTGTGTGGTCCTTGGTTTGGAAAAAGGACTCCGTCATTGTGGCGAAGGCACGTCATTGTAATAACTACAATGATCTTAAAATATATCTATATAATTATATTATATATCTATACCAAACTGCATACCACATCATCTCATCTGTTGGCTGTCAGTCAGTCAGTCAGTCGCCTTGCTCCGCTGCTCCATTCATCATTCAAACTCGTTTTTCATTCACAAATTTCCTCCGCGGCCACCTTTGTCAGACTAGCCTGCCGTCCATGCAAAGAAGACATTCTGGTAAGATGGGGAAAATGACTCCATCTCGATCAATATTGGTTGAAAAGTGATAAATATGGTCATAAATTGTAGAAAATATTCTTATCTACAATTTGAGACCAAATTTTTTATTTTTGGACGAATATTGACCGAGTTTGAGTCATTTTTCCATCTTGTCATAATATCTTCTTTGCTTGGACAGACTATACTAAACCGCGTACGTTTCTTTTTGTCAGTTTTTATTCAAACGCAGACGGCGTTGAAAATGTGACCGCTCTAATTGAGTGGACGAAAACACGTTGGATGACCGACCGCTCGCCTAGGTGTGACAATACGTCAAACGGCACCTGTCATACACAGTCAAGCTTTCTGTATGAATGCTGAAGCCCGGTAGCTGCGGCGGAAACCGGATCTCCACAGCCGAATCACTCACTGCTCATTCAACGAAAATGAAATAAGAAGTTTGGTTATTTTCTCTCTGTTAATAAAATAAGAAGTCTGGTTCTTTTCTCTCTGGCTAATAACATAGCTCCCGCTAAGAAGCTATGCTGATATTCCATCTACAGCTGAATAGCTAATTCACTTGAAAATAGTATAGCTAATTCACATAATTTTTAATAATCATAAATCATAATAATATTGATGAATTCATAAAACACCACAAAAAGTGCAACGTTAAACCTGCACTCCGTAGACTACTAAATATGACGACCAAAAACAAAATATATCATTAGTTTTTGATATGACCGAATCGTAATGAATCATCGATCAGGATTTCCCTCATCTCCTACTATGCAAGATATCTTTCTGACAAAATAATATTGGATCCGCCTCTGTTGAGGATAATACGATTCTATTATTTCATCACACGCTCTCCAAATGCAAAATACTCCCGTGCTCGTATTAGTGCATTAAAAATTTGCAACAGAACAATACTCGTCAGCTGCCCTTGATAAAACGACAATGATGCACAAAACCAACAATGGTATTGACAATGCTGTTTTCATTTCTTTTCTGCATTGACATTTAGGTAATCATGTAGGCCCGGGATCAATTTAGTTTATGATGCTTCAAAAAAGCAGATAACGTACGAGATGCAGGATGCCGAAGGTCAGACAGAATGCAAATTGCATCAGATGAATGGGATTATGTATCTTATGGCTAGGCGCCTTTCGAAAATTATTGTTTGAAGAGACGCTGAAACAAAGTTAACTTGTTGCTTTTAGCGGCGCTGTTATTTATTAGAGCCAGCCGAGCTATTAGAGCTAAGGCCAGCAGCTGAAATGAAGCTTTTGCCTTTTTCGAAACAACAACAAATAGGATTAAATTCGTATAAATCAAGGAAAGAGAGAGAAAAAATCCAAATGGAAAGTAGTTTTGTCGTGTGGGTCGGTCGGAACTGAAACAAATTCATTGGACAGCGTGCGCCCACTTCTCGGTGTGGGTGTACGACACAACAATTTAACATCAATTAAACAAAGTTACCGGCTGATTTAATTGATTGAATTGAAGAGCAAAGTGTCAACAAAACATCTAGCACTGTGTCGTTTCCTCCATAGATCCCAATCTGCGATGTTTATTCCTCACTTTCGGAAATGTTATCACTTCTTGACGGTTCTTTATCGACTTCACAACTAATTATCCGTTTCTTTATAGCGTTGAAAAGAGAAGCGACTAGATAATAATATGACATCATTGCCTTGGAACATGTCAACGGCAGAGGAACAAACGACTTGGATTAGCATCTCGCATCGCATCACACCGACTAGCAGTTCCTACGCCTACTTTACTGCTCTAGCCTGTGCAAAAGCCAACTGATCCTTCTATATTGGGTCTCTTAAGAGAATTATTGCATTCTGCATTTCCTCCTCGTGAAAAACAGGAAATTTGCAACTTCGAATATGGACTGGATGCTCTGTCCTTTGTTTAAAATTAGAACTCCATTTTTCTTATGGAACTGTAATCTTGTGGAAACATTGATTTGATAAGAATTTATCACCTTTGAGTATTATTATTACAGTATCAACATTCAAATATTATATAGAAATTTCCCTTATTAGGCGGGGGACTAGTGAGTCCTCTCTAGAACTTGACTTCAAAGAGCAAAGACCTCTCAAAAGAAAATTACTTCTAGTAGAATTCATCAACAATAAAACAGATCTAATAATATAGGTCTATCAAAGAATAAATAAATAAATAAATAAATAAAAGTTTATTTCCCAAAAAAAACTAAAACTACTACATCAATTACAGAATATTAGAAACTCTACAATTACAGTATATACAATAGTTAGCTACAGAAATATCTTATAATGTGTCTTTACGTGTTTTAGTGTTTTCTGTGTGGAAATTGACCTACTCCACTATGGCGTACCATGTTCTAGAGTAGGTTTTGTTTGTTTGTTTTTTGTGTGCGGATTAGTAATTAGTGTTTAGTAAGTCATTAGGTGTGTAGTTGAAATATTAGTTGTTGTTTGAAATAATGTTTTCTATGTTCTGTCTTCCTTTGCTCATCAACCAATTGTGTACTATTGTTTTGAACTTTCTAGGATGATTAATCTGTTTGAAATTTTCAGGAAGTAAATTGTATAATTTTGGCGCTAAATGATTGAAATGTCTTTGGTATAGTGCCTTTCTTGCAACATTGGTGATGAGAAGATTCCTGTACCTGGTGTTGTGGTTGTGGTTTCTGGTTTGAAATGTTGTTGGATTCTTGTGTAATCTGCACAGTATCTCCTTGGAGTAAAGCTGTCTTGGATCTATCACGTTAAACTCATTGAATAGCTGGTCCGATGAATAGCGTGGTGGCTTCTGGTTGATGACTCTCATTATCAGCTTCTGTACCCCGAGGAGCGGTCCGATGTGCAGGAAGCTTGTTCCTCCCCATCCTACGATCCCATACAGCATGAGGGACTGTGCTAGAGAAAAGTAGATTACTCTTAGACATGCCTTGTCGACCAGTGTCCTCAATATCCTGAATCTGTAGATGGTCTTCCTCAGTCTCCCGCATAATTCATTGAGATGGTGATCCCAGCGCAGAAAAGAGTCCATTGTAACTCCCAGGTATTTCTGTGACTGTTTCTTGTTAACTATGTATGAAGTGTTATTCCGTTGGTTCTTGATTATTATCTTATCTCCTGTTGGCTGTCCATGTTGAGTCGCCGAAAAGGTCAGGAAGAAGGTTTTCTCATAGTTTAAAGAAGAAGGTTTCTCATAGAATCCATGAGGAATCCTTCCGCCTTAGGATTTTATTATAAATTATTCAATCATAAATTCGAGTTAATAAGATCTAAAAATTAAAGAAAGGAAAACAGACAATTGGCTAAAACTTATTCAATTCCAGGATTTTAACAATCAACTTGAATAGTCCAAATGATTGGATTATGTTCAAATTTGTTATTTCTGTTAAAGTTGTCCACAATATTGAAGAAAGTAAATTCTATATAGATTCCGAAAGTAAAATCTATTTTGAAACGTCTCTCGGTATCCTACTGATGAATGTTCTTGATTCACTCTGAGACCTTCATCTAGCTCTGATGAAGATTATTTATAAATCTTATATTTTCCATTTTAATAATAAAGACTCGATATTTGAAGACAAATTAATTCTTTCCTCAGTATCACTAAGTTTGACCTCTTTATCAAGTGTTAAATCATATAAATGGAATCTGATTAAATGAAGCAACATTTTTCTCGTTCTCAATTCTATCTATTTATTTTAATTTTGATGTGAGGGAGCTGAAGGATCAAAATGATCCTATTCGGTAGCGTCTTACTGCCTGTCGCCTTTTCAAGTCACTTCTCAAGTCTATAAAAAATGACAAGAAACTGTTAACGGCGATTTCCAAAAGTAGCTTGCTAGCCAAGAATGTTGTATTTACGCTTGTTAGACATGATCCGCTCAATTTCCATCATATTTGTTACGGCCAGACTTCTTCATCAAGTCTAGAGAAGTGCTGAAATTTTGTCTTGCATGGTACCGCTTATTATATTGAAAAGAATACTTTTTTTCTGCAACCAAGATGAAAGACTAGACGGAATTTTGATGATGCGGAAGAAGGCTATTATTCAATGATAATAGCTTTGGGTACATGTGAAAATTATGAATGAAACTTTCAACTGCATTCACAAATTCAGGAACAAATGTTCAAAAAGTACTTGGGAGTATTATCATCTCGTAAATTTGTTGTGAAATTCATAATCTTTGATGGTAATCTTTTTTACTTTGATATAATTTAGCTAATTTAAATCATACCCAGTGTTGAAAATACTGGAAAATACACTACTACTTGAAGAATATTGAACCCACATTAAGAGTAAAGAACTCTGTGCATTTTAATTGAACAATTAATGATCTGATCTCATCAAATCAAGTTTTCATTTATACTATATTTATAATTTGGTTATTTTTAAATTCCGACATTTTCTTTGTATCCGCCATTTCCTCTGACTCTGAATCCACCATTTTCTTAAAAATAATATCCAGTTCTGTGATTGGTCTACTGTCCTCAACCAATCGCATCACTTCGTCAGTTTTTTGTTTCATTTGAAATGAATACGTTCTCTACAAGTCTACATTCATGAGTGCAAATCAATGTTAACTCGGTCCGATTTAGGGTATTGTTATTGTTTCAACGTTAACCGAAATCATAAGAAATTATACTGTATGAACAATTTACCCCCATTATTAATAAATCAACTGTTAATAGATATTGGTAGAATTTGCATAATGGTCTTAGTGAAGTTTTTAATATCAATATGCATCGGTGACTAGTTAGCCTAACAATATTGTATATCAATTTGTATGTAAAGAATAAGCTACTAAATTTGGTTTTTATCGACGAGTTTGACGTTTAAAGTATTTGGTAATAAATGAATATTGATTGAAACAATCAATATTGATCATTCATGATAGATTAAATTGATTATTCATTAATAAATGAATATTGATTATTATTTAAAAAGCATTATTTTCTTAAAACATTTACATGTCGCAACGATAAAGATCAATTTTCATTTATTCGAGATCATGGGATAACCAACCACAATACAATTCAACAAAAAACCTCCATGCAAAATCAATGAATTACTTTGAAAACTCATCACGACATCTACACGCGCGCGAGCACTGAGATAAAAGTAACCATGCGTGAAATGGAATTTCGACCGCAAATTCTAGTAGTCTGTCCAAGCAAAGAAGACATTCTGGCAAGATGGGAAAAAAAATTCCAGCTCAGTCAATATTGGTTCAAAAATTATAAATTTGGTCTCAAATTGTAGATCAGAAAGGTTTTTACAATTTGAGACTATTTTTTTATTTTTGAACCAATAATGACCGAGCTAAAGTCTTTTGCTTATATTACCAGAATGTCTCCTTTGCTTGGACTATTTGAGGAGACGTACAGCAGGGGCGCCTGTCTCGTCTATCATGAAATTTGTGTGCGTGAAGTGTCGTGTTGTTGAGTGTGCGTGTGTGGTTGTGGTAGGGGGAGGGGTGAAGGGGGCGTCAAGTTGCCTGCTTCTTAAGTTTCCAGTCGGGTAATGTAATGTCCAGGCCTGGCCTGGCCTGGCGTCTCCTGCTCCTGCCTGGGCTGGCTCCTGGACTAGACCACAACTACAGCCGATCCGTCAGTTCACGAGACGCACGGCGCCAACCTCACTAATCGTGCTACAAGTACGAGTAGATGGCCTATGAACGAGGATCGGTGTATACTGGGCAGAATAACAGTGTATACTGTCGCCTTGTATACTGGGCAGCGATGACAATGACTTTGCAAAGGAAAGGAATACATTTTTGGCAGATTTGATAGAAAGGATTAGGTTTGCATGACATAAAGAGCTTCTAATGTATCTGAGGTTCAAACCAAATAAGAAAATTTTAATTGTAAAGTATCAAATTATTTAGTTATAGATCTTTAACGGATCAATTCTTGGAGGGATAAACCTTTGGCAGGAACATAAATTTGGGTCTAAAACGTAAAATTTGGTTTATATTTTTATTGAAATTGTGTTAGAAATACTAAGGCTTTGCCTGTACTATCTTCCACTATGTTTGTCAAAACAAACTTTAAAATGTTAGTACAAACTAAAAAACAAAATATTAGAGTGTTTCTTATAACAATAGTATCAATATAGTTTGACAGTCTTTTTTACAGAATGTTACGTACGCAATTATGAATAATACCTCATGGTAGAAATGTTGATTGTACGCATTCCAAGTCCAGCTAGATATCTCTACAAATTTCAGAGTTTTGTTGATTGATGAGTGGGTCCGTGTCATTCCTATAAGTTATAGTCGATTTCATAGTCGTTCTAAAAGTGAGGAGATGGTTACTTCAATATCACTACTTCACTAGTTGATTTGAAATGAAAATCAAGTTATTGTCAAGTATCAAATTTTAAAATATTTTATTTAATATGGATAACTACCACAAAATCACCAATACTCAACAAACTGGTCGATTTTATTACCCATAATTTTATTCGATGCAAGTGTCAACCCTCATGTTTGAAACTTTGTTCTCACTTTTCGAAGCATTGTACTCTCACGTGCCACAACTGACCACCAATCTTTTGTTCTCCTTTGTCAGAGAGAAAGTACTGCGCACTGCACCAGCATAATGCGGGCACATGCTGCAGCTATTGTAACTGAAACTCATAAAAATCTGAAATTTTCATCCGAATAGTAGGTTAGAAATTTAACGCAGCAACCCTGCGGGTATTCTCACTGATACAATTTCAGTTTCAGGATTCAACCACCTGTTGGGGTTGAGTTGGGTTTTGTCACAGAAACCGATATGTGACGCCCCGAGTGTAATTCAACACTACTTGGTGGCAGCAGCTGCCTGGTCCTCTATATTTCTCTATTGTATCAATATCTAGAAGAATTTCTTCTAAAAAAAGTATGAAAGATACTTGTCGCCTACAAAATACCAGAGATTCTTGTGTTCCAAGAACTTGAGTATCTTTCCCTTCCCAATAAGGAAGTTTATTCAAGTCTAGTAACATTTGGTTAATCTGCGATCTCTGGGTCAATGCTTACGATTATTTTATTCAGTTACAATTCACTTCACAAATCAAAAACGCTTAATAGCTTAGATTAAAACTGTTTTTCCACTACTCGCCAACTACTCATCATTCAGAGCTGATATTGATAGTCTACATTTTCATCGATTCTAATGTAAGATATTCATGGCTTGGAAACTAATCTTGACAAAATTATCTGCAATGTATAAATAAAATGTTTCTTATACTCTTGAATTTGTAATACTGTATTTAACAAAATAATTATACTTTTACATTATTCAGGCGTACTTTACCGTTGATACGAGAAATGTAGAACTAGACTCAATGTTTCAAATAGAATAACCAATTCTGGATCAATTTCAATAGATCAATATTCATAAAATAGGTTGAAAATTTTATGTGGTATTTTCAAGGTTGAAGCTTGAATGCCGTTTATGTCCATTCAAATCATGTTAACTAAAATGGGTCACGTGGAAAATACAAATCTCACTGCAACCCACGCAAGTTAATTGATTTCTTTAAGTTTATCGGCTCTGTAAATTTTTCGGATTGGTTCAGCACGCATCTTGATTGAAGCGGTGGCGCCCAGGCTATTTTCAGTTGAGTGCAGTAAGATCGCGAAAATTTGCAACAGTAACCACGTCACGGAAGCGCAACAATAAACATCACCCACGCATTCGAATGCGGCTAGCAGGCCAACAACAACAACAACAAAACTAAGAAAAACCAATGTGATACGAGTGGCGCCTTACCATCATTCCCAACATTCATCTGCCATTGTCTTACCTATCTTCTTGCAGACAATAAGCTGGAGGAAAGTTATTCAAATTAACTATTCACATCGGTTCATTAGCATAATGCAATAACTCATTCAAATTTCGTTTCCATAACTGTAGTTTATGAATGCGCCGGGGAAATTTACGGCTATATCCCATTTATACCATTACCATATCATTTGTAGCATTTTCCGTCCTCCGGAAAGTTGATTACGACGTCAATATTCCAGAACAGATTAATCGCATATAAATCACTGTCGCACACTGTGCATTAATATTTTGTGTAGGTACAATATAGGAACGTGCATGATTTTTCAACTATGAGTTCTCTCTGTGACAATATAGGAGAGAAAATAATGATTCAAGTAGACCGGGAGGCTAGTCTGTCAATGTAGTTAATTTATTGATCCTTATTTATCTCTATTTGAATTATAGAAAATGAGTGTCGTGTTTATTTGTTCAGACAATCGTTCATTGGTTAGAAAATTTATAGCTTTATCTTGTTTATACCATTAATGAAATCAAATGATAATGTTATAATCAATTCATTAATAAGGAAATGCCGGGGAACATTAGAAATGGATTCCAAGATAACGACAATCAATTAAAAATTCATAGAGATTTTATTAGTAAACAGGATATTCTACCATTTTTCAAGAGGTGTGATTATTGACTGTCTTTTGTTTACTTCGTGATCACTACTTTATTTTTAACCATTTATTGTATATAAACAGAGTAGCAAGTCATAGTCTACTTGTATATTTTTTTGTTAGTCAGTCATCAAGATAGGTAAAAATCCTACTTAGGATGAAACTTCTGAAAGGGGGCAACTACTGTCAAAGAAACAGTCGAAGTGATCATACAAACTGAAACAAGAGATTTTGCTGCAAAAAAACAATTAGAATGTCGGGATAGCTGAGTTTATATACTATTCAACTATAAATAATACTTAATGGACATTATTTTGAACCCTAAACATTACTTAGAACTTTCTATTTTATTTTTCTTACTACATTAGTTTAAACCCTCAACATTTCTTCCAACTTTCTATTTTCTATTGTTGAGTTATTTCAGTTTGATTCGAAATTTTCAGTTAAGAATGTGAAAACCATTAAATCAATCGAGCTGAAGTCCGAAATCCAATGAAAAAGTAAAGCTGTAGACAGTGTGTTTGTATTCAGTGTTGTTAATTTGTATAATATGAATCAGCTCTTATCGCAGAATTGTCAATTAAGAGAAATGGAGCTCTAAACACGTAAACAGTTCGATTTGCAAAAAAACGCTAAACACACATTTGCCGTCTGTTAATGACCCTTCTTCGGAAGTCGACCAAACTGACAGTCGACATTATGGTATTGGCCGGTATCCAGTGTAAATAAAATTTGCATAGAGGAGACGATCTCTCCTGTCGCCGAATTAGACAATTAGGTTTGCAGCGCTTTTTTCAACACATGTCTCGTTCGTCTATAGTCTGTCCAAGCAAAGAAGACATTCTGCCAAGATGTGAAAATGACTCCTGTTCGGTCAGTATTGGTTCAAAAATGATAAATTTCGTCTTAAATTGTAGAGATCAGTATTAATTTAGAGCATATAATTTTTTAACAAATATTGACCGAGCGAGGGTCATTTTCCCATCTTGCCAGATGGTCTTCTTTGTTTGGACAGACTATACCTGCAGAGGCGTAAGAGAATCGATACTGGGCTTTTAGAAAATGGCGCATTAATCAGTTTCATTTTAGCATATCTTTGATCTGTGTCTGTCAAAAGCCAACCAACCCGGGTGCAAGTCGAAGAGATTTTACGTAACTTCCAACTTAAAATTCTTTGTATCCCTAATACTACAAAATGTCGAATCAAGTCGGAAGTTTAATCAATTAGAGCCTAATCGGACACATATTTCAAGTGTTAACAGTTTAGCCACACACGACGTGAGTTTTGAACGAAAATGTGCAAGGAATCTGGGATATTTTATTATATTTTCGAATAGAATAGGAAGTCTTCTTTTTTCTGGATAGTTTGGACTGTCCACTCTTCTACTCAAACAGAATTAAGAGGTGCTGTTTGTCTCAATATCCTTCATTCATATCTTCCTTAAAAGCTCTCTCAATCATCAACGGTCATAAATTGTGTGAATATTGTCCATGAGATCTGAGGAACCATATCCTTGGATGTTTGGAGATTTGGGTGTTCGAAGGAGGAATGATAAGAAATAGACAGAAAATTATGGATAGTTCATGATTTTATACAGCCAGGAAATACTGTTGGTCCTTCATCGTCAATTTTAACAATATAAACCATCTATGTATAGTCAGTGAGTGACTAAGAAGGATATTTTTGGACTGGGAAGAATCTTTAATGTCGTTAAACGTTTAAGAAAGATGATTACTGTAGGCTTATTTCAAATTATGATCATCAACATCCTTATCACATTTCATCTTCATATTATCAAATACCTATTCTTTTGATGTGGCTTTCCATGGCGATAATAAACACTTCATGATAAATGAAGGCATGTATTCCACACGTATAAGAAATACAGGTATCCATTTAGCCTATCTTTAAGTACTTGAGTAATTTATTACTCCCGTTACCGATTTAATGATATCTATGTGATTAAATTGCGTTTGAATCGAAGAGGTTTCAAGGATTTATTATTTATAAAGAGAGACTTCTATTATTCTATAGTTCCAATCAGCTTCTATCATAGCTTCCTTTAATAGAGCTTCTATTAAAGGAAGCTATGCTTATATCCACTAAACTTCGACACCATGGGCAAAAATGTATTTTCGGCTCTCGATCTTTTCTATAATTTATCTTTGATCGAAGTTAGAAATTTTATCCTAAAAATACATCTTATTATATTATTACTCAATAATATCTAAACCTGAACGACGATTTCTAACAGTGTAGTAGCCCGAATTGGATAAATCTCATTATACGTTCTAACATCGTTCATTATCCACCATAGCGTTTTATTT
Source organism: Sogatella furcifera (assembly GCA_017141385.1). Taxonomy (NCBI): domain Eukaryota; kingdom Metazoa; phylum Arthropoda; class Insecta; order Hemiptera; family Delphacidae; genus Sogatella; species Sogatella furcifera. The sequence goes on from CM029549.1 coordinate 8,461,509, forward strand.
TTATGGAAACTTGATTCAAATTCCATTAGTAACCCTATACACAATTGATAGATTCTTCTGGATTGAAAATAAATACTCACCGCACATTGCTAGGGTTTCCGGGCTTTTCTTATTTGGCTTCTCAACAGATAGAATAGATCAACGGATAGGTGCAGTGTGCGGAAGACAGATAGAGAACTCACTATCAATTAGATTCAAGCGTAAGAGGACCTAGATTTTTCAATCTTTATTAGTGTTCTCATCTAATTATTTTTGTGATATAATTTCTTAATTCGGTTGTTCTTGAAAATACTGTATATTGGAATAAGACATTTCACATTAATTTAATCCTTCTGGAACCTGGTCTCTCACCAGAAAGTACAGAATTGATGGAACAAGGATAGTTTAACACAATGTATTATCTATAATACTTCATATTCTTTATAGTGGAGTGAATATGAAACTGGCATCAGCTGGTAGTCCTAGGCCCTACTTGGGCTTTTGAGCCATTGACAAACAAGCAAACAAAACTTCATCTTCTCTCTTACACTTCATGAAATTTTATTAAATATAAACAGGCTTATAATCTTTCATCACCATATTATACGGAGAAATAAAAGTATAAAACTATAAGTTTATTATATTATAATGAATTATAGAATATATAACATGGTTTGCATAAATGTAATACATTATTGAATCTTCTCCAAATTGTATTGAATATCCATACTCTCATCGAATACCTGTATTGTTACCCATTGAAAATCATAATCAATTTTTTATTGAAATAAATACTGTACTGCATCTGCAACTACACTAACTTCATTTCAGATTCATTCAATTTTCAATAAAACTTGTTTCAAATACCATTAGTAACATGCTACGCAATTTATAGATTCTTCTGGATTGGAAATAGATTCTATTAAATTTATTAAACTTTGTAAGTCTTAAAGTATTGGAACTGATATTCATGTTACCAAATTTAAGACGTTACCACGTACTGCAATAAGTACTGTATTCATTTCGTCATTTCTCCGAAGTTACCACGTCATGAAGACGTGGAATCATCGATCATCTCATTTGTCATTGAAACGAATATTGCATCCCATTCAAAACCTAAGCATTTCGTTATTGTCATAAGTTTCGAACTGTCATTCATGCAATCAAATTAGAATGAAGAGCGCTAATTTCACGTAGAATCATCTGGGATCTACTTTTATCTCATTTGTAATCGGAATGAATGTAATTGCAGTCGTCCTAAACTTCATTCAATATAAATGCAATTTTGTTACTGTGACAAGTATTGAACTGTCAAATTCGTCATCATCACTCCGTCATTCATGCTATCAAATTAGAATCACGAGTGCTAATTTCGCGTGGAGCTCTCATCTCATCTGTGATTGGAATGAATCGAATTGCATTCGTCCCAAACTTCATTCAAGATAAATGCAATTTTGTGACTTGTCACAGGATGTAATCAGAGAGCTTGGCTCCCTGGCGAGCCGAGGCTGCTCGTCCTCGTTGTCAATGGGCGACTATCCTGTAAATCTGAATGAGCGTGCGCACACACACGCGCACACGCGTACAAACGCGCCTACACCTTTACGATAACCATCACCGATCACTACTTACTTATACAAATCCCACACCGCTCACCCAATCTGGCTGCGTTCAACCCACCACTATCCTACTCAAAATCGCACCGAGTTCTTCTTCTCTTTGATGATGTTCCTTGATGATATTTCTCTTTGATGTCGTCTCCTCGCCTATCCACTTTCCTCTTTCACCTCTTTCAGTACTGCTGGCCTGTCTCATTCATTCATTCACTTCCTCCTTAACATAGTTCAGGGCCGAAAGCGCGCCAAAAGTAATCAGAAATAAGTTGGAAATCAGCTTGAAGATTTGTGTCGCATTGATTTTTAGAATTAATTCAGAATGGAAATATAGTTACTGTATAAAAACTGCTGAGAAATTTTATGTATTTGTGAAATAGATTAAGTTCAAGTCAATCTTGTTTGATTGTTGAGGTTATCCATTCTTCTTGAAACTGCAGTACTAAATATTGATTAATAATGTATGGTTTAATTAGTGGTTTCATACGTACCAATAAAAACTTCAAGTATATTTAATTTGTTCCAATATAAAAGAAGCTGTGATTGATTAAACTCCACGAGGATTTCAATATTATACAGGCTATAATAACAGGCAGGTACCCAGACGTCGCTATTAGCCTATGTCTTAAATACCACTGGCGGCTCGTGCCCACAAAACAGGTGAAGTGCTAGTATCTTTTACTGTACAGCACTTCACCTGTTTCGTGGGCACGAACCGCCAGTGTAATACTACTTTGATGAAGTTGGATCATTTGATATTGACTTCGATTCGATGTACTGTATTTTGTTCCAATGTTAACAATGGCTTTGATTAAAATATATCAATTTCCCATTAAAGGAATCCAAGGAGGGAAATATATGTATCTCAAATTTTTAAAATTTTAACCTTTTACTCTACAGCACTTCACCTGTTTCGTGGGCACGAGCCGCCAGTGCCTCAAATGTTAAAATATATCATTTGTTCAAGAGATGAGTCAATTATCGTAGAAATAGTTGCTGATGATGTGATTACTGCGATACATGTATAATTAACTATTTATTCATGACTGTCGAAAGATTCAACTTTCCATTAATAGAAGCCATGGCAAAAGACAGGATGCTGACTCGAAAAACTTGAATGAAATTGATCAATAAAAAACATATTATACGAAATGTCTGTACTGTTGAATTTGAGTTATCAGATGTTCATAAAAGAATCAACTTTTGAATGATTGATTCAGAGAAGGTTGAAAAATATGATTCGCGGTTTAGAAAAATGAGGTGGACAAGACTACCGGGAGAGAAAAAACGAGTGAACGACTGTGAAGAATGCAAGTGAAATAAAAGAGTCCAGACTTCAGTCTGTCTCAAAACTAATTGACATGATGTGAATAATTATCGATACATGAGTGTTCAACCCTTTTCTTCTTCTTCTTCCTCCCCTCCTCCACTACCACGTCCTCCAATTCCTCCTCCTCCTGCTTCTCCACCTCCTCCTCCTCTTCCTCAACCAACCTCCCCTGAAGAACGGGTTGGGGATGCATAGACCACGCAGCACATAGTCCAGCCAGTCCAGATTATAGCACGATAACATTGTTTTATGCGCCCACAATAACCGTAAATTGTCATTTTAACACATAAGCCGAGCTCTGGCGTTCTCAAGTTAATCTTGATTCCAGAACCGACGGAATGTTCTGCTTTTCAACCAACTACAACCCAACCCCCCCCCCCACCCTCCTCACGACCGTCCTCCTCCTCATCCCAACCAAGGCGTCTCGCGCTAATGAGGCGATAGCTTTAAGGAACCCTTTTTTCTCTGTGCCAGACTCCAATTGCCTGCCTGCACCTTGCTTATCACCGGTTTCGATCTGATTCGATTTCGACGGCCGAATTCCTCCCACACCGACATCCCATCCCTTTCGCACTGAATTCCGCAACGCAACGCATTCTTCCCTGCTCATTACTGTATTCCTTCTCTCTTTCGGCGGTTTCCTGCTGCCTCTCGATTATACTCACACTCTCTCATTCTCTTCCTTTCTTATATTCACTGTCTCTTTTCGTTTTTCTTAATTTCTCTCTCTTTCACTTTTATTCTTTCTTCATCTTAAATTCTACACACCTTCTCTCACTCTCTGTTATTATAACATTTTTCTTTCACTTGCTCAGTAGTTGAAAAGATGATATTTTGCTAGCTATCCTTATTAAATGAAAAGACAACATATTGTTAAACCAAGATTCATTAGAAAATCGAGATACCGCTTTCGGCTGCTACACCATCATCAATCTCTGGTAAAATGAGATCGGCCAGTCTATCAGAGATAGATATTGGTGTATCAACCTAAACCGGTATCTCGATTTTCTAATAAATTTGTGGCATGAAAATATATTGTCTTGCAAGTTAATAATAATTTTCTATTTCTCGTCACTCTAGTGCCGGGTTTTCCGAAGCACACTCGTTGAGGGACCCTCAAATTTTGATGAGCAGCTGACATTTTCTATGCTAAGTATAATAGGAAATGTAGTAAACTGTAGTAAACTTGAAGGTCCCTCTAATTTGAGTGTGCTTGGAAAAACCGAGAATTGGTCTCTCAATAACCTATATCTCTGTCTTCCCCTTTCTATCTTCCTCTATTATTCTCCCTCATTGTCAGTTATACTTTTCTCTCTTTGTATTTGCTCTTTCTCCTACTCTCACTCTCTCATTTACTATTTTTCTTACTCTCTCTCTTTCACTCTTCATCTACGACTTTCTTTCGCTTTTTATCTTACTCTTCTTTACTTTCCTCTCTTTCCTTCCCATCCTTCCTTTACTTTTCTTTTACAATTCCTCATACTACTTTTCTCTCGCTCCATCCCTCACTCTCTCTTTCGCTCTTCTTCTCACTCTCTCACACTACCTCTCTCCTGTATTCTTCCTCACTCACACTGTATCTCTATTTTGTACCTCTCACTCTCCGAGTCTCCCAGTGTTATCTTAACTGAGCATCTTATTCTTCTTGTTTTCGTGGCGTATCGAGTTTCATTCATCCGTGTCGACGTCCGACACAGCACAGGGCGCGAGAAGTCGGCGGCGGCGGCGATGGCGTTATCTGTACTAAAAAAAATTAAAAGAAAAAAGAACAACACTTTGGAATTCGGAATGCGCCATTTCTATTTTCGTCTCCATTCATTAACATTTTTCGTCGGAAATAGCATTGGAGTGCAACCTTACTTTCAATGTTCACTAACAATCTAACAAAATTCTATGTTTTCCAACTTCATTTGAAACATTTTTTAGGAACTTATTTTCAATTAGGAAGAAGGTGGGAATTTGGATTTTCCATCGTTTAGTATTTCTCACTACAGGCTTGATGTAATAATATTATCAATATTATGAACGATGATAAATTTCTCAATTAAATGATGTTTAGCATAGCCACCTCTAACATTAAAAGTGGTTAATGATAGAAGTTTGGACATAGAAATACTGAATGTTTCTTCTACTATGAATTAATTGAATGATCTTGAAAAGTCAACAAGTTGATGCAAGGAAAAGCAAGATAAGAAGAAGCAGGAAGAAACAAGGAGACAAAATCATCGTATCTAATCTCTCACCGTATAGCATTTATAATTTGAAATTTGATCTAAAACTTGTTAGATTGTTACAATGAATTATTGATATTTCATTTACTCTCACTCAAAAGAACTACACCTTAAAAATATGTGATATGTGAAGAACCTTGCAAATTGTAACCTCAAACCTCCAATCTTTTATCAACACTCTAAAACTGCATCAAATTGCGATTGTAGCATACCAAGCTGTAGTCAACCTTGCATGTGTATGAACAATATGGTTTTAGATTGTATTCAATTTGAATACAGTACTGTATTTCAAATAGTAACGGATCGTCACTGCCACAAAAGGCTCGCGTAAAATTGGCAATTTCGCTAACGCCCAGTGATTTCTGGTGGCTATTATGCAAAACAACAGAGGTTATCAGTCGGTCTGCAGACGATCTGCAGAGGATTGGTGACGCAATTAGGGTCACAGCGCTCTTCATGAGGTGCCAATTTTCAATGACTGCAGACATTGTCGACCATATCCGATGTAACTTCCAACTTGGTGTAATTTGTATAAGATAGGGATTGTCGTGTATTCCTAGTCAAAAGTTGCATCAAATATATTGGCTCGACCCGGCCTTCGCGATAAAAGATAGAAATAAATGCTTTATGGAAATATCTGGCGTTTATCCGTTAAGAAATGTACGCCCACGTAAGATACATTATCGTAGTTTGAGTTCCTGTCATTTTTCAATATCTTTCGTTTCGCGTTGAGTTTGGTGCAACTCACGTTTTCAAATGGGTAAATATGTTTCGAACATTGATCAGAAATATCACCCCGAGTGGAATGTACGTGGCAGATATGAATGTTTAGTATATGAATACATTAAGAAAAATCTACTCTTAAAATGAAAATGAAGTTTAATCCTATACGTGGCAGATATGAATGTTCAATGAAGTCAGCCCGAGTAAGAGAGAATGAAAACGTGAATAATAAATATGCATAAAAATACAAAGCTATTTATTGTAGTATTTTTGTTTTTAGCTATTTGAAGAGGGACGCTTTTGTACGCTGTTGTAATTCCAATTGGTAATATAGGAGATTTTTGATACTCTATTTTGGGGAGACAGCAAGAAAGTGAATTCAAAGTTTGTAATGAATAGGCACTTGAGTTCTTGAGTTCAAAAAATTTGAAGAGTTTCAAATATCCTACTCTGAAGTTCATTATAGGCTACTACAACAAATCATATTAGTATAACAGCAATATTGAATTTCAAGGAACAAATGCTTATTAAAATTTATAAACGTCTTGGTTTAAAAACTTTGAAGCATCCAAACTCATTTGAAAACAACAAAATTCTATCTTCTCTTTTTCTTTCTTATTCGGGTTCGTAATAATTATTTTCACAGCTATATAATTAAAAAAATTCATTGTTCTGCTTCCTTAAATAAATGAATAAATATTGTTTTTCAAGAAAAAATAGTCATTCGAACTCCATTAACGGCTTCAAAACTCATTTCAAAACAAAAAATGTCAATCTTTTCTCTTGGGCTCACAACAGTCGAAAGCAATATTGTATTTGAAAAAGGATTGTCTGTGACGAATCGCCACTAGCGAACGACAACCTGATTGATGACGACTTTAATTTGTGCACGCGAATAGCAAGCAATCACTGCAAGAAGAGACACTCGGCGGCGTCTAGAAACATCAAATAATCGCGACGACGCCACTAACGTCGCGACGAAGGCGCCACAGCGTCAAAAAGCAATCATCCGAATCTGCGGTTCAACGTAAATAAATATTCATTTGTGTCGCGCGCGTCCTTGTCATCTATTGTATTAGAAAGTGTAAAATGTATTAAAAGACTCTATTGTGAAGAATATAATTAGAAGCGAAAGTGCAGGTTGGTAGAATTCAAGGTTTGGCTTCCAAATTAATTCTATTTTGGGGGTCAATTTTATCAATAGTTCTTGAAATGGAGTTTGAGCCTTTCCTTCCAAATTAATTTTATTTTGGGGGTCGATTTTATTAATAGTTGTTGTAATGATGGCTATTGATAGACTTTGGACTTTGAGTGATTGGAAAAAGCGTCCTTGAACGTTTTGAATGAATTTGAGTAGGTCATTATCAGTATTATTCTCATATAGGCTATATTCTTTCTGATGAGTCTTTTTCGTAGTAACTTGAGAGAAAATGTCATCAAAAATAGTCTATATAGTACGTTGTATCATGAATCTTTACCATTCTCATCTGATTTTCCGACTTCACTTTTTCATGGCATGTAATAGGCCTATGGGGAAGGTTTGTGAGAAATGATGACTCTTCATTAAATTTATATTGTACTGTAAGTTTCCTGAATATCATTCTTGTATCGTCGAATGAGCCTCATAGAATACTAAGGCCTGGTACGTGAAATATTATACAGTGTGGCATCAAAACATACTACAGAGTGTTTCTTTTATCTCAGGGCTTCTTTTATCACTGTTTTTTATTTTTAATAATAATCACAGTACCCTTTTCAATAATTTTATGCATTAATAAGAATAATTTAAAAGGGTACTGTGATTATCATTTAAAATAAAAAAATATACTACAGAGATATAATAAATATCTTGTAACATTGCATTTTTTATATTATTGTATCTTCACTTGTTGAGAAATTACGAAGGTGATATTGAGGTTATCATCCATATTAAATAAAAATACAAGATATTTTGACAAGAAAATTTGTGGTTTGACAATATGTTGTCTTTTTATTTAATACGATTGTATCTTCAATTAGAAGTTCAATTATCTGAATTACGGACCGGGCTTAAATGTTTTCATGAAACGTATATGATAGTTTGTGAAAGATGATGTCCCTAAAAAAGTGTGTATGTGTTGTGTGTTTTAGATGGATGGTTGCGCCTGCGTGCTGCTAGTCACTGGTGTGCTGGTGACAACGCTGGCCGAGCACCTGTCGCACTCCCATCACCAACTGCAACAGCTGTCACCGTCCGACGTCGGACTGCGTCCCGGCGACGATCTGCCGCCGCTCGACCTCCTAGAAACGCCCAACCGCAGTCACGACCCGCGTCCCACCGAACTCAACGCAACCGCACTCGCCATCAAGCTGGGACGCAACCTCGATCTGGCATTCATGAGTGTTACACGACCGGCTCCCGCCAGCCAACTTCAATCCACCAACTTCCTCTACCGCAGAAACCGTCGGGGAAGACTTGTTCCCGTAGGCGACATGCCCAAACATCTACGCGACATGGACTTCAAGTTTTTAAGACTCCCCGACGGTTCCAAACTACGTACCCGAGTTTCAACCAAACTCAAAAAGAAACTACAACAGTTTCTCTGGGCGTTCACCGCTTGCCCAATCGCCTACAAGTGGAAAGACCTTGGTCTTCGTTTCTGGCCGCGGTGGCTCAAAGAAGGACACTGTCCCGCGGGGAAAACCTCCTGTTCAGTGCCCCCTGGCATGAAGTGCAGACCCTCGGCCACCCTGAGGAAAACAGTTTTACGCTGGCATTGTCGGAGTCCCATCTTTGACAATTCGGCACTGCAACCGGAGCAAAGACACTGTCAGTGGATCAAAGTGGAGTACCCGATTATAACGCAGTGCGCGTGCGCGTGTCCCCACACCTATTCCTGACTCCGGTCAACCCTTGACGCCAGTCAACTCATACCTCAGTGCACTGTGCTTTTCCACATGTACGAACATAAACCATGAGCTTATTGGTGAACATTTTGTATATAGGTAGGCTTACTTTGAAACATCATAAAATTGATGTTGCTGGACAAGTAATTTTTAATATGTTTGAGCATGAGTTTACTCATGAACTAGATACTGTGTAGTAATGTGTATATAGACTAACTATAAAAAACTGTAAGAGTGATTTTGTTACATGTTTGAACGTAAGATTTATCATGGGTTTATGAGTTTACATGTAGTTTATATGTGCATGTATGAGTAGTCTACATGATTTCACTTTAAATAGGCTAACTATAAATCACAGTGAGAATGATTTTGCCACATTGATGGACTTGACGCATATAAGTTTATTGATAACGTTTTGTATATATAAGCTCACAATGAACCATTATGAGATTGATTTTCCCACAATCAAGAACAAGCAAACTGTGAGCTCACAAAGTGTTACACATAGGCTAACCATGAAACAATGTGAGCATTAATAGAGACATTCTTGAAAATTAGCTATTAGTTGAAATGCTGGTCTTCAGTGCTTTACATGTGAACTATGAACTACCTTTGTGTGGCAAAGAAAATAATGTTTGAGACACTAATGACTTCTTTACATGTTGTCATTTCATTTGTTTATGGCAGGTGATTCGTGATTACGACAGTTTTCTGTCCAGTGGACCAACACCTTAATCCAGTTAAAAGTGTCATTCACACATCACCATTGTCATAATGCTAGTCGCCTAAGGAATATGCCTAGACAACGTTTAAACAAAGCATAATAATTAAAATTTTGATAGAGTTTCTCCACTCCAGGTGAGGCCCCTTTGCAATGGAGTGCTTAACTTTATATTGTAAACACATTGTAAATAGTGTTCTAATGAAATATTTTTGTAAATTATTAGAAATAATTATATTGAGTAGGCTTACAGTACTGCGGTACTGTATTATCCAAACAGTACGTTCATATAGCTTTAAATTGTTTTTATTTAGCCAGGAACATTATTCAATATATATATTTCAATCACACTAGAATTTGAACATAGAACCTTGAAGACAACTTTCAGAAATAATTAACAATAGTGTGCTAATAAAGGAAAATGTTTTTTATCAAAGGATCTAGGTACTGAAATAAAAGTATTATTTTGAGAAAATTATTCTTTTACTCTCTATACGGGTGATTCACAACATATCATAGATATGTTACACAAAGTAACTAACCATTCATATCGATATCTTTGATCATAGAAACAACCTTATCAATAAATCATAGAAATGGTCTTAAATTCCTTAAGTCTATTGACATTTCAAAATGTAATCTATCTATACGTTCGCCTAGTAATACCATAGAGAAATAATTCAGTAGTTCAACTATCATTTCTCTATGGTAATACATACAAAGCGCAAAATATAGCCTACTTCTTTAAATAGGCTATACATTTCAATATCCAATTATAATCACTTGTAGTTCTAATCATGATAATTAGTTGAATTTACGATTCAAAATATTGACATCAAGTAAGACTGATAACTCAAATTTATTTAGGATGAGGGATGTGATAATATTTGATTGTAACTTTTACATAAACAGGATTAACAGAAATACGTATTTTGTGACATTTTACAATTATTTTTGTTTTGTGGGATACTATTTTCCTTGAGAAATATCGAGTATTCTAGCCTTCATTTGAAGGCTTCAGAAAAAATCATTGATAATACTGTACGTGAATTAAATTCACAGAAATTACTGGGATATCCAAGGCTTCTTTCTGAAAATATTTTATATTTAAAACCATTTAAGAAAATTTCATCATAAGATGGATTTTTTTTATTTCATTCAGTTTTAATATCTAAATATCTTTTTAAGTTGCATACAAGTCCAGATTTAAAATAACTAAAATTGAAAATGCATTTTCTGATATTTTTATAGTCAATGTAACCAATAATTTTCTAAATCTCGTCAATATCACCAATTCATTTTGATGATGAGGCCAAAATTTTAAGTCAATTTTAATTTTTTCCAATCCTGTTTATGTAATAACTGCTGGTAATGTTACCGGGTATTGATGATAAGAATTGTCCATAGCTTTATTATGATTATGATGATAAATATTCACACTATTTATTTTGAAATAGTTTTTAACAATGTATGTATTTTGTAATTTGATTTAGGTTTTAGTGATAATCAGGCAATAAAAAAATTGAAATAATTTATGTACATATCACAAAAATATTGCATCTATAAATAAATTTATATAGATAGCCTACTATATTTAATCAAGTATGGCAATCAATTAGGAATACCGTTTTTGAAATTCATGTTTTAATAATTCAAATAGTCTGAAATTAAATTCCAGTTGAGCCTGGAAATTATCAGTTTTTGATATTACTGAATAATTAATTCTCCACTTTGAATATTTTTTTAAAAGGCGTAATTTAATTTTTTCTAAAATAAAAGTCAATTTTTAAAACTTCAGAATCCTTTCTTCCACAAAAGCTTTCCTAAGTTATTCTTATTCGAGGTTTTGAGGGTTTTTTATAGTCTATATAGGAGAGTTAAAGAGCTCAAAAAATAGTTTTAAATGAATTTTATACAAATTAAACTTTGCTAGAGTTCAATATCCTTCAAGTAAGCTCTAACATATATTTTTAACTCTATAATGATCTTATGATTGATCACATTGATCTAAATTGATGGAAATGAATGACTCGTGAAAGTAAGTCTTCACAGTAATCCAAGTTTCAATAATTTGTTATTGAAATCCTATCAAATTCATTTGTCATTTATTGAACATTTTTTAAAGTTTCCTGTCTGGATTTCATCACATATCTAGTCTAACAAATAATCTTTTAAAGAACTGGGAAACTTTTTTTATTGCTTGTTAGTCAAAAAGCCGGATTTGGCTGAAAGTATATAGGCCTAATAATTTTTAATCAATATTTTATCAACTTTGTTGTTTATAATATTATAGTCATCTTGTTCTTGTAAATTTTCTAAATACGATTTGTATAAAGACTTTGATAGGGTAAATAGGTATAGATAGTAGTTTATTCAATCAATAGACTTTTAGCATGATTTTCATCATGGATGAATAACAAGATCATTTAGTAGATCTAACCTGTATCTTATAAAATAATATCAATGAAATTGTTTTAGGCTACGGTATTGTAGTGTCATAGTTGAATTTATCCTAATATAAATATTTATTTCATAATAAAAGAATACGACTACTTATTTAATACCCACAAAAATCTTATATCCTGAAGCCAATTTTTCCAAAACATGACATGAAAAAATTGAGTAAGGTTAATTATTTTCAAAGGTATGGGACAACTTATAGGTACTCTACTCGATATAACTTTCGTCTTGAAATACGAACGATATAGTCCCAAATATGCTGCCTTAAGTTGGAAGTCACATCAATTAGACTCCATTTATTCTTGCTGTACTATCTAATATCAGTTCCATTTATTTATTTTAAGGAAGTTTTACGGTTATTTTTTCAAATGAAGTTTAACGGGTTTTTTATTTCTAAACGACTGTTTGAACAAACAATGTTGAATTTCATACAAAATTATATTATGTAGAATAGAATAGAATCGCTTCCGTTATTCTACCTAGCAGGGCGAAGATAGGGCGTAGCCGGCCCTTCAATCAATGGTATTCATAACACTTTGAAAATCTCTCAAAGCTCCATTTATTTAATTTAGAATATAGGAAACACAATTAAAAGTTCTAGGCTATAGAATTCAGAAAAGAAGAATCAATTCATTCAGTTAGAATCAAAATTTATTTATTTAAATAAATATTTTTAATATTTTATTTAATAAAATATCTAAATAAATAAATAAATTTTGATTCTAACATACCTACCAGAAGTAGAAAAAAAAGACAAGCTTTGCTCACACTTCAAGTCGGAGTAGGCTGCTATTTTTTATAGGTGTCTCACCTTTTACTGGCAATTACGCCTAAATAATTAAATTAGAGCACCATTATTATGATCTCATTCTGCAACAGTCGGCTCCGCATTCCATCACAATATTAAAGTGGATAGCCTTGATCGATTAAATCTATGTTAACAAGGGCAAATATATACATTTCTGACATTTATTCTGACTTTAAGATTGATCTCACCACTTTAATTTTTAATCTTGAACACAATCGTGTGATATTACAATTACATACACATAAACTATCTACATACTGTAGGCCTACTTAAAGTCCAATTTACCGCGTATAGCTATATTTCTTATACTCATATTCAATGATACTCAAACTTGAGAGTGGGATGAGAGGTTTCCAGTTTCACTCAGATATGCATAACAGCCATAACTTAATAAAACTATTCATTCCATTCACAAGCACGACACATTCATCTACAGATATTTTGATTGCAAATGTATCGTTAAAATTGATAAATTTAATCTCATGTAGGGAGTTCACAATGGTTTGCGGTTGCATGTACAGTCTGCCCAAGCAAAGAAGACATTCTGCCAAGATCAGTAAAATGACTCCAGATCGGTCAATATTGGTTATTTGAGACTAAATTTGTAATTTTTAATCAATATTCACCGAGCTGGAGTTATTTTCCCATCTTGCCAGAATGTCTTCTTTGCTTTGACCGACTATAACAGTAAAAGGTACGGTAAGAGATTTAAAATTGCAAATACAGGCTAACACACGAGAAGAAAGTAGAGGAAAGACGTATAGTCCAGTACGCAGGGAATTTTGTAAGGCTAATTTCTGCAAAAGGTGGTGTATGCGATTTTATTGTTTCAATTGCTTCATTAGGGTCCCAATAATGTGTATTCGAAAAGTGCACACAAAATTTCCCCCCGCACAACTTTTGACAGCCAGAAAACCATGCACTTTTTTAGTTTTTTGCATATAACTAAAGAACGGTCCACATTTTTATAGGCACATTGTCATAGTAAATTGTAGAGGACAAAATTCTGCATCGATTGAATAAAAGAAAATGAAAATCGGTCAAATAGATAACGTTTTACATTCATTCAAAAAACACATTTTTCCAAATTTTCTAAAAAATTGTTTAAATTCTTCTGTAGCTCATAAAGTGACAGAGAAATGTATTACCTCTCTTTCTAAAATTTGTAGAGCATAAAAAATTGAGTTCAGAAAGTGCAAAAAAATCTATATTTGACCAATTTTTGGAACATTAACAATCACTTTTCCAAAAATAAAACAGGCTACAGGTGGGTTTTTTCAACATTTTGATGTTATGTTAGACATTTGAAGTTCAAATAGAGCCTATCTTGTATTTCGTAGTCTACTTGGATCACTTACCATCAGAATAAATACTCCACTGCTCCAAATCCAAATTATTTTTCATCCAAAGGACATTCAAGGATAATAGAATAACAAGTAACAAGTAAGAATGAACAAGTAAAAAATGTGGACCGTTTTTTAGTTATAGGCGAAAAACTAAAAATGTGCATGGTTTTCTGGCTGTCAAAAGTTGTGCGGGGGGAAATTTTGTGTGCACTTTTCGGATACACTTTATTGGGACCCTAATGAAGCAATTAAAACAATAAAATCGCATACACCATCTTTTGCAGAAAAAATCCCTGCGTACTGGACTAGTGCAGATTCCTTGAAATAGTTCGTGCATTCTGAGAAGACACGCCGTAACAATACACTTCACATTGTGATAGCGTGTCTTCTTAGCTTAAGCGAACTAGTATGATTCAAGTATGATCTAGTATTGTCCTTTTGATAAATTTAATGTTGATAATGAATGTAATTTGAAATTGTTCTTTTTGAGAATAATGAGTATGGATAATGCAGTAAGCCTAAAACTATAATAATAGTGATGCACGAATAAAAAAATGGAAATCTGATGGTGGAGCACCAACGAAGAAACCACAAACATGTTTCCTGGAACATTAATAATGGAGGGAAAATAAAGTAATACACGTTGGCAGTCAAGCTAGCGAGTATAAAAATGCATAAATGAGTCCAGAAAAAGACAATGTGTAATTAAAGAGGTAGAACTAATATGATAAATCGATGCTTTACCTTTGACCTCAAGCCTATAAATTGAGACCAGAGTGTCATTTGAAGGGCAGGTCAGTCCTATACTACGATATGATTGTGATTTGTTGTAATTTTTTTTTCTGCATCATACCTGGAAGATATTCATTTGCTAACGTGCAGTTAATTTATCTCCATATTGTAACCAGTTTAGAGTTTTGACATTCCTATTGTTCTTGCATCAGATCCAAGTTTTAGTCTGATTGTCTGTCCATGCAAAGAAGACATTCTGGCGAGATGGAAAAATGAGTCCAGCTCGGTCAATATTTGTTCAACAATTATAAATAATTTGGTCTCAAATTGTAGGAAACATTCTGGTCTACAATTTGTGACTAAATTCGTGATTTTTCAATCATTATTGACCGAGCTGGAGTCATTTTCCCATCATGCCAGAATGTCTTCTTTGCTTGGAAAAACTAAAGCTCTAACGATTGATATCCACCTATAATCTCGTAAAATTTCATTAGAGCTGGCAATCAAATCCCAACATTTTTTATGATGTCATGTTTGATTTTAATCTGCAAATAAGTCGCTGATCAGTAATTGAAGCTAGATTCAATAATTGAAACGCAAAGGCTAGTTGACCACAATCAAGGAATTTGGTGTTTTTGTATCGTAAAGTATATTGTACTGTAATATAAAAAAAACTTAATTTGATTTGAAATTGTTTTAATACGGTTCAAAAATCAAGGGCGTCTTACTCCTCAAAACATAGCGAAGGTCACAAGACTACCTAGAGAAAAAAGAAACACTTAAAATTATTTTCATGACTGATCCAGTCTATTTTATTGATAAATATCACACAATACAATCAAGTGGAGCAAAAGAAGGAGTAGTACACAACATGACTCTATTTATTGATTCTCCTGACCTAGACAACAATGAAGATTGGAAAGCTTCCAACACCCCATTAGTTTTTTGTTCCCGTCAAATTGAGTTTATTACTGTACTATACAGAGTGTTTCAGGAGAAATGTGCAATACTTCTCAGGTTGATTCCTTACACCAAGTAGACAAAAAAGTTCCATAGGACCAACCCCCAAAAACGCTTTGTTACCGAGATAACAATGGCGGAAAATTGAGATTTTTCAAAACATATTAATTTTTCTAATTTTTTAGAGGCTTCACTCAGGTTTTAAAATAATCAATTCCTATGTAAAATTATCTGAGGAATTCAATGGAACCAGTTTTAAGTGTGTAACTTCAACGGTTATTGAGATAATTGGAAAAATATGCTTAAAAACGCCATTTTTCAACAATAAGGGCTATAACTAAATAAGGAATCATAAATTTGTATTTTTTTATTCATGGAAGTTGAAGAGAGTCGGATTCTGAAGAAAAAGTTGAATGGCGGCGATGGTGTAAATCCTACCCAAATCTCAGAAATAGCGATCGAAAATTGAAAAATTGACAAAACATAGCACAAGTGATAAATTTGTGTATAGTAGCGATTTTGCGATTTTTGATCGCTATTTCTGAGATTTGGGTGAGATTTACACAATCTCAATCTCCTTGATAGGACTGAATACTCACAGACTACTTGAATATCTATTACTGATCATCTTTGAAGGACCAAACAAATCAAGGGTTGTAACGAGGAAATGCTTAACAATATATAATAAAGGAAGAAAACGATAATGGTTCTAATCCTCTTCGATAATAGCAACAACAAAAATAAGGATCAGAGGAAATGAAGTGTGTGGTTGGGTCTCCCGCAAACGTGAAAATACGGGCGACCCACAGCACACAGCCACAGCTCGCCCACCGGGAGTCATCAGATCGGATGTTACAGCAGGGGCCAACGTAAGTGGCGGTTGGCGAATGGTTGTTGATAACGCTTAGCTTTGTCGGAGCAGTCTGGAGGCGGTCGAAAAGAGCGAAACGTTCAAGATGACATTGTTTTTGACTCCATACGCTCCCGTAGGACTCTCGCCGACTGTCCTGAAAGAGATGATCATTGATAACAGTCATTCGCCACCCGTTAGATTCGTTGGCGTCTGCTATAACCAACTGCCCACCAGGGGTCGTTTCCCCCCCCCTCCACCACACCACTCAACCGATCTTCATGATCTCTTCTCGACCGGACGGACACACATTTAATAGAGAAGATTCCAATGAAACTGGCGTTCAGGGAATATCTGTTATCAGTACTCAGCTCTGTCACAACAGTCAACGGGCGGTCTGTGAGAGATATCGTTGATAGTGATGACAGCCAAACCGTCTTGGTATCGTAAACCGTTCCCAGATTGTCCTGATTGAGCTAGGTGTTAATAACAGACAATCTCCAAACATCACTTTTGTTGGTTTTTACTATAGTGACGACGATTTCTTGAAGAGCCGCGCGCAAGTGTAGATACAGTCTGTCCAAGCAAAGAAGACGTTCTGACAAGATGGAAAAATTACTCCAACTCGGTCAATATTGATTCAAATATTATAAATTTGGTCTCAAATTGTAGATTGAAATGTTTCTCACAACTTGAGACTAAATTTATAATTTTTCAACAAATATTGACTTAGCTAGAGTCAGTTTTCCATCTTGTGAGATTGTCTTCCTTGCTTGGACAGACTTTACTGTGCAAGCTCAATGCAATACCGTCGTCCACGATCTGGATTCACTCCTATTTACGGCGTTTCTCAATAATTGCAAACAATGTACTCGAAACGCTCACGCACCCCCTCCCTCCAACCCCCTTAGTGGCCCCCTCGAACCTCCATTACACGAAACATTCGAACTCAATCGATGTCCGGATCGTTTTTTAAAATCCTAATTTAGAGTTATCGTTCAACTACCGGCTACTTACGTAGGATTTAAGTATTTGCAAACGGAAAACCCTGCATTGGAAAGTTGAAAAACAATGCTCTCCAGATTGCGAATCCAATGAATGAATTAAGCAAATCACATCATCGAGATTCCTTATTGAGAACGGTTTAAAATAGGAAATCTCTCAAGAATAATATTTTAGTCTTCAAATGTCGAATGCTTTTACGTGGGATTAACGAGATACTTGAGAAATTCTTCGAGTGTCTGAGACGTGAAACACATTTTTATCTTAGACTAGTATTATATAGCTGCCTCCAAAAGTTAGGCGGTTTCGTCTGCTTCTTTTGCACTCCGACAGCTGATGTTGTCAATTCAAGTTGTAATTTTTAGCTACGCCTATATGATGTTTTTGAAATCAAAAGAGACAATAGATGCTTTACATCAGCTGTTAATGGTAGGTTACAGCCTGTTCAAGATACAGACGATACCGCCCAACTTTTTGGCGTCAGATAACGTATCTCCCACACCATCAAGAAATAAGACACAACAGGAATGTGCTTCATAGATATAAAAGTTTCAGTCTTATTTCATTTATTATTTAGTTATAGATCAAGAAATCGAGGAAAGGGGATGTGGAAATAAACAATCTAGGTATGAAAATTCTGTTAGGAATTGAGGAAATGCTATAATCTACAAATACCTTATATTACACTATATAGGGATATCCAAGGATATGAAATAGGTATTCCTCTCTCTTTCTTGAATTAGTTCAATCCCGAGAGCGACTGTTAATTTGAACAAGACGTTAGTAAGTGAGACTGAGTCTAGACTAAACCTAGACAATACGGTGAGTATTTTGATGTTAGAAATAGAATAACTTATATAATATTTCCACTTTCTAAATTTGCACTTTCCACTTATATATAATAATTTTGGAATCTCGATTCAGCTCCCAGTCGATTAGTAGAAAGAAAATATAGAGAGAAAAATACTTTAAGTCTATAGATTATAGTCCAAGACCAAGGTGGTCTCATTTTATTCTCTAAAAAGCTTCCGAAATTAAATTGGTACTCCTTGAAATTATTAAAATTCACACGGTGGTGTCCAGCATGCTTGAAAACAGGTCTGAAACCTCCCCGGATAGGAACAATTATTTTGTATATTTGAAGTCTATGATCCAAGACCAAACTGGTCTTATTTCATTATTCTCTAAAAAGATTCTGGAATTCAAATTGGTTCTCATATTTCCTTCAAATTCTTGAAATTCACTCGGTGCAGCTCATCATGCTTAAGCGCAGGTCTGAAACCTCCCCGGATGGAAGCTTTATTATTGTGGAGAGGAACGAGTGTTAAAGTTAACACCGGGCAGTAATTCAGGATCGGTTGATGGTCAATTTGAGTAAGTAAGTTCTTGTTGCACACATGTGAATGGCGCCAACCGGGATTAGTCTCTTCTGGCGAAACTTGTTTGTCGAAATTTATGTCCAGTTGAAAAATATGGGTGGTCGAATCAAAAAGTATCGCGTTTCATAATCTTTGGAAAGAATAAGCAGTACTTTTCCAGCAAGGGTCAGGCCACCCTTATGTGTGTGATCCATCAAGCCGGAGTTTAAGACCATTGAGCTCGTGATTTAAACTCAGATCAAGAGTTGTGCGTGTTTTATAGGCTTGTCGGGGATTAAAAATGCCGTGAAATATTATTATGGAAGTGTTTTTTACAGCTCGGCTCAAGCCCCAGTTCAAGGCCAAAAATAGAATTATCTGACTCAACTAGTAGTTTCCAAATGTCTAAAATATGCATAGTTATGGAGATGTTATTCTCAAAGTTTTACTTCAAACTACATTTTTGTATTTTAATGCTAAAAATATTAGTGTTATTGCGTAGAACCTTATCAGTGCTGTATTTAATATAAAAAATTAAGTAATCCGTCTAGCTCTGGCATTGACAGATTTTCCTAGGAATTTCACATAATTTTATCTTATTCAAGAAGCTTTCAAGGTTTTGAAACTATAGTTTAGTAGTATCATAAACTAAGTACTCTAAGTAGTTAACTCTTTGTAAACTAACTTACTCTGAGTAAATTGTCTCTGGTAATAGCAACTCTTTCCTGCTGCTTTACTGCTCATAGGTTGATTCCTCTCTCGTTTTATTTCCCTTGACCTAGAGAGTATCACACAACTATTATCAATTTTACTTCCAGTGTTCCATTTCACTTATCAGTACCGTATCACTTTCTGTCAATGAGCCAACGATATTTTCGTCAACTATTCATGGCAGAGTCATGAATATTATTCTCTATAATAACAATTCACCCTCATAAACAAACAAACAATTATTTAATATTAATTATTAAACTAAGAAAATAAAGTAGTTATTAAAGATCATCAACAACGTTTCACATTCCTTCCACAAAACTCGAATTCAAAATCCAAATAGGTTATTTCAATTTCCTGTTGTCCTGGAATGTCGTTGTTGGAAGTTTGAGAATTGAGGAACATTGTTGGAGCAAAAATATTGTAAGTGCGGTGATAAATTTCTGACTCAACAAACAGCAAAGAAAAGGATTTTGTGGGAAGACGCCATTCGGTATCGGTATTGGCATTGTAATAGCTTATTTCCTGTTAAGCTATTGAAAGCAGCGTTCAGGATAGTTACCAAGCTTAGCAAAACGAAAGGCATAGGCCAGCAATTGACGATCGGAATAGCGTCAAGTCGTTTCTTGCAGACAGTCTGGACCAGACCAGAGCTGTGAGCATTCTTAACGACCATTATTGGTTATTCGCCGTACAGTATGTATTCTTTGCTTTTTTAGAGTGCACGTCTACAATTCCCCCGCTGTGCAGTGGGTCTAAAATTCCGTTCAACCACAACGTTTCATAACCCTTTGAACCTGGCTCAAAATAAAATCCTGGCGTTTCATTTCCTACAATATGGACGGTTGAGAGTTATGGGCCACCTTCTCACCGCAACCAGGGGAGAGAGAGGTCGTGCCTTATAATGGCACTTAAATGAAATCAAGCATCGCTTTGCTGCTAATTCGACAGCATAAAATGAAGCTATCGTTCTATTCTAATCATTATGTTTGGGTTGGAAAGGCCTGCGCTTGAAAAAACAAAAAAATTAAGCTTCTACTTGATTCTGTTTCCAAAAGATGTAGGGGAGGAATAAACATTTGTTGTTGTGTAGTCAGTACACAACAGTGTAGGGCAGTTAAAAGTAGTATGACCATCATCTATCAGGTATCAGGTTCAATAGAC
Organism: Sogatella furcifera; assembly: GCA_017141385.1. Classification (NCBI taxonomy): domain Eukaryota; kingdom Metazoa; phylum Arthropoda; class Insecta; order Hemiptera; family Delphacidae; genus Sogatella; species Sogatella furcifera. The sequence continues at coordinate 8,482,383 of CM029549.1, forward strand.
TTATGGGGAGGAATAAGAAATACTGTAGTGATAGAAAGTCTTGACTGATTTTTTGTACTAAGATTGTATCGAAGACTTATAGACAAAGCTATTAATGAATTGGAGCTTGTCAAATACAAAAAACATAGAAAGTGAGGCTAATCGTTCGTTTTCAAAACAAACATGATAACAGAAAATCCTCGGGCAAAAAATCGGGTAAGAAAATAACTCGGGCAATAAATCCTCCCAAATAGACTACCAGCCCTGGGCACGCCCCTTACGACGACTACACTTCAGTATGATGACCATGCCAAAAATTTCCAATGCGATCTAATCGGAAGAATTGATTTTAGTTTTTCCAATCGTTTAGCTTCAGATATCATCATTTATGAGATTGGATGAGATGACTTTTCAAGTTTCGCAAGGGTGTTTGGGATTGCAGTCACTTTCTTGATGTTTCGAATAAATGAAATCCCTAACAGCATTTAAAGCGCAGTTGCTAGATCCATTAATAAGTTCTTAATAGGAATATAGATAGACATGTTTGATCTCATTATAATCGTATTAAGCAATAAGATTAATAACTTTAAGCCGTAAAGTGGATGGAGTAGGAGACCTCAAACCAAAAAATAACTGTTTTTGCTCAAGTTATTTATTACAGTAATCTATGCTGAAATAAGCTTATCGATTTTCAAATCAGGCCACAGCATAGATAGACTGTAAGTATAAGAAATATGAGATTAACCTCAGTATTAATTGTAATTTTTTATTTGTAAATCTTGAAACTAATGTTTGTTCCCAAAAACAAAAGAATATCAACTACAATAATCAAAACTCATTATAATTAGGCCTAAGGATCTAAATCCTCTGTCAGTTAGGACTTCACTTCAAACTACGAGTGGATGGGGAGAACGGCAGTCCAACGTTCGACGATCAGCTGAAAACAATCGAACTGTCAGTGGATTCAATCATTCAATCAATCGATTTTGTCGAATTTCTCTTCATTACATTTGTACATCTATTCACAAGTTACAAGACAATTCAAAAATGCTTTCAACAACCAATAAACCATGGTCATGTAACTCAAGTTGTGTAAATAGATGACGTAAAATTTCATTTAATTGATTTTTTGTTCGAAAATTCTCCGAAATTCATTATTATTAATTTATAGGCCTTATCAATTGTAGATTTAAAAACATCAAATCCAATAATTCTCTGGAGATAAATTCTATTCTGTAATCGGAGTGGGCAGAGCAGTAAAGACTATTTGAATATGTATAATCAGTTCTCAGTCTCTGTGGGTGGAGCTACTGGCAGGAAGGCGTGTCTAGTCTAGTATCAGCTAACCCGGTTTCCAATTGTAGCTCAGTAGCGTCAGCCAATCAGAGCCCACGGATTTGTTGAGTGTTGGCTGCATGAGAATGGAACAAAATGGTGGGTCGTAGCTGACCAGTTGAAGTTAACTGACGCAGTACTGTAGACTACAAGTTCGCGGTTAACGTTAAAGTTTACAAAAACAAAATAGACACACTTAATATACGTTTCAATAAATGAATGAATAAGTTAAAGATAATGAAGTTAATATATTTAGTAAAAGATTAATGAGCTTCATGAATACAATTTTCTAATGCTGTTTGAAGGACCAAATTAAACTTTTTATTGCTTATGTCTAGTTATATAAAAATCTAGTTCACTTTGTCGCCAGAAAAATTATGTCATTTGACTGATTCAATGTATGAAGAACTAATAGACTCGGACCTATATCGGTCATAGAATTGGATCTTTCTACGGTGGTCAAGTTGATTCAATATTTTTAGATTTTGTGCAACTAGTCTGTAGGATCTACTCGGTAGGCTACTGCTTTAAGGCCCATTCTACACGGGCGTAGGAAACGCGGCGTTAACGTCGCGTCGGCAACGCGTGCTCGACAGAACACATTGTGTTAAATGGGCTTGTCTACACGAGCGAAATAATCACGCGTTTTCACAGCGTCAGCGGGCGTCAACGCGTTGCCGACGTCGAGGTCGGCGTTAGCTGGGCGTTAGCAACGCGTTGAGAACGCGTGATTATTTCGCTCGTGTAGATAAGACCATTTAACACAATGTGTTCTGTTGAGCGCGCGTTGATCAGCTGGGTTTTGTATCACTTTTTCTAGGTTAGGTTCATCAGCCATTTTGATTTTCTCTTCACGCGTTTGGTACGCCTCGTGTAGTTTGCAAAAGACAACGTTAACGCCGCGTTTCCTACGCCCGTGTAGAATGGGCCTAAACTTCTAAACGTCCACTTCTAGCCCACCTCCAAATCACTCCACCACAAGATAATTATAAAATAAATAGCATAGGCAGTTATAGTTATAGACAGGTTTCAATAGTGACTTTATGATTATAATAATAATAATATCGACTCCATTATAACCAGACATCGTGCGAATGTACATTATGCGCTGATGTTTCCGAACATGTGCTATCAATTTAATGTGGTGGCGTTATAGATTGGAATGCTGGAATCGGCAAAAAAGTTGGCAGAAAAGTTCTGCATCGGCAGACATCATTCAGGTGGTCTAGAAATTTCGCTTTCAAGATCGACAGTCGATTCGCCACACGGCGCACGATTGCACGGCTTTATAGCAGCGCGCAGCGGCTCCTTAATTTTCTGCCGAATGCTGTTTCTAACACACCACAACGTCTTATTACCTCTTCCTAACGTTCTCATAAAGTTTTAAGTACGTTCGTAAACACTATGTCGTGACTTACCGGCGTGAAATGAATATGGCACTTTTGAGACGATTTCGCACACTGTGTGATGAGGGTAAGAAATAATGAGAGAGGTTCAGATTCAGAGAGAGATAGAGAGAGAGAGGGAGGGAGTAAGAGAGAGCCCCCTGAATTGTTCGGGGAAAACTTGCTTAAAAGTAATGTTCGACTTTAAATAAGACGGCGTCATGTTTATATTACATTTCCTATTAAGGATACCAGGAGATTGAGTTGAAGATAGATAAAGAGAAAGAGAGAAACGATGAATGTGGGTGAGTAGAGTGAGAAAGAGAGAGATAGAGAGAGAGAGAGAAGAAAAAGGGTGAGGATGAGCGTGATGCCCAGGTGACAGACAGAACAACAATGAATTAAGATTACTTGATTAATATAATAATTGATATAGAAATTTTAGCGTAAATTATGAATAATTGTTTTGATAACATTAAATGTGTAAACATAGGAGGGAGGGAGAAAGCAGAAAGGATTAGGAGAGGAGAAAAAATAAGCTATGATAAAACAGTCATACAAGTTTTTTTTATAAATTGGAAATTATATCACTTCAACTGAACGTAGTAAGTTGAACTATTGCAAACTATTGATTGATAAAGTACAAGTAACTGTAGGTATTTGAAACATTTTATCATTTTAAGGTTATGCTTCATGGTTCACTTCTTCTGTATCCTATGTCATCAATTTTGAACTATTTGTCTTGGCTATTGAAGTACTGACTGACAAATGAAAGATATTCACAATTTTTTAAAGTCTCACTTTCCATGAGAAATCATAGATAGTTTATTATTAGCATTCATAATACTCATGAGAGGTGCTATGACACCTCAACATGACACATCCATAACACAAACCATGAGCAAATACAAAGAGAGAAAAATTTAGACACATGCAAAGCGAGTGAAGTTCAGTTCACATTGTCAGAGGTAGCCTACAAGCTACTTTGACGGCGCCGTATAGGCTACCCACTACCCAGTCTTTCGATGTGTACTGTACTTTGAGTATTTTCTATTCAAGAGTTTTTCAGATTCGCCTTCATTTCTCATTGCCTATTGCCTATACAGAGAGGAAAATAATGTATTGTACATCATCATCATCATACTATTTCAATTGAGGAGTTCATCGTGTTTCATTGAGTTTCATGAGGAATTCAGTATCTACTATATTATTAGCTTCTGGGTAGTGGCTTATTGATCACTGATGATTCTGTTATGTATATGAGACATAATCTACTTCAATACCAAACTGAATCAAATACTGGGGGCTGTGATGGGCCTGGAGGTGGAAATTATGTGGAAGTATACTTTAGAACTGTTTTAGGAGGCATTTTTTGTGGTCAATGAAATGCCGAAATCCCTTTTTTTTAGCATAAAATATTGATGATATACAGAGTGTCCCACAAAGATAAATCTGGAAACCATAGATTTTTAGATATTTTTCAAGTAGGCCTACTTACAGCCATTAAATCATCAATATATCAAGAATCATCTGTCAAAATTGAATTTTGAAGGTATTGTTGGGAAGAGTAAATAATTTCACATTAATTTAAGGTATTCTACATGCCAAAGTCGATTATTGAGCAGTATTTTTTAGTGGTTAAAGTTAAAAAAGAGTGATTTTCAAGTTTTTCCAAATCTCAAACGTTTTTTTCGCGATTTTTTTTTCGAGGGTAAGAGAAATTTCTATAGATTAGAACCTTCCAGCTGGAACTGGTTAGAAGTTTGTATCTTCAGTGTTTATTGAGATATTTGTCAAAATATGAAAATAATCAGTATTTTTCAAGTTCAAAGAGGCTTAACATGTGGGTGACACTTTTCTGTGGGTGAAACTTGTAGATGATTTAATTTTGAATAGAACGTGTTCAGTCAATGAACAGCCTAAATCTAAAATGACCCACAAACTCAGAAATCAGGTTTGAATGAAACAAAACTGAATTATAGTCCAGTCAATGAGTGCAAAAATAAACCCTCTAGGGGAAATAAAACATATGAGGCTAATTTTTCCCCCATCGACTTCTATCATATAGACAAGTGCTCTGCCATAAGTCTCCACCCCTACCCCTCTTGCTTTCCCCCCCCCCCAGCACCCCCTCAAAGTTCCATTTGCAAGGATTTTTTTATATTGAATTTATCTCAGCAACCATTGGAGATAAAAAACCAAATTTTTTCTCATTACTTAGAAACTTAAATTCTCTATATTTCATGTCTATACCATTTCACTCTAGCTCCTGTGGTTCAAGAGTTATACATGACAGAATGGAGGAAGCCCCTAGTTTTATGCCTCAAATTTTCATTCTCTTCCTAATAAAAAATCACAGGATTGTTCAACTGAAAATGTCTGATGAAGAGCTTGTAGAACTTTTCAAGACCTACATTTTGAGTATAATAGTTCATAGTTCTACAAGCTCTTGATGAGACATTTTCAGTTGAACAATCCTGTGATTTCTTATTAGGAAGAGAATGAAATTTTGAGGCATAAATCTGGGGGCTTCCTCCATTCTGTCATGTATAACTCTTGAACCACAGAAGCTAGAGTGAAATGGTAAAAACATGAAATGAAGAGAATAAAATTTTCTAAAAAATGAGAGGAAATTCGTTCTTCTATCTACAATTGTTGCTGAGATACATGCAAAATAAGAAAACCAAACAAATGGACACCTTGGGGGGTTGCTGGGTGGAAAGCAAGATGGGTAGGGGTGGGGACTTTTGGCAGAACACTTGTCAGTATGCTAGTTATCGATGTGGGAAAAATCAGCTTTATATGTTTTTTCCCAAATGTATTATTTACGTATGAATTTTCCTCAATTCGTGGTATTTTGGCACGCCAGGGGGTATTTATCGCATATTAACGGACTTTTCCCCCGTTACATTTGGGCAAAATATAATATGTTTCTATAATTCAAAATGTAACTTGAAAAGCTCCACAACTTTTATAGGAGACATGTTTTAGTAGAACAAACCGATAACCTTTAATTTGGAAAATATTAGCATTTTCAGGCATAAATTTAGGGGTTTCTTTCATTCTTACATGTATAACTCTTGAACCACAGGAGCTAGAGTGAAATGGTAATGACATGAAATGTAGAGAATTTAAGTTTCTAAGTAATGAGAAAAAATTTGGTTTAACCTCTAAAAAACTCATTGACTGGACCATGACCAATTACATTTGAAGAATCAATGTGTCTAACTTATTTAAATCTTATCTTATAAATCATTTATAGTTTCAATTGGAAAGTGTTATAGTCTTAAAAAAGTTTTATAATGGTAAATGGTGAATTTTGGTTATAGTGGATATTCTATCCTGACCTATTGTATTTCGAGAATAGTTCTTCATTCTTCTTAAGCATGAGAATCTTGAAATGATATTGCAGTCCAGTCAGATTAAACCAAAAAAGTTAAAGTCGGAGGACCCAGCTGAAAATTTGCATATATGATCAGAAAATGGCGCTGGACAAGAAAATTTTGTAGGTACTTTTTTGTAGACAATACAATTTTGAGAAGAATAAGACTAATTTTGTAGCAGTTTTGTATCATTGAATGTTTTCGAGATACAATTATTTTAAATATTGGCAATTTTTTCATAGGATTAATATTTTGAAATTTTTCTTATTTATAAAGTTTGTAACTATGAATTGAGCACCCGTACATTATCGTATTTCAAATCTCTCTTGGCGAAATCCATTTTTATTTCATTTGAGGCCAATTTCACAATTCTATGTTCAATATTTTTTGAACTACTATACAGCGATTTAAAATAACCCTTACACCCCCAAAAACCTAAAAAATTGCATATTATAACACAAAAACTTACTAAAAATATTGGGATAACTTATTTGCTTATATTTCTGGAATCATGTTCCTGAGACCCTAGGCTGTCATGAGCAATGTTATGAGACTGAAAATATCATAGGATTCAACAGCATACCCTATATTTTAAGTTATATTATATTCATAACTTTTGAACGGTAATTCGGATTTTGTGATAGCTCATCGTTCTCAGCTCATGGCGGCGATATAAAATCATATAATTATTGTATGTCAAATTAGATAAAAAAAATTCCAATTTTCAGATCTCGGAATTCAATTATCAACCACCTGAAAGAGAGAATTTCCTCTACATTTCATAATAACTTCCAGATTTTTGCACCCTAGGTTGCCGTTTGGGAGTCACTCTAATGTAAAAATGTTCTGTTTTCAATGAGGAGGTATTATTACACACAGTACCATTACAATCTGAAAATTGGATTTTTTTATAAAATTTGACATATAATATATGAATTTATACTGGGGACTTTTAGTATGTTTTTCAGCGCCCTTTTCTGATCTTATCTGCAAATTTTCAGCTGGGTCCTCCGACTTTTAATTTTGCTGCTTAATTTGACTGGACTATTGGGGGGGCAACAGGAATGTTTGGGGGGGCAACTGCCTCCCCGTGCCCCCCCCAAATTACGCCTATGACTATATTTTGAACTATCCTGTGTTACCAGTAAATTGAAAGAGAATATCATAATCATGAATTAATTTATCACACTATAAAGAGTGATTTTAATTCCAATTCAGACTAGTTTCAAATTTCAAACTAACAATTTGAGCAGCTATCATCACAAAGAAGACAATAATCTTAATTATCTGGTTACTTATCTATGCTTTCGAGGCGCAGTATATGTGTATTGCAAATTTACAAAAATTTAAATTTTGTGTAGGATAATAATCCACCAAACTTACTATTAGAAGCCAATCATGATTTTATGACTACACTACCAGTAGGCCTAATTTTCATTATTATTTATTTAGATTGATGATTTATAGTTTGAATAGTGCGTTTACAATATTAGCCTGATTGAAATCATCCTTCAATGCGATAAATTATTTTATGATTGTAGAGGATTTTGGTGAGGTAAGAGTGCAATGTATTTTGTTGTATGTACTGTATTTCATACATCGATCGGATGAAATACAATTTGGTGATATTCATGTCTGTAGAGGATTTTGGTAGATATGTCAGATATTGGTTTTTATATTGGATTCCTACTTTTCTAGCAGATTTGATGTATTGTGAGATCGAACCTCCCGATATAGAAAAGCAAAGTAATGATATCGATAAAGTAATGAATAATTTTATGTTTGTGTGATATTTATTGAATTAAATATTTGGAAAAGTATATAGGAGGCCAGTTTCTATCTATACTGTACGTTGTTAGTGTTCGGTCGTGCAATACATGAGCCATAAAACTGCGATTAGTTTGTGAACGCAGTCGGCCAACTATACTGGCACTGGCACCGAACTCCGAACTATAAATGAAAGAGGCTAGACTCTTGCCTTCACCCCGCAACTCCAACTCGCACTCACTAGTACTCGGAAATACAAATTCAAAAACAAAACAAAAAATATTCTCAAGCGCCGGCGCCAAGCCTCTGCATGGGGGCAAAAGGAGGGGCAACACTTCCCCCCACCCGCTGACAAGGGGGGACACACCTCAGTTCGAGGTAAAAACAAAAGAGCGAGCAGGGTCACTCTCCTTCTCCTATAGTTCGCGTAAGCTAAGAAGACACGCAGTGACAATGTAAAGTGTACTGTAACAGCGTGTCTTCTCACCTTGTGCGAACCATCATAGTCTGGCAGTCGCGCTAAACGAGCGCTAACAGATTACCTACGTGTTCTTAATCTTGTTACCTATTTATAGCCTAGACCCTTTCTTTTCCCAAGCTCCTTGTCTTACACACATACTCAGCCAACCCTACGCCTACCTGCTGCCGTACAACGACATTGTCATAAATTCACAAAAACGGCTACCGGTCATATTCAATGAGCCGGAAATAAACGCCACTTTTGATAATAGTCTATTCACTTTTGGGTTTGTATCTCGGTTTAAATCAAGTTTCAATAAACGATTGTTGAACTACACAGTTCAAATTCATGGTCCGTATCTAAATCTAAGCTTAAATAAAGTTTTACCAAACTGCATACTTCAAATTTAAGTCAATATAATACAAGTTTGAACCAGTTTTAAACTTCTCAATGTGATTTCGAGATAAATTTTCAAACGAATAATATGGTGCGAAAATGACATCAATTTTTCGTTGCTAATCGTAGCAAAAATAGTTCTCTCATTTCTTAAAAGACTTATAAAATTGAAAAAAAGGTTGGTAAAATCATAGAGAAAATGTGTTTTCTTCTTTAAATATGACTTTGATTTAGATTAAAATTCAATACTAGTTATTTATTTAATTTACTTGATTAAAACATTAATATGCTACTTATCAAATAATATTGTAAGGGATATGAAACTACGTTAGAGAATGAATTTTCAAATTTATCTTGTCTCGCATTGTTCATAAATTATTTATTCAGAATCATAGAAGATAAGCATCGGAAATTGAGCAACTTAATGCAAACAAAGCGATTGAGAGCAGCTACAGCCGGATGTTTGCAATTTGCAGCTCGGCAATTTGAAGGCGAGTCAATAAAGTTGAACAATTTTATGCTTCAAATTGGTACAGTAATAGTATTTTCATACATCAAGTTCGTGAATTATGAAAGTCGATGAGAATCAGCTACAAACGATCAAAGACAATTTACTTTTAAATATTGTATTGTCTTTGGTAGGCTATGATAAAATTATTTAACCCTAAAATAAAATTATTACCCACGGACATGTTTAGAGCAAATATAAACATCACACCCTCAATAAAGTTTGGTAAATGTGAAAATTAATCTTTAATAATAAAATAATTAAGTGAAAATAGTAGCTGATAATTTGTTAATTTTGAAGAGGTTAGTGGATTTATTGTTGCTTTATGGGTTACATCATATTAAAAAGCAGTTGGGACAATTTTTTGGTAATTTATTTAAAAATGGGGGTTTTGATAGAATTTAAAAAAAAATCTACCGGGCCGATTCCCGTTTTCTTTTTTTTAATCGCCACAGATTTTAGTCTTCTTTAACTTTTATCTAGAGCATTTTGCTCTAGGATCAACAGTTTTAAAGTTTTATGCGAAAAACTGAAAAATTGTACCTTAAACCCCCCTCCCCCTCCCACCATATGCTCATCCCCCAGGTTCGGAGACTTTTAGTATGTAGTAGTTCTAATCGAACTAATCAATCAGTCCTCCTAACTAGTCTAATCAAATCCTCGAGGTCAAAAATTGGGGCATATTTCACTATTTACTGGACTACTTCAATGCAATTATTGGATTTGGATTTTTGTGCATCTAGCCGCTAGATTGACAATGACTGATCATGTCAATTTTGTTCAATCAATCAAATAAGGAAAAGAGAAACTGATGGTAGCAATTACCAAAATAGAGAGACAGAACAGGAGGAAGAATATTATGAAACTAAAGACAGACGAGGAGAAAATGAAAAGAAAGAAGGCGGTAGTAGGCTACGTGAGGACTGTTGTTGACGCTAATCACTATTTGGCAAATTAATACCTTATAAAAAATAATTACATGTGTTTGCTTGCCAATACCAATAAGCCGAGCTTAGGATCAAGGATAATTACTGCAATTTCAATAGCGATAAGAATCTTTGCCTTAATTATTCACTTAATTACAATTTAAAAGTCGTATGTCTGCGACCGAATGAAGGAAGGTGTGTTTGAGGATGTTCAGCCTTTTTATTAGGAATGGGTGAAGCGTGTGTTTAGCCTAATAACACCACAAAGAAATTATATTTTAATGATTTTAACTTCCTACTTCATCTTACACAGTAATAAGGTAGTGAACAAAATGCTGTATTCTAAATTGAAAGTTACATCAAATAGAGTGCAGCTCTGCTTGTTGCCGCAATCCCCTTATTTAATAAATTTAAGGAGGAAACGTAAATAGGTTTTGCACGATCTGCAATAATTTTCTCAGTTAAATCCTAGGCTATGTCCTCGCACTTGACTTTAATGTTTCCCATGTGCAGTCTCAATTATAATTCCCTTATCAGGATTTTCATGATCTGTTTGCACCTTTGTTCTACTGGGGTAAAGTGTTATTACATAATTAGTGTAACAAACACTTGTAGATTATTATAATATCCCGCCCCGTGACACACCAGATAATTGTCTGTAAGCAAACAAGCATCTTGTTAAAATTAAAATTAATTTCAATTCCAATATCGATAGACAATCCTAGCTTCTAGCTAGAACTGTTTATAATTCTATATCTAGGCTATAATATGACAATCAGTATTTTGTATTACATATTATTTCATAGCATAACATGACTATAAGCCTGGTGTTGAACTGCTTCCTACTACATGAGTTTGGAATAAACGACGAATTATTTATCTCAATTAATTTATATTTTGAAATCTATTGTATTCATTTTAATAAGTTTCTCCATTTGGTTGAATAAGTTGATCAGTAAATCCCATGTCTTCGCACTTGACTCTTTTTACAGAATTTAAATATGTAGTCCATTCGAGAGTACGAAATTTAATTTAATTGAACGACTGTGTGTTTTCCATGTATAGTCTCAATTATTATTCCCTTTTCAGGATCACTTTTCACATTTGTTCTATATATTTTCAAGTTTCTCTATGCCTATATTTTTGAAAAGGAATACACATTCATAATTATAATATTATCATTCTCTCTTCATTATTTTTACTGTTGAATTCGTATGATTGTTGGAAGATCGATTAGCCTCAGTGGCGGCCCCCCCGCAAAAGCAAAAAATCCGGGCCCAATTATCTGAAATCATACCCCTTCCCCCCCCCCCCTATTCTTAATCCTTCTTCACCCTTTATACCCTTTTTAATCCTTCTTCATTACATAAACCTTATGAAAATGAAAAACGTACGGTACATTTTTCATGTTTGAAAGACATAGGCAAAAAAATCTATTGAATTAGGCTATACAATATTTATAATTATGAAGAATCATGTTCTAAGGAAGGAAAATAGGATCAAGCCTTTAGTTAGAATCAGGGATTCAACTTCAGGATCAAGTTAGACTGTAGTCTTTGGATTAAGTAATCTAGAAATAATGAGGACAATAATTTATAAAAACCTTATATTTAAGGTCCTTTACACTCTACACTTCTTATAATAGTAACTATCTTGTAGTTACTGAATAATTGAGATAGCAAATGAAATACCTAAAACACCCAATGAATTGAGTAAGCTATATTAACTTCATAATTTATTTCGAAATTTAATGTCGACTCTGCCACACTTTACGCTAAGGAATTCAATGGGAAAGTACTTTATTTCCTCTTATATTTACTCAAAGAAATGAATGGAAATATATGACGAGCTACTCTATGATTTTTGTTTGAGTCTGGACACCGGATGTGCGGATGTCTAAATTTTAATTACATATTTGCAAACAACATTCCTAATTTTGCAATAATAATATGAACTTGCTAATATAGAACGATAAAAAGTAGATAATAGGTGATAAAAGGTGACATCAATAAGTCACCAACATTGTTTTGTTGATGCATAATTTCTCTTCAGATTATTAATCACACTACATTAGTTCTTTTGGCTGTATTTTCCAAAATAGAAATCATGCTTTTTTCGATAAATCGTTACTTCAATTTTATCTCTTTAGAAATTATGTAAGATATCATTTCGGGCTCAAGTAAGCTACTTCATTTTCCAGGAAATTTATATTTTATATTCGGGCTCAAGTACTTCATTTTTCAGGAAACCTACATTTCATATTCGGTCCCCAGCCCGGGCCCCCTAGAGCCCCGGGCCCCCACGCGCCGCGGGGGCTGCGGGGGTGTACGTTTCGCCACTGCGATTAGCCTACATCAAACAAGATCGATCCTTCATAAATGTTCGGACAGATGAATGGACAGATTTTAATGTAATGTTTGGGAATCCAAGAAATTGATGTCATTGATTGCCATAACAGGGTTTCATTTAAATTTCTGTATAGTCTACTTTCAGATATTCTGTTAAATATATTTTAAAGAATTGGAATTTCGAATTAGAAAAATAATTGATTTGTTGAGTTTATGTGAAGAAAATAAACTGGTTTCTCTCCTGATTTTTGAGCAATATTATTTGAAAAGTACCTAAAAGCGGAATTAGACGCTAGATGGTAGAACTTACTGGAAGTCAACAGCTTTCCAGATGAACTTCCAATTTCCAAACTCCACCTCCTCCTCTCCTTATTGGCTAATAGTTATTTGGAACGAATTTCTGGAATCAGCCGCTAGGTAGCAGCAGTTACTGGGTTGAATTTAACTCAATTTCATACACATTTTCAAGCTCCGCCTTTCTCTCTACTGATTGGCCTACAGTGATTTGAAACGTATTTCTTCAATCAGCCGCTAGGTAGCAGCAGTTACTGGGTTAAATTACAGACACACTTTCAAGCTCCGCCTTTCTCTCTCCTGATTGGCCTGCAGTAATTTGAAACGTATTTCTAGAATCAGCCTCTAGGTAGCAGCAGTTTCTGGGTTGAATTTCGAACACACCTTCAAGCTACGCCTTTCTCTCTCCTGATTGGCCTACAGTTGTTTGAAATGTATATCTGGAACCAACCGCTAGATAGCAGCAGTTACTGGGTTGAATTTCGGACACACTTTCAAGCTCCGCCTTTCTCTCTCCTGATTGGCCTACAGTTATTTGACATAATTATGGAATCTGCCGCTAGGTAGCAGCAGTTACTGGGTTCAATTTCAAACACACTTTCAAGATCCGCCTTTCTCTCCCCTGATTGGCCAACAGTTATTTTAAACCTATTTCTGGGATCAGCTGTCAGGTAGCAGCAGTTACTGGGTTGAATTCAATTCAATTCAACTACATTTCAGACAAACTATCATGCTCCACCTTTCTCTCTCCTGTTTGACCTGATACAGTAATTTGAAACGTACGTATTTGTTGAATTAGCCGCTAGGTAGCAACAGTTATTGGCACTATTGTAGCATGTACCGGAAACTCTTATTACAAAATATAAATATGTAGTGCATTCGAAAGTACGAAATTGAATTTAATTGAACGACTGCAGTAGCGTAGCCAGCGGGGGGGTCCAGGGGTCCGGACCCGAAATTTTGGGCAAACCTTCATGTTTGAACTCTGTTCCTCTGAATGAGAGACGACTAAGAAATTGATGCAGTCCACACAGAGTATTCATAACAGTAATGTTCACTGAACTTCTCAGGCTGATTCCCTACTAAAGAATAATGGAAAAATTTCTATGAAAATGGGTTCCAGTAGCGTGGCTAGAGGGGAGGGGGGTCCAACTTCCACCGCCAACTCAGTTTTCTCACTTGGAGCAAACTTTTGTCAACTTTATTACTTCTTTGTCAACTGACCAAGTGGTGTCCAAAAAGTGCAGATTGTTTAGAGTTGAAATGCATAAAGCCCGCATCTGTATTTTAGCTTTATCTTGATAAATGGAGCTTTACAATTTTGTAATGAAAATGCCCTGAAAATGCCCCCTGAACTGATCAAGTGGTGTTAAAAAAGCTCATTGCTGGGGGTTGGAATGGTTGAAGTGTATAAAGCAGTAGCGTAGACAGTGGGGGTCCAGGGGGTCCGGACCCCTCCCCCCTGAATGAGAGACGAGGGCATCTATCATTGATACAGTTTCTCATAGATTCAACTATCATTGAATCTGAAATTGATACAGTCTACATAGAGTGTTCATAAGTGTTCACTGACCTTCTCAGGCTGATTCCTTATACATCAGAATAATGAAAAAGTTTCTATTTAAGAACATGGGTTCCAGTAGCGTAGCTAGATGGGAGGGGGGGGATCCAGGGGGTCCAACTTCCACTCAGTTTTCCCACTTGGAGCAAACTTTTGTCTTACTTCTCAACTGACCAAGTGGTGTCCAAAAAGTGCAGATTGTTTAGGGTTAAATTGCATAAAGCCTGCATCTGTATTATTAATTTATCTTAGAAAATGGAGCTCTATAATGATGTAGAGCTTCAAAATCTTGTACTGGAAATACCCCCTGAACTGATCAAGTGATGGTAAGAAAAGCTCATTGCTGGGGGTTGAAATGGTTGAAGTGAATATTGCATAAAGTTAATAATCTAAATAATACTCTGGATGATCAATTATTCACTAGTAATCTTCAAAGACAGAGCTTTAAAACGCTACTTTGAACACAAAAAATCGCACACATAACAGAACTCTTGATGCTCAGGAACAACAGATGCTCAAAATATTCCGATTGTTGAGTTTTGAGCTGTATAAAGGGTGAATCTTAATTATTAATTTCTCTTTGACAATTTTGTTACAATGCTATTTTGGACACAAAAATTTGCCTAAAAGTTCCCTGAACTAACCAGATTAAATAATGTTGAGGATTGAACCATATAGGGTAAATTTATTTATTTATCTATTTCATTTACAAAAATCTACAAGATGAGGAAATAAAAAGCAGGCTATCACCCAAAACCTCTTCTATCCCCAATTTCGTATTAATGAAAAAAGAGCTCTAAAACGGTATTTTGTACTACATAATTTTAAAATTTTCCCTTTAATTTTTCCGACCCCCCTTTCTTTGGGGGGATGTCCCCCCAAACCCCCCTCCCTCATTGGCTTTGGACACCCCCCCCCAAATCGAATCCTGGCTACGCCACTGAACGACTGTGTTGAAGTTTTCAATGTTTTAAACATTGCCACTGAATAATGGAGAGTTAAGGATCTCGATATTTTGTCAGATGAAACACACTACACGGTAGGCTAACTTACTTCTTTTACAATTTGTTTGAGTTGGAATGCCATAATTAATTAATTTTTTAACAAAATAAGAAGAGATCATTTAAAAAAACTATTTGCAAGCTTTGAACTTCTATTAAAAAATTGTTAACTTACTATAGGCCTACATTTGAAATTTGCCTCTCGAAGATTTTTTATTTTAGGCCTAGATCTGCTTCTTGTCCACCCTAACAATAGAAATTAATTTCTAAAGTTTCTTTTATTAGGTACCGGTACTTTGGATAGACTACTTTAAGCGCCCTGTACACGGGGATTGTAGTGTCGGCCAGTTGAATATCTGTAGCCAATCACATCTGTTGTTGTTTGACTCAAAATGACAAGACAAAGGCTGTGATTGGCTACAGACATACAACTGGTCGACACTACAATAATCCCCGTGTACAGGGCACTTTATGAAACTACAAAGCAGCTTGTTATTACCCTCCACCCTCCAGAAAAATGTTCATGTCTCTCCAGCTCTGCAGATCACATTTTATCAAGTTCCAATGGCTGGGAATAAAAATTACTTGGATTGGAGACATTTAAAAAAATCAGAAAGAGTGTGTTATTGTCTTGGCTGGCGGCTCCTCCAGACATCAACAGTAACTTTATCTAAAGTATTGATCTTAATCGATGCTTTCTGAGACCAGCGAGATCCCTATCAGAGGCATCCAACAGTAGAAAGGTCCAAATTAGCTTTTTTCACAAAACATCAATTTGAAGGGTTTGTGTTTTTCGGAATTGCTTGGTTTGGTCGAACGTTCTGACAGGAGCTTAAGGAGTAGAAAACATAAGAAACAAACCTTCACTTAAAAAAATCAGTGGAATCTTATAGATTTCCGTTTGTTAGCTCATAATTCTGATAAATTGAGGGATTTCTGAAATTTGAAACTTAGAATGTTCCAAGAAAATTTACAGAATACAGAATTTTAATTTGAAAAACAAATCTTTCAATCTAAAAAAAGTTGAAATGAATTGTTTTAAAATAAACATTAAGTTGTGTGATAATAAGGGCTTTTTTATGATATTTTAATACTACCTTGTCTACTGAACTTTGTCTACGGTAGGTCTACTTATTTGTCTAAAAACCCTTGAAAGTTACAGTCTAATCAAAAATTCTCCATGAAGGACCAATCATCCATGTTTATTATTATAGTTCGCACAAGATGAGAAGATACGTTGTTAGAATGTAAGGTGTATTGTGCCGGCGTGTCTTCTCATCAGCTTGTGCAAACTATACCTATATTATCTCTGTTAACAGTTTATCACTGACAAACATTCTTAACAGATGTTAAGTTTGCAGTTGAATATTTGACTGAACACTCAGTAAACAACTAGGCCTAAACACAGTTACAAATTTTACACAAACCATCACGAGTTTTTTTCTTATTTTGACAGAGACGCCATTCAATTTGATGAGTTGTGTATTTTGGGGCGAGACAAAAGCAAACAGAAGGACAGAGAACAGCAAACAAACTTCACCTAATGCCACTTTCCATTAAAAAACGCTTTTAGAGTAGCAGATAGCCCTAGCAAACTGGAAAAATAGAAACATAAAATATTTATTCAAGCAACTAATATCTTAGGGACGAAGCACTAAGATATAAGCGGGTCTGAGGGACATTATAAAAACATGTCAACAAACTCAACTGCAAAAAAGACAATGTAGAAAAAAAATAGGACTACTACCTATTTAATTTACTAATAGAATAATTGAGAACCCTCATTGAGTCATTTTTATTCCTAACAAGTGGCATTAGGTGACTAGTTTCTAGTAGAATAGTTTCTCAAATTTTCTTGTAGATTGGCTATAATACCTCATATAACACCTCCTATTTCAGCTTATGGAAAACAAACGAAAAATAGAGCCACGTTTACACCGGAATGTTAGTAAAATTTGTTCATAACTTTTATATAATAAGTTATATATAAGTCTATATAATAATAGGCCTACGTTATTTAAAAAAGCTATTAACAAATTTTATTAAAATTCCGGTGTAAATGTGGCATTAGAAGCCATTAGCCACAGAAAAATTATTGTTTCAAGTATGCTAGTAGGCCTAAGGTAAATAACTTATACCCTATTCACGATCACTTGAGACGAAATAAACAAACTTTTTGCGCGTGTGTGCGGGTAAAGGGAGGTATTAACTTCATACGGCGGTCGGCCGCAGTCGAACAGCTGTAGTCAATCACAGTTCTTGGCTTTTCCTCAAGCTCAAACAAAAATAGCTACCTGTACATGCAAAAAGTTTCTTTATTCCGTCTCAAGTGATCGTGAATAGGGTATAGATCATATTTAGTCCAGTCAAATTAAGCAAAAAAAGTAAAAGTCGGTGGACCCAGCTGAAAATTTGCAGAAATGATCAGAAAAGAGCGCTGAATAACATACTAAAAGTCTCCAAGAGTCTCCTGCTGATCCCCGGCTTCGGTCGCCATCTTGAAAAACCCGTAAAATTTACCTACTAGGAATCGTTTTTTCGTGAATTGTGGCCGAACCAAGCGTCGGACGAGAAAATTTTATAGGACCTTTTTTGTAGACAGTATTCAAGAAGTATAAGCAAATCCCAACTTTTTTAGTAAGATTTTTGTGTTGAAATATGCAATTTTTGGGGTTTTTGGGGGGTGTGAAGATTTTCTAAAATCGCTGTAGCACGAAAAATATTGAACATAGAAGTATGTTATTCAGCGCCCTTTTCTGATCATATCTGCAAATTTTCAGCTGGGTCCTCCGACTTTTACTTTTTTTGCTTAATTTGACAGGACTAATTGCAATATACATTTTTTGGGCCTAAAAATAAATATCATTATTATTGTTATTATTAAGGTACAGTCGTACAGTAAAGTGTATAGTGAAAGGTACAATTTGTTCATCTCGTAAAAGTTATAATTCATATTTTTGCAGATTCGTTGATTGGTTATCGATGTAGGCCTACAAGTTCATCCGTCAGATGAATTCATTTAACGGTTGTTAACCAATATGTGTAAATTAAATTTTTGTAAGTTAATTCATTGGTCAAGATGGTGATGAATTTCCAAACTACATCTATAATGGCTATTATATTTATTTATTTATTTAAATAAAAAACAGAGTTGGATTCAAATTCAGGCAGACAAACCTTGCCTACATATTAATTGATACACAGGAAAATACGGGGGCGTAAGGCTGTGTGAGATTGTTATTTATAATCATATAGTGGGCGACACTCTGCATAGCATGAGCATGGAAACCCTTCAGGTAGGCTCACAGCACAGGAAATGAACGATTGCTTCTATTTTTTTTTTTTAATCTTTTTTAAGGAACCATCGCAGATGTTTTAAAGAGTATCGGATAATTTATGCATGAATGGATGTTTTTTATTTGATTTGAAACTAATTTGCCAGAATAAAAGCTGTAACAAGCATTCAAACTAATCTTATATGGATCAATATAGGATTGTGGTGACAGATTTTAGAAATAGGCTACATTAAAAAACTGATTGGAGAAAATACAGAACAAGGATTACTTCTGCATGGAAAAACTGAAGTCAAGTTCAAACAAGTATAAAATGTCCAAAAAAATTTTTAACTGTTTAGTCAACCCATGTTTTCTTCATTTGAGTTTTTAAAGTTTATCTTATATTTTTACAAATAATTCACCCCAAGGAAAATAATTATCAAGGAAAAGCAAATTGCATTTCGCTGACATATTTTATTGTATTCCTCACTTAAAATAAGATGTCAGTGTTTGATACTGATTTTGAATAAGAGATTATTCACATGTATTATAATAGAAAAACAGTGAAAATCCCAACAGAAGAGGCATTTCATTACCTTTGGAGGACAATTTTTATGTAACTTACCTATAAGTTAGACTGCTTATTATTGCCAATTTGATATGCTATATTATCACACTGGTATATTTTTTCTTCTTGAACTACCTATTGTTTTTTTCGTTTCTTTGCATGAGTTATTATTAATGTTGAAGATCATCATTGCTTAATTTTGCTACAGTATTTTCATAATGTGTTCTGTCACTAAAAATAAACTCATTTGTCCATTTCAAACCCACTTTCTATAACTTATCAAGTTTAGTTGTTTGCATTCAAAAATAGAAACTGTAACTCTGCTGGACTTTGAAAGGCCAGTAGAATTTTCCATTCTGCTCCTGCTAGTAGCCTGTAGGAATAATAGAGAAACCTTTCTTTCCAGTCACAGAACATGGACGTGCGTCCAAACGAACACTATTTAGGACTTGTCACACACAAACCGTTTCATTTGTTTCTGTTTTCAAGATTAATGCGACTGCTGTCATTTTTGTCGACGCCAGTAAATACTTTGGAATTTATGGGCAGAGGCGTTCTTAGTTCGCTTTCTAGCCACTGTTTGCATGCATAAAACTATCAACAATGGTTTGTCCAAGCAAAGAAGACATTCTGGTAAGATGGGAAAATTACTCCAGCTCGTTTAATATTGGTTCAAGAATGATAAATTTGGTCTCAAAGTGTAGGAAACATTTTGATCTATTATTGGAGACCGAATTTATCATCTTTGAACTAATATTGACTGATCTTGAGCAATTTTTCCATCTTACCAGAATGTCTTCTTTGCTTGGACAGACTATACATGACTGAATGACAGTTTTAAAAGTTCGCTTGCTGAAAAAAACGATGGAAAAGATTTAGACAAACTTAATAAGGCTGTTAGAGGTGTTAATGGGCTACTATATTACTGGTAGCAGTGATATAGAAGACAATGGGAGGCAATTTATTGCTGTTATTTCGGCAGCTACCGATGTTCGCTTGTTTTCCAGGGCCTCCTACCGGGCAGACGACATATGGACTAGGACTAACTACTCTATAATGCATTGCGCTTGAGAAAGAGAGAAACTGTGGACGTGACAGAGAGAAAATGTGTTCCGGGCGCAGGAGAGAATGATTGAATTGAGGAAAGATGAACATGACAAACAAAGAAAGAAGCTGTGTCCTGGAAACTGAAGAGAATGATCGGACAGGGCCTGAAATGATGTAAGAGCACAAAGAAAGATTTATTGCTAAATTAGTACCTAAACAAAATTTTTAATTATGAAAACAGAACAAATAATATGTTAAGATAGAATTCTCACAAAGTCACGAATCCTGTCTCAAATTAATCTTAATCTCTCATATTAGGTACGGTAGTTCATCTCTTCTCTTTCTCCATTGCTTTTCGTATTTGCAAATATTTGTAGCAATTAAAAACAGATCAGATTTTTTCCAACAACAGTGTATATTATCAGTGCTTAGAGACATCAAAGGCTATACAGAAACTTATAGGGCCACAGATTCTTCTATTAGAGTATAATAATTCTTAACTGTTTATTTTCAAATTTATTGTATATATTTATGGAATAATTTATAATAATCTAATAAATCCATTATCCAAACAAGCCACCATTTTTTGATTTGCCATTATCTATTGTCCAAGATAGGCTATAGGCTACATTCACATGTATTTTTGTGTTAAATAAATTTGGAAAAGCTCTTCAATGTATTTCTTATCTGTAGACTGACGGGTTTAAAATATTGGTACAGAATGTGGGTAGTGTATAATTTGCCCACCGTCAAATAGCACTGCGTTTCTATTGTGTGTAACCAGTGCATAAAAGATTTAGAAAATAAACTAAACCGAAAAGATTTATAAATGCTGAAAGAAAGTTATTTATTCTATTACCTTTTCAATCTATTTATTTCGATAATATTCCTTCGTTGTATCTAACAGGTCTCTTCTGTCCAAAAGAATAATACTATTAATTATTCTGTGGAGTTTAAATACAGGTAGTTCGACCAAGAGTGGGAGTGATTAAATCACAGATAATACAAAGTGTTTTTTCCAGTTTATAAATATCTATATTATTGAATTTATGCAGAGATTCCAGATAAATGAAGGGGTGGAAATCGTAATATCACTGACAGCAGTTGGCGCCACATAGGTATAGTCTGTCCAAGCAAAGAAGACCCTCTGGCAAGATGTGAAAATGACTCCAGCTCGGTCAATATTGGTTCAAAAATTATTGATTTGGTCTCAATCGTGTGGAACATTCTGATCTACAATTTTAGACCAAATCAATATTTTTTGAATTAATATTGACCGAGCTGGAGTCATTTCCTTATCTTGCCAGAGGGTCTTCTTTGCTTGGACAGACTATAATAAAATACTAGTGAGGACAAGCTTCACTCCTCTTTGAACCCTGTTAATTCCTCAGACTCGTTTTTTTCATTCCCTGCTCATCACCCGTACACTTTCTTTCTCTCTCTCTTGTTCTCTGTCTGTGTCTCTCTCTCTCTCTTTATTTTGTTGTTTCGTTATCTTTGGCATCGCTCAATTTGGACGTCGACAAGTATAGTCTGTTCAAGCAAAGAAGACATTCTGGCATGATGGGGAAAAGACTCCAACTCAGTTAATATTAGTTCAAAAATTATAAATTAGGTCCAAAATTGTAGAGCAGAATGTTTTCTAAAATTTGAGACCAAATTTATAATTTTTGAACCAATATTGACCGAGCTGGAGTAATATCCTCATCTTGCCTGAATGTCTTCTTTGCTTGAACAGACTACCGTATGGCAGTCCTCCGATGCATCAATAAATTTATCGTTCGATCTTTTAGCCGAACTTTTGTTGTACCGCCACTGTGCCTTCCTTAATTTTTGTTTTTGTATTGTTTTCTCCCTTTTTTAGAATTTGTGACCATGCTTGGCGGCATGTATATGCTTGTGTGCTTTTCAAGGGGCGGTATGTCTTTGTTCAACCAAAATTCGCCAATTATCAATTCTTTCTCCAAATAATTGGCAGAACAATTAGAACATGAAATGTGCACTATAATATAGTCTTGATAGCAGAAAGATGTGTTGAAATAAAAAAAAATATCCAAAGGGTAGCCTACTATGATTGAGTTTTTTATTTAATAATATACACTGATAAGTAACCCTAGTCAAAAATGGAATATAATGTAGTCCTATATTCCTGTACTCGTATATAATATTCTATGTATATAGTCCTTTCCTATAGTATATAGTAGGGCCTTATATAGAACAGATATATACGATATCATATTCAAGGATATATTATTCTGCACAATATAATATAGTACAAATTTATATCATGAATATAGCTTACAACTCTACTGATGCTATTGCTATGAGCTGTTGTTCATTTTATACATATGAAAACTCAATTTTGAATAGTGTGATTGGATACATAAAAGGAAATAAAAATAACTACCGTACTCGAAATTGATTACTGCAATTTGTATGAACTATGAGCAGCCCAAAATTGAAACAATTTGTAATGAGATTAAGTTACTTTGATTGAACTCAAGATGTATGTATAGGGTATATGATAAGACAATAACTCGTTGATTATTGGATTACTTATTATTAGATTGGATTTCTGAAATAATTTTCAAAAATTCTATTTTTGTTTGAGATACGGTATTAAACCGCCATTATAATATCCATGGGACTTTTATTATTTAAGCGCACCAATAACCATGGAAAAAGCATTCCATCTAAATAGTTGGTGACAAAGAAACTAACGGAAGAATCAGCTCACTAGTTGAACAATTTCTCGAACGATATCACTTTACTCTTCCAGAGTAGCATAAGTACTCTTTCAGTAGTATTAATAAATCGTCATTACCAAACCTCAAGTTTAGTTGTCATCAACTATAACTTCATTTAAAAGCTTTCTTGCATAATCAATCTACCTCATCATTGCGATTTTAGATACTGATGGTTTTCTAATTCTTCGAATCTCCTAACTACTCGACGTCACATCTTTTAGAAGGTTTATTCATACTCGAAGATGCTGAAATCAAAGTCTCCGTTGATAATGTCAGATATTTAAGGTGAAGATTTAGTTGGGGAGAGCCAGGTTATAGAACAAGGTATTTTCAAAATTTGGAGTTTCAATTTCCTAATAATAATATTTTATTTTTTGAAGTGGAAAACAAGGTACTTGTTACAAATAACAAATAAAAGTTGAGTTAAAAATCATTTAATTATTTGTGGTTACAAATATAGGTGGATAGGTTTTCTACATTAAACCACAAGCATTACAATAGGATCACAGTTGATTATATCAATATAGTTATTACATCAATATAGTTGAATATATCATTCGATCACTAGTAAAATGAAACATACAGCACTTTAATTGGACATTCAATCTGGTATGCAATCAGGTAGATAATACATTCAAGGGATTTGATATCAAGTAAAAGCAAAATAAAATTATTTACAACAATAAGAAATGCAACATATAAGCCCAGATTTTAGCAGTATTCAATAAATCGAGAAGACGCCTTCGGATTGAGAGATTGGTGATCGATTGGAGATAGGAACAACAATCAACACTAATAATAGGAATGATCAATTACAGTTGTTCTTCTTAAATTTCCTTCGAATTATTTGGTCTACATTCTTCTTGCCTTATAAAATTATAAATAGTCTATTCAATACTTTTATAAAACAAGGCCGACTACAATTATAGCAATGAATAGAATAATTATTACCATCCAGTATCCTGAAAAAATAAAGAATATGATTAAATTTTGTTACCTTACACACGAGTGGCCTTTGAAAATTCAAAATATCATATAAGATAAATGAGAAAACACATAACTCTAATTGAATTTCAGACTTACGTTCCTCCAATTATCAAAAAATATGTAGGCTACATTTGAACACAAATTGAAACAATATAATACCTGAACTGATATCTAAATGATCTTATCATCATAGAGAAAAAATAGATTTATTAAATTAATCCACTATTATTATTTATTTAGCGTATGGCTTCTAATAGTGGGGAGACCCAAGGGTTGTTCCACATCGCTAGATAACCTCATTCTCCACAAACGGAGATATGATCGAGTTATAGTTCTTTTAAAAAGTTCATTTGAAAACATAATTTTTTATTTCAAAACGTCGTTGACCACTTAAACTGAAGCACTTCACAAAATCACTACACCATAGCCGAAAATATTGAATTTTTACTAACTATTTTAATCCACTTAACAGTATTATTCATTACATTTCTACTACCAGAAAACCATTCATTAAATTTCAACTATAGGTAAAAAGATAGAAATTAATGACAAATCAATAGACAATAAATACGTTAAAAGTTAATGGATCTCAGAATTAGTTCAGATAAGAATTTTTGGACACAATTAATGACAGTATGCAATACAGAGAGTATTTTATTTCAGTCTCAGAAAAATTGAGATTTGACTTATTTCAGACTCAGAAGAATTGAGATTTGACTCCTTTAAACAGTCTCTTAGTTGATCAGAGTCTGCTGCTGGTGGAATAAATGTAACCAGCCAGCATGTTTTCACATGATATGGCATATTTTAATACTAGTAGTAATGTGTCACAAACACATTAAAGTTTTTCTATTAATTTGTATTTGAAAAAATAAGGTATGGGTAGTTGGTTCAAGTAAATTGATTCCTATTATGAAAAAGTAGTACTCACCACAAGTGTTGTCCTTTAGAGTTACGACTTTTATATGACTTGTCTCTCTCTGTATCGTAGTATTTACTCTATCCATCCTTTCAGAGACATCATCCAGTATTTCTGCAAATAAATGTAAAACATAGTTGAATGTTTGAAAACTTATTACACACGACTCGAATGAAATCAACAAGCCTTTAATGTTTGATGCAGTTTTCAGAAGAATGCGTTTTCAAATAATTTTATTACAATATTTATCAATGAATTTCCTCATCTCAATTTTTATTTAGAACTAGGCTATAAGTTACAATTTGTGATATGGAATACTCCCAAATGTTCTTACAACAAGAGAACTACGAGTCAAAAAAGTTTCTATCAAAGGTAACTATCAAATTATAGGTAAGCAAATTATGGGTAAATTATAGGTAAGAGCCCTATCAACAATGAAGCTCACTTTTTGAATTGTAATAGTGAGGAACTATCCTTATCGATGATATATCTTAAAATTAAATAAATACTACAATAACTAAAATATACATAAATCAGTAATCTAAAGGTGCAAGTTTCATATCCTCTTTGGAAGGACTGCGACTTCATATTTTCTCAAGTAAAGTAGAATAGCCCTCAATGAATTTTAATGATTAGTAATCAGAACTATTGATATAAATTTTGATTATACTATATAGTAACATAGTAAAGAACCACAGTGATTATTAAGAGCACATCAACTCACCATTATGCAGGTCCACTTCATTTCCAATAGTGATAGCTATGTTTTTCTGTCTTGAAATGGTTTGGGATAATACTTCTAGACCTTTATCCTGCTCTGGAAAAGAAAGCCAATCACAACATAAGTTACCAATCAGCATAAACATATTAGTCAATTTTTAAAGATACTTAGAAACTCTGTTTAGTCAGTGTTAGGAATCATTTGAAAATGAACAATCTTTATGTTTATCATAACAGTTTATTCAATCACTGCATACACTGCAGTACTACCTACTACAAGTCCATTCCCAAAATTGGTCATCATTATAATTTATTCAATAATATACATAGATAAGTATTTATTCATTCGAACAATATGGAAGCATACAGAGAAACCCCCAAACATTGCTCCCCAATCAACACAATTGAAATAAGTCAATAATTCTTAAAACTTGAGAAAAAATAACAATTGAACAGAAAACAAATAAACAATTCCATAATCATGCAATCTAGAAACAATTCAAAATGTTTAATGAGAAACAAAAAAAAATTCCTAATAAATCAATGAAATAAATCTGGATGGGAAGGAAAGATGAGGGATTTTGGTAATCAATATAAAGATAATGATGATGGTGATGAAGTTAGAGGGAATGGGAATTGTTATTAGGGAGAGACTATCGTAGGAAATTTAGAAGGATAAAGAAGTGTGAAAGACTATCTAAACTGCAATGAAGAATATGGAACAGGTCAAGATATGTTCCACACTGATTATACAAACTCTTCAATTCGATCAAGTATAACAAGCTTATACCCGAAACTGTTTCCTCACAATTTATACTGACAGGTGACAGTTCAAAACAAAATAAATCATTTCAAATCAAATAACAGTTCAAAACAAGATTATATCATTGCAAATAACTTAATTTGGCAAATTTCATTGAAAACCCTGACATTCATAAGCTATTTTCTGACTAATACCATAGACTAACTATACTATAGAATAGTATATCTACGCTAATACCTTCTAGCATTCGCTGCTGACGTGCGCGCATTGAATCGACACTGACGTTGGCAGTACTGGGCAGTAGAGGCTCAGAGGGAAGAGGATCATCGTCATCGTCGTCACCCCAGCTGGTCGTGCCCATGTCAGCAAAAACGCTGCTACGCGCTGGACCAGCACCTGTTGACGCTCCCTTCCCAGCAACGAATCACGTGCCTCAGTCTGACTAGTCCTATGGAAAATGAATTGATAGAATAATACATTTTTTTAATGTAATGAATCTAGTAAAATGAAATCTATATTTTATTAATCTATATATTGTTAATACATCATATAATTCAAATTATTTATTCATGATACACAATCACAATAATGATGGGGATCAGAAAACAGGCCGTCACTATTTCGATCCCTATTTTGCTCGAAATGAAAGTCCAAACAAGGTTGTTTCTTCTGTACTGTACTCGAAAACTTGGATGATTTAGATTCCGAAAGTCACAAAATTTTGGAATTTAGGATGTTGACACAAGAGATAGATAAAATCACTTAAATAATGAGTTTAAAATCTTGAAAATATACGTGTATCTAAGGGAATTATTTTTTATATTAAACGATTCAATATGATATAATTTGAACATTCGAATCGGAAGGTATTGTATCATAATATTATTGAAATGGTTTTATCCATTGTGGTTAGTCACAAAACTGACAAGAGCTGTGATTCTTCAGAGATTGAACATCATTACCATTAGAATTATTTTCACGGTAAGAGAGTCATGTTCCATCGAGATTCAAATTATAGCAGACACCAACGAAAGTGAAGGTTGGCGAATGAGTTATTAGTGCCTCTGTTAGGACAGTATTCAATCTCTCTACGATAGCAAAACAGTTTAGCTAAAGCTGGTCTTGACTCAATATGCTCTAGTAGCCGGTAGATCACTAGTCAGTAGTCGAGCTGAGCGTTATTGAGCATATTAGCATTAATAGTCCAATACTATCAAATAATTATCAAGTATTTATTGTGCATTAATAACAGAACCCTCAAACCGCCAGTTTTGCTGGCGTCTGCTACGACAAGGAAAATAAAACATACTCCCAATGATAATTGACATTGATACAAAATAATAACAATAACACTAATGCCCACCTGTCATTGAAGCGTTGGAGCAACTGAATGTTTCTACTTTGGAGTAATTCCACTTGACGTGATCTTCTTTCAGTCTCCTCTTTGGTACTTTTGCATAGTTAAGGAGTTATATATCTGTGAGAATCTTTAGAAGAAGTATTACATTAAATTTATAATGATAATATTACTTGATAAGTAAGAAAATGCAATAGCCTAATTACAATTGTGTCAAGTAGGAACTGAAGTCTTCTCAAATACGAACGCAGAACAAGTTATCGGAGTACTGTAGACGTAGAGTACTGCAAATTGAAGAATTGAATATAACTGAAGTATACTTGAATATGCAACAATATACACTTAAATTCAACTTATAAGTTCAATTATTATTGAGTAATCTATATTACTCTGTAGAAGAGTTTCCGTAGAGGGACGACCACGCAGCAGTGTTTCCAGTGAGATAACATCAAGTACGGTAAGTAAGTATCAACATCATCATGTCAATATTCATTTAACAATGAGAAAGCAAATGCTCCAATTGAACATTAGAAAATGTTCAAGTATTATTCAATCTAAATTAAATTCTATTCCAAAGGATACAGAGTACTTGCAGATGCCTGCTCTAGTTTCAACTTCAGCTGCTGTACTTCGGTAGCATACTGTTTCATACGTAAACGTACCGACGCAGATATTTGTGCATATTTATCTGAAGTCCAATGCTCAGTCGCTCTAATATTCAATTGTTCAACAATATCTCTGTATAGATTTTCACACGCATCGTATTCTGCGAGCCTGAAAATGTATAATAATTTTGTGAGAAGTTATAAAAAAATATAAAATTGTTTTTTCTTAAAAGTTTCTGATTGAATGATGCTCTAGCAGCTTAATTAGAATTTCGCAGTTATACAATAAAATTATAAAATGTAATTTGGCTTTTGGTGAGTTGTATAGTAAGTGGCACGTTAAGCCGTCGGTCCCGGCTGCCTAAAAACAGTAGTTAAGTCATGTCAGAGGCCCTGAAATTTATCAGGAGCGACCTGAAAACTCTGACACCAGACCTGAGCCAGCCAGGTTACAAGAATATTATTATAATTATTATGTAGGTGGCCTTCGTGGCAATGGCTTTTATTCATAGAGTCAACTTGTTACAGGGCCGGAGTTGCAGGGTAATATTATTCAAGTAATATGAAAATGATATGTCATATTATGATGTTATGATGAAGAGAGATGAAAACACAAAATAATTTTTTTCTCTTTATAATGTGATGAGACCTCTTTTGAAAGATTGGCTGTCGTTAGTACAGATAGTCAGTCGTTACCCGTCTCTGGGGGAATAGTAACTGATGCATTACACTCTCACTAATTAACTTTATGTTTATCAGAGTGTTCTGTGCCGTCACTTGGTTACTGAAGCTAGCTTATGGTTGAGAGGAACAAAGTGCTAACCACAAATTAGCTGTATAGTGATTATGAAACTGGCAACCAGCTGGGCTGTTGAGCCATTAACAAACCAACTTATGTGATAGAACTATTACCTTGGAATACCAATCTAGGGTAGTTCAAGTGCGTGCATATGGTCGAAGTTGCTCAATCAAATATTGAAATATACATAAAAAGCCATAAAAACGACTATTGAGTACTGAAATTGATTGTTTAATAAACTGTATATTTGTAGTATTTTAATAATTAAGGGGTTTTCTGCAACTAACAAGCTATTGATAAGGATTATCAAGCGAGTAGATCTGAAATCAATGTTCATATAAGATGTGCATTGGATTAGGATTTTTTTTAAATGAACAATATGTAAAGAAAATGTTGACTTTTAATTGTACATGTTTGACTACCTTCAAGTTTAGAAAATTGCAGTACTTACCAAGGATCACTATCCAAAAAAACAAGAGACATTTCAAAATAGATTAGTACAGTACATAAAATTACTGAGTCTAGTTTAACTTCTTTCACTTCATGATTTTAAGTTGATAATTTAATAGCAATTATTCAAAGAAATTATTCAATAATTTTTCACAAGCTCTGAAGTTGATAAATTAATGGGGATGGCAATTCCTAATATTTTCTGTTAAAATTTATTTAATTTCAAAATTGATCAAACTTCCAACAAAAACTTTAAAAATGAGTTAGGAGGATGTTTGACGTTTTGAGCAATGTTTCGGAGTTTCTGGATGCACAAAACATTCCCGAAAAATTGAAAAAGGTGAAAAGTGTAAGAATGATATATTATCATTTAGATTAATAGATGACATTATGAATTGAATTTATTCTATACAGGATTCGAAATTCAGCTTTGTGATAGGTTTGAAAATTTTATATCAGTTCGATTGAATCGACTATCGAGACATCGATTTTTAATTTCAAACCAACATAACCTCTTTTCTGCAACAATAACAAATTAGTGTTTGACCATGCTTCGATTTTGATTCTAAGTATTCTAACAAACATTTCATATTCTCTCTAATTCAGGATTGTAATAGCTGTTGTTTATTATTATTATACTATTTTATAAAAAATTACGAATATGAGTTGTTGGTATTATAGCAATATTAGTGATACATTTGTACTACTTGCCATTTTTTAACTTTCAAATAATAATAAGCTATAATTATCCCAACTCAAAAGAATTTCACCTTTGTAAGAAAAAGGAGGAGATGGATACAACTGTAGATAGGAGCCTCACTAGCTTTGGTTCAAAACCATCAAATCTTCTCACTTGTCATCTTCATACTTCTCACTCCAGTATACCCAGTGTGGTTAAAAATCTACGAAGTGATAGGACTATTGAAAATGGTGTTAATGAAGATTTTATAGTCAGTTCTCCAGCAGTACCACTAGGATTGCCAGTTTACATACCCGAAAAAATCATAAATGGATTAGACCCTCTAAAAGAACTTATTTATCAGAAACAAAAGTGGTCAAATAAGAAGAACAGACTGATTGGTGCTAATTCAAAAACTACTTTGGACGATAACAATGGAAAAGGTGATTTTACAAGTCTTCCAATGGGGATGGTGAAGTTAGCTGACCATTTACAACTAGATCCTGATCCAAGCTTTTCTGGAGACTATAATTGGTATTACACTGATGGAAATTTGAAGACTATTTCTGGAGACAATTTCAACTTACTAGCTTCATTACGTTTTAGTGTTCCTGGAGTAATTGTGTTACAAACAATCAGATCAGACGAAGAAAATGAAGAGTCTCTCTGCCTGAGAGGAAGTGAAGTAAGCCTCCATACTGGAAGTACTCAACCTATTGTACAGATATCCTCATGCAATAATATTGTTGTCAGCCGTCAGAAAAATACTGCATGTTTGTTCTCTATTGAAAGTAATGACGGATTGATTGCTGAAAGATATCACAAATATGACAGTGCAACAAATTTAACAAGTATCTCTGTAGCTCCGAATACCACTACCCATGAATATTGTACTCTTGACACTTTAAAACATTTGCAAATATGGGTACCTTTTTGGAAAAATGTGAAAAAAGCTGAAGGAGTGATTGAAGAGTTGAGTTCAAGTGATAGCTGGGGTAATGTGAAATACCTGACAGAAAATACGATTCTACTTGCAAATAGGGATTTTATTTGTTTGAAAGATGTACGCTATAAGTTAAGTAGAAAAATGGACAGTCTTGGAAGAAAAATCAAGTCCATTCTTGTGAGGAAATATGTAATACAGTTTTGAGTAAACGGCCAGACAGTGAGTGCTACATAACAACAACTCATCAACTTTTGAAATTGGATTTCAGGAAAGGGTACAGTAAACGTTGGACTCACATGATGGACTCTCCTCCTTCGCTTGGCTTTTCAACTCAATCCAGAGAAGGTGATGAGATTGTTGCATTAGGTAGTCACAGTCCAGGGAGGTCTGCTGTGTCCCAACTGGTGGCGACACTATCCTCACCATCTACAGTCTCCCAATGACACTCTCCACAAATGTAGATCAAATGGGGTTTGTCTGGATCACAACTTAACATCTAGATGTAATCTTAGCGTTTCTGGTTTAGATGGTTATATTTCTGAGGACTGCATATTTGTTATGCGACAAACAAGTGTAGGAGATATATTTTACCAGAAAATACATACGAATCAAAATTCTTGTAGGGACGAATTAGTGTTAAAGGATATGCAGTTCTGGGAGAAACAGTGTCTTCAAAGATATGATACGGTATCCTCTAATGTATTGATAGTTTCAAGTGAAATCGATTGTGGAACACTAGTCAACTCTATTTCTAACAAACGTTTATACAGTGATGCACCAATCAAAGAAAAACTTCCCAAGAAATTGCCCTGGAAGATGTCCAAGGAAAAGATGCTGAAATCTAAAAATCCATTCATGGAATGTTTACTGGATGTGTGGGATATCGAGGATGAGCCGGAATGGGTTGACTCAAATAAAGAGAAACTAGAAACTACCAACTCTTCTGAACGAACTGTATCGAGAGTTTCAGGGTGGCTTAATGACATGCTGGGGTTCAATGAGGACACTGCTGACTCTTTTCAATGATGATACTCTGGACAAAATTCAATTGAATGACATCCAAAAATGACCTATTGAAGTATCAATCTTCGCAAACAATACCTGAGAGAACTCTATAGGTCAGTAGCCTACCCATCCTTATAAATTAGCAAGTAATAAGCAATACTGTTCCCTTAATCTCAAGGCTACTTTCATCACTTTTATCTTAAATAATTATAAAAAGTACCCTTTATTAATTATTTTTTCATTAAATGGTTTAACTAATTATAGTAATTTTCAAATGCATTCATTCATTCCATTTGCATTTGAAAATGACTATAATTAGTTGAAAAAATAATTCAAAAAGGGTACTTTGATAATTATTTGAAAAAAAAAACAAGAAACAATACTGTATATATTTTTCAATTATCAAAGTAAAGGAGTGATTTAATTATTAAGGAGAACCTTCAAAATAGATTGCATGATCTAAAAATTCAAATTCAGATACTGGATTCCCTTATATAATGTATAAGTCAACGACTTCCATTAAGTACAGAGAATTGTTATAAAATAAGAGAGTAAGGTAGTTTAATTCCCTCCTTTGGGAGATCGGGTGTCGTTACTCGTTAGTAAAGATAGTCAGTCGTTTTCCGTCTCTGGAGGAATAGTGATTGTTGCATTCAGATGTTATTCAGAGGTGTTCTGCAGTGTCACTTGGTTACGGAAGCTAGCTTGTGGTTGAGAGGCTCATCGTGCTATCGACACGTTACCTCTATCCTGGTTGATGATTATTCACCTCTATTGTATAGTGGAGTGAATATGAAACTGGCAACCAGCTGGCAGGCTCCTTCATGGGCTGTTGAGCCATTTACAAAAAAAAATTATTCTTGATGCGTCTTTTTCTTTGTATATTTATATTTCAATGTTGAAATTATATCATAAATAATATCTATTATCATTTTCAAAAATTTTGTTCAATTTTCTTTTTTACGTTGATCAATAATTGATTATTATAAAACACTATTGTTCATTCTAGACAGTGCTACATTATGAATGCTGAATGTCTCGAGGCTATAGCCTACAGTTCCAGTGCTACATTCATTGATGCCATGTTGAAGTTCAAAAAAAATAACTGTATGAATTCTACTGAAAATAAATTTATTCCATTATTAATTGATTAGGACATGGTTTTCATATTGTGACATACTGCTTACCGACAAAATTAATCTCATTATGTATGTTGTTCATATTCTTATCTTGATTAAACTCGTCATATTTTATTTTGCAGCACGAACTTCTCCTCCTCTTCCATGTGATAAACTGATAATACTGAATCAGTCAGCTCGATTAAGATGAAACACCTTAGATGATGATAATATTACAAGAAGCAATAAGAAAAAAACCACTGTTTGGAAAAATATGAATATCATTGTAAGTTACGTCCAAAATATGCTTGTGTGTACGTTCCATACTTACTCCATTGTTTGAGGTATGTTAATTTGTATTTATTAAAATCATTCTGAAGTTGAATGAATTAATCATTTTACTATTTCGTAACTCTTTTTCCAAAATAAATTAAATGGGGATTTAACTGCAGTGTTCATATTATGTATGGTATCTGATGAATAACTCCATACTCTGATCTCTTGCTAACGTACTTCAAGAATTAGGAATTGTATTAGCCATAAAACAATAAAAAAGTAATCAATAGGGTTTATTTAATAATATAATATCACAGATACCGTACATCAATTATATCAATATAATAATCATTTCAATGCCAAAAAGATAGACGGAGCTATAAAGGAAAAAATTAATATTCAATTGGAAACAATACTAAAGGGCTGATCGATTTCTAGGTGCAGAAGTATTATTTTGATGATTCAATCAAAGATTTTCAATCATTTCAGCAAGTCCAAAGCATTCATCACAATG
The DNA here is from genome assembly GCA_017141385.1 of Sogatella furcifera. Classification (NCBI taxonomy): domain Eukaryota; kingdom Metazoa; phylum Arthropoda; class Insecta; order Hemiptera; family Delphacidae; genus Sogatella; species Sogatella furcifera. The sequence goes on from CM029549.1 coordinate 8,516,501, forward strand.
TGCATATTCCAGGCTCTCTTCGAAGGTAACTTATACTTAGACCAAATAGTAAAATGTTCTATTAGACTTTAGCCAGAAAGGCTTACTTCACCTTGAAATTCTTTGTTACTGAGATAAAATTGCGTATTTATAGTGTATATACGAAAATAGCTTATTTTCATAAGTAGTTTGTTGGTCTAGTTTAGAAACATCCTGTTTAGGGTTGTGGCCAATGGTGAGGAAGGTTAACGTTTGGCAGACTCTCATCTTGTTGGGTCATATGGTAGACTTTTCTAAAAAAGAATTTGAAAACACTAGCCAAACAAGTGTACAAAGAATGAAAACTCATTAAAGATTGAATTCACTTCACTTATTGGAAGGAGTAGCCTACAGTAAGTTATCCAAATAATCATGAATACAAATTAAGAAACTATGTTTAATTGTTTAGTTTAATATAGGAGATTTTAAGAAAAATGAGTAAAGTAACAGCCTAATTAATTACTTAATTAACAATATTAAATCAATATTCACACTTTTGTAATGATAACATATTATTCCCTGATTGTAAACAGCATAGATTGAGAGATACAAACTAAACTTTTAGGGATATGACAATACAAGTTTCTTTTAACTATGACTCAAAGGTCAAAGCTTGATTCTTATGTAAGGTATTTTTTGTGAGAATTATAATTACAGTATGTCTTTGAATATATAGTAACCTAGCTATTGGATTTCAAGTGGATTGGATTATTGAATTGTAAGTTACACAGTTTAATTTACTTACAGCTTTCAAGAAGATGCTTAAATAATCTTATTGAAAAACCTCTCATTAGTAATTTCCTACAATTAAAGTCGTCTTCATATTGTTTAATTTGAAAATTTTATAAGATTTATAAAGGTTTAGAATATATCAAGTATTTGAAAATTGGTTGAATCTGCTAATAGAAAGATGATAAATGTAATTATGAACAAGATGAAAGTATTGCGTATCATCAACACGGTAGACGTTTCAATTATAATATAAGATTTATAAATATTATTTTTTCTGTTCGTGACATAGATAACACTCCGGGCATGCGCATGTCCACAAGTGAACAAGTCAAAGAAAAGAGATTTTAAATTTAATTCAAGAAAAAGGAAAGTCAACAAGAAAAGATACAATAAACCCAAAACATGCATTGCATCCTACAGCGGTAAGCAGAAGAACTCAATACCAATACCTAGTAGGATATACTTAGCCTACAGTCAACTGATTTGATTACATCAAAAAGTTTCTAGTGAGTAGAAATGCACTTGAACTTCTCCTAAAAACTGGCTGGCAGAGGCAGTCCTCCACACAATCTGCAGTATGTGAGTTCCAGCCTCAGCCTGCTTAATGTGTTGTAATTGTGAAAATCACCTTTGTTATGCACTGTACGTTGCGAAAGGCTCCTAAAGCTTACCTGTACATGAAAATATTATACTCTGTGCCAAAATTCTGCCCCAAAAAGAATCCGGATTGCCTTCTTTTGTACCAGCTGGATTTCCCTTATCAGAAGCACCACCCCACAATGTAATGCCGCATATGCCATTATCCTCTGAAAAGAGCAAAACAGCAAATGCTTAGATGGGCACCCTAGCTGTTTAACCTGCCATAGATCTAACTGCTCAATGTGCTTCCCAGAACAGCTTTTTGATATCCAAGGTGATGCCTGAATCGAAGTTTTACTAGGGAAGAATCGTATACACCAAAACAAAATCATCTTGGTCTTCTCAACGTTGAGAGAAATTGTGTATTTCCTGAAACCAGCCAATCAGAAGTCCTGTGCAGGTCAGCCATGTCACTGCGCAGACATTTAGCAATAAAGGGCGATTCATCCGCACGCCAGACAACTTTTGGCCAACCCGGCCAGCTAAACAAATCCTTAGCCTTAGTTTATATAAGTAAGTTTGTTCACCTATCATCATTTATTCAAATATTTTGGACTAATATAATTCGACTGTTCAAATTTATACATACTATAGGTATAGTCTGTCCCAAGGTAACTTAATTACATTAGAGTATTAGAATTACTATTCTAATTACCTTGGTCTGTCCAAGCAAAAGACCCTCTGGCAAGATGGGAAAATGAGCCAAGCTCGGTCAATATTTGGTTCAAAAATTATCAATTTGATAACACTATCAATTGTTTTCAATTTGAAAGCACACACTGTTGATCTACTATTAAGGCCATATTTATAATTCTTGAATAAATATTGACCAAGCTGGAGTCGTTTTCATATCTTGCCAGAGGGTCTTCTTTGCTTGGACAGACTATACTGTATGTACAATACATAATTGAGCGGAGCGAAGCAGAAGCTCTAATGGATTAGGAAAGTCACTCTTTGTATAACTACTCCTCCGGAACCGCTCGACCGATTAAATTCAAACTTGCCATGGTGATAGTAGACATGGACGACCAGGTTATAGGCTATAGAGCATTTTGAAAATTTGCATATTAAGGACGAAAAAGGAAAAAAAAAGGATTGCTTACACACTATTACTATACACATTATTCATGCTATATTCATGCTCTCTGCACTGCAGGATTGCAACCTAACATCAGTTTTGAGAAACGTTCCTGGTCAGAAATGTCTATTATGCTCTTGAAATCATGTTGGTATCACTGACAGAATCGACTCCCTATCGAACCCTCATAGCCCAGTGGTTATAGCGACGTGGACTAGTATTTCACTGCTTACCAATCAGGGGGTTCAAAACCTAAGCAGAACATTTTTTGCTGATTATTTTCAACTTAGAACAACTTCCAATATTATTTTACATGAAAAAAAAGAAATAAACGACCTTTTAAGATTTGTTTGGTTAAGAGAAAATTAAATTAAGAATTAAAAATTGAAAATCAAAAATTTAAAATTTAAAATTTAAATTTAAAATTAAAAAATCCGTTAAAAGATGTTGATATTTGGTGGGCAGGTTCAGATGAGGTCTAGAAATGTTGTGTTAGAATATTTTTGAAATCCGTTCAATATTAAGCAAGTAAAAAGTTTTAAAATATTGTAGATGTATTGCGAGTTGCATATCTTCCACCTTGATATGACAAATCCAAATTGTAAGTTCAATGGTTCAGCAAGATTATAGATGAACTAATTTGGAAGATATTGAATTAAGTTTTAAACTATGTCCAATATACTTTCCAAAGGTTACACTTCATATTAGCGTTTTACTATTTTCAGAATTTTCGGAGTTTTTCTTAGGTTTTTTGAGAACAAATTGGCAGTAAATGTTGAAATTAAGTAAACAGGTCCAAATTAGGTCTAGAAATGCTGTGTTCAATAAATTTCTAATCCCTTCTGAACGGAATTTGCAGGCGAGCAAAGCGAGCCTGTTTGTCTCAGCTGACACTGACAGAGGTTTTGCAGGCGAGCGAAGCAAGCCTGTTTGTCTCACTTACACTGCCTATACTGTCGGGGGTCCAGGGGGCGGAGCCCCCTGGGTAGGCAGAGAAGGCGAGCGAAGCGAGCTTGCCGGCTAGTTCTGAATAAAATGGTGCCTGATTTGTCAGGATTCAATGATAAATAACTGAGATATGACTATTTTAATTTTAATTTCAACCTTTCACATTCAATATGGTAGTTTGGAAAAACTTAATGTGTAATATGGCCTGCGGCTCGTGCGTAAGTGTTTCTCTTGATGCAGCAAAATCACTCTTTGCGTACTGATACACAAATAACTATATTGTACTGTGTGAAGGAGGCAAAATGGGTTTTTTACCTGATGTCTTTATTAATAAAATTATTTATTTATTTGCATTCATTCAATATTTCTCAACATACTAACAAACAATGGAAGCTTGTTGTGGAAATACACAAAAAATTGCCGAAATTTCATCCAATAGGCTTATTTTTTCGCGATTTTTCAAGTTTCTATCGATTTTCCTTTATAATTTGCTACTGAATAATTATTTTAAACAATCAGAGCACATTTGAGACTAAAAAAGGTACGTCAAATGCTGTATTTACAAAGTTGAACCACTCATAGAGAAAATGACTCCAGCTCGGTCAATATTGTTTGAAAATTATTGATTTTGTCTCAATCGTAGGAAACATTCTGACCTTCAATTTGTGCCCAATCAATATTGACCAAGCTGGAGTCATTTTCTCATCTTGCCATATTCTATCAAAATAAACACTCACTTGAGAAAACATTCACTTAAAGGTTGTTGCTCCTATTTTATATTCTCATTTCATAACATTACATGGTAATAGAATGAGCTTTTTTCACCATCAGCTAGGTTTAGCTAGACTTAAAATACCGGGATCAAATTTTCGAGTCTACGCTTCAAAAACTACGCGACAAAGAAAGCTCGCTCCGCTCAATTTGCGGATGCCTCCGCATGCGCTTCCCTAGTAATAATTGTGTTTCGTGAAACTTCTTAAAATTGAATTGCCATAAACTTACAGTAACTGTACAGTAAGAATATATTCGAATTTGCCGCTTTATACGACATGAATTATTTACATTTCAATAATTGAGGTTTGATCCCAATTGATGAAAAAATCTTCATAATTATTTTCAATAATTAATTTTTATTACTATAAAAAGGCAATTGAACGTTCTAGTATCTATTTTTTAGTGATGAATGAAACAATACGTGAACACGGAATTGAAATCAAAATGGCAGCTTCCTCGAAAGACGAAACACGAAAGCTGTTGGCGTTCCGCCTTTCGCGTGTTTCGACTTCGTAATGTTGTGTACTTTACCCATATTTGTTGATTAATTGTGAATTATTAGACAAACCAGAAGTAATTACCAATTCTCACAATGTCGGGCTCACAGAAGTTACATTTAACATCGAAGATAATGCCATATTTGGATCATCACTTGATTTTAACGTTGTTGGAGTTTCTTCATGCAAATAAGGTTAGGTTCATTAAGATGAAAGTATTTTCGTTTAATTTTGACTATCTCAGACTTCTAGTTGAACCATTCCCATGTCATCAGAAACCTGGGATTCATAGATAATTCAATAAATATCAACCATTGTTCTAAAATGTTGTTTTGATTGATAGTGTAGGATCCTATCTAAAGATGCAATAAGAGCCGATAACGATAAGGCGTTTCTGTCTATGACGATAACTTGAAATTTTGCATAAAAATATTTCTCCTGTGCCTTTGAACATGTTAGCCTTGATGAGTCTTTTGTATTTTATATTTCTATCAGATAGAAATATAAAATAGTTTTGATAGGCCTAACTTGGGTATAAAATGTCATTGAGCTTGGATAGTTTAAGCACAAAGAATGGAAGATCTAGCTTCTCTGTGGTATAAATTAGTCCTTGCTCCATGGGCTACTTTCCGATAACTGGGGAACACTTGTTCATTGGTCCTATGGTTTTGGACAAAATTTATCCATCAAAATCTTGTCTCAATTTATGGTCTCTCAGGTATAGCTGGTGCCAATAATAAAAGCAGTTTCGTCTGTTCTTTGTACGTTCCAACAGCTGATGTCTACATAACTGTGCAGGACCAGCTGACTAGCGAATAAAGTTACGGATATACTCTTCGCTGATCCACTTTTTCACCTAGAACGGACGGGTGAAAAAAATTACACGAACGGTCTGGAAGTACATTTACTCCCTGAATGAAGAGGCAATTCAGAGTTTTTTAAGTTCACCTTAACTGCCACCCATCTCGATCTTGTGTTCCTATAAATGAAGTTTATACTTGATAAAGTTATCTAACGACGCAATCTATCCAGCAATTGCTAGTTAAGAAAACTGAATTACTGGGTTAAATAGACAAACCTAGAAATTAAAAAAATCATTAAAAATTTACTAATTATTTTATTTATTGAATTCCGAATAACTAAATCTCAAAAATTGAAGTGTTTTGAATGATTGATACAAATTTCATGAGAAAATATTTCTTATAAGAAAAGTTATGATCATTTTAGATTTCCATTGAAATTTAAATCTTTTAAAAGCAGAGCTTATTCCAAAATTACATTGAAAACGTGGATATTGAAAAAAATTATGTGTTCCTGAGCCGTATAAAGGTTAAAATTAAATGTAGGCTAGCTATGACGTGTGTGCCGCTTTGCCAGTTTTAGTTACTATCATTCTAAATAATTTCAAAAAGCAGAGGCAATGTTGAATTTTATAAAATTTATTTTTAATGTAGTTCGAAAAATAAGCGAATTTTCCTTTTGAACCTCATCAGAATTTAAAAGTTTTTTTCAAAAATCTGGCTGCTGGCGGGAAGTTTTATAAACTAGTATACTGTTGTAAAGTGATTCATACCAATGACTATGCTGTAAGTATAGTCTCTGTAATCTACCTGAGGTGGTAGCTCAAAATTCTATTTGAGGGGGTAGCTTTGAGATACAAATAAGTATCAAGTAGGATCGTGGCTCAAACTAAAAGATCTTATTGTAAACCATAGACCGCTGCTGCAAGCAGCAATACGTACTCGTGTCAACAATGTTTGGACGTCTCAGAATTTTCTGATCTGCGGATGAGTAGTAACAATCGCTTTTCAAGCAGCCATGTTGTGAGATTGTCTTCTCAACTTGAACAGATACAGACTTAGTCATTCGTGGTTGTTGTCATTTGTCATTACTGTATCTACACTCAAGTGAAACAACTAGTTCTAGGGAATGCATTGGAAATATGGAACAATCCTACCAAAATAATACGCCTTTCAAAACTGTTCGCGTTCTCAAAACCCCCTCCGTTAACTCATTACCCACGAAAAAAAAAATATAACGAGATTGAAATGCAAGCCCTGTTCACAATCTGCCAATCTCTATCTTTGTTGGAAACGATTACTAAGCGTAACGGTAGATAAGCATATCTGGCATCTGAATATCTTCTGTCTGCAAACTCGCTATTCTGATTGTTTTGTTTTATTTTTACAGATTTATGATTCAAATTCTATGCTGCGTGCGAAGTTGGAGGTTTTGAGTCATACCAACCTCGTAGATTACATGAAAGATATTTACGACGATCTACATTGTGGAACTGATGAAGTCATAGAGGTGAGCTTTAATTGTTAGCTAAAAAATCTCCAAACATGATATTTTTATTAATATATTTTGGAAAAAGAGATATTCAAGTAATAAAATTATTTTTAAGATCTAAAAATTTGTACTATATTTTAATAAAAACTGTGTTAGAACTATGTAGGTTTGTCATTAGATAAATGAATGAAATCATTTTTGTGCTCAAAAGTTTTCCTCAATTTTTTTAGCATTTTCCTTCATGGAGTTGAAATAAAAAAGTTAGAAAATAAACCAATGCGTTTGAAATTTGAAGATCTTTATTCAACTTAATCTTAGAAATTAAGTTCCTTCTTGAAACATGAATTCAGGGAGGAGTACGGAAACAGCAATTAAGAAACTTGTATCCAAGATTAATGACAGTTTTAGTGATAATAAAAAATGTGCAGCTCTATTCCTCGATATTTCCAAAGCCTATGATGCAATTGATAAAAATATTCTGTTGAAAAAGCTGGAAATTTCAGGGGTTAGAGGAATTGCCAACAAATGGTTAAGGAGTTATCTGTCAAATAGGAGTCAGAAAGTCAGGATAAACGACACATTGAGTGAGCCTGGTGACATTACAATAGGAATACCACAGGGGTCGGTGCTTTCAAGTACCTTATTCCTGGCTTTTATAAATGATTTGACGGATGCTGACCTACAAGGAGAAATTATATCTTTTGCTGACGACACAGCCATATTTTACTCTGCAAAAAGCAATCAAGAGCTGGAAAATAAGCTAAAAGAGGATCTAAGGCACCTCAGATGGTGGTTCTGTGAGAATAAATTAACTATTAATGAGAACAAATCTAACATACTAAAATTTAAATTAAAAATCACAGATCAAAATTTAAATAACATTCACTTTCACACAATGGAGTGCATGCATGAAGGGGAAAATATAATGTTATGTAACTGTGAGGTGATAGAACAAACACAGACGGTTAAGTATTTAGGTCTTATATTAGACGACAGGCTCACGTGGTCAGATCATGCGCAGAAGATAAAAAATGAATTATTTGGGTACATTAGGAAGTTTTATTACTTGAAACAGTTATGTCCTAAAGTAGTGTTGCTGCAACTTTATCATGCACTTGTTGGTTCAAGAATAGATTACGGATTAATATGTTATGGTAGTGCGTACAATGTTGATATCAAACCTTTGATTACAGGCCAGAAACATATAATCAAAATTATTTGTAACAAACCCCTACGATTCAGCTCCATGCAGCTCTTCAGAGAATTATCGATATTATCTGTAAGGCACTCATTCTTGTATAAGTCGATTCTTGATTTTTCGAAAATCATTTATGTAATAATCGAACGAAAATAAGAATAAACCTCAGAAACTCTCAGAACATTAATCTTCCAAAACCTCGACTAGAGCATTCCAGACGACATTTCAAGTACGTAGCTATAAAAATATACAATTCACTTCCCACATTCATAAGAGAAATAAAGTCACATCACTCGCTTAAGAAAAGTATTAAAAAATTCATATTACAAATAGACAACGCAAACTATGTTTTTGACAAACTAAGCTAATTTTATAATTAAAATAACAGCACTTGAGAATGATATAAGTTTTTTCTTTTTTAAAAAAGAGTTCAATGAATAAAAAATATAATACAAGAAAAGTAGCCACCACTCCGTAGAGATACCATTTAATGTTAGTATGGGTATGCGTGTGTGTATGCATGTGTGTGTGAAAGTGTGCATGAATGAAAGTTTCAATAAACTTGTATTAGAAATAATTTATTGAAGTGTTCCCACTCAGGATATCCTATAGGGAAACACATATTTGATAAGAATAGAATGATTTGTATTTGTAATTGATTTCTTTTGTTGTTTAATAAAATTAAATTTGAATTAAATTTGAAAAATTAACTTTTTTTCAAGATTGAAACTCTTCTATTGAGCTCATGGTGTTATACAAGTTTCAAAATATTACAGCTTTCAGACTTTATTTTTCTTCAAATTCTCACCTCACCTCTACAACTATGTATGCCTTCTAATTTGTGTTATAAATTGTAATTACTCATTTTGTATATTTTATAGCAATTGTCGAAAAGGAGGAACGATGTCTTAAAACAGCTTGCTGAATCACGAGAGGAAGGAGTGACAATAATTGAAATTCTGAGTGACAAAAATGTCCACACCATCATGGAAACAACTAGAGATGCCAAGCTGTTGACAAATCATTTGATGAAAAATACACAAGTGAGTATTGTCCAATACAAAATTATTATTGCAGAACTAGTAATTCTGGTTCTGGATAATAAAATTTCCTTGCATCTCTTTTGGTGAGAAAACGTTAAGGGTTGTTTTATCGATCTTATCAGAAATACTATGAACCTGTAAATTAAGTTGAACTAATGGGGTAGAATAAAATGAAGTAGATAATTTAGTAATATTTTGCAGAGTACCGATACATTATTGAGTTATTTTAACAATGTTTTATAGAGTGGGCAGTTCACTAAAACTTATAATCAAAGATTAGCTTATCAGAATTTTAAAAGAAACTTTTCTCATTGAACTTATGATGGGAAAAATAAAATCGGATTTTATATAATAGTTTGAATTGCTCTAGTCTTCAGTGGATTTGTCAAGGCACAGTCTATGTAGTGTTTTTGTAATATGTTGCCAATTTGATTATTAAACTTTAAAATTATCCTATCAATTCAATCAGTTGCTCACTTGGTAATTCATACATCATTAATTACTATTCTATTCATTTATTTTTTTGTATTTTAATTGCAGTTCAAATGGGAATACATGGACACCGTGTACAAAATGGCCAAGATTCAATATGAGTGCGGTGATTACGCAGGAACAAGCACTTTCCTTTACTTCTACCTGCTTTTGATGCCTCCTACTGATAAGGTATGTACTGTATTCTCTGATAAATTACATTTTTACTTGAACAATTCTGTTCTTGCGTTATTTACATTTAAATTATTCCATTCTTTGATGGTATCATGATACTATACTCCATTCACGATCACTTGAGACGGAATAAACAAACTTTTTGATTGTGTGTGCGTGTAATGGAAGGTCTTCTTCTATGCGAAACTTTCGGCCACAGACCAACAGCTGTAGCCAATCACAGCTCCAGACAAGAATCAGCTGTTCAACTGAATCAGACTTTTTCGCATAGAAGACCTTCCATTACACGCAAAGGGTTTGTTTTTTCGTCTCAAGTGATCGTGAATGAACTATAGTTACTTTATAAAATAATTTACTCGCTATGTCTTTTTACATATGATTCAAGCTGTCTTCCAGCTTAAATTTCTTATTACCCCTATCTTTATTGTCGTTAATATACGATAATTTTCCTTAGTGTACTTGTTCATCAGGTATAGGCTATTAGGACTTTTATCATTGCCATAATTGGCATTATTCAGCTAATTCCTCCTGTTCAAGTTTCGAGTGATATTGGAATTTTGAGTATTGGTATAGTATGTCCAAGCAAAGAAGACACTCTGGCAAGATGAGAAAATGACTCCAGCTTGATCTATATTTGTTCAAGAATTATAAAATGTGGACTTGATAGTAAATCAAATTGTTTCCTAAAATTTGAGATCAAATTGATAATTTTTGAACCAATATTGACCGAGCTTGAGTCATCTTTTCATCTTGCCAGAGGGTCTTCCTTGCTTGAACAGACTTTATTATTTGTGTCTCTGGATTTTTATTCTAAGCGATGTCTCCCTGCTTCAATTAACTTACAAGATTAAAATTGTATCAAATTGATGAGACCTTTTGTATCATTATTGAAACGTTTTGCATCAATAATGCGACCTTATTGGTGCAAAATCTTTCAATAAGGTTGTTTCAAATTCATGTACATCCAGTGTCTTTTTTCGCTTTGAAAGAAAACTGATCCATAGACCCAGCTTTATCAATTTGTATATTGATTGTATAAGAACATCCTCAATTTTCGTATTACAAGATGACTTGCTTGAGTTCACAACATACGTCTGTTCCTTGTGCGTTTCAACAGCTGATGTTGTCTGCAAATATTATGAGAAACTGTACTGGACTAGCTAACTAGAGTGTATCCGTCACTCTATTCCGTCAGCTGTTCCGGCACAGTTTTCAAACTATTTGTAGACAACACACAAGGAACAGACGGAACTGCGTTAATTTTTGTTTTGAACTCCACTTACAAATAAATTTCAACCGATAGTTTTAAAACAAGGTGAGCTCTCGTGAAAAAAATTGTTGATAAGTATGTAATTTGAATTTGTTTCATAATTTGCAGAACTACTTGAACGTGCTGTGGGGAAAACTGGCGTCGGAAATCCTGATTCAAAACTGGGACGTGGCGTTGGAGGACCTGAACAAGCTGCGCGAATTCATCGACAACAACAACTCGTTTGTCTCATCGCTGCAGCTGCTGCAGCAGAGGACGTGGCTCATCCACTGGTCGCTGTTCGTCTTCTTTAACCACACCAAGGGCCGCGACCTCATCATCGACATGTTCCTCTACCGGCCCTACTACCTGAATGCCATTCAGACCATGTGTCCGCACATACTGCGCTATCTGGCGGCGGCCGTCATCATTAACCGATCGCGTAGAGCCGCTCTCAAGGATCTGGTGAAAGTCATTCAACAGGTTCGTAAATGACGATCTCCAAATTTGATGTATATTTCTTGATCTAGTTAAGTTTAGGACTTAACGCTAGGTGAAATGCTAGGTGATTCATGATTAAATTCAATTATCCTAGCTTGAGGGCTAGCTGGAAATATTCTTTAGTATATAAATATTATATAATATATAAATATTAATATTATATTAAATATATATAATATAATATTATATATATAAATATTCTTTAGTACTTCGAAATATTCGAAGTACAAAATTTACTTTTTGGAAATAACAATAAGAATTGCCTTATTGCAACCATAATTAGATTGACGTGACGAGATAAAGTCAAATTTATCAATGTTGGCTTTGTTGGCTACAATCTCAAACTTATTTGTTTAAATCACTTGACAGCAAATATGGAAGTCAAATTTGAAACCTAGTACTTAGGACAAAAATCTCAATGAATGCTATTTAACAAAATAATCTAAAATTATATAAAATGTAAAGTTATGAGTTACAAACTTTTCAAATATTACTCGTATAATTGTGCTCTTCATTTTTTCAGGAATCGTATGCATACAAAGATCCAATCACCGAATTCCTTGAGCATCTTTACGTGAACTTTGATTTCGAAGGAGCCCGACAAAAGCTGCATGAGTGTGATGAGGTCATCAATAGTGACTTTTTCCTTGTCGCTTGTCTCGATGAATTCGTCGAAAACGCCAGGCTGATGATCTTTGAGACGTTCTGTAGAATTCATCAGTGCATCAGCATAGGGTAAGTTCGGTTTTGTCAATCAATATGAACTGCTCCAATTATCATTGAATCTGGTTCATGTTTGTTATTTTATCAATTGAGTATGTTTTAAGTTTCACTTGATTGTAAAACGTGTTCCAGATAGAAACTTATAACAGTTTCCAATATACTGTACTTAAAATAACAATTATTTTAGTCTGGTCGAGCAAAGAAGACATTCTGGCTAGATGAAAAATGACAGCAGCTCGGTCAATATTGGTTCAAAAATTATGAGTTTGATTTCAAATCGTAGGAAACAATTTGATCTACCATTAAAACCACATTTATAATTCTTGAACAAATATTGACCAAGCTGGAGACATATTCTCAAACAAACCTAACGGTTCATGTGAGCGTTTTCAACAAGAATTTTTTCAACAATTTGAGACTAAATTTATAATTTTTCAACCAATATTAACCGAGCTTGAGTCATTTTCCCATCTTGCCAGAAAGTATTGTTTGCTCGACCAGACTATATCAACTTTTTTATGTGGCTGATTCATGGCTGATGAGACTTTTATTTAAGGATTTTACTAAATGTTGTATGCAAATTTAAGTTGATAAATAGTGTGCTTGTAGATAATTGCAGTATATAAGATACTGTTAAAAAGCAGCATCCGACGTCTTTCGTTTAGATTTCTAAACGAAATAGTTGATGGCAATTTTCCTAGAAATTCAGGAGTCCTTTAAAACAGAAAAATGTGTATCAACAAATTTTATCAAGAAAAAATGAGGTCGAACAGTGAGCTGTGTGTACGGTTTAATTGCCTTTCAATATTGATAATTCAATAAATTACATAAGATGATTGGTTAAGGCTGAGAAACAAAGTGGGGGACCTTCAGTCATTACTGATATTCACTTCTTCCTCAACGTGAATGTTGTTGCGACCATCTTTAAAGTTCTTTACACATTTTCATGTAAATGTAAAGTTGTCTCTGCTGCGTAATATACGCCTCGTATGTAACTTGTACGTATTGAACCGTAGATATATTTTATATTTTGATTAAATATAGATATAGTACTACGTTCTGTCGACGTTTAGTGTGTGTGTACGCTTACGCACATTTTCCTGTTTTACAAGACTTCAAAATAGCCGCGTTTATCGCCAGTTATCTTTTGCATGAAATTTATGGGGTTTCTCATGGTTCACTTTTTATATAGTTTCATGATTACTTTGTGGTTTCAGAATGCTTGCTGAAAAGCTGAACATGAAGCCGGATGCTGCGGAGTGCTGGATTGTGAACCTGATCCGTCAGGCTAGGCTGGACGCGAAAATCGACTCAAAACTTGGTTATGTGGTGATGGGCACCCCTCCCCTCTCGCCCTACGAGCAACTCATCGAGAAAATCGATACACTCTCAATGCGATCGGACACGCTGCAAGCTCTCATTGAACGCAAGGTTAAGGAGCATCGTCAGGAATCGTTTATGTACGGCTAAAAGCTATTTAACTATCGTCAGATTTTGTATTAAATTTTCTGAATTAATTAAATAATATATGAGAAGGAATTCATTGTACATGATTAATCTTTGTCCTGAATTCATGTTATTAATAAGGAAAAGGATGTACTTTTCTTTAGGATATGGAACTATAATCTTGTCAAGAAGGCATTTATTCAAAATGGCCGTTTGAAGCGAGAGTGTAACTGCGCACGCGCAGATCTGAAAATTTTAGGATAAAATCACTTTTGTCAACCTACCGCTGGTGAGATGTGATGAGAGACAGAAGGTGAGAGAGTTCATTTTGGCTATGGAAGCATTGAACAGCTGCCATTTTGAAGGAATGTCTTCTTTGTTCGACAAGACTATATCCCTTCAATTTCATTCAACTCTTATTTTTCTATTCAACCTTGTCAACCATTTACATCCTCTGTCATTTTATTGATCATGTTTACAGTAGACGTCTATAGCAGGCTCCAATTAACTTGCGATTGGCGAATGACTGGTATCAATACTCAGCTCTGTCAGGAGAGTCGGCGAGTGGTCTGCAATAGCAAATCAAGTCAAAGGCGACCTCAGCTAATTAATCAGTTTCACTCGTGGAACGCTATCAGACTGTTTTGAGAGAGCTATCATGTACAAAAGACACTCGCCAACCGAGTTTCGTTGATGTCTACCAACTAATTTTGTATAATACTGTATCTGAGAGTATTCGTCTCAAACCTTTCTTTTAATTGAAAGACAACACCAGTTTCTTCGTCCGACAATAAAGCGTACGGAATTTGAATTTTTCAACATACATCACAGGATGAAATGAATAATACAAAATATAAATTTTCAAGTCATGTATTCCGTTACTTTTCACAATCGTTAACTACAAAATACATAATAAATAATTAATAGGATATTCAATCTTAATCACATTAAAAGATTTCTTATTTTCACACTCATCAGAATCTATAACACAATATGGTAACCATTGTGGTTTTCGAATTCATTATTAATTAGTTACTTATTAATAGAAAAGCATAAGATGAAAAACTAATTCTTGATTTATAGATACGGTAAGTACTTCATTTTGATAATTTCTATTTTTACTGCAGTATTTACATCGATATAGATTATACAGCATGAGCTTTTGAGCTTCATAAATACAACAATTCTCAAGTATTTTTTCACAGTAATACTGCTACAATAATACACTAAAAATATTATTTGACTTACATATGAGGTCAGTCTTTTTAAGCGTAAATTAAGAGATTCAAGTAGGTATTCTTCGAAATTTGAATCGAATTTATATTTTCTATTTCTATCACTTACAATTACCTTAATTTATTAAGGATTTCTTCATAGAAAGCAAAGTGTAGAGCAGTGGTGAGAGCAGCTTTCAATAAACTGGGACTGAGGCCTTTGAATAAGCCGAACACATTCTCGCCTTCAATTGTTGCTTTGAAGCAGTTGATCAGGCCTTTGCAAGTGAAGTTCTGAAATATAATTGACATAATATTTATCTAAACAATTGAAATATACGAAGAGGTTTAAACGAAGTTAAACTTCGTGAGGTCCCACGAAGAGCGATAAACGTTCAATTTTATGTTATGTGCCCATAAGATGCACCAAACATTTTTAAACTTTTTACAGTTCATAAAGTAGGTTCTAAAAATATCCTGGAAGGATTCCAGCTCCCTTAAACTTTATAGAAACAAAATTGTGGCATATTAAAGAACGATGGTTAAATTGAATGAAATGTACCGTGTAAAATAAATAATATAATTGATGTTATGTCTTCAAATAAGCTATCATGGATCAGTAAGTGATCCAACTATGAATGAAACTCACATAGATTGTTAATTCTACACATTAGTTGAGTAAGAATTGACTAGTAGAGTGAAGCTTGTTTATTCTACACTATAACTTTATACAGTGTGGAATTGACAACATCTTTGAGTTTTTATGTCATTATAGAACAGTTCTACAATGTAAACAGTTTGTAGGTTATTGTATGACGAACATTCAGTTACTGAATGTTATTTCTTAGTATCATCAAATTAAAATTTGTTTTAATGGTCTGCTCCTTCCTGTCTTCCACACAAAGGGGTAAAAATGTTGATGATATTTTTCACTTTATTGTGGAGGAGTCGATTCATTCAGTAGACCACCGAAAATTTTGTTGATTCAACTGCTACATTGAATACGTTGATTCAACTGCTATTTTAGCAAGTTCAACTTTTATAAAGTTGAGTATGTAGAACTTGGACACCAAAGTGGCCAATTCAGTATGGTATAATTATATTTGTTTGAAAATAGGAAACATGAAGTTACCTTTCCGAAACCGACTCTAGCATATTGGAAGTTTTGAAACTGCAGTCTCTTCCTGACCAAATCCCAAGGATAAGTTACGAGTTTCGACATAACACCAGATAATGATCCGCAAACTAGCTCTCCTGAGGGTATCAGTTTTATTTCAGAGTTTTTCTCCCTCAAAATGTCTGAAAACAAAATTGATTCGGAATATAAGTGAAGTATATAATTATCACTATATTTATTGATTCATATTTTACAGGCATGAGAGTAACTTTCAAAATTTTAAATTAACTTGAAAATTATCAAAAAATATTGTGATAAATTGTAAATAATTTCATAATAATAAATTGTAAGTCGATAACTTAAGCACTTCATTTCATAGAACCAACACGAAAATCCAATTGAATTGAAACACAGTTACATGAGATCATTTATGCATTAACACAGAAATCGTTCAGTGAATCCGTTGGATGATTGGATCATTGTCATTTCCGTATCTAGGTTCAACTGCTGAACCCAGGCAACTCATATCAGAAACCATGATATGAATGAATACTAATAAAATAATTTCCATTTTCAACATTCAATTAAAAAGGTGCATCTTGATCTACTTACCAACAGAGAGAGCGACATGTTTGAAAAGCTCATAGAAAAAGAATTGACAACCAGCTAGAGGGCCTGAAACCATGAGGGCAGCACTAGAGCCTCTAAAATAGCCAGGCATTCCTTCTTTCTTGTAGATTGTGACGAAGCCATCCATCATACCTTTATAAGCCTGTAAAAGTCACTGATATTAGATATTTTTGAAACTTTATTAATTCAATGTAAATGCTCAGCGGTGATGAAATGTGAAAAATCATTAAAATAAGAAACCGAGTTATCAATAACCAATTTCTTGATTTGACAAGAAATCTGAACTATGGATTAATGGAAGCCAGCATTCTACTTCCTGGTTCGTCAGTTGTTCATTACTCTTATTCGATGTGTAAGTCCTTATTGAAATTTTTGGTTAAATTATTGAGCAAACCATACTTCTCTATTATATTGCTCTAATGTTTCTCGATGTTCTTTCACATCTGTTAAGGGTCCACATCCACGGTCAGTTCGGACTGTGACATTTAAAACCTGTAAGTGGAAGGGGAAACCGGCAGTCCAAAATAGCTGTGAACTGGCAGACCGATCATTGAACAATCAGCTGTGAACGATCTGACAGTGGATGTGGACCCAAAGATGTAACAAATTAAACTAAATGTAGGTACTTTTTCGCCATAATATTCACCATAACTACACAAGTTTTAAACCTTATTACACCAATGCGCTTATGGAGTACTATACTGCCAGATTTGGGTGAGAGAGAGAGCGCGCAGATCAATTTGATGTGATTAATAAGCAATTATAACTGATAAACGGCAACAGTGCGTTTCTATTCACATGTGACAAATGCATTGCCATGAGACTTGTGGTGCAATTTAAGGTTTGAAACCAGTATAGTAGCCTATAGGCTACATCCATTATTTATATAATTTGACCACCAAAAAAACTAAACGTAATTGCAGTTCAGTTAACTCAATTCACTTTGAATCCAAACAAATAGAATACGGTACCTTAGAATTTGCTTGAGCCACCAATCTAGTTCGTATTACATCGAAAGGAAAAGAGAATAGAGTAGCCGCACTTCCTGAAGCAGCTCCACATAGGAAGTTCACATGATTTCTTTGCTCTTTCCTATTTAAATCGCTTGATAATTGCTGTTTCAAAACCTCGTATGTCTGAAACTGATTTAAGAATTATTATGATAGGAGTTCTATTGAAACTACAGGTTCTTTTCAAGCCAATAATAGATACCATACATTTACGTACACTGTATAAGTGTGTATAGTCTGATCGAGAAAAGAAGACAAGATGGCGAGATGGAAAAATGACTTCGGCTCGGTCAATTTTGGTTCAAGTTTGTATTTGGTTTCAAATTGTAGAAAACATTATGCTCTTCAATTTGAAACCAAATTTATAATTTTTTAACTAATATTGACTGAGCTAGAGTCATTTTTCCATCTTGCCATAATGTCTTTTATGCTCGACGACTTTACCTGTACACTGTACAAGATGATGGCCGGGCTTATGGTGGGACGCACGCACACGCCAATCACAGCTCTTGTTAATGACAAGACAAGCGCTGTGATTGGTTGGCTTGCGTGAGCGTGCATGCGTGCGTCCAAGAATTTTCCCGGCCTGTAGCTCAAATTGTGGAGGGGACTATTGTGCCTCAACTTTATATACAGCTTTTGTTTTTGAGGGTGATTTATCTACCTACCTATTACAAACAGCAAAAAATCTATTAGAGCATCATTATCTTTAAGTTTATATCATCATGTTCCATCCAGTAACCTAAAACCAATAACTTTGGAATGAGGAATAGATTCAATTTGCTGTAGGCGTAGGAAGATTCATAGATTGTTTTGCTTAAAATGTTGGTCAGTTCGGTCAAACATTTTGGTCAAAAAGGTCTTAAAATGTTGGTCAAGTCAAACAATGACAAGAAGAATAATGATATGCACTTAACTATCCCAATAGTTACTTTTTTCTTGAATATTTACTTTATGAATGATTAGAATTTATTACTTATTCCTTAAGAAACCACAGTCTTTTATTACTAAATAAATACTAAAATTAATAAGTGAATAAATTACATAAGAGTAAAAATTCAATTCAAAATGATTTAAAATGAGATTAACTCAACATTTAAAATCATTCTATTAAAGAGTACATTTGTAATTTGTTTATACAACAAATTAAAATTGACTCGAAACCCACCTGCACAAACCCGTACACAGCAGATAGAAATTGTGCTGGTAAATGCCCTCTCCATAACCCAAAAACACCTTCCTCTTTTACGATTGTTGTAAGACAGTGGAGGGTACCTCTGTATTTGGATTCAGAAGTTGCTGATATTATTGGTTCGACTTGAAGCTGAAAATCATGAATAAATAAAATATAAGATGAATTTTTTTTTGTATTTATATGTAGCCCACAGTCTCAATGCTGCATTCTTTATAATATTTTATCAATTAAATCTCTAACATAGTAGGAAAAGAAAAGTTGAATTGGTGGAATGTTTAAAAGAAAAGTGATGTTTATTTTATTTCCATAGTTTTTCTTATTTTCTTCATCCTCATCTAGTCTCATATTCCATATTCACATCTATATTCTACATTCATGGAAGATAGTCAAGTGATAGATAAGAATACCAAAAATATACAAATCTACAACTCTTAAGAAAACTCTAAGAAGAAAACAGTAGAGGAGATTACAAAAAAGAGATGGAGACGATCTCAACAAATAATATCTTCACTTCCAAAAGGGGTGATCAATCATCAATGAAACCTATCGATGCATGTAATACAGTATTGTATAAATAATCCTAGTCAGTGATGAGAAAAAAACAAGACTGATTTTTACCTGAAAGCGTATTTTGATAACATCGAAAGGCTGACATAATGCCCTAGTGAGCACTCCGCTACCCGCTCCTGCAAAAGCATAGATTAGACTCGACTTCTTTTGGTCATCACTACTCATTGTAGCTCAAGCACGATAGCACCATCTGCAAAAATCACACGAAATTAATTCCGGTAATAGATTTATAGTTCTCTTGTTTTCTATATATCTATAGCTTTATAAAACTGTATACAAGAATTCGTGCAAAATATTTATAAAACTGTATACAAGAATTCGTGCAAAATATTTATTCTAGAATTTATTGAATGATGGATTTTTTAATAATATTAAATTAATCATACGGTCTTTACAGAATCCATGTGAATAAAAGACATATAGTAATAATCCAAATTACCATTTTCTATTATTTTCTCCACCTCGACAAGGGTGATATTCTTCAACTGTCTATAATTGATTTATTCAATTTGTTTCGCTCTAACACAATATTTGGTTGCGTTGATTACTAAAGTTACACTTCGTCTAACAATCAAACATAAATAGCTTCGATAGCCCTAAAAATCTATAGTAAGTGGGTTATTTGCTTATATTCATTGATATGCACAACGGAATAAGGTAGGCTAGCTTACTTTTCATATCAGTTTCGTTTGTTTGTTTGTCAATGGCTCAACAGCACTATGAAGGGCCTAGGCCTACCAGCTGGTAGCCAGTTTCATATTCTCTCCACTACACAGTCCGTCCAAGCAAAGAAGACACCCCGGCAAGACGGGAAAATTTTTTCATATCAGTGATAACCAGAAATAATATACTGTAAATATATATATTATCATGATTTTTAATCATTCTTAATCAGGTAAAGACAAAACCTAATCAATCTAGAGCCTCTAGAATGATTATTTAAATAGCAAACTAAACTCTCTTAATTCAATTATTAACACGAATTCATTATCAATAATTATCGATATAATGCAGTTTGAGAAACTGGAAATGCATTACTAGCTTGATGGACCAGAACATTTTGAAATTATTATAATAATTCATCAAAATAAAATATTTCCATGGATTCATTTCTCAATACAAAACTTCTCATCGACGAGGAAACCTCTTTGCAGAATATATCTTAGGCCGGTATTACACGATAATAGTCCTATGATCATAGTTGATCATATGGAAAGAGATGAAAATACAAAATCATATTTTTGTCTCTTTCCATATGATCAACTATGATCATAGAAATATTATAGTGTAATACCTGCCTTATTATTAGAATAATTATTCAGTCAAAGTTGTTACAAAATGAGAACATGAAGATAAAATGACAGGAGGAGGGACTAAGAAATTAATACACTTTCGACAGCGTTTTCCAAAATAAAGACCGACTTGATATTCAAGCCCTTGACCAAGTAGACACGCCTTGATGGTAAGCTGTACTTTGGAGAAGACAAGGCTAATTTGAATTCCATCGATATAGGGTATCTAATCTGTCCAAGCAAAGAAGACATTTTTGGAGGTAGGGGAATTGACTCCAGCTCGGTCAATATTGGTTCAATAATTATAAATCTGGTCTCAAATTGTAGGAAAAATTTTGATCTAAAATTTGAGACCAAATTTATAATTTTTGAACTAATATTGACCGAGCTGGAGTCATTTTCCCTCCCTCCAAGAATGTATTCCTTGCTTGGGCAGACTATATCTAATCCGTGTGTGTGAGTATGAAGACGGGACAATGACCTGGAATCAGAATGTCTACAAAACCTGATCCAAGTCCTACTCACAGTACTGGCTCCGTTCTTTACTCAGAGCCAGAGCCGATCGCAGATCTTCTTCAAACCCGGTATCAACAACACTACTCATAAACAGTGATAATAAAAACGTGAGTAAACTAACGGTAAAGGCCAAGCGCGGTTGCAAACATGAAGCATTGAACCGTTACAAAAACAAACAAATGTTTGAGTGTCTTACATTTTTAGATTAAGGAATTTCTCGTATAATTTATTAGTATCTTTAATTTTTTAGATTAAGTAATTTTGCGGGTAATTTAGTGAGTTTAAATAATGAGACTGAAATACTTTTTGCTAGTGTCATGTTACTTTCTCGTCGATATCAACAGTGTGCTAAGTCGGTCAGCTGTGACAATACCTCCCATTCCTGAGATTTATCAACCACCGTTACCGGAAGATGGTAAGTTGAAATTGACTACTATACACCTAATTTAGCTTATTTACTAAGTGAAAATACATAGATTCAAAAGAGTTTCCATGGATTTACGTGCAAGAAAAAAAAAGCATTAATTCTATCACTATCACATAAATAGACTTCACAAAAAATATATAATATTCAATTTAATGATTAGGGCTACTAATGCATGTATGATAAATAGGATAAAAATCACAGCACACGTGAAAAATGTCAACGAAGTGATAATCACGCCAATCATAGTAGAAATATATTTGAAATTGTGATACAGTACTTGCTTAGGAGAAATTGTACTTGCTTACAATAGGAGAAATAATTTCTCTCTCTCCACTTTTTTTTTCTCTAGCCTATAACCTGTAGGACGCGACCTCACAGCTCTCCTCATTCCTGGGGTTATAAATGTTTCCATTTCCAAATTAATTATTATTTCAATTTCTCAATTCTATTTTATTAGATTTAGTTCAAAAATTATTATTATCATTATTCTATTTATTTACTCTTAAGCTTATTTCTTTATTAATTTATTTTTGTGATTGCATATGTGTTGTCTGCGGAACTCTCCTCCACACGCAGACGATCAGTCTTTGTGGAGGAATTCCATTACATTGTTTATTTCTTGTTTGATTTTCTTATATTTTACTTTGAGGAATAAACTTATTTGAATATTTGCTTGTTTTTTTCATTTTTCTTGGTTTCATTTCATAAATTATTGAAAAATGAAAATTAGGTTTATCAAGAAGAGAAAAGAGTTGAGAAAAAATTAGAAATAGTAAGAATAAGAAAAAACACAATAAATTCCAACGTACATAAAAATACACTTTATAATGGAAATTAACTTTTACTCATTGCAGTGAATCAATTGTTTCGGCCTGATGAGTAGGCATCCTCAGACTGAAAAGTGAGAACAGTGAAGATGAGCACACAACAGGTCGAAACCTGAGTCACTGCAATGTGGGTAAAAGTTTATTTTCATTATAAAGTGTATTTTTAGATAAGCTTAGATTTTGAAGTGAAAAAAAGAATGGATACACAACACCACAATAAATTCCTTGGCGGATGATCCTTCTAATCTTCTTTTTTTCTTAATAGTAAACAAAATTTAATAAGATTTTCTTGAAACATGTACTCTGTTGACTTGCGCGTAGTTAATAATTGTTGACTACACTTTTCAGTATAAAGTCAGTTCTAGGTTCGAACCATATAGGAGTGTTTTTGAGAGGGAATAAGGAAAAATTGGTGGGGCTGGCCAACAAGTGGTGTGGTTATCTGTCCAACGCTAGTACTGAGTTACGTCACTCAACCAAGTAAACACTTACAGCGGCACGAATCACTGCACCAATTCAGTTGAAGATTGTAGGGTTCAATTCTCAATTGTACTACACTATACCGGTACTAAGCGAACAGAATAACATCAAGGTTATTCCTTGAATAACATATGAATAAATCATAACTCTTTACAATTTACAACACCTATTCTGAATTCTTGAGATAGATCATAAACGCTGATGATACTACACTACTAGCAATAACAAAAATCAACATTACTGAATACATTATCATTATTTATTGTTACAATTGCGACTTGATAGCAAGTATTTTAAGCAAACGTTATAAGTGAATGATGATGTTTACATAGTGAATGAATGATGATGGATGATGAATGTTTACATTACAATTTTAACTTTGAAAAGCACTTTTCACTTGAAAAAAATCCTCAATTTTGAGACAAGTTCACTGTTAACAATGAAGATCAAATCAGAAACCCAAAAAAAAATGTTCAAAAACTTTGGAATTTTTGAAAGAACTCGAAAAATTTCGGAGCAAAATAAAACCAAACTAACAGAAAGCCATTACATGGCTGTAACTAGCACCTATTCCCTACAGGAATGTTCATCACTCATCTAGTTATGAATTCAGCTGCCAATTATTTATTATTAGTTATGGAATTAGCTACTTACCAATGCCCAGCGAACGCGCAACAATACTGTAACATCAATGTTCTAGTTAGGAAAACCGCAGAGATCATCATATATGGTCTTAGGAGAGAAGCTCAAGAAGCAAGCACAGATACAGTGAACAAGGTGAGCTAACTTGATGTCTTGACTTGGTGTATTTGCCAGGGACTGGGATTTCCAGAACGGCACTTCCTGGGGAATATTATCGATAGCGGACTATGAAGTGCACATGTAGATACAATCTGCAGAAAATTAGCCTTTAGTATATTGTAAACAGTATATGCTGACAAGAGATTGCAACTGATGGCAACACCAGAAGCAGCAAAAGTAGCCAGTGGATTCTCTCCAAACGTACAGTCTTGCTGTGTGGGGAGGATCGTCCATGGGAAATATTAAGAGAGTCATCACTCTTCAGAAGAAGGCAGTCTCCAGCCAAGGATCTAGAGAATCCTTGGTCACCTGGAACATCGAGAGATCTGCCGAAGAGCTTTCCAGGATCTGGGAATAATGATTTTTCATTATCAATTTACATCATCAAACTTATTATTCACAACTGCGAACTCCAACCACAGAGAGGCTCAGATGTCCATACCTACAACACTTTATATGCAAGAAACTATAGCCTACTCTACCTAGGCACCGTAGACAGTACTGCAGTAGGCCTATTTGAAGAAAAGCCTTCAAACATACGACAAAAACGTATAAATTGTCTATCAAGAGTGATAGCAAGTGGTCTATTAGAAAAGTCTGACTGGTTTAACAAAAATAACCCAGGGCTTACTATTGATGAATTTTTACAACTTTTGTATAATTTGCTGTGTCCCTCTGCGCATTAAGTTGAGCTTCACTGTGTTCATTATAGAGGAAGTATCGAGCGGAAGTTGCGAAGTATTCGCAAAAGATATTTCAGTCGGAGAGATCAAGGCATCACATTTTAAGCTGCTTTCCAAAATACCTCAATTCGACTATGAAGCTTGAAGTAGCACACAAAACGCAAATAATAAACAAAATTTCACTCTCATCTCACCGATGCAGCCAAGCCTTGTAGTGAGAGTGGACCGTCAAGTAAATAAATTTCAAAAAAGCTTTAGCATCGGTTACAACGGATCTAACCACCGAAATCCATAAATTCGCTATCCGCTGAAATGAAACGTTTGATATACTTTCAAAGAATATATTTACATGTGAAAGGTGTCGTAGTTTCCATTATATCCTCATTGTAAGTAACACTGTCTTATGCCGAAAACCTAACATACAAAGAAAATAAAGATAATTTCTTTTGGACAACTTGATACCCTACTTCCTTACTTAATAAATAAGGTCTCAACATAAATTTAGTATAAATTTATTTATTGTTACAATTGCGACTTTATAGCAAGTATTTTAAGCAAAGGTGATGATGAGTGAGTAAATGATGATGTTTACATAGTGAATGGAAGATGATGAAAGTTTACATTACAATTTCAACACAATAAATGCACACAATAAATTTTCGAATTATTAAATCCAAAGTTTTTGTGTAGTGCATTTCTCTGAAGTAAAATTTATGTTTGATTTATTGAGATCTAGAATAAAAGTTGAGCCAACCATATCAACAATCAATTATTAAACAGAGTAAAACTTATTAGAGAACTGACTAGTTATAATCATTATTATTTTTGAATTTCTTCATTCAAATAAATATTATTTAGATAAATCAATAATTAATCAAAGTACCCTCTTATAACTAAATAGGCCTACACATATTTTAAATGGTATTTTGTTTAATTATTTATTATATATTAGTAGCCCTAATGACTGAGTGAACATTAATAATATTAGATAATGATATGATATTCGAAGCATTCAGTGACCTCTGTCATGTCAATTCTAGGGTTTTTGGGTTGATATGGCTCATCTACCATAACTAACTTAAATAGCCCACTTTTGAATCGTTTCTTCTAATAACGAATACCTTAAATTTTTCAATGTTTATTTATTACATTTGATCTATTTATGTCCCTGTAAGACTTCATGTTATTCATTGATTTAGAGATGCCTGTGTCCATGTGACATATATAATATTATTGACAAGACCTATTGCTTACATAGGCTACTTGTTTTATGGCTGAGAACTGATTCTTGAAAAAATATAAGAAATACTTATAATGAAAGAAAAAAGAAGTTGTCTAAATCCACTTTATTACTAATTTAGACAACTTCTTTTTTCTTTCATTATGGAAAAATTCCACTACATCAATATTCAAACAACAAATACTTATAATATTTAATGGATTTTGTGTAGCTCCCCCAGAATGACACTCCACATGATATTGGAATGAAACAATACTGGTCGATGCTGGCCTGGTTGACGCAGTGGGTTAGGGCGTCACAACCTTAACCTTCAGTCCGCTAGCACTGGCAGGTCTGGGTTGGAATCCCAGTGGCATGGCTGTTTTTCACCACATCAATCACCTTCGCACTCAATATCAATGTTCCCACATTACCAAGCTCAAGCTAAAATGCTTATGTGGGCATTATCCGCAAAAATAATGCATAGTAAAGGGTACCTATGAACAACGCTTTTTAAATTCTGATTATACACAATATTAAACTTTGAATAACAAAATCAGCAGTTTAGTTCCTTCCTTAAACCAATAATTAATGCGAGGCTTCACATCTCTTGATAACCGTAATAGCTTACCGTATAGTTGAGCTACAATTATAAGCATCACGTAGCAAACAGAGGATTTCCAAAATTACACAATTTATTATAAAGACCTGCATTTAAACTATTGAAAAAAGTAAAAAATTATCAGCTACTATATAGAGATGAGAGGTGACTTAAATAAGTTTGAGAGCCGAATTATAGGCAGACTATCAGAGTTTACAATCTACAATAATATAGAGATAAGATAGAAAACAGCCGGTTGAAAAATACAGAATTTGAATTCAAAATTAATTTGAATAATGGTATACGGTGAATGTTTGGTGGAAACTCATATAAACTAATAATAATGAATTAGGCATAACTCTTACCAGAAAATTTCATTTTTTGTAATCAGAATCCATCAAATAATCACGCTAACTTATCACAAAAATATCCTAATCCTAACCTAAAACTTTCCATTCGACCATTCGTAAGTTCGATAATCGACTGATAAAATATCGAGACGTTTCCTTCCTGAAGCGGGAAGTTCATCAAAGATTTGAATAATATTTAGCTAAAGTTATTCAGAATAAATTACAGCATTGTTAGGCTTTAGAACGTTGCCTATGATTAAATAATTATTTTTTCAATAATTATAAATGATAATTATTATTTTAAATCTGCCTTACAGAGACACTTATACACATTTCCTTAATATTCAGGAAAAATGAAGTGACTCAAAGAAAACGTGAGTGAGCTGCAAAGCAAGTATAAAGCCAGGTTTACACCGGAATGTTAATAACATTTGTATAAGTTATATAATATATGAGTCTATATAATAATACGTTATTCAAAAAAGTTATTAACATTCTGGTGTAAACGCGACATAAGTACCTACATTATTAATCAAAATAAAGTGAGTTTAAACTTAAGTTACTTGCAATTGCAATAGATTATGATTTTTGGATGAATTGATATATAATTATAGCAGTTGGTTCTTCATGTTTTTGAATTTGGAAAATCAATTTATAATTTATTCTGTACTCTATTATATAGATATGAGGTGTATAATTCGATATATTTTTCATTTTTTAGCTGAGTTAGACGAGAAGAAGTTGCAATGGCTTGAAGATAGTGAGCAGGACCCTGAAGTCACTCCTGGGCTGTTTCAGGGAGATATGGCAATGGATAATGAGGTTTGATCCATATCCATACTTTTTCATTTTATAAGCCGAAACCAATACAGTAGATAATTTCTATTATCTTACCAAGGTAAAGAAGGTAGACTATATAGATAGCCTATTATTAATAAAAATTCTTACCCAACTCCAACTCATAATAAATTGAATTCAATAGACATCTTTTTTTAAAAATAAAGATAATTCTCAGAATTTAGGTACTTAATTTAAGTGAAAACAAAAGTTGTCAGATCCACAAAGTTTATTTAAAATACCATACTTAAGTTCCAATGCTCAGGGTATCATCATCAGTGGAAAACTACTCTGATGAAAGTGTGAATATTCTCAAATTTTTAATGGCCACATATATGTTTTAATAATAGGATAATAAAATTTATTAGGCTATTAATAAGAAGATTGGGCTGATCTGAAGAAATACACTAAACTTGTAAGGTAATATAAATGGAATTGACTAAAAAAATTAAATCTGAAATTCGAATTAAACTTTATACATTTTTTACATGGTTTCAGGTGTTTAGCTACTGGCGGGTTGGTCTGCGATGGGATGTCTTTCCTGATAGATTGTGGAAGAATAGAACAGTACCGTACATTATTAGTCCATTGTATGGTGAGACAAACTTATTATTCTCAAAAATACTGTACTGTGTTTATATTATTTCTACTCGATAATGTAACATTAAAATACCGTGTAAAACTCTGACTCTGAGCTCTCAATGTATAACATTTTTCATTCACATTGAACTACATCACACTACCTATAGATAGGCTAAAAAAGGAAAATTGAATCATTGAAAGTTTTTCCAGATAGAACTGTACCGTACTGTATAAAGTAAATATAATAACTGTCTCTGAATGTCTAGCAGATGTTTGGGTCTAGCAGGGGACATGATCAACTTCAACAGGAGTCAGGAACGGGAGAATCACACTGCTGTAAATCAGTTGCAACTGCATTTATTTTGCTATACCTATACTTATTGTCAGGAAACATTGGCATTAAAAACATTCTCCAATTAGATTGTCTCAAAATAATTGCCTTTGGAATTTATAAAAATATTTCTATTGAAATAATGAATAGTTTGGAAAAATAATAAAAAATAAACCACCGTTAGTCATTGAGAGAGAGAAAATAAACCATTTAATTTTTTAAGATTAATTCAACAAAAGATTTTTATTTCCAGAACCTGAAGAATACATTACCATTTATAAAGCAATAACCACGATAAACTATATGACCTGCGTAAAGTTCGTTCCTTGGAATGGAAGAGCCAAAGATTTTCTGATTATTTGGCCTATAAAATATCCAAAAGGGTGAGTACAATTAAAGTTGAGTTTAATTTATAATTATCTTTTCCACTTTTATTTCATTTATTATAGATATCGGATAATAATATATTTTTTACCTTGTTGCTTTTTTCAAAGCGTTCTTTATTCATTTTAATTTTTTCATATGAACAAAGCATGTTTCGCACTTTTTAGAGGTATTTTCATGTGTGAGTCACTAATTGAAAATGCCTCTGAAGAGTGCGATACATGTTTGTGTTCAAATAAAAAAACTTCTTGAAAGGGTACTGTAATTTGAATTTTTTACCAACATATTAATTAATTAATTTATTTATGAGATACATCACAATTATACTGATAGTGAAAACACAGACATGAGTGTCCAAATCGTCTTCGCTCCTTATTTGGATGAAAATATTAGAAAAGGTTTATGTTCAAACTCACTACCTATTTCAAAATCACAAATTTTCACTCCCGAATTTAAAAAAGCTTTGAATTATCGATAATATTTTTGGATAATTCTAATTATAAGTCACTGGTAGGCTTGCTTGATTCGTACAGGAGAAGAGAAACTCACAATATGGTTAATACTGTAATTTACTTCAACTCACAATACTAGTATTTTACAATATACTTCACAATTATACTTGCGTATACTCAGAAGACTCTGTATTGTTATATAGTTCAATAAAATTTTATAATCCATTATTCATTGATAGCTTTTGATGAATTTGAGAGCATTTCAGAAATTGATAATACTAAATGATATTTTCTAGATAGAATTTGAATTAAATTAATTTTTCCTTCAGGTGTTGGTCATTCGTGGGAAGATTTGGAGGGGCGCAAATAGTGTCACTCCAACCACCTGATGCGAAGGGGCCCAACTGCCTGGGTAATGAGGGTCGGGCGATGCATGAGCTACTGCATGCTATTGGCATTTTCCACGAGCAGTCACGGGCCGATAGGGATAAATTTGTGAAAATCAATCTCAACAATGTTCTGCCAGGTGAGTAATCTAAAAAATCTATCAAGAATTTATTCTGTAAAAATAAAAGAAAATAAAAAGTCATTAATCAAACCATTTATTGAAAAATCGAGGTACCGGTTTTGGTTGCTACGCCATTCATCAATCTCTGGTGAAATCTTTCATTTAATATGGATAACTACCACAATATCATCTTCACAATTACCCAACAAGTGAACTAAGTTAGGTACTTGTTGAACTTACTATTCTGAATTTTATTGAATACTGAGTGATTATAGTACAAAGTTCAACCACAAATCAATAAATGATAAGTCGCACACTTTAGCCTTATAATTCTATTTGAAAAGAATGGGCTTAATCACTACAATGATAATAATATAATAGAAATGCAGTACCGGTACAAATCGTAGCTCCTGTAAGATAAGAAGAATGAATCCTCAGAAATTTCTTATAGTTCCATTTGGTCACAATGAAAACACTTTAAAATAATTTATTAAACTGATGTGAAAAAACTTTTTAAAGTAGAAAACTTACATTGAATAGTTACATATAGGCTTCGACCTGGTGTTTGTCCTTTTAAAAGTAATTCATGATGGAGTCTGCTATATGATTTATAGTATTGTGATTTAGTCTATAATCAGGAAAAATCATAGATAGTTTTTTGCACATATAGTTCGTGGGTAATGTATATTTGATTTGTAATTTTCATAAAGGACCAACTAAAAAAGATCAAATCATTCGTCAATACGAGAATCGTTCCAGGCAACATTTGAAGGATAGATGATGGTTGAAAATATTAAATCAAAGTATTATTGGTACCACAATATATGATATTAAATAGCAATTCAACATCAATAAATTTTATTTTATTTATTTGAATTCATTTAATAGCACCGATAAAACTATGGGTATCAACG
Organism: Sogatella furcifera; assembly: GCA_017141385.1. Taxonomy (NCBI): domain Eukaryota; kingdom Metazoa; phylum Arthropoda; class Insecta; order Hemiptera; family Delphacidae; genus Sogatella; species Sogatella furcifera. The sequence goes on from CM029549.1 coordinate 8,547,245, forward strand.
GTATGACAAACGGCACATTAACACTCCAATAATTTATTTAAAAAATGATTTAATTTCTATTTCAGAGTTTCGTTCTAATTTTGACAAACAAAGCTTGGACAATACATCTTATACATTCGAATACGACTATGACAGTATTATGCATTATGGAAAATATTTTTTCAGGTGAGTGAAATATTATATAGGCTACCTACAGTGGATTTTTACAATTTCAAGTAGATAGGAAAACACTAATAAGTAGCTCAAGTCACTTGAATTACTGATTCATGCAAAATTAATATAATGTAATCCGTGTTTCGGATGGACACGTTAAGCCGTCGGTCCCGGCTGCCTAAAAACAGTCGTTAAGTCATGTCAGAGGCCCTGAAATTGATCAGGAACGACCTGAAAACTCTGACACCAGACCTGAGTCAGCCAGGTTACACGAATATTATTTTTTTTATATAGTAGAAAACGACATGTATTTCAAAGTTAATTTTGGTAAATCACTTACTTATGGCTTAGTGAAGTGGGATGCATTTCACTCCTGAAGAGGAGCTTCATCATTTTCAAGACAGTGAGAAAAAATACTTGAAAGAAATACACCCTTCTGCACCTACTCTACAAGCCCTACCTAAACTCCACAAGGAAAATACACCAATAAGACCTATCATCAACTACAGAACTGCTCCAGCATACAAATTAGCAAAACGAATGGAATCAGAACTATGAAATCTAATAGCAGTTGATCAGCACCCATCATACATTAAAAATAGCATAGATCTAGTAAACCAAATCAAAGACATCCACATTCCATTCAATTCCACTTTAGCTTCATATGACATAAAAATGATGAAGCTCCTCTTCAGGAGTGAAATGCATCCCACTTCACTAAGCCATAAGTAAGTGATTTACCAAAATTAACTTTGAAATACATGTCGTTTTCTACTATATAAGTGTTAATAAGTATTTCGTCATGGAAAGCAACATCAATCGAATATTATTATTAATATAATGTAATTGATTGGAAGTGCAGAGATACTGCATAATATATCATCATCAGATGAGTCTCAGAACTCAGTGAATATCCATAGACTGTACAGTCTGTAATTTTTGGAAGATTACATATAATAAGACTATAATTATTTTTTAAATGATACACACTGTCAATAAATTTCTATTCCAAAATAACACTCACAGAATCAAGTCATATATTATTGTTATTCTCATTATTTGTATATATTCTAAATGTTAATGGTAGTATATTAGCCTACTATAACGGATAGCCTACTTGTAATAATATAAGCGTATCAATTATTCTTTCAGTACGAACAAGAGTAAACCAGTGATCACACCCAAGTTCCCGGCTACTAAACTTGGACAGCGCAAAATGTTGAGCAAAACCGATTGTTTGAAAGTGAACCAACTCTACGGCTGCTTGGAGAGATCTAAATACTCACAGAAGAAATACTACAACCTGTGTAATTTTCTGGGTCTCTGACAGGATATTAATTTAGGTGCTCTCTACTGACTGTCGAACATTTCACATAATCTCTCATTAAGTGCCATATACCTTTAATGTTTTAAATTAATCATTCGCATATTTGACTTTATATTTACTTATTTGACTTTTTCAAAATTGCCATATATGTAGTACCATGTATACCGAATTATAAATGAATTTTGTGACTTATAATAGCCTATTGTGAAAATATTAAAAATAATTTTGAATTCTGTTCCGCCTGACTTTTCCCTCGTAGTAATTAGCTTCCAATCTTCCATCAAGTTTTGTAACGGAGATAAAGCATTTAATTCATTTTTTATTATTCTTCTTTTCAATTTTTTTTCGAATGGAGTTGGCCTAAATATTGAACCAAAATTTATTATAGTGTCACGTGCAGTAGTAGTATAATCTATATCAACTATAGAATGTAGTTGCAGCTTTTAGGTCAAGTCTACAGTATCCAACCATAGAGCCTGTAGGTATGAAATTTTTTTTAATATTTCGAAAATGAGTTTCAAACATCATCACGATATAATATTGAGGTCTGAACATCAGTATTGAATTATTACACGGAATGAACTAAATCAACTTACAATATTATTGTGGCATCAAACAGTGAAAATTATTATATTCTCGTTGAAACTTCATGTTACATTAAAGGTGGAACTTCCGGATTATCCACAAAATCGGCAGATGGGATTTTATCTTGGATCTGATTCCTTCTCACTGGGTTTGACACAACATCATTTTCTTGCCTGCAAATATTTGTGTAATCGATGGCCGTATCTTTCTGGCTAGGACCTATTTCCAGATACTCGCGTCTGAAAATATAATAATTGAATGAAACCTACTCCTGTAAAAGATTAGCGCATATTACTACTTGTAACAAACATGTAATTTTAAAAGAATACTTATCAGGAATGGCTTGTTTTATAATTAATCAGAGAGTATAGGGGAGGCCCTCACCTTTTTGAGAGTGAATTATTTCTACTGCTCTCCTTCAGAAATTCTATAGGATTTGGCAGTGGTTTCACAGGCTTGACTTCTCCTTTCATCTGAGAAAGAAGAAATTATTGTCAATACCTTACGCAATAACACAGTACCTACAAGCAGGAGGGGGACAAAACCATTTGATTGCAATACAGAGATTAACTTCATTATTTAAAGCACAATAAGTATAATGGAGGTAGCAATAAGTATAAGAAATACAGTATATTGAATAGGCTACAACAATTACAATAAAAATATGTCATTTTTTATTCGACGGATTACATGGTCTTTAACGGAGAGGAGGACATTGGAGAAATTTCCTTGCTGAATAAAGGGTAGTGAAAAAGGTTGATAGCTTTAAATACCTTGGTTCACATGTAACATCAGACGGATATCTTGATACAGAAATAAATCATAGGATTAAATCTGCGTGGAAAAATTGGAAAGACGTTTCAGGAGTGCTATGTGACAGGAAATTTAATGTAAGAGTGAAGGGTAAGGTCCATAAAACAGGTGTGAGGCCGGCAATGATCTATGGTGCGGAGACATGGTCTATTAAAAGGCACAGGAAAGGAAACTGGATGTGGCAGAAATAGAAATGCTTAGGTGGATGTATGTGGAGTCACTAGACTGGATAGGATTAGAAATGAAATTATCAGAGGGGCAACTAAGGTGGTAGAAGTGTCCAAGAAGGTCCAGGAGAGGAGGCTCCAATAGTATGGCCATGTTAAAAAAAGAGATCAACAATATCTAGGGAATAGAATATTTGATATGATAGTAGAGGATAGAAGAGCGAGAGGAAGGCGCTGGAGGGTTGTGTGGAGAGGGATTTGAGAAGCAGGGGAATGGAGCTGGATGGCGGTGAATATGGGGACAGAGACACTTGGAGGCGACTGACCAGAAACAGCGACCCCGTATAGAAACGGGAATAAGCTGAGGAAGAAGAAGATTCAATGAGTTTTCATAACTTTTCAATTTAAAGAAAATAAGAACTTTGAGTAATTTCACTACAATAAAGCAGGCTAGTTCCTTCTGCAATCTAGACAGAAGATTTCAATGGAGATGGGAAGTGTGATGTAAACAGCATATATTATCACTCATTCTAACAATGGCCCATAAATCCTTATGAGTAATTTCACTACAAAGTTTTCCTTTTCCTTCCATTAATTTTTATCAGTGAAAAAATATGGATGAGCAACAACAAAACTTTTTAGATAAATCTCACCTTTGGCATTGTGATTACCAGATGTCCAGAGCTTTGAGAACGTTGAGCAGTTGCTTCAGTCATCTTTACCTCTTCATCAAATGTCAATTGAAACACTTTTCCCTTGATTAGAACCTTAATGAAGAATGGCTGCACATCTATGTCTATCAAAGATGTGTCCAAATGCCTGAGAAGGAAAAAAGGAATGATTACACACTTGCTTGAACAAAAATAATTCTATTCATTACACTCATCATGTTCTTCCATGTGTTACTACTTTACTAAGTAGCCGACTATTTCTATGTCTAGGTGAAGTCGTAAAGAGCTTCTAAAATCAAATTCTTTTCGTATTTAATTGTGAAAGTTGTTCTCTTTACAGAAGCTTACTCACTTGTATGTATGGAGTTTCAATACATATGAATTGGATTCATCATCTTCACTGAGATGAAAATCTATTTTTGCTTCATTCACGTTCAGCGGAGCTCCATCCTTGTTAAACAAACGAACAACACGCTTTTTTTGTTTCTCTTCTGTTTTATTCTTCAACTCTTTGGATTTTCTGATGCGATTTGCAATCTCAATACGAGCTTCCGGTGTATTCTCAGTTTTCTCCGACCAAAACCTCCAACAAAAAAAAAGCTATTTTCAATTTTTTTAAAGTATGATAGGCTGCGAAAACAAAATTGTAAAATGAAAAATTATACTTAATGGAAGTTACAAAATATAATAAACAATAACTATCAGTTATACAGAATACTGTACCAATATTACTCTGGAAATTTTCGAAATTTCCTTGAACTTGGTTCTCATTTAATGAAAATAAAATAGTTCTTTCTAGTAGTATTTTTTTTTTGAGTTTGAGCATAGTTTGATTCATCATCTTTGTTTAAATATCAACATTGATTTAATATAATTCATAATATAGATATAGGCTAAGAATAGCTTACCGTATATGTATAACGCTCGAAAATATAATAAATTGTTTCAAGAATAATTAATCATTGCAACAGTAAGCTAGAAATTTTTTATTTGAAAAATATTTTATTGGAAGATTGAAGTTGACCGTTTCAAATATTCTATTCCTCTAAACCTAAAGCTACGTTGTGGAGGAAGTTGTGGGTTTAGATCTGTTGCCTTTATAGAGATACTAGCCAGCAGGCTCGCTTCGCTCGCCTTCTCCGCCTAGCCAGGGGGCTCCACCCCCTGGACCCCCGACAGTATCAGCAGTGTCAGTGACTCAAACAGGCTCGCTTCGCTCGCCTACATAACCTCTGTCAGTGTAAGCTGAGACAAACAGGCTCGCTTCGCTCGCCTGCAAATTCCGTTCAGAAGGGATTCAAAACTTATTGAACACAGCATTTCTAGACCTAATCTGGACCTGTTCACCAAATTTCGACATTTTCTATCAATTTATTCTCAAAAAATCCAAGAAAAACTCTGAAAATTCCGGAAAATAGTAAAACGCTGTATAATATTGAGCGTAACCTTTGGAACTATATTGGACATAGTTTGAAACTTGATTCAATATCTTCCAAATTAGTTTATCTATAATCTCGCTGAACCATTGAATTTACAGTAAGGATTGGTCGTATCAAGGCGGAAGATATGTAACCCGAAATACATCTACAATCTTGAAAAACCTGATTACTGGCGTAATCTTGAACGGAATTCAAAAATATCTCAACACAACATTTCTGGACCTTATCTGAACCTACCTACCAAATATCAACATTTTCTACCGATTGGTTCTCGAAAAAATTGAGAAAACGCCGAAAAACTATAGAAAAACTTAAATATTTGGCGTATCCTTGAAAAGTTCCTAAAATTCGTTCTTAGAGCGCGTCTAAACGTCCAACTGAACATGCCTGCCAAATTTGAACGCATTCGGTTCAGTAGATTTTCAGTTCTGGTGATGAATGAATCAGTCAGTGCCATTTCGCTTTTATAGATATAGATTTCAAATTAAATACATAAAATGCACCTTAATAATTATAAGCATTACCGGTACCATTAATCAATTTAAAAAATTTATTTACTGTGTATTGTTTATTGAGCAGCTGTTTATTGTTTTACTACATAGCTTCAACTTCACAGGGAGCTAACAAGTTATATATTATATAATAATATTATAATTTCATGACTTACTCGTCTTCCTTCTCCTCATCAATATCATTGTTATATGTACTCTCTCCCTTCGTACTTGATTGTTTCTGTTTTTCACGTTTACCTGGATAGAATAAAATTTTTCATCTCATTTCACTACATAAATTTTTCATCTCATTTCACCATCATGAAACACCCAATTTCAGCAAAAAGTTTTTATTGTTTCTAAATTTCTGATTCAATCTTTTATTGAGTGTCTGAAACACACACACAAATTTTGCATACCTTATCGTATTCAATGTTTTATTCGTGATTCACATAAGAGAAAAACTGAAATAGTCTGAATTCGATGCCTTCAATGCATTGAAATTTATCGATCTATTGTGAAACATATTGATATTTTAAAATCTTTCAAAGTTTTGGTGCTCTTATCTGTCTTTTTATCAACCTTGAAGGTTCTAAATTGATGAATTAATTAGCTTTTAATTTTTGAGAGTTTAAATTTCTAAGCAATGAATGAAGACAATTCTAAATATAACATTTATTGATTTACATCAAAATATGGAAAAAGACTTTTTGTACTTGGTCTGTGTTTTGATCCAATTAATTATAGCCTAGGTACCGGTACACGAGAATAATATTATTGTATCTTGTCAAATGAACATGTTTGTTTGTTTGTTTGTTATGAGGGTGAAGCCCACATGAGCTATAGGCTTGTGCGTGGGTAATGATATGGATGATAGATGACGACTACTTTGAGGTAGTCGGGACCGACGGCTTATCGTCTCCTCCGAAAGACGGGGTGGCCGTATCTATGTGATTGTGCTGTGGTCAAAAATTGTTCCCCGCTTGGGATTTGAACCAAGGTCCACCTGGTTATCAGACCGGCGCTTTATCACTCCTCCAACGAGCCACCTGAATTTATATGTAATGTAAATATTTATGAGCAACTATTACAGAAATTCATAATAACACCGTACAGTAGCCTACCGTTGTGTCTATCAATCTCATCTAAAATTTGTTTTTCTGCATCCTCGAATACTTGTTGAGCTTTTATTCTCTCCGATCTTAAGATTTCCTGACTATCCAGAACCTGAAGATGTGGAAGAGCGGCTACTACATACTCTCGATATCTTTTGAAATCAGTGCAAGGATTACCAAGTAAACATCTGAAAAATAAAATATTAATATAATATTTTTACACTTACCAGTTTATAAATTATTTTTCTAAACAAATTGAAAGAATTGATAAATGGCCGTTCTGCTGAAAAACCCTTCAAGACCCAGAGAGATCCAATTGATGAACTAGATCTGAGTGCATTATATCTTTCAATGAGATACTATTTTACTAATTTACTTCTGCCAAGTTTTTCCAAAAAAATTATATACCAGAATTATTGGTTGAATGCTAGTCCTACACTTCAAAAATCTTTGTAGAACAGATTCATTATCAAAAGTATCCATAAATTATAGTTACTAATAGGTATCCTAAAGCCATTTCTTTGGAAATGTTAATTTCAAATAATTATATGAATATATGAAATAATTTTGAATTTGTACAGTTCTACTAAATCATTTTCCAGATATTCACATTGATTGCAGCAAATAAATAAGTAGACTTATACATTGAAATTGAAATGATTAATGAATAAGCCATAGTTCAATCAGTTCAATCAGTCCAATCAGTTCAATCTTATTACTTTGAAGTACTATTGAACATAAGAAGGAAATAAGATTCAGAACCTGCGAGAGTACGTAAAAGTATTATTATTGTTTAATGTTTATTGTATCAAATAAAGTTGGAATATTATTATAAGTATAAGCTCTTGGCAGTCTCTTACTTACAAGAATTCAAGGTGAATATTATTCCTCAAACTTTTCACAGATGTTAAATCCCCGATGAAATTCAATGTTAAATCGAGTTTTTTTAATGATTCGCATCCTTCAAGATTTTCAATTTTTTCAATATTGTTGAGAGCTAGATTAATGTATTCCAATTTCTTCAATTTGTTCAGGTTTTCTATAAACACGAGAGATAAATTGAATTACCATACAAATTATAGGAATTATAAAAATTATATTGAATTATAGGAATGTATAGGAAGTGCAGAAAAATTACAGAAATGCATGAACTCAATTATGTAGAAATATAAATTTGATAGAATTATATTGAGGAAAAAACTCACTCTAGCTGCAGATTAAGTAAAAATTTGGTTTTCAAAAACTAACTATTCTATTTTGAAATGTTTGCTCAACAATAGACTTCGAACTTTTTTTAAAAACCCCTTATTTTATAGGTCAGTCACATAAATTTTAACTGAATGAAATATTCTTTGTATAGTACCTACCAGTATACCGTAATGGAAGAAATAAACACTTTCCATTTATAAACGTTTTATTTCTTGGCTGAAGAGTAGGCCTACCTATTATTTATAAGTTGACTTACTTTTTAAATAGAGAACAAATCAAATTTGTCATTTCACTATGTTCAAATACTGTATTACTGAACATAAATAACAGTACGGTACTTGAGATTTCACTTTTTACTTAATCTGAAAAAGCCCACCTACCTATTCTTGAAATTAAATTCGACTGAAGTAATAATATTCTCAAATCTTTACACCAATTCTGTAGATGTTCTATCTTTTCTATATCTTCCTGATGTAGAGCTATTTCTTCAAGTGTTCCAATCTCTCTCTCATTATGCTCTGATCTTTTTCTGACAAGCTCTTCAGTAACTGAAAAATGAATAGTCCACACTGTTAGTTGGATTGGATATCAATAAAAAGTGTAGTAAATGATTTTACCTACGTACCTCGGTAAACCAAGCTATTTTGACAGCATTAAATCTTATATAATTATTATATACGGTATATTATAATACATTTTCAGAGATTGGAGAAATTACTATAAAATCTATGTTCAATATTAATTTAATTTTCATGATTGAAAACCGACTCTCCTCCAGATGAAGCATTTTTATTGCTTTTATAAGGACCTTTATGAATGTTACCGTGGTACTAAACGTCATTAATTGCTCGCTATTGCTGCAATAATATTATTGAAATAGGTAGTCCATATACAGCGTTATTGTTGAATATTTTTGATCATTCTTTGAGTCGATCTATATTCAAAATTATTCTATTTCTCATACTTTTTCTGTAAAGTTATATGAACTAAATAGGCCTATGGCCTATTTCATCTCCACCTACCGTACAGTACGGTTCAGTGCTGTATCGTACTTCAAATGAGAACTTAATTATTGAATTAAAAATGCACTAGGATCACCAAAATGATGTAAGCATGTGATACGGTAATTATTCAAGTAATTTTTCAATAATTTAGATAAACTTACTGAGGACCATTGCAAATTATTTGATTTAAATCTAATAATAGCACTCTGAACCGCTGTCAACTTGTCGACTCAAATACAAATTTGTACACCGCGCTATTGACATCACGTTTCCATAGCAACGGTCGGCCATTTTTGGATTGTAGATATGGCTGCGATGCTTCAACAGTTCGATCCTCCAAGTTCAGCTAGCTCGGAAAGGTAAATTTCAAGTTTTAAATCTTTGATTGAGTGTTGTGATTACATAATCAGTAAAAGTTTCCAAATAGAGGTAAAAACAAAACTTACCCATTCATACATTGGCGAAATTCATTGATCTTTGCGTACGCAAGATCACATGTCGTGGCTTGTTTTCACGATAATTATAACCTCACTAATGATGAAACTTGGCTAATTATTTTTGGAAAACACATACTTTATACTGCTTTAACAAAATAATTCATTTTTCATCTAAAACCCAGATCCTTATTCATTTTTATGCACTTTTTTAAAACTTGAGTTGCACTCAATTTAACTCTTGAAGAGTATAATTTGAGTAGAAACAGAAGGAAACAATGTTATAATTACATTATGCTAAAGACAAAGCAGCTGTACGTTAGGCACGACTGTTTTGTCAAGAGTGAGTAATTTTTATTGAAATTATTTCAATGAGACCTCAGTAATAGGATCATTAGCAAACAAATTATATTGAATAAATTTTAATTAACATGATCATGATTCAATCTTAGGGCTGTAGCTTTGATGAAAGTGAACATTGAGCACCAGGATTTAAATAATATTTAGGTAATTTACTGTAGAGTCAATTAAATAAGATTGATGATTTTAATGACCTTTAATATAGTAAAATTATGTTTTGTAAGTTATAGGTTTTCATACTGAGAGATTTGAACTGAAGTCCACATGAGAGCTTCAATTTTCATCCTCACAAAATTTTGACATTTTTTCATTGAATACCAGAATACGTACTATACTAATCTTGTTGATGATGGCACCGTACTTGTGTTTTATTTGAACTAGCCTACTTTGAACTTCGACTTATGAATAAATTTATATCATTTATATCTTGAAAAAATAAATTTTATTTATTAAATTTATATAAATAAATTTATATCTTTTTCTTTTACCGTAAGGAAAGTAGGCCTACCCCTATATTGCAGCTTAAACCATGTTATATTTCTTTGTGATATGAGTGAAATACTTGAGCTCATGGAATTAAGTAATCTTAACATTCAATGGAACCTTGAAAACTAGTTTTCATCTTGAAATTATTCAATCGCATCAAATTGAACGGCCCAACATTTCTACCTATTTACATTCAATGTAATTATCCAGTTTGAAATACAACTACAATAACTTAATTAAAGTGACATTTTTTGAAATCCTTCTCATCATCATTCATTTCCAGTGATATTTATGTCAACTGAATGTAATGAATTATCTATTTTAAAATAATATTATTTTTTCCTCCATAGCGATGCAGAAGAAAATGAAATTAAGGAAATCATTTCAGCTGATGATGAGGAAAAGAGAAGCGGGCATTTTTTCGATGCCACCCCACCACCATCACCTAGGCCGCCGTCTGCAGGTAAAACTGGAAATCAGCCAATTATTATTCAAATTAATTTTTTGTTATTACTTATACTCATAAAAAGGGCATAAACTATTTATTTCTCAAGTAAATCAATCTTTCTCTATCAAGAAAGATCAACAAGAGGTAAATAGGCTACCTACATGAGTCTTGAACTTGAAATCAGTTCTTGAGGTGATAGATATTATTTTTAAATTGTAGGTGTGTTATCTACCTGGAAGAATCGATTTTTAGAGAATTGCATGGCCCTAACTGAATATTGAATGTACTGGTGTCATGCTTTGATAATTGGAAAGCTACTCTTGCTTTGTAATTTATTAACTTTTTTCTGAGTTCGATGCCCACATGTGCCTTAATCATGTACGTAGGTGGTGAGATTGGTGGTGATGAGAGATTCCAGGCGGCTTCATCTCTCCTCCGAAAGACGGGAATTATATTTTTAAAAAATATTTAGCTGCGAAGAGACTGAATATGATAAATCCGATCTCTACTAGATTTTCCATAACTTTTGGGACCTACATTCAACCCTTGTAAATAACGGCTATAATGATATACAATTAATTATATTCTAACATATTATATTATCTAATATGCAATAGAAACACGGAGAATAGAGCAACGCACACTGTTGATTTTTGATTTGCGTTGCTTCATACAACTCCGTAAATAATTATTGTTATAATGACTTGGTAAAAGGCCTACTGTAGATCAACTTTCTTTTATGATATTGTAATACAATTGGATTGAACTACAGGCAAAGCCCAAAGGTAAAGGTTCGGGTTACACTTGAAACTCAAATTATACACAAACACAAATTTTTACTTGTAAAAGTAAAAGAGGACTAATATAGCCTACAAGTAATATTATCAAAAATATTATTCACTTGAAATTGTGGAGCAAATAAATTTGTCAGAAAAATTATTCAGTCAGTAACTATGTGTTTAATGTACATGTTCACTAACTCCAATGTATGTTCATTAACATATTCACCTGTCATTCATTACACAACTCATCATTCTTTATTCTAGAATCATAATCATTAAATGATTGAAAAAACAGTCTCACCCCTTACTATTTCTCCAACAAAGAAAATAAGATCAAAATTTCATTTCATTTATTCATTGATAGGCTATCATTACACAAATCATATTAATAATACATTATTATAATACTGGTTAATAATGTATTATTATAACCAGGCAAGAAAAACTAGGCAGAACCTGTAAATTATCTACTCACTTTTCTCTTTCTTAATCAATTGGATTTTGGTTATTTGTTGACCAGGCTCACAAAAGTCACCCAGATCGAGACGACAGAGAACAACATCGATGACAATGACTCAGTCAAAAGTGACTGCGTCAGTGTCAGTGCTGCGCAGTCATACCAGGACTATCTACACTGCAGGCAGACCGCCGTGGTACAATACTGCCGGTCAGCAAGCCGAGCCTTTCGTCATAGGTACTTTCATTATTATCATTACAAATTGATTCAGTTTTCAAATTTTCTATACTATTGGTGTTGGTAAATCAAGGGTAGAAGAAAATTTGGGTGATCACACCTGATTCTCTCTTTCATCGATTCTATACTTGTCGAACAAATCTATCAAATAGATGAAGAAGCATTTGAAACTTTAGTGGTATATGCAATACGATACCTACCAACGGTAGGTTTCCATTACAAGGATGTACATTACACATGTGCCAAATATGCAATAGAAACACGGAGTTGTATAGAAAAACGCACACAGGTCAGCTGATTGTTGATCTGCGTTGCTTCATACAACTCCGTGTTTCTTTGTTTTACAATTGCATCTTGTGCCCACGACTTGAAGTAATGGAAACCTACCTTAAGTTGTTCAATTGATTCTGTGGGTGTGTTATGTGTATGAGCAGTATTATTTTTTGATAAGATTTTGAGATAAATGCGTTATAACTCTCATCTTCAAAGAGATTGTGAGTTTGAAAAATTCATCGGCTTGGATCTCGAAATCCATTATTTTCAAGAATCCATTTTATATTGATTGATTCATTTTTCCATCAATACGTAAAATCTATCATAATTGGTATTTATTGAATGATGAAATTATTGGTACCTAAGATGCTATTTGTAAGCAAATGCAATGCTGAACTACTTTTCTATGCTCATTTTTTACATTTGAAACCATCACTTTAAACCATACAATTAGATCTAGACTCATATTTAAACATGATCGATTAAAAAATAATTCTATGTTTACTCCTATGAATACTTGTATGTTTATCTCCTTTTCTAGGAATCTGTGGAGGAAGTGCATCTGGTAAGACCACAGTTGCCACAAAAATAATTGAGGCTTTGAATATACCGTGGGTGACGTTGCTCAGCATGGACTCTTTTTATAAGGTGCGTTGTGTTCATTTTCAATAGATGATTAATTAGAACTCATTTACCAAGAAACTGAAAACCGCTCTTGATAATGATAATTATTTAAATAGTCTGTAATAGTTTTTTGTCAATGGCGCAACAGCCCTATGAAGGGCCTAGGCCTACCAGCTGGTTGCCAGTTTCATATTCATCAAACTATACAGTCCATCCAAGCAAACAAGACACTCCGGCAAAACGGGAAAACGACTCCAGCCCGGCCAATACCGGCCCAAAAGCCATAGATTCTCAAAAGAACCCACAGCCCCCGAACCAACACCGACCGAGCCGAAGCCGCCACCCACCCCGCCAGAATGCCCGCCCAGCCCGAACAGAAAATACAGCAGGCGAATAATCATCAACCAGGATAGAGGTAACGTGTGGTTAGCTCGTCGATCCTCTCAACCATAAGCCAGTCTTTACAACCAAGTGAAGATGCAGAACACCTCTGAATAACATGCAGTTAATCAGTTAGAGTGCAATGCAACAATTACTATTCCTCCAGAAACGGGAAACGACTGACTGTCTTTACTAACGACAGCCAATCTCCCAAAGGAGGGTAAGTCTGTAATAGTTACCTAACATTTTTTGAAATTTCAAACATCATTGAGCAATTGGTAAAAATGTATTATGGATTTATATCATGGAAATCTGTGGTAAGATGTGTATGGTAATAACTTGGTGTGTAATTATCAATAAAATAAAATTAAAAACATTCAAAACAAAACAAACGAATACCTTGGAATTATTGACTGTAAAAAAAGTTCTTGGAATTCAAATTGAGCAAAATATACGGTATAAGAAACTGTGCTCAAATTGACGTTTCAACATTTTCTGTTTCTGTCAATTTATTTCAAATCCTAAACCTTTTTTCCATATTCAGGTATTGAACGAGAAACAGCACCTATTAGCTCACCAGAACGAGTATAACTTTGATCATCCAGATGCCTTTGATTTTGAACTTCTCAAAGAAACCCTCGGAAGGTTGAAAGAAGGAAAGAAAGTTGAGGTCCCAATCTACAACTTCTGTACTCATTCACGGGAAAACAGAACTGTGAGTACTTTTTTCTATACGTTTACAACCCAAATAGATGAGAGAATTGATTCTGGTTGTCTAGTTTTGGAAATATTTTTTTTTTGTAATTGAAATTATTTATATATAAAACCCAAATAGAACAGAATTGATTCTGGTTTTCTAGTATATTGGAAAGATTTATAGTTTTCCGAATGTATTTCTATACTTTGGAAAATCTAGAAAATTTTCAAAAAGCTTGACAGATTCATTCATTTAGGCTATTTCATAATTGAAACGAAACTGAACATTTCTGCTCGATTTCTCGTATGAACTGTTTATATATTTGAATTTTATCTTGCTCAAAGTTTGTTCTGAATTTGAAGTTATCGAGCATTAAGATTCTAATGATATTGAAATGAATGCTTGTAATTTAAATAGATTTGATCCTTGATGAATAATAATTCAAATTGAATTAAGTTCATACTTATATTATTTCTCTATTATTTGATTCGATTATTTCACACAACTAATTGCAATGAATTTCTTCTCATTCCAGAAAACAATGTACGGCGCCAATGTAATTATATTTGAAGGGATCTTAGCTTTTTACAAAGCTGAAATCTTGAAGGTAAAAACTATCTATTGATATTTGTGCTTATTAATTGTTAATAGTTGGCTAACCTGCTAATTAAGTCTTTAGTCTAACTAGTATTTAGTGTCTGTGATTCAGTGTAGTGAAGTGCAACTCTTATGTTGAAAACGTTTCTCGGGCTCATAATCATAATAAAATGTCAATGAGGTTTGTAAAGAACTACTTTATCAGATTCTCTTCAATAATATTATCCAACATTTCTTTTTTTATTGAATAAACTAAATCTTCAATGCCAATTGCCATGCTGGAACCACATAATTATCTAAACAAAACTAGAGATTAATTTCAACTTATTCATTTGTCAACCCTATCAATTTTATTTATAAAGATTTTACTGACAGTAATATTTATCCATTCGTTTCAATTCCGTTCATCATTACACATAGATTTCACTATTGAAATTGATTTATATATTTGGTGCTCTTGATAAAAAGTAGTCAGTTTCGGTCAACTTGCCAAGCATCGAAAGCCTCTATTTTTCGCACTAGTGCGGAATAAACGGCTGTTAATTTGGGCCGTACAAGATTGGAAAAATCAGGTGTCAAGAAATTTTTCGTTGAATTACCAGCTGATTCCATGCAGAGATGAACTTTTGGCGATAATTAAATTTGGAGTTGAATTCGTAAGTTGTATTTCATATGACTCGAATCTTTCCCAGCAGATTCTATTCAGTTATTATTTCAAGATTGTAAAAATCGGGTTGGCCGAGTGGACTAGGGCGTTACAACCTTCAGTCCGCTAGCGCTACCCGGTCGTGGGTTCGAATCCCACCAGAGGCATGGTCGTTTATGCACCTCATAAATCGCCCTCGCACACTCCATTACCCACGCACAAGTTAAATTAAATATTTATGTGAGCATCATCATCAGCAATAATACCATTAAACAGCATACAGCACGGTCGGAAAACTTCCGCGACGTTGCGAATAATCAACTTTCCTAGACTCAGCTGACGCTTCGTCTGTAAAGCTCCGTATTTTTAACGTCGCAAAACGATATTTTTCATATTAAATATAATTCCTTCACAAATTCATCTTCACAATTACTCAACAAGCGATATTTCCCAAAGGAGTAATGTAATATACTAATCCATATAATATACTATCCATCAATTACTACGATTGAAATTTGTATTGTTGTTGATTGTTTGCACAGGTTCTGGACATGAAAGTATTCGTGGACACAGACGCGGACATCAGACTTGCCCGACGGCTGAACCGCGACATCTGCCAGCGCGGCCGCGACCTGGATGGCGTACTCAAACAGTATTTGACATTTGTGAAGCCGGCATTCCAGCACTACATTGCCCCGACCATGGTGCATGCCGACATTATTGTTCCTAGGGGCGGTGATAACACGGTTGCCATTGAACTCATCGTTCATCATGTACATACTCAACTATCTCTGGTGAGTGGGCCTAATTAATAAAGTAGCATAAATAATAAAGTAAGTTTCAACTGTAAGGGTGCATTCATAGTTGGCTAAAATATGAAGAAGACACTAAAATATGAATATTAAATCATTAGCCGATTTCTTCTGCTCCTTGTACGCTCCAACAGCTGATGTCAATCGGTTACCATACTTACAGGAAGTGTTAGTGTGTGATGATTTTCGTCTCTAAATTTTTTAGTTAATTTTTCTATTTTAATGAAAGATTGGAACTATTCTGTGTTTTTTGGATCACCCTTTAAAATTCAAAATTTTCCAATTGTGATCACTTATGGATCATTTCTTTGAGTGAGAAACCTTCGGCTGAAAAATAAATTTGGACTTGTAACCTCAAATTTTGGACTATATTTGAATGGAAATTGTGTTTTGAAATACCTGTACTTTCTTACCAATGTGTTTTTGCCAATAGATTAATAAATAAATGAATCGGAATTGTCACAATAGACGCTTACTGTTTGCGTCCAAGCTCTAAAACCCTGCAAGGAATGCACTTAGTGAGTGTGTGTGTGTGTGTGTGTGTGTGCATGCAAGTTTTGACGACTGTGCTCTTTATAATGGCTTGTTTACACCAATACTGGCCCCTCTACGCTTCGGCCATCAGGGCTTTAGAGCGTGGATGCAAGCAGTAAGCAGGTTACATCACGTACAAGAGACAGACGAATCCGCACAATTCCTTTCCGTCAAATATATCTCAATAGAATTATACAAATAGAGTTGCTTCTACACAATTCAACATATAGTTGCTTCAGTTACCTCTTCTATACAGTTGCCATGAAACATTTTAATATTGAGCTTTGAATGTTATAATAGATCAGATGGTACGCTGGTTCTTCAACTAAGCTGGTCCTAATCCTAATACATTGTTCCCACTTGAGGGCTACCACCTACCTCTAGAGACAAACTTATTCCGCTAGAGCGCTCCAACTTCACCATTCGCTGTCGGTCTGACTCTGCTGTGCATGTAGTGGTGAGGTTCCCGCTCTCCAAGCAATATTGTACGGCCTCTTTCATTCAGAACGCACAGTTCTCTATTCACAGATTAACGCAATTTATGAATAGAAGAACCAAGCTCACAACTCTAATGTGAGAGTTATAATAATAAGGAAATCTTTTGAAAGTGTTAATAAATCTTAGCAAACTAATAAGTATTATTCAGTTATTTTTAATTTATCATCATTCTGTTCATTTTTCAGCGAGGATTCAAAGTAAGAGAAGAGCTTGCCCACCTATTCACAGGTCAGCCTCTGCCTCGGTCTTTGCACATGTTGCCTGAAACACCGCAGATCAAGGGACTCCACACGTTCATCAGAAACAAAGATACACAGAGAGATGAATTCATCTTCTACTCGAAAAGATTAATACGACTTGTCATTGAGTTTGCCTTATCTCTACTACCCTTCAAGGTAGGAATTGACTAAACTATTCTATTGAATACACCGCGATAGTTGGTAATCCAAATCGAATACGTTCACTATTACTATTTACTTACTATTACGTTTACGGTTATTATTTATTTCATAAAATGTAGACAGTATAACTTCTAAATTCAATATTGTTTTTAAAAGACTCAGAGAATTCCATAAAGGGTAGAATTAATTATTCAAATGAAATCCAGTTCTCTTCTAGGAGAGTTGATTTTTTATACATCATAAGTTAAAAGACAAGATTATGGATAACTACCACTATATCAACTTCGCAACTACTCAAAGACTTTTACAGATCATATTATCGAATTAATTGAGCACTCGGATCTGTCTATTACTGAGAAATCATTGTAGGCAAGGTTTGTTTTGTTTTAAAAACCAGGTTTTCTTCTCTAGAAAACTCCACCTTCTCTCGCAAAGTTGTTTTTGTTCGTGTATTCATTGTTATCTTGCATCTTAGTTTGTCCTTGTTTTTTATTCCGATTACATTATGTTTTGTGTGAATGTTTTAGATGAATTTGAATTCTTTACAGAGTGTTATTCAAAGGTATAACTAATTTTGCTCGTTAGTCAGATCCCACTAGACGTCAAACCTGCAATCATACGATAGTAGAAATCCGAAAAAAGGAAAACAATTCACTTTAGCTCTGTTTTTGTAATTTAATTTATCACATTTTCCCATCAATATGTTGCTTTCAATTTGTTCCTGTTGTTCAATCCAACACATTTGTTTACAGGATTCGATGGTTGATACACCACAAGGTGTTCCGTATCAAGGCAAGCGTTGTGCCAGCAACAAGATTTGTGGAGTATCGATTTTGAGAGCTGGAGAAACGATGGAGCAAGCCGTGTGTGATGTCTGCAAGGACATTCGCATTGGCAAGATACTTATTCAAACTAACATTACCACCGGTGAACCTGAGGTGAGTGTTGTGCATTACAATTTCTAGAAGAAAATTATTGATAATGAATATTGATGATATTGAAGGTAGGTTTCTATTACTATAAGTCGCGGGTACGTGTTGCGCACAAGAAGTAATAGAAACTTTTAGTTGTATAGAGCAACTTGAATTAAAAATCGTCTTGCAGTAATGGAAACCTACCTTTATTAGTTTGATGATTTATTATTCTATATTTTTGAACCTATCTGATCCCTCCTTCTGTTATGCTTTGCAAGAAAATTCAGTTATAAAATAGCATTCTTGCATATCCAATCATTTAAATGCTTTAGAGACTGTACAACCACAGTGTGACAGACCAGTCGAGTGTCAAACTTTGGAATGGCTAGCTCTAGCTTTCGAATCTGCCAACTCTCACTGAAATGATAGGCTAATCACGAATTATTATTTTATGTGAGAGCATCAGTTTTCATCGTTTTAAAGCTCCAAGAAATATGAAGTTGAATATAATATTTTCAATGTTGGTGAGCTATTTTTTATGTGGTTTAAGAAGTTAGAAATTAGAAGAGAGAGAAATAAGTAAGAAGGTTTTTTATGACATTTTGTTATTTGCATTTCAGCTGTATTATTTGAGACTACCAAAGGATATAAAAGATTACAAAGTGATTCTGATGGATGCGACTGTAGCGACAGGAGCCGCAGCCATGATGGCCATACGAGTATTATTAGACCACGATGTTCCTGAGAAAAACATTCTTGTTGTTTCGCTGCTAATGGCTGAGTCAGGTAATTATTGCTATTTAGAACATCATAGATATAAAAATAATGAGATACGAGATGGGTACGCCACCACATTGCTGTAGTTGCCGTTCACGAACAAAGTGGGAGACCTCCAGTCATTACTGATGATCACTTCGTCCTGATCATGAATTTTGTGCTGCCATCTTTCATGGCCCTAACACATTTTCGCGCCATTTCATCACTCATAATGTCCACAACATACACTTAACAGATTTCAACAATTTGAAGCCTTGTGCAAAGTGAAACAGTATTTTTCAGGAGGAGGCATTTCAAAAATCACGTAAACAGATGTAGACTTGATCGTCTACGAGATTATTATAGATTATTTTGTAATAAGTTAACCTTGAGTAAAATATGACTCACGAAATGGCAATGATAAATTTCTAATAAAACAGTATTTATTATGTTTGCTTTCAACTTGATGAAGTAGAATAATTCTAACATAACTAGATGAAAGAATAACATGAAAAAGAAACACATTTTAGTGGCTCATCGGTCCAGCGTACCGATTTTTTTGGAACTTTTTGACTTTATAGAAATGAACTAGATCCTACCTTTTTGGGATATCATGCATGTCCTTGTCAACCGGATCAATAAGCTCATTTGATTAGTCTAAAAGTATACAGTATACCTTTTTACGACGATAATTTCCACTTGAAAATAAAACTTGAGTGGGGTTAACATTATTCAAGTTCGCTTGAATCAAGTAATTGAGTAAACTTGACTTTGGCTCAATTCCCGCAAAAGGAATGGAGCAGGTGAGGAACATGCTTTTGTCTACTCTACTCAGAACAATGCACACTAATATATTAGTAGAATATAGTTTCAATTCCCCACCCTACGTTCGTTCTTTGGGAATTGGGTTCAAGATTTATTTTCAACGGGAAATTAGCGTTGAGGCCAAAGTTCTCCCAGGACTGTAGAGCTGAATAAAGTAAAAATTAGTATTTTATATATTTTTATATTAATTCGGCTACTCTACTGTTTTTAACTTATTTATTCATTTTCGTTGTTTTTCAGGTGTGCACACCATTGCGTATGCATTCCCCCAAGTGCAGATAGTGACTTCAGCCGTCGACCCCGAGATCAACGAAAAGTTCTACGTTCTTCCCGGCATTGGCAACTTTGGTGATAGATATTTCGGAACAGAGCCTGGTGATAATTGATTGTTGCTTTACTTATCCAACAATATTTTCTAATTTAGTTTATATAGCTTTTGTAGAAGTAACGGTTTTTGTCACTATTCTACTGTTACCATAGCAATAACATCTAGCTGATCCTACTACTTATTTATAAATTATTGTTGAATTGGTTAACACTTGTGATAGAATTTATACAATATTTCTAGGGTAAACCAAATCTCTCCTAATCACGTATATCAGAATCCACCGAAATCGGCGGTTGTCTGTTATTTGTGCTCACAGCAGTCTGAAAACGGCCTGCGAGAGCGGAACTGCTTAGCTGAGGTCGATATTGACTCGATTTAATAAATTATTTATTTATAAATGCAACTTAAAACGAGTATTTTTAGCCTAGGTGATGGTGAGTAGATGATTAATGTTTACAAACTATTTAATGGTGATACGATATTCTCTCACAGACCGCTCGCCAACTATCCTGAAAGAGTTGAGAATTGATAATAGTCATTCGCCTAAGGTATAGTCTATCCAAGCAAAGAAGACCCTCTAGCAAGATGGGAGAATGACTCAAGCTCGGTCAATATTGGTTCAAAAATCATCAATTTGATCTCAAATTGTAGGAAACAATTTGATCCACCATTAAAACCACATTTATAATTCTTGAACAGATATTGTCCAAGCTGGAGACATTTTCTCAAACAAACCTAACGGTTCATGTGAGCGTTGTTTCATATTTGTGAACTTAATTATAATTTTTTATTATGTATGCTGTGTATTGTACATTGTATGCTCATATCTATATTGAAACAAATAAATTCAATGCAAATCAATTCTCATCTTGCCAGAGGGTCTTCTTTGCTTGGACAGAATAAAATATAGTCTGTCCAAGGAAAGAAGACCCTCTGGCAAGATAGGAAAATGACTTCAGCTTGATCAATATTTGTTAAAGAATTATAAATGTGGTCTTAATAGTAGATCAAATTGTTTCCTACAATTTGAGATAAAATTAATAATTTTTGAATCAGTATTGACCGAGCTTGAGTTATTCTCCCATCTTGCCAGAGGGTCTTCTTTGCTTGGACAGAATATAGCACCAATTTCATTGGAGTATACTATGTATGTTGCTCGCATCTTTACCAAAACCGTCTATTACTGCAGGGATTATGTATTGAATCAACTATTTCTGGCAAAGTGATAAAATTATTCTCTTCCCAGAGTGTACAGATTTGGCTTGTTAGGTCATTAAAGCAGCTCTAATCACTTGTTATTTATCACATTTCTACTGGTAAGTTTATATCTTGTTCCATTCATTCATACTGTATTTTTAAATCAAATCTCCTACAGTCAATACTTGATGACTCCGACGTATGAAAAAATTGTCATTTACGTAGTCACCTCTGGTCATGACAATAATTTTATCTTTGGCAGTTTATGCTCATGTATAATTCTGCGTTCTTTGAGTAAATAAACACCACCCATGCTTTACCCATTCAATTGAATTGATAATCAATTTTGTTTGCTCAATTATTCAAAATTAAACATTTATAACATGACTACATAAAAATTACCTGATATTTGCCAATGTTAGTCTGCCAGAACTGTTTTCTTTTGATTAATGCTCCGCTTTTTTTTCTAGCTGAAGAAAAGCTACCTGAACGGAAATCCCAAACATTGAAAAAAATTCCAATCAGTTTTCCGGGAATGTATATTCAGATGAAAATTCTTTGGTGATTTTCTCATGTGAAGCTACTTCCAAAGTCTCTTGAGTTGTTTAACGGAAAATATTTACTTTAATCGTCTTAGAATCGCTTTAAGCATTATTTATGTTATGTTTGTTTAAAAATAATAAAACGCCAATATATTAGCTGGGGTCCCGTTTCTTAACAATTTTCAAGTCTTGTTGAAAAAAGCAGGCATGCACTAGACTTGAGTAGAGTGCCTTAGGGATTACAATTTAAAAATTGAAACTTCCGCTAATTGTCGTTTCTGTCCCAACACTTAATAATTATAAATAAATGTTGGTTTCTGTCCCAACAATTAATAATTATAAATTAATGATACATTGTTTGTGTGTTCCGCTAAACTTTGTCAGCATTTCTTGTGTTTGAGTGCGTGAATTCGAGCGTTGTCATGGAGAAGCCTCACATCATTGGACAATCCTCCTCTCCGATCAGAGTGGCCTATGCGGACTATTGCCGATAATAAAGTCATGGGAGAGGTTAATCACTCAAAGAATTGGCGGAAGAGTGCTACAACATGGGGGATAAAAAATTGAGCATCCTCTGCAAAAGTGTTACAGGCCTAAATAGCGAAAATTCTAAGATTCCAATTTATGTACAGTATTGGTCAAATTTCATAGCTGTCTTTAAAAAAAATGGGATACTGAAAACCTCATTTTACGAATGCTTTAAATATTAAATTTGAGAGATTCATCCACTTTTATTTACAATGTTTTATCATAGAGGAAATGTTTTACTCCACTTATTTCTCTTGGTTTCATTCTTTTCTGGTGCTGACTGTTATTCAAACATGTATTCTTCTCTTTATAGCATCATATTTCTACAATACTTAGCCTTATGAACTTGAATTAGATGTTTTACCAATATAACTGAATAAGTTATCCACAAAACTTTCTGAGTAGTTGTGAAGGTGATATTGTGGTAGTTATCCATATTGAATAGAAAAAGTAGATAATGATAATTGTCAAATCACAAATTTATTAATAAATCGAGAATAAACCCGGTCTCAGTTACTGCACCATTATCAAACTTGTAAACTCTCGATTTTTAATAAATCTGCTGTTTGACAATATGCCTCAAAACTTTTTTTGCTGTAGTACTTATTGTTTTAATTGTATTTATTTATAAATATTTTTAGCTTTTTCAAAAGCTGAGGGTGGTAGGAATTATTTAAAGTATATAAAATATTTTTATGTGTTTTAGCTCCTATTTTTGTTCGGTTTTAATTTTTCTGTACTTGTTTCATGACTATATTGATAGTATCCGGTGTTTGAAAATTAACAAACGAAATATTAAAAAAAATCCTTTTTTATGTTATTGCTTTTTCTAATTGAATTTAAAACTTGAGCGGGGTGTACACGGCTCAATTTACTTATGAATAAAATTATATAATACAGGGTATAATACAGTATAATACAGGGTATGGACAGCGAATCGGGCGATTTTGAAATGAGTGTCAAAAATTGATGAAGCTGTTTACAAAAAATTTATTGATGCCATAATAATCTACATAAAAAAGCATTTATATTTCACTGTCATAGTCGGTTGCTCGTAGATATTTAGTGTACGATGGCCCGCACGTTCTCTGTCGATTCTGTCGGTCTGTGACTTTTTTCTGTGGGGCTACTTCAAAAGTAAAGTCTACGACCAACGGCTGATGACAGTGGATGAACTGAAACCAAACATTCGTCGAGAGATTGCAAGAATACCCCAGCAAATGTTAAGGGAAGTTATAAACAGTTTTCATCAGCGGCTTGAGGAATGCCTGATGAGAGAAGGACGTCACCTTTCCGACGTAATTTACAAAAATTGAGTTTGTTCCGTGAAATATAAATGCTTTTTTATGTAGATTATTATGGCAATGATAATTTTTTTGTAAACAGCTTTATCAATTTTTGACGCTCATTTCAAAATCGCCCGATTCGCTGCCGCACCCTGTATTTCGTTATTCAATTAGATATATATTACGTTTGAAGTATCAATTTCAACGATAGAATTTAAAGATCTTTATTTTTGATTCAATTATTCGATTTTTTAACTTTATACGTGTACTGTATTCTGGTACTGTATTCAATCGTATTGTCATCTTGAAAGTAAATTGACCGTACAAACCCCGCTTTTTGAAAGATTAATTCCAATGTATTGATAAATAATAATATAATCAATGTTTTTTCAGCCTTACAAATGTATACTTTTAACTAAGAAAATTTCATATTAAAAATATGTGATGGAAAAACTTTCTATTTTAAAACTTAGAATACCGTAGCCTACCGTACTTAGTAATGAATCTTATTTATTTGTGCTTAAAGTATTTGATGATCAACTGGTCGAGGTCGATTGAAAGCTTTTCATTACACTATTGTTTATTACCTTACTATATAAGGAAGTTCCCATCCTACTGGTTTGCCATTCTCGAATCTAGATGATGGCATCATGTTATTTTGAAATTCAGCTAGATCTGAAGCAAATTGAT
The DNA here is from genome assembly GCA_017141385.1 of Sogatella furcifera. Classification (NCBI taxonomy): domain Eukaryota; kingdom Metazoa; phylum Arthropoda; class Insecta; order Hemiptera; family Delphacidae; genus Sogatella; species Sogatella furcifera. The sequence continues at coordinate 8,571,952 of CM029549.1, forward strand.
TGAGGTTCAACTAAAAATAATCTATTGTAATTAGTTTTAATTAGATGATTGTTATTTATTCATTTTGAGTAAATTTACTTGAACTTTTTAGAGCTATATTTTTAAGTGTTGTTTTAGATATCCTGTCTTAATACAATAGAATTACTTCCATTAAAAATTGGCACCTAATTATTGGCAGTTGAAAATTTTACAAAGTTGCGTACCTATCTCATCTGTACCCCGAATTTTGAGTAATCCGGTACCGAATAGAAAATGTATCCATCACTCCCGAAATACTAGAGTTGTTTTATGCTTAGCATATCTCCTATTAAAATGCCAAAGAGTTTTAATTGGACCAAAGCTAAAAGTTATTGAAATTAACCAATTGAATATTGAGTATGATGATAATTACCATTTTGGTATTTAGACGAGTACTTATTCCTGATTTTTAACATTATTATCTGAACTAATCTTATTCTGAATAGAGTTAGTCAACTGTGATAGATTTTTATCCGTAATTTTTATCTTTTATTTATTTTCAAATAAATTGTTTTCTTTATATTCTGATGAATGGTGCGAAGTATTTATTTTTTCTGGTATTTATCTATAACTTGTTCTGAACTAGGAAAATTGTGTGCCAATAAAATATTGTTTTATCGAAAAACTTTCTTACGAAATACTATAATGTGAAAAATTGCATTAATTTACATTGTCAAAGAACCTATTATTCAGGCTTACGTTGTGCAGTGCTGTATGATCAAGGATATGTCGCTGCATTATTATTGAGTGGAGTGATGATTTTGACTTTGTTTTAAATTGAAATATATTTCACGTTTTGGTTATTATAAATTCTTGAGTTCGCATTTTTGTTTAAATGTTGAAATTCATATAGGCTATCACATTTGTTTGCTCTTAATAAACTAATGTCTTGGTGATCTTGGTGAGTTTTTATCATCTATATACCTCAAAACTTTTCATTTTCCATCAAATAATTGTAAGTATAAAACTATTGAATAAAATCAATCGAGTTCGGTCAATATTGATTCAAAAATTATAAAAGTGGTCTTAAATTGTAGGGAACACTCTGCTCTACAATTGAGACCAAATTTATGATCTTTGAACTAATATTGATTGAGCTGGAGTCATTTCCTCATCAAGTGTTTTGGTGTGTTTTGATCTCTCTCAAATTGGAAATAATTTTTAAACATTCAATTCTCCGATCATTTCAAGAAATACCGCAATTTCCAATCTAGGATAATTAGCCTATTGAGGTTACTTTTCCGGTGGAACTTCCTTTTAGGACTCCCCACTAAATATGGCATACGATAATAATAATAATCTTGTCAGAATGTCTTCCTTGCTTGGACTATATATGTACAATACTAGTAGACTATAGAATATATTTAAATGTCGCTGGAATGATTTTTCTACTTATCTGCAGCTCGACCTAGAGCTCTATGAAGACATTTATTTTATCTTAGCTCGACTCTGGCCTATGTCAACGTTTTATTTTTTTGTTCCTTGATAGCCTACAACGAAATGCCGTGTCCACTCCTGGTTGTTTATCACATGAGTAGCCTTGGGGGTTCACCGGATCCTCCCCGAAACCCCCTTATCGAGCACACTCCCCCCTTTACCATAAGTCCTGGATCGGCGCTTGCATATCGTGTTATGATTATAAGATATTATGATGATTTATTAGAGCCAACAAAAATGGGCTTTTTGTGCTTGTCAATGTACAGTATTTTTATGCGTTTATACAGTACACCAGTTTGTTTGTTTGTCTGTCAATGGCTCAATAGCCCATGAAGGGCCTAGGCCTACCAACTGATTGCCAGTTCCATATTCACTCCACTATACAGTCCGTCCAAGCAAAGAAGACACCCCGGCAAGAGGGGAAACAACTCCAGCCCGGCCAATACTGGCCCAAAAGCCATAATTTCTTTAACAGAACCCACAGTCCCCGAACCAACACTGACCGAGCCGAAGCCATCCCCTACCCTTTTGAATTATATAACTTGGGTGCAGATAGTTAATGTGTGTAGTAGCTATTAAATAAGGTCTATTTTTTTAAATAAAAATAAGATCAAGTCACCGGTATAAATTGTTTTAATCGTACGACGATTAAAAAATACTTATTAAATATAACTTATTATATATTCCAAATATGAAATGAGTTTCTTTATGTATAGGCCTATATAATAGCACAAGTATGTGATCTGATTGTCCACTAAAAATGTGTGAACACATCACTTGATGTCTTGATTGATCACAAAACTCTGTGATCAATTCACTTGATTGGTCACCAAATTCAGTGACCTATCATGGTACCGTAGCCTATGCGCGCGCCCTGAGACTGTATTGCAGCTGATGCAACGCGCTCAGTGAAGAAAGTGTAGGCCTACTAGATGTCTAAAGGTAAGCGTTCTGTTTAATATTTATAAGTAAATATGGTATGATTCTTGTTTGCTGATCACAAATTGACATATACATTACACACAAAAATAACATTCTTTTTTAACATAATGTATTGGCTAATTGTTACAACTTTCACTTTCGGCACTTCTGTCATGTAACATGGAATTATAAATTTAATCTCTCATTTCAAATTAGAATGTTCCCCACAATTTGATACTAATAAATAATTTTTTAACCAATATTGACCGAGCTGGAGTCATTTTTCTATCTTCCCAGTATGTCATCTACCTCAAATGGCCTCTCCTCAAATTTGTACAAGACGCTAGAGCTAGTGCAGCTAATCTGTGGTTCTGCTTATCCCCACTCTTGCACATCAATCAGAATCAGCATCATCTGCATCAGCTCAATTGCTTTGTATTTGCATTTGAGGTTAAATATTTTTACTTTATTTAGTTTAATTTAGAAAAAGGAGGTAAAATGCCACCCAAAGCTAAACCCCAAGCAGCTAGTAAGAAAACGGAACAGAAGAAAAAGGAGAAAGTGATAGAGGTAACTAACTATCCAGCTTTTATTACATGAATCTACACGTTGTTCTTGAATCATTTCCTATTGAACCTCTTCAAACGTCATCTCAATTTTCTCATTCATAACAAGATATAAAAAACTTACTAAGCATTATTTTGGAATCGTATTACCTATTTTATTTGCTTTCCTAGTGAGTTTTCATATAATCTTAACTATTTACACGATGAGTATAATGTCAGGTTATTTCTAACCTCTATTTTTAAAGTTTTCAAAAGCTCATTCATTAATGTCTATACTATAGGTAATAATTGTAATAAATAATCTAATATTATTAATCTGTGGAATTCATAAGGCATAATAATTATTAGAAACCATGTTTATAATAATTTTCATCTTATATTTTTAAGATTAACTTGAGTTAGTCTGGAAGGATGAAGGTCTTGACCATATTAGAATGCGCCACAGTTACCAAACAACAGTCGATGCATTTCCATAATACTATTTATATAAATAGAATGGCACTGTTCAATTCAATCAATCCTCGACCAGTGTTGAACTGGTTGGATTCCGTCAATATTGCCGTTTATCTAGCCTATAGTAAGTACTTGAGTAAATCACAACACATCATAAAAACCATACTAAATCATCATTTCTATTCTCTTTGGGCACGTCAGAACTTTTTTCTATGCCTCTTTACTGATTTTTTCCAACCTGCAAGCTTATTTGCGCGCATTCAATGTGATCTTACCCCTCAATTCAACCGATGAATTCCAATGACTCAACCCACCTTTGTATGAAGTTACGATATTTAGAATAATTGATATGCCTATGAAGTATAAATATATAATTTACAATTTACAAATATTATATATATAATATATAAATATTAGCCTATATAGGCCTGTAATATTGAAATTTGCCAAGTTAGTACCTAATGATTTTTGAAATCTTTTCTCACGTAACATAATATGTAGTGGTAGCATACTGCATACTGTATTTAATCCATAACAATTCTCAACATAAATTTTATTGCTCTATGTATTTGTTGACTTCTTATGAATTGTGTATTTTACCCGGAGTTCCATTTTTTGTGTTTATTAGGATAAGACATTTGGCCTGAAAAACAAGAAAGGCGCAAAACAACAACGATTCATCCAGCAGGTAGAAAAACAGGTGAAATCTGGAGGTGTACCAGCCAGGAAACAAAATGAAGATCCTAAAGCTAAGGATGCCAAAGCAAAAGATCCGAAAGATATGGCGTTGCTGTTCAGACCTGTTCAAAAAATTGAAAAAGGTGCGCATGAATAACGGCATTTCTTGTTTGAATAGATTAGGCTAATATTATTCTAACTTCGAAAAATGTTAATGAAATTTCAATTTGGACTTTTTAAATGTAATTTAGAACCAATTCAATAATCTTAATTACATTAAGATTGTAGTAAATCTTTTATTGTGGGGAAAATAATCAACATTATTCAGTTTTCACTATTGCTACCCTGAACCAAGTCTAACGAAATTTCAAATAAGAAATGAAAGCAAGAACAAATCCATATGTCTGTTGATGATTTGTATTGCCTTGCAATAATTATTTTAAAGAATGGTTTTAAAATCATACTTTTTGCGGGTAATTTCAAACTTTTCTGATTTGGTCCAGAAAAAAGTTCTTGACTCAAGGTCACTAACCACAGCAATCTTTCTTACCGAGCGACCTTACTTCCTAATTCTTAATGTTATATATAATAATAACGTATTCAATGAAAATAGTGAAAATTTGATTAATAACATTTTCTGATATTCCCTTTTTGCTCCGTGTCCTATGGAAGCTTATAATTTATAAAATTTTTAATATACAAAGCCAAATTAAAATTGGCTCCCGGCAATATTTTTGGAATAGTCTTTTTAGAGAATTGGCGAGATGATTACCTCTCAGAATGAACATAAGATAAGTATACTTTCTTCATACTTGAGCTTGGCAAAAAAGCTGAGTCCTATCTTACAGACGAATTCATTCCTCACATAAATCAAATAATTAATTCTGGATTGTGGATGTAGTTCTTCCTGAGTGGTGATCCTCTCACCAATTCTCTAAAAAGAGGAAGATATTGTCGGGAGTGAATCTCCATTTACTCTCCGATATTAGTTCAGTGAAAAATTTGGCTCTTTATCTTGAAATTGTTATTAATTATTGTCAGCATCAACAGGATAAGAACAGGAGAGGGAATACTCACAATATGAATGTGGTTGAAAAAAATAGTTTTCTAATATTTTGAAAAAATGCAGTTTATTATTGTAAATTTAAAAAACTCTTAGATTAACTTGTATTAATTTTATGCAACCAATCTCCATCTTCCCATAGATTGCTAGTGTCTAGTTTTATGAGTGTGAAAAACAAGTGTGTGCTTGAATCTAATGAATACCTATTGAAAATTTACAGGTGCCGATCCAAAGTCCATTGTTTGTGCCTTTTTCAAGGAAGGACAGTGTACAAAAGGTTCCAAATGCAAGTTTTCGCACGACCTGACTGTCGAAAGGAAGGCTGAGAAGAGAAGTATGTATGTTGATATGAGAGATGGAGAAGACGAAAATGACACAATGGAAAATTGGGATGATGCGAAACTGAAAGAAGTGGTCGAGAAGAAGCACGGTGAAAGTGAAATGAAATCTAAACCCACTACTGATATTGTAAGTAATTTTGAATATCTATTATCATTCCTATAAGTTATATATTATATTCCTATTGTTTTTACTATTATATTATATTAATTATACCTATGATTCAGTAGCCTATATTGTTGAAAATGATTTATTTAAGTTGATGCAAACCTTATGAATATTTTTGTTTGGTAGGCTCTTCTTATTGGAGCTCAATTGTAAAAATATTTGAAAACTCAAAATCTTCTACTTCTGCTTTCAGTGTGAGAATTGGTGTTTTAGTAATTTTTATGACAAACCTGCTTTTTGTTTGTATAAATTGGAAGAGGTACAGTTTTGGGCTTGAAAGTCTGTCGTACTCTTCCATGTAAAATATGACTCAGTAAAATAATGATAGTGATTAATCAGCCAATTAATTTGAGTATTGATGATAAATTTACTGCTTTCAACAATGGTTGTATATCGGTAGTACTGGTGGCTAATCAATAGATATAATTCACAGGTTTTTAAAGAAAATTGATCAATCAATCATTATATTTTTATATTACATAATGGTCTATCCTATTTTTTTATAATAATTTTATTGATATCCATTTTTATAATAATCTTTTATCTATCTTTCTAATATTTCTCTCCCAGTTTATTTGAGATTTTTCTGCGTTCTCATTAATGCTCAATCGAACAGGAATTCTCCCCATTCTAGGTTTTGATCTTAGTGACAATGAAGCAATGATAATTTTTAAATTATTCGGTTGAATTACTTAATGCTGTCGTTGGAATTCATCGATTAATGGTATTAGGTGTTACTTTCATAACTAATGATTTCCTTGAATAGATAAATTTTGTATGAAAATATGATTCAATAATTTTTTTTCAAATAGTTTTATAATTTTTTTTAGATTTGCAAATTCTTCCTGGATGCTGTTGAAAAGAACAAGTATGGTTGGTTCTGGTCTTGTCCAAATGGAGCAAGCTGCATTTATAGGCATGCCTTACCTCCTGGATTTGTACTTAAAAAGGTGAGATCACTTGTAAATATACCTTTGATAACGATAATCATAATAATAATAATGATATTATTTGAAAGTTAATCGTTGAATACGGAAGAAAATATATTTTTAATTAGAGTAGTAAAATTTTTATGATTAATTTGGTATTTTTTATTAACTAAGTTAAATTTTATTTATTTAATTAGTCGCACGAGAACGTGGTAAGATAAATGGATGAACATGAAAGATGTCGGTATACTGGAGAACTGCTATTACCTGCTTTTCAATGCAAGGCAGGCTATCCGTGAATTTACTCATTAAATCTCAATGTTCAGAGTTTCTAACCAATAGTTCTCTTATAATCACATTATAAAACCGCCCTTACTCCTCCTCACAACAACCAATAAACTCTCAACTTCGCCCACAAATTTTTTTAAAACTTTTGCAAAGTGTAAAATAAAGTCATTTTTCTATCTAAACTCTGTAACATTTTCATTCTTTTGTACAGGATAAGAAGAAAGAAGACAAGAAAGATGAAATATCGCTGGAAGATCTTATAGAGAAGGAAAGAGCAGCTTTAGGATCTCAGAAATTTACTAAAATCACTCTAGAAACCTTTGTTGCCTGGAAGAAGAGAAAACTGAGAGAGAAGAAAGAAGCGGCTGCTAAAGAAGAGGAGAAGCGGCGATCTGATTTCAAAGCGGGTCGGCAAGTTGGCGTAAGTTTCAGATTATTTTTTTCATTTTTTAATATAATACCTTATCACATACTTCTAAATTATAACTTTATTACATAACTTATTCCTAAATATTTTTATCCATTACAAGTACATCTTTCCAGTACTTACTAATAGCTCTCTTCCTTTTTCGAACTATTTTCCAAAATTATTTGTCATTCAAGGTGCCTTTCTCTCTCTTCATGTTTATTTGTTCAACCTATTATTCAACCTTTGGAGGAGGAGCATCTGACTAACTGTCTCTTCAATCTGTGTGTACACAGTTCAATTTTTTCAATAAGATTCTATAGAATTATATAGAAGTTTCTATAGAATATTCTCTATCATAAATCTCAATCAGTTTCAGACATACTAGGTTTTGAAACAGGAATAATCCAATGAGAGCAGGATATAAAAAAATGGGGGAATACCATTTATTAGGATTTAAACAAGTTCTAGACTATTCCTTTCTGTCTATCACTCAACCTTCCTAACAGGGTACACGTATACATGTATCATGAGTATTGTTCTTGATCATCATACTGTCACCTATTCAAGATGACTTGAGACGAAATACAAACTTTTTGCGTGTATGTGCGTGTAAGTACGATGTGGCTACATCAGCCACGACAAATCATAGCCAATAAACGACCATAAGCACTTCTGGGATTTTTTGTCGGGACTGTGTCATATCGTTACCATGGTTTGTCATCGCAACAGCAGCTGCCCTGTTTTTTAACTTCGTGGGTTTGTTTATTTTGTCTCAAGTTATCGTGAATGAGGTATAGGCTCATAATACTTTTGTCAAATAAGTTGTATAGAACAATTATATAATTCAAATATGAAAGATCATAAGGACCATGTGAGAACTTATGTGGAGCTGTTTCAAGCTATTGCAATTTCGTAAATGAGTAAAAATCAGAAAAACCAAGTTGTTGTTGTTTGAATTGCAGTTATCTGGTAGAGAGATGTTCTGCTTCAACCCGGAACTGGCGTCTGGCGATATGTACGAGGATGGGGACGAGGCGTTCGACTCGTACAAGAGGAACGACGACGAGGAGTCGGTCGACACCAACGAGTATCGAGAAATTCAGCTGGATCAACTGGAGATGGGCGAGGTGGACAACACGGGCACCATCGCTGCCGAAGATCGCCTTACTAGCAGTGCGCCTGTCAATGGAACAACGTCATCACCTGGTGAGAATTATTAGAAATTATGTTTTTGAAATTGATCCAAGAAACGGAAGGCTACCACAGCTTCGACAAACAAACTGTTCAAACCCGCCTCTCTACTCACCTATCACACGTAGGTTAGGGGTTAGGAAAAGGTTAAAACTGCAACATAGAGAAGATTCATAGAAAGCCTCAGTGTCAATGTTTTGGTTTGTCGGAGATATGGTAGCTACCGCCTAGAAACAGGCTCAAACACAGTAGTTTTCCAGTCTGGTCGACTTGGTCAAGAAGATACGAGGCTGTGAGAAGTAGAAAGACTGTAAATACAAACTATAGCCCATTCACGATCACTTGAGACGAAATAAACAAACCTTTTGCGTGTGTGTGAGTGTAATCGTAGGTCTTCTATGCGAAACAGTCGGCTGCAGTCAAACAGCTGACTCTTGTCTTAGTCCAGTCAATAAAGCATTATAGAGTGCGTGAAATATGCCCCAATTTTTGACCTCGGGGATTGGTTTAGACTGATTAAGCTTATAAGCAAAAGGTTTGTTTATTTCGTCTCAAGTGATCGTGAATGGACTATAGTTTGTATTTACAGCCTTTCTACTTCTCGTAGCCTCGTATCTTCTTGACAAAGTCGACAAGACTGGAAAACGACTATGTTTGAGACTGTTTCTAGGGGGTAGCTACCAGAGCACTTTTCTCTAGGATCAACCGTTTTCGAGTTTAATGCGAAAAACTGAAAAATTGTACCTTCTACACCCCAACCCCCTCCCGCCCTATGCTCACCCCAGGTCCGGGGACTTTCAGTATGTAAACCACCCAACTAGTCTAAACAAATCCTCGCGGTCAAAAATTGGGGCATATTTCATGCACTCTATACCCGTGTGGACAGGCTTTATATTAACTGGACTATCTGGAGGTGTGATTGGATACAGTCCTTCTGTCTTGTCTCAAGACTACTGTCTTGAGCTGTGATTGGCTACAGCTGTTGGTCTGTAGCCTAACGTTTCGCATAGAAGAAGACCCTCATTACACTCACACACACTCAAAAAGTTTGTTTATTCCGTCTCAAGTGATCGTTAATAGAGTATAGGTTATTTTGCCAAAATGGGAACTATTTGAGTACTATTGTAGTTGAGTAGATAACTACAAATCATAATCATACTTTACTACTATAACTTAAGACTTGAGGGTCGATATATCTGATATAAATGTTAGGCGGTTTCGTCCGCTCCTTGTGCGCTCCAACCGCTTATGTTGTTAATTATAGTTGTCACTTAGCTATGCCTAATTATGTTTTTTTGAAATCAAAAGAGACAATAGGTGCTTTACATCAGTTGTTAGTAGGTTACATCACGTGCAAGAGACAGACGAACCACCTAAATTTTTGGCGCCAGCTCTAGTTACATTTTTTTATATTAAATATTGATAAATATTTATCTATATATATTGATAAACTTATTATCTATTTTAAGAATGCTCCTTTTTACGGCTATTTAAATTGATATCTTTTGTTATTTTGACCTCTATCCTGGTTGATGATTATTTGCTTCTGTATGGTCTGTCCGGCCGGGGGGGAATTCTGGCTTCGGCTCGGCCAGTGTTGGTTCGGGAACTGTGAGTTCTGATTGAGAATTTATGGCTTTTGGGCCGGTATTGGTCGGGCTGGGGCCGTTTTCCCGTCGTGCCGGGGTTTCTTCTTGGCTTGGACGGGCTGTATAGTAGAGTGAATTTGAAACTGGCAACCAGCTGGTAGGCCTAGGCCCTTCATGGGCTGTTGAGCCAGACATTCATACATACATTGTTATTTTGACTATTCTATCGGCCTTTCTGCTATCTACGTAATCGGAACTATTTGATCAAGTCTTCCTTATGAGCAATTGAAGCGCCTGTGTCACACTTGAACCTGGCTACTGTATTAGATGCTAGAAAGAAGCAGGTGTTACAACAGAGTAACATAGGCAAAATGCAATAGCTTGTACTAAGCTATGTTACGCTTACTTTGTAGCAGCTATTACCCTAGCAACTATTGAAGTAGATTAGTGTAACACAGGTTTTGAGGTTGAATTATAGGAGACATAAAGTACAAAGGACAATGATCCAGAAATCAACCTGTAAATGAAATTGAATGTCGCATACTATATGCACTCAATGCACTCATATTTCAAGGTTTTTTGTTTGATCAGGGTAGAAATCAGCTTATTTAGCCACATTGCATCAAGTCTCATCGGACTACTTTCGTGCTTTCCACTTAGAGTTTATAACTATTGCATAGTGCAATGTCCTATTCATGATCAGTGTGAACATCAATCTCATTCCTGTTTTCTTACTAACTTATCCCCTTGTTCATTTAAAGGGTTTAGGTTTTATTTCTAACGAAAGAGAGGGACATACTATCGAAATCTATATACTATAATCGCACTATCGAAATGGTATATATACATACCCCTGTCTGCAGCTTAGTCGTATTATCGTTAAGTGGTAGTGATATTTAGATGTAGTGTATTTTCTCAACTTGGAACTTCAACAAAAATATTTGTGTTTTTCAGATACTTCGCCCAGCGAAGAGGCGGCGGCTGCAGCTGGAGCCACTGCGGTTTCAATTAATGAAAATCTTTTCACTGAGGATGACTTAGAAGATCTAGAAGAAGAATTAGACGATTTAGACATAGATCAGTGATATAGGATGCTAGAACATTAACTCGCATAAATCTCTCGCACTTTCTGGCAAGCATAATAAGTGGAAATATCATCGTCTGTTGTAAATCAAAGGAACCGAAACAAATTACAATTATTAATTATTACTGATAAATGGCTTCATTCATACCAACTGATCCTATTGTTCATTAAAAGTATTTAGGCTTTAGTTTGAACCGAAAAGAGGGACATACTGTACTATAAAAATTTAAAATGTTTGGCGAGTTTCACTGATTCAATTTATTGTAAAATATTGGAATAAATATCTCATATCTTTTGAATTGAGAGGAAACAAAGAATGGATATACAAAATAATGATGTTCGGTGAGGCAAAATTGATGGTCATTTGTTTGAGATTAATACAGATTTCGGCAAAAATGAATCATACAGTAGATGATGCTAAACAAATTGTAGGTACAATCGAACCGACAATATTATAACACATCACTGGTTTGCAAGTTTGTTTTGATACTCATTAGTCATAGTGAGTCTAATTCATTCTACCTAGCTGTTTTGAACTCAAATTAAAACAATTACAATTCAAAATCAAGTAGATCGAAAACATTGAGACGTCCCAGGCAGACGAACCGATTGACTTTCAGCTTGCTTCAGAATTTAGGCATATAACTATCTACATGTTCCCGAAATCATAGATGTCATTACTTATAAAGATAATCAATTATTCCCAGTTGAGTTGTCATCATTCACTCACTCATCATCACCTTTGCTTAAAATAATTGTTCACCTTTGCTATCAAGTCGCAATTGTTACAATTAATAATATACTTTCAAATGGGAGCTGGCTTCTTTGAGAGCCGTGCCACTAGATAGCACTACTACTACGTTTCTTAGGATCATGTAGGTTTCATTGTATGCTGTGCGTCGGCGTAGTTTCGGAAAGCTCTCCTTAAACTGAAAGCCTTCGGTGTTTGCCAGATGTTAGTATTCTTGTTCCTAAAATAATTTTATATTCAGTTTCACTTTATAGCCCAGGCAAATTAGACTAAAAAAGGGCCTAGCGCTAAAAAATGATGGATGGCTGGAAATGATCTTAAACCACTGTGGGCATCCCAAATAAGTTTAATATGAGTTTGCGACGCTTTCTGAGTGGCGCATAATACAGAGTGCCCAAAAAACCACGAAAATTTGTTCATTTTCTAGTTTTTTGAAACTCACGTCAAAACCAAGAAAAATTTGTGAATTTTATTTCTAAAGTGGGACTTATTGGAGTTATTAATGCATTTGTGTTCTCAAATTGTGTGGTATTGAATTATCTATTATTCAATATCAAAAAACGCATTGATAACTTTAATAAAACTTCATTAAGAATCAAATTTTAAAGATAGTGATAGTAGGGAAAATTGAAAAAGTGATTTTTTATGATTTTCAATTGTGAATAAATCTAACCTTATCAGCTTGAATTCATGATTTCTACATACCAAATGATAGAGGAGTTCATGCTCTACAGTTTAAGCCCAAATACAAATTTTTACTATCAATGGCTTCCAAGATAGACACATTTTAACACAAATAGTAGCCTTTTTCCCGGTATATGTGAATGAACTCAAAGTACTCAAGGTCATAAAATTCTTCAATTTAGATCAAATTTAACAAATGATATGCATTTGAACCGCCTTGATGAGCTCAAAACAATGAGCTATAGTTTGTTAAGATCCATTGAATTTTACGAATGTTACGGGTGTCCTTAATTTATTATTCTTAAAGAGTCCTTCTAACTGGAAATAGCCTGAATTAAGGACGGTATGGTGGGTATTTTATTGAAATATGATCTAACAAAAAATATTCTGGTAGAAAACTCCAATACAAGGATATAGAGATTTATTTTGGTCATTATTGTTGAAAATATTGTATTTTTTGTTGTACAAGGGAATATGTTGAGAGCTCTAGCACAAAAAATATACAAGATAGAAAGTTCTACTTGGTCTTGAATTGTACAGGATAAAATTATCCCCGGAGAAATTTTGAATTTCACATTTCTAATGAAACGTACAGAAGATATAAACAATCAAAAATTTAAAATTGTCGAATTTTAATTTCTCTCAAAAATACAGAATTTAAAAAAATCATAACTCGGTTGTCGCTCATCACAGAGGGTTGAATTTGATATCAATCGCTCAAAAATTTCATTTACTATAACTTTGTAATTAAAAATTTTTCTGTCCGACGCTTGGTTTTGACGTGAGTTGCAAAAAACTAGAAAATGAACAAATTTTCCGTGGTTTTTTGGGCACTCTGTATTATGCGCCACTCAGAAAGCGTCGCAAACTCATATTAAACTTATTTGGGATGCCCACAGTGGTTTAAGACCATTTCCAGCCATCCATCATGTTTTAGGTGCTAGAAGTCTAATTTGCCTGGGCTATAAATACTTATTAATTTTTTATTTACAATAATTCGGGTCGATACTGTATTCACAAAGTCGACCGTACATTGAGAATCCACCTAAATATCGAAGCTTGTTCTTGTACCTACGGGTTCCCAAGCGACTGCTAGAGCCGCGCGGCTCTAAATTCGATGCTAGAGCTGCCCAGCTCTACTTGCGCTGCTCTAACCAATACAGCTCTATTCACATAACTATATTATAGATGTTTACTCTGTTAATAGGGCTACTAATGTATACAGCTCGTGCAGGCTCTAGCAGTCACTTGGGAATCGTACCTTTAGAGAAAAGAAGATCAAGTTGCTATAGTCTGCGAGAAATTTCTTGTTACATAGCGTTAGGGGAAGCGACTTCCCCCTCCACGACAACACAGTACTGTAGTGGAGTCTAGAATGACAAGTTGAGCTGCGCAAAAATAGATGCGCCGTGTCATTCTGTCTTTCGTTATTGTGATGAGCACATCGTCCGACTCTAGCTCTCCTCATAATACAATACAATTTGTTCCACCTTTGCCTTTAGCCTATTCGCAAGTCGTTTCCTTTCAGTTTGTATTTTCTTCTTTTACTCTTATTATCATTCGGGCAATGACGGGTGGAGGGGTGAGCTGGAGACTTGTGACGCGAGAGCTCACTCACACCCACTCAGTAAAGCAGAGGAACGCAGTTAGGTAGTGGGGGAGATTAGTAAAGGACAGAGTATCCGGCCTCTCTCTCTGAAAGAGAGGGGCAAGTAACAAGAAAAATCTCGCAGACTATAGATACAACACCTATAATCACACGTTCAGTTGGTGTTGCTAGATATCGATCAACCTGTCCCTCAATTTCTCCACTCCACAGTCCACAATATATCTACGATATTCAACTCATGCAAAGCCATTCTCTGTAGAGCGGTATTAAAGATAATCCAAATCCAACAGACTGGATTATTCAGTTGATAGCAAACTGAATATTTGTAGTGATTTCAATTATTATACAAACATTGCTATAGAAGAATTTGATATCTGTAATGCAGTTCAACTAAAACAGCAGGTCATAGTTCAAGGTGGTATGAAGAAAAATCGCAATTTACAAATCAATGCAAAGCATGTACAACGTTATTTTATTATAGGAATATTATTTACATAGAAAATAACAAACTGTCAATGATGTCAAATTTTTATACAAATTCTGTACACACTGAAGTATAATACTGCCTATATTACATATTTTGTGCTTTTAATGTACCTATTTTATAAAAAATCATACTTTTCAACCATGCAGAGGTGAAGGTTTGAATTTCATATAAAAGGATTGGGATCTTCACGATTTGAGTGAAATTACATTGAAACTTCCCAGTCGATTTTCAAGCCCAAGAGAGCAAGTAACTCGGTTGCAAATGCAGTTCTACTAGATTTCAGACTAGAAAAATATTTTTTTGTAATGAACACAAGCTCTCTATATAATATTGAAGTAAAACTGTTTGTGTTCATAATTTTACTTTGCAAGGATTTTTTATTATATCAATAAATTTGGTCATATTTTTAGATGATTGAAAGATTGAAGAGACTAAAGAGAAGTCAAAGATCATTGTTGGAAAAAGTTTAAATTTGAAGAAAGTTCACTGGATTATTGTGGATGAATTCTCAAGTTTTGGGAGAAATGTTATCAACTGCAGAGCAATTTGTTGTAATCGATTACCTATTTCGATTAAAGTAGGTACATGCGGTGATAAGCGAACGTGCATTCCTTTAAAAAGCTTATTTTATAATTATTACTTTCTTAGACAACTAAATTTTGTTCTTTCACAAATAAAAACTAACAAAATGGTAAACGTAATTAAAAAACATAGTTCAATGAAATAAAAACTAACGCATTTTACTCAAGCATACAAAGCAAAATATGATTATAATTTATTGAAATGCGATCTTTACCGCAATAAAAAGTCACAACTAAGTAATATCCTAACAATAATAATAGTATTATAAAATTTCTATATTTAGTAGAGTATCGTTAGAAAATGAATGAGCAATTTTTATTTAAAACAGGAAACATTTTATACCGGTGTGAATGGAAACGACCAATTTAATGTAATTTGAAAATATCTTGTCATATCCAAGGGAAATGGACAAATACCTACTCCCAAGTAAAATAAATTTGAGATTTTTTAAAATTTCAACTTGAAGTGGCTAAGATTCCAGAAATACAGTTCAGATATATAAATTATTTCTCAATTTGATGTGATTTGAGGGTGAACTATTTAACGAAAGATACTAGAATTTTCAATTTACTTGAGTGGTATAGGCTTATAGCCTACATTATTAATAGGTTTCCCTCTGTAATTTTATTCAAGTAAAATTTTAATCCAAACTCATTCAAAATTGAATACAATATAGAATAGCATATAAAGCTAATATTTTTTCTAATGATAATGACTAACGGTACAGTATTCATTAACAAATTACAGTATACAGTAATTCATTACTTATGATAAAAAAATTCTACCGACTCAGTTTGAGAGCAACCGTAATATAGAAATCTGCATATTTTCAAATACAAATCTAATTGAGCATTAGACATATAATGCGAGCTGTTAGTCCCAATCATTTTCCATCAAGTAAACTTAATGATATGAATATTATCCATAATTATGATGACATGACATGTATTTCATCTTCAAAATAATATTAATCTAAAAATTCATTTTGAGGACAACATTTATTTCTAAGGACATTTATTTAGGACAGGGGTTTATTTCTAAGTTGATAATTAAGGAAATTTTCTTGACAGAAATAAAAGAATGCAACAATTTCAAAAACAATACAATATGACATTATATTGAAACGATATGACATTATTCTTCACTAGGCGGAGTTAGGACTAGAAGTCCTTTCTATCACTCCACCTTAATGTATGCAACCATATATGGATGCTATTGCTTATCTGCCAATCTGGAACTGTCAAATATTAATATTTAATTACTATTGTAGGATATTATGAGATTTTGAATGAAATATTAATTCCAATGTGCTAACTGTTTTCGTTTCTTATTTTAAAACTCAATAATCAACCAATTTTATTAGTTATATGGGAAGACAAATGAGCACCAAAGCATGATATTTGATTATTCTCATCAAAATTTTTGAAAAGAATACCGCATCATATTGATTGAAAAATACAATATTATTCTGATAAAATTGATAAGGTAAAACGGGATACTGAAGTCTGAAGTCATCATAATATTATAATTGAGAATCTGCAGAAGTTCACTAAAAGATCACTTTTATACAGTTTTTAATTACAACTATCTAAAAATTGCTTTTGTTATCTATGAGAATATTGCTTGATCAGATAAATTTAAAAATCAACTCCTTCTTCATGATACTTCAAAAGATGACGAATTAGATCACATTTCAATTTTTTAGAATTGATGAATAATCCAAGAAAGTTTCATCAGTAAACAGTTTGAAATGATCCTCTACGATGAAGAACTGTTACCGATATCAAAGTAAACATTGATATCATTTTCTAAATCTCTTCATTGTCAATTATTTCTCGATTTTCTGGCTTCCACTATCCAACCACACAAAGCATCTGGTGAGATAAAATTAGTTGCTCTTTGGGTTATTCTGCTCACAATAAATAGAATATCTCACGAGGGTCTTCAAGGGATGACTCAAGCTCAGAAAATTGTATGATTGCGGTAAGATATACAATAAATCTGTGAAGTAGAAATTTTCAAGGCAGGATAACTACTAATATTGAATAGTTTAATGATATTTCATGACTTTAGTATAGTAATATGCTTTGCATATCAGGTATCACATGAAAAATATCAATGATGACTCATGATAGATACTGCTTACAATGTTTTTGGTTATTGCATAAAAATTATAAAAAGCTTGATAATGCGTAGCAACTAAAATCTTCGATAAGCTGCTTTCAATGTTTAAAACTTTGTGGGAATAGAACTATGTGAACACAAGTACATCAAGTTAATTGAATATTAAAACACACGATACAAAATAAGAACAATGCCCATCCACACTTATACAACCCAGCAGAAAACAGCTTGTGGTAAATAGAAGGTATATTTTTATTAAAAATAGTTCATCAAAGCTTGAATTTGTTCATTTCGATTGGAAGTCTTCAGGAGAAACATGTTTTGAGACTTTTGGTAATTTATATTCGAGCTTCCTATAATGATTCACATTTTACAATATTCTAAATTCCATTACTAAGATTTAACTGGCGATAATAATTACTGAATTACTGAGATTGTATTTTTGAGAGAGATATCAATTTTGATTGGAACCTTTATAAATTTAGTTCTAGATTGTAAAAAATAATTGATACTCTTGAATTAACAAAAATATTTTTGACCTGATCTTCACGAGCATTGAGAAGCCCAAAATTTCAAGAATAATACAGGAAACTATTTATTTCTCATCAAACAAAAATCATTACCAAGATTTGAATGTTAAAATATTCAATACATTTTTAGAAAAGTGTACATAAATACATAACAGTCTTCACAATAAAACATTTAAAAGCTGCTCATTTCTTATTAGAAAAATGTGAGAGAACTTTCAGCTACAACACACACACTTTTGAGACCTAGCTACAGTTGCCACTGGTGAAATGTCAATTAAAAACTTATTATATCACATGATTGCAGTCGGTAAAGTGTGGTATAGCCGATGTCCACACTTGGTCGATTTCTGTGCTGTATAGCATGCTAATTTTGCTCAAACACTTACCGCATACTGAGCAGCACACAAAAATCTACAGAGTAATATTTATTGGGAACAACACAGCAAGTGAAATTTATGTTTAAAAATTGACCGCATACTGAGTAGCACGCAAAAATCGACATAGAATTTATTGTGTGCAACACAGCATTCATAAATCCTTGAGCTCAAGTAGTATACTGAACAGCACGCAAATATCGATTGAGTAACATTTCGTGCTTCTCAGCAAGCTACTTATGACTGCATATTGAGCAGCACACAAAAATTAACATGTAGTAACATTTATAGTGTGCAACACAGCAAGTGATATAATATGCTTGAGCGTTAAGGGTGGGTGGAAGTAGACGGCAAACTGCCGAACGGAAAAATCAAGCCCCTTAAAAACAATGTAATTCTTATCAATCTCTCGAAGCAGATGAGCCTCTATTTATGGACAGAATTTCACGTTCCTTTATCATTGGAAAGAGAATTATTAAATTCTCCAGGGGATTTCACGTTTTCGATTTTTGGTTCATTTAAATAATTACTATAAAAGTATTGAACTCTAATTATTAAAATAATCTAAAAATCAAAAAAGTAAAAATTCACGCCTCTGGAGAATTTAATTATCTTTCCAATGACATAAAGAATGTGAAATTCTGTCCATAAATAGAGGCTCTATCTGCTCCAAGAAATTGATAGAAATTACATTGTTCTTATAGGGCTTGATTTTGCCGTTCGGCAGTTTGCCGACTACTACTGCCCACTCTTAAGCCTTCTGTACACGGATTAAGAAGTGACTGCCAATCGAACAGCTGTAGCCAATCAAAGATTTTGTCTTGATCTTAACTTGAACAACAAGAGCTGTGATTGGCTACAGCTGTTCGACTGGCCGTTATTATTTACCCTGTGTACAGCCTCAGGCTTTGGACGCATACTGCGCAGCACCCAAAAATCGACCAAACGTGGATTGACCATAGAGATAGAAAGTGTTGACTACCCAAAACAGTCTCCTGAAGACCCGCTAGATACAGATATATTCGTTTATATAGTAATAGTTAGCCTAACAACACCGATTGACGCCACGTTCAACCCGCTTGTCGACTTGGACCCGGTCGGGCGCCTCGGTCAGATCTCGACCGGATGTCTTCACTAGGATCGCCTCAGCCAGCTCGTTGAACGCCTGCTCTATGTTGATGTTCGCTTTCGCCGATGTCTCCATAAACCGAATGCCGTGTTCCCTGGCGATCTACAATAGAAACCGACATTAATTCCTAGTCATTCATCAATATAGAGGTAATATAAATTGATAAATATATTTGAGGAAGAATAATGAGCTTAAGGGTGAGTCAAAATCGTCTTCAATTCCCAATAAAAAAACAAATTTTATAGGTATGGCTTTAATGCTAGGGAGACCCTTTTGGATAGGTTTCACCTCGCCAGTGTGTACCGATTCCCAATTTTGATAAATCTTTCAAATTGCATTCACTATCACTAGTCACCACAAATTTCTTCTTTTGAAAAATCAATTTCGAATTGAAAAAATCAATTTAAAAGCCGAAAAACTACAACAATGTAAGTGGAATAATTTGAAAATAATATCTCATTTCTCTTGAAATCCCAAAGCCATCACTAAAATAAGCTGATTCTAGAACACTTTGTATAGTCTAAAATACGGATGTCGGCTTATGAGTGAGATTAGTTTCCGTGTCCTCAGCACAATCAATAAAGTGGTGAATAAAAAAAATTATCATCATTGATAAAGGTTCGTAAATTTCAAAGAATTTGAGGCAGTGGCTGTAGCCGAGTGCAATAAGGCGTTGGTCTGTTAATTAGCAAAGTCTGAGTTTGATAAGACCAAGATTGAACTCCTTGGGTTCGATCCCAGTTGAAGTCTCCAATTTTTGACCGTTAACAGCCACTTTCATCTTTCGGAGGAGACGTGAAATAATCATCTCTCATTACCCACGCACATGCTTAGAGCACAAGTGGGCATCACCATCAGAAAAAATCAATACAAATACATTTACAGTTATACTAATTAATACTTTAGAGTGGGATATAACATCAAATCAACACCTTGGCTACCCATACATGATACAGTTTACAGTATGTAGGTATAGTCTGTAAAAGCAAAGAAGACAATCTGGCAAGTTGGAAACATGACTCCAGCTCGCTCTATATTGATTCATAAATTATAAATTTGGTCTCAAATTGTAGTAAACATTCCGATTTACAATTTGAAACCAAATTTATAATTTCAGAACCAATATTAACCGAGCTATAATTCTCCCATCTTGCCAAAATGTGTTCTTTGCTTTGACAGACTAAACGGTGAACCGTATATGCATGGATGGTATCAGATATGTAAGTGTAAAGCCCCGTTTCCATTAGCACAAAAATGTTTTGCAACAGTGTTAAGCAACAGTGTTGCATGAAATTGTACGAATGGAAACGGTCTGAAAATGTTTCAAAACTCGTTGCGCCGGGCAACATGTTGGAGACCAATGTGTTTTGCAACTCGTTCTCACAACATTGTATCCTGGGGAATGGAAACGGCAAGAAATGTTGCCGCAGCACAAATTAGAATTATACAAATTCTAAAACGCGTAACAATAGAGATAGAACAATTTGGATTTCAGATTTGAATTCAGCGTTCAAAAATTAGTAGGAATCCCCGCGATTGCTCAAAAATAATCAAAATTGAGGAAGTTATTTTTATCGGATATTCAAGTCATTTTATTTCTTGCATTCAACCTATTCAAATTCTAATAATACTTCTACTTGGTATTACTCCTGTTACTACAGAGCAAGGTTACTAAAAAATCTTCAATCTTTTTCTTTTTCTTTAAGACTAAAAAATCTTTAATAACCTTGCTACAGTGTAAGTAAGACTAAACTTACTCGGTTTTACTTTGTTAAATTACCGTTACCACAGTGGATACTATTATGATATTATATTATGAGAGTAACTTATATGATAGGAGTTCACAATTCAGCAAGGCGAGAATTGTTTTCAAAAAAAGAAAAAATAATATAGTCCGTAATACTTGTATCTACCCAAATGTCTCTTTTCCTGCTGTACGCATAGAGAATAGAATATGAAATACCTATTTATATAGAATATAATATATAAAATTTAATATTAAATTAAATAAAATTAATATATTAAATTTAATATAATATATAAAATTTTCTATTCGCTATTCTCGCTGGCTGTACGTGACTACAATGTAATTATGATGAATTGATATATTTAGTTTATGTTTATGTCAGTTGTTTGAAAAAGTAATTTAAGCAACGTGGCAAAAAAATAATAATAAAAGAGGAACTGTAGGAAGGTACTCGAGCTGAATAAATGGTTTTGCTGAACAATGCATTTGTCTTCTCTATTAGATGGAGAGAAAAAGGATGTAGTCGCGACTTCTGTTTATTTTGCATTTTTTGCGATTTGAAGAAATAGTTTCCAGACCATGATGTGATGCAAACAAGAAATACTTTCAGTTCACTGTTGGTGACTTTCAGTGTGTTGTGTGTTTCGTATTGTCTTAACTCTTGATACATTGAAAATGGAGTGGTCGAAGAATAATATAATTAAATTAATTGAACAATTCGAAACAGAAACAGTGGTGTGGAATGTATCTAGCGCGAACCATAAGAACTCAAATTGATGAGTTCAGAAGGGGCAGAATTGACGCCCCTAAAAGGATATCTTGTCGGCAGTGAGGAATAGCTTGTCGGCAGTGAGTACTTTTGGCAATTCGAGGCGCAATTAGATTTAGTAGGAATTCAAATTCGGAAGCACTCATTCTCACGTAGTTTTCAGAACCACTTTGTAATGTAAGGTGCCTCATTAAACTATTATAAGCACCCTCATACGGCCGTTTTGCGAGGATACTTCTAATCCACCACCGTGGTCTTTTTCGCCTATTTTTAAGTATTTGATAACCCCCTGCTACAACAACAAAACTTGCTAGAGCGAGACTATCGTCCATCTTCTTCAAATGCTCACAACGAACTGAGCTCTGATGACCAGTGAATTCGAGTCCAAGTAGTCTAGATGCTGATGTTGCTCAAAACATTTGATGGAATGGAAACGGTACACCAGGCACGGTGAAAAACGCGTAAAAACATGTTGCCAGTGTGTTGTGCAACACTGTTGCACAAAATGTATGAATGGAAACGGGGCTTAATCAAAACTGATTTCCTTGAAATATTCTCGCAAATTTTCAAGTCTCTTAGGCAAACAAATATCATTTTGTAAATTTTGATAATGATGTTATTTGAAAATACATACCGCTTCTCCACGTTCTTTACTAACAGCTCTTTTGTCATCCATATCACATTTGTTACCGAGTATCATTTTTTCCACATCTTCATTTGCGTGCTAAAACAAAAAATCATAATTAATTATTTCTTTTTACTATTGAACTAATTTTGTTACATAAATAAATTACAGAACTCTAAAGACACATCCCAGGGAAAAATACAAGAGATAACATTGATTCTATACAGCCACTGTGTTTGGATTCAAATTGAGTTCACAGTTTAAACATAGTAGAAGGGGGTTCTAAGGAGAAATTTTAGAAAATGAAATTCAAACTCGAATGGTAAGTCGATAGGGCTCATTCGCTCATGGAGAGTAAGACTGTCAAAGGTTACTCAACATTCATGTTCATTATTTAATTTAAGTTTACAGAAAAATGAGTGATAGCCAGCCAGGCATTACAGGTTCTGAAAACTTACTATTCAGCCAATGGATCGAGTTGTATCAGAACCATTTACAGGTACTTTTTATTGAATGCTTTAATTAAGTATAACACAAATATTTATTTCAATACAAATATGACTACAGGCAAAAAATATTTCAATGTTGCTAACTTCAACGATCAACTTGTTTTTTTACAAATTGAATTTCTAAAGAATATTCAGTTCATCGCCAACGTAATGAATTAACATTCCAGCAGTGGAATATTTGAAAAAAAGGACAGCAATTCAACTTACCTCATCAATATTTCTAAGCCATTTCACTATATTTTCAAAGCTTTTTTCATTTGTAATATCGTAAACTAGCATTATTCCCATCGCTCCTCGATAATATGATGTAGTTATTGTATGGAACCTTTCTTGTCCAGCTGTATCCCTAAAAGCAATCAAAATAGATCATTGAAAACATTTCCGGGATGGTAAAAATATTCAAGATTCCTCAATATAGCCATAGGAAAAGGAAATGTTTTATGATACTGGTTTACAAAAAAGTTTCTGTTAGTATTATAAATTAAGTTATGTGATATAAAAAATTAATATGAACTACAATGTAATGATCGGTCGCTTGCTTTCAAGGAATTTGGTGATCACTGAATAACCACAGCTCAAATAATAAACAATTATAATATTTTTACTGTTGATAAATATACCGTAAAATGCTCAATAGAACATACCATATTTGCAGCTTAATTTTCTTTCCTCTTAGTTCGACTGTTTTAATTTTGAAATCAATACCTGTAAACAAGAAGAAAAATCACACGATGAAATTATTGTAATATCTAATTTACAAATTTGAATATTCTGTAAAGCATAATATTCTGGGAGAGCAGTCCAAGCGCAAACCGTGTGCTTCTCCTTCAGAAAACACAAAACGACATAGCGGAGTGCGTTCACCTAAAATCATGTAGCTTAACCGTGACCGGTGGAGGCGCCTCCTGGGGATATCAAACAGCCCACGATGCGTGGTGTTGTTTTTATCATCACAAGATACGTCTCTAGGCACCTCAATCTGAGCAGCTGGTGTTGTGACATATCATCACAAGATACCTCTTAGTCTTCTGAGCACCTCTATACTTCTGAGCAGCTGGTGTTGTGATATATGATCATAAGATTAGTGATCTCCTCCTGGGGAGCATTGGTTACCCTCTTAAGTTGATTCAATCCTACCTGGGGGGTCGCAGGCATGCTGTACTCGCTAATGGTATGCTGTCTCAGATCAGGAGCTGTGTTGATTGTGGAGTACCTCAGGGCTCTGTCCTGGCCCCTGGGGCCTCTTCTTTTTTTATTTCAGTTAATGATGTCGCTCGTGTGGATGGCAGAAGTGTGGTCTGTTATGCAGACGAAACAACTTTCTTTGATCATGGTTGTGGAGTTGATGCACTGAGGGCGGCTATGTTGGAGACCAGGCTGTTTGCCTCTAACTGGTTTTCTTCTAACCTCTTTCTCCTCAATGAGGATAAGACCCAGTCAATCATCTTCTGTCTCAGAAATGGAGAAGGGTATGATTATGCACCGGTGAAGCTGCTGGGGATTGTCCTTAACAGGAAGTTGTCTTGGGCACATTGAGGCAGTCTGCTGCAGACTGAGCAGGGTCGTATTTCTGCTCAAGAAACTAAAATACTGTGTCACTGCTTCTTATCTCAAGGTATGCTATTTCTGTTTTTTTTTTCAAAGTTTAATTTTGTATGGACTGACGCTTTGGGGTGGAGCTGCGGATGTGTCACGGGTGCTGCTTATTCAGAAGAGGGCCATGAGGATCCTTTGTGGTGCTGAGAGACTTGCCCACTGTCGTCCCCTCTTTGTAAGATCTTCACAATCTTCTCCCTCTATGTGTTTCATGTTCAGAACGCATGCAAATGTGGGAGAGCTTGTCACCAGGCAGAACATCCACTCATATGAGACCAGAGGGAGGCTGAGACTGGATCAACCCTACCAAAGACTGAGCAGGACTCGGTCAGGACTTGCCCATCTGTCTATCAGGCTCTACAACAAATTGCCGGTGGTGGCTAGGAACCTGCCTGCTAGTCAATTTCAAAGGGCCCTGAGATGCTTATTGCTGGATGAGCCATTGTACTCACTACATGAGTTCTTTGTGTTAGACAGCAACTTGGTAAGCGCATATTTTTAATATTGTCTGTGATATGCATGTTTGATTGTTACCCTTTTGACAGCTTGGTAAACACATATTTTTATCTCTGTGTGTGCTATGTTATATGCATGTTTTATTTGTCTTTTTTATTTGTTTTGTGATTTGGCCTACTTGGCCTGTGTTTTTTTCTCTCGACGTGTCCCTGGGAGTTCATTGCCTACCTTATGGACTAATCATTACATAAATTCGACATAAGACTTTGCAGTTGGTGGAGGGCTTGCGTACTCCCGATCCAGAGAGCTATGTCGGCGGTAGTTCAACTACTGGTAGGGCCTCCCAAACCGGACAGGTCATCGGACGAAGAAGTGCTCCAAAGAAGAGGTCGTTGGGCTGATCCCCCACACGTCGGATAAAACCGGATTCAAAGTAACCAAAATAGCCTCGGAACAGAACACGAAAAATATAAGGACAGACAACCCTTAGCAAAACTCAGCGCCCGATGCTGAGAGGCAGAAGGGTTAGGAAAAGAAGAAGAGATAAGATACTTCTTGATCACCAGGACCCTCATTCTTAGCAATAGGTGGCAAATGCGGACTAATCAACTGCTCCATCTCACATTTACATTTAAATAAATAATAGGCTAACCAAGGAGCTTCTCTGGATAATGGGGCCACGCAGTTTCCACCACAAGCTGCAGGTGATTCTCTGGGTCTTGTATTAATTAAAGTGGAATTGATAAGCAATAAACCAGGAAGTAGCATATCTAAGATGCTTCGCAGATGCATCCTTTAGGCTACTTGCTCAAGACAAAAGACACACCATCCGAAAAAAATATAAAAGGAGCCATGGTCGTCAAGGTCATTCAATATTGGCTACAAGGGACTGTCTAGGCCTCAGCACCGATTATACTGTTTACAAAAAATTAGAACTCATCCATAAGTACTTACCGTACTTAATATTATTGATCTCTTAAGAGTCTACTATAACTTGATGATTTATCTTTAAACGGCACAGTGGATGATATTGAGATTAGGTATAACTTATCAATTTCAGCCTGCTTTATGAACAGTTACGATAAGGAGGAAAAAGTTTATGGATGAGAGCGTTTCTTCAAATAAGCACATACAAAGGTGTCAGAGAACTAGAAGCTCATATTCATATCAAATTATCTTTGTTTCTCAGAAACAAGTAGAGTTTGAATCAAGACATCCTTAGGTTTAGAATGTGCATCCTTATCACTTAAATATATTATTAAAAATAGCATTGAATTTCGATTTAATAAGCTCAAGGCAATTTGTGACGTATTTAACAAATTAAAGTTGTACGTAACACTCCAAATAGTAACATGCATTAGAAAAACGCATTTCATTGTGAAATTATTAGGTCGAATACACCTGAAAACTTCTTTATCAAGTTGAAACTAGCCTAGCCTAACCAGTACACTCCCTGATAAAAATCTAAAATTGACATGGGCTAGTAAGAGCATGATAATATTTTTGGAAAATTTCTTTACCAATAGTCGAAATGAACGTTGGCGTAAATGCATCATCTGAAAATCTAAAAAGAACACAAGTTTTTCCAACTCCAGAGTCCCCTATCAATAATAACTTGAATAAAAGATCGTATGTTTTCTTCGCCATTTTACAAAATCAGGCAGCACAGCACTGTTCTCCGTTCTTCTCAGTTCTCAGTCTCACCACTTTGATCACAATTCAATTGAATAACAATGACGTCATATTAAGGTAATTCACAACACCGATGAAACGCATTGCATGAAACGCGTCACGTGATACTGATTTCACGTAACACGTTTCATGTAGCCTACTCAAGTGCAAGGCGGCACCAATGGAAGATTGGAAAGCAGTCACACACTAGACCAGAGTGACACACAAGAATTGAATTGATTGATTTATGTTTCCTTTTTATCCTTTGATATTTAAGTCCTTATTGTTCGCTTGTGCTCTGGTAGAGCAGTCACTCTATAGAACTCAACTGGAGTCATGTTGTTATACAAGGTAATTAGAATAGAGAGGTAAAAGTCATCAAAACTGTAGCCAGGAGAAACACGTGAGTTCTGACGTCATCGGAACAACAGCTGTTAGGCCCTTTCTACACAGGCGTAGGAAACGCGGCGTTAGGCCTGGCGTGTGCTGGGATGCACGTGTGCACACGTAGGCTAGCCAGCCAATCACAGCTCTTGTTGAGGACAAGACAAGAGCTGTGATTGGCTGGCTTGCGTGCTTGTGCACACGTGCGTCCCAGCATACGCCAGGCCTTAACGTCGCGTCAGCAATGCGTGCTTGACAGAACACATTGTGTTGAATGGGCTTGTCTATACAAGCAAAATAATCACGCATTTTCACAGCGTCAGCGGGCGTCAACGCAAGGTCGGCGTTAGCAATGCGTTGAGAATGTGTGATTATTTCGCTTGTGTAGATAAGACCATTCAACACAATGTGTTCCGTTGAGCGCACGTTGATCAGCTGGGTTTTGTATCACTTTTCCTAGGTTAGGTTCATCAGCAATTTTGATTTTCTGTTCACTTGTTTGCTACGCCTCGTGTAGTTTGCAAAAATTTTGACACATTGACGCTAGTTAACACCGCGTTTCCTACGCCCATCTAGAATGGGCCTTGATTGGCGCTAAAAGTTAGGTAATTCACAGCTGTGGTTTTGATGATGTCAGAAATCATGGTTTTTCTCAGCTATGGTTTTGATGACTGTTACTTTGATGTTATACACTGAAGTGAGCACCAAACTCTAATGCGTTGTCTCAAATACACCCATCTTTTGAATGCAAACTCAAAATGGGCCTTGAGCAAATATGTCTGATTGTTTTCATGATCACACCAAATAAATTTTATATTTGAAAATTAGGTAATTCAAACAGCTGGTTTTAAAATGATAAAACACACATACATGTTTTGGGATGGGCTTTTCCCGAAACATGTATGGTTTTGATGACTGTTAAAGCTTTTCAAAAAGGGTGTTTGATGCTTTATCTATTTTCAATTGACATTGAAAATGGGCTTAGATCACCAAACTCAAGTGAATACGCTGTTTTCAAATAACCTCTTTTGAATGCAAACTCAAAGCACTGTCAAATATGTCTGATTGTTTTCAATTATCACACCAAGTTCTTTATTCAAATTTTATATTATTTGTTATACCTGAAACCTATGTTAGTTCCTATGCTCCTGCTTGATTGCTTTGAACAGTGTGGTGTAAATGTTTGGCCACATTCTAATGACTTGTTTGGTTCTCACAGTCTGTCATGACATAAATGAATGACAAAATATTTCATACTAGTAGTTCTGTGAACGGTAGACCTCACAAAGTCATAGAAGCACTGTCTGTATTCATAGTACGTTCATATTGTATGGTGATTTTGAAAGTTGGTGTAAGGAAGTCAGCAAGGCAGTGGCCACAGTCACGCTCTATGTCGGCATCAGGGTGCTTGGAAAACCATGCATCAGTCTCTATAATTATTTTATAATGTTTTCCTTCATGCAAAACGGTCCGACGGTTGGCTGCAGTCAAACAGCTGTAGCCAATCACAGCTCTTGTTGTTAGCCTGCATTTGACTGTCGGACTGTTTTGCATAAAGAAAAACTTACCTTAAAACCTATCTGAAATATCTCAGCTGACTTCAATGAAAGTATATCATCTGAAGTAGAAATTCTTGAAAATTTTTTATTATGAATGTCATATCAGATGTTTTAGGAATATCAACATAAATATATACTATCAAATCATTTATGGAGTATACCTATATCAGAGAATATTTCAATCCTTTTTTCCTTTTTTTGTCCTTAATATGAAAATTGTCAAAAAACCTTATATATACATCAATGCGCAATTTCAAGAAGAACATCCCTGTAAAATTTCATCAGTATGTATTCCTGCATTCAGTCGTAAATGCAGAACATACATACAAACCAGTGAATATAAAGTATATCTACATATTCTTTGATACAAACATACATACAAATAAATGCAAAATTGTCAACTTGAATCTTAGACTTCACTTATGTTCATTCAATTATGCATATTCTATTCTGACTTCTCTAGTTCATGCAAACATGCTTTGAGGAAAAATGATCATCATTCATGGTCAGACCATTTTTATTTGTAGCGCCTGATTCTTCTAGTATATACATTCTCCTGAAAAAATCTTATCATGAGCATCCCTTTGCATTTACATATATAAGAAACTATCATAATTATAGTTATTTTTGGAACATGCTGTATACTAAATTTCATGGATAAATAATGTATTCAACTGTTATATTCAGCCTTCCAAGCACATTTGATGAGATATTCAGAGCACTTGCTATTTATATTCTTGCTTGCTTGTACCAACAAAGACTAGAGCATTGATGTGGACAATGTAACAGCTGACTTCCCCATTCTGGCTTTCAGAATTGGTGCACACTTTGAATGTAGGCCTAGCCTACTGTAAAGATTGACAGGTAGCCTATATCAGGATGCAGAGAACATAATATAAGTGACTGCGTATGTGCATGAGGTCTACTGTTTACAGAAATACTATACTCCATATATGAAGTGTTATATTTGGACCAAAGCTCCTCCTCAGAGGTTCTGGCATCATGATCCAACCAACCCACATGCAGTCATAATTGCCTTGTATAGAATGTAGATATTCCTTATTTATATTGGAATAGACTGGCCCACAAAAATATTGATGTTTTGACAAAAGATGCATCATTCTGAAATAAAGACTACTATATATTATTATCAATATCACTTGATAGAAATATAGTTGATTGTAGAGAATCTTCCATAATCATATTTTTTATTATTATTTATTTTGACTGCTTAGTTCAAGCCAGGAATTTCAAACTCATTTAACTACACACTACTACAAATTCAAGTACATATTAATGTAATGTATTGTGTATTGTATGTATTAATGTTAAAATGTACAGAGGAATCTTCTCATGTAATGAGAGGCTTGAATTATTAAAATCAGCAGACAAAAAACAAGCCCATACGTTCTGATGGATTCTCTGAAAAATAAAAGGCTTGTGTTTCCCAGATTTTCACAGCATGAGTTTGACCTAAAAATTAACATAGTGTGAGGTCATGTAATTGTCCTTACTTGCCATTGGCTACAGCCACCTGCAACTTCAAAATGGGGGAGGAGCTTAGGTCAAAACACTACATAGACTCTCCATGTGGGTTAAGTGAAAGAGGGGGCTTGCATGTCTCAACTTCCCCCACAAAACTTCTGTAATATTTTCACAAAGTGCAAAAAAAAACCATCTTTATATCTGGATGGAATATAATTATAGTCTGTCCAAGCAAGGAAGGCATTCTGACAAGATGGGGAAATGACTCCAGCTCTGTCAATATTGGTTCAAGAATTATCAATCTGGTCTCAAATCATAGAGACAATTCTGTTCTACAATTTGATATCAAATTTATAGTTTTTAAACCTATATTGACTGATCTGTAATCATTTTTCCATCTTGCCAGAATGTCGTCTTTGCTTGGACAGACGCCTATGTAGGCCCTCGGCTTCAGTAGATTACCTAATTGTCAAAAGTACAGTTTGGTTTGGGCCCATTCTACACGAAGTAGGAAAGGCGGCGTCAATGTTGCGTCGGCAACGCATGCTGGACAGAACACATTGTGTTAAATGGGTGCGCGTTTATCACGCCAGTCAGAGGCGAGGCGTCCGGTCATCTTTGGATTCGCCGATGACTAGACAGAAATTGATATATAATGTGTAGGAATTATCAAGTTGGAAATATTAAAAATAAATACAAAGAAGTGAAGAAATCAAAGCTTTTTGCAAGCGCACCAAGTTTGAATAGAGTGAACTACTCCATCATCATTGTTCCATCACTCCATCAGTTCCATTTGTTCAATATGCTCAACAGAAAGCAATTCCAGTAACGCTGATTAGCGTTTGTTACCACACAACAAATCTCCGTACAGTGTTGCAAACTTAAATCATATGATGTTTATTGTATTGTACTATTATTTGGCCTCTTGTACAATGAATGATATGATAAATAACTATGGTTAACTAAGATAAGGAATAATTTGTCATTAAATGAATAAATCAATATCATTCAGCTAGGTAATCATCAAATTAAGGATAAATTATATTATAACTAATTATATTTGGTTTCTTGGAGTTCTATTTCAATTCTTAATTTCTATTTCAATTAGCATACTGATTTGAATAACAGCATATTTAATTTATCCAATTATTTATTAATTTCCAACAGATTTTTGTGTTCTTCATTTTGTATTATCTTTAGTAATTGGACTAGTTATAATAAAGCTTGATAAATAATTGTCTAAAATGGAACATTATTATCTTTTGGGTATAAGAGGGGGGTGAGAAAGATGGGGGTGCAGAACTAAATTTTTCGTAGAGATGACCGAGCCAAAAAATCACGCCTTGCCCCTGACGCCAGTGTAGACAAGCCCATTCAACCACAGAGAAGAAAATCCACTGTGATTCAACACAATGTGTTCTGTCAAGCACGCATTCCCGACGCGACGTAAAGGCCACGTTTTTGATGCTTGTCTAGAATGGGCCTTATGGGTAATGTAACGACTGTTGGTCGGGGTCAATCAGCTGTAGTCAATCACAGCTCTTCTTATTAAAGGAAAAGGACAATACAAAACAAGACAAGACCTGTGATTGGCTACAGCTGATCGACCACGACCGACGGTTGTTACGTTACGCACAAACTAAACTGTACCTTTAGTAGATTTCTCCAAAGCTAGAATTTCATATTAGGCCCATTCTAGACGGGCGTAGGAAACGTGGCGTTAAAGTCGCGTCGGCAACGCGTGCTTGACCACAGAGAAGGCCTGTGGTCTCCACAAAGAAGGCTCTGTGGCTTGACAGAACACATTGTGTTAAATGGGCTTGTCTACACAAGCGAAATAATCACGCGTTTTCACAGCGTCAGTGAGCGTCAACGCGTTGCCGACTTCGAGGTCGGCGTTAGCAACACGTTGAGAATGCGTGATTATTTCGCTCATGTAGACAAGACCATCCAACACAATGTGTTCTAGGTTACATCACTTTTTCTAGGTTAGGTTCATCAGCCATTTTGATTTTCTCTTCACGCGTTTGCTACGCCTTGTGTAGTTTGCAAAAAATTTTTACGCGTTAACGCCGCGTTTCCTACGCCCGTGTAGAATGGGCCTTATCTCATTGTGTCATGGTACGGGTCTCATGCAACGCGTTTGTTTCGTGTGCATGGTCCTTTATCACTAAACGGTCACGACCGTGACGATCACGATCATTTTCTCATTTTTAAATCTACAGAGAACTTATGGTGATATAAATAGACTGAGCTCTATTTAAGATAATAATTCATAATTTATATTAATAATTTTTAATTCAATATTTCCATTTGTTTTGAGTCAACTTGACTTTTGACTTGGCCGCGATGAGAAGATAGACAGATAGAGTGCTGCGTATTTAGCTCATACAATCCTCAGTGATAGCAACTCTACAACTCAACAAATCTACTATACTGCATGAAAAAAACAGAAGCAGAAAGACAGACGAACGAACTGCTGAAGTTGAAGTGACAAGTGAGTTCAATTTATTATTTCTCGGGAAATATCCAGTCGGTGTTTGGAAAAAATTGACAATCATTTGTGATTTATTATAAAAAAAGCAATTTATATTACTACTTTAACGTTTTTATTCACTATCATAACATTGACGGCATTTTTATTGTAGGAAAATTGGGAGTTCTTGGCTGGAATCATTAAGTATCTAAATTCTCGAAACTTCGACCGTGATTGTGATCGGTATTTGGTGATAGTACTTCTAACTTGAAGGTAATTATTACCATTATCTATTCCTTGAAAATAGGCTACTTTAGTATTATTTACTTTCGATGACCAGACAAAAGTTTTTTTCAATCTGAAACGCTGTGATAGAATTAATCATTCAGACAAACAAGATTAAGCTATTCTAAACTGTAGTCTACCATAGATGAATTCTCAATATTATTATTTTTTAATTGTTGAATTTTACCTTTTTCTGATGGAAATATCACTTATAAACTTCATTTTATAATCTATCTGTTAGTTTATGAAATGGAATATAATCGTAACTTAAATCAATTGCGTAATACAATGAAATCGGGATATTGTCAAGCAATTTGCAGGCCTAGGTTAATTTTTAGTTACCGATACTGAATTAAACTTTTCCATTTCACTCTTAATTTATGATATAATGAAAAATCAACTAACTTATTGTTTTTTGGGTTGTATTTAGTTCTGTAGTAACGTAGGCTGATTATTTATTTATTAACCATATGAAGACTTGAATTAGCCTACTTGGGCCTAATCGGATAGGTTTGAATTGAATTATCATTAAGAATTGAGTTATTCTTCTAAAACAGAACAGAATTCTTATTCATGATCTATTTGTAATTTCCTGGTTTAAATAATTAATTGAACAGTAGACTTACAGCTGAAACTATAGTCCATTCACGATGGCTTGAGACGAGATAAACAAAAGCTCTGCATGTTTGTATGTGCGACTGGAGTGGCTTCGTTTTAGCCACGACATAAACAAATCACAACAATGACGAAATCCCGAATTTTCTGTCGGTACTGTAACCAAAGCATTGACACAAAAACTTTTACTACAATTGTTTGTTCATTTTAGTTTCATGCAGTCGAGAGACAACCGAAACAAGCAATTTCCCAATGTGTACCTATAAAAAAGATTACTTGAAGATATACTTATTCTGAATTGCCTACAAGAAAATTCGGGATTTCGGCATTGCTGTAACTTCTGTATGACGTGGCTTAATCGGAGCACTCCACACACATGACATGCAGAGCTTTTGTTTATCTCGTCTAAAGCCATCGTGAATGGACTATGGTATAGTCTGTCCAAGCAAAGAAGACATTCTGTCAAGATTGGAAAATTACTCCAGTTCGGTCAATATAGGTTCGAAATTATAAATTCAGTCTTCAATTGTAGAGAACATTCTGCTCAACGATTTGAGCCCAAGTTTATAATTTTTGAACCAATATTAACCGAACTGGAGTCATTCACCCATCTTGCTAGAATGTCTTTTCATCTTGGACAGACTATACCCGCTATAGTAAACTACAACGGAATTGGCGGATGGCTTGAAAAGAAAGTTCAGTTGTCATTTGAAGCTTCTGTCTATCATGTACTTGACTTAATATCTTCTTGATCAAGTAGACAACCTCGTGTGGTCGCTCCATATCTATAAACTTTTCTCTTTTATGTGAAGAATTAATTTTTTGAACAAATCAGAACAATGATTATGGATATTTTATATCATGCTTTAATAAAATGACACTAATCATCTTTCACTTCTAATCAATAGATCTTTCAATTTCAATGATAGAAAAAATTGTTTATTACTCATTCATTTCGCTGAAAGTTCATTATGAGTTTTATATTAATAATATTTTACTGTTTGAGTAGTTGTGAAATTGATATTGTGGTAGTTATCCATAATAAATGAAAAGACAAGATGTTGTCAAACCACTGATTTATTAGAAAATCGAGATACCGGTTTTGGTTGTTACACCATTATCAATCTCTGGTGAACTCTGTTTATCTCGATTTTCTAATAAATCAGTGGTTTGACAATATCTTGTCTTTTCATTTATAATTTATTGTTTCTGAATTCAGTTAATATCTTATACTTATCATATAGCGGCTGTTCCATTTATTAATTTTGTTATCTAAATAAGTTATATCGGTTCGATCTATAATAACTAGCAATGAATGCAGTTGAGTCATATATATGTTTCTATGAACTCAGTACAACTTATCAGTATAATCATACTCAGTACGGTTTCAGTTGATTATTTTAATTTCTATTGTCTCTAAATCGAGTGCCGTATCTTTTTGTCTTATGCAGCTTACAGTTATCTACATAGAGGATAGGTTGACAGAATGGCAGCTTGGGAACAAACTCCGTCGGGCTATTATCCAGGCCAACCAGGTTTACAATGTTCCATATTATACTTTTTTGTTTTCTAACACGCTTTGGATATAGCAGTGACAGCCCTGGCTTTTTATCAACTTGATTCATGTTTATTAGTATGATTCATCATTGCGGGTTTTGATTGACTGTTATGTAATCATAGTAGGCTACTTATCAACCTGTTCTCCAATAAATTTGTTACATAATTATCAAATGAAAAATATAATCTCAACATCAAATGATTCTCGATACTTAATCCTAAATTCGCATGATTAGTTTCATATCTTTCACAGCACCATATTTCCTTACATTTTCATAGGTTTTCCTAGGAATTTCATTGAATGTTTGCATCATTCAACACTTACCCCAATTATTATTCTAAAACTACTTATAAGGAATTGTTGATAGTGCTTCTTTTTTTATTTTGCATGAAAGCATTAATTTACCATTTATATTTTGGGAAATACGAAAGTTGCATCCACTTACAACTTACCTTCATGGACATCACCTTCCACTCTATATACTTTTCATGAATTCATATAAGTTACTATTGTATAATTTCTAAAAGTTTTAGATTTCAACCTTTCTTGGAATACCTTTCCTAAATAAACTGATTTTTTTCCTTTCAAGACACTTAGTTCTAATTTAAAATTTGTTTTACATTCTTGTTGAATTTTTATTCATGTTTTAATTAGATTGAATTCTTTTATCCACGAATGTAGAAGTATTTGAATGTTCCATAATCACTGCCTGTTCCCTATTGTTAGTTTTTCTAATTGTACTGAATTTATGTAATTTTAGTGAATAAGGAATCAATAACTTTCGCAAGACAGGTCTGATGGGTTTGGTTTGAGACTCTAGTAAATTCAACTATTGATTTTCTGTAGGTAAGTAGGTTAGATTAAGCTTGATAAGAGTTATCCTTGTCATAACGTTATAAAAGCGATTGAATTATGAGTAGGACTGATTATGAACTTTCAAATCCAACTTCCCACCCCACTCTGACGATCGCTAATCGTCCAAATGAACAATATATTTTCGAGCATTCGTCACGCTAGGAACTTGAGTGATTAGTATTGAATATTTTCATTTGCTCATCAATAACTCACCCAAAAGAACCTTGAAAAATATAGGTAATTGTCAATTTTGTTATTATTACTACTATTTAATTTCCAACTGTAAATTATTCCGAAGAAAATTTTCTAGCAAAAAAGTAACGATAATGTGTAACGGGATATACATTCATTTTTGCAGACTTTTTCTTTATTAGACCCGTCATTTTTAAATAGCATTTTCTGCCCTATTTTGATAAAAATGTTGATAAGAACTGATTCATATAACTCTCACTACTACTTCTACAACTTAATCTATTATTATCATGTAAATAAATTTACAAACAGTTGACTTTGAAATAGTAGGCCTAGTGTAAATTGGTTTGAGATGAACGCTCTAGTGGCTTGCATTGTATTAGGTTAAGCTATAGAGTATGTCCTTCCGCATCCTTTTTCTGCTTTCTATTGTAAACTTATAATTTTTCTGGAATAATCTTAGAGCAATATATATCTGAAAGTAACGCCAAGAAGTAACTTTGAGGGGAAGAAAATTAAATCAATAATTTTACGGTTCTAATAATTAATTCTTTGACCTAAAAGCTTGTTGGAATTGCTCAGAGAAATTAAAAATAGCAAGCTGATTGAATCCAATTCAGTTCATTGAAAGAACCACGAATTTTAAATTTTCTTTGTATTGAAAATTCTAAATAGCATTTTAAATTTTCTTCATTTTCTTTATATTAAAATATCTAAATAGAATTATTTACATTTATGAATATACATCTCAGAAGTACAGTAGGCCCTACATGAATATTAATATTCCTTCATAAATTGAAATACTCCTTATCCTTATGTCTCATGGTGAAAAATCATATTCAACAATATTTATATTCATTAATTATTTGAAAGTGATTATTTTTCTTTGAGGAAAAACATTTTTCTGTTTGAACATTTTATAGGAAATTTTGGCTAAAATGCAACAATGCAACAATTTGGCTAACTACAATGTTGAAAAATTATGTATGAAACATGGATTTTCAACCATAAAATAATTATGTCTTTATCTTTATCTATGCATTCTCTTCTTTATCTCTCCCCTGTTGTCTCACAGCGTCGGGGTACTTTATCCATAACGAACAGTGAAATTTATACTAATGTAGGTATCTAAAAAACAGTTATGAAAATCATTCATCTTTCCAATAATAATATGAATAATAATGACGCATAAACAATTGGACATAATCAAGTTTGCATGAATTCTCTTATCTTGAATACTAATCTCGTATTTAATTAACTATTACTGGTTTCTTATGCATTGTAATTTGTAAGCTATTGCCAACTATCGTGTCGCATTTCTCATCAATTATTATTTATTGAGTGCAATAGCCAAATCTAAGCCTCATCCGTATTTCAGTAATTGCACTTCCTTGTTGAATTTCAATCGAGTTCTCTATTAACTCAATTCAGTAACAACCCAGTCGCACCAGTAACAACGTATCAAATCAAATCATTTATTGTCAAAAAATACACTTTGTATTATAACAATGTCAACATGGTATCATAACAACATTTTTTAAAATCACATAGTAGTCTACATAAAATATTAAAATCAGTTACATAACTGTTTAATAATTAATAATTAAATAATTGTTCAAAAAGTAACACAAAATTTATTTGTTCCAGCTAGTACCGTATTAAAATATTCTCTTACATCATTCAGACATTTATCAATGAGAATATTCTTCAAAACCTTCTCAAAACGATTCACATCCATATCCTTAACACCAGTGGGCAGTTTATTAAATAGCTTGACAGATATATTCCCAGTTATTTTGAGAGCTGCTGTAACTAGTACACTGTTTGATTCTTAAATTATTTTTCTTTCTTGTACCATATTCATGTATGTTGTTATTGACCTTAAATTGATGAATATATTTCTTTACCATCTTCATGCAGGCAAACACATACAAAGATGGCAGAGTTAGTATACCTAATTCAATAAATAATGGTCTACAATGAGTGGCAGGTGGTTTATGGCATATAATTCTTATTGCTTTTTTCTGTAGCCTGAAAATAATAATGGAAAGTGTACAATTACCCCAAAGTTGTCTACCGTATAAGCCATATGACTATGTATATGTGCAAAGTAAATGCTAATTAGAATGGTTCTGTCAACAACTTCTCTTAGCCTTCTTAGGAGAAAAATGCCTTTATTGATTTTTTTGCGATGTTGAAGATGTGATATTTCCAATTCAGATTAGTGTCAATAGTTATACCTAAGAAATTGGCTATGGAGGCAGTTTCCACTGATTTCCTGCTGAAACTAAACCTTAATTCTGATGTCTTAGCAGCATTAAGACGAAGATTGTTAGCTGCACACCAATCCTCAATAATTAAATTGTTTTCAGCAATCAAAGTGCGTACATATTCATTTTTACTGTGGCCTACCTTTACACCCAAATCATCAGCATATAAATACGGACTACTACCCTTATTGGACGTACTGATCAACTTTGGCAAATCATTAATATATATGATAAATAAGAGAGGTCCCAGGATGGATCCCTGTGGCACCCCAAACCTAGCTAATCTACCTTCTGAACATTCAGCATTCCTGAAGACAAATTGTACTCTATTCATTAGATAAGAACTTATCAAATCAACAGCAGATTTATCCAAGCCATAGAAGGAGAGTTTCTCACATAATACACTATGTTTAACTGTCTCGAACGCGCATGTCATATCATGACTTATAAAATATACATTTTTTTGCTCCTCCAGATCATCAATCACTTCTTTCACAAGCCTTGAAACATTATTACAAGTGCTACGCTTTTTCCTAAAACCATACTGATTATCAGAAAATAAGTTATTCTCTTCAAAATAAGCTGACAATTGTGAATAAAGCAATTTTTCAAAAATCTTAGATAGTAAACTAATTATACTTATGGGTCTATAATTATTTATATCGGATGTATCACCTTTTTTGTGAACAGGAATTACTTTAACTTTTTTTAACAGATCTGGAAAAATACCTGATTCTAAGCAATTATTAAAAATAAAAGTCAAGACTTCATCAATACTAGGAGCAGCTAATTTTATAATATAAGAATTCAATCCATAAATATCAAGACAGCTGCTATTGCTTAGTTGATTTATTGCTTCAAAGACCTCTTCCACCTTAAACTGTTTAAATTTGAAACTTGTATTCATTTTTGTAATTTTATTTACATAATACTCAAAATCATATTTACTTTTTGGTATATTTTCGCTTATTTGTTCCACTTTATTCAGGAAAAATCTGTTGATATCATCTTTTGACATGCGACATTTATCTCCCATGGATTGGCTGTTTTTATTTACTTGTTTACTAATGAGTTTCCATGCTGCTTTAGTTTTATTTTTACTATTTCTGATCACTTTACTATTATGATTAAGTCTAGCTTTCTTTATTTCAGAGCGATAGTTTTTTCTCATATTATAATAGGCCAGTCTTGTAATATCCCCACCCTGATTCCTATATAAAAAATACAATTGTTCACACTTTACCTTCAAATCATTCAACTCTGTAGTATACCACTCACACTTGGGCCTAAGAACTAATATATTTTTTTTCATCAATGGAAACGCAAGATTTACCCTACACATGAATAGATTTTGGAATTCTTGAATTTGAATTGTGATATCACTTAACGAGTATACCGATAACCAATTCACAGTGCATAGACTTTTAAGAAAAATACCTATATTATTATCATTTATCTGCCTGTAAAGTATTTTTTCTCCAACACATTTCCTCTTCTGAGAATCTTCGAGTTTTAATCTAAAAGCCACCGCAAAATGATCAGAGAGAAAAGTAAAAACTATTTTACTTCGCCATCTACTTGAATGGATATCAGTCACAATGTTATCAATACATGAGCCACCTGTAGTATTATTTGGTCTTGTAATCTCAGTTGTTGTAATACCCATACTAAAACTAATTAATAAGTTAATTAAATCATTCCTATGACTAGACTGGACGTTGAAATTAACATTTAAGTCAGCACATAAAACAATATTGAAACCTTTAAGCGTATAGAGATGGCTTAATATATCACTAAGAATGACTAGAAATATATTAAAACGAGTATTTTCATTGTTGTATGGCCTATATACCTTAAGGCCGTACCTTAAGGCATTCGCGGCACATGCCTCGCACTGTTGATACAGGCTTTTACACATCATGAATGTTTGCTTGGTTTTCCTCCCCTTTAAGCATAATCTTTATTATAATAATAAAATAATAAATTAATAATCTTTATTAAATATGATCATGAAACTTTTGTTATAGAACTCCTTTTGTGTTTTCTGTACTAGGTTGTGATACAAATAAGCAGAAAAGATTGGAAATAAACAATTATGTCTGAAGATATCTAAGATTTGTAGCAATTCAAATGTGAGAACACACACAAGAAACGCATCTGTTGAAAAATTATTTCAATGTATCAAATGGACCTACTTTCCTTATACCTTCCTACTACCTTATATCAAAGATAGCTATGGTTTCATTCAAGTCAGCTGATGGTTTTAACTACTATTGATAATACGGAATTTTGTGTAGAATATGACAATTTTGTTTTGTTCAGCTAATGAATGTGTATTGTGTGATTTCAGCGCCTCCACAACCAGGCTTCGTTACCGGTGGGCAGACTGTCAAACAGCAGAACTCGCAGGAGGCACCTTTGTTCGGTAGCTATTCTTCGCCCCAGTCCCCCTCAGCCCCCAACATGTCCTCCTATCAACAGCAGAATCAGACCGATGGCTTCAGCAGCTCATTTGGCGAGAAGAGCATTCGTTTGGCCTTCCTCAGGTACCCTTTGCCAATAATATAAGGGATTGGAAGAAACAAATATTTTTTATAAATTTCTATTATAATTATTGCCAATCTAATCCATTTAAAGCCTGATAATTTTTTTCTTCAAAATTCTTGTTCAATTTCTAAAAAATGTTATTTGTTGTCAAGCAATAAGTTAATTGTTTTGCTGTGGTATTAACAACGAATAATCTCGCAATGATCAATGCATTTGAACTTATCCATACTATTTAAGTATGTGTTGGGTATTGAGATTTTCACTTTAAATGAACGGAGGACCGCGGTTTTACAAGAGGTTTAAATAAATATTATAAATTGATTTCCGATCAATTGCCTGAGGGTTAACGAGATGAGCGCTCGGCGCCATGAGTTGTACCATAGCTTCCTTTAATAGAAGGCCATGCCCTAATAATAAGGCAACGTCGCACTGGAGGTACAGATTTTATAGTATAAGTAGTAATCAGACCAGCTAAAAGCATTGAATCGATTGCGAAGCTGGTGTGTGAATTTTGTTTTCTTAACTTTGATTTCAGTTTTATTAGATAATAATCTTTTTGAAAAACCTTTCAAATATAATTCAATGAGATGTCGTATTTCTGTTCCATTCTCGGTATTGACAGCAATAATCTACGAAAAAGAAATGAATTTATTCAAATTCTTACAATGTCATTTGATGTTGAGCAGCAAAACCAGTGGCTACGTGCAATCCCAAGAAAGGAGTTGATTCCTTCAGAAAAATTGAATGTGTGTTAAAAACTTTCTAACAAGGATGTATTGAGTTTTGTGAAGCGAATATCAGGACAAATATGGAAATTGGATGTAATGGTAGAGATAGATAAGCCTAATTTATGAGAAGAAGCGCTGCCCCATTCTCAAATGTTCATGATGATGGACTTGGGTTCAATAAGTAAGGGGACGGATCAGCAACCAATGTTTCAACCAAAGAATACAAAGATGTATTCCTGACTACTAAATGTCGAAAAGCTGTTCTGTGTACTTATTAAAGATAAAGTTAGATAGTATCGGTTTGAATGTATTATGGGATGAACAATGAGAGTGTAATCACTGCTAAAACAGTAGACTATTGCATTCAAAATAATTCTATCATTGGCTAATATTGCTCTGAACAATTATTCAAAACAGAAGAATGATTCATTGATCAAAATCTAAATAAAACACAATATTTTATATTGATAAACGTGATGCACATTCAAATATACTTTGATTTTTATTATATTTATTCCAATAAAAATTATTTCCGTTTCTTATATCTATAAGTATCTATTCTAATTGTAATACAATCTTCATTAAAATAGGTTGACAAGCATTTTTATTGGAGAAAAGTGAATCAGAATCATACAAGGTAGACCTACGCTGCAGTGGTGTTACAGCGTTGTCAGATTTTAGGCCACGGCCTTCTATTAAAGGAAGCTATGGTTGTACACGGCATAGAGTCCACTGCGAATGAGCTGGTAGCTTGCTAGGGGAAGGAGAAGGAGGGTGGGCGAGGGGAGGCATTATCGCAGCACTTATCTACAACTGATAATTATTGAAGCACTCAGTTCACAACAGTATGAATAAGTCAATATCCGGGTGCCTTGGGAAAATTTTAATTTTCAATAATTATCAATGAATGAATGAATTATAACAATGTAATTATTTTAATTCTGGAACACTGGATCTCTCAGATGTGTATTCACTTTTCAATTTATTATC
This sequence comes from Sogatella furcifera, assembly GCA_017141385.1. Lineage (NCBI taxonomy): Eukaryota > Metazoa > Arthropoda > Insecta > Hemiptera > Delphacidae > Sogatella > Sogatella furcifera. The sequence goes on from CM029549.1 coordinate 8,614,672, forward strand.
AGGAAGATACAAAATTATATAAATTTTGATATATGTATCATAGTAAATTCTATTGTCTTTGTGAACGAAAATTGAACCGTGGACATACAGCTTAAGAAGAGTTACTTACCAAGATTACATTTAGGCCAAAATTTCTTGCCACCTGACAGCTGAGTGTTATCAACTTCAATAATTGACTGCTGCTCTAATCCACTGTCTAATGTGACATTATAATTGCTTAATGTTTTAAGAACGGTTCCCGCACTATGCCCCTCGCCTGGGTTCTGGCTGATGCCAAGAATTTTTGGCCCAACTGTACTTGGAGCATTTTTTGATAAAACTGATTAGTGAAAAATAATGAGCTCTAGAGGCCGGTCTGATCAAAATGAAATAAATAATCATAATCAATTGATGCTATGGTAATACTCAATACAAAACATTTCTATTGCAGGAAGGTCTATTCAATCCTGATGTGCCAGTTGGCTGTGACATTGGCATTTGGTACAGTGTTCTTCGCCCATGCACCAACTCGAATGTATGTCATTCAGAATCCAGCCATTATGTAAGTATTATTTACCTGACAGCATCAATAATTCAGTACCTCCTTCTAGATATTTATCTCACTGTAAAATCAATCAAACCATTATCATCATTATCAAAATAAATTCATGGTATCCCGTTTCAACAAGAAAGAAACCTGAATTAGAATTGTAAATTAATCTTTAATTGATTCTATTTTTTTGTCATAGTAGTCTGTAATCGACAAAGTTTCCAGCAATATTTGCGTTTGGTAAAATCATATTCCACCCTCATCTATTCGACTCGGGTGGAAACATTTATTCGTTTGTAAACTCGACTTCCCACACTCGTTATGTAATAATATACTATTATAATCTATTGTGTTTTTAAAATTATTTTTGTACAGGTGGTTGGCGTTCATAATGATGATAGTGACTCTGATGGTACTGTCTTGCTGCAATGAGGTGAGGCGCACGGCACCTGCCAACTACATATTCCTGGCGCTGTTCACTGTTGCCGAGTCATTCCTTGTCGGCTGTATTGTCTCTGTCCATAAACTGGATTCGGTGAGTTTCAATTTTGAAGAAATTTGAAGTAAAATCTCTAGAATTGTATTTGAGTGGAATAGAATGGAAAATATGAATATTTAACCATGCTTAATGCAAATCCTAGACTTCAGGGTATTATTCCCAAGCGGCGGCGGCTCGAGCTGTCGCGGCTTTAGCTGCACTGCTTGGCTCTAGCTGCATTGTCTAGCACATAACTATATTATATAGGTTCACTTGGTTATTAAGGCTACTGATGTATAATAAATCAATAAATAGTGAAATTTACCCATTTTTAATCATTCATAGTGGGTCAATGATGTAGATGACGATCATTAAGTTATATGCTCACTTCCATTTATTCCATTGTGTTTTATTACTACAGCTGATTCATGAATATCAACTTTAGTGACATCTTCATTTCCATCTTTTAACCGGATATGTATGCACACTTAGTGATCAGTGATTATAAAAGAGTGCTGTCGATTGTTTATTTAAGATTGAAGGCTGCTTTCATATCTGCTTTCTATGCTTTTTTATAATTTCTGAGAGATTACAACAGAAACTCGGCAACATAGGTATCGCTCGTATTCACTTGAGAAAATGCATTGGCAAAAGACCCTGTGTCATTCCATTTTTATGTGTATATGGATTTGGGTTCTATAATCAGTAATGAACCCATGAACATACTGATTGAATGTAACGAATAATTCAATTGAATTGTTGAACTGTAGTTACATTAGACACAATGCTCATTCAATCTGTATTCAACGAGGAAGCTTCAACATACAGAGCAAATTCCAAAGAAAGTAATTCCTATTTCTGATTTTTACTCTATAAAGGTGTGTGTGTCCAAGGTTCAGTTTCCTTTTAAGAGAACATGTCTATACGTGTATCAAATTAGACTATGTATAGCATAGAACCTACACCCTCCTAATAATTATTTAAGACCATTCAAATTGTTTAATTTGCTACATGTATGTTATTAAAATAAAATTGAACTATGAACTGTGAAATAATTCATGAGTAAAACATGAAAATTAATGATTTCTTTAAATATCTGCTCATTTTCAGGTGATATTTGCTGTGGGAATGACTTCGATAGTGTGTCTTGGACTGACCATCTTCGCATTCCAAACCAAAATGGATTTCACCATGATGGGCGGCGCTCTGTTTGTTGGCGTTTTGATCCTTTTCTTGTTCGGCATATTCACAATGTTTTTCCCTTCGAGAATTGGATCGCTGGTGTACTCGGCCGGAGGTGCTTTCATATTCTCCCTGTACCTAATTTACGACACGCAGCTGATGATTGGTGGAGAGCACAAGTACTCCATCTCTCCAGAAGAGTACGTGTTTGCGGCTCTCAACCTCTACATTGACGTAATCAACCTCTTTCTTCACATTTTGAATTTGATTTCTGCTTCTAGAGATTAAATACTAGTCGAAATTTGTTCCTAAATCTGCTAAATCTTGTAGGAAATCTGCTACATCTCGCAGAAAATCTGCCTCCAATTCAGAAATTTTGAAGTCATTATATCTGCAGTAATACTGGATCACCCTAACGTGAATCACCTGCTAGTCGTTTTTGTTTCTAGAATCTTTCAAACTTTTCCCTAGTGAACTAAATCATTGATGAATGTACTAAAATATTGGATTAGATATAAAATGAGAAATATTTTTTATTGTGAAATAAAGATGTGCCAAACTACCTGCATCCAGTATTACGGTTATTTACAAATTATTCCAATTATATGATGAGTTCTTGATAGATAATCTGTATTTAATCTCTTCTTGATAAGCCATTCCATTACAAAATTAAAAATTATGATTTTCATTCCCTCAATTTGAATGGAGTTTAATGATATTATTAAAATAAGTTTTCAGTGATTCTTACAAACAGAAACCGCCATTTTTATTTTTAAATCATAGTGATAGTTTTTATGCTGTAGTTTTAAATAATTTTATTATTCTCAAAGGATTAAGATTAGTTTTTATTTGACTGATTTGAATTTATCGAGAATTTAAGGAAAAGAAATTGAGTTGTGTAAATGTAGATTAGTAAGATGTGCTCACGCAAGTTATTACAAAATTAATCAACACAATAAATTACATTACAACATTGTTTGAACAATTGCCTATCATTGATGAACTAGAATTCTCTTTTCAGTAGCTGGTTTTTACTATATCAATATCAATAATGTTGTCATGAAAAGACTTATCATTTTAAAACTTATTTTCCTTTCAAGTCGGTAAAGAATGATATTTTCTCAAAATATACATAACTAATATCTTGCTGTTATTTCCATAATTACATCTACTATATAGGCTGTATTTTTCTTGAGATTATAACTTTTCTAGTACATAGTTTAATGTGTGTTTCTATGCAGCATTGTACTTTTTTGCAAAGTGAGAACTGAGTACAAAGTGTACTGAGCTATATCGATGTTTTACACCTAATTTTATTTCTATATTGATTTGTTATTCAATCAGGATATTATGTAGAATTTGCATAAATTTTGTAAATAGTTGTTGAATAAATTTGTATGCGTAATTGTGTGATAACTCTTTCAAAAGAGCCCCAATCATGATTCTTAAAAAGTCAATAAATTTAGGCCTAAGTTATCTCTTATGATATATCTATAGGCCTACTGTTTTCTATAGTCTTTAGGCTATACTAGTACCCAATCATGACTCTTAAAAAGTCGATATATTCGACAAATATCTACAGTATATTATTTCATCAGGAGGGATTCAAAAGAATACAAAATTATAATAAAAAATGAATTTATTGTTCTTCAATAAAAAACAAACTACTGTATAATACATTGGTTTACATTAAAAACAACAATCACTCATTGTGCAAGGCTGATCACTCATCCAAATAAAAGCAGAAACGTTCTACAGTGTTCCTGGACATCCTTTATTGCTGATTTGCAAATTTTGTTGATAGCCTACATTTTAGAGCTAAGATCTAGATACTGTATGTTATTCATGTACCGCACTGATTCATACCAAAGCTGGAATCATTACACACACTTATAATGCACTTGAGAGTTTTCGTAATTATATTAGAAAATAAAGAAGTTTCATATATATTTTATATTAGAAAATAAAGAAATTAGATAAAAAAGAAGTTTCAAGAGGAAATGTTAGTTAATATTTCACTTGAAACATTGAATTTTGACAATGCTGTCTAAATTTTCTGAATATTATAGTGCTTTAAAACCTAAGGGTAAGAACTTGTCGAAAAGGTGAGGCTGCTGTTAGGCTTGAGCATGCTGTACACGGGGACAGTACTGTCGGCCAGTTGAATATCTGTAGACAATCACAGCCTTTGTTTTGTCATTGAGTCAAACAGCAACCGCTGTGATTTGCTACAGATATTCAACTGGCCGACAGTACTGTCCCCGTGTACAGCATGCTTTAGAGTGGAGGTTAATAATATACAAGATCTATTCAATAATCATCGAGACTCTGTTATCTCAACAGAAACGTGGAGGGGGGTTCAATTAGTTGGGCTCATTAGAGGGATTATTTACAGTTCCGGAGCACTGTGATTCAGTCTCCTAAGTAACCTAAGTTCATTCTTTGAGACAGGAGGTCGATTTTTGCGCCTAGTGTTTTGAGAGCACGTCGCAGCTGTTTGGAAGCGAAAGTCAAGCCATCAGAGTCAAACCCCTGCACTCACAACGGGCTTTTTACTTATAGAAGTAAGAAAAAAGTCAGGTGGATTGTTTAGGGGGTTGATATGTAGTGGCAACGTAGAATTTTGCCAGTAGATGCTGCCCAACAATCGAACTGTGGCACGGCGCAAATTCCTCACAATTTTTCACATCGCCAAATCATCTGTGTGGATGGTTTCCACAACAAGACCATTTTTCTCAATGATGAGGGCAACTCTATCAAGCGTTTGACAGGCGTCCAATAACGCCTAACTCGACTTCAACGTGTTCTTGGCCTTCCTGAAACATTTTGTGCCCCTGAAAAACTCTTCTCCGACACGGATTTTTCGTGTTTAAAGCAAAATTTCAGAGCAAAGGTTTCCTTGATGGTAAGCACCATGTTGTTGCTGTGACGCGACGTAAAAACATTTGGCGCGGAAATCGACCTCCTGCCTCAAATAATGCTGGAAGGTGATTGAACCACAGTGATTCTTATTTTTGTAAAGATCCCATGTATCTATCGGTCCCCACTGGTCGGATCCCCCCATAAAGCTCGGTTGAGGCTATACAGCTAACCAGTCTCGATAATTATTGAATGGAGTAAGTTATGTATAGGAATCATATATGATATGATATAGATGTAAAACTATGTATTTACTAAGTAGTACCCGAAGCCTCACATTATTTTACATGTTTTTACCCTTGGGGTAATATATATAAAATATATAAAAGGTGATGCTGCTGTTTAGATTAAGGTGAGTATCGTATGATCGACGAGGAGGTCTTCGTGATGCTTTTCCCCACCACTTCAGAGCACAGATTGGAATACTGTGATAATCGATGTCAGATGACAGTAGTGTAACATCTGTATTGAGATATGTCATCTGTGCGAGAGTGAGAGGTCACGTGGCCTCGGACGAGCCAATCACAGAAAGCCACCTTTGCTAATGCTCATGCTAAAAAAAGGCCGCTCGAAAAAGCTGATTTATGGCCGGCATCTAAAAGCCTCTTCCCCGACTTCTTGTCATAAGCGCGCTTACAAGAAACACAAGTTTGATCTACCTGGAGGTGAGCCGCACCAACAGCCTCATCCCAACACGCAGCCTCACCTTTTTGACCCTTAAAATGCAGCGATGCGTTTATGGAGTGTAGGCCAATGCTACCAGTGTGTGAAGGAGCGGAAATCGTTTTGATGTATAGTTACTGAGCAATTTCTATAGATGTATAGATAGATATTTTAAACAGTGCGTTCCTATTCACATAAGAGAATTCAATGTCATAAGAATTGTGTGAAAGAACTAATACAGGGTGCGGCAGCGAATCGGGCGATTTTGAAATGAGTGTCTACAGAATTTGAAATTGCTGATGAAGTTGTTTACAGAAAATTTATTAATGCCATTATAATCTGCATGGAAAAGCATTTATTATTCACTATCAAATTCATTTTTTGAAAATAACGCCGGCAAGGTGAAATGGATATATTATTCTGAATGACGTTTTTTCTAATAGTTTGATGTATCGAAAATGAACGATTCCACGATTTACTCAAAAGGAAAGTCTACGAACAACGGCCGATGCCACTGGATGAACTGAAACAAAACATTCGAGAGATTGCACGAATACCCCAGCAAATGTTGAAACTGTTTTCATCGGCGGCTTGACGAATGCCTGATGAGAGCAGGACGTCACCTCGCCGACGTGATATTCAAAAATTCAATTCGATTAGTGAATAATAAACAATGCTTCTCTATGCAGATTATAATGGCATCAATAAATTTTCTGTAAACAACTTCATAAATATTTGACACTCATTTCAAAATCGCCCGATTCGCTGCCGCACCCAGTAGAACTACTATACTATAGTATAAAGTACAAAAGCGTATAGTATAGTATAAGCGTTTTCATGCCCGGTTTTTTCAAGCACACTCAAACTTGAGGGACCCTCAAGTTTACATTTTCTATACTTAGAAAATGTAAGCTGTTCCATCGAAATTTGAGGGTCCCTCAAGTTTGAGTGTGCTAGGAAAAACCCGGCATCAGACTTCCATTTTCAACTCTAAAAATTGCTAGCGTCAACTGACTTATGGGCTACCCGGTTGGCTATATTATCCGGTAGACTGGGTACACACGAAAGGTGGGACTGCAACGAGCCGCAGCGGTTAGGAGTGTGAAGGAGAGAGAGATAAGAGTGGGAGTAAAAAAAACTATTTCAGCTGTTCCTGAGAGGCTGCAAACCGGATTCCGCTCGTGTGTACAAAAAGTATTACTGTAATTAGTAACTTATTATAGTCTTTCCAAGCAAAGAAGACATTCTGGCAAGATGGAAAAATGAAACGAGCTCGGTCGATATTGTTTCAAAAATTATAAATTTGATCTCAAATTGTAGGAAACATTCTGATCTGACAATTTGCGACCGAATTTATAATTCTTGAACTAATATTGACCGAGCTCGAGTCATTTTCCCATCTGGCCATCATTGTAAAAAACTTTCTGATCCAACAATTTGAGACAAATTTATCATTTTTGAATCAACATTGACCGAGCTGGAGTCATTTTCCCATCTTCCCAGAATGTATTCTTTGCTTGGACAGACTGACTAGGCCACAAGGCCTATAGTTTCAATTTCAAACAAATTTTTATGTTTAAGACAAAAAAATGCGATGACGTACTCACCTGGTGATCACTTACCTGTTCCTTATACTTGGAAACAATCCAAATTTCCTCATGTAAATTGAGGTTTCTTCACAGATCGAGATCCTGGAGAAGAGTTTTTACCAATTATTATCAATAGGTACTTTTTTCATTATTTTGGAGATATTGTTATTTCTTAGTGAGATGTTTTAGCCGAAATAATTTTGAGGAGTATAAAAAAATTGGTTTTTCCAGTTATTCATTCATTCGATTACAAAATTTGTATTTTACATTTAATGTAACAATAAAGGAAGAAAAAATAGGCGTTCGCCCAAAACGTCCATTCCAATTTAGTTGAAAATGTCCAGTCAGGTTATGCCCACATATATATTGGGCTAATGGATGAGAATTTATTAGGTGCGAAAAAACAATATTTAGATATGCCAATCAGGGTGTTATCACACCCAACATAATGGATGAGCAACAATAATAAAATTGCGTGAAATGATTATCTTTAATACATGCCATCAAGTCTCAAGTGTGTTATTGAGCATATTAAATAATATACTTTGAATCCTATCCAGCTGGCAAACATGCAAATCAATAATAAAAGTTTTGTATTAAAAGTAGTCAATTCAACGCCGCCAATATTATTTTTTCACTAACTGCATCTTCAAGAAACCCTTCATGACTACTTATGTATTTACTACTGTATTTTACTTCTACTGAAGTTCAAATGGATGATTTTTAATCAGTGAGTACTGTGCAGGTGTAGCCTACTATATGATAACTACTATATTTATATGACTTCCCATCCGAATTATTCAAGTTTATAGAAAGTACCTACTTTCCCTAGTCGATTTTTCCTTGGTGAGCTAATGATTAGGTACTACCACAAAAAAAAGTTTATTTCAAAACCTGAATTAGCTTGTCTGATTTCAGAAGATTTTTCAAATCATTTGACCAAGTCTTATGGGAAAGCTCTACTGTTATAATTTTTAAAAAGATGAAGACGGTTCGGTTCTAATATTATCAAATTTTAGTCACTTTTCTTGTTCTAGTTTGAGAATAAGCGAAATAATTTTTATAATTCTGCTCCTACAAATAATGTTATATATTTAATAATCGTTGGAACCCATAACATAATATTGAATCAGTTTCAAAAAATCCATCAAATTTTTTTCAACTTCCTACCTCTACCTGACTTTTCTTTTTATTCTAAACGTGGTAAACCGATGCAGAACAACACAATTGAACAAAGCTGAAACTTGTGGTTTGACAATATCTTAATAATTATCTTGTCTTTTCATTTAATATTGATAACTATCACACTATCACCTCCATAACTACTCAACAAGTGAACTAAGTTACTTTGATTCTAAGAGTCCATCAGACGTATGAAACCTGACTAATAATATTATTACTCAAGGGACGTAAGAACCTATTATTTGATAATATCAGAGACCAAATCCGAAGAGAAAATACAAAGACTGGGTTTAAACGTGTATGTCAGGACTATAAAGAAGTAAGACAAATAAAACATAGACAGCCAATAACATTTTAGGAACCATGAATCAATAAAACCAGAGACTTAAAAATCATTAAATAAATCAATAAGTTTTCCAGGAGTCACACACCATCGAATGTTATAGATTTATTGATGATGAAATAGCATAGAGCAAAGGGAAGACCAGTTGCAAATATATTAACATTCCAGAAGAAACACTTTCTGGTTGAAAAATTGAATCTGTGTGATTTATTGATGTGAGTAAAACACTAAGGATGACGCAACTCAACATATATAAAGGACAAAGGTTCTAACTCAACTATTGATTCATGTAAGTCTTAGGACATAGAAACAAGACTAGAAATTATGCAAAAATATGAAAATTAGTCAAACAAAAGGAAATCATTATTTCAATTTAAAAAAATGAACCGATCAATGAATAAATGGAAAAGAATCAATGAATTAGAAACATCAAGAGAATAAATGATGGACTTAAGTGACAATTGAAGAATAACATGAAGACTGCAAACTTCAAAAATAATTTTTAGTTCAAATAATATGTACAAAGTGAAATATTATATGATGATTCCATAATATTACCATTATGAAAAAGATATATTTACAAATATTCATTTTTAGGAAAGCTCAGGTGGAATAGTGGGATAATTTATAGCAGGAGGTACTTTTTCATACCTATTAAAATGCAGTAAAGGGCAACTGATTTGGAAAAGCTTGCTATATCACTATTAGCTGAGTTAATTCAAGATGGGTTTACTAATGCGTAAACTAATTGATCTCAATTTACACTGTAATGCCTCTTATACTCAGGGTAAGTAGTGACAGACAGCCTTTGTCTTGTTCTTGAGTTGAACAAGAGCTGTGGTTGGCCAAGATTCTTAGACACATTCTTGGTGGTTGGCTACAGCTGTCGGACTGGCCGTCACTACTTACCCCGTGTACAGCAGGCTCATGTACGTAGGTCATAGACCAAAGCTTTAAATGGACATTAATTGTTCGAAAATTTGAATCAATTCAAAGAAAATTCTTGAATAACACTTCTAATGACCAATAACTATTCATTTCATTTTATGAGTAGGTTCAAGGTGGGGCTTTCGTTATATGGTAAGTAATTTGAAATTTTTCAAGAAACGTGAATCAATTTAAAGAAAGGAGAATTACCATACAGGGACCGGACTGATTCTTCAATAACAGCACTTGATTTAATTCAATTCAACTTACTTGAATTTTTTAGCAGGATTAAAATAAATTTGTTAGAGAATGCATTAACCGATAAAGAAAATAGATGAATGTGATTACTAAAAGAGCCCTGAACAAATTTATAAGTAATGAGCGAAGTATGATCAACTTTATTGCGGATTTAGAGTTAAGGAACTGGATATTTGTTAAGTACAGCCTATTTTTTTAATTAAAAAATCATAGTAAGCGGGAATTTTTCTTGTGCCTTGTCTCAAGGTTTGTTCAAGAAGAGCGGAACACATCCACTATCAATAAATTACTTATGATATGATAGAACTCTACAATGACATTTTCTATAAGTATCAATTGAAATTTACCTACAGATCACAGCATTGTGTTGACTCCATCAGTGACTCACTCGATCCTCCACAGAGCAACGAAATCTTGTCACAGACAGCCAACCTTATCATTATTAATATCACAGATAGTTCTGACTCAATTCTGTAATCTTTCAAGTCTCAAGTTGATGGATCAAAATACGCTTTTAAAATGATACTTCAGAATAAAATCACATCTCTATATCATCACAGTGTCCACTTTTGTTGGACCTTATCAACAACGCCAGTAATCAAAATCATGGTAAGACCCTGATGAATAGTTCATCAAAATAAAAGAAGTCTCTATTGAGAATGAATCCACACTCACACACCCTAAAATATTAGTTCATGATAGCACCACTTTGGACTTGAATTAGGGACGGCTAAATAATCAGTCTTTAAAATCTTTACTAAACGGTGATTTGATTTATCTCATCGAAAATACTGTCGATGGCTTATGCTAAAAAATCAGTCTATAAAATATTAGCTATAGAAATCTAAGTCCTTCAAACTACACAGAAGTGTCAACACTTCCTAGAAAATACACAGTGTTCGTATTTACTCAATAGATGAGCACCATTATAAGATTTTCACAATTAAGAGGAAAAAAGGACGGAGTCCATACACACAGACATGAGAATTTTTACTTGAATGTCTTTATGAACACTCTGGAATGAAATAACAAACACATATCGATAGCTCAATTGGATAAACGGCGACAAAATTCTCAAATGACAGATTTAAAAAAAACGTGAGTAATGGACAGTTCATCGACGATCTCTGTAGCGATGATGATCGCGATCTCTGTCGCGATCCCTTTCACGATCCTTGTCACGATCCCTTTCGCGTTCGCGCGTGCGCCACAGGAATTCGTCAACCGATCTGTCATAGGATCTCTTGTCTGTGTAGCCGTTGCTTCTGAGCGCGAGCGGATACTCAGGAGGCAGCGGCAGGCCTTCGTAGTATCTAGGAGGCGGTGCAAGGGCATCGTAGGGTGACGACGAGGTAAAGACGCCAGGCGGAGGTGCATACGGCATTGGTGGCAGCTGGTGCAGGTTTCGCACATAGTCGGCAACAATCGCATCCGCAGCTACGCCGCTGAACCCTCGAGCGTTGTCTCTTGAGCCACTGAACCAAGGCGGAAGTCGATCTCTTGTTCTTGAAGACTGCTTATAGATGCCACCAGTCGAGCTGAGACGGTTTCTGGGGCCGAAAAATTTGCCTCTGCTACCTCGGTTGAAGCCACCTCTTCCTCTCCAAGAGAATGGAGGAGATCTCATGGAATAGCGAGGACCTGGATTGCGGTTGAAGTTGTCTCGCTTGTATCTGGTTGTTCTCGGACGAACCACTCTGGATGCTTCTTTTGATTTTCGAAGTATAGAGCTCATTTCAATGCCTTCATCTTCAGGAAATAATCTGCAAAGTTCTTCGGCCACCCGAGGCTCAATTTCTTGTCCATCTCTACCAATTTTGACAGGCTTGCCTTCATTCCATGGATTATAAAGGTGCATTGTGCTATTGAACGGCAACTCTTTTCGGCAAATCCAGTCGACTTTGAAAACACCACCCAGCGCTTTGGCTGATAGACCGGGAGGCAGCACCCAGTTGATAGTCTGTCCATCACGTCGCGACTCGCCACTCAGTCTGGCAAATCCAGCAAATTTGCCACTTTCTTTAACAGAGAAGATCAGGAGGACATTCCTCGACTCTTTGTAAGCTTGATTCAGTTTGTTTTCATTTTGTGGCAATGTCGACCAAACACCTTTGGCTTTTGATAGTACGACGTTTTCAGCATTATTACTTTTGATGACGAAAAATCTTGCATCACGAAACAAGTAATTGAGTTTTGTAACGTAGTCGTAAGATTTGGTTTTTTCTCTAGATTTTGGACGTTTCGTCTCTGGAGAGGAGCTCTTTTTCTCTCGGGAACGACTTCGCTTGCGCCTTGATCTCCTATCTTTGTCTTCGGCTGACGATTCTGAGCTTACCGAGCTGACGCCACTTTTCGAATCACTGTCTGATGAGGATGACGTCACTTCACTGCGGGTGTCGTACTCCAGCATTTCATCCAATTTCAGCTCGTCCCCGATATCATCGCCATAGTTCAAGCTGAGGTTTTCAGCTTCAATTGTATCCATTGCCTCCATAGCTCAATTGATGGGCTCTCGTCTTGTAGTGTTCTGAAAAAGATTCAAATCTAATTAGCCCAAGTTATTACGAAAAAAATGCAGTGAGATAGCTGTAATCAAGAATACAATGATAAGCTATATTTTGTGAAACTTACAAGGAATGGTGATACAATTGACTTCAGTCACTACTATCCGTTAAGGAAATATTGGAGAGAAAGAGCATGACTAGGCCATCAAGCATTGGCTTATTATTTGTCCACCGCTCAACTTGACTAACTCACAAAATCCTATTATGACTGTGTGTGTGTGTGTGTAGGTATATATATTACTAATGATGCGACTCAACATTCTACTTTCAACTGAGCCGAGCCAAAACCCAATACAATGAGACGGCCGGGTTGGCCGAGTAGTCTGGGCGTTACAAACTTCAGTACATCAGTTCGAATCCCATCAGAAGCATGGTCATTTAACCATCTTATCAATCACTCTCGCACCCTATATTACCCACACACAAGCAAAAATAAATGCTTATGTGGGCATCATCCGCAATAAATAGAAAGTTTGTTATCATGGTAGCCTACAAGGCCTTGTGACCAAGGCGAGTGGAACCTACCCTTATGGGTAGCTCCCCACAACAAAAGCCATATGCATATATTTTATAAGGCCTTGTACTAAGTCGGTCGGTTTTAAGTTAAAAATGACTATCTATATAACTAACTTATCTTCGACCGACTAATTTACTAACTTGATCGACTTTTATGGAGTTGTTTACAAATAAGTCTATTTTGAAAATATTACATCACAGAATAGTACTAGTTAGTCCTTAGCTCCTTATGAAGTAAATAATGACAACATTTGAAACCTTTCCTCAACTGCAATTGAGGTTGACAATTGAAACCTTCAATTTCTATACCTTGGGAGGAATAGGGTTACCTAGAGCTGGGGATCACTTTTTATCGATACTACCAAATGATGATATCTAACCTTAGAAGTATATGGTTAGGATTTTGGTGTGATGGTCTTCGAACACGTGATCCCCAGATAATATCCAAATTGAGTTATGAAACATTCCCCCAGTATCAACATCCATAATCTCACTTACTTGAATCAATTTTTAATGTTTCCCCTAGCCTAATTCATCAAATTAATCAAAATAATCCATTCAAGTAGTTAGGCCTACCGTAAATATACATTTGAGAGGCCAGAAAACTGGATTAAGTAGTTGATTGATTCATCATTCAGCTTTCCAGGTAACTTAAAATTAGGTACTCATGCATCAAATTGAGTTAATCAATGGATTAATCACATTGAGTTGATCCATTTAATCAATGGATTAATCAAATGGAATTAATCCATTTAATCAATGGATAACTATGAGGTTCAATTTCCAGTGTCTTTCGGAGCAGATTACTAACCGATTTTCTAAAGAATTAGAAAAGCCACCAGTTCTGTTGATACCATCCATTCTCTGTTCGGTACCTTAGGAGACACTTATGAAGACATGAAGAGAGCTTGCACATCATAAATGCCGCATTAACAGCGAGTTTTTTTTATTAGCAAAGTGTTTGATAATATGTTAATAAGCAGTTGGAATTAAGTACCCTTTATTGCGATAAAACTGCACAAACAACACAACAAAAGGTGTGAAAATAGCCTAGCCTATGGTAGAAGACAATAAACTTAAAACTTACTGTTTCCAAATAAATTGATAGGTGTTTCTTATCCGGATTTTCTATTTAAAAAAAAATGTAATCAGTCAAATCAAACAAAGCCGATGAAGGCTTGGGTTGTTTACAAAGTAAAATTAAATACTTTTTCCATAAATCGCCTGACACTTTTCGATCACAAGTTACAAAATGGCTACCGCTGACCTCTTCTCCTCTCTATTGTATTTGTGCTCTATTCCATGAACACTCGTAGAATAGTTACAGTAGTTTTATAGAGAGGCATCTCCTACTTTTTCATATGATTTGAAAAATTATTATGGTACACACAAATAAATCAAAAATTATTCATTCCAAGTGAATTGAGAGTAAAAGTCGATCTGGAGACTTGAATTAGTGTAATCAAAATAATCAAAATTTAAAAATGAACTAATCCTGAAGAGTGCAGTGAGAACAAAAACAAAGAGAAATGAGCGTGGCCGTGGCCAAGTCCCAAATCCCTATCTCGGGTTCCCAGTTCCCGACTCCTGACATCCTGAGTGGAAACTTGAAAATGGTTGAAATGGCTACTGCCGCCGGTGTTCTTGGAGATGATCTCCACAACAAAGTTAGTAATAGTAAAATTCTTGTCGTAGGTGCGGGAGGAATTGGATGTGAGATACTAAAAAATCTGGTGCTATCAGGATTCAAAGATATTTACATTGTAAGTACGATTATATTAATTTATAGCCTATTGCTTATCAAAGCCCTTGTAGATGCTCCGCTATTTATCCATTATCACGCTATTTGAATTTGTTTTATCCACGCTAAATTGCTTAAATAAAGTACTTACTGATAATCGAATAACACTAAAAGTAAATATTTATATTTAGTGAACAAACAGCTTGATATGTAACAAAATAATTTAGTTTGTCAAAATTTCTAACCTATGCAATACCGTAGTTTATAGTCTTATCTGACGTTCTTTGAGTCATAGCTCCTGATCTGTCATGACTCATTGTTAACTTTTTTGTGATTACAATAACAATTATTTATATTCAAAGAGCTTAATACTTTGTAGTAAAATTACTAATGTTTTTGGCGTGACAATTATTGTTTTGTGCTGGTATTGCACATTATCAACCGGGTTTGGCAATTAGGCTTGATAATGTGCAATAATAAATAACACGAAAATTCTCATTGTCGCGTCAAAAACGTGAGTTATAATTTCACTACAAAGTTTTTGGTTCTTGTTCTTGATTTATTAGTAAAGAAAGATGGATGAACAACAACAAAAATATAAACTTCTAAGTAAGTTAAGTACCTAACAAGTAAGGTCTTAATTTTTGTTTTTTTAGATTGACTTGGATACAATTGATGTGAGCAACTTGAATCGCCAGTTCCTATTCCACAAACAGCATGTTGGAAAATCGAAGGCCATGGTGGCCAAGGAAAGCGCCCTAAAATTCAATCCAAATGTATCCATAACAGCTTATCACGATAGTATTATAAGGTTTGTATATTTATTTATGTAGGGTAGGGTTTCATAATTTATTCCAGTTCCAGTTGAATTAAGTTGATATTTTTGTTCTAATAGAGTAATAGAGATGGGTGGCTCTTTAGAGTAAGGTGATACCGCGCCAATCTGATAAACATAGGTTCCTACTTATCGGGGAACAATTCTTTAACCACAGCGAAATCACATAAATACGCTCACCCCGTCTTTTGGAGGAGATGAAAGGCCGTCGGTCCCGATTAGGTACCTAAAAAGTAGTCGTCATCTTCATCTCTCATCATGATCCCTCTAATTACCAACGCACATGCCCGGGAGTTCATGATGGCATCATCCTCTAAATTATTTTAATAAGGTTCAAATATCAATTCATTAAGTAGTTTAGATATATCTATTCAATCTAAATCTGTAGTCTGTCCAAGCAAAGAAGACAGTCTGGCAAGATGGAGGAATGACTCCAGCTTGGTCAATATTAGTTCAAAAATTATAAACCTAGTCTCTACTTGTAGGAATCATTCTTATCCAATATCGTGTTCGTTGACCAGGTTGCTTAAAATTTTTTAATGTGTATTTTACACATAGATGGCGGCGTCACAGATCAGAATAGTCATCATCGAAAAAAAATCCTCTAAAGAATAGAAGCTCCTCCCAATGAGCCACCTTGATAGGGTGTTCTTGAATGCGGTAGGAGAGCGCCCCTTCACTGAGTGTGGCAGGCAGTTGACCATCCTGATTGCCAGCACCGGAAAACAATCCATGACCTTAGACAGCCGTGGCACATCCAAGTTGATTCTCCCCCGAGTGTTGTAGATGTGCACTTCCTCTCTTCTTGAGCTGTAGACAAGTATTCCATACTGGACATGACAGCTGAACACAGCATGAAACAGCATCAGCAGTCTATGGGCAGTCCTCTCATTTTACGGAGCAGATAGATCACTCTATAGTCCATTCACGATGGCTTGAGACGAGATAAACAAAATCTCTGCATGTGTATGTATGCGAGTGGACTACTGGTTATAGTCTAGTGGTCTAGTTTTACTGGTCTACTAGCAGTAGAAGTGGGCCAGCTAGTATGCCTGCTACTTTTTTCATGATGTATGTGGATAGGCCATAGAAATCCTGACTGTTGGTATTCTTGAAGTTCATGATGATGTTGAACACCTCACTCTCGCTCAGCTAACAAAATTGCTCAAATTTATGGGGAGTCTCAGGTACCAGGGAAGAAACTGGTTCAATAGTTGACGCCGGAATCACCTCCACTATCTCAGCCACAGACTTCAGAAATACCTCATTGACCTCATCAGGACTCTTTTTACATCTTACTTGTGGTTTGGTCTTGTAGGAGTCATTGATGAGATTCCACGCTGCCTTTGTAGGATTATCAGATCTCTCAATGTAACTACTATTAGACTGTCTTTTTGCTCTGTCTCATATTTGTAGATCTGCTTGACTCTAAGGTAGTTTCTGTACTCCACACCCTGCAACGATGTATTTTCCCTGTATAAAGCATACAGCACGGTAACAAGCAGTTTGATCCTCCTCAACTCTGGAGTATACCAATAATTCTGATGCCTGGCTTTCTTTTTTCTGTTAACTCCATGCTGATTAGCTGGCATGAAGGACACTGCTGGGCATGACTGGTCATAGACCTCTAACAATTTTCTGTAGAAAATGTTGAATCTGTCCTCAGCTATTTGAGGTAAATAAGCTACAAGATAAGTAAATTATCTACAATATGAGACCAAATATGTAATTTTCGAACAAGAGACAATATTGGGAGCCATTTTCCCATCTTGCCAGAATGTCTTCTTCGCTTGGACAGACTATATCTTACCATTCTTAACTCTCTTATTTCACGTTTAATTGACTCTGATTGTATCATTTAATAAACACTTCCTTTTAACAAACTTACAGGAAGCTTCGTCACGAACCAAGTGACTTATAAAGTACAAGTTGAGTGTTTGAAACTGAAATAACAGACTATTATCCTATTAGCGAAAGTAATTTCTACTCAAATCTATCTAACAAAATTCCACTGTCAGTTCTAATTGAAATTTCGAGAGAGATACAATACAATTAGGCTGAGGCCGCACTGCCGGTGGGTAGAGCGTGGAGGGTGGAGGGTAGTTGGTAAATCTATAGAACATACACACCATCCACAGTAATATATGAATGTAATAGACAGAATGAATGACAGTAATATGAATGGTATGACGTCATACTGTTTTTTGAGGTTATGTTGTCCATATTTAAGAATTTCAAGATGGCGGCTGAACACATACTATTCATATAATGTATTACTGTGGATGGTGTGTATGTTCTATAGATTTACCAACTACCCTCCAACCTCCAGGCTCTATCCACCGGCAGTGCGGCCTCAGCCCTAGAGCACTACCAGGTCTGGTTTCGGGTCCCAGTTGGAGTGGGAGGATTTCACCTCATCAATCACACTAGCACTAAATATAAATTGCCCAAGGCAAGCAAAAGTGATTATACGGGCATCATCCAAAATGAAAAATATTATTAATCCATCAGAATAATCCCCTGTAGGTCTAGATATATTTTACTATTTAATTTACTGTTTTTAGAGAACTCTTCTTTGTATTACAGCACGGAATACGGAGTGAACTTTTTCAAGGAGTTCAATGTGGTTTTGAACGCTCTCGATAATCGTGTCGCCAGAAACCATGTGAACAGACTGTGCCTGGCATCGGGTGTTCCGCTTGTTGAGAGCGGCACAGCTGGCTATGAAGGTCAGGTGGAGCTGATTGTCAAGGGCAAGACAAAGTGCTACGAGTGCAGTCCGAAAGCGCCACAGAAATCATTTCCTGGCTGCACAATCAGGAATACGCCTTCCGAACCGATCCACTGCATTGTTTGGTCGAAATATTTGTTCAAGTAAGTATAGCTACTGTGTTATACGAGTTCTTGAAAAAAGTTACAATTAACTATAAGGTATCATCCAGAATTCTCAATCAATCAGTTTCCAATATTTTACTATCTTTTAAAATATTCTTGAGAAAATAGTCATTTTCTAATTATTTATTTGTAGCCCCTATGAAAGAGGAAACAAGCATTTTTTGAGTTTGAGTTCTCAACAACTAAACTAACGAATTAATCAACTGACTAAAAATCACTTGCTTGATCTCTATTCTCATCTTCCTTCTCAAAAGCAGTAGCTGATTTTATTGGAAGAAACATAATTAGTTATTTTCGTTGAAATGGTAACTATTACATGTATATTACTATTACTATTTTTGTAGTGGAACTACAGCAGACTCTCGATAACGACTCTCCCTATAATAACTATAATCTCTCTATAACGATGGATTTGCAAAAGTTTTTTTGGTCTACCATAGGTTAAAAGACTCCATATAATGATCTCTCTGTAGTAATGAAATTGTCTAGTCCCTTCAATATCGTTTTAGAGTACTGTATTTATTAATATTTTTGTAGCTCCACAGCCCAGGATGGGTTTTGGCTTTCTCAACAACATTCCTCCAAGCCTCAAGTTTTCCAATTCCTCTATAACCTATCATTAGGAGGTCATCTCTGTTGTTTATTTCAATCCTTCAAGTGAGGATAGTGGATGATGATGATGATGAAGTTTTTTAATTAGTTTTCAAATTATTTCAGCCAGTTGTTTGGAGAAGAAGATGGAGATGAAGAGGTCTCGCCTGATACCGCTGATCCTGAAGCTGCCGGTAATTATTTAAATTTTATTCCAACTAGCATTTTTTCAAATTCTGTTTTTGGTTCTTGAAGGATAATGGTGATTATCAGTATTTTACAAAAAATCAAATTCTATCAACAATTTGGGGTCCTACCAAACCCTTACAAAGAACAATATTTATCTTACTGTAGGTGTTTATTTAATGTGAGAAAGTTTGATTGTGAGGTCTTGATGTAAGCTGATGACCTCGAAATATTGAAAAAGATTGGCTCAAGAGAGGCGTTGTTGGCATTGCAGGTCAATATTGATCAAGCTCTTGATTGGACTAAGGAAAATTGCATGTCTTAACAATGTAAGCAAGACATTTATAATGAGTTTCTTTAGAAAGAAAAATACTCTAGAATTTCAGTACAGGATTGCTACACACTATTCAGCGAGTTTCCATCATTAAAGATTTTTTGGTTACATCAAGCTCCAATTTACTGTGCACATTGATAATATTGTAGCAAGAACAACTTGGTGGAATGAGATTGTAAGGAAGAGATTTTCAAAATCCTCTCACAATAAAGACACTATATTGCTCCCGTATTCTTTGTCACTTTACGTACGCTTTAAGCCGCGTATCGACAGTGCGAGGCATGTGCCGCGAATGCCTCGCGGTATAGTCTGTTGAAGCAAAAAAGACCCTCTGGCAAGATGGGAAAATGACTAGCTCGCTCAATATTTATTCAAGAATTATAAATGTGGTCTCAAATTGTAGAACAGGTTGTTTAGACTTTTTAAGGAATATTGACCGAGCTAGAGTCATTTTCCCATCTTGCCAGAGGGTCTTTTTTGCTTCAACAGACTATACCTTGAGGCATTCGCGGCACATGCCTCGCACTGTCGATACGGGCCTTTAACCATTTAGAATAGAGACAGATTGTGTACAACAAACAAAATAGAATCCGTTCAAAGGAGATCTGTACGAATTTTATTGAAACGGCTCATGTATAATAAAGTTCCAATATATACTGTTTTCATAGTTATTTTTGTATTGTTGGTGGGTTAAGAGTAAGTGGGGCTCTTATGTTCCAACTTCGCCCAGTGAAAAAGTGATGAAGACATTCATAACAGAGACATCCACAAAAACATTAATAGATAGATGTTGCTATTGATAATGTCTAAAGAGAGTAAAACATGTTATGAACCGTAACTACATGAAAAGGGTATTTGGATTCTTATTCTATTATAATTGCATCAGTGATAACTGGTAATCCTAAATAACAAATAGAATATTATCCCCGTTACATTACACTAGAGTAACAGAAGTTTAATTTTTTACAGCTAGCGCTGGAGAGAGTGCAATGGCAACCGATGCAAATGAGAAAGGAAATGTTGAGAGAACTTCAACCAGGAGTTGGGCTCAGTCCAACGATTATGATCCTGAAAAAGTATTCACGAAACTTTTCCATGATGACATCAAGTACTTGCTGAGTATGGCAGATCTCTGGAAAGAACGCACAAAGCCTTCTCCACTCGTTTGGTCTTCTATTCCTGAATCAGGTAACTCGAAATATAAATTTATTCACATTGGAATAATTTTCAAGGGACATTATTTTATCCTGGATAATATCACTGATTCAATTCGCTTTATATCTAATTGATTAGATTTTCTAATGAGAGATATCGATAATCTATAAAATGTCCAAGCAAAGAAGACATTCTGGCAAAATGGGAAAATGGCTCCAGCTCGGTCAAAATTGGTTCAAAAATTATAAATTTGGTCGCAAATTGTTGATCAGAATATGTCATACAATTTGAGACTCAATTTATCATTTTTGAACCAATATTGTTGCCATAATTTCTTTTTTGCTTGGTCAGACTATACCTGCATTCTTTTCTAATATTATCAACCATGGAATTCCACGATGAAAATTATTTGTACTACTGTTTGTCGTTCTAAAAAATGTTAGAAGTGAGTTATCCGATATTCATTATACTCAACATTTTTAAATTATTATACTTTAATTATTGAATGAACTCAATCCCCTCACTCAGATTTGAGCCTTTTTGGGAGATATTCACTATGAAACTATTTTGTTCGTATTGTATAAATGCTTATAATTTCGTCAATAAAACATTATTTGAGTTTGAATTTGACAAAATGAGTTTGATGACAATAATTCAACCGCCTGGCCATACAATTCACTTATCACTTAGGCCTACTCCACTATTCTCAATTGCAACAATTATTTCTTATTCTTACTCTTATTTTTATTGCTCTTTTCTAATTCACTTTTTATTTCTCTTATTCTTCTAGTTTATTCAATTTTCTTCTAATTAATCATTATTTTAATATAATTTTCTCCATTACTCTTTCTAATTAGGTACTCTTTTCTTATTACAGATCCTGAGAGTAGCTCGTCGGCAGCAAACAATGGACAATCGTCAGGACAAGGCCTGAAGGATCAAAAGGTTTGGTCGTTGAAAGAGTGTGTCGAAATCTTCTCTGAGAGCTGCAAAAATTTGAGTGCCCAGTTCAAGGTAACTTTTCTTGAAAATTCTATCAGAATAATATTGATTTTCAAGTCTTTTCACAGTTTCCATCCAACAATGTCCACTGCTTTATCAATAACATCGAGTTGAGTAGCAAGCAGCGCTACAAACAGAAATTCCTGCAGATTTGAGAGTAAATCCTTAGGTTACTTAATTCTAACTTGACAATTGATCGTGTCAAGGTAGGTTTCCATTACTTGAAAACAAGGGGACATGTCGGGCACAAGATTCAATAAAAACACGGAGTTGTATAGTGTAACGCACACTGATCAGCTTATTAGCGTGTCTCCATACAACTAAGTCTTTCTTTTGCATCTTATGCCCGACATACATATTCCCATGTAGTAATGGAAACCTACCTTTAAGAATAAAATACTGAATTGAAATAGTATTGGCATTCTAAATCAGGAAGTTGTACTCATTTTCATTTGATTCAAATTGTTTTAATTTTTCAGAAATTACCAGAAGGTGACCACATGGTTTGGGACAAGGATGATGTGGATTCCATGAACTTTGTAGCGTCTTGTGCAAATATTCGAGCTCACATATTCAATATTCAAAGGAAGAGCCGCTTTGAAATCAAATGTAAGTTTATAAAATTGAGGTAAACGTCTTTACTGTGCAAACATTGTATTTCTCAGTTCTTAAATTTAAAAAGTAGCTTTTCAGTTCGTTTTATTGTATAAATTATGATTTAAAACTGTAATTGCTAGTCACTTATTTCAATCATGTTCTAAGTTTTTTTAAACATGATAAATCATCATGCTCCTGGACTTAATCTACCCAACAAATCTACCTAGAGGACCATATGGGCGTATTAGAACCCCAATAGTTTATTTCAGTTTTTTATGAAAAGTAAACCCACGATTTCGCTCCTATTATTTCCAATGCAGATGAATTTTATTCAAAAAATATAATATTAATTCAATGATGAAAAAAATCATGTAAAGTAATAAGTTCCTTGTCAGCAAGTCGAGAATATAATATGGCTACAATTTGAAGAATGGGTAAATTCATACATTAGAGACTGAAATGTACGAAATTATGTATTTCATTAGATGATTTCAAATTTGTTTCAATATAGAGGAACAGAAATTTGGGCTTAACCTAAAAAATTTGGACTATATTTTAATCAAAATTTTGTTAGAAATATTAAGGTATAGACTATGCCTTTTTTCTATTCCAATATGGATGTTCGTCATTAGATAGCAAAATAAATTTGTAGAAAAAAATTGTCTGTTAATCAATAGAATATTCCCATAACAATAATATCATCAGTATGAAATAAAAATATCACATCAAGTTATTTTCTCTGCTAGAGGAATGTGAAATTTAAAGATTCGTTAAGTAATTTGTGTGGTACATTGATTTTTCCTTGAGATTACCTATTTTTTTCAACAGCAATGGCAGGCAACATAATTCCAGCCATAGCCACAACGAACGCTATAGTTGCTGGGCTGGTGGTGATGTTTGCATTGAAAGTCCTCCAAGAAGAACTGGAAAAGTGTCAGTGTGTATACGTTCGCAGCAAGCCAAATCATAGGCTTCAGCAGATTGTTCCTGAAAAGTATCTGAGTCCTCCAAATCCAAAGTGCGCTGTCTGCTCTCCTAAGCCAGAGGTAAGGATCGATCATCTTAAATTCTGCCTTTTCCATCAAGCCCAAACTGTATTTGATTATTAAATTTCAATTCAACTCATATAATGCGTCTAGTTTACTCCCAGAGAGAAGACCTACTTTTTGTTAAGATGGCGGCTGCTCTATTAAATATATTGGTCGATTAAGATCGGGTGATCACATAACCCTACTCCCTGAAAACAACCACTCCAGTGCGTCCAATTCAGCCTCTGCCACCTTTTAAAAAGTCTTCTCCCCATTCAATTTGAATAAATAACAGTCACTACAGTATTAGCCTAGTACTTTGCATTCACCTCCCTCGATTTTCTAATAAATCTGTGGCTTGGCAATATCTTGTCTTTTCATTCACTATGCATTAATCTTTATACTTTTTATTGGATGGGTGAAAACTGTGGTTATAATTTTGCATGAATCCACAAATATTATTCCACTGTAATAATTTATTCTTAGAACTCTGAATGGATTTTGGTTGAGGTCATTTTTTGTCTTTATTAGATGCGTACTAACTTGAATCATTCTTTTCATCACTTGATATTTTTGTTACGATTATACGCAACTGATAGAGAACTAACCACAATAACCATAACTAATTCATCTTAGATAACTCAATATAAGTTATAAGAAGCGGTTTGTCCCAGTGGTAGAGAGCGTCTAATCGGTGAGATTAGATAAGCGACGTGCCTCTGCCAGCACCATTGTACTGGTGACTGGTTCCTCTGAATTCAATTTATGAGCCTCAAAAATCGCTTCCCGGTGGTTCGGAACCCACCTAAAGCAGTAGGTCCATTCATATCTCATCATCATCCTTCCCATTACCCACGCACAGACCCAAGAGCCCGTGTGGGCATCACCCTCAAAAAAAAAGTATCTTACAGCAATTTATCAGCTTATCCAAGAAATTGATTATGGCTAGTGCTTTATTGTTGTTGCTTTCAACTGTGTGTGAAATGATTTATTATCTGGTCATGATTATACATACTGAATACTATCAACTAATTTTTCAATAATTATCTGTGTTTTTCCGTAGGTTACCGTTCTTTTAGATGTGAACAAACAGACTGTGAAGGATTTTGTCGAGGATGTGCTGAAGAAAAGTCTGAACATGGTTGCACCTGATGTGATGCTCATGCCCTCAGGTGACATCATTATTTCAAGCGATGAAGAAGAGATGGATAAATCAAGATTGACTAAATCATTAGCGGTATGTTGAATTATTTTTCAAATAATTATTTATTTGTTTATTACTTGTAACTCTATGATGCTTCTTACACTTGAAAGTGTTATTCGATCAAAGTGGTTATAGTATAGTGGGGGCAAAGAAAATGACGAATGAAAAATGCTTTGATGAATAATATAGGAAAGGGCTCTGTGAACAGCATGCAATAGCTCTTTCAGAATGATGCCTACTAATGATAAATTTATTATCGTATTAAATTGGTAGTTTTTTTATTAAGCTTCCCATTCGTAAAAAAAATTGTAAGAACTCTATGTTTCTGGAAAAGGTATTGATACACACAAGAGTATAGGGATATGTGTTTTGCCTGTTACGTTTTCCTGTTAATGCATATTTTGACAATTCCTAGACTCTGTCAAGACTGTCAAGATTCTATAGGAAATGTTAAAAACCAAAAATTATAATATAATATTATTATATTCTATATCCTATTATATATCTATATCTTTGGGGGTTTACCTTGCCTATCTTGCTATCACCCTATGTTTGGAGCTCCTTCGCATTTCATCTAATTTTGTCTTACTCTATTGTATGTATCCAATTTATAACTCTCTTTTGGTTACAGGACTGCAAAATAATTGATGGGTCAATGTTGGAAGTAGACGATTTCCTTCAGAACTACAATCTGACCGTCAACATCAAACACAGGTATGTATGTTTTCCAATAATCAATCTAAAATTCTTGAGGAGTGATTCTGTGTAACACTGATTCTTTAGTGAAGACATTTTGTGACTAGTTTGAAATGATTTTTTGGAATTCGATCAATTAAATGTTCTTGTTGATTGTTATCACATTTAGGCAATTGAAATCTTATGCCATTTTTTCTTTGATTTATTTTCAACATTCATAAGCATGCAATTCGCTCTTATTGATTTTTTTCCAAATTTATAATTACCATCTTTTTTCACAGGGAACCAGGAAGAGATGACCCGCTTTTCGATGTCATTGCCGATCCTGATCTTCTCAAACCCACTGAAGAAGCAGAATCTGATAAAAATGGTAATTATTCATCATACTTTCAAATCAATTCATTTCAATTTGATTTTTAATTTGCAGTACTTTTCATGATAATTATAATTAGGTGTATTTCCTTTTAATGTTTTGGATGTATATTGAAAGATTGAAACAATGAAAAATTGAAATAATTATCTACGTTATTAGTTTGGTTCATTTTGCTCTGAAATCTTTCTAAGTTGCTTCAAAATTTTCAAAGCTATTGAACATTTTTATTAGATCTTTATTGTAACCAGTGATCTTTCATCAAAATTCATAATTTTTTAAAGTGAAAGGTGTTTTTCAAAGTTGATATTGTAAAGTAAACTTTCATTCACCATGTAAACATCATCATCCACTCACTCATTATCACCTTTGCTCAAAATACTTGCTATCAAGTCGTAATTTTAACAATAAATGAATATTCAAAACCGAAGGTTTATTTTACCGTTCATACGTAGATATTAACATGGATATTGACTTGGAAGAGAACAACAAAATGTTGAATTTGAAAACATATTATGAACAAAAAACTCATTATTATTAATTATTTGCTCAAATTTCTGTTTAAAACTGCCTATTTTTTGTTTTACGCTGCTTTATAGCAGGAAGTGAATATGAACAAATTGAGATTGTACATTCTTACAATATTCGTTGTATTTTATTCAATTGTAGTTTTATTATTGAAGATTTTAGACTGCAGCATTGCCGAGCTCTCCCATTGGATAACGCTCAGAGCTATCCAATGTCAATCAATCATCTTATTCATCAAATGTACATTGAATATTGTCACAAGGTCTTTCAAGGATAAAAAGTACTTTGGAAATTACCGTACCTACATTTAATGAGAAATTGTTGAAAAAACTTTTCCAACATCAAATCAGAAACCTTCCAAGATAATGTAGGCACATTTCTAAAATCTTCATACTGGTTATTGGCCACTCGTTGAGGGTGTTGCCATGAGATCGTGAAGATAAGTCACGATCACTGTGAACTGCTTTTGGATGGGTGACAAGTATTAGGCCAAGGACACATTAACGAGGTGGAAACTATTTGTAAAGGACCATTAAAAGCCGTACAATTTTTTTTCTTAGGCGGGTATTACACGATAATAGTTCTATTATCATTGATCATATGAAAAGAGATGAAAATATGATTTCGTATTTTCGTCTCTTTCCGTATGATCATAGAACTATTATCGTGTAATACCGTCCTAAAATCTTTGTTGAATTTTGTTCAATTGTAGGTAGTAAAAATGGCGAAGGCGATGCAAAGGAACAGGAAGACGATGATGACGATCTGATAATGACCGTTGATGATGAGCAACTGGTGATACCGGGGTCGGCGTCGATGAAGCGCAAAGTGGATGAGGAGGCCAGTATACCTGTGAAGAAGCGGCGAACCGGAAATGCCACACCGGCTCAAGACGATGACGATGACATCGCTATTATTGAGTGAGTCAATTGATTTATTGTCAAAATAGTCCGTAATTTATATTTTTCTAGCAAGATTTGCGTTTGATTAATTACGTTTTACAGAAAACCTGACATGGTTTGTTGAAGACCTAACATTTCATTGTTGTTTGTCTATAATGGTGAATGATTTCATCAATTATTATTATAAGCGTATGCGTATGCCATATATGGCAAGGTTATTAGAGACAATGTTTTTTAATAACCTTGCATATTTGGTTGGTGGGGAGTCCTAAAAGGATTTTCCACCGGCAAAGTAACCTCAATAATTATCCTCCATAGGAAATTGTGGTATTCAATCAATGATTTGAACTGATGAAGTTCAAACCGTTTTGAGGTTATGTTTGTAGAAAATAATTTATTGTTGTTCATTTTTTAATTTTACAAACTCAAACTATGGTAAGATGTTTACAAACTCATATCATATTCCACCCTCGTCTATTCGACTCGAGTGGAAACATTCATTCGTTTGTAAAATCATTCAACACTCACAAGAGTTTTGTACAATTTATAACAACTTCAAATTAACACGGCCGTAGCTTTATAGCTGACAGTCTTTAAAGTTGCTTGGAGATGTAAATGAATAAGTGCTGCTTCAGGATCAGGATTAAAGTTCACCAAACGCAAAATATTGTTATTTTTATGCGTACTTAGCTATGACCCGGAAGGTTGCCAGGTCAAAAACTTTGATTCAACATCTCGGAGCTATAGAGATACTTATCTATCTCTACATAAAATATACATTATTTAACTTGAAAAACAATCCGACTTCTCAATTCCATGCAACATTGCATGTGTTATATTTCATTATTTCAGACGTTTTTCCAATGCTGTACCATTTATTGGTTTTAAATTGTGATTTCTGTTGTAGGTAAAAGAAATTGGCGGCATCATCGTCTTCTAAATCCATGGAGTGTAATTATTGTGAGAACTGAGAACATTTGAGTGTTTCGAATCCCAAGTCTACAATTCATAATATTACAAATATTATATTTGGAAAGGTTTCTAAATAATTCAATATTTTCAGTGTTGAAGTATTATTTGTTCAAAATGAGTCCCAGTTTCGTTTATCATAAGTTCATTTTCACGTCTTATAAGTTACACTTTTCATAAACTTTTATTATTCTCACTCTGATGTATTTTGTCATTGTTGTTGAAATTACGTGGAAATTTTGTAATAAAATGAATATTTAATAATAAAATTGGATAAAAATTTCTATTTCTTATTTGATTTTATTCTTTGGAACAACATTAATTCTTAGGACAAGTTTGATTGTTAACGAATTATGAGGCTGTAATTTATCATTTGAAGGTAACAGAACAATATCAGGTGATATTCAACAAAGTAAAGTAGGATTTTAATTATTGTATTTATTATACTGATATATTATCACAATAAAATTGCAGTTTTCTCAAACGAAACCATAACAATACTACTATAGAAAGAACACCCAGAGCAATCGAGCAAGAACCAGAACAATTATCACAAAGAAAGTGTAAGGCAATGATTTTGCAGAGTTAATATCGAAGGCGTCTGATTTTAGTAGAGAGGCAGGGGTCTCCCCGGCAATACTGAGAACCTCTCCCATCATTGAGTGCTTAGTGGCCGAAGTTATCTTCACTTCCAGCATCTTGCCAAGCCATTTCGGGTTCTTTTCAACTAGGACCTGAAATAGAAAATAACATTGAATGGGCTGAGCTATCAAACATGAAGCACATATAAAATGCACAAGAGTCAATCAAATTCAACTTTTGCAAGATGACGTCATTACAGAGTTTAATCGGGAGTTTGCTGCTCTGGTTCCGTGTGGTGAATGTCATACTTTACAATGGTTGAATTCAATTGGCTTTTCATACAGCTGAAAGATAGAAAATTGAAAAGGAGATTTG
Organism: Sogatella furcifera; assembly: GCA_017141385.1. Lineage (NCBI taxonomy): Eukaryota > Metazoa > Arthropoda > Insecta > Hemiptera > Delphacidae > Sogatella > Sogatella furcifera. The sequence goes on from CM029549.1 coordinate 8,643,812, forward strand.
TGAAGTTTAAGTGGTAAAAATATATAAATATATTCCTTGTCGCAACTAATTTGACGTTCTTGATAGATTATGGGCCGGTTGCACGTACGTTCTGTTAGTTTAATCACCGTTATTTCACCGTGTCAAAGTGGAAAGACGTTCAAATGAATAAAGTATTGAAATGTGATAGTAGTAGCAAAATATTCAAATGCACTTATTCAAAATAGATATTAGAGTCAATAATTATTTCATCATAAATTATTTATTTATTAAAACAAAAACATGATCTGGAAATTGCATGCTGATACAACTTAATTGTTGTCAGGTTGGTAGTACCACAAAAATCTAAAACCTTCAGCTGCTATTTTTCAGATATTGAAAATTTAATCATCAGCTGATGGTTATGTTAAAATTTTTAACGCCTTTAATTCTGGCCGATTAGTTTAGTACTGAGAAATTAGTATTCAATCATAACCATCTATCAATTCTCAGACCTTAATGTACCTATCGATTGTATGGAAAATGGCGGACGTAATTGCCCTACTCCAAATTCATGATTTCATAGCGTTTTGGTTATGTTGACAAAAAATCACATGTTTTATTATAAAAATAATTTTTGGAACATTTCATAAGTAGGCCTACTGAATGTTTACTAAGTTGACAATGGATTACACTTTCGATTCGTCTTGTTTTATGTTAAATAATATGGCATAATTTCTCGAGTATTTGATAATTTATTACAAATGGGTCGTCTGTGTTGTGTTTATGATTGTGAATATCAAAGTATGGTAATTCAGTTCACATTTCTATTTTTACGTTTCCTGAAAACAAACTCTCAATGGACATATTGGTTAGAAAAGTTTTCATCAAAATTTTGTAGTGAAAGACAGTTCGATAGTTTGTATTAATCATTTTGAAGACCGTTTTATTATCAAGGAAGGCGTTTTTCTTGTCATAGACGGCAAACTAATTGCAGAGCTAAGAGAAAAACATTGGAGTGCCAAGAGAAGTGATGTATTTCCTTCAATTCCAACAAATTAGCCTATGTGCTTTTTATAAAAGTGAAAGACAATAATTAATGAAATCAGTGATCTGCCTTGTGTACCAGTTAGCTTTAAAACAGTAGGTCCATTCATCTCTCATCATCATCCTTCCCATTACCCACGCACAGGCCCAAGAGCCCATGTGGGCATCACCCTCAAAAAAAAAAAAATAAATAAAAAATCAAATGATTAGGTTACAAACAGTGCGTAATTTGTGACTGTAGCCTACAATACGGTAGGCCTATAACGCCGGACCGGTAGGCCACTTCTGAGAGGGTGAGGGAGAGTAAATAAATTTCTTTTTTCTAGAAGTTTAGATCTAAGGTATGTAAAGCAATGGTAAAAATACACAACTGAATGCTTAAATAACACTCTAAAAACAAGTTTTGAGGAGTTGAAATTAAATTTTTTGGATGGATACTGGAGTCTGAAGAAGACAATAAGATGTCTCAAACTTGCAAGCCAAAGGAAAAATATAACTGGAAATATTGGGGGAAAGGTTCAGAGACGGAAGAAAGTTAAAATGAGCAACAAGTGAAGTACAAACATGTTGGAAAAAACTGATTGGAATTTGAATGTCTTGAATTTCTATTCTTCACATAGAATAATAAATCAGATTCTTGTTTGAAGTTCATCATATTGTAATGATTATTAATTTTGTATTGGATATTAATTATATTGTAAAATCGTAATGTTTAACAATAAAAAATATGCTATTTCTGTCTTATTACTTCTGAAGATTAGCAACTTGAACTATTGCTATTACGCTTGGCTAGGCCCATAATGCCGCCATCTTGTTTTGTACATTAAGGTCTGAGAATTGATAGATGGTTATGATTCAATTCTATTCAAACAGCTGCTGACCTGTTAAATTTGAAAAAACCGCCATTGAAATTTTCCATTACCTAATTGATATCATTGACTCAATGATAATAAATCTAAACTTGATTCATGAATTTAAAGGTTAGTAATATTTTTAGGCTATAAAATTTTTAATGAAAATGATGTGTCATCAAGTTTTGCAAATGAAACTATTGGAACTCAAGGCTTTTTAATCATTTATATGCTTCTATTCTCTATTTGAATTTAGTTTGCCGTTGCTAAAAGATGTCGTTATCCAGGATAATCACGGCGTTAAAACTTGAAGAAGTTACGAACAACCGGCCCTATGAGATTTAAGAAAATCTAATGAATGACAATAGTATATTTCGTACCTAGGGCCGAAAATGTGCGTTTACCGGCTCGAAATCGGTTTTCAAGTCCGAGGCCATAGGCCGAGGACTAGAAAAGATTGAGAGACGGAATATTACATTTTCGACCCGTGGTGTCAAACTTTATTTTTCGGCACACAACATCAATGAAAACAAAACAAAATAAATTATCAGTTCCAAGAACAGCTAGACCAGTAGCCTTATTATGCTATCTTCCCCTATGCTGAATTTGGAGTAGGTGCCATCTGCTTGCTATTGGAACTTCGCGTCAAAAGTTTATTGATTTAGTGACTGAATATTACTTTATAACTATCAGTGTATTCGATTTTCTTAGTTCAGAAACGTTTAAGCCCAAGATAATTTTTGTACGATCATCCTAAATTGTACAATATCAATTCAAAGTTGTTGATTTTCGACAGATATTGGCTAACAGAGAAGCTTTGTCTAGTTGCATTATCAGCCGCTAGATGGCGCTGGCTTACCTGCTAGACGAAGTAACACAGAGTCTGACAACAATAATTTTGTTCAAACATGGATTTCACGTTCATCATTATTCAACAGTTAATCAATACAAACATTTTTAATCTTATCAAAGTTGAAGTATTAGTTATTGAAGCAGTTTTCCTTTATTATTCAACTACTGATTAATTTGAAAACTTTCAACGTTCAGTTCTCTTGACAAGGGATCTTAACAATCAAAATAACAGATGAGAGACTACCTTTACATCGAAATACCAATAAGTCGACATTGACTCCCAAAACAGCTGACATTTAATGCAATCAAACCGGAATGCTACCTATTGATCGACTAACCCTTAAATCGACAACGACCTTCAGTCAGCTGACATTCAAGGTTATTTTACCGCCCTAGGGCCGAAAAACGCATTTTCCCGGTGAGTTGCTGGCGACCTCGCCTGAAACTCTTTCATCTTAGAACCTTATCGAATGAGATCGTAAAATACTTCCATGTTTCACCAAAAAAGAAACTGAATAATGAAATTTTCTTCCAGATGACAATCAATTTCAAAAAAGTATTTTCAATGACAATAAAACGACTACAAACATTTAAAGAGAAGCTTACTGGAATTTGGATATTAGTTCACTAGCGAATAGAACAAATTTTTACATATAATGTAAATATTATACATATTAAAATAGTATCGTATACATTACATTACATACATACAATACATTATGACATAGGAAAAGAATAATTCATCCAATGAAATTACTCATTCACAATGCAGTACTATGATGTCTATGAGCTCGTCATTGATTAAATACATTTCTTATATTCAAATCGATTTAGAAATTCAACTAACCTGATGATAGAATTTGTTGTGAGCAACATAGTGCTGGCCATCGTGAGCTTCTTCAGTTACTAGAACATTCTGTTTAGTGCCCACTTGAGGCTCAAACAGTTCGTAACTTTTGAAGAACTCAGTCATCACTTTGGTGCGCCTTTTCAACTAGGAAAAGAGAAACAAGCATTATAAACATGTAATCTCTACTAATGAACAAATAAATAAATAACTTAATTACAGGAAAAAATACTGAATTTACTCTACTGAACTCACTGAATGTGAAAATGTACACTGTAAAATTTAGCGAATTTTGCCAATCAAGCCTGCTGAGTACCTTTTACACGGAGTATGTGAATAAAAGTTGACTATATTAGAAATCAATCAATTAGGTTTAAAAAAACAATTACATAAATTCGAAAAATTACAATCAAATTTGAAGTCGATGAAATCAAAATTGTATTTAGAAGATGGCAATGAACGTATCTCTATGCTCATCAATTAACATCACTATCAGTAAGAGTAGCTATAGACTGCTATAGAGCTAAGTAGCTATAGTTCATCCGTGAAAGAACTCTGTGCAGTGGTGTTTTTTATCAATTCTAATGAATACAATTTTTGTAATTGGACATCACCAAGAGAATTATTTTTAATAATTGCATCAACCCACTTCAAATATCTAGATGAGACACATTGTGTTTCAACTTTAAGAAAGCTCTCATGTGGCGTGTTTCGAGGCACTAAGCACATATTTTTAATATAAGGAGTAACATATTCAAAACAAACCGCATGAGTAATGTTGAAAATGTAATAGTTTAATAATACACATTTAGTACCCAGTAGCCCACTATTACTCCGTCGCTGCAAGGCATACCGGGGCAAAGATAAAGAAGAAGAAAAAGCCTACAATTGATCTCGACCCACAGTACTGTAGGTTGAAGTCCATCAATTACAAGACTTTGAAGGGTAGAATAATCATACAATTATATGTAAATTTTCAATTACAGTATAGATTCATAATGAAGATGAAATTTCTGCAATGAACAAATCAATTAGAACTCATTACAATGTTTTTTGTAAGATTGAATTAAAAAATACCTCAGCAGCAGGAAGACGTGGCAAACGCGCGGCAGGAGTTCCGGGTCTCGGATAAAACTGATTGATGAACAGAGAAACGAATTTGTATTTCTGGCACAGGCTCAGTGTCTCATTGAAATCGTCCTCTGTTTCGGTTGGAAAGCCACAAATCAGGTCTGTGGCTATGGTTACACCAGGCACTCTGCAAATTCAATTTAAATTTATTTATTAATTTTTACATGCAAACGCGATGCAAGCAATCGCCAATAGTAAATGATGACAATGAAAATTATAACAAAAAGCTACAATAATGACTAATAAGATGCTAATTAAGAAATTGTGGTGCAGTAAGCTCTTCCAAATATGGTTACCCATGTACTAGGAAAGCAATTGAAAATTGATAATAATAATAATAATTTATTCATTCATTTAAGGAAGAACAATGAAATTAAGGGTGAAAGCACAGACATTGAGTCCAAATCGTCTTCTATTGGTGATACTGTGATTACGATCTATCTAGATCATTCAATTCATAACTAATTATTCAATGAAGAGCCAATGTTGACTAGAAAATCATATAAGAAGTACAGTCGCTGAATTCTTATCATTTCTATTTATTACAGTCGCTGAAGTACACTTTTTATTCATTTTTAACAAAATTACTATTTTGTCTAGATAAAACCAACCGTGAGAAATATATTTTTCAACAAGTATTTGAAATATTCCAAAAGAGAGTGATGAATGTTTTGGAAAACAAGGTATTTATTCAGTATTATTGAACTCTTTAACGAACTCTTTTAAAAATTATTCTCTACGATTGTTCACTTACTTGAACTAGAATCTTTTACTTGCATATTGCAGGTAATATTCTCAAAATTGATAATTTCCTCTAATATTTTAGAATAATATAAAATTTAATTGGAGAATTTCAATTATTTGTTAATAGAGCCTGTAAGACTTGTGAGTGAGAATTCTTATCAGTTGAGAAATACAGCAGTCGTCATCTTTCATCATGCACATGCTTAGAGCACATATGGGCATCATCCTCATTTGATAAGTTTCAAATCAATAATTACTTTTCTTGGAGGTAATCGACAACATGTTCAAAGTCAGCTCGATTATATTCTCGTTTCATATCGCCTAACACAGCATCGCTTCCAGATTGCACCGGAACATGAAGAAAACTATAGACTCTGGGATGCGACAGTATCTTTGCCATTTCCTGCAAAATGACAAGTGGAAATGTAATTGAAAATCACGATTATCAAAGAAATTTCGAGGAAAAGTTGAATAAAATCAAAGTAAACCTCAAATCATTTTTACAACATATGTTTCCATTGAAAAATTCAATTGATCTCTGACCTTTTGACCATTCATTAAAATTCAGAAATGCTTTCGCTGGTTTCTCAAGACTTATCAAATTCTATTAAACAGGCCCAGGAAAATATCCCAGCAGAAAATTAAAAAAAACTATTTTCAAAATGATGAAAGAAGAATGTAACTCATTTTCAAAAAAAAAAAAAATTATAAGAGCAAAATCATTTTTGTTACAATTTCCGCTACAATCTTTGACTAAAGTATTCGATAAATATAACTGTAGCCTGGTTACAATATTCGGTTCCATGAAACCTGGTTATTCAGGTCTACGATTGAAATTTTCAGATCACATTTCAATACCATTCAAAGGTATCTATGACGTAAGTTAAAGATTTCATACAGCCAGATATCAAGACCTAGAAAAAGATTATTATACGTGTATAATAGACCCTGTACATAGTGGATCGATTATATATATATTATCTCACGTATTCTATATTGTGGTCAAGTGGTAGAGTGGACATTACTGTCCAAACTTCGCCATGTGTTTGGAATGAAGAAGTTATTCTATTCTACTCTATTGTACTAAGTTATCATCATCTATGGACGGACAATTTATACAAGAAAGAAAATATTGTATAATGACTTGAATCAAGTAAACAATAAATTAACAGCTCACCTCCAAATGCTCAAGAATATAAGGTGGATTCGTCATTCCAACCCTCATCATACAATTGGGCGGAATCACTTCGATCACTTTCCATAATAATTCGGGCAGACTTGAGCCTATATCTCTGCCGTAAGTGCCTGTATCTTCGGATGTTAGCCAGAGTTCGCAAACACCTTCGGAAAACGATTGACGAGCTCTCTCAACTATCTCCTCTGGAATAGAAGAGAATTTATAAAGGTAAAGTAAACTTGCAAATCAGTTAAAATAAAGGAATTGAAATGATCAAATCGTCAAAATTATTTTATACAGTATAATAGAATGTTATTCTGGTGGAAAAAAGTTGTACTCAAGAAATGAAGCATCGAAAGAAGATAGTTTCATCAGCTTGACACTTTATGAAACAAGAAAAGAAGCATCGAATGAAGACGGATCAACTTGACACTCATTTCAATCACCAAGGTATCTTTCTGAGGGTGATATAGTATGTCCAAGCAAAGAAGACATTCTGGCAAGATGGGAAAATTACTCCAGCTCGGTCAATATAGGTTAAAAATTATAAATTTGGTCTCAAATTGTAGAGCAGAATATTTTTTATAATTTGAGACCAAATTGATTATTTTTGAATTAATATTGACCGAGCTGGAGTCATTTTCAAATCTTGCTAGTATGTCTTCTTTGCTTGGACAGACTATACCTACATGCGTTCTAATCAGGTACGTTAGCAATGAGAGGGACGATGAGAGATGACGACTACTTTTTAAGTTTTTAGGCAGTCGAGACTGACGGCTTTACGTCTCCACCGAAAGACGTCATTTCATTTCTGTGATTATAATGCTGTCAAAATTCGTTTTCCGATCAAGAACTTGAAAACTCAGATAATCAGAATGGTGCGTTATCAATTACTGCAATGAGCCACCCCAAGGCCAAACTATAGAAGAGTATCAACATTATAGTTATAGCTCGGCCATGGCCACCCAAATTAGTTCCACAATAGAAATTTTCTGATTTAATGGATCAAACAAGAGAATATGTTCAAGAAGAAGAATTCTTAGTATTTTACTGCCTAAATCAATTGCTATATCTACTGTACGGAAAAGGTAGTAGGCAGAGTATTTGAAACAGTGAATATTTCGAACAAAAGTAATTTTTTGTTCTATTTATTAAAATTTAATTTTTTATACAATGGTCAATACTATTGTATTGCTTTATAAAAAACGTTGAACTTCTAAAATTTGAATTTGGATCAATTAATGAACAATAATCAAATTAATTGGTCAATAAAGTTAATTTGAAGAATACTAACCAGGCCTATAGCTTCCCAGATCTCCTCTGGCATGTTTTGTTTTGCAGTAGGTGCATTGATTCAGACATCCGGTATTTATCGGTATTATTTCGATGAGCGGATTTTTTCTAATTTTCGGTAATCCCAGAGGAGCGCCTCCAATTTTGCGCCCATCCGACTTCTTCTGACCCAAAAGCTGGACACTGTGACCTATAAATCAATAGATAGAATTTTAACAAATGACTTATTTCTAAATCAGAAGCATAGATTCAACTACTTGAATTATTTGTTCAAGTATTAGGACTGATTTTCATCAAGATACTGTACTATATTAGGACTTATAATAAAGAAAAGGGGAATAGGAGACCACTATTTACTAATTGAAGAATCAATTTTATATACAGGAAGATATGTTAGTTTGCAATCGCAGGCGGTTTTTACATGAACTTTTTTCCTCTGTAACAAAAGGTTTGCTTATATTATTAGAGCTAGTCTAATTTTTACCCGAATATACTAACCTTTCAGTGTTTCTTCTACGACTTCCACCACTCTGTCGATTTGCTGAACACCAATCATACTCAAACCTTTAAGAAAATTGGATTTTGGTGCACCTTGGGGCACGCACCCTGCCACAACTATCTTCTTTCCGATTTTTCTGCCATTTTCGATTTCATTTCTGCGCAAATAAAAATAAAATTTGATCAATTAAGGACATTCAGTGGGGGTAAGGAAACACACATACTAGGATTCCAATACTGATTAACACATATTTAGTGTAGATTAGTGTGTGTTCGAATGATCCTAAAAAAATTACAATATTCATATTTCTAATATTTCGAAATATTCAATGAATAGACTCCCTTTATATTCATAACGATATTGAAGGAACCATTACTTCCATTTCTATATGAAATGGAGAGGTCGTAAAAAGGAGTTATCATTATATAACTAATGGAAGACTAAACAAACTTTTGCAAATCCATCGCTAAAGACTATAGATACACAAAAGGATAAAATATCGTTAAAAGGAGAATATTTTTAGAAAGATAGTCAACTATACTATAAATATTCGAGCACTTATTATTAGTAATACTATTATAATGAATATTACATTGAGGAGTAAATAACAAACTAAAATTTGAATAATTGAAACAGTATGTTATAATATAACTTAGCCTACCATTTAATCAAATTTGATGAAGATAGAGGTATTACAACAATTACCTGAAGTGGTCTTCAGCTGGGTTCTTCACAGTGCAGCTATTCAATACCCAAAGGTCAGCGTCCAATTTGGATTCTGAAATTTAGAAAATTATAATTATTTGAGATCGCATTCTTCAAGCGGGTGATGTCACAATAATTATTAGGTAATATCTTCAGGCAAAAAAATAAAAAAATACTGACCTGTTAATTTGTAGCCATATGCCGCCAACTGCCCAGCCATATACTCGCTATCAGAACTATTATGCGTGCAACCCCATGTTTTCACATAGATTGTATGAGTTCCCGGTATAATGCTGCTGAGCGGCTCATCCGTAAAACCATTCTTGTTCTCATCGATTTGTTCAGGCTGTTTCTTCTTCACGCGAACTGTTACAGACTTCCTGCTACTGTAACGCTCCTTTGGCCCAATATCCTGGGACGATATCAAGTCTTCAATGTCATCAATTATCTCACTGCAAGCTGATGGCATGCCTGTAACATCCACAAAGTAAGTAACGTATAGGCTACCTACAAGGAATTTCACTCATGATACAAATGGCAACTATCATACAAAATAACTGGATAATTAAAAAAAAACAACAAAATAGTGCTATTGAATATTATTTTTAGGCTATTTACAAATTTACCTACATTTCATGTTTACCGGCATAAAGAATTCAAATGGAGCAAATATATCAGGTATAAAAGATACCTAATAAAACAATATAATAGGAGACATAATACAACTGACAACTTGGGAAAGTTTTAAACAGTTTCTTTCTGTTACCCTCATTTGTATAACACCCTTTGCCATTATTTACATATCAATGCACAATTAAGTTAGTACCTATCTATTCATTCATCATACTGTAGGCTAGGCGTAATCAATTCAAGATAGAAAGTATATTTCTTTGTAAATATCATAACTGAGCCTCTATTTTCTTAATATTAATATTGTACAAGAAGTATATGAGTTGAAATAGCTATTTTCAAAAGATGGCTGAATACACATTTCATTCGGACTACCAAACCTTTCTTCCGCAAACTGAAAAATAGCCGCATACAGCATACTTGCATTCGATTGAGGAAGCTTCAATAAATTACACCTAAGACATTTTCTGACCTTCCGGAATGTGATCAAAACAATAGAAATATATATATCAAGACTTATAACCCATGAATATTCATCAATATTTCCAACATCAACAATTCATCACAACAAATTAGCAAACTTGGTTGAAATTTGAGAAAGCAAATCTAAACTTGCCTGTTCAAAATATACTCTGTAAGCTAAATACGAGCAGGAGCAACTGGAGTAATCGTGATCGTAAATAAATAGATGAATTGTTTGTGATCGAATAATTATATTATAATATTTCACATAACCTACTTCCCAATTCGGTAATAAAAATAAACACCGGAAAATAGTGAAAAAGACTAGGGAGGGGATGTCACTGCCATCTATAATCAAACAAGTCCCTACCATGGTATTTTGCTGGCTGTGGTATGGGTAATCAGGATGAGCCGCCAAATTCAAAAATTAAAAATATTCCACTAATGATTACCCACTTCCACTTGAAACATTTTGTGAAATTCAAAAAATATATTTGTTTTCACAATGGTAGTAAGCTTGATGAAACTTCCTTTGAATCATATGATTAATATTGTAACCATAGAGAAAATAAACATTTTCTGTGTTGTACCGTAACATAGTATAGGTATATATAGGTATCAAATTTGATATAGGCTACGTGATATAATTTTAAAAAAATTCGCTCCGGCAGCTGGCGGTCGGAAAGAATGCATTTCAAATAATGCAATTCTATGATGGCTCAAATCATATGACTTATAATGAGCTATTCAGGGTATGAATTCCAAGGCGCCGTTTCCGAAAACACCATTTTTGGCATATTATTCGCCATTTTCTCCGCCATTTTTATTGGATTTTTCTCGTTGATGGCTCAAATTGTGGGACATAATAAGGGTATTATACACACCAATTTTCAAAACGATCAACCTATTGGTCGATTTGTAGTGATTTTTCATCCCCTAATTTCACCCCTTTTCCTTGTACCAATTTGGCTGGTTAACGAAGTTGACCGAGATATTAACACTAATGATTTTTGTGCAAAATTTGGTCGCTCTCCGACAAGCCCATATATATATATATATATATATATATATATATATGTACAGATTCTTGTACATATATATATGAATTTGAACGGACATCAGATTCGTGTTCTGGGGCTCGGAAACGTGTAAAAATATATCGCATCATATATTTGCGATTATCCGGTCAAGACCAATAGAAATTCACTAAAAGTAGGGTACTTCTTTTGAATCATATAATTAATAATTGTATCTTGAAAAGAGATTAAACCATCAGAACTGTTAGTCCATTCTTCAATCCGCTTCCAATTAGATAAACAAAATTCTGTTTTGAACAATATGGACGTGAACCAGCTTACCATATAACTATAGAAACCAATACCGTATACGGTACTAATTCCATATGGAACCCTTTCCTTAAGGAGAATAACTGCTAACAATTGTTCCACAGTGTGATGCTGTGATCCGTGCCCACAAACTTCAATTCCCTTTCAACATTCCAAGCAGATCTTGCATCGAGTCATGTCTTTTCATTGTATTTATCAGATTACAATGAATCTGGATACATTGAAGATGATATAGGTAACACACATTGGTAGAGTCGATAGAATAAAGGTATGGTATTCTGAGCAACTCATTTCTGTCATATTGATCCCATTTTCAAAGTTCAGAAACTGATCCTCAGGATGATGGGACAGAAACATCGTCAGCATTGTATAGGTAGTTTCATTTTGTGTGTTTTTCGTGTCGAATCAACTTTCAATTTCTTGTCGTGTGATGTTGACATATATGTTCGGCTTGTGTACGGTAGTCTATAATATATATGTCGCGGTCGGTCGTGTTTGTCGGTTTTTTGTATTATCAAAAAAGTTATGTTCTACCAGTTCAGTGATCATGCTTAGGAGTATAAATGTAACTTTTATAAATAAAGGAGCGGTAACTTATCTTTGTATCACATGCAGCAGAGATAACCGGCCGTCTCTCCGCCCGTATTTGCTTCCTGTTGCTCAAGATGATGAGGGGCCTGGTGACTAATGAGAGGTATCTTGTGATGACATTCCATTGTCACATCAACAATGGATTGCTCCTGTGGGGTCATTCTAAAGGGGCTACTGATGTCCTAAAGCTTTAAAAGAGGGCTGTGTTAATTAATATCAGGCATCGACCATCTTGTCCATTCTTTGCCCGCCTTGCAAGGCACCATGGTGTACTGACCTGCTGATGGCCATTAGCCACCAAGATTCTAGGAATCTTGATAAGCCACTATACATCCTCCTGTTTCTTGTGCATATGAATACAGTGACTAGATAAAAGAACTATTATCTAGTCACTGTATAGGCTATACATTATGTGAAGAGGAACCAGCACACTCTGGCTGCCCGTGTTGACATTCACGCCTTATACTTCAGTTGTTTAATATGTCCCCAGGAGACGCCTCCATCGATCGCAGGCCGCTTACAGGATTTCAGCCCTGAAAACCATTCAAGAAAACCGTGAGGAAACTAGGCTACTACTGGATGACTACCTTTAATACCTAATTAATTGAACATTAGACTTACAGCTGAAACTATAGTCCATTCACGATGGCTTGAGACGAGATAAACAATTAAAAGCTCTGCATGTGTGTATGTGCGACTGGAGTGGCTTCGTTTTAGCCACGACATAAACAAGTCACAGCAATGCCGAAATCCCGAATTTTGTTGTCGGGACTGTAACCAAAGCATTGAGACAAAAACTTTTACTACAATTGTTTGTTCATTTTAGGTTCATGGTTCATGCAGTCGAGAGACAACCGAATAAACAAGCAATTTCCCAATGTGTAAGTTACGTATAAAAAGGTTACTTAGAGATACTTATTCTGAATTGCCTACAACAAAATTCGGGATTTCGGCATTGTTGTGACTTGTTTATGTCGTGGCTAAAACGAAGCCACTCCAGTCGAACACACACACATGCAGAGCTTTTGTTTATCTCGTCTCAAGCCATCGTGAGTGAACTATATAGTTAGAGCACAGAGGACGGAGAACCCGTTCTTCTCTGGGGTTATCTTTGTTTTATCCCTTCTCTGTGGTTAGAGTGATTAATTTTTCAATAGGAATGGCTTAATGGCTATACGTATTTTTAAATTTCCCTCCGTTCAACTTGACTTCGTAGTAACAAGAATCTCTGCTAGATCGCGTTCGAGTTATTCGGATGGCGCCGAGTAGTCTTTGTGTGAAATTCGTCAGCTGATTGGAGTAACGTCAACAAAGCCATGCGCCCTGTATTCTCAATCCAACACAGAGGCAGAGGCCAGTTTAGCATCTAGCAGCAGTAGACTGTAGGATCGAGAGTGAAACGAAAGTTGGGTTCATTCTTTGTGATTGTGGCAGTGTTTTTGTGAACTAAACATCGAGAGATGCCTTTCATTTCGAAAGATTGGAGATCTCCCGGTGAAGAATGGGTTAAAACTGAAGAAGGTTGGGAAAAGAAAAAGATTCTGGAATGTGGACGTCGATTTGCCTCATTGCAACAAGAAAATCTGGATTCGAGGTAGGACGTTTCTGCTTTGTTTATTCGCTCAGCTGATGTCTAGGCGATCGATAAAATGCGTAGACCGTAGAGAGAGACAATTTACATGCTACTGTTGAGCTTGAGAATGTAGTCTTTGGTATTAGTTTTCCCATGTTTTATCACACAAATGATGAGATGAATAGAATCCTTATTGAACAATTTTGTTTTTCATGTGCCACATAGCCTAATCGTAATAATATTATTTTCCATCAAGTTATTAAAAGTTGTATCTTACGGTTCTTACGTATCCTACCTCTTGCACCAAATATGATAATATAGCCTATCTTTATTTATAATAATGAATGGCTTATTTTCGTTTTTAATAGGCTACATCCAGTGGTTCAAAAATTATTCTTTTCTATGAACTTATCTTAGGATTCAACCATAGTGTATCTCATCACATTGATATGTCATTAAAAAATAAAAATAAGATGAGTACCTAACTTAGGAATCTTGTAACTCAAAATCCAATAAATCAATAATCATGTACGGGATCTTTGGTGGACATCTGCAGCTCACATCTTTTCCAAAATATATGAACTTAACTGCCCCGCTCCAATAAAACACAACGAGTTAATTAATTTATATCTAATCATTGTAGATTGAAAAGCTATCCATCCAATCAAATTTTGAGCGAAAGATAAGTTATGATTAGACATCATCAGTCATGCACTATTCTTATCTCATTATATTAGCTTGCATAACAGCCGAGAATTATCTTTTTCATGAGATAAACAAGTGGCAAATATATAGAGTAAGAAAATCGGATTTTTAAATCAGCTGCTTCAATAGATGCGTTTCTTGTGTGCATTCTCATATTTAACTTGCTACAAATCATTGCTATCTCTACATGATTGTATATTTTCAATCTATTATTCTTATTGTTAAATTCCTATCATAATCTAGTAGGTACAGAATAACAAAACATAAGGAATATTGTATGAAAAATTACTTCTGGTGTCTTCAACACGGTTCTAGGATCGGTGAATCATCAAATTTTTTTTGTTCCAACCATAGTCAGAAAGTCCTCCGGTGTTTGAATGTGTGCTCCTCTATGAACTCTGCCAAGGTGCAGTACGCGGTTTGCCACTATAAGCCCACTAGAGTACTATTTTTTATAAGATAGAGTTCTAGCTCATTCAAAAACAGCTTGTCTGAATTTTTCAATGATTTAAGTCTGGTTGGAGTAAATGGTTGAAGTAATTGAAGTAATATGTTAGGTGAAGTAATATATGAAGGTTGAAGTAATATGAGCCGGCATAGACAAACTTTTCAAGTCTGTGTTGAGGGAGATCAATGTTTTGTCGGTTTCTAGTATTTCTATCATGCTGGTCACCTCTTGATGATGGGCTCAGTCTTGTAGCCAGAATGATTGTTTCCAAAATGTATATTGAGATTACAGTGAGAATCCCGTATTTGAAGAACAGCGGCTCGCAATGTTCCATGTAGTCTCGTTTTAGTACCGGTATTATTCTCAATGCCTTTTTCTGACAGCGAAGAACTCTTTCCATACAGCTCATTGATGAGGGTCCCTAGGCAACGATACCATAACGCAGCAGCGAGGCAAACAGAGCATAGTAGGCAACAAATGCAGACCTGTCATTTCATGAAAATTCTGCTTAAAGAGAGAAAAATAAATAAATTCAATGTTTAATGAATTAGATTCATGATTAAAATTGGATTTTTCAAATGGCTTAACAGTCCATGAAGGGCCTAGGCCTACCAGCTGGTTTCCAGTTTCATATTCACTCCACTACATAGTACTTCCAAGTTCCAAGCAAAGAAGACACCCCGGCGAGACGGAAAACGACTCCAGCCCGGGCAATACAGGCCGAAAAGCTATACTTGTCTCTAATTTTAAAATTATTATCACTTTAAGATCATTTCTTTGAGTGAGAAAACTTCGGCTGAAGAAGAAATTTGGACTTGTAACCTCAAATTTTGGACTATATTTTAATGAAAATTGTGTTTTGAAATACCAAGGGCTATGCCTGTTCTTTCAACCGATGTGTGTTTTTCCAATAGATTAATAAATAAATAAATAAATTGAGTGTTTGCCATAATCCGAGACAGAACCCACAGTCCCCGAACCAACACTGACTGAGCCGAAGCCACCTACGTCCCCCCCTCTCAGAATGGCCTCTTTGCCCGGACTGAGGGGACCATCCCGGATTGTAATTAGATTAACTTATATTAATCTGTATGTTATTCATGGTAAATGAAATTGAATTAGAAAGATGAGATTTGTCGAGTGATGCTCTCTTTATACAGCTCATTTCATTTAAATAATCACATTTAATTCAAAACATCAATTGCATGAACTTATAATTGAGCAGGTATAGTTATTGTAATGTGTATGGTAACGGTGGTGGTATAAAGTGGACACCATACCATTATGTACTAATCAAATCTAATCCCAGATCATGAAGTAAGTTCACTTTGATTTTGTACCTATTTTCAACAATTGTACAGGATCATTGCTTTAACCTCCTTTCTTGCAAATTAGAAATAATGCTGTTAGGTAAGGAACAAGGCTTGAGTAGAATTTCCAGCCCAATAATAGGTTGAAGTGGTGTGGTCAGATTGTCTTCTCCTTTCTATTCACATTATTGTGTGTGTTCCTCGTTGCATAAGACGGCACGCTTATTCGCTGCACACTTTTTACCACTGTCCATATTTCATTGCATAATGATTATTTTATTACAGCCTGTATGTATAATTACTGGACGCGTTGATTCTCGTACAACGATTGCATCAGATGAACTCATTCTTGTCTAATGAGCATTCCAATTAAAAGTTGTGTGCAGTTCTGGGTTGGGATAGGAATTGTGTTTATAGGAGCAAATAGGATCCTAGTATTTATTCTATTATTCTCCTAGAGAGTTCTATTGTTCTATGATAGGAGGCTTGAGCGTGAGTAATTAATGAGAAGGATGATGATACTATTCTTTAGGTAGTCGGGACCGACGGCTTATCATTTCCTCTGAATAATCGTTTAGTCTGTCTAAGCAAAGAAGACCCTCAGGCAAGATGAGAAAATGACTCCAGCTCGGTCAATATTGGTTCAAAAATTATTGATTTGGTCTCAATCGTAGGAAATATTCTGATCTACAATTTGAGATCAAATTAATATTGACCGAGCCGGAGTCATTTTCTCATCTTGCCAGAGGGTCTTCTATGCTTGGACAGACTATAGGCCAATCTATGTGAATGTGATTGTGCTGTGGTCAAATAATTGTGCCCGAGTTATGATTTGAACTCGGGTCCTGTTGTTTATCAGACCGGCGCGTTAACTCCTACTCGGGCCACCCTTTATAAATTGATTTAAATTTTGAATCATCCTCAGAATAATCTCTTATAAGAAAAATCTGTTTCTGGTTTAGCTCTTACGAATCGTAACATTGCTTATTTTAAAAATGTATAGAGATATCTAGTTTGTGATTCGTGGTTTAGCAGAAACCCAATAATAAATAATGAAAAAGTACAAGTTGACGAGACACGTTCGCATGCGCATGCTCAAACATGTTCGCGACTCACCTACAAGGTCGCATCGCCGCGAGAATTTTTTTGATACGATCATTAGGAACAAATCAAGCACCCCGACCCGACCCTTCACTAGAGCCAGACCAGACCTCTTCGTCTTTATCTTTTATCTTTATCTTTACTGGCAAACTCAACAACAAACAGAACCGGTAAACGGACCAAATGAGTCATGTCCTTAGTGAGTTTTGTGTTTTTTTTCTGTTTAATGGATCGACCATTTGGTTGGCCAATTTGTGATTCAGTTTGGAAAAGTATAATGAGAAAGCAACCGCAAACCACCTTACTCCTTATTGGAGTAGGTAGTCTACTCTTTCAATCAAAAAGACTGTTGATGAGGGCTGCGGAGTTACATACATTTACAAATGAAATGAAAGCATTTGAACATTGAACTGGCTACACAGTTGCAAACTTTCCTAACATTAACATATTATGTTGATTAATACATATTATTACTACGGATCTGACAAATTTTAATAAGTAATGAAACCTCTCTTCATATTTTTTGACCTCCTATCATGTTTTTATTTGTTGTATAAATTGCAGTAATATGGTATGATGTAGCCTTGCTTTTTTGTAAAAATATCCCGACAGAAAACAGAAAAACAAGGAATTTAGGAAATCTGTTTAGATGCTTGAAGAAGCTTTGGAATTATGGATTTAGCCTATTTGAAGAATTTTGGAATTATTTGGAAGCATCAGAACTCATGATAACGGATGATAATGTGTTACTTCCGATGTCTTCCTCAGGGTTCTAGGATCGTGGAATCGTCCATAGTTCCAAATCTCCTCTATTGGGGACTGAGTTCGTCAAGGTGTTCGATGGGTTGATCAGTCATATTCATATTTACTTGCAAAAAGTCAAGAAAAAGGTTGTTTCAAAATATTGACTGTCTTCTAAAACATCCATTCAAACATTCTACCCATATTGGCTATATTTTTTTTATGGAAGTTCAAGTTTGTCAATCTGAACTTTTCTCAAGTGTCATCCTTTGCATTGATCGCGTCATGCCATGCAAACACGACGCGCCATTTTTTATACAGTATTGTATTTTACACATCTATGTTATTTAGCACCCCCCGCAAATGCAATAAATTGTTTAATTAAAACTATTAGAAGACAAGATGTTATCATACCACTGATTTACATTTACAATAAATTGTTGCCCCGCCAAATACAATAAATTGCCGCTTAGTTATTGCATGGCATAGCATGGCGCGATCTGTGCATTCGTCACTATAACTTGATTAAAGATATTCAAGATCTCAGGGTTGGAAAATTAGAGTTTGGAGGTACAGTATTTCAAGTACAACTTCAATTTATATCTTTCTTCACCATTTTATAGTACCAGTAAGTACTGAATAGAAGTTTACACATAGGCCTACTACCTACTTACAATCTTGCAAGATGTGTAAATGCCTGCGCTGGCATTTGGTGACCTAGTAATCGTCTGCAGTTGTCATGGCAACGAAACAGGGGGATCGTGCGGGCTTACCACCTCCTTTCAAAATCCACCCCTGAATTGATATCAGCTTTTGGTAGGCTACATTTCGTGCGTACCATTTGCCCTACTGGCCTAATTTCCAGTAAAAATATCCACTTGGCCCTTATCTGATTCAGTTAGTGGCATTTATGGGAATGTTGGTAAAAATATTGAAAAACACGCTACTTTTGATGGATATTTGGGAATGTCAACTACTTGGCTGTACTTGAGCCTGAGTAGAAATATCTTATTGAAATTTGAAAAAAAGGTTAATATTATTACCTTAGTGATCGATCATGGAAATATTCATTTATTCATGGGTCGGTTATATTTGTGAAAATTAATATTTTTGAGCAGTCGATAAATATTTTTGTACTTAATTTTGGAGTTTTCATTTTTATAAAGTTGAATTAATACTTATAAAAATTTTCTCGAAAATTGAAAAAAATCCCTGTTTATGATTCAAAATGAGTCATCTCTCATCATCGCCCCTTTCATCACCTACGCACAAGCTCAAGAGCTAATATGGGCATCACCTTCAGAAAACAAACAATAATAGATTATGTATTAATTGAGACATTGTTATATTTATTTAATATGTAGTTCTTTATTATTTCAGTCCCAATAATAGAAATTTAGAGTGATTAATAATGAACCTTTTTATTGAAATATTATTATTTTCGTGTAGATAAGCTTCTGACTGAAATAACAAGCGGAAAAAGCCTTTGATGATCAAATAAAAAATGAACATAATATTATTGTGTTCTATAGCCAGACTGGACTACAGTAATCTAGTTTCCTTTTATGGTATTGGAATACAAAAACCATTTGAATTGTGTGACTTTTTCCTTTGAAGTTTTCGTCTTAACTGCGTAATACCATAATAGAACTGAAAATTATTCACATTTTGACAGTGTAGGCCGTTTATTTTTTCTAAATTTTTACTTTTTTCCTGTCCAGAGATAATTTGGATTGGTTCAGCCTTTTTCTCTGTCCACTGATTTTATTTGATTTTTTTGACATAAATTTCTTCGAAGAATATATCAATCTCTGTAATTGAATTGGTGTAACATTTATTCTTGTGCGAAATAGAAAATTTAATTGAAGAAAAAACTCTGATGTCTTTTCCAGTAACGAATAATTATAATATCTTTGGTTATTGAACTTTTTGATGTTCTTTCAAGCCTATTCAATCTTCAGTCTTCTCTATTTTTAAACCAAACCAGAGAAATGATTTAAATTTCCAGGTATATAACTTTTAAGTGATTTAATTCTTTTAAAATGAGGTATTTTTCATAGTGGGTGGAATATATTATATTGTAGGAAAAATCGTTTCAATGGGAAACTGGATTTGGAAGATTGTTAATTCGAGCATAAACTCTTTAACGGTCAATTAGAAAATTGGATGATAAGAAAGCTTTTTTGTTGAATTATTGTGTCATTGCAAAACAAAGAAATAAACAAGATGATCGCAGTAGGAATTCAACTAATATTGAACTTGACTGATAACAAAACCGAATCTCACATTTTTTATAAGGTCTCTTTTCAGGTTCATAGCTCTTGTAAAAGTTTGACATGATAACTTTTTCAACAAGTTAAGTTTCATTCTAATTGCCATGATAACTTTTGAAGTTTTATTCTTACAAATAACAAATGAGGTAATTATTCTACTTACCAAGATTTCCTTTTTAACAAATAAAGTTTTATTCTATTTTTGTTGCAGATGCGCTGGCGATTCTTTCACATCAGTTATGAACACAAATTTTGGATCACCCATGAACGATAGTGGATGGTAAGTTTATCTGCCTGTCGATTACGACT
The DNA here is from genome assembly GCA_017141385.1 of Sogatella furcifera. Taxonomy (NCBI): domain Eukaryota; kingdom Metazoa; phylum Arthropoda; class Insecta; order Hemiptera; family Delphacidae; genus Sogatella; species Sogatella furcifera. Next base: position 8,664,405 of record CM029549.1, read on the forward strand.
TCAATGTCAAGATTAGTGACATAATTCAATGTAACAGAAAGAAGTTTTCTATTGTAATTTTCTTGTATGAATATTTTAGCATAATCTGACGAAATTATGATAAGCAATTAATACAGCTATCTTCATCTTTTTGGCAGCTAGATCAGAAGTCCCACCTTCCATATTACTGTTTTTACTTTAATCAATTTGGGTCTATCATTTTTAGACTAACATTTTATTTTGGCTATTTACGATACCAATGCTGAACAACTTCGAAATGTCATTAGAAAATCAAAATATCATTTCAATTCAAGTAACTTACTGATCTAATAGGATGACGGCCAGGTGAACGAAAATCAAATCGAGTTCAACAATGTAAAATGACGTCATTGTAAGAAATTTTATTCTTCTATTGGTTCTCGTTTTTCGATACCGTTAGGTGACATAATTCTACTAAAAGTCTTTTCATGGTGGTTTCCAATTTTTTGAAAACCGTAATTTCGTGGCCGTAAGTCTTTGAATGTGTATTTGTACTAAACAATAATCATCAAGTTTTAAATTCAGTTTATATGAGTCAAATACCCATTTATATTCAATTGAAACTTACTTATCTCATACTTTATTACTTTTGTATTATTTACTTATACCACATTCATTCAATATCCCCCTATAGATTGTTTTCCCTTATAGATTTATTTTCGGTACAGACCAAACTTATTACATAATAAATCTGAAACTTCCAAATAAAACAATCTTGTCGTAGCAATGAAAGGTGTTTTTGCGAACAAAGAAAGTAATTTCCCGGTGTTTTGTTTACAAACAAAATTTAATCTTGGAGGGGTTTTCAGCTTTCCGCATTGACAACTTTCCCCGCTTCTTTTGTAGGTCAAGGCTTTTTGTTTTTCGCGATCAGGCGCGTGCTTGACCTATTTGTCCTTTCTGTGACCTACTTTAAATACAGCTATACTGTAATTGATGCAATTTCTGACTTGAAATGCTTTGTGTTCCCTATGTTATACGTCTTACGTCTAGTAGGAAGATACATCAGTATATAGCTTGTTGACTGAGACAAGAAAGAAATGTGTCATTATTTGTTTATCGACGGATTCAAAAAAAAGCGGAGCCCCATAATTATATTCGAGGAAATTATAGGGCTAGCTTAGGCCTACCTACTTTTATAGTAAGAAAAAGTCGTACCGGTAATAGGAACAGTGCACTAAACATGTTTACACTATAAATTCAGCAAGTAATTGGTAGTCCAATTAATAATCACATCAGTCATCAGTGCTACTCTCTTTTGTCAACTTTACTTCTTATCAAATTAGAACTCATATAAATATATTTCAGGTTTGTTTATAACTTCTGTAGCCTAGTAGTCCTGTCCCAGTGTAATATGAAGTGAGATGAAAATATTGAATCATATAATTATTCTCATTTCATATGACTACTATGTTATAGTCTAACATCGGTCTTATTCTTATATACATGATATTTTTCACAAATCTCTTCCCTCAACTTCACTCACCTTCTGTAATAATTCTCTTTAATAAGTAGATATTATTGTATGCCTGGCATGTCCTGGACGTCCTGTTAGTCAACTGCAGATTGTTGAATGGGACGCATGTGGCAGATGTCATATTAACATGTGCCCTCTTTAATTCAGAGTGACAGCTGTGGATGTGTGTGTCTGTGCGTGTCACAGCAAAAATATTACCAATTATTTGCCGCATCTTGCAATTCACTGTAAGTGCTACGAGAGAGATAAGTTTAGAGATTGGATTGACTGATTGTGTACGGTACTTGAGAGCGGACTCCTGGTCCCACACAACCCTTCTCAATGTGACGAAAATGTAAGATGAGACAGAGAGAAAGAAAGAGAGAGAATTGAATTCGAATAATTGGCTTTATTAGGGCGGAGTTGGGACTCTAGGTCCTCTCTACCAAACAACCCTTTACAAGAGAGAGAGAGAGAGAGAGGAGAGATATAAAGGGGAAGATAAGGTTTATTTTAATCTTTTAAGAAAGCAAACATAACGGCTTGAACTTAAATTTAGAAAGAGATATAGATTTTTGTTATTCCCAATGAGTGTTGGTTCTACAAGTGATAAAGAGACTTCAGGTTCTCTCGGTTATAGAACCCTTCATGGGAATACAAATTTCAAATGTGACGTGTGAATGAAATTAGATCATTCACTTATGTGTGAATGGCTTGGATTTGGAGAGATTGATTTTTTGAAATTCCTTGTGAGTACTAGTGATAGAAGAGAGGAAGAGATTGACCGAATATCCATGTCTAGAGAGAATAGTCGAGAAAGAGAGATAGAGAGAGAGAGAGAGAGATTGAGAGGAGTTTAAAGGAAAAGAGAAAGAGTGTGAGGAGTTTGAAGGAGAAGAAAAAGAGAGATAGAGATCAGCTTATTAAATAAATCATTTTATTCAAGTTGATTACTAATATATAGCTTCAAATAAAATGAAATTAGCTGCACTTCGATTATTGATTAAACAACGGCATAGGCTACAAAAACTTTTGATGGTATGGGATTTAATATGCTAACTTTTATATGATTGTACTGTATTTAAATGAAACTGCGAAGTTCGGACTTGAGATACAGAAGGAGAGAGAGAGAGGAGAGAGAGAGAGAGAGAGAACAGTGTGAGCGAAAGAAAAATATGCGTTTGAATTTTAATAACGGGGAGACCCTTTAAGGTAGGTTCCACCTTGCCAATATGTATTTAGTTTTGGTTAAATACTGATCACCCATCCAAGAGCAGTCCATAGTGTTCATCGTGAAAGAACGAGAGAGACAGAGTGATGGGGAGAGATTGAATTGCGGCCTGTCGGAAGAAGACACATCTAACAAAAATGTCGGATTCGAAATGACTACTTTCACTTATTATTTTGTTCGTTCCGTTTGATCCACCTCAAACACACGTAGAGAAGTGAGCCCTCGCACGAACCACGCTAGAAGATACACAGTTACAATACATTTCACATTATTACGAAGTGTCTTCTCAGCTTGCGCCAACTGTACCATAAAGTCTTCCTGTGCCTTTGATGATGGAGCGAGCACTCACGATGTATAGTCTATCCAAGCAATGAAGACATTCTGGTAAGATGGGAAATGACTCCAGCTCGTCAATATTGGACTAAAAATTATAAATTTGATCTCAAATTGTAGAGCATAATGTTATCTATAATTCGAGACCACATTTATCATTATTGAACCAATATTGACCGAGCTGGAGTCATGTTTCCAACTTGCCAGAATGTCTTCTTTGCTTAGACAGACTCTTGTACGCTCCATCCGGTCCAACTAGTTGTGCTTTTTGACATAACGTAAAAAAACTACTATTACAACACTTTGCAGTTTTACGGTGTTATACAATACAATATTATACAATTTACAGTTGAAATTGAAAAATATACTAGGAAATATACTTTGCTGTGTATATATTGAATTTATTTCAATTTTTTGAATATTGGAGACTACGGTATTTATGAAACTTTGTGCTAGTGGATTGCCCTTTACAGCTAAGCTTGTCTGTTAAGAAGATAATCTCCAGCTAAAATAAAATTCAATTGAATTATTCTTTTTTACAAGGTTAATTGAGAAATCCAAATTCATATTATTAAATTAATTGATTAATACTATAGAGACTATAATCATTATTATACAACAGTCTATAATTAATACTACTTGTAGTAGCTACAAGTAGCTTCGAGTGGATAATATCTAAACTAAAGCAATGTCTTTTGTTTGAGACAATCTCTAGAATCGTTATCTCCTAGATATTGTTTACATTGTACAAGCTTTCCATTCCCAGTCTGGTGATTCATTTTATTCAATGAGTGGGTAATTTACGTTAATTCCAAGTTGAGTCTACAATAGTAATAGAATACTCCAAAATACTATTTATCCATATCACTTATCATTGGAATCGTTCACTCTCAACCACCAATCCTAATCAATAGTTCAAACTGTATGAACAATGCAGACTTCTCCAAGAAATGAAAGATTTGTCAGGCCAAGTGAGCTTGTTAATCGACAATCATTTTATCATTTTCCCATGCAAAGATTAGCACAATAGTTCCAAATAATACGTAGGTTTTGTAGTTTTTCCACAATTAAAGCTATATCAAGTAGAAAGTGGATCTATTCATTTTTCAATAGATTGAGGTCAATTTTTTCTGCTTGCCTATTCTGTATTCTTTCTTCCTCCAATTTTACCCTAGTTTTCGACTCCTCTCCACTTCTTTCTTATTTCACCCTCCCATTTCTACCTAGTTTCTCTGTTTCTTCTTTTCTTCTTTCACCCTCTACCTGTCTGTTACAAGGGAAACCATAGTTGGTTGGGTTTTTTCCTCCCTATCTTTTCTCTCCAGTACACCCAACCATGAAGCCTATGTTTTTTTTTTTTGTAAAATATGTAATATTGTTTTAAATATTATTTGTAAAATATATATTGTTAATAGTCAGTTATTAAATTTTTTATATTTACTTTTGTATTTTTGTGTGTTTTAATAAATCGAAATTTGAATTTATCAATGTGTTTTATCTTTGTCCAAGCAAAGGAGACATTCTGGCAAGCTGGGAAAATGACTCCAGCTCTGTCAATATTGGATTAAAAATAATAAATTGTAGGTAAAATTCTTCTGAAAATTTCGACCAATTTTATCATTTTTGAACCAATATTGACCGAGCTAGAGTCATTTTACCATCTTACCAGATTGTCTTCTTTGCTTGGACAGACTATAGTTGCGTACTGTTTTTGTTGAAATCACAGTATAGGAATATTATAAACCTACAATAAGTAGTAAATTTGTTAAAGTCTTGAGAATAATAATGACGACTATTATCATTTTAGTATGGAGTTTATTTTAAAGGGAAGTTGAATGTGTAGGAGTGAGATGAAGAGAGAATAGGTAGTAGGAGTAGTGGGAGAAAGAAGTGTATGGTAGAGGTCAATACTCGTTCGTGGGTGAAGCGGTTCTCAACTAGCATGCACTTGACTGAGAAAGAGTGACGAAAATACATGAAAAGAGAATGAGAAAGAATGGGGGAGCGCACAAGAGTGAATGTGTATATTGCGTAATTTAAGCAAAATGTCTACCGGCTTGAAATTTAACGGGTTTCTATTAAGAAGAAGAAGAAGAAGAAGAAGTTGTACAAAGGGGAAGAAGTGTTCTCAAAGGGTTTTTATTGATTTTGTAGGTGCATCATGAAACAAAGTAAACTGGGGTACCGTTAATTTGAACATTGTTCATAAAAATACACGTTTCATTAATTTCATTCCAACGGAAACAGAGATAATAAGCTTGAAACCCAATTTATTTTTCAATTGTTCTAGGTTATTATTCTAGCTAGATAATAAAGAACAGTTATTCTGCACATTGTAGACGTTGATTTTTGATAAAAAATGTAAGATTACCTATGAAAGATTGGGTTTTTGCAGTGCTGTATTTGAGTATTTCTGTTGAAAAACAGATAGAAATTCGGAGAATCGTGAATGCAGTCGTTTCCTAGATGGATATTACTTTTTTCAATGGCATATTATTATTCATTCTATTGCTCGTGGCAGGACAATTAATGTTAAATTATGTCTCTAATAAATGAAATTATTCTGCGATCTCAGTCCCAGGCTCTCAGCATGCTCAGGATACTTGGTAATAAAAATCATGCATTGAGATAATACAAGTTCATTTTATCCAATGTAGCTTCCATTACTCCTGTAGAGGAGAGATGTTTTAGTCTTGAAAAATAGTCCATATTCAATTTCGTGATGCAGTAGCTTCAAAATTATATAATTGATGTCAATAAATTCATAAATGAATCATTAGAATAACAGATTCATCAAAAATTATTTACAATGTTAATTGCTAATCAAAATAATAGGTACGGTAATACGGTGGTTTAATACACTGTCGATTGATTGATTTATTTATCTATAATAGATTTGTATTTATATATAAATAATATTAATGTTACCTAAATAACTGTAATGTAATTTGTAATTCACTGGGAAATGATTCCAAAGCGCATTATCTCACTAATGAAACATATCTAGTAAACAGTAATAATTCAATATTTTTACTTTTTTCTCAGGTTGCAAGATGAAGAAGACAAAGAAAACATGATCAATACAGAAGTTCAACATAATTTGGAAGAGTTTAAATCGTCGTTCACAAAGAGATCATCATCAAATAATGGTGAGCTAGGTTTTAATATTTAGTTTGATTGGAAAAATAATTCATTCCATGATATAATAAATAAAATAATAATTATTTCATTGAAAAATGTACTGTCATTTATTACTGTATTTCATTTATTGGACAGTCCTATTATAATCTAATCTCTATGGATAGTACGGTATGAAGATACCTCCTTCGAGAAGGGTGTAAGGACTTTTGAAGTCACTTCTAAATTATTATTTGGCATCCATGCTTATGTGTATCGGTAGGCTACTGTAATAGAGATAGTAGATAGGGGAGTTAATATCGATGATTTGATTGGTAAAGGGGTAAAGTGATCATTGAACTCACTTTTAGAGTGAAGAAGTACTATTATAAAAGTAATATCTGAAGTTGGCTGTTGAATCAATACCAAAAGATTGATGTTCATAGGAATTTATGAATAAAAATATATGATCGTATAAAATTGTTCAACATAATTTTTCTTTTTGAACTTTTTGCGTTAATTGAAAGAGGAACAGCTTTGAGCTGTTGTACTCTATTGTAAATTATAGTTATAATATTTTTTTTATAAAAGCTGACACCACTAAACTCATATTTAAACAAGACAGTCTTTTCCTTCAAGTAGTTTCAGGACTTTGTAGAGTTCTGTAGACCATCCTCCCATTTTCATAGTAGAGTGAACGTAATGTCGTTCCTCTGATTGCCTTAGCAGTGAACTTTGAAGCACGCCAATCTTGAAGGTTACCAAATACTCTAGATTGAACTGTTGAACTTTGAAAAATATATAAATAGGATCTAAAAGCGCTGTTGTCCCAACTGATTTCTTTCAAGCATCGCTTGCTGAACAGCTGGCCACTCGTCGACCTTCACTTGTATTGTTCCTTTTTATAGAGATCCTTTTCATTTTGTTTTTGATCATGAAGTTAAACATCGTTGTTTTGGAGAGATCAGACTGGAGAATCGATGCTGGAATGATTTCAACACAAAAATGTACTTTCATATAAATACTCGAAGTGAAAATTATAATTATGATCTTTAATTCATTCCATTGAATTATTTTGTAATTGGTTGATTATACTAATATTGGAGAGTCCTAAAAATGTCACCCACATTCTACTTATTTAACTATTAGAAAAATCTATATTGTACTATATTGGATATCTATCATAAGCAAGCTTGTGCGTTTTTATGAAAGCTGAACATTTGAGTCAATAATCTAGAAGACCTTAACTATTGAGTACATTCAATATCAGATATCCATGTACATTAATGGAATATTTTCTAAAAAAATGCAATAAATATATTTTTTTTGAGGGTTCCAACTGATCTTCTATTATGTATGCTATAATATGCACTACGTCTAAATGTTTTGACTTGTTCTGGCGATTTCAATACTGGACTGGATGTCTTTCAATTACAGTATTGACCATAATTGAAAGGGTGTTTTCACCCTTAAATTCATTGTTCTTCCTTGAATAAAAAAATGTTCATTTTTGACTGAAGTTGGGAAGCACAGTAATCAAGTGTTGAAGATGCACTTTTTGAATCATATAATTCATGACTTGTACTGGTAGAGAATAAAATTAATTTTTATTTTCTTGTTTTTAGATGGAGTAGGAGCTTTACAACCACACTGCCACATCACAATAAAATGTACCAAAGAGGTCAGTGAAATAATTTGTTAAACAAAGTTTACATAACTTTTTTCAAATTTGAATTTATTCATTTCCTCATAATTCATAATACAATACATATTAAAAAAATTATTACTAATAGAGTAAAAGGAACCCCCTAAAAAAGACTACACATCTGTGAATAGGGGGAACTAGAACTTATTAGAATTGTAATTCTATTAAACCCTATATATTTATTTTTGGTATGCATTCTATCTTAGAGCAATCCCCAAACTCATTGAATTGTTTTTGTGTTTTAAAAAGAAGATTAATGAGTGATGAAATATGCATAGTTTCATGTAATTCTCTGATGTTTTGCTTATCGATATTATCGAAAAAAGACTCAAATAACTACAATAGACTTTGATGCAAATATTATTTTTATAGTATATTGCATGTATTTTTATGGATATAATAAAACCTACGGATAAATAAACCTACCTATTTTTTGAAAACCTACGGATAATTTCTTCCACAATGTAAATGATTGCAAAGTTATGCCAGACAAAATTTACTAGAAAACAATGGACCGCTTCAATGACATTGAACTGTAATTTTAAAATCTTACTCTGTGATAAGAAAATCACACTTGGAGCTTTCCCAAAATAATTTACTCGTCTTGGGAAGATAAATAAATAAAGCTATCAATCCTTGTCATTCAAACATATTAAGGCTGGCCGCACACTAGCGATTTTTCTCACCCGAAAATGTTTGTTAATGACCGTGAAATTATGGTCATCGCTTTTGGTCCGCACACTTGGCGATTGTGAAACCAGCAACGTTTCCAAACAATGAAATTCTGAGAATGGATTCCTTTCAGAATCCTCTTTCTGTCTATTGTTTCACAAGTCACCACACTTGTGAGCTGGGTAGTACCTCACCAGTTCCAGTTTGAAGATGGATCTCGTTGAGAGAGCATGTGTGACTGCACTTATTTTAAGACGTTAAAATACAAACTGTATTACAAAATAGTTTTTACAAAATGTATTATAATCTCTCTAAAAAATAACTAATTTTCTGGCTACACTACTGTTTCCTATTGATTAAGTTCCACAAATTGATAATATTCTAGCCAATACAGATCTATTTTTCTATAATATATTTTAAGGTAGCGGTAGAGTTACACAAGAATATTCATTCACCGTTTGTATGTTTTTACTTGGTCATCTCCACCTAGTTCACCACAACTTCCTTGCAAATCTCACCCCATGAAATAATCTTCACATTACAATCAGAATATTCTCTCAGCAGTCGATTATTATAGATTACTGGATACTGGCCACTTCTCCACCGCCGCAATAGATTTGTCTATGTCCAATGGCATGATGATTCAATATGCAGAGCAGAGAGCACTTTGGAAGACGAGTAACCAGAAGCAACTGAAGCTAAATGCAGGATTACATTTATGAATAGAAAATAAATTTACCTGACAAACACTCCCTGATAGCCAATAATTGTGTGTCTGTGCGTCATTTTGAAACATCCATATTTCCATAGTCTATTTATAGACTTGGAATACCCGTTACGATAACTGGAAATACCCGAGGGTTTGCTTCTGCTATTCCGTACCTTCTTTGTTCCGAGTAACATATTTCTGATTCCACTAGCCTATTGTCTCAACTAAATCACCTATAGTTACTTCCTAAACCATTTCCAATTGTTCAGTTGAAAATTGTAAATGCTTGAATGATAATAACTTCAGAATTAATATTACTTCTTATGGACAGCTATTTTTGAAATTATTATGATTGCATGCTTGTTGATTGTTATTTGATGTGTTTCTAAAACAATAATGTTTATCCTAGAAAGCATAAATCACTGTTCCTATATCAACAATAAATATACTCGTATTTGATCAATTAGAATCATTTGAAATATACTAACAAATGTGTATGAAATTGTGTTATATAGCTGAACTATAATAGGCTACAGAACAAAATCTTAATTTTGGTCGTAGAAAAATTCAAACTTCTATAGAGTCAGTAAGGCGAATAGATTATTATACTATTGAAAAAAATTGGAATATCTCGAAATTAACGATTGGAATTTTTTGATATGGGGAAACAATACGCAGGCAAACAAAGGCTCAGACCCTTTCCATCCATCACTAACTAGGCGTGATGAATGGGCTCTAGTGACGATACTCAACCAGTCTGCGGGTTGTATGCAGAAGCCTATGTTCCATTATAATCGTCCACCTCTGAAAATAGGACAGGTTCTATTTTCTAGCATGATTTTCTGCAACCAAGTCTACATTTGAAAAGCACATGTTCCATCCTTTACGGTGAAATAGGTGGAGAAAAATCGCCAAATGTGCGGCCAGCCTTAGAGATCTTCGAGATGAAAATTTATTGACTTTTGTGCTCCAAAATCGGAGACTCACTAAAAAAAATATAAATTAGGTATAGACCACAATAGAGATTGTGATAATATGAACAGAAGAGAAGTAATAGAGCTAGAATTGGAAAAAATGAGAAATTTGAACACTGTAAATAGGGAAATGATATCTTAATACACTGAGTAATCTTAATTTCTTTCAATTCATTGATTTCAAATGTTGGAAATCACGAGTGCGATACGGTAATGTTTACAATAATATTATTTTTTATCGTCTGTTCAAGCAAAGAAGACATTCTGGCAAGATGGACCGAGCAGGAATCATTTTTCCATCTTGCTAGAATTTCTTCTTTCCTTGGACAGACTATAGTAAAATAGGTTTTCCTTGCTAATGTATTTTTCAACTGATTCTTCATGGTGTTCCGTGTAAAATAAAGAGTATTATTTGATATGAGAAACTGATAAAGTTGTAACTGTAGCTACTTGTAACTTATATCTGCATTGCAATATTGCTTTCAGTAACAAAACAATAAGTTTTGTTACACATTGAATTACTTCTATTTCTCACATTCTTAAAATAAAGTTGTACGTTTAAGGTACAGCTGAAAGCGAATTTAACTTCAATTACTGCCGTTGTCCATGCTATTTTTGACAATAAAACTCTATTTTTTCTTAATCAGTCTTTGTTTGTTGATTTTGCAGATAGCAGGCTTCAACGGACTAAGCGATGCTTTCAAAAGACTGGACTTTCGATCGGCCGTTCACGATGTGCGTAGATTTAATTACATTTGTAAACTGCTCGATCTACTAATCTCCCATAAGCTCACCACGTTGTCTGGCTGTGCACAAAAGGTGCTCTTCAATATGCTCGAGGAAGTCGCTTATCAAGGTAATCCCTTATTTTTTCAAAATAATGATTAATAAAATTTGTAAGGCCGATTGTGTTCCTATGATCTTATGAAAAGAATCCTACCAGTTTCTTTTCATATTCCAGTGATCCGTTTAGCCGATTTCTATTTTGTGTAAGTTGTAGGTAGCTTGAAGTTTTATGGCACCATGTGCTCCATTATGACCAGATACATGAATTTTGAGATTCTTATTTGAAAATTTTAAGAATCTCCTTAATGCCGATATTACACGTTAATGTTTCTATTATTATATGAAAAGAGATGGAAGTATGATTTCGTATTAAAGTTTACCTTTATATTAAATTTTGATAATCTCATAAAGGCTGATATTACACGGTATTGTTTCTATTATCATTTATGTAAAGATATGTAAGTATTATCTCGTATTTAATGAAAAGTTTACCTTTAATTTTAATTTAATTCCACCACCTACATTTTTAGAAAGAAAAAAATTAATAATGCAGAAGAAGTGGTGATTTGAATTGACAACTTAGAATGAAATAAGCCTTACAAAATGATAGACTCTAACATTAAAAATGGGAAATGACCAATTGTTGTGTTGTTCAGTTTCAGCTAGTCAGCAGAACATTCATTTGCTGAATAAGCTGTTGCGTCAGGTGCAGATGATGATAGACTGTGCGTGCTGGGGCCGTCCGCTGGGCAGCTCTCAGCTCTGGGAAAACCATCTGGCCACCATCAACAGGATACTGGCCATAGCCAACCGTATTCAGATCAGAGAGGTAATTCAGTTGAAATATTCCAGTTTGAGAAATTGTATTCTATTCACTTTCCAGGAAAATCACAAAATTGAAGTCTCAAAATAAAGTTACTATCAAGTCACAGAATGATGTATTAGAATTCCAATTGTCAAATGTTTGGTCATTGTCTAAATCGTACTCCAACCTCATAAATGACAATTGTTATCAGTGGCGGCTGCTATAGTTTTTAAAAATGGTGGTTGCAATAATAATTATTATCCAATAACTAATCCTTGAAGTTGTTCACGACTCGAACGATAAGAATTCATTGCCATGTATAGAATTCTAGAGTGCTCTTTTTGGGTACGGTAGTTTTTTTTTTTTGTTGAGATGAAAAATTCTTTCTTGAAATAAGGAAGTTATCAGATTTCGTTGTGGACGAATCGGAAAATACTGGAAATAGAAACAAAAATTGAACAGTTTGTCGTTGGTCACTGTAGTATGCCTAGCAAGCGCTGGGAAGAGTTAGCGTTCGTCGTGTTATACGAATTTATACAGGCTCTTGACGATATTGATATAAAGATGGCGAATGTTGCAGATTGACAGCAACGGCGGCTGTCAGTAGAGAAGCATTGATAGTTTTAACATGGGGAGCCGCCGCTACTCTGTTGCTATCTTATAGCGGTCTGTTGCCTCCTACTCTCAAGTTCTCAACATTACGCGGTCACGTTGCAGCGAGACGGCAACATTAACCGTCCCATATTAATATCGACGTGCGCCTGTATACTCAATTGAAATCAGAAAATGTCCCATTTTGCGAGGCCATTGGCTTACCATGTTGTAATATTTTGAAATTTCAATATCAAATTGTATTATTCTGACGTTTGTGTCGTGTGTTTAGCCGGGCGAAGAGGTGTTTCCGAAGTTGGAGAACATGCCGGAAGAGTGCGTGCGCGAGGTGCTACTGCGGCTGGCCGACCACAAGGACCTGGAGGCGAGTCGGCAGGCGTGCGCCGTCATGAGTCGGCTGTGCGACGAGCAGCGCATCTGGCGCGAGCTGTGCCGTTTCCACTTCACGCCGCATCAGATCGCCGCCGTCCTCAGCACACAGCCGCAGACTTCGCCGCCCTCGCCCACCGACTGGCAGCTCGCCTATCACAAGCTCAGGAAGTACGTTAAAACCATAGAGATATGATGTATATTGAGTGTTTAATTTGTGAAATTAAAAGCTCCGGTTAGGTAGAGGGTAAGACCTGTTTGACCGTTCCTTGCCCGGAAAAGAAAAAGGAATAACTCCTCGAAACTCATTTTAAAGAGATTTTAAAGCATTAAGTTATGTATTTCTACCATCATTTTTCCACATTTTCAATAAAAATTTAATTTTTTACTTATTAATCCTCTCACAGGTACCGGTGCGTACCGTCACCAATTAAGCCCTGTGAATCATAGTGTGAACATTGGATATTGAGATTTTGATTGGCTATCTCGGTCACATGGTACAAAGACGCCATAGTTTTGCCAGATTTAAATACAGTTCCTTAAAGTTCACGTTGGAAAGATATTTTAAAGATAGAAATTATCATTCCAAAAGTAGTTTTAGAGGTAATTTATCAAATTTACGTACATGAATACTTTCTACTTTTTTCCATAATCAAAAATATGTATTTGTCTCAGGTAAAATGCAAATTAATATAATACAGTATTTCAAATAGTGCCATGAGGGACATACTTTATCAGACTGTTACTTTGCAGATCATTCGGCTTGCGCGAAGAGTACGCTGAAATGATCCAGCTGTGCCGCAACTGTCGCTGCCTGTTCTGGAAGTCGATCGGCCATCCCTGCATAGCCGACACCGATCCCGAGTTCCAGGGCAAACTAGAAGACGTCGACAAGAACTCGCTACACGTGCCCATTCCTCCGCAGGCCTTCCTCAAGTTCTTCTCGCTCTAGGTAGATATGGCTAAATTATCTAGGATTCTAAATTTTATTGAGTGTATTTAATTCATATAAGCTACAAGGGGCTCTTGAAAATGTGGTATAGTCTGGTCGAGCAAAGAAGACTTTCTGGTAAGATGGGAAATGACTCCAGCTCGGTCAAAATTGGTTCGAAAATTATAAATTTGTCTCTAATGGTAGAGCAGAATATTCTCTACAATTTGTGACCAAATTTATAATCTATTCGAGCTATTATTGACCGAGCTGGAGTCATTTCTCATCTTGCCAGAATGTCTTCTCTACTCAGCTATAACAGTCCTTGACATATGCAAAGAAGCGGACACACTGGACTTGGATAAGGTGACTTTCTATGTATTTAATTTTTACTTCTATTGTTTGAACGCAGTAAATTTCTGATTAGATGGATTTCCTTCATCATTTATTATTTGAATAAAATTTGGGTGAGTGCAACAGGGTCCTGTCCTAAACTGCTCCTCTACCAATTTATACTACACAGTTTAAAACAAGTTCATGTCAAATCATAAAACTAATGGTACAATTTTCCACTTGAAGTAATTTATCAATATTCCGCCTAAGCCAAAAATTAGAATTAAAAAATAATATTCTCCCTCTATTTTTTTTAAAGAATAAAATCATTATTTTCTTTGTCAATTTACAGGTGAAAATCGCTGTTACATCGATAGTAACAAGGAATGAACTCGTCCCAACGTCCCAATTTTCACCGTCGAGAAGTTGAAAGGTATTTGAAGTCAGTGAAGGGCGGAATTTACTATACTGTCAGACTTCTGAACTCTTTGAGTTGGACTACACGAAAATCAATCGTCTGCTAATGAATTTAACTTGAGTCTTCGTTTTGGTGGTTTTCAATTATAAAGTGGTCGAAATGAACCGCCATACATCTGCTTAAGAAGAGCAAAGTCTGTATCATTTCCCAGTTCACTTAAAAAGACTGAACGTTTCTCAAGCACTCCATTCTTTTAGGTTTTTTGAACCAATTTTGCATCACACACGGGAAACGTGTAAGAATTCACGGTAATCCCACACACAAAGTTTAAACCTCATACATCACAACTATTATCGTTATTAAATTAATTCATGTTTTTAAATTTATTAATCTTGTATAGTTTGATTTTGGAGTCGCCTATTGTAGAATTTGAAAGAAAATTTCTATTAATTGCGCTTATGTCTAATTTAAAATGAATAAATAATATTTTCCCATTACGGCAATCGTTTACGCCAATTCTATTTTTTCAAGTTGATGCTGTTTCAAATTATGATTATTTATATAATCCTTCCTGAAGTATTGACTTTTTTTACTTAGAAAATGTTATCACTCTGTATTTGCAAAAATATAGTTTCCCACTGTACCGTATATTATATATTACAAACAAAATAGATAATATATTCATCGACACCTAAAATTATGTAATAGGGCAGCTCTAGTACTGTACTGGTACCTAATTATTAAGAGTTATGATTTTTTATGGTTTTGGGTTGGATAAAGTTATGTTACTCTCTCCTCGCCTTTTCAGGTTCAATGATTATTTGGGCAGTCAAAACTATAGAAAAAAACTTTTTAAATTTTTGTTTCGTTCTATAATTTTCACTTGAGGTTGTATTCTGTTGCGGAGTATTTCAGGGAGTTCTTTACTTTTATTGATCAGTACACAATACCGTACATCAAACAATAATTCCCATTGAAAATTGAAGTACCTTAGGTAGTTCAAGTTCAAGTAATAATTATTTTTCCAGTTTTATGAAAATTTAATTTGCTAAGAAATTTCAGCGTGTAAGCTCTTTTCTAAAGACAGTATTATTTTTCGTTTACTTGAATATTCCATTCTCGTGTAATTTTTCGGAATGAGAAGTACACTGCTTAAGCACATTATTACTTTCCACGTACCTTTAGTTTGATTCTTGTGATTGAAGAGTTAAAAACCAATTTCATAAAAATTCCAAGTTATAAAATTCTCTTTTATGTACCATATACTACAATATGGAACTTTTGTACGTAGTAGAGAAAGTCCATCAATTTATGATGAATCACAGTACATCTTTTCAACCGTCCAAATAATTTATCGATTGGACCTTATTTTCTAATTCGAGATTTTTTAAGTAACGGAAGTTTCTGAAGATTTTATTTCAATTTTTGGATATTAGTAATTTATTAAAGTTTTTTTTTATACATTACCTATTTAGAACCTGTTTGCAATCCAGTGATATTGCTTACTTACCAGCTATCGCTTGGGAAAGTCTGAAATCACACTTCTATTAAAAATGTAATTTTAATCGGATCGTTTATTTTATTTTTTTTTGTTTGACAAGTTCTGTTTTTTTTTGTTTGATATCATGAATATAAAAAAAATATAGTGCAATATAATAAGACCTTACTTGATTTATAAAATCAAGTGAACACTACTACTGATACAAAGTATCACATACTCGTACACAAAACACAAATTGGTTTCATTGTCACGAGTTTAATCTCAGAATAATTTATAACAAAATAAAGCGTTATTAGATTAATCATTCAATTCGAAAACCATTTTGAATCAGAAATAGGTGAAAACTTCTTCCGCGTTACATTTTTATAGACTTCATGAAGTTGAAGTTGAGTTTGAAAGCGGCAGCTTTTTTCATTGCTTTTTCACTGCCATTTTGTTTGAAAAGTGATTGATCGAGAAAAATAATGATCGTAATTATTATGCTACTGTATATAATCATTCAACCATTTCACTTTAATGTCACCACCATTCATAAAAAATAAACATGTGAATATATATTTTTGTAAAATATCCTAATATATTTTCACAATACAAAAAACCCATGAAGTTATTTAAAAATAATATATAACACAAACCTATCATTTCTGAATTTATATTTTCAATTTCTGTCCTAAATATGTATTCATGATGAAGCATTAAGCTTGTACTATGATGTAATTAATATTTACTTCGTAACTTAATTCACAGTATAATTTGCATACCTAACTGAGATATTCACCATATTAAAGTCTTATTCACTTTTTGTTTCTACTAGTAATATCTTAGCTTTAGCAAACAATATTATATAGATAGATTATACTTATAGTCATATTAGTAAGTTACTATTATTACTATATGGGTCTTGATTTGATCATAGTGATTGTCAATTTTGTAACAGATAACTAGAAACTAGATTCGTAGTAGAATAAACTAATTTTGTTAGCTGAAGCTATTCATCTTAATTTTGATAATAACGTCAAGAATGTGTATGTGATAGATCTTTATTATTTCTAGCTGAGTTGTTGTGATTTCTTTTTATATTTTTGTTGGAAAATAATAAGTTGTTTTGCAATCAAATATGTTTTTCATCTCTTCAGTACCCGATACATTGTCTCCTTTCCCAGTATACAGGGTGTTTCAGGAGGAATGTGCAATACTTCTCAGGCTGATTCCTTACACCAAGTAGACAAAAAGTTCCATGGGACCAACCTCCAAAAACGCTTTGTTACTGAGATAACAATGGCGGAAAATTGTGATTTTTCAAAAATATTAATTTTTCCAATTTCTTAGATTTTTTTAATATTAATTTTTCTATTTTTCAGAGGCTTTAGTGAGGCTCTAAAATGATCAATTCCTATGCAAAATTAGCTGAGGAATTCAATGAAACCAGTTTGTAACTTCAACGGTTATTGAGATAATTTTTTATTAATGGAAGTTGAAGAGAGTCGGATTCTAAAGGAAAAGTTGAATGGCGGCGATTGTGTAAAACTTACCCAAATCTCAGAATTAGCAATAAAAAATCGCAAAATCGCTACTAAAAGAAAATTCATCACTTGTCCTATGTTTTGTCAATTTTGCGATTTTTGATCGCCATTTCTGAGATTTGGGTAAGATTTACACAATCGCTGCCATCTAACTTTTCCTTTAGAATCCGACTCTCTTCAACTTCCATTAATAAAAAATACAATTTTATGATTCCTTATCCAGTTATAACCCTTATTGTTGAGAAATGGCGTTTTTAGCGCATTTCCCCAATTATCTCAATAACCGTTGAAGTTACAAACTTGAAACTGGTTTCATTGCATTCCTCAGCTAATTTTGCATAGGAATTAAACATTTTAGAGCCTCTAAAAAAATTAAAAAAAATTGATGTAAAAAAATCCAAAAAATTGGAAAAATTAATATTTTTTGAAAAATCACTATTTTCCGCCATTGTTATCTCAGTGACAAAGCGTTTTTGGGGTTGGTCCCATGGAACTTTTCTGTCTACTCGGTGTAAGGAATCAGCCTGAGAAATATGGCACATTCCTCCTGCAACACTCTGTATAAGATGATGCCTTACTTGAACTCAGAGAATAGAACATTTTCAGTGACTGGGTACATTTTCCCATCTTGCCAGAATGTCTTCTATGCTTGGACAGACTATAAAAAGGGCGATCCACAAGCAGATATTAAGCCTTTCAAAATCGTAAAGCAGTCAGGCCTCTGGTCAGTAGACACCTAGTTGTAGAGGCTGATGGACATGCTTTTGAACTATTGAAAGTATGATGACAAAATTAGAATAAATTGCCAATTTACATTATGACAACAGAGACAACAGCCACAGAGAACGAAGTTTCTTCTCTGTGATGAAGCTGAATGGGTTCACTAACTGTTGTATCTTTCCTCACGTGAGCGCTAGTCGTTATCCATTATTGTCAAGGTCTATTCGCTGTGTGCAAGTGGGTGGAAAGGATTTTTTTGACGATCGAGGCGCTATTGGCGGATCATTTCGGCGAAAAATTGATCGAATTAACATTGGAGGAGATAGGGCTAAACCTAAAATAATGTCCTGGAGAATTTGTTGTGTTCTGGATTGTAAAAATAAAACACGCAATGGAAATTTCAAGTTCTACACTTTTCCAGTTGCCATACATAAGTTTCATCAATAAAAAGAATGGTTCACTGCATTGAATAAATATTGATAGGTGAAGCTAACCTAATTGTTTTGTTTACGTGCAAAAGAATTTATCGATCAAGTAGGACCATGGAGTGCTCCATTCTAACCTGTACATGAGGTAATGTACATGAATAGTTTTTATGTTAGTTAATCTAATAAGCTGTTACTATCAACGCAAAAACTCTATTAATTATGTTTTAATAAGGAATATTCATATCATTCAATTTTTCAAATAAATGTGAGCTTGCGCCAATTTTTAATTTTCATGTAAGATAACTTATCAGCTGTTATCTCAAAGTTTTTGTCGACTCTCAAATACATCTGTTTGCGGTTGTCTGCTCTCAAATACTTGAAAACTAGGATTTTTCTAATATAATGAGCTATAATACTAGCAATAACTAACATTCCTATCCTAAATATCATGTTCTAATTACTGAGAAATGCATGAAGCAGCAAATAATACCATTCTAATTATAAATGCGTTTTCCCCATTTAGCGCTATGCTTTGTATGCTAAAACGCGTAGAAAAGTACACGATAATCCACCAGAACGCAGCACGGTAGATGCTCATAGCGAATAGAAGACCTTGATTATTGTACAAGTAATATCTGAAACGTGGCAACTCTATAATGTTAGTAGTCTATCCTCTTCACCAGCTGTGCGTGTCAGCCAGGAATAAGCAGTCTGCACATCTTCAACTTCCAAGAGTTCCCTGCGGTCGAATAATAAAACATTTTTATGTTGTCTAATATTGTGAATAATTGTTTGTTTCAATGAAATACAACTTCAATATAATAATTTCAATCCGACATTAGGGTAAGTGAAAATTAGGCCTTCAGCCTTTACCCTTATAAACTGTATAAAAAAAGAGTAACATAACCTAGGCAGAATCGTGTGATGCAATTTTATTCAATAACATAGCTTATTATTTAATTCATTCAAACCCATTCAATTCTATCATGTTGTTAATTAACCTATGCTCAATCACGAGAATACGATGCAAATAATGTCAATCAGCGGCGGCTATTGTAAAATAAACAGTAGGCCTACAACTTTAGGCTAATACTGCAACAGCGGCGGCGGTTGCTCAACCACTAAAAATTTAGAATTTATAAAGCAGTAATGAATAAATATGGGATTCAATAAATGTACTAATTAAATATAAAAATACTAGATTGATGAAAGAATTCGAAGACATGTTGCGCGCTCTCAGCAGTAACGAATGCATACAGGAGTGATATAGAAAGAGCTGTCGCATGTGTTGTGGACTGCCAATGGATACAGGCGTACGTAAATTTAGATATAGGATAGTTAGTTTTGCAGGATCGCTGCAACGTGACCGTAATTTTGAGAATAGGAGACAATAGAACTCCAAAGATAGGAACAACGCAGCCCTATCCTCTCCATGTTGTAAAAGCCGAGGCTTGTCTAGTCTACAGAAAACCGACATTGCAGTCAATCTTCAACGTAATCATCTTCATATCTATACCGTATAAATAATAGCCTATAATATCAAGGGCGTACGCAGGATTTTTTCAGGGGGGGCAAGCCATTTTTCCCCGTTCACGGCGATCACCCCACCCTCCTAGGCCCCCTTCATAGAAAGAAGGGGGGTCAGTCATAATATTGTTCAGTTCAATACATTCTATCATGAAAATTGAGAATAAAAATAAATTAAACATAATATTGCAAATAATTTGGATGACTTGTGATTAAATTGATTAAATTTCCATGAAGTTAAGTGAGATTAGGTCTTTTGTACAACAAGCCCCACATTTTGTTTCAAATAATTTCATCACAAAGTTTGATTGTGATTCAATTTCTCTGTTCATTGAGTGTTAAAAGCAAGTTCAATCTTTCAGGTGTTCAGTATTTCCCTTCTTAGGAAGCATTGCATATTAAGAGTCTTTCCTCGAAATTGTTCAAATACCAAAATCTATAAGCATGGTACAAAGTTATAATAGGTAGTCTAACTAAAATATTGAATAATAATCTGCTCCAAACACTTTGGATACAAATAGAAGTACCCTAACTAATTTAAAAACTAGTTTTAGATAAATAAATTTATCAACATTTTATAACTAGGCTATGAAGAGTGCTTCAAAACTCCCTATCAATAATCTAATGCATTGTTCCTGGGTAAGAAACATATCTAAATATTATTTTGAAACTGTCCCAAAATTCTCAATTGCTCACACATCCAAATGCCCGAATCTATGTTTTCACATTCCTCTATAAATTTTATAATTTTTTTGGGGCCTTAAGAGAGTATTAAAGTGGTCAATCCTTATGAAAAATTAGCTGAGAAATTCAATAAAACCAGTTTGGTGGTTATTGAGATAATGATCAAAATATAAGCGGAGAGAACTCAATTTTTCAACTTCTAAGGGATGGAAATAGTATCCCTTTTTGTTGACTGGTTCCATCCATTGAATATTGATTTTTCCAGGTCTGTTTATTCTGCCTCAATGATAATGTGTTGAGTACCTGTCTTATTTAAACATTCCAAATTTTATCTTTACTGCTTTAAAAATTAAATTTTAGCCACTTGTAACTTTCTCTATTCTTTATTTCTCGGTACCTACCCAGGTTTCAGAGTCATATATAGGAGAGCTAAGATGGCCATCACTTGTAATCATATGTAAAATTTCAAATTGGTCTCTCTCCTGGCTTTATTCTTCAAAGACCTGTTGATTGTCTCACAAATAGCTAGAATTCGATTTATTTCAGAAGAAATTTCCAGTTACTTTCTCGAAACAAACAATTAAACAATCCTTCAAAAGACAAGCAATCTATTCAAATTGCCTTCATTGTCTGTTTTGTCTCCTGATTTGTGAGATTTGGGTGCGTCCTAGAAGAGACGGCAACCGAGCTGATTTCATTCTCTACAATATTACTTGATTCGAAATACCAGTCAACAATAAGGTATCCTAAACTTCGGACAGTTTCAAAATACAGGGTTCGCCAATGAAGTGGGACGATTTGAATAAGCAACAGGTTGTTTAAGAAATTGTATTTTTGTAGTTTTTTCATCATAAATAGAAAGTAGAAATTTAGCCATTTAGTGTACAATAAGTGAAAAATCATTTTTTGAATTTATCATCTTCCAAATGTCCTCCATTGGAATCTATGCACTTTTGCAGCCGGGCCTGGAAGTTTTCCTCGACATTTCGCAGCATATTGAGTGGTATTCCTCCAATCTCATCTCGAATCCGTTGTTTTAGAGCTGGGATAGTTCTGGGTGGATCGCTTTGATAAACACTCGTTTTTAAGTAGCCCCATAGAAAATGGTCATAAGTTGATGAATCTGGAGAGCGAGAGGGATATCCCCGTTTCGAGAAATGACGCGGCTTGGAAACAAAACATTTACAGCATTCATGGCAATTATCGCAGTTTGGCTTGTTGTCCTATTTGTTTGTTCATTCAATGGAAAACGGGCGATTTCTGGTGTAAGAAAGTTATGAATCATTTCGATGTAACGCACAAAGTTAAAAGTGACAGCAAATTTACCCGTTTCTTTCAGGCCCAGCTGCAAAAGTGCATAGATTCCAATGGAGAACATTTGGAAGGTGTTATATTCAAAAAAATTATTTTTGACTTATTGTAAACTAAATGGCTACATTTCTACTTTCTATTTATGATGAAAAAATTACAAAAATACAATTTCTTGAACAACCTGTTGCTCACTCAAATCGTCCCACTTCATTGGCGAACTCTGTATTTAGAAACTGTAGTATGTTTCTCACCTAGATCTAAAATATTGGTAGGGAGTTCTGAAACACTATTGTATGGCTATTCAGCTCCAAAAAATTAGCTGCTACAATTACCTTCAACTCTTCAATTTTTTTTCATTCAAATACATAATACCACAGCTATAACTTCGCAGTAATGGATTCTAGGTCATGAAACTCCATTGAAGATTAAAAATGTTTTTTTTTTTTAATTCTCTGGAGCATATAGAGAGTTAGCAATTAAAACAGAAAGATTTGAATAAGTCACCAACTCTTCAAGAAAAAATCAATTTCATCATTTATTAGTCATGAATAATATGAGGAAAAAATGTACTTCTGAATGTATTCTATTGGACAATAATAGAAAATATTAATTTCTGAATATAAAATTTGCGAATCGTCCTTCATTGCAAGGCATAGAGCATGTTGTTGGACAGATTTGCGTGAACTTTGGAGTATTGTCTGTTGAACAAAAGAAATATTTTGAAGGGTTCGAAGGTTTTCGTACTCTCATCTAGTTTTTTAGATATTTCTTCAGTTTTTTCAAAGTTGTTTAAACATACACGTCTGAAAATGAGGTGATGATGCAAATCTCTAAAAACATGAGAAATTGATGTTTAGAATTGAACAATTGATTTCTAGAAAAAATACTTTATTTCTCTCATTGTACAGTGGATCGCTGTATTTTTTCCACATTAGTAACTTCTTCAAATTTTTCCGTTTCATTGACTAACCCTACAAAGGATGGAAAAGTGACAGAGATAAAAAAGCGTATTCTCATCTGAGAATCTTACTTCCAATGAGTCAAGATGAGGAATTATTAATTATCTTCTCCAGTATTAAATTGGAGACTCAGATATGGAAGTTTTACCCCTGTAAGTCTGTGACTTCGCAATCTTCAACCTACAATTGAGTTGTGAATTTATTTCTTTCTATGATAATAATAATAATTTATTTTTATTTTATTATATAAATTATTTTTTTCATCTAATTCATTTTATTTTTTAATGTATTGAAAACAAAAATTTTGTCAACTTCTAGGGGGGGGCATCTGCCTCCCCCCTGCCTGCGTACGCCCATGTATAATATGATATTATACATAAGTACTACACGTAACACGTCGCATGCGATATCTCTTTCCAGCGCTTGTTAGGGATACTAAAAAAGTGAACAAACGGTGTCTAACGGCATTTTCGGACAGCTTCTTTTTGTAATAATTCTCGATCTGTCACAACAAAGTCTTTTAACTTTCTTATTTCAAGAGTTTGATTTTTCATCTCAACAGAAAAAGCGGCCTAAAAAGCACTAGAATTTGGTATGTCAAATAATTATTGTCGTTCAGGGCGGGCTCTACTTGGATGATTAGTTATTAGATAATTATTATTGCAACCATTACTTTTCAAAACCACCAACCGCCACTGATGTCAACAGATCATTAAGATAAACCATACCCTAACAGTCACATTTCATAATACAGTACCAGCCAAAACTAATAGAAATTCAATTGATGGAAATTAAATTGTAATAGCTTATAGCAGAACTCAACTGATGGATCTTCTTCATTTTTTCAGGTATTATTGAAAAGCTATGGACCAGAAACCCATGGAAAAAGTAGATCTCAGCAAGGAATCTGGTCTTATGCACAAGAGCACACTCGACTACATGAAAATTGTCGAACAACAAAATCTGGAACGTGTTCAGCGACTGAAGAAAATCAGGGCCCGAAACGCAATCACTGGGCTGACCCTGGGTGCAATAGCGTTTGGTATTTACGGCTACTCGATAGCTTCCATCAAGCAAGAAACTTTTCTTGATGATTTTGAAGAACCGGAACTGGTTCCAAAAGCAGAGGCACTCTAGAATAGATTTCTTCAATTTTATATTGTAATTAATTTGTTATTGGCACCTTACTTAGGTTAACTTAGTTTTACAATTAATATTTATTTCAAAAATCGTTTAATTTTTCAAAATGACTTCGAAATTGATCCATGCACGGCTTCCACCTCTGCCCACTATACGCGATATAATTCGCCTTTACAAGTTGCGTGCCATGCGAGATTTATCGCAAAACTTTCTTCTGGAAACCAAGATCACTGATAGAATTGTTGCAGCCGCCGGCAAAATAAAAGATGGAGAGGTGTGTGAAGTGGGTCCAGGTCCTGGCTCCATCACCAGGTCGATAATCAGGAAGAATCCAGCTCGTATCGTTGTGATTGAAAAGGATAAACGTTTTGAAGCTCCGCTAGAGGTGAGTGTTCTATCGACTTCATATCTATAATCTTTGGTTAAGCAAGAAGACATTCTGGCATGGTGGGAAAATTACTCCAACTCGGTTAATATAATTTTGGTCTCAAATTGTAGAACAGAATGTTTTTTACAATTTGAGACCTAATTAATAATTTTTGAACTAATATTGACTGAGCTGGAATCATTTTCCCATCTTACCAGGATTCCTTATTTGCTCCACCAGACTATAGAGGCCACTTCTTTGTCAACTTTTGCTTGATAATATTGGAATTCATTCACCTCACCGGGTGATGAATGACCTTGGCTCAGCTTTACGAGCGGTCTTCAAGGGCGTACTTGTTCAGCGACCACAGCTGAATCGATTCAGCTTTGTGATACAGCTGTCTCAAGCAATCTCACAGACCGCTTGCAGACTGCCCTATCAAACCAAGCATTGATAAGAATAATTAATTCTGACTAAATCAAACGATTTAGAGCTGGTGCCAATTATTAAGGCGGTTTCGTCTGTTCCTTGTACGTTCCAACCGCTGATGTCTGCAAATGGTCTGAAAAACTGTACCGGACCAGCTGAGTAGAGAATAGAATTACAAATCTACTCTAGTTGGCTTGTCCAGTTACTGGCTAGTTACAAGCCAGTAAATGAAACTTGTAAGGAACAGATGAAACCGTCTTAATATTTGGCATCACTGTATAAACCAAGCTTCAGTCATCCGTTGGCTACTCACCCTAGCATTCATTTTCATTCTCCTTCTTGAGTAGTAATTATGTACATTTTTTGTACTATCTCTATTACTTTATATTTTTAGTTCATGATAGTATGATTGTTATTCCCTATGCTCTGTAGGCTACCGTTCTTATCTTCTCACAATACGGTATCGCCGTTCTGGTAGCCTAAATAAATGTTGCAGATTCACACTATCTTGAACAGTACGTTTATTTTGGTTCAGCTATTGTTGATTATTTTTATTCAATTGAAGTCGACATGAAAAAGAAGTAAGAGGTTGAAAATCGAACCATTGTGATGTTGACATATTTCTTATCTGTAACATGAAGAATCAACTAAAAATAAACCAATGTTAGAATAGATTTTTCCACTCATGTGACATATTTGTATGAGTATGTAAATGAATAAATTTATTTGGTAAAATATTAGCATTATATTTTGCACTTTTATAGTTTCACTATGTTTTCCAGATGTTAGCAGAGGCATCACCTTGTCCTCTGGATATTATCTATGGTGACGTCATGAACTTTAAAATGGATAAGATGTTCAGCGAAGACAGAAAAAGGGAATGGAGTGAAAAACCTCCTGACATCCATCTGATAGGCAATCTTCCATTCAATGTGGCCACTCATCTCATCATTCGTTGGCTGAATTCCATTGCAGAAAGGTAAGAGAGTAAATTTGTGTAATGGAACTGTGTGGTTCAGTTCAATTCTCTTTCAATAAGATTACAATACGATTCATTACATATTTATTCATTAATTTTACAGAAACTAATGAACTTATTGGTTAAAAACGCAGACTAAAGTCCAAAACGTTTTTTATCATATTTTGATGAATAATTAGTTCGAAACTGTGTTATATATTTTCACATTATATCAATGTGATGCAAGACTTTTCAATTAGTTACACAAGTCACAATTTCTTCAGCATCATTTATCGTATTTGACTTATTTTTGTATCTGATTGAAAGTTTTCTCTCAAAAGAAAATTGAAAAAGACATTTTCTTAATTTGATAATCAATTATTTTAATTTTTCATTTATAATTCACGTAATTAAGCTCTCATCCTTCTGAATTGATGTAGCTCAAAGTGGAAGTTCTTAATATTTTTTTTCTGTTGATAGTAGCTTTTTAATAGAAAATAGTATTTTCTGGAAAAAGCCGCTCCTAATAGCCTACACAAGGCATGGAGCGCTTTTCTTCTCTTTTATTAGACTTTGAGGTGCCTAAAATGCTAATGCCCTATAT
Source organism: Sogatella furcifera (assembly GCA_017141385.1). Classification (NCBI taxonomy): domain Eukaryota; kingdom Metazoa; phylum Arthropoda; class Insecta; order Hemiptera; family Delphacidae; genus Sogatella; species Sogatella furcifera. Next base: position 8,691,025 of record CM029549.1, read on the forward strand.
TAGCTCACGGCATGACTAATGCTAAAATAGAGCTGACAATAATTGTTTAGTATAGTCTGTCCAAGCAAAGAAGACCCTCTGGCAAGATGGGAAAATGACTCCAGCTTGGTCAATTTTCGTTCCAGAATTATAAATATGGTCTTGATAGTAGGCTAGATCAAATTGTTTCCTACAATTTGAGATCAAATTGATAATTTTTGAACCAATATTGACCGAGCTTCAGTCATTCTCCCATCTTGCCAGAGTGTCTTCTTTGCTTGGGCAGACCATACTGTGATTGATCAGAGATGTGAGAAATTTTTTCATCTCGAATAAAATTTATTATTTAGAATTCATGGAGAAATTTGGAAATAAAGGAAAGATGGTACAAATTTAATATTACATTAAAATTTCACCAATACTATTGAATCAATTTTGAGTTATTTTCTTTACTTTATCTCAAATTCTAATCGTATATCTCCCATTTGAATAAAAATGTATATTTTATATGATTGAAATGGGCCTTATGTACTTATATTGCAGAATAAATTCCAACAAATAAATTGATTTTAACTATTTGTTTTTTTGCAGAACAAATGCATGGAATTACGGCAGAGTTCAGATGACATTGACTTTTCAGAAAGAAGTAGCAGAGAGAATGGTTGCTACGATTGGTTCTCCTGAAAGATGTCGCTTGTCAGTTATGTGCCAGAATTGGTGTCATGTCAAACATTGTTTCACTATACCAGGTTAGTGCTTTATAGTCCTCTACTTTGATTCGATGTTACTGCAGTATTTCCATTTTTCTTTATTCACTTGTAAAGATTTCATAAAAAAGTGAGAGTTGGTGGTTGAATCAAAATGTAGTTCGATCCAGTTATTATATTTTTTAATTATAATTTGTAAAAAATTATATTGGTTCTTACAGATGGTGGTATAAGATTGATCTGTACTATGAAAAAGTAGGATATGGAATAAATAAAAGAGGAAATGTTCAATTGATCAATTGAAAGAGGGTTAAAATATAGCTTTACATAGGAGAGGTTAAATCCGGATCTAACTCCTTGTGCCATGAAAAAGGTTTAATTTTTTTAATAATGAAAATGATTTAGAATAATCTTTTAAATTTGTTAGGATAATGAGTGGGAAGCGGTTTGTCCCAGTGGTAGAGAGCGTCTAATCGGTGAGATTAGATAAGCGACGTGCCTCTGCCAGCACCATTGTTCTGGTGACCGGTTCCTCTGAATTCAATTTATAAGCCTCAAAAATTGCTTCCCGGTGGTTCGGAACCCACCTAAAGCAGTAGGTCCATTCATATCTCATCATTATCCTTCCCATTACCCACGCACAGGCCCAAGAGCCCATGTGGGCATCACCCTCAAAAAAAAAAAAAAAAAATGATGTTATAGAAAACTGAAGATACAAAATATACATGTTTGACAATTACCATCTCAGGAACTGAGTTGAAATTCTCTACAATTCAATTACTCGGATAGATAGAACTTGTTCAGCTACTAGACCATTATTACCTCGAGTTACAACCTTAGTCCTTACATAATTATTTTTTCTAGTAGACCAACGTTATTCTTATACAGCAAGACTGCATATGAGATATATTAGCCATAAGAGCATCCCATCTTATCAGAGCTCATCTTATGTAGTTATATTATAACGTCTTTGAGTTGTGTAGCTAGCTCAGCGTCAAGATTCTTTGAAATCTTTTCCTCATTTTACGTTCAAATCATAGACTGTAATTCCATCAATTATTCTTAATGTCTGAAAAACTTCGTATATGCTGATTCCTGCAATATAATAGTTTTCTTCATGCATTTATTAATCCATTAGGTCTATCATATTTCTAACAGTTAGGGTCGATCAGCCGTTTTTCGTTCTCTGTACTATGTATCAACAGCTTTCTGTATAATCATAGCTTCCTTTAATAGAGGGCCACGGCCTTAAAAACTGACAACTATGTAGAGTAGGAAATTGGGTCCATTTAAAAGCATTGAAATCATTTTCCAATCAGCTGTTCTAATGGATGCATTTCTTGTGTGCATTCTCACATTTGACTTGCTACAAATCATACGCTATTTTAATAAATAACTGTCTACTCTTAATCTTTTTTGCTAATCTCTATCACAATATATTACAAAAAAACACAGAAGGAATTCTATACAAATAGTTCCATGAACGTTTTTCATGGAAATTATGCTCAAAGAGAGAAAAACCAAGTCAACATGCATGATTTGTACCTGTACTTGATGCTTTAATATGAAAAGACTGTGTCTAAGGTGCGACTTGCGGTGCCATATTATTGGGGCAGGGCCTTCTATTAAAGGAAGCTATGGTATAATACATTGTGTATTGATGCCTAAACATACACTATAAGGTGATGCTGTAGAGCAGCATGGGTACCTCTAGTTTATATTGTGATTCTTGACAAATCCAACTTTGAAAACTCATATGCCGATAAATATTTCTAATTTATTAATCCAATCAGCATATGTTTGAGAGTATCAACGTGCTTACCACACCTTACCTCTATCCTATTATTCACCTCTGCTGTATAGTGGAGTGAATATGAAACTGGTAACCACCTGGTAGGCCTAGGCCCTTTATGGGCTGTTCAGCAATTGACATACAATCAGCCTGTATAACATGAAAAGTGTATCATAATATATTGATTTATTCCATAGCGCACGCACCTTACTATTCCTGTGAAGTAACGGTTCATTATTTGCACTAATTTAATATTTCAATTTGTTGACAGGTAAAGCTTTTGTACCGAAACCAGAAGTCGATGTGGGAGTTGTGCACTTTGTTCCTTTGGAGTCGCCAGTCATTGATTTGCCATTTGCATTGATTGAGAAAGTTGTGCGTTGCGTATTCAACTTTCGTCAGAAGTACCATGTCCGCGGAGTTGCGTGAGTAGTTTTTTCAATGCTTGTTTCAACTTGAAATAATAATAATAATATTGTTTAATAAACCTTAGGGAATTAATTGAACTATCATCAATATCTCCTACAACAGTAAGACATTTGGGTATGAACAGCAATTTGATTTTCAAACATATGTAATTGTTTCAAAAGCGATATTATGGCACGACTATACGAGGTCGCTTTTGAGTCAAGTGGACTTGATTAAGTAGATACATCGAGTAGAAAGTAGAGAAGCTCCTTATAGAAACTAAGCTATTTAGTCGAAATGGAAGCCAAAAATCTTACTTAAAATTCGTATATTCATTATCAGACTTCAATAATATGAGCTAAATGGTTCAACATGCTTACACCCAAAACTGTCTATTCACCAAAAGGATTAATCCTTTCCATAATAAAAAAAAACCTATTTATCAATTATAATATATTCATAATTATCAATTTTAAGAACAAAACTTTTTTGTCTTGGACTTTCAAACGTTTATGAGACATCTTGTTGGTTCAATAGCTATTGTGTACTGGGTATTGGTCTCTTGGTGAGGGTGATCTATCGGTGAACGTGATGTTAAATCACGAACACTGTGAACTGCTCTTGGATGGGTGACCGGTATTTGGCCAAGTAGGCTACACAATGGTGAGGTGGAACCTGCCCGTTAAGGTCTCCCCACCAATAAATGCCATAAGAATATTTTAATAGTTATTGTAGGCTTATGAATATTTTGCACATAAAATATGTTGTAGATATACTGTACATGATCTGTTGTTGTCATTTATGAATTGCCGACCGGGTTGGCCAAGTGGACTGGGATGTTACGACCTTCAGTCCGCTACCCGGTCGTGGGTTTGAATTCCACCAGAGGCATGGTCGTTTAACCCCCTCATCAATCACCTTCGCATTCTCCATTACCCACGCACAAGCAAAAATGCTTATGTGAGCATCATCCGCAATTGAAAAAAAAATTATGCATGCAGTTAATGAATGATCTTCTCCTTAGGATGCTATTTCCGATGGCTACCAGGGATGCCTACGCACTTGAGATGTGTAAACTAGCCGATCTGGATCCAATGCTGCGACCCTTTCAGTTGACAGTTGAAGAGATGGGACGATTGTGTCATGCTTACCGCAAAATATTGGAGAAACAGCCGCAACTGGCCAGCTATAACTGCCGTGCCAGTCATCGTGACAGATCGAAATTCGACGAAGACGAATCTGACCTATTGGATCTCCAGATCAACAATGTATTGCAGGATTCTTCCTTCACGAAAAACTTGCAAGAAAATATCTGAGTTCATTTAGCATAGAGCAAATAATGGAGCTGTTGATTTTTAAGGGATGAGTAGGCTATAATTAATATTATGTTTAGTTGTGTTTTGTAGTGCAAATGTACAATAAAGTTTTCTGTTGTTTAGTTTTGAAACATTTTATGAGAAAATTCCTGTTCATGTTATGAGAATTCAATCCTATTTCCTATTCTTCTATTCACGCTATGCATTGTACGATATAAATACAATATTATCGACATACAGTAGTCTATTGTCGATGTATATATGACCATCATAGACAGCGGCTTTATGTATGTGGCTCAATTGCATAAATTATAAGTTTTAAGAATGGAAAACCGTACTCTCTGCAGATAGCCAATAGTTAATTTTCTTTTCTCCGTGGAAATCTAAGAAGGACCACTTCAACTGAAAATTGGATGAAGATGGTCTTTCGCAAATGGTCATTCTTTGCAAAGAATATTGGTCATTGAAATGAATACAAATTTAATAATTTTCCAAATTTTCATTTATTCAAGGACAAGAATAATGGTAATTAAAAAACAAATAAGAATATGAATTCGCCCGATTATTTGACCGGATTGGCACAACCATAATTTAGTGAGAAAATAATTTCATTTGATGCTTCATAAAATATATAGGTACTGTCAAACCAAATCAAATCTTAAAAATAAGTAATAATAGTAGTTTGCTTCTTGCATTACAGGCAACCTAATGCTGTGGAACAACAAATTTGTTTGCGATTGATACTATCAATATTTTATTACTAATAAATGACTATAATTGGTGAATACTTGACCACTGAAAGAAAATGAGTTCAAATTGAGCTCCTGCAATAAAGAATCTTTTACTAGATTAACAAACCGTAAATTAAATAAAAATTACTCAACTAACACAGTGAAAAACATTTATAAAGCACAAAAGAATCTATAGAACTTCACATCAAACCAAAAGTTGAATAACTGACATTATTTATGCTACGGTACCACAGATAAAAAATATTTTTCTATCTGCTGAGCTATAAAACATCGACCTCGAATTATGATGTTGAGAATTTTAATTACATGAGTGAGCCACGTCATATTCTTCAATAAAATAGTTATTATGGATTGATGTTACATTTCTGTCAGATATTTCACTTTGGAATTTTTTACACAAAACATGGTAAACTCTGAGGACTTTAGTCAATACAAAATAATATTTAAATACAGAAACCAAACAAATACCATTCCTATACAAATACATCGATATAACATTTTTTATATCCTGTGACAATTCAAGATATGATACTATTAATATTATTTATAGTAAGTAGAATTTGAAAAGCACATATAACATATAAATTCCAAGTTCGATCTCATCATACTTTATAAGACTCATATATGCGAAATGAGTAGAAACCAATCAAACTGTCCTTAGGAATAACTTTTTTCAATAAAATTGAAACGGTACGATATTGATGAAATACTCAATACTAAATTTCAAATAATCATCTCAAATTTTGTAAAACGAGAATCTTGAATTCCTTCACAACGTTTGATGATTATTGGTAATTCTACAATAAATAAAAATTCTAACATTGCACAATATTTATGAAAAATACAAAAATTGGTCGAACAATCGGGATTAAAATTCAACACGATTAAACATTAACCATAGCACATTCAACTATAAATCCGAAACAGACTCGAGAAGAGAGAATTAAATGTTGATTAGGATTACACTTTCAAATGATAATATCTAAATAAAACTTATGAATTCAGTCAACAAAATTAAACTTTCAATAAAAGTTTTACAATCAGAGGGTAGGATTTCAATATTTTTAGCTGTAGGATTTCAATATGTTCAGTATTCTTGCATTATTTAGTAGCAAGATGTTTAAAAGCACTAAAATCTACTAACCTTGTTCAATAAATGCACAGTGGTTATGGACCATATAATTTATTCCGTCTACATAGACTAAACTTTCTGTAATAGCCTACTCTATAAATATTCTGAGTAGACAGTCTCTAGATTCGCCTAACAAATTAATTGGACTGTAATAGTACCAGATTTCCTTCAAGATTATATTACTGTATAACGTATTCTAACATCATCTCATGTAAGTCAGATTTTCCCATATCGACTTTGTACTGTAGAATGGGTAGGTAACACAGAATAATCAATCAATAAAATTTTGTGTTGACTCCCAATCTTTGGAAGGGTGAACGCACCCTGATTGGGTACCTCAGACATTGCTTCAACATAGAAAGCCTACAGTTCTGGTCAGACTATTGATCTGATTAGTGTGCATTGCTCCACAAGACTCAATGTGTCTCTGGCTGCATCTTGGTCCAAAACCTATTCACGATAGCTTGAGACAAGTAAACAAACTTTTCACGTATGTGTGCGTGTGAATTTGGGGTGGCCACCTTGACCACGACAAAACATGACCAATACACGACATAGTTGAGAATTGACGGCAATACGTATGTGTGCGCATTTTTTTTGTCGGGACTGTGTCGTATCGCACTTGGTCTCAAGTTATTGTGGATGAGGTACAGGTCGCACCAGGGTACGTTCACTTTAAGTCGGCTTATACATTGATTTATTGTATCATGTATCGAGCCTCATGTTTTATGGATAAGTTTTAAAAGATAGATAAGAGTCTCGATACATAATACAATAAGAAAATGTGAAAGCCGGCTAAGTCGGATGAGAACAGCTGTCCAGTGTTATTAAAAATGTTGTTCAAAATTTGTCGAAAGTATTAATGCACTTATAAAATCAATTTATAGTCAAAAGTTAATTACCGTTAATAAAATAACCGCTGGTTGAATAACCATAGTAAAGAAGGTGGCGTAGCTGAGTGGTTTAAGTGCTGGCGTTGCAACCCAAAGGTCCCGGGGGTTCAAACCCAGGTCAGACCAGAAATGTTTCTCAAGCCACTTTCCCGTATTTCGGATGGACACGTTAAGCCGTCGGTCCCGGCTGCCTAAAAATAGCCGTTGAATCATGTCAGAGGCCCTGAAATTGATCAGAAGCGACCTGAAAACTCTGACACCAGACCTGAGCCAGCTAGTTTACACGAATATTATTACTATACCATAGTAAAATAAATCGCTAGCAGTGAACACGATGCAATTTATTTGTCAGAATGAATGGTTGTTAGTCCGTAACTAATTACGGACCACAACCGCTGTAGTACGCTACGGTACTGAATATCCTAAACTGAACACCACAGATAATAATGCGAGTATTGCTACACTCGAAGAATCCTACCCTCGAAACAATTTCCTTAAATTAATAATGATAAGATCCATCACAAAACTAATAATACGATCAGTCGATAAAGGGTCACGAATTTAAAAATAACAGAACCATTCAAACACATCGAACAAGATAATTTCTACTTACTTTTGACCATAGAAAAGTAGATAATTATTATACTCAAGATTTGTGTGAACACTTTAGTTCAGGTAGGATTTCATTCTTTGGATTTTTCATCACTTTCCTTGTCTGCGTCGGTTTCTTTTTCCACGCCGTTTTCATCATCTTTCTCGACGTTTTCATCATCACCATCTTTCTCGTCGTTTTCATCATCTTCATTCTCTGCATTTTCGTTATCTTCATCATCTCCATCTTCCTCCTCTTCTTCTTCATCCTCTTCCTCCTCTTCGTCTTCCTCCTCACTGTCATTATTCTTCTTATCTTCTTTCTGCTTACTGTTATTGACTTCTCCTCCATCAACATCATCTTCATCACCTTCTGGTTCAGATTCGGAGCATACGAAGTTTTCATCCCTGAAAATAAATTTCTATTATTTAATACAGTAGCTTCCAATAACCTGGGAATAAAATTGAAAAAAATTGAGAAGTAATGTTTTCTGCGTACAATTTCAACATGGAGATAATTGAACAAATAATTTATCTATAGAGAACAAAACTGAAATACAAAAGTTCTATTAAGGAGAGGACAATAAAGATATTGAATTGTTTTTATTGAAGCTGTGTTATCAAATGCAAAAATTCCTATAATCAACAAATCATATTTGAAAAATATTCCATAGTAAAATTTCTATAGAAAATATTCTATAGTAATTTTAGCCTCTGAGATACATATATTAATTAACATATAAAAGAATATTATTAGAATACTTTCCAGGTTCAAGAATTTAGTACATGCAAAAGTTATCTTAAATCATTAAAGTGTGTAATTCACACAGAAGAAAATCTAATACTGCCAAACCGTTAAGCGGGTTCGTCTGTCTCTTTTACTTGATGTAAGCTACAAACAGCTGATGTAATGCATTGACTCTTTTGATTTCAAAAACATCACCTAGACTAGACCTAGCTAAATTAGAACTCATCAGCTGTTGGAGCGCACAAGGAGCAGACGAAACCGGCCATTTTTTGTGTCAGCTACACTACATGATCCACATTAAGTATACCTAAAACAATAAAATCAGAACTGGCAAGGTCTGGCAAATCTAGATAGAAATTTTCCATTGAATTGAACTGTTAAAAATTGATGATCTGCATTGGCTAGGCCTGCTGTATACGGGATAAGTATTGTCGGCCAGTCAAACAGCTGTAGCCAATCACAGTATTTGTCTTGTCTTTGAGCTTAAACAAGTTCTATATATTAGAATATAAGTAGTATATATATAACAGATAAGTAGTGACGGCCAGTCGAACAGCTGTAGCCAATCACAGTCTTTGTCTTTTCCTTGAGCTTGAACAAGAGCTATGATCGACTACAGCTGTTCGACTGGTCGTCACTATTTATAATACCAGCCTTTTAATTTGAATAGGCCTACTCGATCACCATTTAGGATTGAATACAAAGCAAATAAACTCACACTACAATTTTCTCCTTCTGAAATTCAAGTATGGTTTCCCTTTTGCTCTGCTTTTTGAAGAACACCGAACAAGGATAGTATTTCTGCTTGGTAGAATTTGACCATCCCGAATACTGAAACGAAAAGAAAATATGGATGTTCAGAAGAAATGATTGAAATGGAAGGCCACAATTCTATAGGTTAGTCCTTGAAATATTACTTCTTGAAGTAGGTTCAATTCAAATTTCATTTACTCGATTGAAATAATACAATAATGATTGAAAAACAAACGTTCGACCAAAACTTCTCAATTCAAATTTATGGTGTTCGGAGCTTCGATCATCGATATAATAGATTTGACACTAGATAAATAAACTATCATAATATCAATACAAGAAGCGATCCTAGAAGAGAATAATGATCTGCTTATATAAGCTGAAGGCCTACATGCATTATACAATACAATACAGCTGATAGAAGTAAAGCGTTATTCTCTTCCAGGATAGATTCTTTTATCGATCGTTTATCTAGTGTCAAAGCTATTATACATGATCGAAGCTCTGACATGAACGCACCCTTAGATTGATATGTCCAAATTCAGGTTATGTCCCTCATTATTCGTTCACGAATATGTTTTCATGATTACATATTTATCACATCAATGATACAAATGGATTGGGATGCAGAATAGAAAGAAATTATATGTTTGAACAGTTTTGTGAGAAAACCAAAAGGTATAGAATATTCCCCAGCAAAATAAAATCACAATCCACAAAAACTAAATCCATTCATCTATGAATAATAGACAAATACACAAAGTGGTCGATAAACTTGTGTCTGAAAGAAACTTGTTCCTAAAATTGTATACAATAATTCAATCAGATCCAATGTATGAACTTGATTGCACACAAAAATATTAGCTGACTCACCACAGATGTGTTTTTGTAAAGAGTTTTTCCCTCACTCTGGAATGCGATGTATTTTTGGAGCAATGCCTTGCCATCAATTTTCCAGATTGGAGGATCGGTGAGTTTTTTGAAATCTTTTTTGGAAACGACAAACGATCCGGACTGGAAAGTTGGCTGAAACATAAATTTCATTTCATTTATAATCTTAAGGTAATTGAGAACTCAATACTCAGATAAATTAGGCTATCAATAACATTTATGTAATCGAAAATCAATGAAATTAAAAATGGATTATACTGGAAATTGTATTCCCATATCCTTCATGCTTTACTTTTGAAGACTAATTACAACTGTCAAACATGATAGATTTCAAATGCCATTACTTTTCAATCATAAGTTACAGTAGTACTTTGTAGTACATTGTACAGTAGTACTCTCATTCACAGCACAATAATACAATTACTTTACATACATCCACACAATGCATAGCAATTTTCGACCTTCAAATAATAGCCCTGAAACTCTCACTACATGGCGAGCAAAACGATTCTCCCACTCTTTGTAGTATATCTACCAAAATATTTTTTTCCCTGCAAAGATCAACACTTGAGTATTAAAAAATAATACAGTTGGAAGTGAAGCCACGCTAGCAGTTTCTTATGGAAAAGTAGTGTCATGTATAACCACTATTGATGGGGGAAGCACTCAGGCGCCTGTTTTTTTTTTTTTTTGCCACCGGTTTTCCTATTTTTATCCATAGTCTTATCGATCAAGGATACATTCCTCCAAATGGACGATTGAAGCAAGGGTAACTAAGCATGCGCAGATCCAAAATTTTTTAGAGTGTAAAATCACTTCTGCCAACATAACGCTGGTGAGATGTGATGAAAGACAGATGGTAAGAGTGGGAATATTATCATTTCGACTGCTAACAACATTGAAGCGATTTTTAAGGAATGTCTTCTTCAACAAGACTATATCCATACCTATTCAGTATTCTAATTCAAATGAAAATCGCAGGACTCTTTTCAAGTATTTTATATTTACGCATAACATGTTTCAACTACTCAGTCATTTTCAAAACCGTACAACGATTTTCATTTGAATTGAAAAACAGTGATTAAGTAGCTCCAAGATAAATGAGATACTGTTCAGTATTTATTCCTTCCTATTCAGTATCAGTAAGCGTTCGTGGGTTATAATAATTTGTTTTTGACAAGCTCAAGACATAAATGAAGCATTATAAATATGTGCATGTTTTCTCAATGCTCAAGATCACCAGGCCTATGTTCAAACACGCACAGGCCTAGAAGCCCATGTGGGCATCACCATCACACACATAGATCTAATTGTTTGAAAAGATGGCTAGTCAATATTATATACTAAGGCTATTCCTATTTGATCGAATTTTCTGATTTTGTATACTAACCGAGTAACTGGTCAACGCATTAGTGGTGGTAGATGTGGGTTCTGTGTCCGATTCAGAATCTGCAGCTGCATTGCTGTTCTCCTCTGAATCCTCCACATCTCCGTTGGCCGACGACGACACACGTGTCGCCTTCCTATTCTTTCCCCTTCCACCCCCTGAACTGCCACCGCTCCTTCTACCCCCTCCTCCTCCTGCGCCGCTAGATCTGCGTATGCGCTTCTTGGCCGGTTGCTCCAGTTCCTCAAAGTCGCTGTCCTCGCCTGACAAGTTCTCATCGGTTGAGCCAGTGTCCACCACTACTGGCACTCGCGACACACGCACGCGCGACGATTGCCGACGCGAGTTTGCCTGCATAAATTACAGTAGAATAGTTATTCAATGTTTACTTTGTTATTAGGACTAATTATTATTAGGGCCGCAGTTAAAATTATGAATAGACTTCCCATTAAGACAATCTGAGTACAGAAGAATTAGAACTATTTTCGAAATATTCCAAATCAATAATCCCTTTTACTCTGTTAAAGAATGATAGGAAAAAAATTATATCTAGAGGATTTTGAAATGTATAATTTATTGTTGGCTAGTACAGGAATGTTAAATGTAGGCTGCTGTTGCAGTGTGAAGAGAAGAATGAAGAAAGGGAAGAGAAGTGTGAATGAGAATGAAGTGTTGCAGAGTTGAATTAATCTTGTTGTTATGTTACTGCATTATATTGTGTTGACTGACCTATACGTCCAATATATTGTGATGTAGCCTACTTTTGAGGCAAATAAAGATATTCTATTCTAATGTAGAATAAATCGATAATGAATCACAATACCTAACCTTTAAAATGATTCAAATTTTTCATAACTAGTTTCAAACTATTAATAAGGTCTGGGCTAGACTTTAAAATCAAGCAATTCATTAGAATTGTTTCAACTGTTTGGCTGAACAGCTGTAATCTCAGAACTGATCCAGTTATATAAAATAGAGTAAAATTTAGGAACTGTTTTAGATAAACTGTTCTATTTTAAAAAAAGAAAGGTTGAAATTTAAGAGTGGTAATTTCCATTTGAGGAAGACTGGAAAATAAATTAGTGAAAATGAAAATATCAGACATACCTGAGTATTTGACTCTTCCTTAATTTTAACTTCATCAGGTTCATCAACATCAAACTCGTTTTCCGACTCCACGCCATTCTTTGTCATGTTGCTGTTGGTTATGAGCTGAAATAAAAATGAGCCATCATTATTTGAGAAAACACTATGAAACTTATTTGATAAGAAAACATGAGTCATAAATAAGTTTCCTCAAACAATAAAATAATAAGTTAATACTATGTTATATTATGTTACCTAAGGGACGGTTTCAAGGACCCATAGATGCCCACACGTCAACCTAAGCTTATTGAGTGTCCCAAGTACGGTAGTTGGGTAAACCAATACCTGTGTCTTTTACAAGATCCAGGAGTTTTTCTTTATATTAGTATCCCATTCATCACCTGGTTGCTTTCAGCCAAACAGAGCTCTTCTCCTTGCCCCTAGTCTCTCGCAATCCAGTTGTGCTCGATAGTCTCTTCAGACTGATTGCAAAGTCTACACACCTGACTTTCATTTCCAAGTCCACTGGTGTGGAAATGGCTTCTTAGCGATCCATAGAAGCCTTCTCAATTTTCATAGCCTCTACAAGAGAATGCAACGGAACCTACTGTGTTACTGAAGCGCTCATTTTAGATTGAAGAGCCTGCCCTAATGGGTTTAAGGGCAGGAAATTTCTGGAGTTGCCTTGAGGTTTGCTTTTGGTTGGTTTAAATTGTGGTAATTCATGTGGTATGATAGTAAACCAATAACTTTCTGTCTTCAATAGCGACAATAGGAAATATTTCTTTATCGGAAATACTGTATTTCTAATGGGAAATATTTTTCCTTACAGAAAATAAAATATAAGTTAGTCTATGCACAAAATAATGTTCCCAAAAGTAAACAGTTTCGTCTAGGCTAGCCATTGCACTGATGAAACCTACCAACAACTAATGTAAAGCAACGACTATCTTAAAAACATCATCTAGTTATAGCTAAATAACAACTCTGACAGCATTCAGCTGTTATTCTGAATTCTGCTTTGCGCAACATCAGCTGTTGGAGTGCACAACAAGCAGACGAAACCTCCTTACTTTATGGAGCCAGCTATAATAATTTTCTACTCTAAGGACAAGTAATATATTTAAAATATTTTGAGGGTTGGTGTTAATCAATAATACTGTACCTATCTCGATTCAATAGATTTCATGAAATTTTCTCATTTGGCTATCATTTGAAACAAGGATTAGGCTACCAAAAACATAAAAATGTTGCATTTTATTTTAGCCAGCACAGACTAGTTATAAAAGATTTATGCGATAAAAACTTATCCTAGTCATCGCTCTTGCAAGAGATATTTATCCATCAGAAAAAAACGTTGACTTTTGTAAATGTGTAACTTATAGCTGACGCCAAAAAGTTAGGCAGTTTCATCTGTCTTTGACTAATAACTTGTACCAGCTGATTGGAGTGTATTATAATATACTCATGTATATAAACGTGTCTCAATTCTCTAGTCAACTCATACGGTACAGATACAAAGACATCAGCTGTTGGAACGCACAAGTGACATACGAAACCGCCATAATATAGGCACCAGCTATCAGTGGTTCCAATGGAATCTCCAACTCATCTTTAAATTTTCCATCTCCTACATAAACGGCATCCTACATCAAACGGTATAAATCTACATAAATGTTAAGATTGCAATATGCCAAAAAACCAAACGATTTTCTGTAGCAATTAAAAAAAAATTGAATGTTGCAGCCCTATAATAGCCTGATCTGATGACCTGTAGAGATGGCAGTGGCTAGTAGCCATAAAACGCTGGTTTGATAATCAGTCTCAGTCTGATAAGGTTCCTGAGGTTCGACCTCAGTTGGAGACTACGATTTTCTACCGCAAACAGTCTCTCCCGTTTTTCGTAGAAGTAAAGCCGTCGGTCCCAACTGCCTAAAAAGCAGTCATAATTTCTCATCATTACCCACACACATGCTTAGAGCACATATGGGCATCACTCTCAGAAAAAAGATGCATCTGAATAACACCAGAATATTTGACAGAGAAGCCTGACAATAGTCCTGAATAGCAGTACAGTTCAATATTGTTAAGCTTAAAATAATAATAATATTTTTTCTGAGGTTGATGCCCACATGGGCTTTTAGGCCGGTGCATGGGTAATGAGAGGGATGATGATGAGAGATGATTACGTTCAGGAAGTCGGGACCGACGGCTTATCGTCTTCTCCAAAAGACGGAGGGCCGTCACTTTATCCATGTGATTATACAGTGATGAGTATACGTCATGTATAAGCCGTCATTCCCTATCTATGTGATTGTGCTGTGGTCAAAATCTCTTCCCGCTCAAGGATCGAACCCCGGAACCTCTGGTTATCATACCGGCGCGTTATCACTCACTCCAACGAGCCACCCATTTGAATTCTATTTACGGAAAATTGAAAGTTTGTTTCCAATTGTGAAAAAGAAAATGGATTTAGAAAATAAATACTAAGTATGTACAAAACCACCAGATATATTTGAAGACCACTTTTCAATACATATATGATTAGCCTATATTATATGCGCAGTACTTATCAGAAAAAATTATTGCAAAACACATAAAGAATTCACATTGCTGAACAAAATGGTGTAACTACAGGCCTCTCCGAAGGTCAATTAATTCAGACAGTTTGTCCAACTTGAATTTTCGTAGGTGCATAACTACTCTTGTAGAGGTAAAATTTTCGAGGAAAAGATCTGCATCAATTGAGCCGTTCAAAAAGTTTTCAGCCACTTCATCAGACTCTTTCTCCGCATTATCGGTAGCTGTCTTCAAATCAGAGAGTGCTGCTTTCAATGGAGTACAGCCTATTTGACGAATTTTATCCTCCACTGATTCCATCAACGTTTGACTAATCAAATCCATGTTGAAAATACTTTGTATATTTTCCACTACACAAGACTCTTTGGACAAATTGCATTCAGCAGAGGACTTGATTGAAATAAGTAGACGTTTTTTTCTACCTTCAATCTCAATAAACTCTTCAATATCACCAACAAGACTGTCTAGGGAGATCTCGTCATCAATAACTTTTTTCAAATCCTCATTACTCAAATGTGAGATTAATTTAGCTGCTTTATCAAAGTATGGACGCAGAAAACTATCTCCATCTTGATACATAATTGATGAACAGCACTTAACTCTCACAAAAGCAAACTGAAACAAAGGATAACTATTACCAACTGAGATAGAATGAATCTGATATTTCAAGCAATTTGTTGTCAAAACACAACTTATCTCTTCAAACTTTCAACCCTACGTGCAATTGAACATTCAGATGACGAATGGGATGAGCATGAGAAATTGCCTGTTTCAACTTACTGTGTCGTAGGCACCACAGATGACAGAACATTATAATAAGCATATTACCATACAACATCCTCTAGGCTATTTGGATTTGGACACTTGAGTAGTAAAATTCGTTATTAATGTTCTTATTAATATTTCCTCAACACTTTGAACCTTAATGGTGAAGAATAGGCCAAAATTAAAACAGCAGAAAATGGATAGTTTCTGACATTGTAAGCGGCTTCTGTCAGAATTGTTTGAAGCTTACAACGTCCATTATTGCCTAGTGCGTTAGACGAGCAGTTTCCAAAAAGTACTCAACATAAATGATAATAAAACGTCCATCCAAACGACAGAAACCTAATGTTCATGATTAAAAATATGGAAATGGCTATAAACTTACCTTTTGATCTCAATTATACTTATAAAATAAACGTAGAGACTCAATAACAACAATCAACAAATTTCTTGATTCTAGACTTCTCTTTTCTTTTCTCGGTTCGGTTTTTTTGCCGATCCCGTTCCGTCGTCCCTTCCCGTCATCGTAGAGTATACAGTAGCATAGAGGAGTCGAGCTGTATCTGTGTGCTGTAAAAGTTGCAAATGAAAAACTGTTTTGAATTGATGAAAATATAAATTATTATCAGCTTCAGGATAATAAAATTAATATTATTATTATTATCAACAATCGTTCCAGAAGAGATGGTTGATCGGAGTCTTTGAAGTTGAAGTCCTCTAATCAAGGAATCACTGAACTACTGAAGTTCGTAGTGAGAGAAGCGGTTGAATTTTATAGGTTATCATTTCAATCAATGTGCAATATTGTTATGATTCTATTTCAAATACATTATAATATTATATTATTTTCTAACTAAGTTCCGTTGTAAATTGTGATAATTTAAAACTTATAGAAGCTCAATTAGTTATGTAGCTACGGTCTTTCTAAAAATTTTTATCACTAGTAGTACATGCGTTTGTTTGTAAACACTGTAACTTACCCTGTAATTAACAAACTTGAATCTTGAAGTTGCACACTAAAGTAGCCTACTATAAATACAATAGTTAAAATATCTCAATAATAATGAGTAATAGATATCGTGGAAAAAGGAAACATAATTTTTACTCAAACGAGAGTAGAAAGAAATTTAAATATTGTCTGGACACGGGGCTACAAGGATTTCTCTGCACATGCAACAATAGGGAAAAGGATTGTGTGAGGGAAGCGTACAATATTCTCAATGAATATGGGGATAAATTATTTGGAGAGGAGAAAGTAAGTAATGGTCGTAAGCTAACATAAATAGCGCATTGGTCCAAAGGATCATTGTTTTTATGGGTGTAACTTATGTGTTGTTTAGTGGCCCACTTAGTAAAAAAATAAACTCAAATATTACATTAAATAATTAATCAATTAATTAGACCTAATATTATATCATTAACATTGATATTATTAAACATACCGGTAATTACATTGATTCGAACAGCTTAGGCCTACATTGTTAATATGACAAGATAATTGTATTAATTGTCATACAATCTCACACAGAAAATTATTGCCTACTCTTTGTACAGTTTAGATGCCTTTTAGAACTTCAAAAATAAGAGAGTTGGTGTAATTATAGATCCCACAGGCCAAACTTTAAACCTCTGGCGGCTCGTTCCGTGCGAAAAGGTAAAGTGTTGTACAGTATAAGATACGAGCACTTCACCGGACGAGCCGCCAGTGCTCTAAATTCCTGATTTAGGCTATTTCAAAACTACTGGACAGCTACGACTAATTTTCAAAATTTGTCATCAGAGTAACATACTGATTACTGAATCGATTCCAAAAAGAATTTTGACTCTATCGAGGAGGGCCACTAAACGACACTTGAGCCGTTTTATGATAATTTAAATGAGAAATAAAATATGAATTTTTATTTCTCATCTATGTACGGTAGGTTACATTGGTACATATTTATTTATTTTTTCAATTCATCATTACATTTGTTCTAGAAAGTGGATTATAGCTTGTAATGTGGCTATAGGCTACCTGTGTCTCTGTCATTCCAATAATTTAAATTAATTTTTTCCAGGTTGAGGATGAATCCTTTGTGAAAAATGACGAAAAAGAAACAGAAATTGAAGACGAGTTGGAGAGAGAAGTGAATTCTTTGAAAAAATCAAAGAATAGTGGCGAGCGTCGATTTCAAGTTGTGGAATCTGGTGCTAATTGCTGTGTGTTCATCAAAGCAAAGGTTAGTATGAATTCAGAATAATTCTTGTATATGATATGAATATTATAATAAATTATATGTTTATTTGGAGATTTACCTATTCAGAATGAATGTCCATCTGTAATTTAGATTCTATCGTCCTCATATTGTTTTGAATTCTCTCTGCAGTAACTCATATTGAAGGTTTTGTGTTTCTCTGAACATGTGGCTCTAAACGACTCAATGAAGGCACGAAGGTGCACCGAGTAGCCATGGCTATGTTAAAATTGCAGACATTACCAACAATGAAGCTTTACAGATCTCAACAACGCTGAATAGTATCAATAAGACTCAACAAATGACAAAAATAATACTTGTACACGTTGCGAACTCACAGCTAGAACTAATGAAACTTAGTTGAGTAAATCTAATCAATTGGACGTAATAATCAAGATTCTACTTTAGCAGACATAAAAGTTGAGATCCGACAGAGATAGACTTTCAGATGCACTTGCAAGGAAGGCAGACTTTTTCTATGAACTGGAAAATATTATATTTGAATTCTCTCAGGGTATTTATCATGAACCCTCATCGAGGAAAGCTGAAGGGGGTGCACCTCGCTTGGTGAATGATTCTGAATCTGGTGAGAAGGGAGAGTGAGTGAATAAGGGAGTAGAGTGAATAACCGGAACAACACTGATATCCATTACACACCCAATCACGTAAACAATATTAGCCATAATTTGCGCCCACTGTCTACAGAAATGTGTTAGTTGTCAAAGACATCTACACAGACCAATAAAGAACAACCCATCCTATAAGATGCTCCCACCACAGAAACAGATGAGAGGTTACCATCACCACAAACTTAGGATGATTTACACACGTCAAGGAAGCGTAGGTAAAAGTGAGGCACCACTAGGGGACTCATTGTTGAAACACGCAGCTGGTATCATCAAAATAACAGTGAACTGGCCACAAGTGTATAGGTCATCCAAGGCGGAAAGATCCGAGATGTTAGCAGGGCACTCAAAAACAAGAACAATTTGCTCACCAAAGTACTATAGGTTCAAATAATTTACTTGGATTAAAAACTGCAAATCATGTGATGCGTCATCTATGGCTCACTATAGAAGCCAACAATAAGCGCTTCCCGCATACATAATGGTATGTAGCATCCATCCTTCTTCGTAATGATGTCAATAAGAGTTTCATCCACAAAACTAACAAGGCATTGAAATTCATGTGCTGGCAGCTGAGTGCAACATTTATCCACAACACTTAATACTTCAACCGAAAACATTTAAACTGGGATGGCCTTCACCGAAATTCAGAAGGATCTGCGATACTGGCCAAGAGATTGATGGGCGCGCTTGATGCTGGAGGAGAAGTGGAGGATGATAGACAGCACCTAAACGACAATCTTACTTATCTCGCTGATTGTAGCGTACATTCAGCACATGTGAATAAATAAAATCAATTTATCTACATAATTAAACTTGATAAAATTTCATATCTCATAATCCACAATAAATGTGAAGGACATACTCAATGGAACAAGAAGACAATTGTAATATCTTCCAATTTATTTATGCTACCAAGCGTTTTTATTTATCTATCAATTTATTTATCTTTACAATCGAGTAAAATCTGTTTACTGTAGTCTAGTTGTTTATGATTGATAATAATCTGAATTGATTTTTCCGCACAGATTCCGGATCCTGTGAAACTTGCTGCCGCCATCATGGAGGATGTACATTCAACAAAAACTCAGAAGACAAGATACTTGATAAGACTAATGCCGGTTGAAGTCACATGCAAGGTGAACTGACATATTCTTCTGTTTAATTGGTAGAACATACTACTAGGTCTGCTCAATCATAGGGTGTCCTTTGGTTTAAAAGGGCCCCCGTAAGAGTGCGTTTGAAGATTGACAACTACAGTTGTATGTGTTTATACTGGCTTTCATTTATAATTTTGGAAGTTGATATGTTGCGAAATGCCTCGAGCTCTTAAGGCTTTCTCAATAATATTCTAATATATATTTCGATCACTAATCCACTATCGGTGTTTTGGATTGAGTAATCACTCAGTGTTATTAAAATAATAACATTTCCATTAGTTGGCTGTTTTCATTGGTCCGTTTACGCTGACAATAGAATTTCAGCATAGTCAGTGGAGCATGTTTCCTTTTTGTCTAGGGCTACCATCAGTGTATGTTGATAAATAAAAATTACAATCACAGTACCCTATTTGTATTTTATTTTATTTCAACACTATATGTTAGA
Source organism: Sogatella furcifera (assembly GCA_017141385.1). NCBI lineage: Eukaryota > Metazoa > Arthropoda > Insecta > Hemiptera > Delphacidae > Sogatella > Sogatella furcifera. The sequence goes on from CM029549.1 coordinate 8,711,270, forward strand.
GCATAATATATTATAGTAACCAATTAAGAGCGCATCGATCATCTTCTCTAGTGTATACCAGAATAGATAAGAATACTGCATTCTATGATGCTACTGTATTATATTTTAAGAGATACTCTGAGTATTTTATTTTAATTATTAAGAGCTAATATTTTAAGAGATAATATTTTATTTTATTTTAATTTGAGTAATTATTACTCAATTCTAGATATTTTATTCTCAGCGTGCGCGAGCTTTACCATAGTTTGATTCTATTATTGTCATAAAATTAGGATTTAATTATTCAGGAATTTACACTTGATGCTTGTTTCTTTCTTGCAGGCTTATTTAGACTCGATAAAGAAAGCAGCAGACAGCCTTTTTGATAAATATTTCAGATGCGAACCAACAACATTCGCCATTGTTTACAAGTAAGTTTTGTATTACCTATTATTATTAATTTTTATCAACTGTGATCATATTTAAGATTTTTTTAATTACAAAAAATAACTTGAAAGCATTAAATAAGAGAATTTTATAGTTGAATTATCACAAGCGTATCTTTCAAGAGTGGGTAGAATTCACCACAATACAGAGAAAATATTAAGTTGAATAATCTAAAATCAATGTGCCACAGATTTGTTCATGTTATTTCATATTCAATGAATCAGTTCATCCTGTATAATTGCCACCAGATATTTCGACTGATATACTGTAATTTTTAACTTTACTATTTTTCAGTACATTACCATACTCTCATTTTCAATATGTAGAGACAAGCAGGAATAATTGAATGTTGAAATACATGATATTCAGGATATTTTTCGAATTTTTCTCGATATCCCAGTTCAATTCAATTACTTTGCAATCCATGGCCAGTTACTACTGGATAGATTTTGTCAATTTATTTGAAAACACAAAAGTTCATAATATATACAACTATCGAGATGGCGTGTCAAATAGACAAATGAAACTGTCAATCTCTGCCTGTGAGGCATCTACCATAAAACCAAGAAGCTTCAATTCAGGCTCACTAAAGGAAGATGTGCTATGCCTCAAAGTGCATAACATACTTTGTGTCTTAGCTTGGTTCATGCACAATCTGTTAGCTTCAAACCATGAGCTCCTCCCATGAGGACTCCTCTAGCAGTTGGGCGGACCTGAGGATGGCTAATTGGGGATCTTCATCCTGGGCAACTAACGTGGTGTCCTCTGCGAAAAGCAGAGCCTTCCCCTCCATGCTGAGGTCATTTATAAAGACAAGAAAAAGCATGGGGCCAAGAATTGATCCCTGTGGAACTCCATAGTCTACTTGTAGTGACTCAGATTTAGCTCCATTTACTGTAACCACTTGGCTGCGCTTGTACAGGTAGTCTTTCATTGTTTTCAAGACAACTCCATGAACGCCATACCTTTCAAGTTTGCCCAGCAATATGTCATGAGAAACGCAGTCAAAGGCTTTGGTTAGGTCGCAGAGGGTCATGGCAACTGAGTGCCTGGTCTCCATTGCCCCAATTATAGACTCAATCAGGGACTGAACGGCATCTGTGGTAGATCTACCTTTGCAAAATCCAAACTGGTGTTCTGTAAACTCCTCAAAATAGGCATAAAGCTGAGTGAACATCACTGACTCAAAGATCTTGGCAAACACTGGTATAATGGATATTGGCCTGTAGTTCACCAGTTCCTCAGGATCACCTTTTTTGAAAATTGGCACTGTCCTAGATATCTTGAGTAGGTCTGGGAAAACTCCATGTCTCATACAGTCATTAATCAAAATAGCTAGTGGTGGAGCTACTGATGTTATTGCAGACTTTATAAGAGCTGTTGATATGCCATAAACATCAGGACTACTTGAGTTTCTGTAACTTTTTACAATCTTGATTAACTCCAAACTTGTAATTTGTTTCCAATCAAAAAACCTACAGTCATGAATAGGAACTCTGTCAACTGCATTTTCCACAGATCCTGGAGATGCATTCATTATCTGATTTACTGAGCTAACAAAAGTTTAGTTGTAGAAACAATTGTTGAAATGTAGCAGCATAGACTAACGAAATAAGAGAGATTGAATCATCTCTGGTATGAACCAGAATAAGTTAGTCTTTGCTACTGTTGGAAAAGCTGTACCAACAAGAAACCTGAAATATCATTCCTACAGAAGAAGTAGTGCATCTCCAGTTGACAGATGTATCTCTAAAGGAAACAGATTGTCTCATAGAATCGATTTCTTTGAAGCCTCCAAGTTATTCAAAAAGAAAAAAAGGCTCCACATCTTGGGGAATAATAACAATTTGATATCAGCCAATAAAGGCTACATATTTTTACACTTGACAGTTGCAATATACAAAGACCAAGTCCAAGAGCCGTTCTATTGCACGAAAAATGCCTCTAATACTCGTGAGTATGACAGTCACTTGGCGCTATGTGGTGGAACTGGTTGGCTGTAATGGGTTAAGTGGAGGCCAACTATTATTGTTATTATTACTCATTTCAACTAAGTTGGGTCAATTTTTTCTTTTTGCATTGATAAAAGAGCTACCAAATGATTTTGTTGATATTGCTTGATTATTTTCCTCTTATACCTCAAAACGTTCTCGTTATTTCTGTGGTTATCTCCAGTTAAAAATCAAATCATATATAAATTAAATGAAAAGACAACATCTTGTCTTTTCATTAAAAATTGATAACTACCACAATAACACATTCACTACTACTCATAAAGTCAAATCATATTTATCAACAATCTGTCTGTTTTCAGCAAACGGAACAACGATAACCTGTTGCGGGACGAGGTGATCAAATCGCTGGCACTTATAGTGGAAGACAAGAATATTCTGCACAAAGTGGACCTGCGCCAAGCACACCTCACAGTGGTGGTCGAAGTCATCAAGTCGATCTGTTGCTTGTCAGTGGTGCCTGACTATTTCAAGTACTGTAAGTACAATCTTATGCAGTTGAGCAAGAGTGAGGATGAATGTGCAAGTGAGAAAACGGCTGTGACTGAGAAGGAGAATGAGGAGAAACCTCTGGAAAAATCTGTTGAAGAGTCTACTGTAGATGATAATGACAAGAGAGACTGTGGGGCCAACAATTGTGAGACTAGGAGTGAGGGTTCTAATACAGGATGTAATGATTGTGTTTCAACTGTTGAGAAAACCTAATAATTATACTCTTTGAAACGTTTGACTTCTCTCATTTTTCAAGTCCTCCTCAAGAACTGCCCTCACCATCGTTTGGTACTGCCCTGCTATTCTTAAGTAGTTTCTTGTAAACAAATTAGTTGTTTTGCATATTACACCAGTTTCTTCTAGCTTGTGGGTTACAAATTTTATCTCAGTGGATCCTCAAAATAATTATCACTTTCATTATCAGTGTAATTGTTTCTGTGACAATATAGAACTTTATCAATTTTCAAACTATCTCATTTCAATACTTGCTTTGTAGATTTCATTTAATAATTCACTCCTGTAAATGTCATTGTGGTCGTAGTGCCAACATCTATCCGTTATTTGCCCAAATATCAACAAAGAAGTATTTTTCAGATTACCCAAGCTTTTATTGTTCATAAATTTCAAATTGAATGATTTACAGTTAGCCTATGTATCGCCAGTTCACTATTTGTTATAATATTTCTTACATATTCATTTAGCTCTTTGGCATTATTGTAGCATTCGATTTAATATTGTATAGCTATTGTAGCATATTGCTCTCTTTCTCTACATTTACTAATGAATTAATTCCTAAATTTCTCTAGTAAGCAAATAAAAAATCCAATAATCAGAATAGTTTTCATAAAATGAGCGAGTGAAAACATGTATTTTTATAATATTATGAATAATTCTGGTGATGAATGAATGAATCGGCACTGATTCTACACTATAAAGCATTTCGCTTTTATAGCTATAGATTTTATTTTAAAAATCCTAAAAGTATTGACTGAAGTTGTAAAATATTGAGGTAGGTGTAGTTTTCTCTCTATTATGAATGACTGCACTTCCTGCCTTTTATTTTCATTCACATGGCTGTACTTCAGCTAGCACAATGTGATCTTTAGATACAATCTTTTTAAGATAATAACGTATGACCAAGTAACCTATCCTTAAACTCTTAAGATTTTATTCTTCGTTAACTGGTTCTTCTATTTCGAAAATAGAATTTTCTGTATACCGGGATCAGGGGTCAACAGTGTTCCAGGAAAACCGTTACAAAGAAATGCATAATGTTTTTTTCTTTAAGAATAACTCATGCGTAATATTTGAATACAATTACCAGCTCTTTTCTCAAATAAGTTCCGTAGGTAATGAATGATGTATTCTGATTTATTCCATCTTTCATGACGAACTGCTAGTTACTCATAAAAATTGAAATAAATTACCGTGTTGTCCGCTTATGAAGCTCTTGCTTGCTAATATTGGTTCAAATTATTATCAATTATTAATGAATTTATAAAATTAATTGGCCTACCTACCCATATGGAGTATAGTTCTCTCTCGATACTTGAACATTTCAGCTTATTTTTCGAATTAATTTTAGACAGGCATTATCAAAGATTTTTACTAGCAAATGATTTTTTGTTTGAGCACTACTTGATAAGTTGCTTCTTTGTTGAAATTATATTCCTGTTGATGAAAGTATTTTGATATTTGATTACAATAAACCCTTAAGAATAGAATGGACATATTGTGTACAATAACAAATAACCATTTTTATTATTATTTGTATAGAAAAACTGGAATATCATCAGTATTCAATATTTAACAATTGATAGCTGTTGATTCGATCACTTCTATCATAATCCCCATTTTTAGAAACGGCAAACTCAACACAGTTGAATAATTATTCGATTTCAAGTGCTAGGTTGAGAATATTATTATTAGACTATTGAATGTGCAACAAATAATCCACTCTTATGATATTTTTCTATTTCTTTGAATACCATTAAAAATCGTATTTCAAAGTGTTCATTGGGTGCTCAATATTAATCAATTAAAAATGTATTATAATAGTATTGTCAATCATTGTTCGAGCTCATCTCGGTATTCATAAATAATTCGTGCAGCAAATATATCTTTTAGTGCAATTCATTGGCAATCGCCACTAACACTATCTCATTAACAGGTGAATTTACTTATCTATTTTCTATTGTTGGTTCTCTTTCTCTTACAAATCGATAAGTTTTATCCCCATTTATGGATTAGTTACATTGGTTGTCCACTAATTTTAATTTATTTAATAGAATGTTCTTTCAGTTTTAATAGAACATAATTTTTTCCAGTGCATGCTAGGAATTTCCGTTACAAATGTGAACTGGTAAACTGAAAAATAATTTATTATTAAGTTGCATTGAACGTAATGGTGGTATTCCAAGTCTAGTTCGGATCGCGTTAGCTGAGAAGATACGCCATTACAATGTAAAATGTATTGTAACTGCGTGTCTTCGTAGCTTGCATGAAGATTAGTTGTTGACTTGTTTACACTCCATGCCAAACGTTATATAATCATCCAGAGAAGGATTGATTTTAATTGAGTAATAAGTTGCATTGCTGAATAGATTAAACATTAAAAGTTTAATCACTTCTGGTATGTTCTATAACCACTATATAATATTCTGACTACTATGTGTAGTATTGAATAGTATTATTTCAATAAGAATTTAATATTTTGTGACCTTTATACTCCTTGAATAAATAAATCCGGAAGTTCATGGTACTTCACCTATTGTGTAAACAAATTATTGAGAGATCAAACAGTAGTGAGAAATTTTTAACAAAAGTCATTGGCATTTATCAGTTTTTTTTTTAATAAAGTAAATATTTTATTTGAATTACAATTCTTGACCTGATAGGCATGTAAAATATAAACCTAGGTCATAGTCATTTATTTATTTTCATATCTTATGTTGCTCATATTGTTAGCTTGATTCTTCGTTACACAACAAAGAATACAAAATCAACTGAAGAGTGAAAACAATTCTTGTTTTATCGAGCTCTTATCAAATGGGCTCCTTATGCTAATTTACACAGAAAAAAACAAAATCAATTAAAAAAAACTTCAACTCCCATATCCCATAAGTGACTGCTAATCACTCTCCTTCATAATAATTATTCACAATTGAGAGAAGTACATTATCCTGCCTATTTTCTATTTCATACTTCTATTTCATATTTCTAGTAGCTTGACTTGTTTCAATTTTTTAAAAAGTATGTACTAATTTTTGTCTAGCATTTCTTATCGAATTGTTGAAACTTATCTCTACGCGTTGGAAAATTTAGTATAGTTTTAAAATGGATTCTCTGACACCATAACTTTTAAAATATTGATTTGATTATTATAACCCACAGATGAATGAATTCAACGAAAGAAAAGCGAGTCCCTTTTCTGTGGTACAGCTTTAGTCATCTAATATTGTTGTTATAAAATTCTATAGTTTAAAATATTCTTCTCTAATCTATCAAAAATCATACAATAGCTTTATGAATTCTGACGTTGCAATACTCTTCTTTAGGCTGTAGGCACACCATTTTTCCTACAATATGTTCTGGTTCTTACTATTTTACATCAGATACAATTTTATATTTTACAAATTTCGCTTTTATAGATATAGATGATATAATTCAATTTATAATAGATACAATTCTTGCTCTTCTAAACTCATTTCCAATTTATAAGCATTTGAACAATGAAAAAATCAAAATAAGACGAACATATCAGGCATAAACAAGCCTTTTATCCTTTGTGAATGGTTAAGCATTTGACAACCATCACAATTTAGAAACATTTGAAAAATAAAAATCAACATTTGACGAGCACATCAATCGTAAATAAGCCTGTTTTCCTTTGTAAATTATTATTAAGAGGGTGCATAAATTTTTGAAATAAGTTGAAGTTGAAATGAAAATTATGCAATAGATTAGAATAGAATAAAGTTTTATTGTTTTGAGTTTCACGAAGTACGATTAAAGAAGCAGTTCCGGTGCGGCTTGGGCAGTCATAATATTTGCGTTTCTCGTCGCTCAAGGCCGCCAACCTATTCCATCGCAACCCGACCCAACAAATTTTCGGCATGCTCCTTGCTTTTTGCCCCATCATTAATTCCAAACCGACCCGAAAAATGCAGCTTATTTATTTTCCGCCCGTGTGGACAGACACACCAATTTCTGTGAATTCAACTAGAATAGAATGCTTTACATTCGTCGTTCTTTTTTGGATTCATTATTACCCAAATAGGTGTTTTGACGTATGTCCATCCATAGCCATCTTTGTTACGCATGTAATCTGGGGAAACTATTTTTTGCATTATCTGATCCTGTATAGATTTCCAGTGACCGCTACCTACGTCATTGCTCGCTTAGTGAGCTGTTATTAGAGCCGAGAAGTGAGTTCAAAATACAAATACAGATTTTTAGGAAGATAGTGAATAATCCTTTAAACCTCAACAGTAAATAAGTTTAGTAACGCCCGGAGAAGTGGAGTATGTCTGTTTTTCCCCTTTTTACTTTTTTTCTAATTATAATAGTTAAGTTTCAGATTATAATAATTATTGTATTATTGATCAACAAATATAAAAATATACATGGATCTCCTTAAATTATATAATTTAAATAAACAATATTTACATAATTTAGAAAACAATAAGCAGGCAAGGCTCACATTCAAAAGCTAACAAATTCAAATTATAAATTTGACTGTCGAGGTATTCTTCTGTATTGTAGAATACACTACCCCTTAAAATTTCATCCACATTTTTCTTAAACTTACTTTTTGTTAGATTTATTATTGTTGAAGAAAGTTTATTGAATATGACAAACTGCTGGTACTTGTGGCTTTTGTAAGACTTGTGAAGTCTTATGGTTGGTTTTAATAGATCATACTCATTTCTCGTATTATGATCATATATTCTAGTTGGTTGATGAAGTCGTCTTATTCACAGTTGTCTATATTGTGGATAAATCCTGGTTGAAAAGTAAACTTTTATAAATTCAGAAAACTCATTATGATTTTACGGCAGCCATTTTGAATACTCCTAATAGTAGAAAATAACATCTTTATTTTCCTGATATGGCGAGCGAAGTTTAGACAGTAGTGTCCACTCTACCACTTTGACACGAATATGTCATACCAAGTTATTATGGTTGATCTGCATACCAAATTACCAAATGCTGTACTAGTTATTAATCATCAGTAAGTTACATATCAATTGGAAAATTGAGTTATCCATAATGGAATGGTGACAGTTAAGTATTCAAAGAGTTTATGGTCCAAGTTCTCACAAACAAGTAGCTTAGATTACTATTAGCTTCTGCTTACATCTATTTTAATTTCATTTCCAAGGTTGAAAATTAATAATCTAGCGAATGGATAGATCTACAGTTGAGAGTACATCACCAATAATAGTCTAATAATATTGTTGACTGCATTGGGAAATTGCATTTGCATAATGATGCAAATTTTATGATTATAATTTTGCAATAGTTTCATTAAGTTTTTATTGTTACCGCTATTATCGCTTTCTGTGACATTTATAATTGTAAATGTCAAAACATTAATCACACATTGTGAACTTTTTCAGTTTCGATTCGAGTAGTAATCAAGAATATTAGGTACAATAATTAACTGCATTGCCTAATTCAAATCAGAATATTTGTGATTTATTATCTTAATTGAATACGGTTGGTTTCAAAGCTAATCATGTTCATAAGTAAATCCCTAAATCGTGAGCAACCTCAGATTTAAAAATCTTGAAGTTGGAAAACCTTTGAATATATCGTGATCCTTGATCCTGCTTTCTGAAGATTTTAGGATGGTCTTTAATCATAATTTTTTTTCTACAAAAACTTGTTTTTGATGAGTCATTTAGAATATGAAAATAAATAAAACTGGTTTGATGGTTCAATATTAGAACAATAGTAATGGTGCAGTTATAGCTGTACTGTAAAGTGTCTGATGTTTGATCCACTTCTTTATAACTGTGGACCATTTCAAAGAGCTTGAAATATTCAACATAAGTTGATGCACCAGATTCCTTTCAAATTCATTTAACATCTTCATTCATTTCAACATCATCAATCCATTTAGCTCCTCACTTATTTTTTCATGAAATTGAAAAAGTATAGACTGATATGTAATGTAATACATATACTGATACAGTATATGTAATACATATTACTGATTTATAATTTGGGCGCTTAGAGAAATGAAAATCATTAAAAAGAGTGAGATAGGCACTGTGCGTGTGAGACAGTCTCTGTAACGTATTCCGTTCAATTTGTTATTCTTCAACAATTTAATGCGCTGAAACGAAGTTTCTGGAACAAACAGAATGCTTAGCGTTGTTAATACTGTTCAGAATTTTCATATTGCGTCGTTATGCTAGCAATGTAGATCATTCAATTCTTCAATTGGAAACCGGCACACACTATGCAATAGTTTTCCCTATAATTTCATCGTGCTCCAACATTTTCAATTGAAACTTATATTGACCTTAATGATCAATTCCTTGTACAAGGAAAACCGAATGGCGGAGTGAAAATTGGAAATGTTTATATGATGAGGGAAGAAGAATGATGAGAGAGCTGCATATATATGTGAATTTTCTTACAATGAAAGTAAATTTTCTTCCTGTGATGATGAGACGTAAAGTATAAGTTATATTGATGTTGAGTAGAAGTGAACCTTATTGTTATTATTATGTGTTATTCAATACAGTCTCTAGGAAATTTGTGGTTATTTTCTCTGGAAGATATACTTTTCCCATTTTATTATTGGCTTATAAAACAAAATAAAATTCAAGATAAAAAATATCCAATTATTATTTGTACTGCAGCAGTTGTTTTTCTCTAGTTTTCCATATTGGCTTTCCAGAGAAATCGAAACTTGTGTAAGTTCAACTGAAAGGAGACCTTGAGAAAAAAATTCCTAGTTGATCTTGTGCTATGTAAAGAGGAACAAAGAAAAAAATCAAGATTTGATTGACTAGTTAGAAGGAACTAAACTAGTTTTGTTTAAGGGGCGCTCCACTAGAATGAAAATTATTATAGTTGTTGCTTTCACTTGCGTAATTTCAAGGTCATCTTTGTGATGACCGTTGCATGTTTTGTAACTTGAGCGAGCTGAGAAGACACGCCGTCACAATACACTTGACATTGTGACAGCGTGTCTTCTCAGCTTGCACGTACTGTATCATTGTTTTTTCACATCTTTTGAAACTTGTACGACGCGCCGCTACCATTTTTCATGGATGCGATATGATTGTCTACTGAGCAACATTGTAACCTTCACGAACCATTATGATTTTTATGAGATTAATAGATAACAGTTGACAAATCAGTTCAATAGTGCAGTTGCAGTAAGAGATGCAAATGAATGCAATAATGCATTCAACTTATTGCTTGTCTGAATTTTAATCAGTGTATTTCAACTCAATTACTATTTCTCTAATCTCCGATTTGTATTATTCTACTTTTAACTAAGCTATTGTTCAAGCATTTAAATTTTCTCTGCTCTAATCGGTAATTCATCATCCAAACGTCTTATTTTAGGATTATTTTATCAGCGTAATTTTTCCCTGAAGTATAAAAAGTAACATAATTATTCATTTAGAAAATCTTCTAATAATTTTCTTGAGATATGTTTCTCCGTATCCAACATTGTTATTCCCTTTCCGGAATAGAATTGGGTAAAAGTATTTTGAAAAAATACAATTTTTCAGCTTTTAATCACACTGTACTTGAATAATTGATCACAAAGAACTGATATGACCTTACGTATAATAGATTCAATTTTTGAGTACGGTAATAATCATAATTTGATTACATTTGTATGCAAGGTTTTAATTTATCTCACAGCAAGCTCATTATTGCCCAAAACTAGTCTGTAAAGCTCGTATTTTTGAAAACTATTGAGAATGAAATACCGTATAGTGACAATAATTCTTCAAATCTGAAAATAGTTGGCTACCTGCTAGAACTCGTGCAATTGTTTCCTCAATCATTTTTGCAGACACATCAATCAACAGAAAATAAAACATTAGACATCCATGTGTCAATTATGATGATAATGAATTGGTTAATTAGATTGTTGTCATACTGAATAAAGGTGTCTGACATGCATAATAATTATGCATATCATAAACGTATTCTTGCATATCAAGTATTATTCTCGATTGAAGAATTTATTCACTTGAGCTTTAAGGGCTATAGAGAATCGAAAGTGATTTGATCATTATGTACATTGTATATAGGTGGCATCATGACGAGAGCAATATAATTTCTGTCACCTCAATAAGGGATCACATCGCTGTCAGTTCGGACTGTGACAGTTGCTGCATTGCTGCTCCATTTCCAGTTGGTAAACAGGTTGAACTATTGAATCAATTGCAGTCAAGTGATTTAAAAGCTGTGATGAAACAGCATGTTTCCTCTCTCAATTTATACAACTCCCATCCTCCACCTATACTTTACAGGAGAGAAGCCTTTTAAAATTAAGCATAATCTTGATTTTCCTTATACAGTAGTTATATTGTTGATTTGTATAACTAAGAACAAAAACGGGTTGCTTCTCAGCAGTTATCTCAAATTGTAGCTGTCTTCTTTTCATCAATATTCGTAACTAGTTTATAGGTTTTGAAACAAGGTACATTTATTCCGAACAATCTTGTTCCAAATAAGATATTTTTAATCAGTAAAGTTGATGGAGTAAGTTCATTTCACGTTTGGATGGATACCTGTATAAGAAAGAATAGCTAATACCAAAAAGTTAGGCGGTTTCGCATGAGTGTCTTGAACCTACTAACATATGATGTAAATCATTTACTGTCTCTCTTAATTGCAAAAACATAATCTAGACATAGCTGAATGATAACTCTTATTGACAACGCATCAGCGGTTGGAGCACACAAGAAACAGCCGAAACTGCCTATTTTTGGCATCAACTATTATATATTTACATCTTTTATTACTTAACACTGAACTGTACATCTTATAATCTAATCTTTGATTATTATGTATAAAATTTCATGACCATCACACCTCGTTTATAGAGATAAAAAAGATTATCATTATAAGTATAAAATAATTATACGTAGCCTTTTTTTGCTGATGATGTTCACATAAGTATTCAATTTTACTTGTGGGTGGGTAATGGAGTGTGCGAGGGTGATTTATGAGGTGCATAAACGACCATGCCTCTGGTGGAATTCGAACCAACGAGCCTATACCTCTTTACCTTTAAATATATGTTTTAGATAGGCATATACCTTTAAATAAATTCTATAAACACCGGGGTATACATACAAATATATGCACTATACTATTACTAAAGACCCACAGAAGGTATACATATAAAAAAGATGTGCAGGTAAGCAGATGAGAATAATTGTTCTGTCCATTGGACCAGCGCAGTGCTGCAGCAACGTGTGTAGATCGTGTAAACGCATGTGTTCCAGCTCTCTGCGAGGCGCCTATCACACATAACAGGTGGGAGAAGAGGCAGAGGCAGTAGTTTGTCCAAGCAAAGAAGACATTCCGGCAAGATGGGGAAATGACTCCAGCTCGGTCAATATTTGTTCAAAAATTATAAATGTGGTTTCAAATTGTAGAGCAAAATGTTTCATACAATTTAAGACTACATTTATAATTTTTGAACCAATATTGACCGAGCTGGAGTCATTTTCCCATCTTGCCACAATGTCTTATTTGCTTGGACAGACTGCAGCTAAGCTATCAAATAATAATACCGGCCGATTGATCGATGCGAGCGGAGCGTACATAGTGAGCGTACGCGTCTCTTCTCTCGGCTTCGAACTTTCATGAATGACTATAAAAAGAATGCTCTACTCGTCCGCCTCTAACAGTTGTGTTGTTCCCGCTCAACTAGCAGCTATTAGCCAGCCTCTCTCTGTACCTAACTGGTGAGTAAACTGATTACTTCTGGTTTTTTTACATAAACAAGTTGATCTGAAGTGTCTTCGAGTTGTGATAGTTTTTAGTGCATATAGGTAGACCCACCTCTCTGTATCACTGGTGAGTAATCTTTTAGTTTTTTTTTTAGTAATTTGATCGGAAACGACTTCGACTGTGTGTTAGGTTGTGCGACTTATAGTTGTGTTAGTTCTTAGAATCGTGCATAAGGTAGCCCTAAGTATTGAGTAAACTACTCACTTCTTACGTCTTTAAGATTTAATGTAATAGTTTTTTTAGTGCATGAGAGGTAGTATGCTCAAAATACACTCGAAATCACTTCCTACAGCGTGTACAACACTTTATGACGCTGCGAATAGTGTTATATTTTTTAAATAATAAACAAGTATTTTATCAGAAAGCCCAACTTTTTTCGTATAAAATATGATGAATAAAGCTGATGGGTATAATAATAATAACACTTCTTCATATTCACAATTTGTGAAGGTATCAAGGCTTTGTAGCTTTCTAGCTTTGAATCACTATTTTGTCCAGTAGCCAAATAAATAAATAATCCATCTGAAACGCATGTCGATCGCTTATTGTCATAAAAAACTATTTGCTCGAGAAAAATTGAGATATTTTTGAATTTTGTAAAAATCATTTTGATCATCCTAACAAGTACCTTTTATGTATTACTACTATTACTATTTATTTACATGTATTATATTTCTATTTGAGTTCCAATCATAGACAAATATTACTTAATCACTCAAATAATTTTAAATATTGTGTAACGTAGGCTATTTATTTTCACTTTGTCACTCGTGTCAATAGAGAAAAGAAGAATTCGCTCAATTTATATACTTCCAACATTACTTAAAATCAATAGATTTTATGCTCTGGCCGTAATTTTATTTATTTATTTACTCATTTTTATGCTCTTCCAAAACTTTTTACATACGGGCTGAAAACTTCCAATCATCACAGAGTGCATCCTCCCTCATGGGAGGATGTACACGTTCACGTTCACATTTTAGTACACGTTCCTACTGTGTTTAGAGAACTTGCGGAACGTAAGAAAATTTCTTACTTTTTAATCTATTCGTGTGATTTACAGCACTATAATATTCTCACTCGCGATGAATCGGTAGTAAATGATTATCTAATAACATTTCTATATTGAACCTTTGTATATTTGAACATTAGGGATTAGGCCTATACCACTGGCGGCTCGTACCCAAGAAACAGGTGAAGTGCCCGTATCTTTTACTGTACAGCACTTCACCTGTTTCGTGATAGCGAGCCGCTAGTGGCCTATACATGAACATTTCTATATTTTTATGTGTTTTACAGTATTGGAGTGAGATTCAAAAATTCTCATTCAAAATTAATACCTATATAAAAAAGACAAATAATTTATTGAATTTGATAGTTTGGTCTTTTCACTTTATAAATTATTCAGTTTATATTTGTTATTATTATTTGCTACAATATTTCATTAATTTTCTTAATGTTGTGTCCAAGATTAACATCCAACTTTGAAAATTGTTCAGGATCCCTTCAATCTTAGTTATCATGATAAGTATTATCTTATGCATAGGAGCATAACGGATGCATGAGCGAGATGTAACTTCACGCCAAGCAATCCAACTCTAATGGAAATTTATGTACGGTAGCTATAACTACAGTGACTATATAAGTCACTTAGCTATAACTTACCTAATTGAATTTGAGACTGATGGTTCTTTTTATATTAGGATTTTTATATTTTACTCCTTGAAAATAACATCTACGTAATAGACGAAGCGCGATGTATCACTCAACTAGAAAAGACAAAAGAGAGCGTGAGTGGTATAGTGAGGTTCAACGCATCAAGGTAGTCCATAAAATATCATTTAATCATAGCTTACCGCCTTCACGCTTACCCTATTCATTTATCATCTACCGACCACTCCAGAACTGGAAGAAGCCTACCATAAAATAACAACACGCCCATTGATTATTTGGATATGACTGTAGCCTACATCCTATTCACTTGTTATGCGTACAACCGCTTACATCAAAGTAGCCTACTGCTTCTATTCAAATATCTATTTAATTCAATTCAATTAAAAATTTTGAATTGAATCTATTCACCAAAGTACGGCACGTTATACCACAGCCCATATTCATAAATTCAAACCATCAAAATTCAAATTTTTACCATTAATGAGTATTTGTAGAGGTAAATTTATCGAAATTTTACTTATATAGATCCCTATTAGAAATCCCTTCTTATATTGAAGATTCCTATTAAAAATTATATAGTGTAGAGGTTTTATGTAGTTTCCATACATATTGGTGGAGAGACCCGTGTGTAGGTACCGAATTCTTACATTATAGCACTGTCACAAATATACACTTCACTGTATGTAGCCTGATGTTTTGTATATGAGAAAACTTGAGGGACATATATTATTATGGTTCTTTTGCTACAACTATTTGTTAACTCTTTACTACATTAGTAACTTGATTGCGTCCATCCATAATTATTTTATTATTATTGCGTCTATCTACAAGGTCCCGTATTGACATCTCCGTTCAACAAACCGATAGTTTAAACGCGACTTGTTTGTTTCAGTTGAATCAAATTCAATCTAACCATCGTTTCTCCAAACGAAACTCAGAAAAACTATATTTTATTGTTCCGAAACTATAGTTTAATCATAGTTTTTTGACTGTGTATTTAGTTGCACCACACTATATAATGAACGGTCTCTCGTTGAACCAAGTTCAAACGAAGATGCGCTGTATCCAAGTTGAAACATCCAATATATATTTTATTGAAGGAATAATCTTGAGAGATAATTCTTGATAAGATTTGATGAGATGAAAATATGATTAGATTTGTGTTCGATCCTTTACAGGTTTCGAAATCGTATTCAACTTACGAAAAATGCTACTGTGATTTTGAAACAATGAATTCAGCAGAACTGTACGAGAACCGTAATGGCAGTCAATTCAATGATTCAGCGAATGTTCTCAATCAATTGAAGAGCAAACTGCAATGGGAAGACAATGAGACAATCATGGATGTTGGATGTGGTCCTGGAAACGTAACAGCCAAGCTGCTCCAGGCCATTGTACCCAATGATGCCAAGATTGTAAGTTCCACAGCTTATTCTTTCTCAAACAAATTTACAAAAAATTATCACCACTTTAATAAATTATGTTTCAAGCTTGAGTTGTGAGTCCATTTCAAGAAGATACAAAAAAATCTATCAAATTTTTAACATGATTCGATACTAATTTTATATGATCTAGAACTTGAACCGTGTACAGACAACTTGAGATAGATTTTTGGTGAAGTCAGCAAAGCTGTCGCCTCTGTAGCCTGTCCAAGCAAAGAAGACCCTCTGGAAAGATGAGAAAATGACTCCAGCTCGGTCAATATTGGTTCAAAAAATATTAATTTGGTCTCAAATTGTAGATCACAATGTTTCCTACGATTGAGGCTAAATCAATAATTTTTGAACCAATATTGACCGAGCTATAGTAATTTTCTCATCTTGCCAGAGGGTCTCCTTGCTTGGACAGACCACCTCGGAGCTCGCAAATTGGTAATAGGCATTCACGTATGAAATTAAGCATTTCAGTTCAAAGGGTTTCAAGGGTATTTGAAATCATTTGATGGATATCCAATTCATTGTTCGATTATTTTTTTATATTTGGCTTTTCTTGTGTTTAAAGGAAATATTGAACCGGTTTCACAGCTTTATTAGATCTGCTTAATACTTTTTAAAAATAACAATAATATATCACATCTTTGAAGCATCAATTCGATATTTTGATCAAATAATTGAATGAAATTAATTTATATTGTTTAACTTTATAATTTATTTCGACTTTCAGGTAGGAGTTGACATTTCTCCAAATATGGTAGAACATGCACAAAAGAAGTATGGCAATAACAATCTACATTTCTGCACTCTAGATTTCGGCTCAGAAAATATCAGACAAGAGTTTGAACTTGAATCGTTCTCGAAGATATTTTCATTCTACTGTCTTCACTGGATACAGAATCAAAGGTGTGCTATACTTGCACATAAAATTGAACTTCTTGAACTCGAATTCGCTAAGGAATGTGCTCGTGAAGTATTTGATTCTATGAACTTTTTCCAATGGCTTTTTCTTCATCGATAACTCTTATATTCTGAGTTAATATTCTTATTCAATAAGAATATTACTGTATTAGATTTAACTCTACACAAATCGAAAAGGAAGTTTTTCGTTACAGCGAAGCATAAATCCTTTCTCGCTCAAATAATATTCTTGTTTGTGAGTTAACTAATCGGATTAGAGTTGATCTATTTTTCAAATCCTTTTTTCATATTATGTGTTTCAAAATTCCATTACCGGTACCGATCTCAAAAAAACTAGATATAACCAGATATTTATGACTGGTTTTTGCCGATATCTTCTATATTTTTAAACATAAGTTTAGCACAATTCAAGATGTTGTCTTTTCATTTAATACATATAAATTTATAAATAACTACCACAATATTACCTACAACTACTCAAAAAGTAATTCAAATAGAGTTATATACCCGTATGTTGAATAATTTCTTTATTGATTCGTAGGAGGAGCACTGACTATAGATTTCTTTGAAAATTGTTAATTAATTTGTTATCAATTACTCTTTCGTTTGAAATATTGTGCTAGAAAATAATTTGTTTTTTTAGTAGAAGTATAGAAAATGTTATTCTAATCAATGCTAGAAAATGATTTATTCTATTTGTTTTATAGGAGAAGTATAGAAAATGTATGGAGCCTCCTGAAGCCAAACGGAACAGCACTAATAGTGATAGTAGTCCATAGTCCGCTCTTTACAGTCTACAAAGCCATGAGCAAGCTAGCAGAATGGGAGCCATACATGAAAGTAAGTTTTTTTTTCAATTATTTTGGTAACTATCTATTTGGCATTGATAAATTCACATAACTAGAAAAAATTAAGACAATATAATTTTTCACTTTTGTATAGAATATTGTATTGATTATAATAACATTTTTGTAAATTGATTGAATCAATTTATTTGAAATTATTTCTTTATTAAATTGTGTATTGTAAAGTGTATTGCATCAAGTATCAAAAGTATTAAGGAATAAAAAGTTGATAATTACTTCATAATTGAAAAGCTAGTGAACCCTAAAATTTGATTTGTAAGAAATTTGTCCTTATTTTTTCTAGAATACGTTTTCCCCCTCCAACACAAGAAAAATTCACAAGTACATCACTGAATCCAAATGAAATAATATGGCATAAGCAGGGTTTGTAACTCTACTGATGGATTAATGAGAATTTTCTATTTATATATCTCGTAACTCTTTGATAATACCTCAAATCTTATTGATCTTATACTCACCAAAACACAAGAAAGTACGGTAGCCTACATACATTGAAAACATTATAATATAGTACATGAGTACAATATTACAACGAGCTATAAGTTGATTATTATGATTATTAAAGAATCTAAAAATATATTTTTTTAAAACTTGATCTATGTTGAAGGGATTCTAAGTTGGATTTTTTTCAAAAGGGTACAATATCATAGATGTTTTCTCAGCGAGTTACGTGAGATATCAACACATCAACATCTAATCATAAATACTATCGGAATATGTTTGGCTTTCCCATTTCAAACAAGCTAGACAAATGTATACGAAAGTTGAATCTACCAAAGTAAAGATTACTTTCATCAATGTGTGCTCATTCTAGAATCTGAAATGCTTTATTTTCAAATTGTATAATTTATGTAAGCCACATAGAAATTAATTTTTGCTTTTAATTTTTTATCTAGGATGTGGATAGATTCATCGCACCCTACCAAGAAGTTGAAAACCCGTGTGAAGAGTATAGAGCTCTTCTTGAAAGCAGTGGATTTAGAGTCACAGACTGCTTTGCCAAAGATTCTCCAGTTGATGCTCCAACTTTTGACTTCCTAAAAGGCAAGTATACAGTATTTATCAGTTTTGCAAATTTATGTAGGCTACTTATGAAATACAAGCTCTATAATATAATTTATTATTTCGAATATTTGATAAGAAACGCCTCATAATTTTCGTGGAATAAACGAACTCGAATTATTTTGAATACTTGATAATAAATTCTAAATGAATCCCTTGTAAAATATTTGAACACAAGAAAAAGATTATCAGAAAAATATGCTCATTCTTAGAACCAAGTAATTCATTCTGGAGTAGATCATTCTATACTATTCCTACTAATTCAACAGAAATGAAACAAATTCAAATCCACCCAACCTATGATAGGCCTATGGCAGACCAGGTATTTCTCAATTAATTTTTATTGTTATTTCCAGCTCAAGTATTTTATTTTTCTTAACCAATATCTTTATCCTTCATTACTGAAGTAATGTAAGAATTCTCTCACTTTTGTGACGTATACGATCAGTAGAAAGATATATGCTATAGATAGTAGTAGAGACTCATACAATATGCTATTCTCGCCTTTACATGGAACAGACAACTTCTAACTTGTAAATTCACAATACTTCATGAAAGATGAAATAGCAAATTAGTTCCTTTGAAAAACAACTTTTATTTCTAGGGAAACTTTTTAAAATTCAACTTGAAAAGTCATTCTTGCTAGCTTTTATCCCTGGACCCTTCTATTCACATTATTACCGATCTAAAAATAATTATTCATTTATTCAATCAATCAAAAAAATACAAAGGTTGGGACAACAGGCATAATGCCTTAAACTGTTCCTAATCCAATTTATGAGAAAAGTCCAAATTAAGGTTATGACATGTAGATGTAGTGAATCTTCAAACTGATTTTCACCACCGAAATAGAATACAAACAATTTTGAATTTAGAAAAAGGTTACACCAAAGTTCCGAGAAAAAACACAAAATGAATAATTATAAAGGATTTAATAAATAATCTAAGATTCCATCTCAAACGGTAAATTATATTGATTTATTCTATTGATTCGGCAGAATCAAATTCCTGATGATAAAAATGGTAATTGTGTTCTTTATTAATTATTCAACTGTTATGATTTCAGAGTCTCTGAGGGCCGTGAATCCATTTTTGAGCCGTATGCCAAAGAATCTGCACGCCAAACACATGGATGCATTGATGCATATAGTCGTAGAAAACCATATGATTGAAATGGAAGGGAGGGAAGGAAAGCTCACCTATATACAGCCTAATCGAGTAGTAGTAGCACTCTGTCATAAAATTCCTTGACCTGCATCTGTATGTAGCAACTAGCTATGTATCTATATGTAACAACTACCTAGGTGAACTAATTGTATTAATGATATTTTTCAATAATGGTACCTAAAATTTCAAAGCCAAAGATTTGTTCTTGCTTCAAAAAGAAGAACATTGTGTCATTCAACATTTTGTACTTTTTCAAAAATAAAGAGAAAATTATGTAGTAATATCTTTCTCGATTTTCTTCAAAAATTCTTCACACAGAATAGTGTAACAATTACTAGACAATTATGTTATAATCTGTCCAAGCAAAGAAGACCCTCTGGCAAGATGAGAAAATGGCTTCAGCTCGGTCAAAATTGGTTCAAAAATTATTGATTTGGTCTCAGTCGTAGGAAATATCAGATCTACAAGTTGAGACCAAATCAATATGTTTGAACCAATATTGACCGAGCTGGAGTCATTTTTTCATCTTGCCAGAGGGTCTTCTTTGCTTGGACAGACTAAATCAATATAGTTGACAAATATAGCACTGGCGGCTCGTGCCCACGAAACAGGTAAAGTGCCCTTATCTTTTACTGTACAGCACTTCACCTGTTTGGTGGGCACGAGCCGCCAGTGAAATATAGTTATTTATTCTGCACACAGAATAGTGTAAAAAGTAGTCTACACTCATGGTAGGCCTATTAATAACGTTATCACGTAGTCTACTGTAATCTACTTAATGAACAATCCAAATATAAGTAAATAGAGTTGGAGCACGACAGCGTATTTTTTAACAAGGGAAATTAATAATTTAGTTTCAACTTCATATTTAAATATTTGGTAGGATGGTACCCTGACTACCCTTGCAGGATAATTCAATGTGCGATATAAGAGTCAGGTTCATAAGAAGATGGTGGAAGAGTGTATACTGAACGCTATATTATAATGCCTCTCCTGGCTCCAATGTTATGCATTCGAGGTATTATGTAGTTATTCCAGCATGCATACAGAAAATAATATAAACTGTAGTGATGATAACAAATGTTTTTTTTTTTAATTTATGCGTTTATTTTCCGCTACCAAAATGTTGGAAATGGTGAATAGAAAAACACATTAGGAAGAAGCTAAACTTACAAGAAAATAAAGATTGCTTGATCTGATCACTCAGCTACTGTCGTACTAAAAGTTCCATTTGTTTCCTGCCAACACTGCTCTGAAATGCCTTTCTTTCCTAGACCATAAGGCAAGGATTCTTTCGTGTATAGGTAGAATTTTCCTCTAGCTCTGAAAAATAAAAATTACAAATTGGAAGTAGTTGACACTCAATGAATGAAATAAAGAGTTTGGACCAAGTAAGTAAGTAAGCAAGAAGTAGTTGAAAAAGTACAATAGAGGTAGTTTATAGGAAAAGATGAAAATAAAAATTCAATTTACTACAAAACCTTCAATTAAAAGAAGTAATACATTACAGTTACATACTCTGAACCATTTCAACTAGGATTATACAAAAGTTAGTTATTCAGAATGAGGGAACCCAGTCGTAAATAATTTATTGGAGAACAACCATTTGATAAAATGGAATGTTCATCCCTCATCATAAGGTAATCACACAAAAAAAAAAATTAAATTAAATTTATCCGTTCTTCAATGTAAAAATTAGGCTAAAGATAAAAAAAATATTATCTATTTTGATACTATGATAATTGTATTTTTTCAACATATCAAATGATGGAACTAGTTGGAATTATTCCTCACCTATAATCAATATATTCGCCCATTTTTATAATCTGATTACAGCACTTATCACTATTCTGAAAGTCCTCATAGTTTTCACATTTTGCAGCAATATAAGACGGTTCGTCGCTATTTAATGATCCAATGTAATACTGATAGGATCTGATATGAGTGCAAATACCTGAAAAATATCATCATTATTCGACTACAATTTATTAATACAATCTACTATTATTATATAAGTAGATTCATTAATGAAATAGAATAAAAAACTATTTGCCCTAATGTTTAGATTCAAGAAAAATATTATCGTTGAGTGGAGTTGTAGGCTATTAGGCCTACTAAAATTCATGACATGTAGATTTACGACCAGCGATACAATAAGTTTAATTTGAAGTGGTGTCCTACTTCTACTACTAAGATGATATAATTGTATTAAATTAATCAATTTTTGAATTTAAAGGTTTTGTATCATTATTGAAATGTAGCCTCTGTATCTTTTCGTATATGTATCATATTTTTAATCTTCTTGAAAGGAATTGAATTGTGGACACAGTACCTTGTTTTTAAAAAGAGCTTTAAAAACATTAAACCAATCAATTAATATCTTATTGTTAATCTTAGTGAAAGAAATTTAATCGTGAACACAGATGAATAGTATTGTTAAAAAGAGCTTTAGAAACAAGAAACGAATCTATTCTTGTTATATGAAACATTGATATTTTTGTCAACTTGCCTAAATCCAAGCCGCATCCAGGCTGAATGGGAGTTCCTCCATTAGGGTAGAAGTCGACATCACCTATTGGGTGGTAATATCCTATTAAATTTCCGCCAGTGTGTATCACATCCACGAAGTCAGCTTGCGACCGATCCAGTCTCTGTTTGGGATCGTCACGGAACAGTGGTCCGGCTGGATCCAACCCTAACAATCAATAGTCAATTCTATAATCAATCTCATAAAACCGCAAATTTACAATGAAATCTAGGATTAAAATGAGTATAGGCTATTCCTTGCATATAAGTTACTTGGAAATATTATTTTATTCACATTGAATGGGTTGAGTCCCGAAATTTGTGGAATAATAATTCTAAAGTTTTTTAAGAAGGGTATTTGATTTTTTATTTAATTTATGAGTTACTTGGAAAATTTACATTACACAAGAACATGAAGCTTACAAAACTTTCAAGTGTCATTTAAATTCAGCTTGTAATTATAAATTAATATAATAAAAAAATGTTTAGTCTGCGTGAGACTAAAATAATATTATGAATATTATTTCAACAGAACTTTGTATAGCCTGTCCAAGCAAATAAATCATTCTGGCAAGATGGGAAAATGACCACAGCTCGGTCAATATTATTGGTTATAAAATAAAAATTTGGTCTCAAATTGTAGAGCAGAATGTTTTCTAATTGAATGGTCTCAAATTGTAGTAAACATTCTGCTCTACAATCTGAGACCAAATTTTTTATTCATGGACCAATATTTACCGAGCTGGAGTCATTTTCCCATTTTGCCAGAATGTTTTCTTTGCTTGGACAGACTTTACCTGTGATACGTGGCAGTTTTGTCGAATTCATTTGGCCCCCAGCAAGTCCGGCAGCATGTGCGCCCAAACTGTGTCCCAAAACGTGTACTGTGCTCGCATTCACCTTCACTTCGTCTATCAAAAAGTCCAAAAATTGTGCCAACTCACTTGCTACCTTGATCACTCGTAAACGGGCCACTATATAGATAACTACAGACGGCCACTCGACTGTTATAACATTACAGTTTTTATTCTGGAGCAATGCTGGAAAAAATTGAGGGTTTTACACTCATTAGAATTGATTTACAATCACTCATTAGAATAAGTATCAATTTTCACATACATAAAGTGAACGTTTCTCTCGATTGATTAGAAAATTCGGTTGTCAGTGTTTGAATTCGATTATTGCTCGAAGTTAATCGCTTCTTTTAGAATTCGCGGCTGGAGCGCAAATAAGCTTCTTTTGCTCCATAAACGCAAACGCTATTTTGTCAATCAAATAATAATTAAGTCTCGTTTTTGTAATTTTTGTTCGCTTGACAATGAAGTGATTATTTATTTAATAAACTTGATAGTTATGGATATTACTTATAAAGCAGTTCTATTTTTACTCCATATAGTTATATTTCTCTATACATGAATGAATTAACACTAATTACAGCATCCTTTTTACAACGTTTTTAGTATTAATTTTAGACATCATGTTTTGCACTCTTTAGAGTAACCGAACGATTTATAATATCATTATTCATGCATTAAATTATAGTAACCCTATTAAGAAAAGTGAACCAAATGATAATATTTCCTTACATATAGGAAGAATAAAGCTCTCTCTCTCTCTCTCTCTCAATTACAAGATATCCTTCCTAGGAATATTAGACTTTTGCTAGTTCTATCACTAATTTTCCTGCACTTGACGTATTGCAACTCTGTACTGAATGATATGCAAGTAACACTTAATAATAAATTACAACGTTGTCAAAATTATTGCTTAAGGTTTGTTTACTCTTTCCAACGCCATGAACGGATCACCCAAGCCCATATTTCAAGTTCAACTTAAAAGCTTCCAGATCAGAGAAATTTTCGAATAATCAAACTTGTTAGAGATATAATTACTATATGGTAGACCTTATTACTTTAAAGATGATTTTTAATTTGTCTCTGAAGGTAGAAGAATAGACGTGTCTCATACTAGAACCGGGGAAAATACTTTGAGGATTCCAAATCACCGAACCACCATCTATACTAAGTCATTTCTAGTTTCAGGCTGTCGAGCATGGAATGCACTCCCTGATTCTATTAGGTCGATTGAGAGTCGAGGAAGCTTTATCTCTAAAATTATAAGATATATTGTAGAGAAGATGATCGAAAACGATCAACCCTATAGAGCAACAGCATGACTACCTACCCTTCATCATTCATCTCATTCTTCACCCATAAACATACTTGTACATACATTAATTTCACCACCAGTAGTAATTTTAACATCCATCATACACCCAATTATCAACCACTAATAATTTACTCTTAGGTATTAATTTTACGTGTTAGTGAGCTTTTTTATTCATTCATTACATTTTTATTTATTTATTTTTCATTGTTATTCATCATTATATATTATCTATTTATTTACTTCATTGATCATTTCTCAATCACCTAGATCTAGTTTTGAATTACAACTGGACATTTTTGATATTTTTCTAGTAATAGTGTACAGATTTGTAACAGTACAAATTTCACAGGCCAAGTGTTAATGGAAAGGACACAAGTATGTTACTTATCCTTTCCCAAGAATGGACATTTTTATGTCCAAACTTCGCCTTTTCATTTATATATTTCAATGCACAACAAGTAAGATTGCAAGCAAACAGCATATTCTTTGGATAATTGTTCTAGGATTTTTGCATTCATATGTAGCCTAATCTCTCTCATTGAATAGATTGTAGAATATCCTGTAAAAATTGTAGTGTGAAATATCGAAATTGGCGTGTAACTTGTAAAAATAATAGGATAATTAGATTTAATAATAACTCTTGTAATCTAGAAACTAAGCATAAATATTTAGTTGCTATCTAAATGAATAAAGAAATCTAATCTAATCTCAGCAATCCAAATTGTGATTCTAATATAGTTACCGTACTCTTTTAGAATAATTAAACTCTTGAATCTTAAATCTATTATAAAAACAAATAGCGGTTATTCAATTGAATTCCCATAAATTTCCATGTAAGAATTAAGATTTTAATTTAATATTTTGAGTAAAGTTACCTTTTGCCATTTCAAGGCTGAAATCGGCAAATGCACTACTCAGCCAGCCATGTACGATTACTTTGGTCTCTTTCGTGAAGTCGAAACTTGAATTTTTGACACTGCTTATATTTCCAGTTATAAGTTCCTCATAACTATGCGGCTCACTGGAAAATTATTGCAAGTAGATAGGAAACATATTTTTTGAAAACCAATATACTTTCATTACCAATTAGGTAGGTAGGGCAAGGGAAGTAGAAAATTATTTTTCTAAATTTTCATTTGTAGTTTGTATATTTATATATCAGTAATAAATCATTACAGTAGGCTACAGTTCACATGATTTGTATTATACAGTCTATATAATTTGGATGCATAGAGAAATCAAAATTAGCATATAACTAATAAGTAGACTATAATATGATAATAGAATTGATATTGGCTTATTGGGGTGGAAAACGTTATGGATTTTTCAAAGGAAGCTGAAATGAAAATTCATAAACAAAGTACGTTGCTTCGGATTTTTTTATAACTAGGGAAGCTTTTTTTAAATAGGATTTAAATACCTTGCTTTTTTGTTCGTTCCGAATTTATATCATATTCTATTGATTTTTTTTTAGTTTAACAAGACCATTATTTCTCAAAACTTTATAGGAAAGTTCATACGATATTATATATTTTTTAATATAAATTATCAATAATAAAACGAATTTCATTCTCAGACATGTCAATTTCACATGAAGATAGTCGAGAATGAATTAATTTACATATTCTGCTTACCTGTTTAATAGGAAAAAATTCACATCAAAGTCTGTTGTGGATGGGAAAAGTTTCTCCGAGTTTGTCATTGAGCTAAGATTCCTCATCAAATTCATCATGCTTGTGATGTATAAATGATTTATTTCTTCATCGTCGGCGTAATACCCATCTCCATTCCTGATGAACGAATCTGAAAGTTTTAATTAACTTTAAATCACCTAAAGTAAAGTACTGTACGTATAATCAACAATAAGTTGAAGCTTCTGACTAAATTTCCTCTCTGATTAAATATAAATGAAAAATATTATAAAATTGATAACTTTTTTGCAAAATGAGCGCAAAATTCAAAATAATAATTTATTCACACAGAATTTACCAGCTAATTATGATAAAATTCATATTAATCAAATAACTACTGTAACAATAATTGTTTGAGGACAGCACGGGAGTGTTAGATTTAAAAGATAGGTATTATTATTTAATATTGCGTATAGAATACTCACTTGAACTGTGAAGAAAAAATAATACTAAATAAATTATATGTATCATTTCCAAACATAAAAACCTCATCACACTTCACTTTGTTCAACTACACTTATTTCTCTCACTAATAGTTCGCTCTATCCTGATAAGATAAATGAATACCGTACATTCTTACAACACTCCAAAACTGAATCAATTTCTTCAAAAGTAAGTACTAATAGGGAAAAATTTTCCTTTTGTGCTTTGTAATAAATAAAGTCTTATTATATGACATTGCGCCCAGTAAACAGAATTAACCCTGAAAACGATAACGATGACAATAAAATAATATTTTGCACTGAATTAAAAGTGTTTTAGCAGAGTTACATAAGCTCTGATGTCAAGTATTTAGCCTACTGTAGTCAATAAGACTTTCAAGTGGATTTCACGCCGATTTACTACAATCATATTAATCTTGCGATAATAAATGAGAGAAAAATAATTCATCAGATAATAATAATACCCAAATAATACTCGTAAGATAGGCTACATTGAGGCAAATAACTGTATTTTATTTAATTGAGTTGAAAATACAATACAAATAAGTTTATCGTTTTGTAGATAGGCTGATTTTGTATCTTCTTTGAAGACAATTGGCATTGGAGCAGTATTTATTGTGTATCATAATGTGGTAAATTTTTGTATCTTTCAATGTACGGTATATATTTTTAGTGTTATATTGAACCGTTGACTCATTACTTTAAATTACATGAATCATGAATCTGTATTCTAGTATCAGTGATTACAGCTATTCCGAATAGAGCTTTAATTAAGCTGGGTGTCAATACACAGATTATAAGTATTTACTGTATTTATATTTGAACGATTACCATCAAATATTACATTTATGAATCGATCAATTAATCCATTAACCCATTTTGATTGTTTTATAATCAAAAATAAATTTTGTTTGAAAGTATTCTGATGCTTTATTTATGGAAACCAAAATAAGGGATCAATACTCAAACGCTAAAATCGTAATTATTTGATTATCAGCTTGGAAGTACGGTAGTGTGCGGTATAATAAATATATAATAAGTTCATTTTTGATAAAAATAATGGTTGAAGTTTTCAGTTTATCTATAGAAATCTAATTAATTCATATGGAATTATATTAAATATAAATTCATCAATAATGGTGTCTAATGAAATAATTTTTTCTTGTAAAAAGTATGAAGCATGTCACGTAACTCCTCAATTGATTTATAAATTGAAAAATCAACTTAACAATGAAATATAATTCAATCAAGAAAAATTTATGAAATAAAACAGTTGGAGTAGGCTTCAATAAATTAAATTGAAAAGAGTTGGAGGATTAAAAAATTAAATCATACTGAATTGAATTTTGGAAGTTTCCTGACAAATGAATTAAGGTACCGGTACGCTACTGGTAAGTTGATGAGTGACGCAAATAAAAGTAGCTCCATAATTTTTTGTTTTAACAACTAAAATCTTATAGAATCAGTGTTGTTCGTGATTGTCTCCCACCAATTCCAACAGTTTGTGGATTCCATTATAGTACTGTAACTTATATGATATTGAATAAAAAAATAACTTGAACTTAATGTAATGTGAATAGAAATTTAATAAATTGTATTATTGCATAACATTTAACTCTTAAGCTATATTAAATCTGCTGTAACTTTGGTCTAAAAATTAAAGAACAAATTAATTTGGTATTTAGTGAGTTAGGCGATGGTCACGACCATTCCTTTGTTGGGATTCGAACCCGCGCCACGACCGTGTGCTAGTGGAATGAAGATTGTAAGTTGTAACGCCCCAGTAGACCACTCGGTCATCCCGTCCGGCATTATATTGATTTTCTCATCCTGTGGAAGTCTTAAGAAAATTAAGCAGTTAATTATATCTTTTGAAATATACACTCATATACTGTATACGGTATATTATATTATTCTTATATCATTTTGATAGATTGATACCTGACATGTTAATGTTATTTGACTTTGTTATGCATTTCTTAAATGTTGCAAAAATAAAATAATTTTAATTTCATTATAAACAAATACATATTAGTGATATTACATGTAGACGTGAGATTTAGTTATATTTTTTCGTGTAAGTAGGCAAAGTATCGAATAAAATATTTAAATTCAACTCTCGACCTTCACAGATCGATTGTTTGAAATGATCGATAATCGATATACGAGAAAGGTCGACACGAAATGACGAAAGAGAGACCACGAGAGCGCTCTTTTGTCTTTTTATTAAGTGAGGTTATGTTGTCTAATCTACTTTGATCCGCTTTGAATACTTTCATGTGGCTATTTACAATATTTGTATTGTAATTTCTCAATCCAGAATTTTATTTGTGAGTTGATTTCTATTACTATAATATGTATTTTCCTTCTCTGTTCGATAAAATTAAATAGATGATAACTGCAAATACATATTTTCACATGATTTTCAAGCATGCAATTCCAACGTGGAAAGGAAAATTTGTGAAATATATTAAAACTAATTTATCTTAATTAAACTCATAAACTTCTATTAATTAGAATATTCACTAATAAGATATGTTAGAGATGTGTAAGGCGCTCTTCAAGTTAGCTATGAGTTCCAGATGTAATTTGCCGTTTTACTTTCAAAAATATGGATAATATTGTCTTTGAATTAGAATGTCTGTTAATTATTGATAGACATTCAAGACTCTTCAATCTTAATATTCCACCAAGTTAATCAAATCTTGAACACACTGCTGAAATCATTATTTAGTCTGCAAAAACTTTTTTCAACCCACAAGTTGCAGGTTTTTGTTACGTCTGTAACTTATATTACCGGTATTAATTTTTGCCTGAGTTTTGGCAGAATGCTAAAACTGAAAGGGACAAGTATACTGTCCTCTCTTTTCTTGCCAGTATCCGGTCCAATTCGCGGGCATCAAAACAACATGACCTCTCCAATAGTATTAGCACAGATT
Source organism: Sogatella furcifera (assembly GCA_017141385.1). Lineage (NCBI taxonomy): Eukaryota > Metazoa > Arthropoda > Insecta > Hemiptera > Delphacidae > Sogatella > Sogatella furcifera. The sequence goes on from CM029549.1 coordinate 8,741,096, forward strand.
ATGTAAATCCTATGATTTCCATGGTCTGGCGGTATTAATGTTACCCTCCTAAATGCTGCAAGCCGGTAACCCTGTTCGATTGCTTGTTTGAATTTTTTGACTGATCACTATTACGGTTCTTACTTATTTACTTGATTTTGAAGTCTTCAACTTTGACCAGTAGGGCTGGATTGATTGCGGCAAGGGTTGGCTAGACGATGTCGCCCAAGTTGTCCTCAAGGTACTCCCTCAATGAGTAATATACTCTGCCAATGAGCCAGGACTTGAGTTTTGTCTTAAATCTGCTGTCCTCCAGACACTTCACTGCAGCCGGCAGCCTGTTCAACATTTTGAGGGCCAGGTTAGGAAAGCAGTCTTTCTTCTTATTGAGTCTACAGTATGGGACTTTTAGTGAAAAGCCACGTCTTAGATTCCGGCCATGAAGTTCCGCTCTTGTTGTAAACAGCTTCACATTTGTCTTTACATATAGTAAACTTACAAATTTGTAATTGCTGTAGACTGTAAGTATTTCCAACCGTCGAAAAATTGGCCGACAGTGGTCCAGATAGCCACTTGAAGAGATTATTTGAACTGCTTTTTTCTGAAGTAGTAGAATAGCCTCACAACTAGGGACATGGCCCCACAACTGCAGACCATAGCTCAGATGACTATGGAAAAGTCCATGTTATATGGATATAAGATGCTCCTCCAACAATAGAGGCTTCAGTCTTCGAAGCAGGTAGACAACTCGTGATAACTTTTTGCAGACATTCTCAGTGTGCTCAATCCACAGCAGCTTGGAGTCAAGGTGAAAGCCCAAGAGCTTGACTGTCTCTGGTTGGCATTGCTGATTGAGGCTACACATCAAAGTCTGGGTCTTATTAGCATTGAGGCTCAGCTTATTGTGTTCAAACCAGTCCTTGGCCTGGTTGAATATCTTATTTTCCTTCATGGTTGCATCTTCTGGTGATTTTCCACTTGAACAGATGGTGGTGTCATAAGCGAATAGTAGTACATTGCCTAGCAGGCTTAAGTCATTAATAGCAATGATGAACAAGACTGGGCCCATGACTGAGCCCTGTGGCACACCATATTTTACCATAAGCGGGGAAGATGAAGCTCCATGGATTGATACAACCTGCTGACGATCCTGCAGATATGAGCCCAGCAGCTGTAAAACTGGTCCTTGAACACCATACTTCTCTAATTTTTCCAGTAGGATTTTGTGGGGAATACATTCGAAGGCCTTACTCAGGTCGGCTAGAATCATGGATACTGAGCCTCTCTCTTCAAATGCATCCAGGACCTTGGAGACCAGCTCTCATACAGCAGTCAAGGTTGACCTCCTCTCCCTGAAGCCATGTTGGGAATCTGAAAATAGCCTATTTGCCTCAAAGTGGGACACCAGCTGATTCTTCATGAAGACCTTCATTCTTCTTGAAAACCATTGTTGGGAAATGGTCGCATTTAGGCTCAAGATGGACGCATTTGAACACAATTAGTAGCCTTTTTCTCGGTATATGAGAAATAACTCAAAGTAGTAAAATTATTCAATTTCGATCAAATTTAATAAATGATATATGAATTTTGACCGCTTTGATGAGCTGAAAACAATGAGTTATAATTCGTCACGATCCGTCAACTTTTACAAATGTTAGGGAGGTCCTTAGTTTACTATCCTTGGAGAGTCCTTCCTACTGGTAATAACTGGTATAAACTGAAATCAGGGTGGTATAGTAATTTTAAATTCAAAACATTATATAAGACAAAAATATTCTAGTGATAAAACTCCAATACAAGAATATATAGACTAATTTTGGAAGTTAATAGTGGAAATATGGTATTTTTTGCTGTGCAAGGAAACATGTTGAAAGCCTTAACACAAAAAATGTACTAGATAGGAAGTCTTTCTTGGTCTTAAATTGTAGAGAATAAAATTATTCCCAGAGGGATTTTGAAATACACTTTTCTAACTCATCAGACGGAAGATATGAACAATAAAATACTGAATAAGGTAAAAATTTTCATTTTTCTCAAAAAATACCACTTTTTTGAAACCTTATTCCTCGGTCCTTGTTCAAGATAGAAGGTTGGATTTGATACCAATCTCTTGGAAATTTTATTAGCTAAAAAAGTATGAGAATGATATTTTCTGTCAGATGCTTCGCTTTGGCGTAAATTGCGAAAAACTAAAAATAGAACCGAAATTTGGTGGTTTTCTAGTCATCCTGTATTATGCACACCTCGGAATCCGTCGCAAACTCATAGTAAACTTATTTAGGATGCCCAAAGTCGATTAAGACGATTTCCAGCCTTACCTTATTTTTTTGGAGACAAAAGTCCAATTTGCCTGGGCTAACAGTAAAGTTGTTTTATTAGTCAGGATGTGCGTCAGGATTTTGACGCCGTCCAATTGTAGAGCCGAAATGTTTACAGCGAACTATGTAATCAATTCTTTGTCAACACATATAGTGGATTCATCACCTGGTACGAATTCAGTACGCCAACTGTACTAATCGAGGCACCTGTATTAATCGAGGCGAAGGGGTTCAATTAATACAGCGCCTTGATTAGTCCAGTCCTGTACTAATCAAGACACTCGCTCATCTAATCGAAGAACTCATCCAATGAACAAACTAATTTGCCGGCCTCGGTGGCGCAGTGGGCTAGGGCGTCACAACCTTCAGTCCGCTAGCACTGCCGCAGGTCTGGGTTCGAATCCCAGTGGCATGGCTGTTTTTCACCTCATCATTCACCTTCGCACTCATGATCCATTACCCACGCACAAGCTAAAAATGCGTATGTGGGCATCATCCGCAATAAAAAAAAACTGGACTAATCGAGGCACTGTATTAATGGAACCCCTGCGCCTCGATTAATACAGGTGCCTCGATTCGTACAGTTTTCCAGTTTCTTGGTGTAGGATAGGGACTGTATTAATCGAACACTGGACTAATCGAGACGTTCCCACTTTGAGCTTTAAGGCCAATCATTCAATTGGCTTCTACTTATTGTGGTACTTACATGTTCTATTCCTATTGTGATCATTCATTTTACTTCTTCGGTCGACTGGTTGTATTGCTGTGAGGCTTAAACGTTAATTCTGGTGGTCGCACACAGTTGACATTCCTTCAAACTTGCAGCTGTTTAATGCTGCCAGCAGTCGAAATTAAAATAGTCCCACTCTCACCATATATCTGTCTTTCATCACATCTGACCAAGGATAGGCTGGCAGAAGTAATTTTACACTAAAATTACGCTCTCGCTTTGAGTGGCTATTTTGGAGGAATGCCAACTGTGTTCGACCATGCTATAGGTACCACATCATGAGTGATTCATGGATCTCTTTTCATTACAGATTGGCAACCATGGTGTTTTTCACTTGTCAACATTGTGGAGCCTCGCTCAAGAAGAATGCAGTTGAGAAGCATTACATGACAGAATGCAGAAACAGGGCTCCAAATTTGACCTGTGTCGATTGTCTCAAGGATTTCTTGTAAGTTTCACCTCTATCATGTTTCTATAAGTTTCTTCTATAAAGACATTCTGGCAAGATAGGAAAATGACTCCAGCTGACCAGCTCGGTCAATAATGGTTCAAAAATTATAAATTTGGTGTCAAATTGTAGAAAAAATTCTAATCTGAAATTTCAGACGTAATTTATAATTTTTGAATTATAGTTGACGGAGCTGGAGTCATTTTCCCATCTTGCCAAAATGTATTTTTTGCTTGGACAGACTTTAGGCTACCAAAATATTTTTCAACTTGGTATTCTTTTTAGGAAACTTCGGCTTCTTGTAGTCTTCGGTTTTTCTTCCAAGATAATTTCTCTGTATGAAATGTAGGCTATGATTATACTTGGATCACCCATGAGCTTAGAATTGATGTATAAGTTACTTGAAATTTCATAATTGGAATATAAAGATTGTAATTAATAATAATAATATTAAAAATGCTTCGATTGAATACACTTGAATGGGTAAATACATTTGAACGGATACATCAAAGTGGACAACAACTAAGAACAACTAACTAAGAATTATATATCGTGATTGAAACATTAATATTATATTGCCAGTCAACCACTTTTGTAGTCATATGTAGAGATACGACATGAATTTTCTTATTCTTTTCCACAGGGGAAATGCCTATGTAGCTCACACGTCTTGCTTGACAGAAGATGAAAAATATTCAGCTAAAGGATTCAAATCCAAACCACCTTCAGATAAAGGTGCTAAAAAGCAGGTCTCATGGATGAACACTATTCAAGAAATTCAAATGCCTCCATCCTTGAGTGCATTCCAAAAAAGAGTTATTCACCGTAGTCAGAATTCGCCAAATGTGCCACAGAAAAGGCTGAAATTCCAGGTAAGGGAAAGATCCTCACACTTCAGTTCAGTTGTAATGAACTACAACATAATACTTGAATACCCCTGTATATTGCAATAAACTTGAAAAAATATATTTGAAGGATTCAAGCTGTTAATTCTATTGATGGGTTTTGTTCAATCACTGAATATTAAAAATAAGTTTTATGTATATTTTGCATTTTCCAAATTCCTCTTAAACAAGAAAGAGGCGAAATTATGCTTAACAAGTTTATTGTATAAGACGTCATTTCTTGTAACTTATAATTGAAAATTAATAATTTCGAGTACTTTATCTGGTTTGTAACATTTGTTTCTATGTTAGCGAGAAATAACTTTTAATATGAAGAGAAGAACCCGATTTTCCCTTCCACAGTTATCAACAGAGCATCAACCTTCCACAGCATCAACAGAGTTATGAAAAGAGGTGTGGAAAAGTGGAAGAGACTAGTAAAACACAGAATTTGGCCTTTCTGTAAAATAATACCTCGCGCCTCGCGGACTTGAGCATATCTCTTGCTATGCCCGTCTTGGTTAATATGCATTACTTGCTATGTTGAAGTTACACATAAACAATTTTACAATTTTCATGTTTTTAGCAACAAGAGAGTTGATATCTTCCGATTGTTTCTAGCACGTTTAATTATTATTTGCAGAGCAGATTCATGCTTCATTTTAAAAATGAACATTTATTAAGAAATTACTCTAATTATTATGAATAGCGGAAAATATGTTTTTTTATGAAAAATTTAAAAGTGGCTAGAAAGAGTTACCCTACCAAAACGATCTTAAATTCATTATCAAACCTGTTCAGCTTTTCATTAACTTGTGTCAAAATGCACCATTTTTGAGTTTCAATTAGAGAAATAATCAAGCCTAAGGTAGGCCTAATTATTTATGAATATTCCGAATTATTTATTCATTGATTCCGAAGCTACAATGGTTCCATTTTGTATCATTTACAAATTACAATTAACTTCCTTATCACAACTATGTACATTGTTTAGTGTACCGGTATATACAAATTCAATATGACGTATATTTTTTGTTTCAGAATTTTTGTAAATCCAATTTTGGAAAGTCCGCTGATATCAAACAAATTGATGAGGTTTTCGATCTTTTCGAAATAGCACATAAGAAATCTGTGGATGATTCTAATAACGACAAATCTGGTACAAAAAGCAACTCTTCAGTTGAAAATAATGAAACAAACGACAAAAAATGTTCTTCAAATGGCAAGAGTGAGGGAGAAAGCATGAAAGCGGAGAATAATGAAGACGAAGATGGAGATGTAAAGATGGAGAATGGTGCGGAAAACGATGATAAAAGCAAAAAACTATCGAAAAAAGAAAAGAAAGAACTGAAACGAAAAGCTAAACTTGCTGCAAAACTGGATGGAACCACCGATCAAGACACCACGGATCTAGAATCTAGTAATGTTTTAGAAAATTGCGAAAATGAGAACATAGAGAATGAAACTATGAACGGGAGTTCTAAGAAGGATGACTCTTCCATGGAAGTTGAAAATGGCCAGTGCAACGAAGAAGAAGAGACGGGAAAACATTTGAGTAAGAAAGAGAAAAAGAAATTAAAAAAACAGGAAAAGTATCAAGCTCAATTGAATGAGATTGAGCAGACGCAGATGACAACTGATGACATAGATAATGAAATCGTTACTGACGAAAATAAAACTCACAAAAAGAAGAAACGAAAGGCTGAAATGAATGGTGTTATCGAAAATGGAAGTAAAAAATCTAAAAAAAGGAATCGAGAAGACTGTGATATGGATGTTGATGATGAACAACCCGTTAAAAAGTCGAAGGATAGTGAAACACGTAAGTTGAAGATTAATCCATTTTGCATGTTCATTTTATTTGAAGATAAATTTGTCAGTTGTGCGGAAATCTAAATTATATTCAACCGCCATGAAATGATGTCATAGCATCGCTTCAGAATCATTTATTGGTTCTTGTTGCCTTAGCTCTGTTGAATGACATAATATTGTGGCAGTTGAATTCAATTATTGGATCTCTATGCAGCTAACCGAGAACATTTGTATTATAGTATTGTATTACTTGTATGGTAAACCAATCAGTATTTTTTTGTATGATAAAATGTAATTTTGAGGATGTAAGGGTTTTTCTTTAAATCGCTGTAGCACATGAACCACTGAACATAGAAGTGTGAATTTGGTCCCAAATTAAAGAGAAATGAATTTCGCCGAGAGGGATTTTGAAATACGGATGCAAGTGTTTCCAATTCAAAGTTACAAACTTTTAAAGTAACGGAATAATTCCTGTGAAAAAAATATGGAGTTTTCAAAAAATTGTAACTTGAAAACGATTGATGATACAGGGTTGTGATTGGTCTCAATCTCTTCCAAATTTTGTTCTCTAGAAAAAACATGCATGGAATTTTTTCGTCCGACGCTTGGTTCGGCTACAATTCACGAAAAACTGAAATTTTGCACCTTTCACCCACCCCCCCCCTCCCCCAAAAACTCGACGCTCATAAGGGTGTAACTTTTTACCAAACAATAAAGGGGTTGTATAGAACAAGTTGGCGTAGGAATTGTCCTTTCTCCTTGGATGTTGAGGTTCGGTCTTGTCAGCTTGTCATCTGTTATTTTTGCGAATCAATCTCACTTAAAATATCCTGTTTTGATTATCAATTTATTGAAATAAATTCAATTTTCTAGACGTTTCAATCCTTTGTAGCCTGCTTCATTTGAGTTTATCAACATTTATTATGCTGATGGTCTGTTTGTTTTTTGTCTGTTCCAAGCAGGCTACAAATAATAATTATTATTATTAACACCTAAATGAATAAAATAACTCCAAACATTTTCCTAGTCTATCTAAATTGAACTTGATATCTGGTTATAATATTTTGAATGGAAGTTGTCGTATTCTACAGAAATCGAACCAGACAACCAGTTGCTCAAGGTTTTTCATAAGTTTTAAATTTCATTTTTTTCAGATGAAAATGGGGACATGAATACCACTGAAACCGAAGCTACTAACGGTAAACAGCAATTTGATTGGAGTGACATAATAGTTCAAGTGTTACAGTCAAGAAAGGATAAGGAGCTACCCATCAAACGATTGGCCAAAAAAGTTATCACCGAGTACCAAACAAACTATGCAACCTATGAGACATTCGAAAAAATATCCGCTAAATTTCATAAGAAGCTGAAAAAAATACCGGGAGTGAAAGTGTTACATGACAAAGCGAAATTGGTTACTGCTGATGAATAAAATAACTATAATGAAATATTTTTGCTTAAAATATATTACGATTTCTTTGTAACTATCATTCGTACCGTAACGAAGTTGGACAAACGGAATTTGTGATTGAAGATAATCATAAGAGCATCTAGAAATGATTTGTTTTCAAACAGGTGGTAAACACGAAGAATAAATATTATTTTTTAGCAGTTCGAACTTTTCAACTTAACTAGCCTATCCCCAAGTTTGATTTATATTACTTTTTAGTTACAGAGTATGACAACGTGTTTTTGTTTAAAGAATTGAAAAAATATTAATATCAAAGATCATCCATGATCCGAGCAAGGTCTGATGTTCTGTTCTAATCACTTCAAAGAAAAATATTTTTATATTACGGTACGGCCTTGGGAGCAACGGATTTTTGTTATTATTATTAGGACTCCAAATTTTTTATTGAATTGTAGCATACAGAACTTTATTATACGATTCAAAATACAATATTCTATCAGGTCAAATATAGACATTTCAAATAGAATAGTCTCAACGGTTTTGATCAACTCAAGTTGTTTTACTGATTAATGATAGAACTTTATAACTGGTTTTAATCATCATAAATGAAAACAGTTGCATGCAATATCAATCCACTTTTATTTCTGAGTATGAATTTTTTATAGAATAGACTAGGATATGAAAAGGATGTATGCATTAATTACCTATACAGTTTATTAGTTGTAATAAAAACTAAACACTTCAACAATAAAGTACATTTATTTTTATTTTGTTATTCTGTACATGGTGCATACATTATTTTGAAAATATATATAGACCTAATTACAAAAATACTATCAGCTATCATCAGAACAACCAACAATATTACATTACTGGATGGATTTCAAGAAGCACAGGCTAAACTAAACAACTAAAACAACATTGAATACGGTGGCCTATAGTCTGCCCAAGCAAAGAGGACATTCTGGCAAGATGGGAAATGACTCCAGCTCGGTCAATGTTGGTTCAAAAATTATAAATTTAGTCTCAAATTGTAGATTGATATATTTCCTTCAATTTGAGACCAAATTAGAATTTTTTGAACCATTATTGACCGGGCTGGAGTCATTTTCCCATCTTGCCAGAACGTCTTCTTTGCTTGGACAGACTATACCTATAAATTACCAACGAAAGTATTAGTCAATTTCGACTAACATCGATTTTATCAGACACAAAGCATGAAGAATTCATTCTACTTTGATAGCAATGAAACTAAAGATTTAGGTGTACATCACAAAGGTAATAAACTGATATGCATTGCACTGAATTGAAAGATAAATTGGAAATTCTTATTATTTCAATAATCGAATAATAAAATTTCGAATTCAATCACTGAAAAACGTCATTCTATTATGTACGATTCATTCTTTTTTTCGATACATTGAGTGCCATCTTTAAATGATTATTAAATTCAATTAGATTTTCGTAAATCTGGCTGTAAGCCTCTAGTAATCAAGGTTTTAACAAAATGTCTATAATAACCTTGTCTAGTAGTCACCCGCGAACCTAGAGATGGTCAGTAGAGAATTAAAATAAATAAAACTATTTAGATCCTAAGGTTACTGATATGTGAGTCTGATTGATGATTAGTAATTTGACATTTACAACGTACTGATTTTATTTTCCACTGAAATTTGATACCAAACAAACAGGAGTTTTGTATGATGAATCAACAAATTTTCAATACATGAAGGGGATTTTGATTAAATCAGGCACGAATTTTAATCTGATTAATAAATTAATATACCAAATATTATTTACAATTTGATGTTTTATGAATATGCCTGTGAGATTGAGGGAAATATTCACAAGCCTTTGTAAATGACTTATCTGGATGATCAAAACTTTATCGAATAGAAGAGCTTCGAAGGTGTTTCTTTGAGATGAAAATAATAATTATTTCTGTCAAGATGGTATCAAGTGATGTGAAATTTTAAATTAACAAAGTTGAAACATATTTCAAATGAGGATACTTTATCATAATTTTTCCAGGACCTGCAAAACTCAAAAACCAGGATAAACACTGGAAATGAATAGATCTGTATAATTTATCATTCAACAAATTCAAGTCTAGTGTAGAATTTCCTTTCTCATCTATAACAAGTCTTTCATGAAACAGACCCCTAGACAAGCCTTGAACTTATTCAATTTATTAGTCTGATTGATATTTATAGTATTCATTACACATTTTTCATAAATTAATTAATCTTCCACTTACACCGTAACTTATATGAAACAAAAACAATAGACTCCTAACCAAGTAGAAAACAAATATGAAGTAGAAATACATACAAACTATATATCACAATTTAGAATCATAATCATAAATATACGGCAATAAAATGTGATTAATCGGTGAACACTATTGATTGTGATGATTATTGAGACAATGAAGTTATAATTTTGGTACTGAATACATACCGTAACTACTTTACTATTAAACCTTGCTAATCAGTCTTTGGTTTCAAATAGGAATCGCAATACTTGGCCTAACTTGTGAATGAATAAATGAATGTTACCCAGTAACTTATGGATGAGATCGGTCAAGTCAATGGATTTCAATAAAAATTATCTCGAGTTGCAGAATCGTTGTTTAAGTCACTTCTGATATTCTTTCTTCTTGTCTCGTTTTTGCGTTTACTTGCTCGTTATCAACAGATTTCAAATCCCTGGACATCGGTTTCACATCTTGGGCGGTTCTTATCAGTTCTTCCGGTTTCAGTTCGACAGCATTCAAAACCGTTTCCGGAGGAGACATATATTTCGGAGTTTTAATCAGAGGCTCAACCGAAGTTTTGAGAACTTTCTCTGTGACAGGAGTCTCGACGTCTTTTTCAGACTCTTCAGGTAATTGTTTGGGTGCTGCGTTCAAAATACTTGGTTGCAATCCATTCTCGTCTTCCTTGAATTGATCTTCACTTTTCTTCGAGCACTTTGCTTCACCATCCACTGTTTCATGCTGTATATCCTTAGCAGAAATTGTATCATTATGCTCCACGGTGACTTCTACACCTTCCTTGATTGAGTTTGTTTTTTCTTGTTCAATATCACCTAGATCATCAATTTTCACATTTTCAACTTCAGGTTTCTCCGGAACAACAGCATCGACTCCAACACCTTTCTCCATCTTATCTTCTTTCTCTACCATTTCCAAATCTCTTTTCTCTCTCTCCTCTTTTACCAGCTTCTCTTTTTCAGAAAGTATATCCCTAACTCCACCGATCTTCTGTTTATTAGATTCAACATCCAAAACCGGGTTTTCAAGCTCTACAGTATTTTTATTCAAGTTATTTCGAACTGCAATAGGAAGTGGAACTCCTTTCATAATATTCTTTGTAAGATCTGGTGCAATATTCAGCTTCTTTTCCTGATTATCACCAAGTTTTTTATTTTCCAAGTCTTTATCACTGACTTTGAATACTTCATTTTCTTGGCGAGGAGATTTCAAAGCATCACTCAACTTCAAGGACTTCTCTTTAATTTGTTTTAGGGAGTCACCAATTTTAACAATATTTTCATCAACTTGAGAATTAGATACTCTATTTTCTTCAACAATTTTGTTATTTTCTAGAGGTGCTACACTTTTCTCTACAACTTTATCCGAGTTACCAACTTTGTTCATTATTTTCAACACTTCTTCTTTGTCACGTTTTGGTTTTTTAATTTCTTTATCTAAATTCAAACTTTTCTCCAAAGGTTGCAATTTTATGGGCAACTCGTCCTTCACGATTTTTTCAGAATTTCTCAATTGGTTCTGTTCTGGTAAATAATCTTTTTTGCCAGGCTCTTTCAGAACGGTGTCAGCTTCTTTCACGATATCTTTTACTTTCTCAACAGGTTTCTTGTCTTCATTCACTTTCTCCAGATTAGATTTTTCCATTTCTTCTTTCATTTGCTGCACGGCAGAGGATATAGGTGAATTAACATTACTGTCTTTGACGATGTTATCTCCTGGAGCCACGGGGATTGGTGGTTCTTTTCTCTTATCAGTGTCTCCATTATTGTCATCCATTCTCTTATCAGCTGCATTTTCAGCATCGATAACCTTCTTAATTTCGAGTAGAACATCCTGCGCCTGTTGTTTTATTTCGGGAATGCCAGCAACAGCTACACCGTCACTCTTTTCTGGAATCAGAAAATTTTCCAATTAACACTAGCTTTGAAATGAAAATGATAAATTTTAAAAATCATTGATGTAAATTTTATAGGTATAGATTAAAAATTTTCTAATCACTCTATCTATGAAATAGAAATAATACATTTTAGACATCACCAATGAAAATTCTATAAGTATAGATTTATCGTACTTGGGGAGAGGCTCAAACTGAACTCAACTGTATAGATATTGTCAAATTTATCTATTAAGTTATTCTAGTAACGCCGGTTGCACACACAACGATGAGTTTTGAACATCCGGTTTCTTTTCGTACTCAAAAATTCCACCAGATAGAACGGCACTTGACTCGCATCCGTACATAGCTTGTATTTGCCAAATTCGGTTCTACCTAGTAAAATTTATAAGGACGGAAAAGGTCGGACGTCCAAAAATAGTTGTGAGTGCAACTAGGGTTTCAAGCGTGCTGTACACAGGGACAGTAGAGTCGTCCAGTTGAATATCTGTAGCCAATCACAGCTGTTGTTGTTTGACTCAATGACCAGACAAAGGCTGTGATTGGCTACGGATATTCAACTGGCCGACACTACTGTCCCCGTGTACAGCAGGCTTAGGGTATCCCCATTCACTGTCAGTTCGGACTGTGACAGTCAAAAACTGTAAATATATGGCTGTCCAAAATAGCTGTAAGACGGCAGGCCGATCGATGAAGATTGAGCTGTGTAAAATATTGAAGATTGATCGTTGTAAAAGCTGTGAATGTAGACCCGTAGTGGATGGGGAAACCAACAAACAAACAAACAAACAGCACAAAAAAGCTATAAAGCGGCAGTCCTATCGTTGGACAATCAGCTGAGAACGATCGAACTGTCAGTGGTTGGACCCCAAGGCTGTGGTCACACCAGGTCTAACACAACGAAACAAATTGTTGGCTTCGAACGAGTAGAAAGGCTTTCGAATCGAATTGGAGTCAATTCACAACACAACTTTTTGTTCATGCTCAGTGCATTGTCAGTGTTGGGATGTGTCGTGTCGTGTTGGGTCGGGTCAGGTCTCACCACAGCCTTATTTCTAAAAAGAAATTATTAGTAATGTAAGAAAGTACACAACTGTACAATCAGTCTTCGAATGAAATTAGTAGTCGGCGCAATCTAAGTTGACGAAAACCCCCTCCACCTGAGAAATAGCTATGTTGTCATTTTGCGTGAAATTGAAACTTCTCCTAACGCAAACACATTCAACTGAATGTTAAAAGTGACAGCGTAGCTTCGGAAAAATCACGCGGTGTTGTAAAACTCACTATTTTTATGATAAACCAGCTGTTCACAGCTCGAATATCCAAGTCGATCAGCTTCAATAACTCCAATCTTTAACATACAATGATTCATGCATATACCGCTCTTCCATAACCATCTATCAATTCTCAGACCTTAATGTACCTATCGATTGTATGGAAAATGGCGGACGTAATTGCCCTACTCCAAATTCATGATTTCATAGAGTTTTGGCTATGTTGATAAAAAAATCATATGTTTTATTATAAAAATAACTTTTGGAACATTTCATAAGTAGGCCTACTGAATGTTTACTAAGTTGACAATGGATTACACTTGCGATCCGTCTTGTATTAGGTTAAATAATATGGCATAATTTCTTGAGTATTTGATAATTTATTACAAATGGGTCGTCTGTTTGAAACAACAAATGTGTTGTGTTTATGATTGTGAATATCCAAGTATGGTAATTCAGTTCATATTCTATTTTCACGTTTCCTGAAAACAAACTCTCAATGGACATATTGGTTAGAAAAGTTAGTTTTCATCAAAACTTTGTAGTGAAAGACAGTTCGATAGTTTGTATTAATAATTTTGAAGACCGTTTTATTATCAAGGAAGACGTTTTTCTTGTCCATAGACGGTTAACTAATAGGAGTGCTAAGAGAAAAACATTGGAGTGCCAAGAGAAGTGATGCATTTCCTTCAATTCCAACAAACTAGCCTATGTGCTTTATATAAAAGTGAAAGACAATAATTAATGAAATCAGTGATCTGCCTTGTGTACCAGTTAGCTTCAAAATATCAAATGATTAGGTTACAAACAGTGCGTAATTTGTGACTGTAGCCTATAATACGGTAGGCCTATAACGCCGGACCGGTAGGCCTACCTCTGAGAGGGTGAGGGAGAGTAAATAAATTTATTTTTTTCAAAGTTTAGATCTAAGATATGTAAAGCAATGGTAAAAATACACAACTGAATGCTTAAATAACACTAAAAACAAGTTTTGAGGAGTTGAAATTACATTTTTTGGATGGATACTGGAGTCTGAAGAAGACAATAAGATGTCTCAAACTTGCAAGCCAAAGGAAAAAAATAACTGGAAATATTAGGGGAAAAGTTCAGAGACGGAAGAAAGTTAAAATGAGCAGCAAGTAAAGTACAAACATGTTAGAAAAAACTGATTGGAATTTGAATGTCTTGAATTTCTATTTTTCACATAGAATTATAAATCAGATTCTAGTTTGAAGTTCATCATATTGTAATGATTATTAATTTTGTATTGGATATTAATTATATTGTAATATCGTAATGTTTAACAATAAAAAATATGTTATTTCTGTCTTATTTCTTCTAAAGAATAGCAACTTGAACTATTGCTATTACGCTTGGCTAGGCCCATATTGCCGCCATCTTGTTTTGTACATTAAGGTCTGAGAATTGATAGATGGTTATGGCTCTTCTTACTTTGAAACTCTTGAGAGGCCAAATTACGACCTTCCGACTATTTTCGTCTTTTGGAAAAATAATTTCTATTGTTTTTGAACAACTTTCTCGCTTTCACCACCCAATTATCTTCTCAAACAAAAAAGTTTCTAGATCATCGAAAATTACATGTTTTCTGTTCGAGTAGACCTGACATTGGCAAACATATTCATTAATTGAAACATAATTATTGGTCGTATATAGAAAATTCAAAAACCATTAGAAAGCTCGAATTCTCCTTATCATTTTGATATAAAAAACTTCATTTTTACTACAACCCATGATTGTGAGAGAAGTGATATACAAAAGAAAGTAATATTTTCGCAATTTTTAATTAAAAAAAAAAAAACAAATTTCTTTTGAATCCTTTTACCCAGGAACTTTTTTAATACTACTGGCATATCAACGATAAAATTCTACGTCTAGATATGGGGTTTCATCGCGAATTTGAAGATGTTCCAATTTCACACAATCTGGCAACGTTGATATTTATCGGGTGGAGGGGTTTTCGTCAACTTGGATTGCGCCGACTATAATTCAAAATCCAAAACGTCTTCCATTCCCGAAGCTACGAAATTATTATTTTTCTATTTTATTTATTTCTAGTGATTTTTACGTCAATCACTGATAGTTTTCTCTTCTTTTGATCAAAACTGATAGTTTCAAAGTATAATTTTATCCTTATTCAATTATTCACCCACTCCATCATCTAGGCTTAAAATACTTGTTTCAGGTAATAAGTTGCTTCTATAATAAATCAATAAAATACTTCTTTCAAAAAAAAAATAATAATCCAAGAGTTGATTAATTTTATCAATTTTTCTTCAATTAAGTTAATGTTACCTTTGGCAATAGCTGCTCCAGCTTTCTCAGGCAGTTGCAGAGAGCCTGCCTGGTTCAGATCCACAGATACGCCTTGCTCACCAACTTCCGGCTTGGTGATAGCCTCTTCAGTCGCATATAGATTGGAGTAAGTTCCAAGCACCATGATGAATAATCCGATTCCTATCAATATCTGAAAATTAAAAGTAAAAATGAAGACATTAACCTATAATAAGGATAGACAATAATCAAACTGCAGGCTATAGCAATTAGGTACAAACCGTCGGTCCCGACTACCTAAAAAGAAGTCATCATCTTTAATCTCTCATGTTCATCATCCATCTCATTACCCACGCACAAGCCTATGCTCTCATATGGGCTTCATCCTCGGTTAACAAACAAATAGCTGACGCCAAAAAGTTGAGCGATTTCGTTTGTCTTTTGTACGTGATTTAACCCTATTAACAGCTGATGTAATGCATCTATTAACTCTATTGATTTCAAAAACATCACTTAGGCTTAGCTAAATGACAATTATAATTGACAACATCAGCTGTTAAAGCGCACAAGGAACTATTTAATGTCAGCCATACAATATTTACAACTTATTTTTTTCAACGGATAAATAGAACTCACCTGCGCCAAAAGCCTCTCATTGTTCTTCTTATTCGAGAGACATATGAACGTGAGAGCGGGGAAGATGATGCAGATGATGATGCCTATCGTTGAGCCGACCAATCCCAGAACGACCTCAATGCTGGGAATCAGTAGTCCCGTGCCGAGGGATACCATCACAATGCACACCGTCAAACATTTGAAGCGCAACTCCGGGATGTAATTGCCTCCCCCGGATAGCAGTTCGTGATGTGGCGTGTGTCCCTGCTAATCAAATTGAAACAAAATAAAGTAATTGTAATTAATCTACTTAAAATTACATATTACAATCAAAATAATTATATTCTCATCGTCAAGGAACAATGAAGAATAGCATATTAAATGAAAAGACAAGATTTTGTCAAACTACCGATTTAGAAAATCGATTTTGATTGTTACACCATTATCAATTTATGGAAATTTGATATCTCGATTTTCTAATAAAACTGAGGTTTGACAATATCTTAGTCTTTTCATTTAATATGGATAACTATCACAATATCACCTTCACAACTACTTAACAAGTGTTAGAATAGTATAATTTGACTTACAGTAAAACACAAAAATACCAGAATAACAGAAATCTTTTTCTGATTCCATATAAAAAAAAGACAGTACGTTTTGTACAGGAGAGAATTAGTCTTTAGACGCTGCTTTATAATAGAAAACATTTTAGCGTAGATATTTTTATAATGAAAGATGAAATCAGATTCGAGCAAAGGTGGCCAATAAGGATAGAATTGATATCAGAATTATTGTCAAGTTAGAAATAAATTGGATGCCATAGAGTCCTGTTATATTATACAAAACCTGCTTGACGTCTCTCCACTATGGTGCAATTACCGTACGAAAAACAATTTAGTCAACAATCACGGTGACGTGGCCTATTGTGCATGATCATTGAGTATGACTTATAATTCATACTCAATGGTATTATTGTGCCTTCTGGCTGAATAAATTTATTGATTGAAACATTCTCAGTAGTATGTTGAACTTAATATGTAAGAATGATGAATAAATAGTATATTTCGTACCTAGGGCCGAAAATGTGCGTTTACCGGCTCGAAATCGGTTTTCAAGTCCGAGGCCGTAGGCCGAGGACTAGAAAACATTGAGAGACGCGAATAGCTCGTTGGCATTTTCGACCCGTGTAGTATTTGAACTTTATTTTTCGGCACACAACATCAATGCGAAGAAAACAAAATAAAAAATTTGTTAATCAGTTCCAAGAACAGCTAGACCAGTAACCTTATTATGCTATCTTGTTCGCCTATACTGAATTTGGAGTAGGTACCATCTGCTTGCTATTGAAACTTCGCGTCAATAGTTTATTGATTTACTGACTGAATATTACTTTATAACTATCAGTGTATTCGATTTTCTTAGTCCAGAAACGTTTAAGCCCAAGATAACTTTTGAACGATAATCATAAATTGTACAATATCAATTCAAAGTTATTGATTTTCGACAGATATTGGCTAACAGAGAAGGTTAGTGTAGTTTTTACTATCACCCGCTAGATGAGCCATTAACCTAGCACAGATGAAGTAACACAGAGTCTGACAACAATAATATTGTTCAAACATGGATTTCACGTGTCTATCATTATTCAACAGTTAATCAATACCAAAATTTTCAATCTTATCCAAAGTTGAAGTATTAGCGGTTGAAGCAGTTTTCACTTTATTATTCAACTACTGATTAATGGTGGAAATCTCAACGTTCAGTTCTCTTGACAAGGGATCTTACCAATCAAAATAACAGATGAGAGACTACCTTTACATTGAAATACAGATATGTTGACATTGACTCCCAAAACAGCTGATATTAAATGCAATCAAACCGGGATGCTACCTATTGATCGACTAACCCTTACATCGACAACGACCTTCAGTCAGCTGACATTCAAGGTTATTTTACCGCCCTAGGGCCGAAAAACGCATTTTCCCGGCGAGTTGCTGGCGATCTCGCCTGAAAACGATCGTTTTCGGCCTCTGTATGATGCATGTAAAACAGTTCATTTCATACCTGTGTGGCGAAAAATTCTTTATTCGTCCCACTTGTAATACACGACACGACCAATGAAAACTTATAAGAGTTGGAAAATAATCAGTATAGGTACTTACTCTTCGGAAAAGTAGTGAGTGAAGACTGGCTCGACAAGGGAAAATGACTAGAGGAAAACTAACTGCTACTGAAAGAACGAATCCAAGCTTCACTATTTCACTCATTATCGTAGGCGAAAAACTCATAAGTAGATTACCTAGAAAAAGCAAAATAAAAAATCAATATCTGCAACAAAGTAGAATGAACCTGAACAACTAATTTACAGAATGATTTTTCAAATATACAAGAAGTAGCAGAGCCAGCCTAAAAAATTATGGCGGTAAGTACGAACGACCGTTATCAATTCTCAACTTCTGCAAGGACAGTCAGCTAGTGGTCTGCGTGAAAATATCGAGAGTCGAGAGTAAAACATCAGCAAACAGTTTCGCCTTTTGTAGACAACTTCCAGACTGTCCCGACAGAGATGAGCAAAAACTAACAGTCATTCCCCATTGGCGAATCGCCAAACGCCTCAATTTTTGGAGCCAGTAATGTACTTTCAGCAACTAGGAGTAGGAGTAATACTATAATGCTGACTTTTCACTGCACTTAACATTAATGCTCAATGTTGCTCTACCATTCGATAACTGCATGATGTATCATGAGATAGTATCATAGTTTGAAAGACATTTCAACAATATTTAGACAAGTTCTCAGACAAGTCTTCAATTAAAATTAATGAATGACAATTCCAAGTAATGGAAAAATCTACTCTACTCAACATGATACAGTAAGTTGAAATATTATTGGATGATATGAGTATTAATATTCTTATTTTCCAAAACAATGGAAAAAACCAATTAATACTAAACTTCAAAAGGTATGTAGAATGTACAGAAGCAAAAAAAGAAATTCTAGTAAGATAAGGGAAAATGACTACAGTTCTGGTCCAATATATTGGTTCAACAATTATATAATCTCAAGTGAGAGTTAGTTTTAAAATTTTTTAAGAGCGGAATTTTTCCATAATTTGGAGACCAAATTTATTATTGTTGAACCAATATTGACTGAGCTGGAGTCATTTTCCATTTTGCCAGAATGTCTTCTTTGCTTGGACAGACTATACTTGAAATATATGACATGAGTAAACGTTAAATACCTGAAAAGTTCTGAGTGCAGAAAGCAATATAACCAAAAACCCCAACAGATTATGTAGACTCCTGTACACATATTCACAGCCGAACGCACAACAGAGTTCATTTTATCCAGAGGAGTGTTGGGAACCGAGTCGAATACTTCCAAACAGCTGTCTGTAAAAAAGAAATGAGAAGCAGAGGTTTAAAGCGATATGCACACAGCAACAGACGTCCGGGCACTGTGCGTTGCCATGAGGAGTGGATTTTTTTCCTCCATTTGTCCGTTTATCCTATGTTGCAGATATTCAAGTTTTAAAAAAATGTTCACTATTCACAATAAACTAGATTATATATAATGGAGCGGGAAACAATTTTTGACCACAGCACAATCACATAAATACGGCCACCCCTTCTTTCGGAGGAGACGATAAGCCAGCGTCGGATCCCGACTTCTGCAAAAAAAAAAAAAGTAGTCGTCATCTATCATACATTTCATTACCCACGCACAAGCCTAAGAGCTCATGTGGGCTTCACCCTCATAAATAAATAATAAAAACAAATATATTATTTTAAAGTCCCAATGCATGACTCCAAAAAATCTGATGCAATATTCTATCAGAAGTTTTCTTTTGTTTTCTGAAGGGTAATGAAACTTTGTGAGAAATTGAGTAGTGAATAGAATAGAGGAGATGGGAAAGTAGGAGAAGCCAGGAGCTGAGTGACGGGGTAAATTTGGGAAATTTTTTCAAACTCAGCGTTATATTTACCATATAAATGATTTTTTCAAATAAAAACATACAAGAAAATCATGCACTTAAGGGTTAAATTTCAATGATAAAATTGATAAACATGAATAATTATTTTGTTAATATTTCAAAATATATTCTATATAGGTTTGCTTCAGCTCTGATTTGCCAAATAGAGGTAGCATTCCCGAGCGGCAGCTCGAGTTGCCCGGCGCTTTGCTTCCAGCCATCAATAACTATATTATAATAAATGTTCACTTTGTTATCAGTGGCTATTAATCGTACGAGTATAATAAATCACAAATAATTTATTGATTTATTATAAATTTGTTTGTTTGTTATGAGGGTGGAAGCCCACATGAGCTCATAGGCTTGTGCGTGGGTAATGATATGGATGATGGATGACGACTACTTTAGAAAGGTAGTTTCAGGACCGACGGCTTATCGTCTCCTCCGAAAAAGCGGGGTGTCCGACATCTATGTGATTGTGCTGTGGTCAAAAAATTGTTCCCCGCTTGGGATTTGAACCAAGGGTCCCACCTGGTTCATCAGACCGGCGTTTTTGTATCACTCCTCCAACGAGCCACCCAACATTGGCAGTCCTTAATAACAAAAAGTGAATGTTCATAATATATTCATGTGAATAGAGTTTGAAAAGGCTTTACCTTGGATTGCAAGCTTCCACTAGTTGATTCGAAAATATTCTATTGATATCCAGCTTTTAGGCACATCACCATCCTTCTCATCACTAGCGGATCCAGAGGGGGCACAGGGCAACGTGCCCCCCCCCCAGATACAGATGAAACTTACACTAGAGAGAATAGATCGGATTGAATTAAGTACTGTAAATATAAAATCAAATGATCAAATTTTCATAAAGGGGTACAATTCAGAGTTTTGAAATTCCTAAGAATATACTTTTCTTTTAGAGTAAAAAAGCAAAAAATTTCCGGGGCAAGCCCCGGACCATATTTTCAGCGTGTATCAAGTAGCCCAATAGCTAACGCCAAGAACGTTAGTCGGATTTTGTCTGCTTGTATGCTTCAACAGCTGATGCTGTCGATTAGAGTTTTTCGTCATATTAGCTATGTCTGGATGGTGTATTTAAAATTAAAAGAGATAAATAGATGCTTCTTTTTTAGTGGCTACATCAACAAGAAAATTGTGACTTGAAACCTCCCAACATCCAAAATAAGAGTTTCTCTTCAACTTCTAAATCGGTTTATTCAATATTATTTTGTAAAAGCGACAGAGTATTCACGTTTGCAGGGGGGGGGAGCACCAAAATATCTTCAGGAACTATGCGGCTCAGCGCAAAATGTGTCAACATTACAACAATTCTTAAAATAGTGATCCTATGCGCAAAATTTTGCTGAATTGACTGTTCTCAAATAACAACAAAAGGAAGGGATGAACGTATACATTTTTAGGCCAATCTTTGAAATATTTTTGGGAAACTAGAATTACACATCAAGGCTCCTCCTCAAAAAACATCAAAGTTCAATAAAAAATGTAGCATTTTACCAAATTTTCATTTCAACAATTTATAGTTTAGCGGTTGTACATGACATTATTTGGTATTGGGGAGGAAACTAGCAAACTCCTTGAAAAATGAGGCTGGACCCAAGGCCATTTGTAGACTAATTGCACCATACTATAGGTAGTATCTCCCAAGCTTACGCAGCTTGGAGAATTACGCGGCTCGAGCTGCCTGACTCTAAAAGGTATGATTCCCAAGCAGCAGCTCAAGCCCCGCGGCTTGAGCTGCCTGGCTCTAATTCGCTGGGTTGGAGCTGCCCAGCCCCTAGCTGCAGCTTAACTCTAGCCATCACAACTCTATTCACAACTATATTATATAGGTCCAATACTTTGGAACTATCTTTGATGATTCCTACATTAGCCTTCTCTAGATGTTTTACTCTGTTATTAGGGCTACTAATGCATACCTAAATCAATAAATAGTGGAGATTTATTTTGAAAATGTACTAAAATAGGGTGGAATTTTGGCCATTTATTGATTTAGTATACATTAGTAGCCTAATAACAAAGAGAACATTATTTTATAATATAACTTAGGTAGTTATGAGAATAGAGTTGTGATGGCTAGAGCCGGGCAGCTCGAGCAGCGCAGCTCTAGCATGTGTGACCTGCTGCTGTTTGGGAATGCTACCATAAAAGGTTGACTTTAAAATAAAATTACCTGTCTGTTTCATTATTATTTGTATGAGTGGAGCTTAAATTATGATATGTTGGTGATACTTTCTGAATAATATAATTTATTGTATTTGTAGAATAACTTTTAAGTGAAGAGAGTGATATGGGCGGGGCATTTACGATTGACTAGTATGACCATCATACCCAAATGTACCTACTATCAACTAGGTCAGAATCAAAGGAAAATGGTTGGAAATGATTGCTCAGGATTCAAAGGGAATATGGTTTGGAATGATTGCTCTCCTTTAATATTGAAAATACCTATTGGATGACTTTCTTGCCGTTCTAATGCATTTGAGACTACCTCTTTTTCAATAAAAAAATCTCCAGAGGAAAACCTCCGACCTCTTTTTGCCATAGGGTACCGTAAGAAGTAAAATATCAAATGCCTACTAGATAAGGAATACATATGTTACAATGAGAAACAAAAAGTAATGTACCAGTACCAAAAATACATGAGAGTTAGGTAAACTTCACTTACTTTCAGCATTTTTTCATATTCAACCAGCCTATTAATGACAGTGCCTATTCTTGTTTGTAACTTGATCTTTTGTAAAAAAATTGCGTAAAAGGGTTTAAAGAACGGTTTTCATATAATTTAGGGGGAAATTTAATCTTTTTCAAATTCCTAAATTAAAAAAGACCCCTCCTATTATTTAGTGATACTTCTTGAAATTATCTTATTATGGATTAGGGGTAGGGGGTGAGTTGAGTGTGGAAAAATTGGGGAGGGAGTGCAGACTGGTGATAATTTTAGTAACCTACAGCTCTCAGAAAGTAACTCTGGATCCGCCTCAAGCTCTATTACTATAGAACAGACAATGTATTCGTGACTCTATGTCATTATGAACGCGAAAGGCTTCTAGCCCCTAAAGAAAACATAAAATTGCTCAAGGTAGCAACTTACGTCGATACAATTAACAAAACCAAAGACATCAATATGAGGTTACAGGATTACAAATAGGTTGACGCTACTGATATCAGAGCCTCAACGTAAATAGATCTGTGGTCAAGACATTAAAAATAAATTAGGCTACAATTATTGCGCTTTCATTGAAATATTCACTCAATTCTTCTATACTTGAATATGAACTGGAATGAATACTAACGTTTGGCATGAGAGCGCCATGGCGAATATAGGAATACACTGAGAAATGCCTGCTGGTCTCCATAGATTGACTTTATCGATCCAATCCCACGATAATAAATGGGTTGTAGCTTCAGCCATTACCTGTAAGAAAAATAATACAATTTAGAAATTTTTCAAGTAAGACTAGAAGAAAACGTTCTTTTCAAGAATTCATAGAAAATTGTATCAACATATAAATTAAGAAAACAATTATATTATTTATAATAATCAACAAGAGCTCAAAAAGTTAGTCTGAATTGTTGTACTGTCTAAACAACAGACAGTTGTGGCTCAATGATAGCTGTGACAATAAGAGTTAGTGCACATGTTGTCATTCGTCCAATTTTGTTGTTATTCAACTTAATAATGGGTACACATAACTTAGAGAGTGTGTGAGAATGAGTGTGAGGGAGTGAGAAAGAGCGGCGAAGAAAAAGTTAATGTATTAGTGAGAGAAAGAAAGGTAGTGAGTGAGGGACTGTGAGATGGTGGAAGTGGGGGGGAACAACTTTTTAGCCAATACGTTTATTATTTTCTGTTAATGAATAAATAAATAAACATTTAAAGTTGAAGCCAAATAGATAGACGGTTTTGTTTGCTCCTTGTGTGCTTCAACAGCTGATGTTGTCAACGAAATCGCTTAACTTTTTGGCGTCAGCTATTTGTTAACCGAGGATGAAGCCCACATGAGAGCATAGGCTTGTGCGTGGGTAATGAGATGGATAGATGCTTTACATCAGCTGTTAGTAGGTTAAATCACGTACAAGAGACAGACGAAACCGCCCAACACTTTGGGATCAGCTATACCAAGCAGCATGATTACAAATAAATTTATCAATCATCCATCACTATTACATGTATTGAACATTGTACGCTAATAGTTTGATACAAGCGATACAAGAGATAGACCAATTTGATATCGATATCAATAAAAAAATTGTTCAATTTATAATTAATTATCATTAGAAAAATATTATTGATGAACTCATAGAATAGACAATGAATAGACTCCTAGAGATTTATATTTGGGTAAGTGAAAACAAAGGTTGTCAGATCCATGATGCCCTGAGCATTGAAACTCAAGTATGGTATTCTAAATAAACTTTGTGGATCTGACAACCTTTGTTTTCAAATTATGGATAATTATAATAGAGTAGATTAAATTAAATAGATAATTAAAATAATTCAATAATATTTATATTATGGATAATTTAGGTAAGTAAGTTAGATAAGTTAGATAAGTTAGGTAATTTAGCTAAGTTCCACAACATCTCTGATAAATGTGTAGATTTAGATTTGTTTGGATAAACAATTCTGACATGAGCACTGAATATTAATAATAATTTCCAATAATACAAAAATGAGGAGCTAAGAAATTGATACACATTTCAAACATAGTTGCTAATACTTCTCATATAACTATTTTAATAATTTGATAGAAAATCACGAGTTAACATTTTTCTATTTTTCATATCAAGCTAATTATTGTTAGATAATTGTTATATTGTAACTACATAATAAGAAGTCTTGAAACTTCAAAATGTTACAACGGAATAATGCAATGTTTCTATTCTTGTTGAGATGTAAAACATGTGATGAAGAGTCCCTAAATAATTAAAATTTTAGAAGATAAGCAATTTCAAACAATTTTATCAGTATCAGTGGTTTTCATACTACATCAAAACTTTTAATGATGTGAAGTGCAAGTTTCAAGAATACATTTTGAATGAATTTTGTTATCAAGAGAAAAGTAAACTGAGATCTGAATTACCTTTAAAACAAGGCACAGATAGAAAGCTATCGTAGCTGTACAAATTGTACTCAAGCTATCAACATTCTTCAAAAGTCCCAATGGAAGTACTACTAATAAGCCAAGACCTGTAAAAAATTAAAATAATAAAATATATGCATAAGATAGCAAAACCCTCTAAACTATTTTAAAACAACCATAACAAAAATAGAAGCTATTTTAAACCAACCCTATATTTTTCAGTAGACTACAATTATAGTTGAACTCATAAAATTTTTATCAATTGGTACTTTCAAGCCAAGATACAAAAATGATACCAAAGTATCATCATGGTACCAAGTCCTGATGAAAATATATTTGAAAAAATAACCATAAAATTATGTCAATAAAAATTTTCAAGGTCATAACTTCATTATTTTTCAAGAGCGGAAAAATTAATAGTATGAAAGAATAATGTTCTTGAGAATCAAACTTGATGAGATCTAGATTAATTACGATGTAATTCAACTCAGATTTGAAGTTGAAGCCTTCAAACTGAGACGTGAATTAATAGAACCAAGTACATGAATATTAACTATTAATATTATGAGTGCTGAAAACATAATCTGGTAAATCATCGTACTGATGATTCCTAAATTATGTAATCACTCAGTCATTCAAAAAGATTTTCTATTAAAGAAATGCTGGTTTAAACAGGATTTTCAAAGTGTTCACTAGAAAACTAGTACAAATAGAAACAAATATTTATTGAATGAATAGAATCAACTTACCCATCAGAACGCTTGGTCTTAATGAAGGGGTAGAGTCAATATTAAATATTGGTCCAATAATAGCTGGACCCAGATCTCCCATTACTACAAAATAAGCAATACAGGTTCCTAGCATGAAACCTATAATACTCAGCTCTACAATCAGTTTGCCAGTTGGTCCAAATGTATGGAATGCTGAAAAGTAAAAAATACACACCATTAAGGAATACATTCAGATTTTTTTACACTTTTTGAGTAGTTTTGAAGGATATTGTGGTAGTTATCCATATTAAATGAAAAGACAAGACGTTGTCAAACCACTGATTTATTAAAAAATCGAGATACCGGTTTGGTTGTTACATCATTATCAATCCCAGAGATTGACAATACACATTATCATCTGGTAAACCCAGAGATTGATAACGGTATAACAACCGAAACCGGTATCTCGATTTTTAATAAATCAGTGGTTTGACAACGTCTTGTCTTTTCATTTAACATTTAGCAATATTAAGAAAAAAGACTTCTAGTTTTGATTTTCTAATATAATTACAGAATGTCTCAGAACTCCCTACCAATATTCCAGGACATTGTTTCTTGGTAAGAAACATATCTAAGTATCATTTTCAAACTGTCCGAAAGTCTTCACTTATTAAACTGCCGCCATTTTTGTTTTCACATCTCCCTAAATTTTCAATATTATGTAATTTTGGAGCGGCCTTGAGAGGGTTCTAAAGTGGTCAATTAGCTGAAGAATTAAATAGAATCAGTTAAAAGCTCGTAACTTTGATGGATATTAAGATAATGAGCAAAAATAGCTAGAAATCTCAATTTCTCAACTTCAATGGAATTGAAATAGGATACCTTATTGTTGACTGGTATTTTTTGATTAATTAAGATTGTAGAGAATTGAATTTTGAAGAACTTTTTCGTCTAAAACACGCCCAAACCTCACAAATCAGGATTTTAAAGAGACAAAACAAACAAACAAAGCAGTTTTGAAAAGATTGACAGAATAAGTAGGCTATCACATGCGAAATTCATACGGAAAGGTTCTAATAAATTTAGTTTGAGTACTCTGATGATTTCATTAGAATTATGAATTTGTTGAATAAATTTACTAACCTAGTATTTCAAAGTTCCTCCTCCTAGCATTGATTGCGGACTTGAGTAGATAGTGACAAGCTAGCCTTGTCATTACACCACTCAATAATAGAACTAGTATTGATAGCATTATTCCACACTGAAACAAATCAAGGTATTGTATTATAAAAAAAACTGTCAAGATTCGATACATACTAGTTAACAAAACTTGAAACGTACAAATAATTACCAAAATATTGATAATAAATAAACTAGAAATTAGTAAAATTAGCGTATCATGAGAATAGATTTTGCCTAGAAAAGAACCTAGAAAATAACTACATGTTGAGTAGTTATGCCAACTATGCGTACTTACAGACTCCCAAGACAAAATTATCAATATGAGTAATTATCAATACGGTAATTAAAAATTTAACATTAGTAATGAATACTTAAAGAAAGTTTAAAAAGTTGAGAAGTTCGATTTCAACTTTCCATTGAAATAATTAGACATTCCATTAAAATAACAGACTTAAACGAATAAAAGTATCAGATAAACAACAAATGTAATATAAATTACAATAGGTCTTATTGAAAGAGAAATTGATTTTGATAAAAATTGATTTATTTGAGTTTCTATGTTTCGAAAAAAATACCTGCTTAAAGCAGAATGGCATTGCTAAGACGCTGACACCTATTATGCTGTTTGCCAAAGTCATCACGTGACTACTGGTACCCATTTTGCTGAAACAAAAAATAAATTGTATTAAAAACTGAAACCAAAGTAATTTTTGCAGTAAGATTGACAAGTAAGAAGTAGGTAGCTCAAGACTCCCTCAAATTAATAGAATCTAAGATGAGTTGAATATTGTAGAGAAAGGATAGTAATCCAAATATAGGCTACTTTTTCTATGGTATCAAAGTTTTCAACAAATGTAGATCTCAGTACCCTTTTAAAATAATTTCTATTTAAAAGGTTACTAAGATCTACATTTTATTGAAAACTTTGATAAGTACAGTAGCCCTAAGAAAAAGAAATATTTTTCTATGGTAGGTACTATGATAATAAAATAAAATAAAATTTATTAGCAGAATTTCTTACTATCAGATCTCATTAGTGAATTGTTACTTCTTTCTTATCATTGATTTATTGTCCACGAGTGAAAGAATAATTGTACTTCTCATTATATATTTTAAGATAACTAATTTCAATTATTCGTAAAGTTTCTGTATGAACTTTCACATAAAAAATCCAAAGACACAAAATTTTCAATAATATCCGGTTATTTATCATGAACGTGCTGAAAAAAGTCTACATAATTATGTGTTTATGTTGAAGTGTTCAAGTTAAAGAGATTCGCCATTGGTAGATAACCTTTACAAATAATTTCTTAATCAGCCTTTTTTCGAATGATGATGGTTATTAAGCTTGATGATCATCTATAATGATAAACTTAGGTATCTTGAGAAAGAACGAATTGATCCTCAATATTGAAAATTAAACAGAATTAGCAAATGCTACCACAGAATTTTCAAGAGTAGCCTATTAAGTTACTACTGTAATTAGCAAGCTAGTCATAATCTGGTAAAATATCGCATTTTGAAATGTTCAACAATAATAATTAGGAATTAGCCTATTTCAAGATGGAGTCAGGTAATCGGTTCAAAATACAATTTATAATTCTATAAATAAAATCAAATATGAATTTGACATTTTTTATGGTCGTATACTACATAAAATAATTTTATTTATACGTAGAATACTACCCAAATAAATAGAAATTCCAACTTATATTTGGGGAGTCCGATCTCACAAGTAAAGGTGTCAAATTATCTAAAGATATGAAACTAAAAACTTCAATGAATATAAGATGTACGTTCACCTACCTAACTACTTTCTTAAAAAAGAAACAAAATATTGCATACGTGATGAAAACGACCTTATAAACGCTTTAGCTAATTAATTCGTGGTCTACAGGAACGTTTCAAGGACTCACATCAAACGAATAGTCATGATCTGAATGCTATGAGCCGCATCAATCAAGATTAAGAATCGCTCACTTCATGCAACCAAATTGCAGAAGAAATTTGAAGTTGTGAGATTCAATTCGTAAATGGATCACTTGTACTATTAAAAAACTGGAGTCAATTTATGAATGGGTAAACTAACCCTGTCAACTACAGCACAACTATAGTCTGTTCAAACAAAGAAGACATTCTGGCAAGAGAGGAAAATGACTCCAGCTCAGTCAATATTAATAAAAAAATTATAAAGTCTCAAATTGTAGATCAGAACGTTACCTACAATTTGAGATCAGATTTATAATTTTTGAACCAATATTGACCGAGCTGAAGTCATTTTCTTATCTTGCCAGAATCTCTTCTTTACTTGGACAGACTATATATAATAGTTTACCCAAAACTTGTGGATCCTCAAACCCCCTTTCGTGAAAAAGATGAATAAGAAATGTTTGATGCAAGAACTCTTGTTACAAAGCTACACAACAATTTATTCATTAGCCAAGAGCTCAAAGCGATACGAATTGAACAAAGTTGTTGAGAGCAAATGAATTGATAGGCATTGATAAACAATTTTAATCAATCATTTACATGAGTGCATGAATTCAACTTTGAAGTTCGTGTTGTTTCAATAATGACGTCAGCGAGCAACAGAACTAGTACTATTATTCGAGCAAAGAACTTGATATTATTGATTAGAATTTAATGAATTTAAAACAAGACTGGTCGACTAAAGAGACAATTATAATAACTCGAAGAAACGAAGATTACTTTAATAAATCAATATATTGAATCAATCTTAAAATTATAAAATGAGGGAAACGTAGGCCTATTGGTCGACTAAAGAGACACAGAATACCTTGAAGAAACAGAGTAGGCCTACTTGAATAAATCAATATATTGAGTCAATCTTCAATTAAACAAGGGAAAATTATTGAGTGGGTATTATAAGTGTAATTATAAATTAATAGTAAATCAGCTTTTACTATTTATTCTTAATGGTGACAAATGTCAAAATTATTTTCATGTTTGTGACATAATTTCACAGCGTATAATTTTAATATAATTTCAATCCTTGGATATTTCTTGTTTATAATCAAATTGAATCTTGTACAATAATGTATGATGATGCGACTCTTCTGTGCGAGTAAACAATGAGAATATGCCGGTGAAAGTGAGATGTACCACGGAAGTTGAGACGACATGACCCAACTTTCACTAGCAAATGAAACGCACTGTAAATGTAAAGGCCACGGTCACCCGCATACATTAAACCGATATTCACAGGAACAATAGATGAACTAATTGTTGGTGCATTTTGAATGAAGTATCAAATAGTCTAGAATTTATTCAAGTAGACTATTTGAAAACAAAACAAAAAAATCTAGTTTTTTATTAAAATGATGTAGGTAGACTACTTAATTATGATAAAGATGAAGATGTACTCAATTAAATGATTATTTGGATGGAACCATTTAAACAATTGAATTTGATGGATGAAATCCATTTTAAAATTAAATTTTCAATTATTTAACTTGATTTATAGATCAATTTTACAATTATGTGTATGCCAATTGTTAAATTTCTATTCATATCCATCATTATATCCTATTGTTTTAAAGAATAATAATTTATTTGAATTTTATACAAACTAGCTCAAGGATGAGGATGAATTTAGTTGAGTTACTTTACATGATTCAAGTCGAAAAAAGGACACAGACGTGTAAAGTAACTAACAGAGAATGATTGCGATTATACAGTCTCCATAGTATGCAATGATATTTTAAAATTAGTATGATTTTTTGTAAAAAGCATAACTTAATTGATCTCTCTCAGTGGGCCTCGAAACATATATAGAAATCGGGAAATCATTTATTTAATTATTTGAAAACCAATACTTCCCTTACCTATATGTTAATAGGGTGATGATTTTTATTATACAATGTGCATACTGGAATGAGCAATATTCAACCACATGTATACTGGAATGTAATTATAGAAAGTGCAGTGGAGGCTTCAACTCCTGAAGGTCCCAGCGTAATCAGAATACTCTCTTATAAGGATTCTATTGTTGGATAGAATTGCATGTTCCCTACATCTAATCCCAACTCTGACCCTCCTGAATGAAAGCTTCGTGGTCAAAATAAACTTGATAAAGTATTTTTAAAAATAGAGACAGAATTGATTGAAAATAACTTGAATCAATGATGTTATCAAAATCAAGTTTTGAAATAGTTTTCTTCGGTGCATAAATTTATCCATCGACATTTCTCAATTTATTATTGACTCCCTGGATCAAAAATTATTTGTTGAAGCAGTGCAATATCATTAACTCATTTCGGACTGAAATAAAATAGATCACATAACATTTTAAGAAGAATAAAATAGTTGTTTTCTAATTTTACATCCAAGTTAATCTTGAAATTAAGAAAACGAAATCATTTCTTACTTGAGAACTTCTCAATTCAACGCTCAACCCACAATTTGTAGAGTTTTGAAATTTTTAACAGCCCAGAAAGGGCCCAGGCCTACCAGCTGGTTGCCAGTTGCATATTCACTCCACTATACAGTGAAATACTGAGAGAAATAATTTTAAAGAAATTCCAACCACATAAGTGGGAGCCCTAAAACAAATTATCTCAAAAGATGCTTCTCAATAGAAATGTAGAATTGAAAATCGATTAGATTGCGTAGTCATTCACTTCTGAATTGAGTCAAGCAGAACCATCATGATCACCAGAGATGAATATTCAACAACATGCGATACAATCTAGAAGTGGGCGTTAATACGGGCAATATGAAACACTGTGTGACAGATGCGCTACTTTCACATTCAATAATGTTAATTGGTTCTACTTGATCGCACCAAGATCTGTATCAACTTATTTGTATAGTCTGTCCAAGCAAATAAGACATTCTGGAAATATGTGAAAATGACTCCAGCTCAGTCACTATTGTCTATTCATTAATTATAAATTTGGTACACAACAAATTTTAGAGCAAAATATTTTCATCAACTTAAGACCAAATTTATAATTTTTGAATCAATATTAACCGAGCTAGTCATTTTCACATCTTGCCAGAATGTGTTCTTTGCTTGGACAGACTATAGACTATGCTATTTGTATGTTTCGTTTTGATTTCATTTATCAAACTTCCTTCTTAGTAGCCTTTTATTATCATCATCCAACTTATTGATGCATTATTGAAAATAATGACTAAATACTTGAGAGGCTTTTCAGAACAAGAAGTTGCATTCGTAAAGGTAGGTTTCCATTAAAGTAGTGGGCTACTGGCACATGTCTGGCACAAAATGCAATAGACATATGGATTTGTATAGAGCAACGCACACTGGTCAGCTGATTTCTAATTTGCGTTGTTCCATACAATCACGGGTTTCAATTGCATTCTTGCCCGACAAGTGCCCGTGCCCCGTGTTCTGTAGTAATGGAAACCTACCTTAAATAACAATAATTATTATAATATTCATCAGATTATGCACCAACGCAAATTTAAAAAAGCAATCAATGTAGGATGTACTCGAATCGTGACAATAAATTAATCCTACTGTAATCTAATGTAATGGGCCTGAAGACAAAAATATTAATAGTAATGGATCTCACAGCATTCGAATTTTTAAAAATCATTGGTTATGGGGAAATAATTATTAGGCAAATCAACTATTACAATGATAATAAAAAAATCATTAGCATAGTGTGGTAGAATTGGTTTAGATGGAAACGAAGAGTATTCAACAGCAGTTTGATCAATGGCAAGGAAGTAATTATTCAATTGAAATGAGAGCAATCAGCGAATTGAAAAGCAAACTTTATTGAGTACCGTTAACCAGTTGTAGCTCACTAACAAAAATGTACATACGTATCCCAAATGAACGCATTGAATTTTTTTCGGAAACAGTAATCAAAAATCATTACTGTAGTTGAAAGCCAACAAGGAAAAAATTATCGTGATAAGGGAGTCAAGCTTCTGAATAGTGAGCTATCAAACACACTCAAGGAAAATTTTTCGATAAGTTTTGTAAACCACTAATTGAACATTTCCTATTCACATGAAAGATGTAAGCTTATTATTGTTCTTATGAACACTATAGATAGTTAAGGGCATCAAACTATCGAATATTTTTTTCAATTCGAGTTTTTCAATTACTGACTGCATCGTTTCATAGAATATGAATATGAAATCGTTACATAAAACCCTCCAATTTATGACAAAAATGGTCATATAATGGTCACACAAAAATCTATTGGGTGAATTAATAAGTAGAAGTAATAATATTATTATTATTGATCATAATGTTTTTCAATAATATACGGTGAAGGATATAATGATACAGTGGCGTAAGGTTTCCGAACCGGGCTCCTTCTTAAAAAATCATATCCCCCTTTCCTATCCCCACCCCCTATTCTTAACCCCTCTCCTCCCTCAATTTCAATCGTTCAACTCTCTAAAAATGTGAATTTTTCATAAATTGTAATTCTGAAAGAAAAGCCATAGGCTAGCTATTGAAAAAAAATTTTTATTGAATTAAAATATTTATAATTTTAACATTAGCATTTTTAGCAAACACCACTCACTCGAGTCACTTTTCACTTGACAAATTTTGCGGACACGAACGTGCACCCCGTATTGCGATTTGATAGGAACTGAATTGAAATCGCAAATGAAATAATGAATTGAGTAGGCTATATTTACATTATCATTCATTTCCATATTATTTTATGTCGACTCTGCCACACTATATGCTCAGGAATTCAATGGAAAAATAAGTTATTTTCTCTAATGTTTACCAGAAGAAAGAAATGGAAAGATAAGGAGCTATTCACTCTAACAATCACTTTCATGAGTTTTGTTTGAACAGTCTAGTCTGAGTCTGGACACCAGTTGTCTCAATCTCAATTTTAATGATTTGCGAACAACATTCCTAATTTTGCAATAATAATAGAAGCTTACTATCAATAGACAACTGAATGATAAAAATAAAAAGGAAAGTTTGAACAACACTAACTTTGTTTTATTGATGCATAATTTTTTTCTCAAACCACATTAGTGCTTATGACTATATTTACCAAAATAGAAATAATGCTTTTCTTGATAAATCGATATTCCAATTTTATTTATTTAGAAATTATGTAATATACCATTTCGGGCTCTAACCCGGACTCCCTAGGATCCCAAGTGATTCATTTTTCAAGAAACCTATGATATATTTGGGCCCCAGCCCGGGCCCCCCGCGCCGCGGGGGCTGCGGGGGTGTACGTTACGCCACTGTAATGATTATTTATTACCATATCAAAGATGAAGACAATATCAAGTATTAAACAGGGAGTGGTTGCTATATAGGCCTACAAATTATTTTTTTAGTTGAAAAAGGAACGACGATTCATTAAAAATTTTCATTTTAAAGAACCTTCCTCAAATAAAGTACGTTTTTAAAACACACAGGAGTTAAGATAAGATACATTAATTATTTTGTCAGGTAGGTGGTAAAATATTCAACTTTACAAGCTAATGGCTGGCACCCATTTTCAAGTGAAATAAGTGAAATATTAATAACTCAAGTGTGAAGCATTCTAGCAACGTTTCTTTTTAGATGATAATTGTCAACCTTGATAAAAGTAGGCCTAACAAGTATATGATACTGCTTGATAAAAATTTCAACGATTTTGAATTATTAGCAGAAATTTTCGACTAGAGCCGATTTCCAAGTTAAAAGCTGAAAATATTAATAACAGTTAAATCAATCAAATTGATTACTGCTGCTTTGTAATTCAAGGCTCTCAAATACAGTTACAGAATGCCCATGGAAAGGAATTTACCGGTCTAATTATTATCCTACTGTTCACGATTTGTGGGAGATGGAATATCACTATTCTTATACAAAATTTGAAAGGGCTAAAAAAACTTGCGGTATCTTATACTGTCTAGTGTATATGGGAAGAGATATGGCCTAACAGGTGGAACATATTGTGCATAAATAATTAAATCGTAGGTCTTACTGAAACTGACACAAATAATAGATGGGGATCCTAGGAAAGGTTTGATTAATAGTGAAACCAAGAATAATTTAGTCATGTGAATCATGAAGAGGAGATGGAGCATAGCCTTATAACAGTAAGTTAGGTAGGCAAACGGTATTCTTGGGTAAAAGTTTATGCTGTAATGTAACTTAAGCCTTTAATGATGGAAGTGGCTACTTGAATATCAATAAAACGTTTTTGTTTTGACTTGATTCAGGAAGAAAGGTTATGTTGATGGATACCTAGCTAATTGTATAATTTTGTCAAGAATAGCGAAAAACAACCTCGATATATACAAGAAGAATAGCAGACTTAACTTGCATGCGAATTAACCTGGAAAATCAGAGTAAAGTAAAAAGTAGAAAAAAGACTGAAATCACTGAGATACTTACTTGCCTTTTTATACTCTTCTTGATTCAGAATAGCTGAATCAGATCAGATGCGTCACATTGAACAAATAAAGGAGTGTTAAGAAAATAACTAACTAGATTTAAAAATACTGTCAGAAATATAAATTCAGGATAAAGAGACAAGAATAATACTTCTACTCGCAATTAATACTTGACAACAACAACCGACAAAGTTTACGTTTACATCTGTTTACTTTTTACGAAAGTGACGACGACGTCGACGGCTGACGAATTGACGTTGAGCGCTGATGTCAATGCGTTGAGGAAAGTAACTAGAGAACTTACTTTTCCAATCAGCTGAGCTAGTCTGGGAATATTCAAAAATAGATTGATGGTTCTACTTTTATTTTTTAGTTTCATATTTTTGTAAAAGTATAAAAAACATGTGCAAAACCAGTATAAAACGTAATACAGTATTCACTAGTAGTTCTGTGAACAGTAGACCTCACAAAGTCACCCATGGATGGGGAATCATGAAGGGAATATTTTTTATGTTGAGTTTCATCAATTGCATGCAATTAATAATAAACTTGACAGCTGGTTGAGCATGAATAATTCTATAGTCTGAATTCTCCTATGTTCAGAAGTATAAATATATATAGTAGGTAAGGTAATATTAATTTTAGTATGAAGGTGATTATTACTTTTCCTTTCATATTATCCTTAAAATGCGATATTTCAAAAAAGCATACATATACATCGACGAGCAATTTCAAGAGGTACATTCCTGTCAAATTTCATCAGAATCTATTGCCGCGTTTTGTCGTAAATGCGGAACAAACAAACATAAAGAAAAATGCAAAATCGTCGTCTTGAATCTAAACCTCACTTACGTTCGATCAATATAGATTTTTTATTAACTTCTTTATTGGGTAATAGTCTGGGTGCCAAATGCGAAAAAGAGGGAAAACCTTTTTTGTGGTATGTCGTTGATTTTTTTATCGATTATGATAGATTTTGATTATGTAGATTTCAAACCCGAGTGATGCCAA
This sequence comes from Sogatella furcifera, assembly GCA_017141385.1. Taxonomy (NCBI): domain Eukaryota; kingdom Metazoa; phylum Arthropoda; class Insecta; order Hemiptera; family Delphacidae; genus Sogatella; species Sogatella furcifera. The sequence goes on from CM029549.1 coordinate 8,777,379, forward strand.
GCTGTAAAAGTTGAGCAATTTTTGTAATTCAAGATGGCGGCCAAAATTTCGGTTTCATTTCCATTTCTAGTTTACCATGATTTCCGTCAAAACAAAGCGTCGGACAGAAAAAATCACTCCTATCTTTTTTTTTAGTACATTTAATAGTCTCCAAATCAAGTTTGTATATGTTGAAAAGGTTCATGAAAGAATTGAACATGTATAAAAAATCATTGCCTACAATTTGAGCCTAAAAACGTGTTTTTATCTTGTTCCAAAATTTATTTATAGTCTATTGATCGCCTGACAAGCCATTAAGAAATTAATGTGTAGAATATCAGTATTTTTTCAAGTGGATGTAACTATCTTAAATGCGTGATACCAAATAAAGTTATTTATAGGAGATTTGGAAGAGGAGAATTCATCTACATTTTCATGAGAATTCATCTACATTTTCATGATAATTTCAATTTTTTATCTCAAATAAGGGTTCAGAAGATATACTTATTTGTAAGCAAAAAATGACGGGTTTTCGTATATGATGGAGAAGTCGATATTCTCCCAGAAATTATTTTTCTAAATTTTTACCGAATTTAACATATTATGTATGAATTTAGAGCGCCTTGATGAGCTGAGAAGAATGAGCTATAGATTTTTGAGATCCGATGACTTTACAATAGTTAGAGGTATCCTTAGATTGAGATCCTTGAAGGGTCCTTACTATTGAACTTAACCAAAATTCAGGTCGGTAAATGGCTTATCTGCTGGAAATTGATCTAGAATAATACATTATTATCAAATAAAATCTCAATACAAGCACGTATAAAATTTTTTGGAGACCATTTTCCCCATAAATAGGTTTTTTGAGATACAAGGATATCTTTTTACTGTTCTAGTTCAAAAACTATACAAGATAGAGAGGTCTACTTGGTCTCAAATTGTAGAGGACAAAATTATCCCCCGAAGGATTTTGATTTACACGATTCAAATGAATACGTCAGAAGATCTAAGTAAGGAAAAACTAGAAATACTCGAATTCTCATTTTTCTTGAAAATTAGCCTCTTTTTTGAAAAATCATAACTCCGTTCCTAATAAGGATGGACATGAATCCGATACCATTCTCTTGAAAATTTAATATACTAAAAAAAAGATAGGAATGATTTTTTCTGTCCGACGCTTTGTTTTGACGGAAATCATGGTAAACTAGAAATGAAACAGAAATTTTGGCTGCCATCTTGAATTACAAAAAAATGCTTAACTTTTACAGCTTGGCATCACTCGGATTCGAAATCTACACATCAAAATCTCATAATCGATAAAAAAATCAACGACATACCACAAAAAAGGTTACCCCCATTGGCACCCAGACTATAAAGTTTCAATAGTTATTCAAATTTAAATTCTATTCTTGTACCGTACCTTATTTAGAAATTTAGTAGACAACCAAGTTAAATTGCCAAGATAAATTTAATATAGATTTATTTTTGCAATAGAGTAGGACTACGCTACCCAATTAATTGTGAAGATGATATTGTGGTACGGTAGTGGGTTATCCAATAAATTTAATAAAAATTGGAACCACAGATTTATTGAAAATGAGATTCTGGGTTCGGTTGTTACACTCCATAATTAACCAGATGTAATATTTTTCGGTCATGACAACGATTTATTTATGTGAACCTCGATAATGAGCTGGCATGATCCTCGTCAGGATCCAGTGGAGCTGCTTGGTTTTGTCTTTCTTTCTCTTGTCTAGTTGACTTAATAACTAGGGTAGGTAGTCATATACAGCAGGTAACCAGCCAAATCGCTTCCAGCTGCTTGAGATGAAGGTGACTGGTTATAGAGGTATCTTGTGTTGATTTGTCATGCCCTCTTTCAATATGCCACATATGGATTAGCCTACTCCTGTGGGGTCGCTCATCGACGGGGCTGCTGATTTCCTGAGGATGTAAAAGAGGGCTAAGAGGATCATAGGCAGCGAAAATCTTGCCAACTGCATTAATATACAATTATATACATCCTCCTGTTCTTTGTGTCATATGTCAAAGAGGATACAGCACACTCTAGCTGCCCTTAGTAACATTCACTACCACAACACCGTGAGCTGGTGGATGTCCCTAGAAGACCCCTTCACCGATCGCAGGCTAACATATAGGATTTCTGCCCTGAAATTCAAGCTGCCTCCTGATGTGAAGCAGTTGGATGAATGAGGCCGTCTTCAAGAGAGCCGCCTAAAAAGTGCTGTGTGGCAAGGTATATTACAGTGTACGTGATTACATGTGTGATACAGTAATTTGAATTTTTAGTAAAATTGGCAATTGTTTTGTTCACATCCATATGAAGTTGTGAATTAAATAAAGTTTTTGAGTTAAAGACGCCATCGATTCCACTCCCACAAGTGTGTGGATAGTGGATGAGCAGAAGTTATTATAGAAGTAACAACCGAGACCAGTAGGTTACCTCGATTTTAAAGAAATGTGTAGTTTGAAAATATCTACAATCTTTTTATTCAACTCTGCTGAAAGTTTTGATTAGTTGGAATACTTTTGGAAGGTTGAAAGAAACCTTCCCGGTGATGAAGACCATGTTAAGCTGTTGGGTTTTGTCTTGGACAGTGAACTCAACTGGGGGCTGGCCTGTATATATTCAGCAGGTTACCACAAGACAGTCCAGAATCTGTTTTCTACAGCTGAAGCTGAGGAGTCATGTGACTGAGCCCTTGTCACGGAGTAGCCTATCAAGCGCTCTTTCACTGCTAAGTTTCCTATAGCCTACTGATGTGGAACAGTATGGTTGTGGACATACAGAAGCTGCAAAATCGGACTGTCCGAATAATTATTACTGCAAGCGAATATCGTGCTCATTGCAAGTTTTTTTCTCAGACTTGGTATTCAAAAAGTGCCACTTCCTATTTCTCTGTCTGAAGACAAGAACCAGCAAAGTCAAGAGTCATCTACGTCAAGAAGAACCAGCAAAACTGTTGACTCTAAATGAAGTGCATCAATATGACACCTGACATCGAGAGGTGGTATTCTCAGAGTAGCCTACGCCTTCAGAGATCACAGGTGTGCTTCAGGAGTTCAGCACTGCGATACTTCTATAGGGTGCCTGCAGGAGGGAAAGAGGTGGATATAAGAGCTTTTGAGAGAGTCGTGTCCAAGGACTTGAAGAGCAAGGCGTATTACAGTGTTCGGGGTTGATAATTTGCTGACTGAAATGTCATCTTGCTAAACACGACATCTGTATGTTTGTGTGTATTTTATGCTTTCGACGCCATAGATCCCGTATTACGGGTAAATGATGCAGAATTAGGTACCTATAAAGGCACTTACTTATTCTAGAGGAACCTAGTATTTTAAATTCTATAACATCACTTTTCATCTTCAGAAGTCCGTGACCTAAGTTAGTCTCCAACAGTTGGAATTGGATGGATAACTACTAACTTCCTATATGGTACATAAACAAATAGAACATTAAAAGTTTTATTTAATTTAACCTTATAATTATTTGAGTATTAAATAAAATTGAATTAGAATAGGTAAAGGTAAGTTACCAAAAAATATTAGATCAGGTGAAATAAGATTAAAAATTATAATTTAGGCTTCACAACAATTTATTTTTTGTTAATAAAGCAAAGATATAATATCAATTTCGATAAATAAAAAGTATAAATAGAATTATAAATAAAAAGTTCAAGTGTGTCGAGTGAGATCGGGTAGATGGATGAGGAAAATTATATCCTGAACAATAATCCACCTCCAATTGACCTAAACCTCATCAGGTTAAAAGTATAAAACTGAAGTACAATATACATTGAAATTTAGCTGCAAAAGTATTCCACTTACGTCAAGACATAATACTTTAATTTGTTAGTTGTGATGAATTTTGAATATTATATTCAGTTTTTCTCACCAATTTTTGTGTTATAATACAAGCTAGTACTGCGGTGGAGCTAATAATGAATTAATTAAAAATTACAGTGATATTGACGATCTATATCAATTGATTTTCACTTCAACAATAGAAATTTCCAGAAAATAATAGGGTAGGCATCACTCAATTTTGTACCGATACAAATTGATCACGCATGTAACAGCCTATACTGAGTTCATCTCAAATTTCACAATAGCATAATTATATGAATAGCATATAAATACACAGTATGTTGAACAATAAAGTTCAACAAAAGTCGACCTTCTAAGCACTGACTTCAGCTCAGCTCACAACTCCTGTAACAGAAAAATATGACGTTTATAAGTATAAAATAAGACTTAATAAGTTCTATTCCACTCATTTTTACAAGTACATTTCCTTGAAAAGCAGAAATCATGAATCAAGTGAACAGATACACAATTAAGAGTAGAAAAAAACAAATATTTAAGCAAGAGATAGCAGGGAATCTTCCATGAACCCTATTTATTCAGTACAGATACATGGCAGCCTACCCAGTTTTTTTATATGATTGAATGAATTCAAGTGAGTTTTGAATTAATTTTATAGTATAAAGATTAGGCCTACTTAGTTATTCTGATTAGAACAAAATTTCAAAGCAGTGTTGTAAAAACGATTCGAAATTACACATCTTATACTATATAATTTCATATATACAATTAAATATATACTATACTAATTACACATACTTATTTTCCAGTATTAGTTGCAAGGTTATCACTCTCAAACTAGATACCAGAATAGCTCAAATTAAACTATGAGCGTAAGTTCTCTCAAAACAATAAGATTTTGAGATTAACAGATACCTAATAAAATGAACATAATATGAATAATACTTCACTAAGTTTCTAAAATCCAATAGTTATTTTCTCTTGATTTTCGGCTTTATCAAATGAACGAACCTCACTTTGCAACCCCATGTTGCAAATATATTGTATTAATGAGCTTCCTTCCCGTAAGATAGCGTATCAATTTTGCACTTGCGTATCTTTACTGCAGATCAGAAATCCGCCGTGTGAATAGGCCTTTATATAAGAGAGTTCCATAATATCAACACAAATTCTACAAATAAGATGTGAAATAATTCAAGTAAACCTGTTCAAGATTTATTCAACCTGCCAGGCCACTGATGGTCCTTGTCTGTCAACGGCACATAAACCACTCCTATCAGCTTAGTCCGCGTTATCGTGCCATCCGCATTCTTGTCAATTTGTTCTATATTTTGATCTCCGCCCTCAGGTCCTACCGGAACAACTAGTCTGCCTCCTGGTTTCAATTGTTCGACTAACTGCAATTGAAAAAAGGAATGCTCTTTAGAAAGCTTAAAGCATACGATTGAAACACGAATAAAAGAATGGAATCAAATCAAAACAAACCTTTTTGCAGTTCTTCGAAAACAAAAAAAAAACTCAAACAGAAAGCTCAGATAAATTACAAGAAACCAATCACCTGAAAGGAAAATCCTGTGCGCAGATGAGAGTTGCAGACATGATTCAATACAAGCCATTAAGAAATAAGAACTTGAATAATAGAAAAAAGAACTGGAAGAAAGGTGGAAGGGAAAGAGAAATAAAGAGTGATAATAAGTATGCTACTCAAAGAGAAAGATAATAAGAGTTACTCAAAAGGTTTCACCTGGTAATTATGCATTCAATCTTTAAACAATATATTATCAGATCTTCCATTAATATTTTCAGTAGTATGTTTGGTAAGTAAAAGAGCACTCATTCTTTAAAACAATATAGTATCATATCTTCCATTAATATGTTCAGTAAGGTAATCTAGAATGTTATTAATAAGTTTATTTGCTAGGTAAAAGTATTGTCTTCTGCAAAAATTTAGAATGGAAAAGAATGACTTCTTCACTTTAATGACGTGGCAAAGTTTGGTCAATTATGTCCACTCTACCATCTAAGCAGAACTCTACCACTTTACTACAATATTACGTTTTATAAAAGGAAGAGTGTAGTAAGGCCAGTATTACACAATAATAGTTCTATGATCATATCTGATCATAATTATGGAAAGAGATTAAATATCATTTCGTATTTTCATCTCTTCCCATATGATCATAGAACTATTATCGTATAATACCGGCCTAAGGTTGCACAAAATGCCTTCTATAGTCTGTCCAAGCAAAGAAGAGCCTCAGGCAAGACGAGAAAATGACTCCAGCTTGGTCAATATTTGTTCAAGAATTATAAATGTGGTCTTAATAGTAGATCGAATTGTTTTCTATAATTTGAGATCAAATTGATAATTTTTGAACCAATATTGACCGAGCTTGAGTCATTTTCCCATCTTCTCAGAGGGCCTTCTTTGCTTGGACAGACTATACATGAGTTATTCAACATTAATAAACCTTTCAATTTGATTTTTGTTTAAATTATGGAAAGTTTCTAATCAAAAGCAGGTTTCAGCAGTATTATAGTGGATAGTGTTAATAAAATATACTGATTTTTTGTATGTACTGAAACATTTCTACTGATTTCGGTCAACATAAATTTAAATTTATTAAACAAGTATGAAACTTACAGCTTCTGGTAGTTCGGGCGCTGCTGCTCCTACATGAATGGCGTTGTAAGGAGCTTCTTCAGGGTAACCTAGCCTGCCATCACCCACTAAAAAAGAAACAAATAGACAAAAAGGTTTAAAAACAAGACTTTTGACATAATATCGGAAAAGCATCAGTAGTGGCCACTGTACCAGCATTGGCCACTTGAATAATATTATTTCTTGAAAATACGGATTAAATGTCTTTAAGAGGGTTTTAAGCCTGCTTGAGGCTAAGATTATGCTTTTTATAGGCTTATAGTCGAAATAGAAGCGCACAAAGCATCATGAGATATTTTCATGAGAAATTCAGTATTGGTATTTCATTTGACTACGTGGTTTCAGTAAGAAGTTAAGAATTCCCTTAGACGTTCAGAAAGAAGGTATATCTTGTTGTATTATGACTAGAAAGTTTGTGAATTTCTGTTGTTATAATCATCTTCTAGAATGTCTAGATGATATTCAGAAGGTTTTTAGCCAAATAAATTAAGGAGCCCTCAAGTCACCCTTGAAGGCTAAAGTAACACCAGTTGACAGGTAAACATACTTTTCACAGACAGAGAAAATACAGGGATATTTCTTTGTAATATAAACAAAATACAAAGCAGTAACTGAAACATACATGAAGAGTATCATGAAGTACATACTATGTAATAATTTCAACATACAGTGTGTATAGTCTGTCCAAGCAAAGAAGTCCCTCTAGCAAGATGAAAAATTACTCCAGCTCGGTCAATATTGATCCAAAAATTATTGATCTGGTCTCAATTGTAGGAAGCATTCTGATCTACAATTTGAGACCAAATCAATAATTTTTTAAACCAATGTTGATCGACCTGGAGACATTTTCTAATCTTTCAGAGGTCTTCTTTGCTTGGACAGACTATACTTGCCTTCCTCTTGTACTACAAGACTTCTAAAAATACTTGTCTCAATTAATAATGTTACTTATTTTAAGTGACAATTATCAAATCAAACTCTATATCAAATTCAAACAAAGTTCCAAGAAAATGAAATAAATTTCCATATGAAAAATGTAACTTTTACCAATCAATTTAACCCGTTCACTAGTCAGTAAAGATGGATGATCTTGCATGACATTTTGTTTGGATTTGTCGACCAGCTCCTGTATGTGATCGATGCCAATCGCCTTGCCAGTTTCACCCATCATAAGCGCCATGCACACTGTCAAGTAGCCGGATCCTGAACCGACGTCCAGCGCCTTCTCGCCTTCCACCAGTCTGTCTTTTAGAAGTTCAAGCGCAAACGCATGCTGCAACGCAAAGAAACTCAATTGTAAATCGTTGAAAATGAGACAGAAGTTCAAGCGCGAAAGCATGCTGCAACGCAACAAAACTCAATTGAAAATCGTTAATAAATTATACAGAAAGTTAGACTGGTGGTTCTATTGACGTTACAGATTTTTTTACAGATACCTTCATTTTTATAATTCTCAAGGATTAGGTAAGTTGTTTGACTTTAACAACCTCTCCACATCTCATTACCGCTCTATAAAACCTAAAATGGGGAGCCCTTATCTCACAGGTTTCAACAAAGATTTGGAAATAACGTTTTGTGTTTATCCATTAGTATTTTATTTACTCAAATATATAAATGAATGAAATGTATAATTCCCTTGTTTACGGAAAAATTCATTTTTTCAGTGTGATGAAAAATGGAGAAAAATAAATTTGTAAGAGGTATATTATTTGTATAGGTATACCTATACAGAGGTATAGGCATGTATTGTTAATTGATTTCTGGAGACTGAATAAAGGCTCAACATATTCGATCCGAGAGTACACAGATGATACTAAAAATAGGACATAAAAGAATAACCCATAATATTGAATAATAATAACATTAAAATAGGATTCCTTTGAGCCAATAGTTATTCACCCCGATTTCCGACATTGTCAAATGAGATCCGCAACCCCTTGTTGAAAATATTAATTGTGTCAATGAGTTTCTTTCCTGAACGATTGAGTATCAATTTTGAACTTTTGTATCCACAATAACTCAGAAAATTAGATAAAATAGAACCAACTCACCATGTGCGGTGCACTTATTGTTACTCCATATCCAATTCCTTGTGGAGCGTCCATGTAGGAATTGTGACTGACATATTTTCCTCTGTCAACTTTCATCATAACCTCTTGAACTTCATCACTCTTGATCATTTTATTTACTGCAAAAAGCCATAATTATGGGATTGAACATTGAATTTAACATTTTCACTGTAACAATTATGAAAATAGAATACCTGATAGCATATAGATGATGCTAATTTTAATATTATTCTATACATTGATTTATATGCTAAGCAAGTTACAGTACTCAATATTACTACTAGATTAAAAACATATTTCTATACATATGCTGTTAACCTCTGAAATATAGAAAAGTTCAATACTTAAAACAGATAACAATCTTACGTAGCCAAATTAGAACCAAAATTGAACGAGCTGGAAACATTCTCTCATCTTGCCAGGATGTCTTATTCGCTCGACCAGACTATACCAAAGAAGTTATTTCTTTGTGTAGTTAAAGGAACTATGACTTTTGTGTGGTGCGGTATACCTTACTGAAAAAGGTATTCCTCTAAGTTATGCTGCTGCATGAATTAAGATTTATTTATTGAATTCATAATAAACCTTTTCAACAATAATAGGCTACATGCAGTAGTTCAGTTTTCTCAATCAATGATCAGCTCTTGCTGGATAGATAGCGTCCGTAGATCGAACTCCATTTAAAAGACTCAAGATCGAGAAGGATGACAGTTGAAGTGAACCCAAGAAACACTGGATTGCCTCTTCATTGAGGGAGTAAAGCGGTAGGTTCACAAGATTTCCCCGAAATACCCTCTCAAATATATTCACTTCCTCCACACGTAAATACATAGATATCCCGGCGAAAATCCTCGGTGCACGTACAGGAAAACTACTGTGTGACCGTGTGTAAGTACAAAACTACTGTAAGTCTTGTATGTGGCAGATCAATGTCATCCTGTCTTCTTGAAATGTGGTTGTGCACTTGACCTCTTTGAATATAGGTGTGCTGCCCTCTTCTTAAGAGTACATTCTATTTTGGTATTACTGGTATAATAGAATTCGAATTGAATGATTAATGTTCTACATATAGGCCTATTGAGTTTGAGTTTTTTGAAAAGTTTATTTTACCTTTTAAATTCCGTACAAGTTCAGCATTGGTTCTGCCGTGCGACCTCCAAGCCATTACAGAAGGTCGGGCGATAAGCCAAATTGATATTAAGGATACACCAACAATAAAAATAGACAGGCCCACCCTATTTTTGGTCAAATTGTGATCTGTAAAAGAGAAAAATTTGGGCTTTTACATTGAAATTGATTATTGATAAATAAATAAAACCGCACAAGAGAGATGAAGACAGGGATATCCCACGGTGTTTAGCACTACCGGCACAATAATATGAATGATTTAATTTCAATTTTATGGAATGCTATCAATTGGTTTGAAGACCTACCCTACGTGATGACGAACTTTGACAACAACCAATTTCCAGCTAATAAAAATTTGTTGAATGCTATCAGAGCTTCGAACTAAAAATGGTATGTTGTCAACTTTTATTGTCATTATGAAGGTATTCAAACAAATTTATAGCCTCCAATTACAGAAAATTCGAGTTGAAATGAAACTGTAATTTCTAAGTATAGCATAATGAGACCTGTACCAACTACTGAGAAGTGAGTACCGATAATCGCAACATAAATCTCAAGTTGAGAGTTCAACTTGTAATGGCACAATGTTTTCACTGTTCTCTTATAGGCCTATGGGTTCTTAGGAAGGTTGGGCTGAGCAGTAATGGTAGACAAAGTTGCACATCTATGAATTCAATAAACCATCATATAAACAGAAAATGGTCAAATCATTCAGTTAAAAAAAATGAATATCACACAATTGATGACGAGCTAAGACAAACATTTCAATAAGAACAAAGATCATTGTATTGAACCAAACTTCACGAAGATTACAAAAAAGATTCTAAATAAGAAGATTGGAACATGAAAATAATACGGTTCTTGAAAAAATATCCTTAAAGAATGTTCTTAAAGAATGTTCTTAACCTATTACGCTATTAGATACTTACATAATTCACAAATTGAGTCGTAGTTGAGTGGCATAGAAGAATAGCGTGAATGATTTGTGTTTTAATATCTAAGGTTCTATTCTAATATGCTGATGAGGGATAATTTATCATGAAAATAAAATTAATGTGAATCAACATAAGAATAGGTACTATTCAATATAGTACTTGGAGATGGTAGAACATTTTCTGATGACTTTATTTGTAATTTAACTTACCAATGTCACGAATCAATATAAAAATAAATAATATCTTTATAAGAAGTCAAAAAGGAAAGATTGTAAAATAGTTCACCCAATAATTTAATTTTATAACCTTGTCAGCATTCAGTAAATAAATTTGTCGTCTGTTCTCAAACAAGACGGAGCAGGTTGGCCAACTACATTCACATCCACAAATAGCTATTTTAATGATCTGAAGGCCAGTTTTCTTGATTCGACAGTGACTGTGTAATGCTATTTAAATAAGAAAAATTCCATGAAGTATTATAGAAATGATAAAATAAATAATTCGGTATTATTTCTTAGAAAATCCATCCATTTCTCTTGAGAGATCTCGACTAAATCCCACAGCTGACTTCTCCTCTCACAATTTGGATATCAGCTGTGATGATCAAGTCAAACAGAACAGACGACTCAAACATTTAGTGTTGATAGTTGAGGTTATAATAAACAATCCGTGTTTAATTCAATTATGTTGGCCTAGATTAATATAATTTTTGTTTATATCTGCTTATTAGTGTTAAATAAAATTATAGAATAGTACAGCATTTTGAATGCGATTTTCAAAGCATTATAAAAACCACAATGTGTGATCATGTTCAATATTTCATTTTTTTATGGATCAGTGATCGCATTAGTAGTTTGCTTGATCATAAAGTGTAAGAATATTCTTTTCACTATTCGATTTATAATTCCAAGCTGCTCAATCATGGAATGAACTAGCTATTATTCTTATAGTTTCTTCCATAGCAGATGGCAAAAAACTGGTGGTTGCGTCTTATCTCCTGGCCCTACAATTCTGGTGTGGAACCGACATACCTAATGTCCACACACCCGCTGAAAGATGGGCGAAAGGGATCAGAGCACGTGTTTTGGAAATAGTATGAAACCCCGTTCACTAGGTAAGAGAGGGGCTCCCGACCAGCCTAACGCCCAACTCCGACATTCGGCGTCAAACCAGACAGGGATCCATCCACCAACTCACCGATTCCGTGGTTAAGTGGTAGAGTGGACATTGCTGTCCAAACTTCGCCACGTCATTAAAATAAAGAAGTCATTCTATTCTATTCACCGATTCCGGGACTCCGTCGGAGCCGATGCAGAGACAACCCTCCAGATACCTTACTACACAGCCAACCGGTGATAGAAAAAACCAACTAGATGGCCCAAGAACTCATCAATGAACCCCTCAAGGGGGGTTGGCGAATGACTGCAACTCAGATTTTTCTGGACAGTCGATGAGAATTACCTAGAGCATAAATCAAGACGAAAGCAACCTCATATGGACTGTTTCGTTTTTAAGGCCGTTTCCAAACTGTTCAAGCAGAGCTGGATATTAATAACATTTGTCAACCACCAGTTTTGTTGATGTCTGCTATATCTTAATAATTAAATAGTAATTGAATAAATTTTGAATTAATTACACCCTTTTCTCATTATATTTTTAGAATATAGATCTTTAAAAATGTGTTTTTTATTGTAGTTCTGAATGTTCAAGAGCTGGACAATAAGTTACCTTTGCTGTTTTATGTTTTTAATAGATCTCACATATAGACTTTAATTTTGTTTGAGATTTATCTTTATGGTATTTATTAATTTCGGTTTTAAACTGGAATGCATTCTTTGAAAACCATTTGCATCAATTGAAAAAAAATTTGAACATTACTTAGTCCTACTCACGGATACATGTATTATGAATACATGTATTATGTGTGTATTATGAATACATGTATTTAAATATTCAAGGTCCAACTTACTGAAAGCTTCTTATTTATATATGCTCATTTTCAGGCTAAATTGAAATAGCCTCATTTAATTCAATAATCCAGAAAGAAGTAGGCCTTTAGGCTAATAAAAGAGCTTCATATACTCATTGACTTCATTGTCTGGTATGCTTAGACTTAAAGCATAATATATTAGTATTGTTTGTTAATTTTTTTCAGTTTTATTATTAATATTTATCAATTTTATCTAAATAATAGAGTACCTAACTATTTGGTAAGATTTCTCATTTGTAGTAACTTTTTTTTTTCTTTTTTCAGGGGCCTATGATAGTGATGTACCTGCTAAACAACTTGTTATTGGAATTATCAGTGCTCAAGAAAATTTCGTACAACGTGAAATCTTGAGAGAAACTTGGCTTACCTTAGCCAGTTCACTAGAAGTGAAATATTATTTTATTATCGGTAAAGGTTTTTGTCCGATTCCACTTGAATACAGATCATCTTATCTGTCGTGTGAGAGATGGAGACCATGTCTGGAAGGTACATCATATTATAATAAATGTTTTGAATATATTCCTATTAATTCGTTCAGAAAGGATAAGAGAATGATCTCAAATCAATCCATCATGTTAGTGCACTAAAAATTCAATATTTGCGTTGTCATCTATAATTTTTTCAAGCAATAATATTTTGAAAACTACTTATATTTGAGTTTAAATTCTTAGATGCTGCTTTTGAATTTCAAATTTGCAACAAATAGATTCATAAATAGTGCGTCCATCTTTCTAAGGGTCCACATCCACGTTCAGTTCAAACTTACACCGTTCGATCGTTCACAGCTGATCCAATAATCGGACTGCCGGTTGACAGTTATTTTGGATTGCCGATTTCCCTATCCACTTTCAGTTTTTGACTGGCACAGTCCGAACTGACAGTGGATGTGGATTCTAATACACCTGAATGACAATAAATTAACTTATTTCAGCTGTAAACTATGAATATGAGCTGCTCTGAAGCTGCGGCCAAACTGTTGAATTACATAAAATAATATGTTATTGTAAAAAATCAAGGAACCTCCTTGTAACAAATAAATTCAAAATTGATATGATCACCTCTCACATTTTATTGGCATGAACATGTGTTATAGACTTGAATGTAACTCCATTTACTCCAGATGGATAGGTTTGGTCAGCTAACGATAACAGCCATTATACGCAGTACTTTGGGTTTATGCCTGAATGAGGAATACCTATTTAATTCTTTTATTAATTCTACCAGAGAGTTTTCCCGGACATGAGACCTGGTGCAATCTTATTTTTCCATCACGGTTATATTACATTTCAAATTTCAAGAAAATCGTTAGAGCCGTTTTCTAGATCCGTGGTTCCACATACAAACATACATACATACATACAGAAATTACTCGCTTAATACTATATAATAGGATTGAAAATAAGCAAATTATAAGAATACTGTACCTAGTAATGTACTAGGGGTACAACCACTATAGACCATAATAGACTATAGGTAGTGAATGAAATATTACACTTCTGACATGAAAAAACTTGAATAAATGGTGATATCCAAAGCAAAGTGAACGAACTATTCTTCCTATTGAAATGACCTATAGACTACCATTTATTAAAATTCTCTCTTTTCCTAAGGTGTCTTTGGCGATACAAATCTGAACACAACTCGTATAAAGACCGATGGATTTGCTAAGCCATTCAAAGGATTCACTTTCATTTTGAGCCATGGAATAATAATTAGCAGACTTGGTATCAGCTCAACTGTTCTCAACAGCTGCAAACAACCAGTGAGAGTCATTTTGGAGAATGCCATCTCTGGACAGAGAATTGTCTCAAGCACTTTCATTCATGATGGAGATAACAGGGATGAGCATAAAGGTATCATACTACTATCTATTCTCAATTTTCTACGAGAAATTATCACTCCATATTCTAATCTAACCAATAAAGTTGAAATCTATATTTATCATAGAATAGTCGAAGTATTTATATTGATTAAGTTGTATGGTTTACCATCTATAATTCATACCAAACTACTAAAAATTTAGTCCAGGAAAGCTTATGTTACTAACATATTTGAGTACTTGCATACATTGCATACATACTTGATACGGTACCTCATAAAGTCTGCAATGCAATGATTGATCGTTATTGAAGGAAAATCAATTCATGAAATTCATTGCTCGAAAGGTATAAAATCTCTGATATAGGTTTCAGAATGATCAATTCAGTAGTAGAAGTCATTTTATTGAAACATTCTCAAACTTGAGTTTAATTAAAGAATAACCTAATAATTTGGTTCTTTAATACTGGTCCAGCAAAGAAGACATTCTGGCAAGAAGGGAAAATGACTCCAGCGTGGTCAATATTTGTTTAAAAATGAATAATTTGGTCTCAAATTGTAGAAAACATTCTGCTTTGTAGGTATAATTCCCAAGCGGCAGCTCGGACCACGCGGCTCGAGCTGCCCGGCACTAAATTCGCTGCTGGAGCTGCCCAGCTCTAGCTGCGCTGCAGCTCTAGCCATTTCAACTATATTCACATAACTAAGCTTATTATTATAATTGTTTACTCTGTTATTAGGGCTACTAATGTATACTGAATTAATAAATAGTGAAATTTACCCTTTTTTAGTCATTTTCAAGCAAATTTTATTATTTATTAATTTTGCATACATTAGTAGCCCTAATAACACAGTAAACATTTATAATATGTGAATAAAGTTAGCTTGAGCTGTCGCTTGGGAATCGTACCTTAAATTTTGAAACCAAATTTGTAATTTTTCAATTTATATTGACCGAGCTGGATTAATTACTCTGAAGTGCTAGATGAATGTCTTCTCTGCTCGAACAGACTATATACTAGTACCTATGTGTGTAGTAATTGAATAATCAACCAATTTTTCCAATGAACAATAATGTTTGCATTCACTGTACCACTGTACATAGGTCCATTGGAAAACAAAAATTAATATCTACTTTAATTCTTGAACGCCTATCATTTTTTTTCCATTTTCTTATTGAACTTTTCTACCTTTGTTCTACAGAAATCATCTGGAAAAGTGTCCCACCAGTTCATTTACAACTTGGATTTGAAGGAACAATCTATGCTTCCAGTGATTGCATCTCACACCTGGGAGATATCAATTTGAAGACTGAGTTATATGACAAAACTAAAATTGTGCTGTTCCTTCAGAATATTGGCAAAAATGGTACTACAGAATATCATGAGAAGAGTGTCAACATGGTGACTTTTAGCTTTACAATATCTGGTAGGTATTAAATTGACCAGATTGAAAATGGAGGGCGATTCCATAAGTATCTTATAACTTATAAGAATTATAACTTATTAGTTATCAATGACTTGTTAATTCAATTAAGAAGATTATAATAATTATGAATTTATTATTAATCATTTATTTGTAATTATAATTATATAGTGTCATATAAACACTTTTATAATGAAGAGGTAGAACTCAATAGTATCCAATTTTTTATATTTAAATTTGTGATATTATATTTTCAACAAAGATAATTTCCCATTAAGATTCAATTGCACTGCACTGTCGATTTCTTCATAGAACTCTTATATTCCTAAATTAGGATTCTTTATAGTATTTTTTTGCATCCATGCTTAAAAAAATCTTATGAATCAGGAATTATAAAACACAAATATTGAATGACATGTTTACAGATTAAAAACTATCGATGTAACTTACGTTCTTAATTTAGATTAATTTCTTCAGCTTCTTACTTCTACTCTGTTGACTAATGAAAATACAATATCTTCTTATTAGAATGTGTATGAGAATAGGATATTATTCAGTCTGAAAACATCTAGAATGGAATTATACTATTATATGGTATTCAAATTTATCCATCAGGAAATCATTAATCACCCATTGAACTATTTAAAGGTCTATTTAAATTCAAACTAAACATTTGATGCTTGTATGTAGGCTACTCTTTGTACTGTATTATTCTTGGATGAGCATACTAACTATAATAAATTATATAGAATTATTTCAATCCCATGACTAATTGAAAATTATTATAGGCTACAGTAGCTTTTTTTGTTTTGTTTGCAAAATGTAAAAATGTCTGTCTAATCGATTGAATTCTTTCCAGATTACACTGAATTGAAAAGGAAGCTATCGGAAGAAGAAAATGAATCAAATTCTTGGCTTGCTTACACGGAAGAAGTCTGGTTGAAAGTTTTAGAAGAGAAAAATAACTTTAATGACATTGTGCTGGTGGATGTTGTGGATGTTTACAGAAATCTACCTAAGAAAATAATTGAATTCTACAAATGGTAAACACAATAAGTTCAATACAGTATTACTTATTACTATTTTTTACTATATTATTTTACTTATTCCTTATTTATCAAAACATATAAGATATTACATGGACCAGATAAATAAAAAACAAACTATACATCAGCAGGCATAAACATAATACATTATACATACAGTAACAAACAATATTGAAATGGGAGAGAAAGATCAGACTAAAAAAATCTTTTCCCTGTTTTTTGAAGAAAATTTTATTAGATAACTTACTGCATTTTCAAACGTATTCTAAAATAGTTTCAAACTTTTTATCAATATTTTCAACTCAAATTTACAAGGTTTTTTTATGTTTCTCATTTAAGACTGAATTATATTGAATTGAAGAAACAGTACGGTACTATCAATATGGAAATAATTTCGCTAGCTCAAAACAAATTCATAATGCTCACTTAATATTTTGAGACCTCGAATGTTGAATCTGTGTAATATCTATCAGTATACAGCTATCTGTCCCGTAAGCGCATCTAATAAAGTGCATAAGCGCATAAAAGGTTTTCAATAGGCTATTTGTACTTATTATTGATATTTTCCTATTCATAAAATATCACTCTGGATAATTGAGAAACCATAATTAATATTCATATAGGAATCCATTCGTCAATTTGTGTAATGGTAAATGCATATTATCAAGATGCTATTATTTTATATAGAGTAAGCCTTTCCTAATCATATTATTTTTCAATAATATTATGTTATATGGTGGGCCAGCGTAGTCTAGCTTAATGGAACGTCACACCTTCACACCTGCTATAGTTGTGTCAATAACAGAAGAGCCTTTGGCAACATGGCTGCCATTCACTGCTGCCAGTAGTCGAATTGAAAATTGTTCTAAAATAACCAAGTTTAGGAAGAAATAGTATAGGCTCAGACTATTTTTTCTGTCCTAGTTCATAATTATGTTATGATTTGTGCTTTCATATGTGAATAATTGAATAAAGAAATATTTTCATTCGTGAAATCAATATGATTATGATTAATGTAAAAACGGTAGGTTGGCTGAAGTGATTTTTCCCTGAAAATTTCAGCTCTGCGCATGCGTAGTTACACTCTCACTTCCATCTTGCAAGAGGCTCTTCTCTTCTTGGCACAACTATATCGCTGCACTCGTCCCTGGTTCGATTCCTGGTCTGTCTGACATTTTTTAAAGCGTATTATTGTTAACCTCATTACCCACGCACTAGTAAACACTACTCATGTGCAAGAAATAGATCCATCTATTATTGTTGTCAATTTATTTTCTAATTGTTATTTTATTGTAATTTATCTTTTGTTACAATGATAAAAATTCTGTTCCAGGATCAACACGAACCTAGACTTCGAATACGCTTTGAAAACTGATGACGACGTTTTCATAGATTTGCCAGCTGTGTTGCGCGAACTATCAAAAGACACCGACTGGAAGTGGTGGAGCTGCTTCAGGGTGGGTTGGCCCGTGCATCGCGCCGGGAAATGGAGAGAAACCAGTTTGAACCATACCGTGTACCCGCCGTTTCCATCGGGAGCCGGTTACATTGTCCATAATTCGGTGGTGAATTATCTAGTCGACGATTACAAAAATCTATTGATGGATGCTCAAGGCGAGGATGTGTCAATGGGAATTTGGTTGGATGGATTGGATTTGAAGAGGTTGCAGCGTTGTACTGAATGTAATTGGGCGTGCGGTAATAAGTGTGAAGTGGGCAACTGTAATATAATGGAACTCAACACCAGTGAAATTCAAGCTGCTTGGCAAAGATATAAAGATTGTGGGTTTAAAATTTGTGAATGTTGAGATCTCAGTCTATAGTCTATCCAAGCAAAGAAGACATTCTGGCAAGATGAAAAAATGACTCCTGCTCGGTCAATATTGTTTCAATAATTATAAATTTGGTCTGACAATTCCTACAATTTGAGACCAAATTTATAACTTTTGAACTAATTTTGACCGAGCTGGAGTCAATTCGCATCTTGCCAGTCAGATTGTCAGAAGAAAGAACGTCTTCTTTGCTTAGACAAACTATACTATTATAGTATGTCCAAGTATAGAATATACCCTTTGGCAAGATGGGAGAATGACTCCAGCTTGGTCAATATTCGTTCAAAAATTATAAAAGTGGTCTTAATGGTAGATCAAATTGTTTCTTACCAAATTGATAATTTTTGAACCAATATTGACCGAGCTTGAGTCATACCCCATCTTGCCAGAATGCCTTCTTTGCTTGGAGAGACAGTACTATTACCAAATACAATTTTCCTGAAAACAGATTGTATAGTAGAGTAATTTATCTAAAAGTAGATTGTCTTCGATATCACACTACTTAATAGTCAACATAGTTATAAGTTTTTTGAAAACATTTTCCTTCTCATTATCATTCCTGTGATGTAAGTTATTGATCTCTTGCTTGTCTTCAGAATAAATAATTATGAAATAGATTATCTATTTTATTTCTCTCAAAAATAATACGTCTTTATATCAATGTCCTAGGAATTACCGCCTTAAGGCAGAGTTAGAGGCTAGTAAAAGTTACATTATTTGTAAGTTTTCTAAAAAGTAAATCTATTAAGATTAGGTTCAAACATCGATGAACCAATGAACCAATCGAATCCACTTTCAGCCAGTAACTAAAAAATCAATGAATTTAAACTATCGATGGTGACAATTTTTCGAATCTAATAACTTTACGGTTTTCAAATTTAATTAGTGTCTCGTTCTAATGGCCGTTGAGTTGAAGCTTTAAATCTGTTTTCTATTGACAATTCGCGGTAAACGCATGTATAATATAGGAACGGCTTTGGATGCGATTCATAAATAAATATTTACTGTATAGGCTTCATTCATTTAAAATTATGGAATAAAGGTAATTTCTGAAAAATGGTAGGTTCTACTGTTGGCCTACAAAATTTGAGTTTTGACTTTCGGTTTAAGTAATGATTACTGATCACTGGCGGCTCGTGCCCACGAAAAAGGTGAAGTGCCCATATCTTCTAATGTACAGCTTTTCACCTGTTTCGTTCTTGGGCACGAGCCGCCGGTGTTACTGATAAGCGGCACTGATCCTTAATTTGAAATCTGATAGTCATAAACTACCGGTACTCCAACTTCATTTACATCTTGATAAATCGACTTTTTACATTTTATAATCGATGAATAGTTGCATGTTGAAAAAACTATTGAATAGTTAATCGGTGTAAAATGATGTCATCAAACGGAACTCTGTTAAGAAAACCAATGGATGAGTCTGACTAGGATAAAATAACGGTGGTTGAAAGCAATTAGATTTTTGTGCAAATAGCACCCTATCTTTGCATTTGTGTACTCAATAATAAACTCGCTACTTGAAAATAAACGTGTAACAAACATCTACCAAATAGAGTAATTGGACATAGTCTTGCTCTATTTATTTATAAGTTAGCGAATAAAATAAGTAACTTACACGTGGCATTTGTTTCAATCAACTCATATACAAACAAAGTAACTATGCTATAAGTCTTTCCAAGCAAAGAAGACATTCTGGGAAGATGGGAAAATGTCTGCAGCTCGGTCAATATTGGTAGAAAAAAAATAAATTTTGTCTCAAATTATAGAAAACATTCTGATCTACAATTTGAGATCAGATTTATAATTTTTTAACCTATATTGACCGAGCTGAAGTAATTTTCCCATCTTGCCAGCATGTCTTCTCTGGTTGAACAGACTATACTAACAAACAGTTCAGCTTCACCCTTAGCGGATAGCAGAATTTCTCCGATAGGAAAATTTCATTTCGCTAAAATTGCCAGCGCTACATTCGTAACAAGCTTCAACTTTGGAGAATAAAACTAGGTTGCGGCAGTGAATATTGTAGGGGCGAATCTTCAATAATTTGAGAGAAGAAAAAGGCAGCGAAGAAATAAGAATCTATTTGATAACGGAAGCGGTGTGAGTGAAGTTCACCTGGGTGTTCGTGTAGTGGGGGGGGGGGGTTAGGGAGGAGTATGTATTTTCTTTAGGAGATGCAGTTATTTGTTTTTACTGATATAGTTTTGTGTTTATCAGACAGGAACCCGACCACACACTCCCCCCCTCAACCCCTTACCAAGTCGTAATCGTATAGTCTTTCCAAGCAAAGAAGACCCTCTGGCAAGATGGGAAAAGTGACTCCAGCTCGGTCAATATTAATTAAAAAATTATTAATTTGATCTCAAATTGTAGATCAAATTGTTTCATACAATTTGAGATCAAATTAATGTTTTTTGAACCAATATTGACCGAGCTGGAATCATTTTCCCATCTTGCCAGAGGATCTTCTTTGCTTGGACAGACTATAGCAAAGCTGACTCTCTTCCCTACCCTTCCATTCCCTTTCGTATTCCCTACCGTTCCCTACCACTCCTTGTACCCTTGTTGGGCGCTTGTTTCGCTTCATCTTTTGGCAGCGGTGGTGGGGGTAAATCCCCCCACTCCCCCAAAACTCTGTTGCTACGCTTGTTGGCTGTCTGTCAGAGTCAGTTGCGTCGCTATCTCGGTGCGGTCAAGTGTGTACGGACTTCGGCGCTGCGCTCTTATCTTACGATTTCGTCGCTAAGCCGGCTGGTTATCAAACTTTTTCCGGAGAACATCTTCCAATCAAAACGCGATAGATAAACTTGTGCCATTTTCGTGAAAACAACTGGAAAATCATCCAGGTGAAAAGTTAGTGATCTTAGTTGGTGACAACTGAAACAACTTCCACTAATTGACGACTCAACTACCTCGCAACTTTTGCTGGGGAATGAAATAAAGGTTGGAATAAGAATATTTATATTTTTGTATTAAGCTACATAATTATTCATAATTAGGGTTTCAACTTGTTTTTGGGAAGTTTGTTCAACTCTCTGGAACTTATCTATCCACATGGATATCCATGAAGTCAAAATATCGGTTTTACAACTAACAAATTACTGTTTAAAAATTTTTATTTCAACTTGTAATGAAAGGTTTGATCCTTTATTACTTTTATAAAATGATTGGTCCAATTTTATAGTATTTCAAATTGCAAAACCTTTTGTTTTTCAATAATGATTTGAAAAATTGTTTTATTTGTCTTTGATTTTCATGCAACTAATCAAAATTATTCGAATATGAGCAGGAATAGGCACTGTATCTGTATTGAGGAGTTTTTTGACTGTATCTTCCCTATTGAGAATCCAAATTTTCACAAATTTATACAAAGATTTTTGAAAAAATAAGGTTACTGGATAAAAAATGAGTAGATTAATTGGTAAGTAGTAATTTGATGATTATAGACTGTCTTTTAACTGCCAATGAATCTTGATTAATGGATCCTATTCCATCAAACCAAGTATTTTACTAATCACTTCCGTTATATTTATAAAATGATAGTTAACAATAAATAAACCACCAACTCTGGCTGACGGCTTCGGCTATGCCTAAGAATTTTTGATTGAATTATATTGATTGAAAATGAATTGTTTAATTGTAGTTGATTAGTACTGTTTTGTATCGTTTTTGAAGTGAACAATAAAATTCTTTATCTATCCATCTATCTATCTATCTATCTATAAATAAACCAGATAATTATAGAATTTAACTTTCATTCTCATGTTGTCACTAACCACCACCTTACAATGATTTTTCCCCCAATAATCCCAGTTCTTACATAGTGCATACAGTTCTTACAGTTCAGTACATAGTGCAGATGCAGACTCTTTACTCATTATAGTATAGATTTTCTGTAGTACACAGTAGTAAACAAAATAAATTGGATCAGTAATAAGTTTAATGTATGTAAGTTAGTTCTCCTAATCTAACTCAAGTGAAAAGTTCATTACGGTTCATTGACGATTGTCATTGTAACAAATTAACCGTCTAATAACAAGTTATTCAAATCTATAAAATACTTTTACTGGAAGAGTTTGGATACCCTTTCACTGCTTTCTGTTCAAATTGAATATGATAACGTTCAACATGTAGTGAGTAGCTTCTTATGAAAGTTAGCCTATTATTATTTACTATCACTAATAAATAAATTATTCATAAATAAATTTTATGGCGGCTCGTGCCCACAAAACAGGTGAAGTACAGTAAAAGATACTTCACCTGTTTCGTGGGCACGAGCCGCCTGGGCCAATAATCAAAATCTAAACTCTAACTTATAGGTTTTTCAAAATTTAAGACTGAGAAAGTATTTCTGAAGGAGGATGTCCTTCTCTCTCTTAAAATGAACAAAAACTAATTACTTGAAAAATAGAATGACTTCAGTTAGTTGAAGGTTTTTCATTTTGAAAGTTGAGAAATGTACATCGCTGCCCTGAAATAACATTGGCAGCTGTATGGAATTTACTATATTTTATATAGGCCTACAATAGAGATGTAGTGGACATATTTCCCAACTAATAATTATATATTTTAAAGCATTGATTTGGCATTTGAGGATACAAAACAGTTATTTGAAAATGGTATCAAGATTGAGAATTTCATGAAAATTTAAAACATTAGCCTACTTTTGTACGCCCAGCTGTACCGAAATATAATTAAATTTGATCTCCGTAAAACGCAGTCATTCAACGGAACCAATGCAACGAGAATAAAAATGATAGAATCTGATATCAACGCAATGAAGTCATTTCACGGTGGGTGAATTCAATTGGATTTTTGTGCAAGTAGCATAAATTTTTGTAAACTTGTATCGTGTCTCAGTATGGTGGCTGTGTTATGAGGAAAAATTTTGTTGGAAAATTATATCAACTTCTACGTAGTAGCTAGTGATGCAGTTGTGTTCGGACCAAATGAAATGCTTAAAAGAGCTCAAGGCAATTCTGTGTTTTTGGAAGTTTCTCTCAGCCCCGGTCACACATTTGAACGACAAGAATGTTTACCTGAACTGAACTATTCTGTTGTGAACTTTGCTTGAATTAAACTAGCTACAATTCGAGGAAAAACAATCCAAAAAATCCAACTGGCCATTCAATCTAACTTAGTAGCAGAGGTAACAAACCAGTTTCTATTATTGAAATAAATTGTCCTTTCGCATTCCATTTTCGCAGAAAATGATACACGGAATATTATTGTTTATTAGCCTAAATGATTTTCAATTAATTGAATCGTAGTGATAATTTATTATGAATGCACTCAGTTAATGACAAATTTCCATTTCAATATAATTTGTTTGATTTCAGTAATTGATTGAATGGGCGAATTGATTTAAAACATTATTTATCAGGACCTGTCGTTTTAACATACGTTCAATTATATTTCGTGTATTTAGAAACGTGCTCACCTCATTGTAATCAATATTGCATGTAATGAATTAACAAAATTGTATCCATTGTAGCCTACTTGGAAAACACAATTTTCCGTAATCGTGTACAATATTTGATAAACAAAATCTGAGCTTGTATTTTCCCGAACAACGAAAGGAAATCATCACAATACCCTGTTCAATAGAACAGTATGAAACACATCAGTTTGTCAGGAGTGATAAAAATGTAAAAATATTGCTATTACAAAAATTGTTTTCACACTGCCACGCATATTTTCACGATATATAGTCATACAAAATTGTGGGTATTTGTTTGTAAAAAATTTCACTTTCAGCTACATAGAAATCATTCTGATGAGAATGAAACTAGAAAATAAATTTTTTTACGTTCACATTGTTATTGGGGCTACTCATGTATAATAAATTTCAAGGGTACATTGATCAATTATTGTTTCATTAATATATCATGTTGTATCTATGAAAAGTGGAAACACGAACAAATACAAGAGTGGAAGTAAACCCTCTCATACACAATTGATCTGGAAAAAATCCTACTTGACCTGAACAACAGAGAATAAAGAAAAGAGAAGACAGGTAAGAGGGAGAGAGAAATTTTATTTCTGTGCCAAAAACAAGCCATGAGATGAAATACAAATATTTTCTACTTAATCATGATCAATTTTAACCAAGTTTTACTTCTATTTTTCGAAAAGAATCGAATACCTAGCTCAATTTCATACACTTTCAGTTTTCAGTATTACGTTCGTTTTGAGGTGAATCGGCTTTATACCAAAGCGCAAAAGCATTTTAAACTCTCAAAGCATTTGAAGCTATAATTATTAAGAGTCTCATTGAATACAAATTGAATGATCTGTTTGAAGGTCTCTTCCAGTTTTTTTCCAGTGAGAGCTAAATCTCTGGTTCCCCTCTCCACTATGGAGGGTTGTCTGTCATTAAAGTCTGATATCGGCTCATCGTCTTATATCTCGCTAGAGGCTCTGTTTTGTTTTACTCCTTATCTCCCAATTAATTCTCCAAAACCAACTACGTAAACAACCCTCATAAAAATAATTGCTTGATAATTCACAATTTACTTCCGTTACGTAATATACTCGTACATTATGAGAGCTCATCCAGCCCTATTAAATTTTCAACTTACTAAGAGATGCACCAACTTCAGCCTGTTACATTTATTGCTAGTAAAAGTAAGATGTAGAACAAGATTGCGATTATAAAAATATAATTTATTAGCCTGATAATGTATTCAGATACTTGATTTACAGTTTTTAGTGCACAATAAAATCTTATCGAAAGCGTATCGTAACACAAATTTTATATTTTGGTGATATTCTGACGGAAATACAAATATTAAGTTCATAATTGATTAGCCTGTCTTTAAACGTTTGATTCAGTTATTGCTCTCGTAAAGTTTATTTCTGTTGTTTGATGATTATTTGTTGTTTGTGATGGATAAACTTGATTAGAACTTGGATGACCAGTAATAAATGAATTATTACTGTAGGCCTATTCATGTTATCAAATTCTAAACAATCATTTTTGTCTCTTGGAATAAATTGTCAACTCATTTGACTACTAACTTCATGAAGTTATCGAAATTCGGAGACAGAAATATCTGGATATTCTCATCTTAAAAGACTTTCAACTCACCTCTCGAGAAGAAACTATTCAGTAAATGATTGAAATCTGTGTACATTTAGTGAGTATAGTAATATCAGTTCATATTTTCTGAATCAAGTTTAGAGGGTTGCCTACATAGGCGTCCTTGGAAAAGAAAGTCTATACTAACTGCAGTACCCAGTAGCAACAAGTGCTATGTAATATCAATAACTAAAATACATACGAATTCACAAATTAAGAACTTGAAGGAAACTTTGAATTTGGAATTATATGAAAATTGGCATTGAGCCGTACAATGTCAGAATTCTATTATTAATATTCAAGTTTTATTTTCTAATCCTGAAAGTTCGGAAACAGAGAATCACTTGATTATTTTTGTAGTGAGATAATAATATCATGAAAAATTCAATTTATCCATTAACATAACTTCGTTTTATTTTTATTGAGGATTGATGAAATGAGGTTTAAAAATGCTTCATTGAGAAACGATTGATGAGGTGGTTACCTAAATTAGTGATTGTCTAAAAAAATGATGTATTTACTGAGTTAGTATAGCTGGGAACGCTTTCGTTCCGATGTACTCTCGCAGACAGCTCGTCGACTGACCTAACAGAGTTGATAACAGTTATTCGACGCTTTTAGGCGACAGCTATAATTGTTCAAATAAATTCTTTGAGAACAGAATCGCTTCAATAATTATTTCCTGGAATTCCTTACCAGAGAAGTATAGAATAACTTCAAGGTTTTTGACACGAAAGCAACCTACTTTTCGCCGAGTTTAATTAAAAAGAAAATATTTGTTCTTTGCAAGTTTAGATGAAGCTTCTTTCAAGAATTACTCGCTAGAAGTGAAGCTGACTGCTCATTACTTCTTTCGTTCATTAGGATGGGGGGAAGAGGTTAGAGGTACTAGAGGGGGATCAGAGCAGGTGGTGGTTTACTTGAACGACTGAATTTTGCCTTCATGAGTTGAACTCAGCTCGTTTTCTGTGTTTTAAGACCACGCCGGCGTTTATTGTTGGTATACACAGATATCAGCACTATAGGTATACATGCCTAGTTGTTGGTATACTCAGATATCAGAACTATAGGTATATACTTTCCTAATTGCCTTCCTTCACTGTCATGTACGACTGAGGCCGGTGCAAACTTTCTACTCATTTTAGGATGGTTACGATTCGTTAAACCACAAACTTACTTGCAGACAATGTTGGATTTTTCCCCAGCAAGTGAAAATGCCCAGCACTGACGAAGATATCTTGGGCTTGTTTCATGAGAAAGAGGGAAATTATATTACAGGGAAAAGCCTGGATAACTCGAGACTTATCAATTTATTACATATAGTTTGGATTTTCCCTTCCTATTGGGAAACCATTAAGCCTAGTTTGCTTTGCTAGTATAGACTTTTCTTTTTTATACAGGTTTTAATTAAAATGAATGATGCAAATTTCTCATTAAATTATGGCAAAATTCGCAATTGTTAGGCTATCAAAATTCGCTCAGATGAATAGGAATCAATCTGAACATTGGGAACCTGTTATTAATCTCTTCATTACTATAGAGACTGTATAATAAATCTCTGTATTATACAGTCTTTATATTCAATACTAGATTGTTGAGAGATCATAAGATTGAATAGGTTAAAGAGTAGATCAGAAATTTAAACAGTTTACGAGTGAGATAATATTGGTTCTGATGAGAGTGGAGGCGCGTGTAGTTATGAAAGACTAAATTGAATGAGAAAAATTTACATGGTTCAGGTGAAATTCAAAGGAATGAAAAACGTTTCAAGACGAGAGAAAAGTCTTCTGCTTTGGAAGTCTCACGTAGGCCATGACAGAGCTAATAAAGTCAGTGCGTGGCTTGTGAACTGTGATGGAGATATTTTGTATCGCGAGCTTGCATGTAGGTTTTCTAAACCCTCTTCTTTCTTGTGCTTTGAAGGAGGATTTACGGAGAATGTCATGTTTCAATGTTGAACATTTTAATATCATACCCGTTTGATACAGTATTTCTTAGTGAATACAATATTTATTCAGTATTTATATAGTAAATACATTATATTAACAGTAAATACCCTACAATGCGTGGGATGTTACAGACAATAATTTACTTATTCGAAGTTTTGTAAGCTTTGAATGAAATTAGTTTTTTGGAAAAATTTTATCGATAGCAAATTCATATTCATTTATGAAATTTATTTTAGTTTCTCATCAACGACTGATCAATGTGGACCCGGTCTATCAAAGAGATATTCCTTGAAGTAAATGATTGAAATGTCGATAATGAACTATAAAATATGTCTGAATTTGAAATTTAAAGATCACGGGAACTAATAATGATCCTCTACATCGACAATGTTGAACTATGTCCTTGTTCCCAACTGCATTGATAGAGTTTAATTGAAAAATATTTTCTTCTCTTCATATTTCATGCTCCATACTGAATTATTGATTGAACTAGAGAAAGAAGATTTTATTAGCGATTTTCAATGTAAAGTGTGTTAGAAAAATTTATTTGAAAGTTTTTCCATCGTAATCTTTTGAATTATTTTGATACCCTTGTCAAGACGAAGGAAAAGGCTGCCTTCCTCTGAATAGAAAATGGCGGAACCTACTTACACTACTATGAAGCTCTGTGATTGGACAACACGTCTCCCTCCCACTTTCAACACCGGGAGAACCTGGCCAATGGGAGTCGAGCATTCAAAACAGTACTAGCTTACTTGTTTTCTGTTTCCTCCGATAGATTGCGTTTGTGACCCTATAGGACTACAGTGACTTTATCTTTTATCTAGTTACTGTATATAGGACCCTGAGGTCAGCATGCAACGAAGATGATAGTTTTGTATCCCTACTTGTATTTACGTAGATAGTGATTTCGATGAAAAATATATTATTTTGGAAGCATCACAATAAGAAAAACGCACATTTCCAAATACAGTAATTTCAATTCCCAAACTGACTTGATGATAAGAAAAGTTACCTTTTACCGAAAAAGTCCAGACCAGTGAATAAAATAATGGTGCGAAAATAAATTATAATTATTTTCACACCAAATTCCGCAATTGTTTGTTCTATGTTGATTTCTGTGTCCATACTTGTCTAGGTAGATTAACAAAAGGAAGATTAAATTATTCAACTGAGATGCTTGGATGAGTGTTTTCCTCTTCTATTACCGTATTGCAATCAAGTCTTATACGAGACTAATAAGCAATTTTTATAGAGGGTGTTTCAGGAGGAATGTGCAATACTTCTCAGGCTGATTCCTTACACCAAGTAGACAAAAAAGTTCCATGGGACCAACCCCCAAAAACGCTTTGTTACTGAGATAACAATGGCGGAAAATTGAAATTTTTCAAAATATATTAATTTCTCTAATTTAGAGGCTCTATTGAAGTTCTAAAATAATCAATTCCTTTGTAAAATTAGCTGAGGAATTCAATGAAACCAGTTCCAAGTTTGTAACTTCAACGGTTATTGAGATAATTGGGAAAAATATGCTAGAAAACGCCATTTTTCAACAATTAGGGTTATAACTGGATAAGGGAATCATAAAATTGTATTTTTTATTAATGGAAGTTGAAGAGAGTCGGATTCTGAAGAAAAAGTTAAGTGGCGGCGATTGTGTAAATCTTACCCAAATCTTGGAAATAGCGATCAAAAATAGCAAAATCGCTACCAAACACAAATTCATCACTTGTGCTATGTTTTGTCAATTTTGCCATTTTTGATCGCCATTTCTGAGATTTGGGTAAGATTTACACAATCGCCGCCATTCAACTTTTTGTTCAGAATCCGACTCTCTTCAACTTCCATTGATAAAAAATACAAATTTATGATTCCCTTAAACCGGAACCCTACTACCGGAACTGGTTTCATTGAATTCCTCAGCTAATTTTTCATAGGAAATGATTATTTTAGAACCTCACTAAAGCCTCTAAAAAATTAGAAAAATTGATATATTTTAAAAAATCTCAATTTTCCGCCATTGTTATCTCAGTAACAAAGCGTTTTTGGGGGTTGGTCCCATGGAACTTTTTTGTCTACTTGGTGTAAGGAATCAGCCTGAGAAGTATTGCACATTCCTCCTGAAACACCCTGTATAAAGATTGAATGATTTAATTATAATTATTACAATTAGGAAAAAAATACAGGCAAGGAAGATGAAACTAATCTTATCACCTGAATTGTAGCAATTTGATTTTGGTTGGTTATTTCTGAGAAGATATTTCAATACAGTGCCCTAAGTATGCGCTGCCACTGTTTGAAGCACTATGAATATTCATGTTATTTACTCTCGTCGTTCATTTGCGCCAGTCTATTCTCCGTAATTGCTCAATCAAGCGCTCTCTTTCATTCCAGATAACTGTTGACGTTCAATGAACAACGTATTCTCAAATATTACTCACTTGATCCCATCCAAAATGATTAAACTTCAATGAAATCTCTCGAATCAAACATTTTAGACCACATTGTACATTGATAGTTCAAGCACCGGCTTATTAATATCATAGAAGGCACTAATAGAACAATCGCATAATACTGTAGTAGTAATTTTGAATAATAATTTAATCATCAAATAATTATAATGGAAAATAATGAGATAGATGATAAATAATACGGTACTAATGACAAGGAATACAACAATTATAAGACAAATGAAGGATTGACATGGTACATTATTATGTATATAGATTTGGGTAGCTGCCCAAGCTTGTATTTTTCAATGGACACACTCGATTGAAAAAATACTAGAGTTTTTAATGTTAAAAAGATACTATTTTCAATATGAACTTGAATAAAGCACACACTTTCTAAACATTGCAGTCAGAAGAATCTTCTTGGCCCTAGTAGGCTTCTACTATAGGCTAGTGAAAGACAAATAATTAAGTTGCGATAGTATAATTTTATGCTCATTTTTGGATCTTGTATACTATGATAATATGGAGTTATTATTTTATGATATTTAAGGTGTTAGTAGTTGGTTTGGGTAGCTTGAAGTGTTGATTGTAAAAAAATTTGTGTTTCAAAATCACATAAACTACTTTAAAAAAAGTAGAAGATTTCAACTTAGCCGTTCACAATCTCCTCGGAGTTTGTTCCACTTTCAGCAATTTTTTTCCCTCTCATTTCACGTTCCATGTAGCTTTTGTAGATATTCGGCTCAGATCTCTGTGTCTATTCGCCAAGCGTGGAAGCCAGTCAGTTTTTTCTAACGAGTTCCAGTATGTTTTCTAGTCAAGGATCACATCTGCGAGAGATAAAAGTCCAGTAAAAAATGAATCTAGTCCCACATGCGTACGGGCAACTACGCAGATTATTGGGAATCGCGATATCGTCCAAAGTAGAGAGAATGACTGATTGAACATGAATGGAAGTTTATATATTTATAACCTTGGAAGCGTAAATAACCTTTTTTACACAAACATTCTCATAGAGCCTTTACTTTATTATTTTCATAGCTTATTTTGTTCAGATGAGAAAGTTATGAATGCCTCTTCTCCCAGTTTTGAGTTCGATTT
Source organism: Sogatella furcifera (assembly GCA_017141385.1). Lineage (NCBI taxonomy): Eukaryota > Metazoa > Arthropoda > Insecta > Hemiptera > Delphacidae > Sogatella > Sogatella furcifera. The sequence continues at coordinate 8,808,696 of CM029549.1, forward strand.
CTATTCCATTGATTCCCCATATAGTATAATATTGATACTAATTTTATGAAACCATCTTAATCCATTAATACTACACAATAAAGCCAGCTATAACTGAATAATCAACGCTCAATTACTTGTCTATTTTATTCTTATGGTCATCATTCTCACTGTACCTATGAATTAAAACCAAACGTATGAATAGGCTAAGCACAAACAAATTCAAATTTTCCCGATTTATCTGTTTACTTTTATCTATAAAAATGAACCATTGCATAGACTGAGAATCGTGGTATCTCATTTTCTGTTGAAACGTAGCGAGAATCTCAGCTTCACAACGTCAATTCTATGAAGCCTCTATTAGTATAGGCTACACCCTAGGTTAGTATAGGTATACTGCATATGAACCTTGGGCTACACCAGGGCAAATTAGAATTAAAAATTATGAATTTTACATTAAATTGAATGGTAAATTCGAATTTGTTACTGCTCATTCTTTCTAGTGTAGTCGTAGCCTAAATCCTGAGTATTGGAATTAGCTTTACAAAATCTTTGAAAGAAAGAGCATCAATGAAACAAATACGTCTTCATACTTGTTCTGAAAATGCATTTCAAAACACGAGATTCAAGCCATTGATCTTCACAAGTTCACAAGGAACGGTGCAATATTTGAACGTGAGCTCTACAGTGAATCTTCACAAGCTTCATAAGGAAGTTTTTTAAATGTTTTTATAGAATCAAGTCCCAACCAATCACAGGTCGTAAAATAGACCAAAACACGAATATTAGAGAGAACTCAATAGTAGTGGAGCCACTTTTCGCATCAAAACCGTGCCAATTAAAAGGAAAACATCCAATAAAATTGACATCAGTGTAGTATCGCGTTTTCCGTAAAAAACTGTGGTTCATCATGATTGCTTCTCAAATGTTATTTTGGTAGAAATAACGACATCACTTTTTCCCAGTATTGATCGTTGGAAAAAATTGCGCTGCAGTAAAATAGATGAGACGACTGTACTTTTTCAATAATTTGACACCTAGGTAGTCGGTTTCTCTAGTTTTTACGTCAGACACTATTCTTCCTTTCATCGAGCTCCAAGAATTGAAATAATATTATTCGATAGAATCTGTGGAATATTTGAGCTCGTTACGATATATTTTTAACTTGGTCTTCTTGAGGCCAACGGATTGTATTGCCAAAATAGATTCTAATGCTTTTCACTTTCATTTTGTTGAAAATAATATAATAATTGTCAGCGAGCTCAAAATTGAAAACAAAAATGCTTCTTGGATATTTTAATCTCATCTCCTAGATGAGATACAACTTATATTCTATTCCATACAGATTGATAAATAGTAAAGCAAGAAAGAAACAATTCATATTATTATTGTTCCAACTAAGTAGGCTAATCTGTCTTAACTGGCTTGGTTAAGAAATTTTATGATCTCATCTGCCTCTAAGTTATTACTAGATCATCTTTTAGGAAATACGGTAATATGTCTTCAAGAATGCAAACAATAATAATAATTATTATTAATTACTAAAATTCGAATTCAAATGATCATAAACTGTAGACATTATATTTGAATTAATCGAATTATAAAAATCGGAACACACATTATACATAGTACATACCTTTTACAAAACATGTTATGCTATACTAGATAGTTTCTTCCCTACTTTTGAAAAACTCTTAGTAGATGGAAATCATCAAAAGATAATTTGTTTGAAAAATCGGTCATTTGAAAAAATAAAAAAAGGTTCGTCCTAGAATTGTGATGGTATGACGAAAGGCAACCCGAGAGCCCATCACAGTTTTATAGGACTTCTTTTATAGAGCCTTTCATCACAGAAACAGATAAATCAATACAATAGCGTTGGCTGAATCTAAAATTTTATTTGCGTGCAAAATGGTCGAATAGAATAAAAATAAAAATTGATACAAGATGAAAAGTAGATCAAGCTGTGAAAAAGTAAATGAAAAATAAAATATTCTCCATTTAACAAGTCTCATCCATGAGTTTCCACAACATTGTTATTTTAACAACATGATAGCGTAAGGTATGTTAGTTAGTATATGTAAGTATTACAACAGCTGTAATAGTGAAGAACATTCATAAAAAATCACGGTAGCCTGTGTTTGAATTTATGTTATCCCACAATGTGATGATTGTTTGTTTGCTTGCTGAAGAACAAAGAAAAACCGGTATGATTTACAGTTTCATTTTGTACATTCTCAAGTGCAGCCAGCGCTATTAATTTGATAAGAGCGCTTGATTTGCTACCTGTGAGACGGCGATCTTCGTAAATCTACGAGTGTGGTATGATAGAAACAACTGTTGCCACGATAAAAAGAAGGAATCCCCTAAAACTGTCACTATTATCCCACTCGACTTGATTTATCCGCGTTTCATGTTGGGGGGCGTGGCAGTCAGCGGCCAACTTCTGCAACAATGTTTATTTCCATGTTCGTGCGGCGATCTTGAATTTATCGTTTCTTTTCGGGCCGAATGGAAATGAATTGCTCATGCACTGCTTTCCACCAATGTTCTTGCTAATAATTATTATTAGTAGTTTTGGTCGATTCAATATAAAGTTATAATAAACAGTTGCCATTGATGGGGTTGAATTTGTACACGATTGTTATTGGTGAGAGAGAGAGAGAGAGAGAGAGTGGATCAAGGTCAAGAATCAGGAACAAGTTTATGGGATTCAATACTTATTTTATTGAATACACTCGGTTGTTATTGGTTAGATTAGATTAGATTAGATTACTTTATTCAATTAGATAACAAAATTCGGCTTAGATTATACATTGTAATATAAATGAGTAAAACAAAATCATCCTATAAATTTCACAAAATAGAGACTTCTAGTAAAAATACGAAAAACGGTGATGTAATGAATGCAAAATTTATACAGATTTTAAATTGGAGGCTCTGCAAAATGAATAAGGAGTGTAAGTTATCTAAGTGAAAAGGCGAAGTTTAGACATATATATGTCCATTCTTGGGAAAGGATAATAAGGTTATCCTTTCCATTAACACTTGGCCTTAAGTTGAGAATTCATAACAAGCTATTAGAATTACTAAAGATAGTAAGAAAAATTATTATAGCATTCAAAAACTAGATTTAAATGAATAAATACGATATTAATCAATAATTGAATCATATTATAAGATAAGTAACAATAAAAATGATTGTGGTAATGTTAATGGAAATGGGTAATGATATTATGAATTAAGATAACTCAAAGTAAAATTATTTACAAGTATATGGCAGTGAATGAAAAAATATGCGATGAATGACAAGAGTTGGGTTAATATTATAATAAAGGTTTGGATGGTGAATATGTGATGGTGGTGTACCTAAAATGGAAGTTGAATTTATAATTAAAAGTATGAGGAGAAAGTGAATATGGTGTGAAAATGAGAGTCGGATTTATTCAAGTATGTAATGGGTAATAATAAGGTGAATTATGGAATTTGTCATGTTGCTCTAGGTCTGGACATATTCGATCATTTTGTCAACAAGATGTTTTCTTAACTTCAAGATGAAGCTCGCTCGGCTCTCAATAGACCTAATCGATTCAGGGACGGCATTCCATGCACGGCAGCCTGAGACTAGAAAGGACTTAGTATAGATTGTAGTGCGGTGAATTGGAATCCTCAAAGTATTTTCTCCAGTTCTCGTGCGTGATACATCTATTCTCCTACCCTCAGAAACAAATTTAAAATCGTTTTTGAAATAATTAGGTTTACCATATTTTAAAATATCCCTGACAAGCTTGACAATACGAAAAAGTCTCTGATCGGGTATCTTTAAGGTTGAGCTTGTAATATGTGCTTGGGTGATTCTTTCATGACGTTGGAGAGAGTAAACAAATCTTAAGCAATAATTTTGACAGCGCTGTAGTTTATCATTGAGTGTTACTGTCATGTCATTGAGTACAGAGTTACAATACATAAAGTGTGGGAAGATTAGTGATTTAACCAGCAGCAATCTGATATTTCTTGGTAGGATGTCTTGCAATTTCTTCAATGAATGCATGGCTGAAAATACTTTTTTACATGTTTTATTAACCTGTTCTGACCAGTCTAAATTTTTATTCATGATGATACCCAAGTTTTTAACAGAGCTACAGTAAGGAATTTCATTACCATCGATTGTTATTTTCTGTATTGTGTTGAAGTTAATATTATTGATGAGGCGTAGTAACCAATAATTATCGGCTGTGTTTTAGTGGGATTCAGTTTAAGACCATTTTTTTTGTCCATTCAAAAATTGATTTTACATCTTGATTAATTTTATCTATAGTTTCATTGATTTCAGTGATAGGGCAACTAGCATAAATTTGAAGGTCGTTAGAGAGAGAGAGAGAGAGAGAGAGAGAGAGAGAGAGAGAGAGAGAAAGAAAGAGGGAGAGGGAGGGGGAGAGATAGTATAAAGAGAGGAACATAAATTGGAAGCAAGTTTATGGAATTCAATACTCATTTTATCAAGAAATAAGAGGGAGAACGTCCTTGTCGGTTGTCGCTATTATTATTTTTATTAGAATTAACACAAAATAGTAGAAGAAGCAATACTTGTATAAAGTGAATTGGGACAGGGTTAAACATAGGAACGAATGTATTGCTCTCTACTTCAATTCTCATGTTATTGTGGAAAAGGACCCATACAACGTCCCTGTTACTATTACTGGTCGATCCAATACAGAAGCTATTGAATAATATGAAAATTTAATGTAAGTGGGTTGAGGAAAGGTTGAAACAGTGAATGGATTTCAATGCTAATAATACTATTGAGGAATAGGAGATTCCCTGCTACGGTCCATCAATATACTATCCAGCCTACTTGAAAATGCCATTCTGGTTGAGATAAGTTACATAATTCTCACTATGAAATACAGTAGGACTAGTGGGATCTATTATTCAATAAGTATTTATTTTTAACTTCATTAGTAAAGAAAATCGCTTATTATTGTTTTTGCTGTTGGATTTATATAATTGTATGGATTGTTATAACAATCTGAAACGTCAAACCTGTAACTTCAAAGGGTTCTGACTGTCTACTTAACATCTTTTGTTTGACACTATATATTGTTTTGATATCTCTTGACATTTTAATTTTAGAATCGAATAGATATCTTGACCAATTAATCACTAAACTAACCCTAGTAAATATACTAGCTTATCACAATAGTGTATGGTTTGTAAAGCAGAATGAAATTAAAACTATTATGGGCTAGAAAAATAAGTTAAGGGTTAGGTAGAGTGGGATCTATTCAATTCTATAATTAAAATAACAAGAAGATATCATAACAATACATAGTGTCGAATAAAAGATGTTAAGTAGACAGGAAGTTCCATAGAACCCTATGAAGTCTCAGATTTGACGTTTTTACTACTTGGCAAAATAACTTCCCTTGTCTGCGCTCGTCAATCTACTATTTTCATGGTTCACGTTATTTCCGTCACCTCACTCAACAGCAGCCGATCACATTATGCTTGTTGACAAGTTGGTAATGAAAAACGCCCCACCAAAATTCTCAGCTCAGGGAGACATTCTTAATGAATTCGATTTCGTCTCAGACGAATCTTGACAGCTTTTGAGGGAGAAAATTCGTGAATAATTATCACGATTAAAATTAATTTGTTTAATACAAGGAGTATGAGGCTGCAGAAAAGGGGAATAGAGAGGTAGGCCAACTTTAACACAGAAAATTATTTATTTTTTTATTCCTTGGAAAATAATTACGATAATTCATAATGTAGAAATAAAGCAGCAAAATTAATTAATAACAAATACAAATAAACATAAGGAACTACTTCCCCAAAAGAGCAAGCTCGAGCTTGGGGAAGGAGCAGCCTTTGACTACCGGTACTTACTTATTATTAACCGTTTGAATATTAATATATTCACATACAATGTGTGTTAGATGCAACAAAATTTGTTTATTATAATAAATTATTATTATATATGGAATAACTTATAATCCATGAATTCAATTTGTGATAATAGCCTATAACAAGAATAATTTTATTATTTAAACTAATAATTAAAAAATTATTGTGATTTTGATATCATTTGTGATAATATAACGATATAACGACGATGTGATAATGATGTGAAAATTAATACTAATAGGAGGGGGTTTGAATAACCACTATGTAGAACTCATGCTTCCAAATCTCATTTACAATGTTCACATTCCATGTTTTCTTGTCCTCTCCAACTCAATCAATACAAAAACTGTTGCCTCCACAATTCAAAATAGAAGATTCATACAGAAAAGAATTCCTTCTTCAGTAGGAGGCAAAATCAATAATAAGGCTTCCACAGAACACCGAGGAATTTGATCTACGATCACTCATAGAGTTATCATAATAATCAAGGGTAATTGGTTATTGAGCTTCCAACAGATAAATAAGAGTGATTAAGGGTAGTTACCATATAATCAATGGTTTATATATTATAATTGGATACTCATATAGATTATATTTATCAAGGGTAAATGGAGATTGAGCTCTCAATAGATCTTTATGCAACGGAGAACTGGTTTCATGAAATTGAACGTTTGTCGAAGTTTGAACAACAGCTTGCTTGAAACTTTTGTTTAGGATACGCTCTGCTGCAGTGAATTCGATCATGCGCGTAATTGATATGTTTTAGTAAAAGTTGAGCAGAGCGAGCCACTTTCGACTTTCTTGTCTCCAAATACAACAAATAAGTGAGCTGCTCAGTTCATTAAGAAGTTATCTCCAAAGCAGCTTGTTACCGACTTGGCTTGCTCTTTATTATAGAGGAGACAATCGTTCTAGTTATCTCAAGTATTGATAAAGTATTGTTCAAGAAATTTCAGCCTCGCTAGAATGTTCCCCCGAGATTATGCAACGACGAAAAAGCTTGAAGGTATAATCAAGATTTTAATGAAATTCGTGAAGTGTTCCACCTAATATAAACTTTTCAAGGTGGAGTGATGCTAAGCCTCCAAGTACGCCGAAGCGACGTACAAGCAAAAAACTTTGTCCCGCCCGACCACAAACTCAACTTTCCCATCAATAAATTAGTCTCATTTGAGAGAGAGAGAGAGAGAGAGAGAGAGAGAGAGAGAGAGAGGGGGAAATAGAGAAAGAGAGAGAGAGAGAGACGCTAAACCTATAAGGAGAAGTGAGATTGAGAAAGATCGCCTAATAATTACTGAAATCTTATAATTACCAAGTAAGCCTACTTCGAAAGCACAATTATGATGTTATAATCATTAAAATATTCTTTTGGAATACAAGGAAAAATATAATCATGGAATAAATTTTTTCTACCACATGCTTGTACTCACCTTAGTATTCAATTGAATAATTAATTATGATTATGATTATATTTCATATTATCTGAAGGAAAGTGATTTTGTGTACATTAAATTCAAGTCTCTATCACTGGCGGCTCGTGCCCACGAAACAGGTGAAGTGCTGTACAGTAAAAGATACGGGCACTTCACCTGTTTCGTGGGTACGAGCCGCCAGTGGCTCTATTGAAATTGGATTATTCACATGGAATTGCAATTTCTTAAGATCGCCTAATAATTACTGAAATCTTATAATTACCAAGTAAGCCTACTTTGGAAGCACAATTATGATGTAATAATCATTAAAATATTCTTTTGTAATACAAGGAAAAATATAATCATGGAATAAATTTTTTCTACCACATGCTTGTATTCACCTTAGTATTCATTGAAGGATCGTGGAGGGTGAGTGTTGTCAGTTGAATAAAAGTCTCCATTGCGTTGTCTTGCTGGCATGCTATTGGTTGATGACTCCCACTCCACCTCTTGCGAGAGGCGTGGCCTTTTTCAGCCAATCAGAAGCTCCCATTACGTTCACCATTTCTCTGCGTAGAAGACTGATTCATATTTTAGTTTCCGTTTGGTTTTTTATTAGAGTAATCTTGAAACTTATTTAGTGCTCATCACGATAAATGCTGCTATAGTGTTATTATGTTTGATTGATTTTTGATATTTGGATCATCTTAATGCTACCCCATTCAAAAGAAAACATATCATAAAGGCCTATTCACATAGTGTTGGGTTGAAAAAGATTCACTGAATAGTGAATCTTTTTAATCTTTTTAAGTGAATAATCAGAATTATTCCACTCTGAACCAATCAGTATAACCACTAACCATGGTTCAATTGTCATTAATAATAATAATAATAATATTCGTGTAACCTGGCTGGCTCAGGTCTGGTTTCAGAGTTTTCAGCTCGCTCCTGATTAATTTCAGGGCCTCTGACATCACTTAACGACTGTTTTAAGGTAGCCGTGACCGACGGCTTAACGTGTCCATCCGAAACACGGGAGAGTGGCCTGAGAAATTTGATGCATTCAAGACCAAAAAATCTTATAAACGAAATAATTAAGACATTATCATACGATGCAAGACCATTTTATAAATAAATGAATCAATTTATTCGTATATGAAAATCTGAAAAGACCATTTTATATTGTGAAATATTTTTGAAATGATAGTTTGATTGTTTCAATTGATCTTTTGAAACGCAGCAGATTGAGAAGCAATTGGACTTTGTACTCGAAACTCAAAAGTGGCTTTCAGTTCTAATAGAATAGCCAAATGAAACTAGTGAGTGAGAGAAATCGATAGTCCCATATTCTCTTCAGATTATTGTTTACATTAAGATATCCATTATTCACAAAAATTATTTCTATTATACCCTACTTATAATCTGCTGCGAAATTCGACTGATCCCATCAAACTCATTTGGGCATTAAACACTGGCGGCTCGTGCCCACGGAACAGGTGAGGTGCTGTACAGTGAAAGATACTGGCACTTCACCTGTTTCGTGGGTACGAGCCGCCAGTGGCATGAAATACGACATCTTCCTATAAATAGCCCTTGGCGAATTAACCTTTTACATCCAACAAAATAGCGTGAACTGGAAATGATGTTAATCCACTTTGGACATCCCGAATAAGACTGTTATGAGTTTACGACGGTTTTCGAGTACGGCCTAATACAGAGTGCCCGAAACTCTATTAGGTCAGTGCAGTTGCAAATGTATTTTTGGAAATTCATAAAACCATGATGTATTACGAAACGTCAACAATTACAAGGTCTACCATGCAGTTACCGGTTTGAAACTTCATAAAATGATTAAATGTAGCCAAGCGTCCACAATTACACGGTCTGTCATGTAGAATAAGTTGGGTAGTGAATCACAATGAACAGGATCCCCACACAACCCCCCTCTTCATCTGACGCGCTTCCAAGAAATTGGCTATACTTTACGGGAGGTCACTCCGTTTATCTTGTGACTGGGTAACATAAAGTTTATCTATCTTTCTTTATTCTCTCCCTTTTCTCTTTTACTCCCTTTTGAACATTCTATTCCTCTCCCTTTGGCTCCTTCTTTTCACTCATCTATCTCTCTCCTATCTTATTATCTTCCACATCCAAGTTTGCCTCCCTTTCCTGAGGATGACAAAATAGCCCTTAACATAGCAGATACGGTATATTAAACGAGGAAAAGCGAGAGATAATGTATAAGAGCTTCTGGTTTTCGCCTAGTATGGAACTCACTCTTGTCTTGCTGCTAGTCTGATATGAGACATACTCTCACAACCTACGGTTTGTTCTCACAATCTACTTCTTTACATAGAGTTCTTCCTTCATATCATTCATCTTGTTAGTCGAAAAACAATGGTGATTTATTTAGACGCTCAACAATCTTACAAGTTTTAAATCATGTGAGTTTGTTGAATGTGGTGACAGTGTGGTTGGATAAACTCAAGAATAGAAGTCAACTGACTGTTGTAAATTATTTGTTACGAAGCTTGCAACGTTATTCTATTGGTTTGTAAAATTCTCCTAAATTATAAAAAAGTAAAAAAAGCTCCACTGCTTTTTAATTTTCATCGATTATAATAGAAAAAGTGGTTATAAATATTAATTGCAATTGGTAGCTTTGTTGCCAAAGATAGTTGTCCTTTAAAAATATGGATATTTTTTCATAAATTTCAAAATATTAATTAACCTTTCAGAATTAATCAACTTTCCAGCTTTCTAGTGTTAGATCGGGTAACAGTAAAAAATATTGTATAAATATTATAAATAATTTCGATATTTATATTTTTTAAAGTAATTTAATGTTATATTGAAAACTATAAATGTTGCTTCGTAAGTAGAGGGCATTCCGCATTGGCCTACTGTAAATGTATTTGAAAATTATTCAAGTTACAATGCTTCTCGATTCAAAGCTAAGAAATTCATACTTTGTTTTGATGTAGGCCTACTATACAAATTAGTAACGTACGATTATAATTTATAATGCAATATAATTTTCCCCCTTTATGTTTGTTAAATGAGTTTTTCTCAAAAAAGGGTGAAATATTTCAACTTAAAAAAATTAATTCACTTGAAATTTGATTACCCTGAGCCAAATCAGTTTGGAGCTTGTGTGAATAATATAGCGATCAAAAGTGTCCTATTAGAATTGCTCAATAATGCAAATGGTGACACAGTATTTAAAGTTAATTGGAGTCGTCAGTTGGAGATCATAATTTGGAGATCAACTCTGCTCCATGAAATCAAATAACGTTAATCGGATCAGGGTCACAATTCGGTGATGTACGCCAAAGAAGAGAGTAGAATGAGAAAGAGAAAGAGAGAGATAGAGAGTTAAAGGGGGAAAATGAGTGAGAATTAAATGGGGAAATGAGTGAGAGAGGTAGGAATATGATCGAAATGAGAAAGGAAAGGAAAGAGAGGGAGTGATAGTGGTTTGATTAAAAAGGATAAGTGTGTCGAGTTGGTGAGAGTGGAAATAAACGCAGAGTAAAGAAGGTAGAGAGAGAGTGTGTGTGGCAAGAGAAACCGAGAGAAAATGAGAAAGAGGGAGAAAAAATGAGAAGAAGAGAAAAAAAGGAGAAGGAGGGAAAGAAAGAGAGATAGATAAAGAATGGAGAGAGGAATGAAAGAGAGAGAGAAGAAAACTAAGATTTGTGAGAGCGAAAGAGAAGTAGGATAGTTGAAAAATAGGAGAAAGTGAAAAGAGCTGGCTGGCTCTGGTACGGAAAATTATCAAATAAAAAATTGTTGGGAATATGCAGGATAGGAAGAAAATTTGAGAAAACGATGAAAAAAATAAAACTAAGGAAAGAATAAGGTAATGGAAAGATAGTAGAGGAAAAAAGATAGGGAGGAAGTATGAAATGAGGAGAAAAGAGGAAGAAAAAGCAAGAGAATGAAAAACATTAATTTTTTCTCTCCTATTATTGCAATCGTATAAAAAAATCTTATCCAGTCTAGAAACAGAATGGTAATGGCGAAGGAAATAGTGAAGAAAACTGAGGAAAAAATGAAAATTCAGAAAGAGAAAAGTACAGTAGATGGCTGGAAAGCAAATAAATCCGAAAATTCCCTAGCTTGAGAAACAAAGCAATGAACAGAGACAATGGCAGAGTGAGAAGGAGGTAAGAAAGAGAGGAAGAGTGAGGAAGAAAACAGATGGATGTGAGAGTCATCCTCCCTTTTGTCATTTCACTCTGTGTATTCTTGTGACACTGTCAAGTGCCACTCACCTTTCTGTTTGAATAATCGCAATTTCAAATTGAAAACAAATACTTCTCTGTCAGAATGAGCACGAGTGCTGCCTACTGCCCCTCTGACCCCTCATCAACCCCCCACCCGGACTCCCCTGACCTCTCAAATTCCTATTTCCCAATCAAATAATCGTCTCGCATCATTTTAATCAGATTACAACTGCTTAATATGCAGTGTTTTCCATTAGACTGTGCAAACAAATTAGCAAGATCCACAAGAGTTGACGTTTCATTCAATTATTGCATTAATTTTGGATTAATTGTAATTAAACGTTTCATTATTTCGCATGAATCCTTGTCGAGTGCCCAATCATTCCACCACGGCGCCGTCTGATTTATTGAAAAATGTTAATTTATGAAATATTGTATTCCACTTGGCTAAAATTTCCATCTCTTTGATTCAATTTAGCATGGATGGTCTTTCCTTTGAAAATATAATCCATCATGATAATTTTTCTCTAGTAAATGTAATTAGAAATTTTTGAGAACCTTGAGAAATTGCCAATTCCACTTTTTTTTTATTAAAAACTATTTCACAATACCATTCCAGTTATTTTATGCCATCTACCCTTAAATATCAGATTAGAAAATCTTAATATCTATCTACCCATACTCGTATGTATGCTACGTAATGTACATAAATTCCTAAATTCTAAAATTCAACTAGAATTATTACTGTTAACTTAAACTTCAGCTCTGAAAATTGAACACAAAAACTTGTACGAAATCTTATAAAACATGCCATGAGCTTTAGGGTAATTGTTTTCCTTATTGAACTGTCGCAGCCTCGACTCTACGGATTTTGAAGCCGAGAAGAATGCTTTTTCGTTCTCTGAGAAATCATTTTCATCTTCAAGCTTTTTTAAACCTTATTCTCCTAGTAACGGTATAGATTCTGACAGGAAACTGATTTTAACTTTATTTGACCGAAGTGACAATCTTTTTTCTGAGGGTGATACCCACATGGGCTCTGAGCCCTGTGCGTGAGCAATGAGAGGGATGATGATAATGAGAGATGACTTTTTAGGCAGTCGGGACCGGCGGTTCGGGATGGTCTCCTACAAAAGACGGGATAAAAGCCGTATTTATGTGATTGTGTTGAGGTCGAGAACTGTTCCTCGGTGAAGAATGGAACCTTGGAACCAGGTTATCAGACTGGCGCGTTATAAGGTACTCCAACCAGCAAGGAACCAAACTTAAAATTCGACCAAAAATATAAAACCACAAAAACAGAATTTGCTTTGATACAAGCAAAGATCCGTATTTTATGCGAAAGTTAAATGAAAAAAGCGTCGCACTCACATTGCTTACGAAATTCGATTGAGAATATATCGATGATGACATTGAATGGCGACTTCGATCAGTGCTGGTAATTTATAGCTGGCGAGATGATCGTTAAAAAGGTGGGGGGGGGGGGGGTTGTTGCAATGTTGGCCAGCCACGTTATTGGCTGTTGATAATTCACCACTTTTCAGTCTGACAGGGTCGGGTCAGACTCGCTACGCCCGTCAAGTTAGGCTAGCAGGCGTCGATCAGAGTGCACAGTGAATGATTGATAAGGTGTGATTGCGTTTCTTTGATTGATGCCCTGGTTAGGGGGGGGGGTGATGAGGAGGGGGGGCCCGCAGTATAGTAGTGAAAGGGGTCCACACGTATTTTCGTCGTTTCCGTTCTCGGCCACACAAGTCTGGTCCTCCGTATTCGTTCCTTGTTTTTGTTCCTGTTTCGGTTTTTCGTCGGTCTGCCGCCGGCTGTTATCCGTTCCGCAATTCCGGAAGTGAAAGAAAGCCGGTCAACCGACATTTTTATTTATTTTTTACACGTTACACCTTTGCTGTAACGCAGATGGAGTTTGATGCTGATATTTCACTTCGATTTTGAACGATATAGCACAATGCTGATCGCAAGATTAATGTGTAGTTTTGATACGCTGTTTTATTGATGTACAGCTTTTAGTGCGTAAAAAAAGCGAATAGGATTTTTTCATGCCCCATTATGAGCGATAGATACCAAACTATGAAATAGTTTTAAGCTTTATGAGGCTATTTTATACAATTACTGAAAACTTTGAGGGTTGAGTGGTCCGGTTCCAACCTCTAGGCTCTAAGGCCCATAAAAGTCTAGGCTCTAGTAAAGTAAAGGCAGTTATTCAATTCTAGTATGTATTCAGTTCAATTTATCAGAATCTTAATTGTGGAAGTAATAGTAATGTGAATTCAATGGTCTTTTGAAAATAGTTTAAACTGTCATCTCTTCAAAAGCTGTGTCCTATGAACATGTGTAACAAATAAATCATGGGATCTCATAGTCTAGCATAATTTTCAATTCGTTCTCGTTACTATTAATCCTACTTCATTCATTTGACCGTTCAAGTTAAGTGTTCAAAAGCAGAGTAACCTTTTCATATATGCCATTATCATATATTCGAATATGTGTAATTGTTAGTCATTACCCATTGTAGAAGGCTAAACCAATACCTTGTTTAGTTACTCGTATCAATTTAAGATGAATTAATAGAATAGCTTATTAATCTCTTACCAGGTAAGATGCTAATAATATAACAATGATAATTTGCCATTGTATCTTCGAATGCGTTACAATAATTGAGCACTGTTATTGTACATGATTATGTATTACACCATTTTAAACAATTATTTATGAGCATACTCTGCTAAATTCACTTCTGCTGTTTGCTATATCAAATCCAAATTCTCTTGGAATTGAAAGAATTATTTTCATGTCACAGGGTGTGTTCTTTGGAGCTTCACGTCTGATTACTGGAGAAAATCGATAAAATAATAAGTGCCCGAACCAACTTCATCCCTAAAACATGTTGTGTAGTTGTCTGGAAGTCTGTACTTGAGAAGTTCAACCCTTTAAACTCTTGGGAGAGACAGAGTGATAATACCGATACTGTTGAGGAAATCTAGTGCAATAACACAAAGCAGAGAAGAGTGGGAGTAGACAAGAAAATGCAAAGACAAAGGAGTCGAAGGAAATAATAATAATATCAAAGGTTTCGCTGTCTTGGTGTTGGATCGTCTATCTCAGGGCGGTTGCTGGTTGTAGTCTAGAGGAGTTCTGTAGTTAACAAATCTACTGTAGTGAGGGTTCTGGCTAAGACAGACAGGACTGCTAGAGAGAATTATAATCCTGAGGGACTAGCCAGGACTAAACGTTAGAATTAGCTGTCCCATTTCCTCCAGATTCGGCGCGCTCTTATCACCATGGCAACTATAGTCTGTCCAAGCAGAGAAGACATTCTGGCAAGATAGAAAAATGCCTCGAGCTCGGTCATCATTAGTTCAAAAATTGTAAAATTGCAAGAAACATTCTAATCTACAGTTTGATACCAAATTTATAATTTTTCAACCAATATTGACCTAGCTGGAGTCATTTTCCGATCTTGCCAGAATGTCTTCTTTGCTTGGACAGACTACAATACTAGAAGCTTGACATGTACGACATCGTTTGCTAGATTACGGAGCCTTCTGTGAAGTGAAGCATAGTTCATAAAAGTAACGCCAGATCATCATGGAATCTTCGCGAACAGTGAGATTTTGAGATTTTCTAATCGAAAAGGCTTATGAAGAGATCGTATGTGATGGATATCTGGGTGTCTCTCCTTCTCTTCAATTGTAATTTTCATATTGTATTATTGTTATCAAATAAATAATTGAAGAGAAAATACAGAGATATTAGTAAAAAAAAATTTGAAAATTTTTAATCATTATTCTGGAGAATGAATGCATATTCTTTATGGCCTGTATCAGTCTGATAATTATATCATATTGCAAAGACACAAGAGAGCTTAAAATGCTAAATCAATTTTGTAAGATAAATTAATATTTTTCAACTCAATGTAAAAAATTGAGAAATCAACTGAAGTAAAATATTGAAGGTGTGGTAACAAAAATAAGTGGCTTAAAGGATCAATTGTGAGGAACGAATCAAATCCAAAACAGTAGTATATCAATGAGAATGTGGAAACAGAAGTCTGTTGATTTGGCACAGAAGCATGTAAATTCAGACGGTGGTCAACTTTAGATTTCTAAATTTAAACGCATCCAACTTCTTTTGCACTGTGAACTTGTATTTGTTCTCAGATCAGTAAGATCACCCAATTTCGATCCAACTTTTTGCGTGGACTTGATTCCTGTTCCATTCATTCATACAAAATCTATAACTTGTTGTCAAAGTTCTGCAAGTGATATAGTATGTCCAAGCAAAGAAGACCTTCTGACAAGATGATAAAATGACTCCAGCTCGGTCAATTCTTGAACCAATGAATAATAAATTTGGTCTCAAATGGTAGGGAACATTCTGATATAAAATTTGAGGCCGAATGAATACTTTTTGAAACAATATAGACCGAGCTGGAGTAATTTTCCCATTTTGCCAGAATGTCTTCTTTGCTATGTCAGACTATACTCAATCTTAAGAAAAAAAACACCTGTTTCTTCAATACTTGTTTCCTGAAAGAATTTCCGACAGTTTTAGCTTATGGAAATTATAAGAAAAAGCTTGCTCGCTATAGAAATGAATCATAGGTCCATTTGTTTAATGGGACACGCAAACAATGCATTAGCTGTCTGGATAGCTTTTTCAATAATGGTAACATCAATATTTCATAAGCATCTCATTTGACAAGATAGTGAGCTATTAACTTGATATCCTTATTTCTTGAAGTGACATCCAAAGTTCTTCGATTCCAATTATCAGCTGAATTTGTTTGTGTTTTTATCACCCTGTACTGGTCAGTTACACAATTATTACGAAAAAATATTTGTAGTATGTGATGGAAATAATTGGATGCGATGGAATAGATAGTAATAATACTAGTTTATCAATCACAACCAAAAAGCAAGGATCGATTTCTTCCCTTTATTCTAATCATATGTGATAACAATAAGTTGATTTCATCTACAAATTTTGTACATTTCAATTCATATCAATCTATGTATATTCCGTCGAACCAAAGAATACATTCTGGCAAGAAGGGGAATGACTCCAGCTCGCTCAATATTGGTTTGAAAGTTATCAATTTGGTCTCAAATTGTAGACCAGAATTTCCTGGAGACCAAGTTTTCAATTTTTATCAATATGGATCGAGCTGGAGTCATTTCCATATCTTGCCAGAATGTCTTCTTTGCTTGATCAGACTATATATCAACGTTTACTAACGATAATATGCTTACGAAGATGGAATAAAATATTGTAATGTTATCTACCAGAAAATGTTTTTGCCATTCGACAGTGACAGTTACGGTCTGAAGGTTCACCTGAAATCATATAGGAACAATAATTGAAAATACTGGAAAATCACTCCATAGTTGCATTGACAGAACTTGAAATGCCGTAATGTCTTAATCAAATATTAAGTAAAATTCCTCTTGATGTCTAAAATTGAAAAACAATTCCCAAATAGGTTTGTTCTAAATCATAATTGGAGAGACAATAGATAGAAAAGAATGGAATCGTCTTTTATATAGAGTTCAAGAGGATCTTATTTGAAATTTTGTCGGTTCATTTTTAAATAAAAAAATCCATCCATCAAAAATATACTCTGTGGTATAGTCACATTTATCTTCTCTGTCGTTTAGTTATACTTTGAGTAAGACATTTCTGAAATGCTCTGAAACATGGTTGAGTAAAACGAATGGGTAAGAAAATCCGGTTTTAATAGAATTTGAAAGGGACTATTTGTTTGAAGAATTTGTTCAAGACTATTTCCCCCACTTTTACAAAATTCATCGATGTTATACTTTTGACCAGTATTTTCTTAAGCCAAAAATTCTCTTCAGAAGAACAGTATTAACCTTTACAAAGGCAGAATTTGAATTATGACTGACTATTATATAAGTCTCAGTCTATTTAATTGTCGAAATAAATTATTGCCTCGCAAACAAAGGTGAAGTCTCCTATTGTGACTGTGGAGTCGTTCAGCTTTTCTTTTCTAGGACCGGCATTCGAGCATTGTAGGCGGCAATTTGTGCTTTTCCAATGCTCCTCGTAACTTTCATCCTCCTCCTCTTCTACCTCCTCCTCCTCCTCCTCCTCCTCCTCCTCCTCCTCAACCTTATCCACCACCCCCTCTTCATCATCTCTCACTCTTTCATCCCGCTTTTCACGTGCGGAAAAGCACCGCAGTCCAGGATTTTTCTCGTCTACACGCTTTTCATTTACAACGGCTCCCATTGTCGGCTGATTTAATAAGCCTTTTCTCTTGTGGAAACACACAACAGGAAAGTCGCATCCAATGAAAATTCGATTGATGGATTCAAAAACAATTTATGGAAGTGTCACGCTTACGTTCAGGAAATGTCGTTTCTTCCAGTCTCGGATACAATCAATATTTCGTTTCTACTTGATTTGTAAGCTTGAGATAAAACTACTCAATCTCATCCTGTGGTGAAAACTGAGAAATCTTTCAATGCTACTACTTGATTTGGTGTTCAATATAAAAGCTATATAAAAGTAGGTGAAAGCTCGAGTAAGCTCGATATAAAAGTAGCCTACTCAATCTCATCCTTTGATAAAAACTGAGAATTGTCTCATTATTATTATCAGTTATCGTTTTGGACATTGTTTGTGTTTCAATCCTACTGTGTTTTAATCTTGTGAATGAATTATAGGCCTATGTGAATAAGTGTACGGCTTATTGAATATTGATGAAGAGTAACGAAGGAAATTTTACAGCTGACATAATCAATCACAATTCCCTTTGATGGGAAACTGAGATAGTTCTTGATTTTATACGGCGTGATTATAAAGCTATTAAAAAGTTATTGTGATAGTTTAGTCAAAAAACAGAAATAACTAAAAATTTACCAAAGCACTAATCCATGATCAGAAAGTACAGAACTTTAAAAAAAATTGGAGAACAAAAATGTCACGTTACAACTTTGGAAATAAAAATTTCAATAATACAAATATAACTGCAGAATATAAAAAAAGAGATGAGGAACATTGATATCGGATTCTATTTATTCCATTAACAGACAGACATGCATTGGATAGAAACAGATATTTTATATTAAAACATGTCAAGAAAATACGAATTCAGTGCATAATAGAGATCATATAAAAATGTATCAAAACAAAAGTAATGGTAAGTGGAATGGTGTTACAAAAGTATCAAAGTATAAATATTACATTGTGAGTCTTTTCCATAGTTGAATCACTTTGGTTGAAAATAACAATTCAACAATAACATTTATAGAATAAGAAACTTTCTAAAACTCAAAAATAAGTTCACTCGTGAATCTTATTTTAAAACTTTTCTCTCCTCTGACTTCCAAGAAAAACATAAACATTGCAAGTCCAGCTCAAACTACCAAAAGTTCCAGACTAAACAATTGTATATTTTTTATCCTTTCCCACCCACGAACATTAACTAAATTATTTCTCTGAGAGCATACCTCACACAGAGGTATACTAAGGATTGCGACGAGGAGAGAAAACATAAATAAATTATCTTATTTTATACTCTGTGGCTGAGAGCACCGTAAGTTCACGTAGACGATTCTATATTATTATCATTCACAAGTCACTGGAGAAGAAACGTTGAATGTTGAACTTGAGTAAATAATTATTTTCAAATTTGTGGAAATACCAAATCATTGGTAATTACAATTATAAAATTGACTCACCAATAATGAATTAGGAGGGCTGATGTACATCACATAGCCAAATAAAGGAGGGTAACACAGCCAAATAACTCCATAACTTAACTTCATTTCTTGATTCTTCCAAACATAAAGGTGACATGGGGAGGAATGGAGGGGAGAAGAAAAAGTTTTATACCTTATCCGTTACTGTAAGAGAAGGAATAATTTGTTTTTGTAGACGACTCTTCTCACACACAGACCCGTTGCTGAGTTTATTTATCATTTCAGATAAATGCGCATTAGTTCTTGAGAAAAAAAAAATACTCCAATCGAATTCGACAATTCTAATTTAACTTACCCATTCCACCAACACCATCCTTAAGAATATTTTTGTGAATTTTTAAGCGAATACTTTCAAAGCCAAAAACCAACAATTCACCCAATTCGTCCAATGATCAAACTGCCAGTTTACAGCTTTGAACTGCCTGTTTCCCCATTCACTCAAAATTATCGACTGCCACAATCCACACTGACAGTGACCCCAAGTTTCAAATCTCATTAAATAAATAATTAATAGAATTTCTATTCATCTATCAGAACCTCAATCTCCAGTAATCAAATTTGAATTAATGATCTTGGTATAAAGATAGTAACTTTACAACCTGTAAGCTAACTGTGGACGAAATTCCTACGTGACAGACAAGCTCAATCATATTAGAGCGCCGCATTAGCAAATTCATCTTCAAAACTCTCCGATCAACATTTCCGCTAAGAGATTGCTCCCTTAAACAATTCAATTGCAGCGCAGCCTCCAGCCATATAGAGTGTTGTTGTAGTTCTGAAAAGTTCCAGGATCACATATATTCCACTTGAAAACTTTGCCGTATTATCCCCTAAATTTCGACTTTGCGTCACTGTGACTTGGTGTAGTGAAAGTTTCTTGTGTCACTGCTCCAGCACAACTTTGCATGTATTATAAGAGTTATCGTGTAAGGATATGCAGATCCAGGCCAATAAGCCACACTGCACGAGTCGAATTGCTCAACTTAGCAGCCAGGCATGAATTGCTCCCCTCAGCCATCAGGTCTTCATTTCAATCAACTTTGGTATTATACATATATAATTTAACCTCATCGCATTATAAAATCATAATGGAAAGTCGCAATTGGAAGGTCCGAAGTTGATGAAACATCTCACGATATAATTCTGTACAGGGCCGGTCTGGGGAGGTTAGCGACCCCACAACGGGGTGTCCTGGGGTATGGAATACCCCTCGGTCAAGAGTAGGGTCCAGGGGTCCTTCCCCTTGAATTCGTTTACAAATTATTACTTAGAAACCCCACATTTTTACTTGTTATTTGACCTAAAACCTGCAGTACTCCACACTTCATTGAGTGTAATAATCATTCAGTCACTTGACTACAGAATAAAGACGTTGAGAGTTAAGACTGCAACAATAAATCTTTTAAAAGGCTCTGTTATTCAATCTTGAATAATGTATCCATTATTCATATACAACTAATTATTATTGGAAAACTATAGTTTGGCTTTATATACATTTTATTGGATAGATATTGTGATAGATAGATAGATAAATGCCTTTATTTACACT
This sequence comes from Sogatella furcifera, assembly GCA_017141385.1. Taxonomy (NCBI): domain Eukaryota; kingdom Metazoa; phylum Arthropoda; class Insecta; order Hemiptera; family Delphacidae; genus Sogatella; species Sogatella furcifera. The sequence continues at coordinate 8,829,514 of CM029549.1, forward strand.
TTGTAAATATTTTACAAAAGTTTTGTGGGCGAAGTTGAGGCATGCAAGCCCCCTCTTCCATTCAACCCACAATCATGGAGAAGTAATCTTGAACTAGTATCATGATTACTATAATGATATACCATCCATAATTTCCTTGCTAGCAGCCATTTTCTAAGGCAGAACTCACAAAACACTGTCAACCAATCAGAAAACAGCAGGCGGGGCATGAAGGCGTGCCCAAGTCAGATCTGAAATACCACCCGTCAACTGCTGCCATTTACTGGTCAAACCTGAGTACTTTTTGAACCGATATCGTCGGCCAATCAGAGCGTAGGCGTAGCTTGGAGGCGTTCTCAATGGAAGTCGAAGCCCGTCACCCTATTGCTACTACCATCTGCTGGCTGAATTCGGAACTATTTCGAATGTTTTCGACAAGAGAGTTGGGAGAGCAGTGAAATAACTGCAATATTGAACTTGCTTTTGATTTAGTTGTCAAAAACTATATTTCCAGTAAAATTAAATATTTATGATTATCAATAATAGGAAGGGAGCAATAATATGATGGGTGCAATGGGTCTTTCAAACAAAAAAATTAAAAAATATGTATCAATTTTGTTCAATATGTAAATAAACTCATATTTTTTGGTACCCTTGATAGAAAGTAGCCAGTTTCGATCAACTTGACCTGATTCAAAACCAGTACGGGAGAGGGAAGCAGCAGTCTCAGTCCATTGTATATATCTACGATCGCCAGGTTGCCACCTGGGCTAGACCGACCCTGATTCTGTACTGTAGGTAATGAATTTATTTTAGTCATGTTTTATTTTCCTATTGCTTTCTCATTTATTTCTCAAGATAATTGAACTTAAGCTAATATTGAAACTAATTTATCAACCAATGATTCTTCTTTTTTGTGATCTTCATATTGTTCATGGCTCACCCTTCAAATTCTATAGATGTGTTTTAATTTTTAGAATGGTTCAGAAATCGGTTTGAAAGTACCTAATCTATTAGTTGTGAGAATCATCAATCACTGATCTGTCATAGCTATATAATTGGGAAATAAATCATTCATCAAAGTTTTCAAAAGGATTCTAATTAGTCAATATGATGATTATATTTTCGTATGAAAAGATTGACAGCCACCAAATTATTGAACTTATCAAAGTTCATTTACGATGCTTTTGTCAGGTATAGTAGCGATTATTATAAAAGTTACACACTATCATCTACAAAAACACTATCATTGACTAGTAGAAGTGGAACCATTGAATTAGATACGCACTAAAACAGTATATGAGAAGATCTGATCTATAATTACAATGTAGAGGTTTCGAAGCCCACAATTAAAGCAAGTGAACGCTCTTTTCACGAACCCATTATCTAAGCGGCACTGTTGTTTTAGTGAACTGCCAACCGGTAATTAGTATTTTCATTGCCCGTATCCTCAATTTCAAAGATAGCAACACATCTAATAGCAGGAAACAGATTTACAGTTCATGGATTCCGTGGGTAACATACACCAAAATTCAATTAAATAGTTGATTGTATTTTAACTCAATTCAAAAGCATTCATTCGCTGCTTCTAATGAAGAATTTTCCAATAACAGTCATTTAATTGCTCATCATTGTTCACATTCATTTATGTATAGTCTGTCCAAGCAAAGAAGACCCTTTGGCAAGATGAGAAAATGTCTCTAGCTCGGTCAATATTGGTTCAAAAAATATTGATTTTGTCTCCAATTGTGGATCAGAATGTTTCCTACGATCGAAACCAAATCAATAATTTTTGAACCAATATTGACCGAACTGGAGTCATTCTCTCATCTTGCCAGAGGGTCTTCTTTGCTTGAACAGACAATATTTTGGAGCAGTAATTTATTTTTGACAATAATTTGGAACAGACAATTTTTTTTTCATTTAGTTTAAGAACAATTGAAGTTATTTTTTATTTAGTTTAAGTACTATTGAAGTTATTTTATATTTAGTTCAAGTACTTTTGAAGTTAGTTTTTATTTAGTCTTAGTAGGTGTTTTAGAAATATTTTGTAAATAAATAAATAAATGAATAAATGGAACGTTGTATTTTGAACAAAACTAGTATTTAAACTGAATATCCTTCCATTCTATAAATAATCAGGTTTTTACCAAAGTTAAGTGATAAATTGCATTTATTATAAATACTCTGGAGTAACGCATTTATCAGTGGCGGCTCGTGCCCACGAAACAGATGAAGTGCTGTACAGTAAAAGATATGGGCACTTCACCTGTTTCGTGGGTATGAGCCGCCAGTGGTATTTATATGATTTCAAATTATCAGTTTTTATTTTTTTTTTCAACTTTTATTGTAGCTATTAAATGACAATAGCATCAAAGAGCTTGTACACTCTAAAACTATAAATGAATTGATGGCCTTGGTTATCATTTTGATTTACGGTAACGATAAACGTTGAAGTTTTATTTTATAAATTTCCCGAAAATGTTGGATATCATAGAGATGTTCCCCCATCTGATCCTATCTTGGGGATTTTCTAATATCTAGTCTATGCTGAGACATGAAACTAGAGATGCCCGTTATAAATTATAACAGGCCTACGCTTCTAATTAATTGGTCCCAACTATAATTACCGGTAATTTAGTGCCGCGCCGTCACATAGGGCTCAGCGAGGATCACTGTTTTTATCATCGTCTAATTATTCAATTAATCTTTATTGCTGTTGCTACTACTCAGTTTTATTATTACTGCAGCTCAGCTTCAGATCTGTACATCGATCCATCTCAGTTGTAAGCTCGTAAAATTACTGTAGTAAAAGTTTTGAAAATAGATAAAACGAATCACCCATGTTTAACATTATTATGATAAGCACAGTCCTTATCGATTGAGAATGCTGTAATAACTTCTAACTAATATTTGTTTCTTCGATGATAAATTTTTAATTCTTGGATTTATTCCTATCAACGTTTGTTGCCGGAAAGTGATTGGATTTCTAGTGATAAAAATAGTGTGCCAATTATTATTCAAATTAGTTATTTGTGTAACTAGAGCGTAAAGTGACAGATTGCTGCATCGAGAGAAACAGTTTTTTTCACGAGCCGTAGGCGAGTGAAAACGTTTCTCGAGTGCAGCAACAACACTTTACGGTCGAGTTGCACACTAAATTTTCCTACAGTTACCATTATTAGGCCCCTGTTATGAGTGGATGAAAATAACCTGGAATTTTCAAATGTTTTATTGTAGCCTACAGTAATTTTTCAGTATTTTTTGTCGTAATCTTCATAATTCATTTCATCTTTATATTCTTCATAAAAATTATGTAAAGTATCTCCATCTTACAAGTTTGGGAAATTGAAGATGGCGGAATATTTATTTTTAAATAATGGGAAGGTAATGTGTTGATACATGATTTCAACAAAGATTTTCAAAACGAAATAAATAGTGAAGCAAGCAAGTGGTCCTATCAAACTGTTTTTTGAATATTAACTTGATAATTAAATTTATATCATGAATTATATAATTAAATATATATATTTAAACAGTTCAAGAAATTGATGTGTCGTTTTCAGCAAAAAATTTATTCTCAAATTCTGCATCAAGGTCACGTACAACATTAAACCCTTACCATTTCCCATTGAAAAACCGCTGAGAGAACAAGCTGCCCAAAAAATCTGGTGAAAAATTAAGTTGGTGAATGACTGTTATTATTAATGATTGCTATTGTCAGGACAATATAAAGTTGTCTTCGGAAGCAAATTAGTAGAGCTGATTTAGTTGTTGTTTCAATTTACTCTTGCAGGCAGCTCACTGATTGTCTAGAAAGAGCTGAGAATCAATAACCACCGTAATTTTACAACCAATTTTTTGGTGAAGCGTATCAATGAGAGCGCTCTATCGGGAGCGCTCTGTCTCTAATATTACATCTAGTGACTGTTGTCTCCAGTAGAAGAGTTCGCGCAAGCTGGGAAGATTCGTCATTACAGTACACTTTATATTATGACAGCGTGTCTTCTCAGCATGCGCAAACTTTTCCAACTGAAGCTTTTTGCAAAAGCCACTAGGACTAGAAGATGATATTATTCATTGTTATAATAGCTGTAAAATTAAGTTGAAAACATGAAATAGAGATGATCATTTTCACACACTAATAAAAATTTATTTACATCTTATTGGATATTGATAATTCTCTTGATAATGTTGATTATTTTCATGATTATAATATAATATAAAATGTTAAAGAAGGTGTTTATTATTTATTGTTGGTTATACTGATATTGAATGTACAGCTGGTGCAGTTATTAATTACGATACCAGCTGTAGCAGACGAAACTTCTTGAGAATGCTGTGATTCAGTACCGGTATGAGATTGAGTTGTTGATGTTGCTGTTTGTTGTATTGCTGAGGTTGGATGAGGCTTATTGGTATTTACGTGACTATTTTGACCAAGAATCATTGTTGCAGTTGTAATTTTTGAAGTTATAGATTCTTCTACATATCCTTCTGCCACAGTAGAACTCTTCCACCCCCCGTGCCTTTTCAATTGTAGGATGTCACCTCCTGCTTCAACTAAAAGTGTAGCCGAAGTTCTTCGGAAACAATGTCCAGTGTACAGCTGGGGATCAGCCAATTTCAAAAAAGTAGCTACATCGGATGGAATTTTCCCTATTGTGTTACTACCCACAGGCTGTCTCGTGCATAAACCATTTCTAAAGTTCAAAAATAAACGACCTGTGCTGGCAATGTTCACTGGCCTTAATTTTAAGTAGTCTCTGAACAATTGGAGATAATCAATGTCACTTTCATTATCGTTTGTGATTGTGAATGTGCGACTTTTGTAGTTCTTACTCTTCAGTATTTTTATGATCAAAACATCACCTTTATCGTCGATGTCTTCAACTCTCATCTGGGTAAGTTCGTCACGCCTACACGCACCTGATATACCAATTATTAATACCACTTTCTTCATTAAAAAGAAATGATTTGGAGCTTTTTTAAAAATTGTTCAACTTCACTCTTTGATAGAATCTTCGACTTCTTAGGTACATAGCCTACAGCATTTTTTTCAAAAAAGCAATCACTTTTTTGAACCTACTTATATCAATATCATTTTTTATTTTTATGGTAGACTTCAACATTGAATATGTGCTCCAAACTGTCGACGGGCTCATGTTTTTGGATAGTTCGGAAAAGTAGGCTAATAACACATTTTCACTTATTCTAGTAACTTTCTTCTCAATGCACCAAGAATTGAATTGGTTAAACTTATGTTCGTATATTTGTTTGGATTTTTCGGGAAGCAGGCTGAGCGAGTTCGCAATTTCTTTCAATTCCTCCGGAGTGCTGGTTTCGTTTTCTTCATCTTCACTGAAATCCATTATTTTTTACAAGAAAAATCAATTGAAATAAGTTATACTTAAAGATCGAGCGCAATACGTTAGGTTAGAATCACTTTCGCTTTCCGGGAGCCGGCATCTGGCTAGCGGTCGAGCCAGTGTTGCCAACCTAATTTCGGATTCTGAATACGGAACGTCCATTCAACGTGCTTACTATTTCGTGTTGTTAGGTTCTAGGTGGGAACGCGTAAAATACGATTTTACGCGTTGCATTTTTCATTTTACGCACTCCTCGAGAATGTCCAATTTTACAAACTAGATTCAGTGCGTAATTGGCACTTTTTGAGGCAACTGTAGGAAAAGAATATTTTAAATTAAAATTAGAAAAAAAATTAATTCGAATTAATTTTATATCGGATTGCTTGTGAGAAATCACTTGGGAAAGTCTTAAGACTTTTTTATTAGTACTCAAAATAAAAAAGAAAATTAAAGTTCTTCATGGTTCTCCGGATTTCATATTGATTTATTGTATAGGCCTAATGATGTATCAAGCCTCATATTTTCATATTCATCTCTATAATAACATACAATTCAAAGCATGCTGAGGCTCGATGGATATTGTAATAATGCAATACACTAACGTGAAAGCCGGCTAGGGATCCCAAATTAGCTACTATAATAATATAGTCTTCAGATCTGAATTAAACAAACTTCTAGTCAGTATTATTCTGGTCTTTAATTCTATATGATCGATATTTTCATTGATTCAAGTTTCGTTACTCTAAAGTTTTGCATCACGTCAAAATTTATTCAACTGAAAAATACTCCTAATTTCAATAAGATGTATGAACACATAAATTGATGAAAACAAAGAAAGTAAAGAAAGAATCTACTGTACTATCAGTGGTTATGGTATTCTTCAAAGTGACGGGCTCAGTTTTGAAAAGACGTCATTATTTGAAAATCATACTGCCATAATATTTATGCCATTAATCATCACCAAAGTAGATAACGAATCTGTTTTTTTCACTGCTATATGCAGTAAGTCACTGAGTTGAAAACATTTCCTAGTTTTTGGAGGAGTCAATAATAATATCTTCTCCAAAAATAAGTGTGCCACACACAGCACACGAAGCACTTTCATTTCTCAACAACTCTGAAAATTGTCTAAGAAACAGAGTTCTGATTTCTTTTGAGGAGTGGAGTGGCTCGAAGATAAGACAAGGAGAGAAACTTACCTGGCAACGATGTGTCAGAAAGTTTTACGGTTTCTCTAGGAGAACGATATCTATTTGTTTCCCTTCAGGAGATGTTTCTCTCAACCCAATAAGAAAACAGAGCTTTGCTTCCTTGAAAACGAATCAGCTTTCAGAAGAAATTTGTCAAAAATCTTCGCTGTAACAGCTTTCGCTACAAATGTTGAGTATTGTTAGTATCAGTCTTCAGGCTACTTGTTTTGCGGTGCTTGGTTTTCCATTCAATAGAAAACTTCTTGTGCATACTTCATTTTTTGGTGGCTGGGAATGATTTTAATTTAAATGGAATCAATTCGACATGCTAAGTAACGTTTCTTACATTTTCAGAAAGGATTCAAATGAATCTAGTTTATTAGGCTTATTCATACATAATTGATCTGTTATTTAAATTGTGTACCAATTGGGAAAATGTTTGAAATGAATAACTTTATAAAAATTAACAGGTCTGCCGAACCTTTAAGTTCAAGTAATAATGTTCGGTATCAAACGTTCTGTAATATTATCAATTGTACAGTAGTTCAGAATATGCATGTGTATTCATATTGATATTTATTTCAGTACAAAATGATACATTTTCAGTGGAAATAAGAAAGCCCAAAACTTCTTATATTCCTAAATTTATTGAGGGGAATGAAGAAAACCACCTCATAAACCACCACGTAAGTCAGTTACTAGAGTTTTAACTTCTCAAGAAATATAATAAAGAACTGAATCTTCAAATGATGAAAGTGAAAATCATAATAACTTCTAGAAACTCAACATGGGAGTAAGTGCTGAGCTGATTAAAATTTCAAAAGAGCCAGACAGGCCTAAGTCACCCGAAAAAGACCTTTTAATTCTTGGTTCAGAAAAGAATATCATTCCCTTCTCCTTGATACCTCATTAGCCCGCTCTGTATAACCCACTTTCTTTGCAAGGGGCTCATCCCTAGAAAACAATAATGGCAAAAATGAAAGGAAGCAACGAATTTCTTTCGTCGTATTAAAGTTCATTTTTATTATTTACTAGATGCCGAAAGAGAGTGGGAAACAGAGAAGGAGGAAGACGGTAGTCCCTTTGCTTCATTCTTCCCGTGTTTAGAATATGCAAACCTTATTCAAAATAAAACAAAGCTGTAGCAGATACATGAATTATGAATGAACGGGACCTCGGTCTTATGTACGCCGATTTTTTCCTGCCCTTACCTTACCGGAGCTCTCAGACTCGTTGAAAATTCAAAGAAGGTACCGTAGAAATGAAGCCTTACAGCAAAATAAATAAGTTGACGTCCAATCAGGAAAAAGAGATGAAAGTATTGTATATCTACCCGTTTTTCATAGTTTGATTTGGATGGGTTTCACTACAAAAAAGTAACATTCGAGATGAACTGTGGAATTTATTGCTAGCCCATTGCATACTGATAGTCTCTCAAAGAAATATATTCAATCGACTGAATTTTACACCTTCAACACTCTTACCTCTGCCCCATTACTAAACAGGTCAAGGCTATCAATGAATAATCTACTGTGGTGGAGAATAAATAGAAAAGTATAGTCTGTCCACGCAAAGAAGACATTCTGGAAAGATGGAAAAATTACTCCAACTCATTCAATATTAGTTGGAAGATTATAAATTAGATCTCAACTTGTAGATCAGAACGTTTTGGACAGTTTAAAACCAAATTTATAATTTTTAAATCAATATTGACCGAGCTGGAGTCATTATCACATTCAGCCAGAATGTATTCTTTGCTTGGACAGACTATATCAAAATAAAAGTGCAGTTTGAAGAAGCGCCTGCAATGCAAATGTGCAACACTCGTTTGAATACTTCAATCAAACATTTGGAAGGTGAATTCTGCATCCCTGTTCCACTTGAGAAATTAGTCTCCAAAGTGATTTACACTTTAGTCAAGGAAATGAGCATCAGCCTTCTGAACGAACGGTCATGTTAGTTCACATGTTTGATTTCAATGTTTAATTCATTCAGATTACGAAGTCTGCTAGAATTTGCAATTAATGTTTGATTCATTCGGTTCGCCCACTCCGCGAGTAAACTCCCACTAGGAGCTTAGAATCGTCATATTGATACTGCATCCACTCCGCTCCTACCAATGTTTAGTGAATGATCTGGTGGCTCTCGAATTGTTCATTTCATCAAAGTATTCATTCTGTAAATAATTAAATAATTCTGTAAATAATTAAAAAAATTAAATAATTATTCATTAATTTGTTCTCATTCTTCCATTTATCATCCGGAATCATAGTATAATATTCATGTCAGCTTCTTCAATTTTGTATGATCTTTAATAGTTTGATAATTAAATAATGAGAATCCAAATAATGCGGTATCCATCCGCAACTGAAAATATTGACAGCAAATGCCTGTTGAGGGAACTCGAGTACAGTAATACAATATGATAAAATTCATCATAATCAATTCAAACGTATTGTCTAGTCTGTCCTAGCAAAGAAGACTCTTTGGCAAGATGAGAAAATAACTCCAGGTCGGTCGATACTGGTTCAAAAAATATTGATTTCTTCTCAAATTGTAGATCAGAATGTTTGCTACGATTGAGACCAAATCAATGATTTTTGAATCAATATTGACCGAGCTAGAGTAATTTTCTCACCTTTACCAGAGGGTCTTCTTTGCGTGGACAGGTTATATCAATATCACAGAAACGTATGTTGATTTCAGATTGCTCCATTTTCCACAAGTATCATCCATGTGTATCATATTGTAAAAAACGAACAGTGGAAGCAAATCTTAAAAGAAGGAGGAGGATTTACGAAATTTTCTTCTAAATGTGAAAGGTGATTGTATAAATTCTGATCCAATATCTAGAGATACTATTTTCTAAATATTTATGTGGATACTGGAGTAGATCTTTCTGAAAAAGAGTTTTTTAATCAAGTAAGCTGTCCCATTATCATTCAAATCTCTCCACAGGTTATCCTTTGGGTGTTTTACTCTGGCACACCTCGTGTATTTCAGCTTTCCATCAATATGATATCATTCCCATCATATCAGACGCGTACTCATGCTTCGTTAACCGCCCTCATGCGGTTGAAAAATATGACGCCCTTCGCAGATTGACTGCTAAAAAAATTTAGGAAATAATTTTGAAAACGGCGTGTGTGCTTGAACTCCCCAGGCGCGTCCATTCACCCTCCTGTCCATCCAACTCTGATATCAAATTAAATCAGCTCTTCGTTTTAAATTTAATCCACCATCCTGTTTCATTCCACTCGTAACCGATGATTTAAAATTTAATGAACTTGGGGAAAAAAATTTCAGGATGTTCGAAAAACAATTAGGCCTATGGATGGAGAAAGTTTAACTTATTGATTAATGACATTATTTACTTATTGATAAAATCTGTCGTACTGAAAACTCCAATGATAATAGTCAATATTTATTCATTATCCTTCAAATAATATTGGAATTAGTAGAAAAAGTGTTAGTTGACATGAATTTTGCAATTATTTATCAATGACATCAGTTTCAATGTTATTGGAATTAAAAAGTTTTAAAGTGATTTTTCGGCTTTCTAACAACATTACTAAATTCAAAATTGATTTTCCTTTTGAATTATTCTTGTGAGTACTCCCGGGCCAGAAATTTGAAGTGCGTGATATATACATAACCTTTTAGACATCATTACCAATTGAAATTGAAAGAGAAATAGTATAGGCTAAGCCTAGTTTTTCTCTTTCAGATTATAATATCTATTATTTTAGATCATTGTAATTGTTTATTAATGAATAAATGATTGATTGATTGATTGTTTCTAATCGATGTCAATTGGTTGGGCTCGTGAATTTGTAAGGACAACTCCTAGGGATAACTTACTAGCTTGTAAATTACTCTCACTAAATTACACTCCAAGTCATATTGTTAGACTCATATAAGTTGTTTTATAGAAGAATTGAAACCTCTTATATATTAAAATATATTAGAAAACTTCGGTGTCCATTGAATTTGGTTAAAATTTTTTAATATATAGCGTTTTTATCTATGGCACGAATCATTCAGATGCACAGAAGAAAGAATAATTGCACGAAAATCCAATCGGTTCCAATGGTAAATTTATGTCATTATAAATACAATAATTTCATTACATATACAATGAAATAACAGAAAGTGAACAAATCTGAAGTTGATGCAATTAAATGCTGGAGTTGATGCATCAAATCTGAAGTTGATGCAATATTTTACTGGTTGAAATTTCATTTGTTCTTCGTACAATGACTGATAAAACAGTTAATTGTGAATTCTATATCGAAATAAAATATTGCCAAAAATAATTTCTACATGTGAAGGTTCCTGTGAGATATTTTGAAGAATTGTTGTGTGGGACAAACAGTCTTTAAACCTATACATTTCATTTGTGGGCGTAACACAATGCATACATAAAGTTCTCCAATGTACAAATATGAATTATTATTCTAGTTAAAGAGGTGAATGAACTTTATCAAGAAGCTTATATCCAAATCCAACAAAAATCATTAGAGTTCCACCTGTACTGAGATAAGAGTTCAGTCAACGAACACTATAATTAAAAACGTCTGGTCAAAAGATCGCAGGAAATTCAAGAGCTAGCAAACTTTGCGAAGACAAAGAAGCAATTACATTAGTGGGAAGGTGCACATCGCTTAGCCCGTGGCATAGCTTTTGAAAGATCAGCATTCTTCTTGGAAATTGGAGGGAGAATGAGGTCGGTATCAATTTGAGAACGCTGTCATACAAACCGATCCACATATACAAGCGAAGAAGACATTCTTGTAAGATGCGAAAATGACTCCAACTCGGTCAATATTTGTTAAAAAAATATGTTTTGAAATTGTAGAATGTTTCCTACAATTTGAGACCAAATTTATTATTTTTGAACAAATATTGACCGAGCTGGAGTCATTTTCCAATCTTGGCAGAATGTCTTCTTTGCTTGGACAGACTATACCTTCTGGGTTGCGGTTATAATGTTGTAGTTTGTGACTTTGTTATCTACTAGTTATGGAAGACATAAACTAGAAGAATGTCTCGATATTGTCAGGGAGCAATTGTCAAGGGGCTAATCATTACAAGAAAGTTGGAAAATACATACTAGAAATTAAGAATTACTTACATGAATTGTATACTGAAATATTTATTATTTCACAAACTGATTCCATTCACATTCTTTGCAATTTATTTTGTAATAATTGCACTGCAATACTACTATTGAAATGCACTACAATTATTATTGTTTACCTGGAACTGTGGTTAGAATGGCTCTTGCCAAGTACTGAACTGTCAATCATGTTATCAACAGCTGATTAGCAACCCGGTATCTGTAACCATTAGTTTTAAAAATTGTCTGTGATAACAAAATCTGCTCATTCCTGCCCTTTTATTTGCTATTTATTGTATTTGTATTTGTTTGCTCACTCATGTGACAAATTTATTTTTTGCTTGATTTAAATTTTTCTTTCTCTGCCTCACCTGTGTTGGTCTTTTTCCTCAAGTACATGGCAAATTCCTATTGGATAATTGCCTTACTGAGGGTCCTTTCTTTTTCTTATTGGCCAAATTAGGTCACGTGGGTTTTAGTTCTTCTAGAAAGTTCTAATTCCTAATTTCCTCCTTGAGGAATTTTACCTCGTGGCAGACGAGAACCTACCCTTGAACAAGAAGGATCACCAACCAGGATCCCCTAAATTTGAAAGCTTTAATAATTCTAAATGTCTTAAATGTAATTATTGTTTGAGTTCCTATTTTTGTTAATTGTCCCCATCAAGTCTTTGTTCTCCATGTAAATTCTTCTCACAATAAAAAAGTGCCTGTGATAAATTGGAAACCAGTGAAAGTCATCGCCAGTGCAAAGTGTCTGTGATTTAAGCTGAGCTCAGCGCTACGATATATTGGTGAGCAATCAACAAGATTTTATTAAATTCTCCAAAATTTATCAACAGCGTCAATTCAAATTAATTTATTACTTGTGAATGAAGAACAAGGACTTTCCTTCAAATCACTGTGTGGACCTTAGGCCAAAGCCTAATTCAATTCTAAAAAACTTTTTAACAGAAATTAACATTTTTGTCATCAATTTAAATTCAATTAATGATCTTCGATTTCATACTTCTGAATTGGCTAATAAATCTCAGTCTTTGTTCAAACTGGTGTTACAATAATTTTTCCCACTCAATTGTCGCCAGGTATTAGGTACTTTGACATACTGTCATTTATTATTTCAATTTCCACCCACATACTCGACAGGTGAATCAAACACCCAAGAGTCCCTGGGGAATATTCTCAATTTAATTATCTGGTGTATGAATAATAGCCAGTTTTCAATAAATCTTCTCTGCAATCAACTGATTGATCAAATCAATATATTAATCTCAGTGAATTTATGCTTGCTTGTTCTCTCAGTTGCCAACGACTCCATAAATTCTTGTGGAATTCCATTCAGCCGGAGAGCTCTTAATAAATTTAATATTACTTCAACCATAATTCAATATTTGAGGTATCTATCCTCGTTGAAATTAATTAATTATTTTGCGAATTCCCGGGTGATTGAAATATATTCCTATTGTGGAGGCGTTGGGGATTTGAGAGACTATTTAAATTTAAGTAGTATTAGGTTCTACTGGGATCATCGGAGTCATCTGGATATCAGCTCCACGAACGTCTCCAAATCTTCAAATAATTCTTGGTCGGAAAGTGGTCAGGAATTCGCAAATAGAAAAACATTTGCGAATTTATTATGTACCCATCATCCGACTGAGAATTGTTTTATTGTGTCAGCTGCTACGGAGGGAGTCGTCCTACACCAACCAAGCCTACCGACGGCATCCGGCCAAATTAATGAAACTTCGAAATTACAGGTTTTATTAGGGATTCCCAAAATAGTCAGCTACATAATTGGCGCCCGAAACAGTTAACCACAGTGAAGGAGGGGTTCAATTAATGATTAATAATTGCATTCTATTACAGGAACTCAGAGGCCATCAGGAGACTCTAATTAATATTGTTTTTCTTTCAGAAACTGTTGTGGAGCCAGCAACTATTAGTTTTAATATTTTTCACTTGTCATATATTATTAGCCTAAATTATCTGGCGATAGTTGAGTGGAATTTAGTTAGCAGGCTTACCTCAGGTTCACACAGAAATCAATTTAATTGTCCCTGAATGAGCAGATTTCAATTTAATTGTGTTTGTCCGCACATTTGTGGAACTCATTAATTAGTTTAAGGGTAGTTGTAAAATAATTATAAATATTAGTGATTAAGTAATTTATTATAGTTTTCGTCTGTATATGGTCGCGCGCGTTTTACCGTGTTTTGTGTTGCGGGTAGGCGCGATTTTTCAGCTTCTACTTTCTACAAGAACTTCAAGAGTTTCTACTAACCTGGTTTCGTTATCCATTTTTCAACACTTCAATTATTCACATCACTTCTCACTTTTCATCACTTTTTCACGTTTGACTCCGCATGTATGCTGCTTTGCTGACTTCTTCCTATTCTCTATGCTGTAATTTCATCATTATTATCTCCACTCATCATGGATAATTCCAGCTTTGACGTTGTCGACCGGCCAACTACACCCGCCAAGCCGATTATAAATGAGTGGGATATTCTTGCTGATTATATTAAGAAGATAACTGATTCAATTGGAAAAGGATTAGAGAAGCAAGAAGAAAAGTATAATGATTTTTATAGAGAAGCTAAACAGCAAATAATTGCGCTTCAAGAAGCTAGACAGGGAATGAATACAGTACCGGTAAACAACAATGCAACAACTGTTGTTTTGCAAAATGAATTGGTGAAAAAAGAAACAGAATGTGAGGAAGTTTTGAAACAAGATTTGGAAGTCATTGACAATGAAGAAACAATAGTTCACTCATTAGACCAACATGACTTAAGCAGTGAACTTTTTATTCCAGAAAATGAAACTGCCTCAAAACTTGAATCACAATCAATTTTGAGTTGTAATGACTGTGATGAGAATAGAAGAAATTACGGAACAAGTGAGAGGAATACATCGTTATTAGCCGGTAATAACTACAATACCGAATTGGAGAGCAAAATTACTGAAACAATAAATAATGAAGTACTACAAGGAAAGGAGGAATATGATGAGAGGCATAATTGCACTTGTAAACAATTAAATAACAACTGCATTCATCAACACAGTGCATTTCCAGCCAGTAGCTCACGTAACGGTACTTTGCATTGTTATCAGTACGTCAACAACCTTGACAGCCGGCGCGCGTCGACCTCAACGCAAGACCCTCGTGAATCAGGCCGTCATTGTCGTGCACTGTGTGACGTCACGCTCAAGGGGCAGTCGTCAAAGAGAGCCACTAGGAGCCGCCAGCAACAAAAACTGCATAAACGGCGCTGTCGTCGCAGGCGAGCCGGTTCAATTGACCAAACTGTCATCACACACAGCCGTGGCGCGCTGTACGAAAATCCAAGCAACGCAGACCATCAACTCAACCACCTTCAAACTGAGATTCCTGACAGTGGAAAATCGGAGGCTACTGTCAGAACTCAATTGTTGTGCCATCCTGCTGATGTGTCTTCCATGCAAGGTCGAGTGAGAAGAAAGAAGACTGTTGGTTCCATCATGAAAGTAATTCTTCACCTCATGATCATGAAGTTGCTTCTGGATGCCTCTCATTTGAACAGACTCACTCCACAGATGCTTCCACCTTCTAGAGATGTCCTATCACTACGGGGCAGGGTGAAGATGAAGAGGAGATTTTTCTGCAACCAGGACTTCCTTCCACTGAGAATTTCCATGGAGTCTCAACTTGAAATTTTCCAGCCTTCAGGTGATGTTCTCTCAACCAGGGGCAAGTTTAAGAAGAAAATTCAGTTGTCTTCAGATATGGACTACCTCTCTCAGAGAACTTCAAATTTATTTTTTATCTTCCACAAGCAACATTTCCTGCCTGCAAGTGAGCTTTTCATACAAGGCAAATTCAAGATGAAAGGAGAATTTTCACAAAATGTGAACTGCCTTTCTCTGAAAATTTATGAAATGTTCTATGGAGTTGTGATGGAAATTTTTCATTCTTCAAGAGATACTTTTCCTCTTCTGGGCAAGGTCAAAATGAAGAATAACAAATCATGTGACCAAATTTGCCTGCTAACAAGGATGTTTTGGTTGTGATGCCAACACCTAGTCAGACCAGCTTCTCTTCTATGGTACAACACTCTTGCAAGCCCGTACTGTCTGCCATCTTCAAGTCAGGCCAGCCTCACTGCTATGGTATCTCTACTCTTGTAAGCCCGTACTGCCTGCCAACTTCATGTCAGGTCAATCACAACTTGATTGCCACAGGATTCTGTAAACTGTGCTACCTGTAACAGCTGGACCCGCTTCACGGATCTCTTTTGAAGAAGAAGAACTGGTACCCTGCAGAGATACTGACAAATCGTCCAATCATCTGCAGCCAGCTTCAATAGAAGAAACATACATTTCAACCACTCTGAGATGTGACCAACCACAAATCCATTGTTGCTGTATCACGTTGCCGCATTGTGTTGCTGCACCACGTTGCCACATCTTGTTGCTGTATTATGTCGCTGCACCACGTTGCTGCATCATGTTGCCGTATTACATTGCCCCACCACGTCACTGCGTCATCAGCATCACGTCAACACATCATCAACCCGCAACACAAACATGGTCTTTTGTAAATTAGTGTTAAGCTTGTTTAAATGTTTATATGTTGTTGCTTGCTGCACATTAGCAGAAATATAGATTCACTATATTAAATATCCTACTTATATTTTCTATATTATTATACTAGCTGATATCACAGACTAAAAAAAATAATAAAAAAAAAATAATAATAATAAATATTAAATAAAAATTATTAATAAATGAAAAAAAAATTAAAAAAAATTATTATTATTATTGATAATTTAAAAAAGAAAAAAAATCTAGTCAAAATAAGTATTGCTTTTTCTATTACCAATTAAAGTTGACTAAAGTAAATTAAACTTAAAAAAAAACTGTGATACAAAAGATATTATGTGATATATTACTAATTATTATTAACTATGCTAGTTTAAGGTATTATTAGGATAAGATATGAATGTTAGGAATTTTGTAGTATAGGCATGTTTCCTTTGCAGCTCAAAGCTAATAATTGTATTTTCATGTTATATTTTGTGTGAAAAAACTGAATAGAACAAATATTTGCACTTATTGAAAAATTCTCACATTGATCATGAGACCTCAAGTCATTTTTGTTACTCAAAGGCTCAAACTATTGTAGCCAATAATTTATATTTGTCAAATTAGTGCACTGCACATTTTAGGCATTTTTGCAGCCTTATAAAAAATATTAAAATATTACAAACTTGTATTATGAATTATGATACTTAACTGTTGTTTAATTATTGTATTGCTGTCACTTAAAAGCCAGAAATTATGAGCATTGTGGTAGGATAAGAAAACAACTATAAATGAGCAGATAAACAGAATTTTAATTAACCATCACTGTAAACTTGTAGCATACTGCATTTCAAAGAAAATTAGTTATTGTGAATATATTGATTGATAAAATTGAACCTAAATTGTAATCCCATTGACAGCCATCCTTCTTTTTTATGTAGCAGTCTTGCACTTAATTGTATATTACGCAGATCTTTCATATTTCACCTTTCTACACTCTGCTTTAGTTCTGTGACCGGTATGGGGGCTTGTAGCTTACCCATCCTGTCATCGTAGGGAATTCAGATTAGTGTATGCAACTATAATGCCTCTACACAATCTTAGTAGTCTGCAGGACATATCCCAGACTTTATTTTGTGGTTTACTGGCACCACGGCTGAGGCCATAAGCTGCGCATATCTGCACAAAGGTGCACTATGCAATTTTTCTAAATGCAGATCATTGTAATTGGTTTATTCATATGTTTAGATCCTAAGTCGTAGCTACATGATTATTTTGTGTCAATTGCTCTGAGACGGTGAAATTAGAAAAATTTATATTTATAAACCTTTCTAATTTGGGGGCTTTATGTCAGGGAGCAATTATCAAGGGGCTAATCATTACGAGAAAGTTGGAAAATACATACTAGAAATTAAGAATTACTTACATGAATTGTATACTGAAATATTTATTATTTCACAAACTGATTCCATTCACATTCTTTGCAATTTATTTTGTAATAATTGCACTGCAATACTATTATTGAAATGCACTACAATTATTATTGTTTACCTGGAATTGTGGTTAGAATGGCTCTTGCCAAGTACTGAACTGTCAATCATGTTATCAACAGCTGATTAGCAACCCGGTGTCTGTAACCATTAGTTTTAAAAATTGTCTGTGATAACAAAATCTGCTCATTCCTGCCCTTTTATTTGCTATTTATTGTATTTGTATTTGTTTGCTCACTCATGTGACAAATTTATTTTTTGCTTGATTTAAATTTTTCTTTCTCTGCCTCACCTGTGTTGGTCTTTTTCCTCAAGTACATGGCAAATTCCTATTGGATAATTGCCTTACTGAGGGTCCTTTCTTTTTCTTATTGGCCAAATTAGGTCACGTGGGTTTTAGTTCTTCTAGAAAGTTCTAATTCCTAATTTCCTCCTTGAGGAATTTTACCTCGTGGCAGACGAGAACCTACCCTTGAACAAGAAGGATCACCAACCAGGATCCCCTAAATTTGAAAGCTTTAATAATTCTAAATGTCTTAAATGTAATTATTGTTTGAGTTCCTATTTTTGTTAATTGTCCCCATCAAGTCTTTGTTCTCCATGTAAATTCTTCTCACAATAAAAAAGTGCCTGTGATAAATTGGAAACCAGTGAAAGTCATCGCCAGTGCAAAGTGTCTGTGATTTAAGCTGAGCTCAGCGCTACGATATATTGGTGAGCAATCAACAAGATTTTATTAAATTCTCCAAAATTTATCAACAGCGTCAATTCAAATTAATTTATTACTTGTGAATGAAGAACAAGGACTTTCCTTCAAATCACTGTGTGGACCTTAGGCCAAAGCCTAATTCAATTCTAAAAAACTTTTTAACAGAAATTAACATTTTTGTCATCAATTTAAATTCAATTAATGATCTTCGATTTCATACTTCTGAATTGGCTAATAAATCTTAGTCTTTGTTCAAACTGGTGTTACAATAATTTTTTCCCACTCAATTGTCGCCAGGTATTAGGTACTTTGACATACTGTCATTTATTATTTCAATTTCCACCCACATACTCGACAGGTGAATCAAACACCCAAGAGTCCCTGGGGAATATTTTCAATTTAATTATCTGGTGTATGAATAATACCCAGTTTTCAATAAATCTTCTCTGCAATCAACTGATTGATCAAATCAATATATTAATCTCAGTGAATTTATGCTTGCTTGTTCTCTCAGTTGCCAACGACTCCATAAATTCTTGTGGAATTCCATTCAGCCGGAGAGCTCTTAATAAATTTAATATTACTTCAACCATAATTCAATATTTGAGGTATCTATCCTCGTTGAAATTAATTAATTATTTTGCGAATTCCCGGTAATTGAAATATATTCCTATTGTGGAGACGTTGGGGATTTGAGAGACTATTTAAATTTAAGTAGTATTAGGTTCTACTGGGATCATCGGAGTCATCTGGATATCAGCTCCACGAACGTCTCCAAATCTTCAAATAATTCTTGGTCGGAAAGTGGTCAGGAATTCGCAAATAGAAAAACATTTGCGAATTTATTATGCCCATCATCCGACTGAGAATTGTTTTATTGTGTCAGCTGCTACGGAGGAGTCGTCCTACACCAACCAAGCCTACCGACGGCATCCGGCCAAATTAATGAAACTTCGAAATTACAGGTTTTATTAGGGATTCCCAAAATAGTCAGCTACAATATCAAGTGAATTTCTCAGCAATTGCTACACGTGCCCTATTTATTTTGAGATTGAGTGGATCTTTGTATGTCAACAGTGTTTTCTATCATTCTAATGACATGGTGGAAACTCCCCATTAACTCAATTTTATTGAGAACAGTTTCTTGTTGACACGAATATGGGCGAAATTCTAGCAACGAATAGACTAGATACTTAGAATCGCAAGATGGAAAAATATGGACAAGAATTGCTCATTGCTCATTCACTCTTCTCGATTTGTGGTGGTGAAACAATTGCAAGAGTTTCTATCTATTCTTCAAAAGAAGACGAAAACAAGTAGTTCTTTGTATAATATGTAACATTGTACAGTAGAAGTCCGATTATCCGAGCCGCCTTGTTGACCGAGCCAATTTTGAGGGCATAACAAACATTTCCTAACCAAATTTGGACTATTTTTCCGATAATTGTGAACAAATTACAATCACAAGAGTAATTGTTAGTAATGTATATCATTTTATTCCATCATAAATTACTTTTACGGTATTATTATATTGTATTATTCAGATTCAATGTGATCAATGATTAATTCAAACCTCTTTCCTTCACCTTCTTGTTAACCGAGTTTTTCGTTATCCGAGCTGGTCCCGGTCCCGTTTAGCTCGGATAATCGGACTTCTACTGTATCTTCTCCATTGATTTAAGGCTGTACAATTTCTCTAAAAAACGTTCAGAGTATCTTTTGAGAGAAAGTATGCCAGGGTTTTTTTTATGTAGATTATGATAGAGCCAAAATCCAGATTCTCTCTGATACGCGTATTAGCCCGCACATATCAATATCAACACAATCAGAATACGTAACTGGTGATGTAGCTGAACTCTAATGAAGGCTGTGTACGAAACGGTATCATCAGGGCCTTGAGATGAATTTAATTGCCGAAAAAGTGTAGCTCCATGTAATGTGACACTCACCTGGGTCTTGAGAGTGACAAGTGAGTATCAGGTTGCAATTAGATGAGGGAAATAATTAGCTACAACTGAAACTGTAATGCGGCCTATCATACCATACGATATCAAGGATTAATGCCTGGCTTGGTTAACTCCGCTGCGAATTTCGTCTAATTGAATGACAGTAATTACTGGACCAGCGACAAGCGAGAAATGCCCGAATGGCATGCTAATGAATAGTCCAACTATCGACTCCACTGCGGTCGACTCTGTTAATCGATAATTTTATCGAACACGGAACCACTCTCCGACATTGTTCATCAATATTCCATTCGATAAGTTATTGCGCGAATTCCAGGTTACTACTGTTAGCTTATCTTGTGTTGATTTGAATCGTGATTATGAATCTAGTGGGTTTTCACGATCGACCCAGGTGGCATGAGTGGTGGAATTATCTTTGTGCAAACACGGCTCTCACTTGCTGGAAACGCACATTTGAACAAGTAGCCAGGCACATTCCAGAGCTCATGTCAATTGTTTTCACCGAATTCTGGTAATGAAATCATCACTAAGTAAATGCAATTACATCATATCGCCAAAATCCTTGGAAAATGCCAGATCATCTATAACTTACTTAGGCCTCTATAATAGAATATATTACATTATATTCTAGATTATATTATAATATATGTATATTATTTTGTAAGTTTCTGGTGGAGACGAGGCTACTACTATAAGAGACCTCAAAAATATGATAAGATCTGACGATACTTATATTATTACATCAGTCAACGTAATGCAGCATCAATAGCAAGATTATATTTGGTAAAATTAGAATTAAAACAATAGATAATGTACTTGTACCCTTTTCATTTGAGTGAATAAGTTGTTTTGCCAAAACTCTTCTTTTGTTGGAGAGCCAGAAGTTTAAAATGAAATCAGTCATACATTCAGGATACATTTAGAATATGTTTACATTTAGTATACTGATTACATTTAGTATATGTAATCAGGATACATTTAGTATATTAAGAGTATGGAAGTAGGCTATAGCTGTTGTAGTGATAAAGTGAGGAATATAACCTAATATATCCCAATATATCCTAGTAATATCAAGAAATTGATTGCACAATAAGTGATAAAGAGTAATGAGATAAAAACACGTAGATGTTGTTTTTCATCATTGAACGTTTCTACAATATCGACTACAACTCAGTTGGATGATAAAGGTGATAGATTTTGATTTGAAGAGTTGATTGCTGGATTTTTAATCTGCATACACTTTTCTTGTCTCAGTCAGATCATCTTTCTCCTAGGAATTCATTTCCTCTAAATAAAGTAAGTGAGACATCTTTATAGAACCGTACACTATAGAGTTACTGGTTATGAAATTAGTGTAATGAATGAACATCAATGAACTGGATGAATCAGATCAAATGTATTTTTGTGGAATTCAAGTTGTAGACAAATTTTAGAGAAATAATTCCTGAACAAATAGAATTTCAAGAGGTCACCAGCATCAAATATGTTGATTGATGTACAAATAAACTTGGAATTTCGAAATGGTTTTGAAGCAGAAGATACTCTCTCATTCATAACCTTGTGATCAATGTTTGTTTGAGGAAGTACACCATATTTGAAGGCAAGATTCAGTCATTTCGGTTCCTCAAAACGCACCACAACTGACATTATTATTATTATTATTTGTCCTCTGAATTCTCTCCCTTTCATTGGACTGTGATGTATAACGTTTCATATAATAGGTGTAGACGTTATACTGTCGTCTTCCATCAACGAGCACAAATTAAACCCAGCTCTGCACCTTCACTTGTTAATGAATGAGAACACTTAGTTGACTCGGATCTCGCATTATTAGTGGAGTTGTGCGTGACTGCTGATTGATGATTACTTGGCTACTTACAATTCCAAGTATTATTCTAAGTATAGTATGTGAGAATGATAGTGTTTGATTTCTGAAAAAACCATCCAACAAAGTTATAAGAACATTTTTATTAACGTTATGAAAGAAAAAATAAGCCAATGATAATTATTGTGAACATATTATCCTATATTACAGGCAAATTAACAGAAAGTTCGTGTGAGACAGAAAACATGACCCTTTCTATAATGATAAAAAAGTATATAAAAATATCTATTGGCCTATGATTAGTAGGGAAAATCGAATTAACATGGAAAATATATTTCGACAAATGTTGAAAGATTTTTAAAAGCGAACGTGGTTCATCAGGGATTCTAATGAACATTAAGTATGTTGTTAAAAACTCTTTCTTAGTCATACTCCAGATTTTCAGCTCTATTTAAAATACTATTGTTCCTCCTCCTCATTGATTCAAATGACATAGAATTGTCAGCCTATTGGTTAATGCAGAATTAAATCTTAAATTTTAAAGATTCTCGACTTTAATTCATTTAAATATACTGGGCTATTACCTACGTTGAATGAAGATCCCTACTAAATGCTTCAACACATCAGAGATCAATAATTCAGGATATGTGAAGGGATTATCACTTTCTGGGGTTGATCTTCCCTCACTTTAGTGTTAATCTTCATGATGCTGAATGGATTCAATGCCGGCCTGGTTGGCGCAGTGGGCTGAGGCGTCACAACCTTCAATGCGCTAGCGCTGCCTGGTCTGGGTTCGAAACCCAGTCGGCATGGCTGTTTTCACCTCATCAATCATGCACCTTCGCATCCAACATCCATTACCCACGCACAAGCTAAAATGCTTATGTGGGCATCATCACAATAATGAAAAGTCTGCGATTAGATTCTAGAATGATTGAAGTATATTTTGTCTTGCTATTATTTTAGTGAATGCCAAAACTGAATTCTATTCAAAGGTCCTTCTTATAGAGAAGTGTTTACCTACCTGTTCAACAACAAGAGATGAGTAGAATAATAATTCGAATAACATTTGTACTCTGTTGTCACGATAATAATATTTTTCTGGTTATTCACAACAATTGTTATCTACCCAAAAACCTTGTGAGATAAAAAAGTAGTTACAGGAGGAACGACCCTCATCATACGAGGATATTGTTGATGGAGCATGCCTCCAAGTAGAATGAGAAAAAAACCCGAATAGCTAGCAGCAATGTGCGTGTGTTTGTGTATGATAGGAGAGGGATGATAGGAGGGATGAAGCGGGCCGAGAAAGTCTTTTCTTTTCAAAGCTCGGCGAGCTTCGCATGATGTAATTACCCAGAAAAACCGTTATATCCGTATTATATAATGGAAGCGGTGACAGTTTCGCAAGAAATAGCAAGATGCAAGTTGGGGGGGCTGAGGGTTTTGAGAGGGGGAAGTAGAGCCTAAATTCATCTTTCCCGTCCAAACATTCACCTTGCAGCACGTTTTCTAGTGGTAAGGGGGGAGGAAAACTAAATCTCATCCACTTTCCGGCTCTGTCGCTCTTCTCTTTTGTATGAAAATTGCTTGTGATTTAGGAATTTCAAAAGCACAGGGTGAAAATACAGCCGGGAATAGGTCCATTCTACAATAATAGGCTGAGCAACCACTCTCGGCTTTATCATCAGCGAGGCCCGGTCTCGTAGTATTCGTGAAGATAATCCAAGTTGAGTGTGTCCTCACCTCACTCCATCGCTTGTAAGTTTCACTACTCAGCAGCACGGCAAGCATAGCAGCTTGTCACTTGAAATTACATGGAGTTCAAATGAACAGCTGCCAAGCTGCTTGAATTTCTTGTAATGGTCTGGTAACTATAATTGTTGTAAGCTCAGAGATGATCTTGAATAATAGAAGTTGATATAAGCACAAATTTGAATTGTATTAGGAAAACTACGACAATATAAGTTTTTGGTACACTTGATAGAAGTAACTAATTTCCGCACTAATGTTGATATCCTGCTTGATTATATTCGATTACAAATAGTCGTGATGAATGTCACAATGAGAGTCGGAATTCAGAATTCTGAAAAAGGAGGAAGGCTATCACTCTCAATACTTTGAAAGCGAAATTGAATTCACTTGTGTTTGACAATAATTCTAGCACGTAGCAGTAGGAGTAGTGAAGTAGTAGTCACAAGAGAATAAGGGTGCATAATAGAAACGAATAGGGGGAATTTTTGTGATTGTAGCAAATGTCAGTCTTACTGTTAATAAATGTCAGAATGGCTTGGCCCCCTCTATTCGGTATGGATTAGGCCTAAAAAGTGTACAAAAAGCACATGATTTTATTACCAATTATCGATCACACCCGGCAGATCCATGAGCCTCACGTAATATCTGAAAGTTATTGTATTATTGAGTAGATTATAGTAGGTCTACAAAAAGACTGGGTTTACTGAGATCAGAATAACGGTTCGAATCTTTATGCTCAATATTTAAAAACAAGGCCTATAAACATGTATTTTAAATGTTTATAGAGTATTCCTCATCATATTATATTTCAAGACACAATTTCAGACACATTTTGAAGACCGTAGTTGTCGATATGTTGATGCCTTAACCGATTGTCTGAATTGTGCCATTTTGTATGATATTTTTACAACGTAAGAAAATTTTTCCATCACATTAGGTAATCGAAATCAGGAAGCACAAAGAAACAAAAATAATTTTCAATCTTTGAAGGTAAAATAGTGAAAAATAGTATCCAGACGAAGCCAATTCTCATTATTCTGTTAATTTGATATTTCGGAAAACACTCGTTTTATAGCATACTAAATCTCGCATGCAGTTCACTGCTTATTCTATCTCTGATTGCTGCAGTCCGCTTTCAAAATTAGCATAGTACAGTCCCTCCCTCTGGCAGAATACGCTTCAATAATTCTGTTTTCAATTATGCCAGGGAAATACTGAGATTACGTACTATAAAAAACGCTAAACATAGGTGATATTTTCTCCTTTCTCAGTAGCTTTTCCAAACTTTTTTATTCTCATTACTGTTCGGAATTTCCAACACCACCGCTATTATAAACTGATTTTATTAGTAGGCTTTCTTTCTTGAAGTTTTGGCTAGAGGTTCTATCATAAACACGTACATATAATAGTCATTTAATGTATCTTACAATGAATAGAGGGTTTTTTATAATACATTATACCCATTTAATGTATTTCACAATGAATAGAGGGTTTTTTATAACAGGCAACATAATACCGATTCAATGTATATTACAATGAATAGAGAGGGTTTTATAATACAACATACCCATTCAATGTATTTCACAATGAATTTATTTATCAATGTCTTTATTGAGTTGCTATTGTTTATTGAGGTTTAAATGTTGCTAGAATATGGTGCATGTCTGGTCACAGATATTTAACAATAGAAGATATGGGGTCATCTTGAGTTAGTGAACTTAAGTAAAGGGTAGCTAGCAAATATTCAGAGATTCCTATTAGAAGGAAATGAGTTTGATGGAAGCAAACTTTTTGACTTGCTCAATGAGGTTCATTTGTGAACAGAAAAGAATAAGTAAATTATAAACAAGTATTTCCAGTACCATTAGTACCAACCAACTGAATACGTGTTTTGAGAATTTATAGATGTTGAACTACAGTTATTTTAAATATACTCCCCAGCTTCTATAGTATCCAAGGAAATATAGTCAACTAAGATTGCTGATCTAATTATAAAAAGTTCCATTGGAAACGTACTCCATTTTCAATTAATACGATATGAGAACAAACCACTCATATTGTTTCAAATTGATTGCACAATTAAAAACATATTTCGGCGTTTTCATTACTTTCAATTACCATTGATAATTTTCCTTCCTTTTATTTCTATCTAGTCTTATACTATATATAAGACTATTATTTGGTGTAATGAGTAATTAATTTCTCTTCTAATAATATTGTACTCTCCTTAAGTAAGGAGTCCTGTGACTAGTAGTACTACTTTTACAAACTTATTAAATTACAATACTGTGTAACAATGATATAACATACGATATTTATTAACCACATGAATTTCTCAGTATTATTACTGCTCTGATTTTTCTCACTACTGGTCTCACACCACAACACCACACAACTCAAAGGATTTCTTCTGCTTCATTCAGCTTGACAACTGGGTTTTGTCAAGTAGGAAGGCAACTTCTCCGTTGTGGTGCTGTTGGATCTCCCCAGCATGTTTGAAAGAAATATAGTGTGATAAATATATCATCTATAATAGAGAGAATGATGTTTGTCTTGTGTATCCATTCTTTACCACTGGTAACTTAATATTTATTTGGAAAAAAATCTATTTATTTATTTATTTATAGTGGAAAAACACTTGCTTTCAATACTGACAATCGTTTTAACCAGGTGTTGGTCTTCGAGTCTGATTTTTAAAATCAAAGATAATGAATAATGATGAAGATAAAAAGATGAAAATCAAAGATAAAGGAATGATACATTCACCATTCTACTCCATTGACAGACACAGTAATATTTTATACAGTAATAACAGTCTTTCATACTGTTGTTGACTTGTTCGTTGTAATGACTGATACCACGAAATAACGAATCTGTATTGAAGATATACTGTATTGTGTCACAAACCAAAGCCGTCCAAAATACATTGAGACCGCGATTGTATCAAGTAACTATTTTGATGCAACTTTCGACTTGGAATACACTGAATTCCCTATCTTAAGCATGTTACGCTTAGTCGGACGTTGAATGAAACGGAGTATACCGCACACAAACCGAGTGAACCGTGAATTCAAGATGATCTTATTAGTTTTCATGCCGGTGCTTTTTCGCCTAGATTAAGCGGATCCAAGCAGTCTGTCCGGAAACAATGAAGGCTCAGCCTCAGTCCATTAGTTTGCCGCATTCACGGATTGCTGCAAAATGGAGTTAGATTAATTTCAGAATAACCAGTCTAATGAAGACGAATAATCGTTTGTCCCCTTCCTGTGCTTCATGAACAAGTCTAGGCGCTCAACATGGAGCTGACGTTCATAACTAGCGAGCAGAACTGAAGAGTTCACTATTCAATCATCCGAATGTTGCCTGATACAAAACGACTGAACAAGTCTGCCTGCAGAGCAAATTGGCATCATTGTTCATTGTGATAGTGGAAAAGGCAGAATGATAAGTGAAATAGTAATTCAATAGTTTTCTATCTTGTCTTGAAGTGAAACAAGAATAACGGATACGGTATTAGAATACACTGTTAAGCTAATGGATTACGAACAAACATTAGCCTACTTATTAGAGGCGTTCAGTCTCTATACCCGAAACATAATTATAGGAAAGTGACTCTCATATTATATTTTAATTACAAGTTTATGAAAATCTTTATTGCTAGAAAAGTGATTGTCGTCATTTCACAGCTACAAGATTCTTGAAACTCTCTTCAGAAATTAGTCTACTGAGCATGATCTGCGATTTTCGAGTACTACAATGTATTCCAGTATTCGAGGTGAAAACTGCAGAAAAACTTGCATCTTTGTAATAAGTAGCCACATTTCTCCCTTATACCGAATAGTACTATTATAGTCTGTCCAAGCACAGAAGATCATCTTGCAAGACAGGAAAATGACTCCAGCTTGGTCATTATTTGTTCAAGAATTATAAATGTGGTCTTAGTAGTAGATCAAATTGTTTCCTACAATTTGAGATCAAATTGATAATTTTTGTACCA
Source organism: Sogatella furcifera (assembly GCA_017141385.1). Classification (NCBI taxonomy): domain Eukaryota; kingdom Metazoa; phylum Arthropoda; class Insecta; order Hemiptera; family Delphacidae; genus Sogatella; species Sogatella furcifera. The sequence goes on from CM029549.1 coordinate 8,857,476, forward strand.
ATATTGATCGAGCTTGAGTCATTTCCCATCTTTCCAGAGGGTCTTCTTTGCTTGGACAGACTATACTTCGGTTGTTGGCTCTGTTTCCCTTAAAGTGAGTGATTCACACCTGATTAGAATTCATGTTCTTATGTATTCCTTATGATTCTGGTGGGCTAGAAGGGGTTTTCCACTTCTGGTGGGTAAAGGGCTATTAGACTTCAGACTTTAAGATTCTAGATTTCCACTTGTCCTAGATTACCTCAACTCCACATAATTCAAATCGAAGTCTGTCGTCTGGTCAAACAATTTGAGTTTTTATGAAATAAAGACAAAACATTTATAAAAAGAACAATAATAAGTGCAGCATGGATCACTGTCAAATCGGAGTTGAATGGGGTTTGGCGGGGCGAATGAAGTTAAAGCCTACAAATGTCCACCTGTTCATGTACTGTCCGTCCTCATTTGTTTCTTTTTGAGTGTTGGATTTCTCCTACCGCCGCGTTTTTTCTAATTCAAAAACGATGCTCGTATAAAAGGTATGACCCACAAATGGATGGATGGATCTCTTCATCATTTGTGTGAGGGAAGGGAGTTTTAGGAAGTTGGTTGGAAATGGGAGGAAGGATAAAGAGAGAGAAAGTGGAGTGTTCAGAGAGAATGAAGAGAGAGGGAATAAAAGAGAGAAAGAAAAAAGAGTGAAAGGAGGGTTGAGAGAGAAAAAAGAGAAGGTGGAAAAAAGAGAGAGGACGGTTGAGAGAGAAAAAAAGAGAGAGGACGGTTGAGAGAAAAAAAAGAGAGAGACGAAAAGAGAGGTAGGAGTTGAGAGAGAAAAAAGAGAGGAAGGGAAAAAGAGAGAGGACAGTTGAGAGAGAAAAAAGAGAGAGAGAGAGGAGGGTTGAGAGAGAAAAAGGGACAGAGAGGAAGGTTGAGAAAGAAAGCTTTATAAAAAAACCTGAATAGGAGTGGAAGAAAGTGAGAGTTGGAGAGACAAAGAGAAGGTGAAAGATGAAAGTGGGAGAAAGTAGAGAAAAATAAATGGAAGAAGTGAGAGAGAGAAAAAGGTACAAATAGATGAAGGAGAGAGTGAAACGAACAAAGCAGACAAGAGAGATATTTCGAATGAGCATGAGAAAAGTAGAGTGAAAGATAGAAAGAAAAAGAGGTGGAAAAGAGGATGAGGAGGGAAAGAGGATGAGGAGGGAAAGAGAGAAAGTGAGAATGAAGGATAACAAGGATAGAAAGATAGAATGAGAAATAGTAATCGGGAACGGACGAAGAAAAAGAAATGAGAGGAGGAAGAGACGAAAGAGAGGAGGAAGAGAGAAAAGTGTGAGTGATGTAGTAAAGAGGGAGAAAAAAGAGAAAGCAGAGAAAGTAAAAGGTGGGGAGGAAGACTACAGCAATGAGAGTGAAGACAAAGAGTAAATGTAGAGAAAAAAGAAAACAATGTTATTTGGAGAATATTTTTAGGGTGGGAGAAAAAGGGCTGAGGAAAGGAAAATGATAGGTAGAAAGATATAGTCGGATAAAGATGGTAAGGGGACGTTGGGAGGTTGTACTGGAAGGAATATAGAGAAGAGAGAGAAGCAGAAAGAGAGTGAGAGTGAGAGAAACTGTGATGGAGAGAGAGAGAGGTTTGGCTGGATGAGAATAGATGAAGAATGAAAGATACACGGGATTAGATTGACAAGGAATGTGGAAAGTAGATAAGGAAAGAGAGAGACGAATAGAGTGTTGGGGGGGGGGGAGGAGTTGGAAAGAGCTTTCCATCAGAACTAGCTCGTCAGTAACGATGGAGACCGCAAAAACTCCACCGCAAGCTTTAAAAAAATGATATCACCACCGATATAAGCCCACTATACTTCTTTCGCCATTCTGCCTTTACGCGGAAACATCGGCTGCACATTTATTATGCAGTATGATCAATGTTGAACAGATACTTTCATGCCTTTCCACCAAAGAAAATAATAATGGACAAAGCTCTATGTACTGGGCTTGTCAGTTTCAGAAGCTGTACAGAGGAACTACGATAACAAGATACCAAGTTTCCGTTACAGAGTTTGGAGACAATAGAGTACACCACAACGTACTTTTTGTTGTACTTGGAATTGAATTTAAGAGGAGTGGGGTAATTGAAGAAAACAATTCTCTTCAAAGCAACATATTACTTTGTCATGAAATCCATCCGAGTACTTTTTTACTCTCCTTCTACTATTATTGTGATCTAGTCCCATAAGAGGTTAATTAGCAATTTATTTTTAACTTATAATTGGAGTTTTGGACTAAGTTAGGAGTCCCCACTAGGATTACTACATCTACATACTAATTACATTATTTCAATATGTCATACATAAAATAATATTTAAATAAATTACATAAAATACATAAATTAATATTTAATAATATAATTTTTAAGTATAAACACGTTTAATTGTCAATTGGTGAAGAAAGAGTATGAGATATAATCACTCCAAATAAACATTACATTTATTTTGTAGGGCTACTATAGTCTGTTCAAGCAAAGAAGAGCCTCTAGCAAGATGGGAAAATGACTCAAGTCGGTAAATATTGTTTCAAAAATTATCAATTTGATCTCAAATTGTAAGAAGCAATTTGATCTCAAATTGTAAGAAGCAATTTGACCTACTATTGAAACCACATTTATAATTTTTGAACAAATATTGACCAAGCTGGAGTCATTTCCCCATCTTGTCAGAGGTCTTCTTTGCTTGGACAGACTATAGTTATCATCATTCAATAAATTTGAAATAAAGTATTGGAAAAGGCACCCAGTCTCTCATTTTATAGGAATACCACAGAATTTTAAGTTCATTCTCGTACAATACTTCATAACATCTTTGAAATCGAATACTAGTTTTCGGATTTTGAAAAATCGATTCAAGAATCCATTTTGCTGCAAAAACTACTAATTCTTGAAAATTCACACTCTTATCGTTATTTGCTGAAGATTTTCCGCAACTTTCTTAACTCTTCATTCACTTATCATCTTCTCAACAAATTAAAAGTTAAGCTAGGACTCGCAAGTTCTTTCCATATTCAAGCTCAATTAAAGAGCTGAAAAAATAGGACTATTGGAAGTAACCTATTATTATTATTATTATTATTATTATTATTATTATTATTATTATTATTATTATTATTATTATGTTTTTCTTTGTTTTTCATCTCACACTATAAAAGTGGTTCATATTCTTACATCGGCATAATTTTGCAAGATGTAGAACATTTAGGTTAATCAGACTGTAACAAGACTACAATGGAGGAAGATTTAAAAATTCTCTAACTATTGTTGTTGTGTTCAGGATAACAGACTTTTGAAGCTGGATGTAGGTTTCAGGTGGCAGCTTCAATAGGGCTAAGCTGCGATGCAATCGATGTGGGATTAGCCCTGTGCTTGAGATAACAAGCGGGACAATGTGTACCTCTTTCTGCTTCCACACCCGTTTGATGTCTTCAGCCAGTGGCTGGTACTTATTACACTTCTCAATCCAAGTTGCCTCCAAATTATGTGAATTGGGAATTGCAACATCAATCAGATATGTCTTTTCAGCAACTTTGTCAGTGAGTGCAATGTCTGGTCGATTACTTGGAACCGTTTTGTCTGTTAAAATAGTCCGGTTCCAATAGAGCTTGTGACCACTTGACTCAAGGACATTCTCAGGTGTGTAGTTATAGTATGGGCTAGCATCCTCCGAGAGCTCAAGCAGCCTAGCTAACTTCTGATGGATGATAGCTGCCACCTGATCATGCCGGTGAAGGTATCTAGTGGGTGCTAGTGGACTGCACCCTGCAGTGATATGTTGAATTGTTTCACTAGCTTGAAGACACCTCCTACATTTGTCATTTACTATCCCATCTTTAAGAATGTATTTTCTGTAGTTCTTTGTTGCTACAACCTGATCTTGAATGGCCAACATGAATCCCTCAGTCTCCAAGAATATGTCTGCTTTTGTCAACCATTTATTTGATGCCTCCTGGTCAACAAAGCCTTGACCAAGCTCATTAGGGTGGCGGCCATGCAGTGCTTTGCCCAACCATACACCAAGTTTCCGTTTCTGATGCTCCACATCAGTCAGGTTATTAACTGTCTCTGCTTGTGCAAGATTCAGTGGGGTGTACGCTCTGTCTGCCAGCGTTACAGCTCTATGCAAAGATGATTGCTTACTCCTAAAATATGATTTGAGCTTCACTATTTGTTTTTCATGGAGTCTGATTACATCAATCAGTCCCCTGCCACCCTTTACACGAGGAAGGGTCAATCTTTCTACAGCAGACTTTGGATGATGGCCACGAAATTTTGTTAAGGTTGTCCTTGTCTTCCTCAGAATATTCTCAAGGTCAGTTGCTGTCCACTTTATTAAACCAAACGTGTATGTCAGCACAGGTATAGCGTAGGTGTTCAATGCTTTGAAAGTATTCTTACCATTCAACTTTGACCTTAGAATACTATTTGTTCTTTTAACATACTCAATCATGGCCATATCTTTTATCTTGCTGTGCTGTAATCTGTGGGACTGTATCATTCCTAGATACTATATTATTATTATTATTATTATTATTATTATTATTATTATTATTATTATTATTATTATTATTATTATTATTATTATTATTATTATTACTACTATTATTATTATTTGTGATAAACCTTTGGGGGTGTTTGTTTAGAGTCACTAGTATGAAACTAGTGTTTGTTTGAGTCATGTCTAATGTGAAACTTTTTCCTCCTTCTATTCTCTATTAGATCTATTTTATAGACCAGCTTTCTCTTTCCCAGCGATCTCTATTAGACCAGCTTTTGTATTACTAAATTCTAGAATTTTTATTACGAAAAAGTAACCAAAAATAACCAACATGATGTTAAGTTAAATCATATGTAGCGAATTACTGTACTAACTTGACTGAAAGTACAGCAGACAATTACATTGTTCAGAACGGAAGACTTTTACAAGGAAATGAGAAACTCGTTCCTCATTGGCCTACTGTTGGCCTAAGCTAACTTTCAGACGTACATCAACGTTAGAAAACGACAACGAACCAACTGAAATGTCTGAATTACGACTACGAACTTTTTTTTTGCCAGCTTTCCTATAGAACGTGAGCGTGAGCTTCCTCTTTTGAAAGTGCTTTAAAAAGTACTTCCCAGGCGACACAGTTAATTACTTGTATTCCGCAGTTTTTTCTACTGGAGCTCCGATCAAATCGTCCATTTGATTCATATCAGCATAGCCGCTGACGAATAGAAACAAGGAAAAAATCATTTCTGATCGAAAATGTAGATGGCATTGAATTGAAACGAGCTCACGTGACTGTAGTGTAGTTGTTACCACTTTCCTAGGCAGTTGAAATGAACTGCAGGACATACCAATTATTATTTTTCAATTTCAAACTGTACCGGTGCACTGTTTTTCAATCCAGAAACCCTCCACATTGAGTTGAATGTGGAGTTTCAATGGGCAACGCCTACAATGACGAGAAATGCTTTCTAAATTGTACCTAACAGGAAATCTAACTTGCAAAACACCAGTAGAACTCCATTGTTTTCAATTATTCCAAATATCTCATTCAATTAAGAGTTCTCTTTTTCTCAGTTTTTCTGCCTACTCCATTTAATGTTGACTCAGTTAATCAATTAACGTACCTATAGACTTACTACTAGAATATATACTACTAAAAACAACATTTTACTACTATAAAACAAAATTATTGAATACCGTAAAAATAAATTCGAAATAGAATGATGTTCTTCTGTGCTATAGTTCTATCATTTTCGGATTAGCCCCATTTTTTCTCAATGCTTGAATTTTTTCCTATATGATAAGATCTCATCTAAGAGTATGGTTAGTTTTTTGAGTTGATGATATATGGTATGCGAATAAGTGCTCCTCAGATATAGGACCACAGCCTTCTTCTGTCTATGAAAAAATCAAATGAAATTTTCAACTTAAAAAATAGTACTACTGGGTTATACGTGACAACGGCCTTTAAATAATAGGCTAATAATTAACCATAAACTCAATATCGTTTGGTTCTATTTTGCTCTGAAATTTTTCTAGTTAATTCAAAATTTACAATGTTTTTGAACATTTCTATTTGATATTTATTGTAAACTGTGAACTTTCATCAGAATTCAGAATTTTCAAGTGAAAAGTGTTTTTTTAAAGTGAAAATTTTAATGTAAACTTTCATAATCTTTCATTCATCATGTAAACATCATCATTCACTCACTCATTATCATCTTTGCTTAAAATACTTGCTATCAAGTCGCAATTGTAATAATAAATAATAAAAAAATTGGTATCTCAAATCATCATCAATTATTATCAACTGTTATCTGAGATAAACTTATTTCTTGTGTCTTATAATCATGTTTTGTTCTTCATTGTTTTGTTAAGTAATTATAAACGTGAAATACTAGAAACTTAAATAAATACTCATCTTCAAAAGTTCATAACTTTGGTTTATCTGATCTACTTACGTTAGCTATAAAGTTTTTTATGTTCCGTTCTTCAAAAAAATCATACCAGTAGTCTTTTAGTCCAACAGTATATGAATAACCCTAGAAAACTCCAAAACGGGATGAAAATGATGTAAAATGACGTAAACAATCCTGGTACTTCGAGTTTAGCGGAAATGAGTATGAATGTCACACTTATCATCAGTAACCCTACAAGATTCAGTGCATTTCTGTGATGAAAACTTCCTGATTCCGAAGTCTGATAAACTCCACTCGTAGCACACACTTTTGAATAAGAGCAGAAAACAACGATAGCATTGTAGATGAAAATTGGTGAGAAAACTGTAAACCAATTCCAATCGACTTTATTATCTAAGCGAAGCATTAGGAATGTTACGAAAATATGGAAAAGAACACAAGTCAATAATGCTCTCAAAATAAGAAACATGCTCAACTTAACAACAAACGTATTGATATTATGTGCGTTGTAGAAAGTAACCTACATTGAATACGTTATTCATCAGCTGATGGAAGCCTGAGATTTATTATAGAGAAGAGTTTTATCAAGCAAGATTTTGTTACATCAAATTCATTATATGGTAAAGCCACGTTTACACCGAAATGTTAATAACGTATTATTATATAGACTTATATATTATATAACTTATCATATAAAAGTTATTAACAAATGTTATCAACATTCCGGTGTAAACGTGGCTTAAATGGAACTCTATCATGGAGGTTAACTTCTTGAACTCTATAATACCGTGATAAAATCACAGCTTTTCCTTATTATTTTGTTCCATAATATTTCTATTTTCCATTTTGTAATTAATTTCTTTTACTTTTTGAGTAGTTGTGAATTTCTTTATTTTTTTTGTTATTAAAACATCTTTTCCATTATTTCTTCTTCATTGAATTTCGAATTGATATTTTTTTTCCAAGAATCGCGGTTCTCTTCAAAAACAGGATTGAATCAATTCCAAAAGTAGGTTCCAACGCTCGGGATGGTAATTTATTTATTTATCCATTTACAGAAAATGATAAACTTATTGGCTGAAAACACAATCCCATGATTATGATTTTTATGTAACTGGATACAGTAATCAATAAAGTTTGGGCTATTTCCAAATTTTTGCATTCGCTCAACTGATTCAATAAAGATAAAGATAATATTGAATGCCAAGAAGTAAACTTTCAGTAGCCTTTAGAAATATAATTCGGCTATCTTGAACTTTCAAGTGAACTGTGAAGCAAGTAAACAATGGTCTAACGATTTTTATCAGTTTGAGCTCAGTTTGAGCTCAGGAAGATGTGGGCATCCTCCTCAGGAAAAAAGTTTAAACAATTTTGGGAAAAAACTTTGTCCATCAATCATAAGAATTTCAATACCAATTCAGAAACCTCTGCAAACTAAGCGATAATTATTGCTGTTTAATGTTATATTTACAATTTGACATTACATCTCCAGAATACGAATGATTGATGGAAGTTCTACTAAGAATACTTAGCTCAATTAGTTCTTATCGACGACTTACATTGTAGACTAAGTAAAGGAGCATTAACGGTTGACCCGTGTAAACCAATCCTAACTAAGGTCTTTTCTCTACCAATTGCCTGACTTGTCAGTCAAAGTCATAGCTTATTGTGACAAGCATAATGCATGTTTCCGGAACTTTATCAGTGAACATGTTTACCCATGGCTTTACGCGAATTCTAATCATCAAACGATTCCGTCTAAAACGTTATTTCTGTTCAGTGAGCCATCATGTCCCATCAATGTCCGTCTCCGTCTGGCAGCTTTGATAACGAAAATGGACTCAGGTGATGTATTGTAAATACTGTAGTTGCTATCGATATGCGGGAGAAATCTAGGAATCAGGAGCTTATTTTACAAATATCACAATCCTTGTAAAACAGGTAGAATGCGGATTCAATGGATTTGTAGCACGGATAGCTATAAACCTTCTAGATAGTTTTGATTTTTCAATACTCTACTAAACATTTATACTTCTATGAACAGACCCGTGTATCAAACTGCTAACTCTTCTCTATCAATAATAATGATGGTTTAATGGATCTTTCGATAAGAACTTCAAGTAGGATTTTATAGTAGATCTTTATGATGTTATAGATCAGTTATTTTTAATTTCACTTTTTGTTTCTACTCTTTGCTTATTTTCTGTCACTTGGATTACTGAGGACCCGCATTTCTCACACATAAAATATTTTAGTGGTTTATTACAATTTAATATAAAAATTTCACTTTCCTTACACAAATTCCACAAATTTCACAAATTCACTTTCCTTACCAACAAATTTCAACTCATAAAAATAGAAAACTATAATAAATAGAATTTATAAGATTTCATCTTGATTTCAATTTCTCAGTTATCAATTAACAGTAGTAAAATACAAGTAGTGTAGACTAATGAAAATAATCAATACAAGTATTGGATATATATTGGATACAAGTAGTGTAGACTAATGAAAATAATCAATACAAGTATTGGATAAAGGATATTGTTAATTTTAAAAAAGTAGTAAAGTTAATAAGATGAGAATATTTCATTTCCTTTCATTGGAGAGATTTTTTATGTCAAACTAGCACATCTTGGGAAACCTCATAGATAGAGAATCATCTTGAACCTTTCAAGATGAGGTAATTTCACTTGAACTTCAGGTGCTCCCAAAGACCCAAGACAACATGAGCCGAGCTTCAACATCAAAGTGAAATGTCTAATCAGTATTACTCTACTCTTGACAGGTTCTTCATAGCGATAAATAAGCTAGTTCGTGATGAGGCCACGATAATAATCTATCTCTTTATTGCGTGAAAAGCTCGGATAACTGGAGAGATCCGACGTAAATTCCCATTCGCCTCAACTTAACACTCTCACGCACACTCAGCGCGCACACGCGCTAAAAATTGGTGCGTACCAACCACCGGCTCATAAAGTATCATGCTGACATTTTTCTCTGCCATAAATTGGTTATTTTTCTCAATTTCTCCCTGTTTCCGATGGAATTTTCCTCGCATGCTAAAGGAAGTTGGTCTATAAATCCTGGTCCAACCAGCACCACCTGAAAAAATAGATTTCCGAATAGACTGGCTCAGAATTTATTGTGTGTGTTTCAGTTAAATCTGTATCAGTTGCCCCTCAATTCTCATCAATGCTAGTGAAACGATGGGAAAATAAACAACTTACAACAACAAATTACACTTTTTACTAGAGAAATACAATAATGGTAATTTGTGGAAGGATATATAAAAACTATTCATTTTTTATATAATTATAACGCCTTATATTATTATTACACTCATATTTTTATAATGCCCCTCAATTCTCATGAATGCTTCAACTGCTGAAATGATGGAAAAATAAACGACGAAAAGTTATGAATTTTAACAAAAAATTGAATCATGGTAATTTGTGTTTGGATATAATAACTATCAATCTATTATCTTCAAAGCACTTTACAAGAATTAGTTGATGTGAAGATTAGTAATGCTTCTCAAAAATATTTGTTTGGTATTTTTGTTTGGTTGGGTGGATATAAAAAATTAGTGAAAATTCTTTAGGCCTACTTATAAAGTTCCAATGCTCTTTATTAAAATCGGATAAAAATACTGTTCTCATGAGTTATTAATTTTTAAGATTGTTTATGATAGTATATGCCTTATTTGTACATGAAGTATGGAGTTTATGATCAGTAATAGAGTTCACAACAATACTATCCAATACAAAATGACGAAATTTGTGAGAGGTTAGATGAGGAAGAACTTTTGGTTAGAAATGACAAAATTATAGGGATAATTTCATAAAGGGATAATTGGAAAATCTAAGTTTTTGTATCTGGCAATTTTCGGGCTCAGTGAATAGAAACTTTTATGCAGTTTGCATGCAATACTATTATTTTCTACATGATGGTGGCTTCAAACTAATCATTTTACTATAATAATGCACTTGCATCAAGGATAGCAGTGTAAAATGTGTTATGCATCAGGCAACACTGCATTCAGTAACCACCAATTTTAATAAAATTGTGGAATCAGAAGATTCGACAATTTTTTTTCGTGTACATACCAATTTGACCTACATAGCCTACTTGAGCTTTTTGAACAAAAAAATCTTACTGATTTGCCTTGTTCAAATTCTACAGTATTAAACTCTTCCACATTAGAAACTCGTATCATTTGCTACTTATCCACTTTTCTCTTCTATCTTGTACAATTCTGCACTCGATTTTTTTCTTTAAAACGTTTTCCCAGTTCAGATTTATAATATACAAGAATTTATTCCCGGACCCCACACGAAAAGCCTATTTCGTTTGTTATATTACCAGAGTTCACTTGGATGAAAAACTTAAATCTTATGAAATTGAACGGAATGACAAGAATGATATTGTCAAAGCACTATTCATTCTCATTCAATCAATATTAGCCCATTAAAGGTTTAAGAGAGGACCTGTGAGTCGTAAGTTTACCTTCGTATAAAATCAATCAATGAATAGATATGGATAACTACCACAATAACACCATTACAAATACTCAACAAGTTAAATCTTTTCCAACTTCAAACAAAAATTGAACCTAGCTCATCAATCTAAAATTGTACAACTCCATTTGAACAATTAATTCAAGCAACCAATGATAATCATTCCATGGTTAACAATTAAAAATTCACAGACATGTGGGGTGATTGATGCGTGAAACATATTCTGCTGAGAGAACAAAAGCAATTCGTATTTAAAAAGTCTATTACGAATAGCCTGCCGGCCTGTTTCTACAGTGGCTACGGTATATTATATTGTCACTATGTATATGTATATATGTCAGTGTGTATATGACTTCTGACGGAAACTTTGTGTATTTTTACAACTTTTTCGGACTGTATGCAGATTAAATGAGCCGCAGTCGACTGAACTACAAGGACGTGGTCAGGGCCGCTCTGACATTGACCTTACTTTTCATTCAGTCGACCAGCCAAAACTCCGCTCCAGTTCTCATCACGAACGTCACTTGCAGCCCTCCACTCGTTAAAACTCTGTGTTTTCGTTCGGGAACAAAATGGAGTTCTCACCATGCTATCTAACCTGGAGTGATGAGGTAACCAAGGAATGATGAAACTTTTTCAATTGATATTCTACACCTTTCCGAATTGAATCGTGAAAGTATAAGTATTTGAGAAATGTACTAATGACAGGAATTCTCAATTACAATTGATACTCTCTTCAAATCGATTGGAAAAATAAAACACGCAGATATGATGTAAATTCTAACGTACATTTTTGTACAGGACCATGGTGTATTTTAATATAGATCATGGAACTTGGAACATTATTAATTTCACAACATCGACAACGACGTCGAATTTTCAATTGGAAGACTCGAATAATTGTTATTGAAATTGAAATAATTATGTATATGTTATGTGTATTATGAGTATGTTATTGAAATTGAATTATTGATTTGTTTCCTAAGCAGAAGAGAAAATACCATTGTGGCAGCAGTAAGCCTTATAAAATCCAAAAATTTATTCATATTCTAGAATAATTCATATTGTAATAGATTGTGTCCCTATAGTATTCGTATCATTCATATTAATCGAATATGGTTAGAGGATGAAATAAATAACAATTATGCCAAAAGGATAATCAATAGATTATCTTTATCATAGATCTCCTTCAATAAATGCATATTGCCCAGCTTCCCTTAAAATATTAAAGGATTTAAGGGAAGCTATGATGGTGTTCTATTGAGAAGAGATGGATGCACTCTTATTTTGCCACTCTATGCTCTACTGTCTGAACTGAAATTAATTTCTTAGTAAGCGCAGACTATATTGTATAGTGCCCAGCAACTTGTATTCCTCCTTTTTTATATAAAAAATGCATCTATTCTGAGATGACTTTCCAGACATCCGTGTTATTTCCTTGTTACAATTCCTGATAGCTCATTAATTTCGTTCCAATTCCTGAGCGATCATCAATTAACACGTAAAATAGGACACAATTTCTATCCAAATCACTTTTATAACCTTACAATACTTCCGGGTATTGGTGCAAGTATCGCAGACTATCATCTCCACATCCCTGAAATCCCCGTGTATGATAGGGAAAGCTTTTGTAAATTGAAAAGACGACAATTATTCAAGAGCGCGCATCACTATTCTGGTGACTGGGAGCACCAGGGGAATTCACACAGATTGATGTGACCTGCAGTCGCACTTTTCAATTCTGTTTCATCAGCGTACGTGCCCCAATATACAATTCGAATGATATTTTGATGCGAGAACCGCTCAACTTCCCTCCGAGACTGTAGATTTTATGTGGAAGTTTTTGAGTGGTAGCGTGGTAATAGTATTCGAGTTATAGGATTCGATATTTCTTTATAGGTAACAAAAGCTTGCGCTGTACTTTTTCCATGACAATTTTTGTTTATTTTCTGAATGACTTGTTTTTTTAAAGTTGATTGAGAATATCGGATGAATATTTTTGAATATGATTGGTTTGAAGACAGTAAATTTTGATAATATAGATAAAATTTGATGATATAATCTGTGCAAGAAATAAAGACATGGAAGAATTATTGGATATTGCAGTATACACCAACTGCTGGATTAATATAATAATAATTGATTAGAATCTTCATATACTGATATAAGCAAATATTGACCAATGTACTGAATAGCAAGCGAAATCCATTGGATGAAACTGTTCAAAAAACTTTATATAGCGGTATAAATTATGGAGATTCTAATTAATTATTATTATTGAAATAAAGACATTCTGACAAGATGGGAAAATGATTCCAGCTCGTTCAATATTTGTCCAAAATTATTAATTTGGACTTGAACTTTAGAAAACATTCTTCTCTACATTTTGAGACCAAATTCATAGCTTTTAAACCAATATTGATTGAGCTGTAGTCATTTCCCCATCTTGCCAGAGTGCCTTCTCTGCTTGAGCTGACTATAACAAAAAATCAAGGTTGTTACAAGGTCTTCAATAACCTTGACATAAAATAGAGTTCTAGATTTGGCTTCAATACAAACCAATTGTTAATTTTTCTCGCACTGGAGCGTTGTTATCCCAAATCAATGGGAAACATGCGAAGGCAGTTGAATGACTTTCCTCCCCTCTTGGCCTACCTGAAAGAAGCAATGAATGATAAGTGCTTTATAAGCGCTAAATGAAGTGAAGCACCGTTAAAATTTCGCCGTTTTGTTTCTCCTCCACCGAACAACTACGGATTTATTCTGAAAATCGTTGCGTGAGATTGCAACATCGTTCACTTGATAACACGGCTAGATTCCGGGGCCGGAAACTTTGCTCGTATTATTACATCATTTTCATAGCTTGCGGATTATTCTCAACTCGTTTTCAAGCCTCGTAACTTGTACGGTAATTACGTTTTTCTAATTTATTTTCTTTCACAGTCACTAATAAGGAGGGAATATTCCATGAATATAGTTTTCGTGTTGATATCGTTCGACGTATTGCGGCGAAAAGCCTATAATTTCGCAAACTTCGTTATCAATTACTCTAAACGTCAAAGTATATAGGTTTAATTATAAATAACTTCTGTGAACGTACTCTATTTACAGCCTGGCGTGATAGAGAACCTCCTTTAAACCTTATTACAGTTATTTTTCTAAACACTTTGAAACTAACTGTGTACGGTTTATTTTTATTATCAACAGAGCTTTGATGATAGACCAACTCTATCATTACCACTGCATAATGTACTTTTTGTGGGTCAATAGTGCATTAACAGCCAACAATAACGAAACAGAAGCACAATATTAGCATAGTTCACAAAACATTGGATATTTTATCATTTTTTATACGGCAATCAGCAAGCTTTGTTAGTTTTGTACTCCAAAAAACTATGATGAAGGTAGAAAGAGAGAATAAATTAAGAGTATTGTTTTTATTCCTCCACATGCTGATTATGAAATCGGATTATCACTTTATTATAATGATCATTCTTATGTTTCTATCTTCTATGATGCAGTATTTGTATAGTAGGAGCCTTAGTTTAGTATTCCCAACTCAACAAATCTAAAAATTGAATTTGAGAATACTGTAATTAGAATTCATACTCAGTAGCCTAAGCTTAGTGATTTTATGGCTTATATTTTTACATATTTGTACAACTTTTCTCAATTTTTAAACATTGTTTTCTTCGGTGCATAATTTATTTGATTTTTTCATCGACTTTCCAAAATCCAAATTTTCAATTGTTTGTTATTCCTGGATTGAAAATTATCTGTTCAAGCAGAGCTACAATTTCATTGATCCTCATTTCGGAAAACAAGGACTTCATTGAAATTTTTTGGAAGTACCGTCTATGTCCAGTTCTTCCTGTGGATTTCAGTATTTTGTATAAACGAATGAATGTAAGGAATATTTCTTCGAATTTACATTTACATTTTTTCCAATTCCAAATCCCATCAATGTTCTACGAATCTGATCATAACCAAGGAAGCATAATGATTTATATGAATATATTCTACAAATCCGGTACAAATTTGATAGAGTATTAATTCTGTTCAACCGCTGTACGGGGATTAAATTAGGACCGGGGGTGTATTTGAGACGGAGGGGCCAGCCTTTAGGGGTATAGTCTGTCCAAGTAAAGAAGACATTCGGGCAAGATGGGAAAATTACACCAGCTCGGTCAAAATTAGTTAAAAAATTATAAGTTTGTTCTCAAATTTTAGATCAGTATGTTTCCTACAATTTGAGATCAAATTTATATTTTTTGAACCAATATTGACCGAGCTGTAGTCTTTTTCCCATCTTGCCAGAATGTCTTCTTTGCTTGGACAGACTATAGGTAGCGTTTCGCTGCCCATTTATGGAGAGCATGTTTTGCGTTTCTATTAATTAAATTTAATGAACGTTGGCCTGTTCTGCTAAAGTATGCTCAAGCAAAGAAGACATTCTGGCAAGATGAAAAAATTACTCCAGTTCAGTCAAAATTGGTTTAAAAATTATAAATTTGGTCTCAAATTGTAGGAAACATTCTGCTCTACATTTTGAGAACAAATTAAAAATTGTTGAACCAATATTGACTGAGTTGGAGTCATTTTCCAATCTTGTCAGAATATCTTCTCAGCTTGGACAGACTATAGCCGGCTTCGCATGTGAAAAGTCGGGTGGAGCGTCACTGATTCCCCCCCCCCCCTTTCAACCCTCCCCCCTACCATACGTTGATTAATATTGTGTTGTAATGAATTTATGGACAGAACAGAGGGTCTCCTTCTGCTAATAAATTGGGGTGAGATTAAATATCATGACGATATTAATGATTGAAAAATGATCTATAGTTCACCGGTTCGTGGAAATGATGACTGCTTCCTGTCCAGATGTCCGAAGTTCACTATTTTGTTCATCTTGATAAAGAGTTTCGAATGGGGATCGCAAGCGTGACGCACTTTGTCTCTTTCTCCCCTCTGTCTCTCTCGTTCACAGTCCTACTGGATATCTCCTTGCCTTGTCTGGATATCTCTATCTTTCTCTCTATTAATGCTATTGTCTAGTTCTACTCAAGTTTGTTTCATTTTATCTCGATCCCTCTCACTAAAATAAATACGTTTTCTAACACCCTTTGTTCCCGTTTACATAAGTCCTTTCCTCTCAAATCTATTTTTTCTCAATATTTTATCCAAATCTATTGATTCTCTTTATCTTTCTCCTCATTCCTCAAATTGTACAGCACCCCTTTTCTTTAATATTCAGAAATTGTGATATATATTGAGTAGATACATGTATGATTCAGCTACTAGTATGTAATAAGCTTTATTATGATCTCCCTTAGTATGATTATTATTTTCGTGGATGATTTTCTCTTGGGTTTCTTGTTTTCTTCTGGTATTTATTCTACTCTATATTTCTCCCATTAATAGCACTCTTCTACTTCATGAAGGAAATTATCGCTTCCTCTTTACTTTAATTATTTTTCTCCGTCCTTGCTTTTATTTCCTCCTTTCTACTAATATTTTCTTGTCTTATCTCTCTAGCCTTAATTCTTTCATTATTTATGAATCTCCCTTATTTTTCTCATCCTCACTAACAAAACATACACATACACACCCTTCTTACCTCTCTTCCTATGAATCATCCTATTTCCTTCTCTCTTTTCTCTCCTCTTCTAATTTCTTCATTGCATCTATCCTTCCTCTTTCTTTCCTCCATGTTCCAGTACTCTTCAACCTAATTCCACTTTGTTTCACCAATATTCATAAATATGCACGCTTCCCCCTTTAGGGGGAAATATGCACCTTTCCCTCTTTCTTTTCCTATATCTTATTCACTAAATATACAGTAATATGGTCTTCATCGTATACTTACTCTCTCTAACTCTCTCTCCCCCTTCTTTCTCACTCCTGTCATTCGCTCTTTCCCTCCTCTACTCTTTTCTCATTTGGCTCTCTTCCTATCTCTTCTCCAGTAAATATGAAGTTAAATCTTCCTTGTATTTTTTCTCTCTTTGACGGTACCTCCTCCTTCTTACTTTCACTCTCTCTCTCATTTGCTCTCTCCCCCCTCTACTGTTTACTCCTTTGGCTCTCTTCCTATCTCTTTTCCATCAAATATAAATAATAATCTTCCTCTTTTGCTTTCTTTCTCTGAATCTCTCTCCACCTTATTCATTCTCTCATTCCCTCTTATTAGCTTTTTCTATTCTCTATTGTTTCCCCTTTTGCTCCTCTTTCTATATCTTCTCCAGTAACTCTTATACGCTCTTTCTATTCTCTACTGTTTCCTCTGTTGCTTATCTTCCTATATCTTCTCCAGTAAATATAGACTACAGAATAATCTCCCTCTCATTCTCCTCCTTCTTCTCACTCCCTCTATTCCGCTCTCTCTCCTCCTTCTTTCTCTCATCACCTCTCTTTCGCTCTCTCACTCTCTCTCTCTCGTGTGCGAGTATCACTCCATCGGCCAGCTGTTCTTTCCACGTCTCGTGCAGGACAGCTGAATAATTAGATAATGCCTACGTTTGGACAAGCAGCCCGCCTAGAGCCTGGGCCGGCACCCCTCTAATCTAACCAAAACCTACATTTTGGTGTGTGAAAGGTGTCTGCGAAAGATCCGGCCTGAATTGAGTGCTGATTGCACCGAACTGTAAGCCAGTAATTAGTGATGTGCCCTGTATTAAATCCTATTTCGAAGAGATGAAATCGAGTTAGGTTAAAATGAATTCATCTTCTGGCAATATTTGGGTTGACATTTAACAAAATTATTCAAATAATAGGATTGTATTTAATTAATTTCTCCTAATAATATCAATAAATATCTACAACCCTATTAGTATTAGGAGTGGGCTGGAATAATATCGACTGTAAATGTATGGTTTGTAAAGTTCATCATGAAATGAATTTAAATATTCACACAGTGTCTTTCAACAATTCATATGAATATTGTGGTTACAAAATAATTTCTATTGAATCTCTTTCATATCAAATATATTTTTTAAATAGTACCATATACAAACTATAGACTTCTTTATCTAAAATAATACTATTACTGTGTTATTGTAATGTTATGTGATAGATGTATCATCGATTTGAATTTATTATTTTGAACGCAATAGATGAACACAATTTATTTCAGGTGACTTGAAAGCTTAATGGAGTTTCAAGTACTCATTTTGATTCTAATTTTTATGTACAATCCCTTGATCATGCATTATATAATTAATGAAATGCGCATTTTTGGTACTATTCCTGATGGAATAGTCGATGTTTCAGATTAAGTTGCAACCTAGATGATTGAAATTGGAGAATAGTAACAAAATCAAGCCAACAATTCACTGAGTTTTGAATTTTTAATCACCTCAAAACTCCAGGAAAACACCAAATAATCAAATTTTCATCACAATATAGCGATAGACTACTAGGAACAGAATTTGATTCTGGGAAGAATAATATTTTTACAAATTTAATGTCTCTTATTTTCGCTTTTTTAGACATCAACCACTTCTTATCTTGATTAGAGATTTGCGTTTAGAGGAAAACAAAGTGAAATGAAGTGAATCATCTTTCTTTCAATTCGATGAAATTTTTGTCTCACATTTCACTTTCTTCTCACTTATTTTATTTTTTGCTCTTATACTTCTTCCTTTTACATGGAAGTTCTCCCACTTCTACTTCTTCATTTCTCTCTCTTTTTTCTTTCACTTTTACTCTTACTTCCTCATGCTTCTTTCCACTTTCCACCGACATTGTCCTTGTAAACAAGGCACCTTGTTTGTTTCAAGGTAACTGGAATTTGCAATTTTCCTGTTATGAGCGCATTCCATTAGATAGATTACTGTTCAGGAGTCGTGGATTCAAGCCAAATCCGTCCAACTAGAAATCCATTTCTAAATGGTATTTCATGTGATGAATTTTATTTGACAATGCTGATTATAGTATTTTCCTTGTTTTATCATTATTGCTGATCTTCCAGTTGAAAATCTGATCGTTCAATGTGTATATTGTTTGGTAATTGTGCTGACTAATTGTGAAATTCAATCATTTCTGGAGGTATGAAATACTTGAAATTAAAGTTCTAGAATAGTAAGTTGTAGAGTGATTCTCGTATATACTATAAAGTTCTTAGAGCTCGTCAAGGCATTCTCTAACAAGTTATCAATAATTTAATCAAACTTTTAAAAATTTAATAATCAAACAATTATGAAATTGATTCATTCTTAAAGTCAGATTCGTCTATTTTGGTTCTCTTTGCATTGGTTCCATTAAATAATTCAATTAAAAGAAAAACAGAATGAAAACAATTGGATGGTTCTATGCAACTGTTGAATGATATAAAGGAGTAAATAGTGAGAAGCAATAAAATTATTGAAATAAAATTGCCATTTTTCTCTTGAAACTTCCAAAATTGACATTGAATAAAGGAATTAGAAATAATAACTAACATTTTTAGTTTACCTCTACCTTTACCCATATTATGAGGTTTTGGGGATTTGACAAGAAATACTTATTAATAAATTTTATTAACAACTGGGATATTCTAATTATAATTCTTTTCAACTCTCTCCTGTCTTTCTTTAGTTCCAGCTCTTCTCTCAGATCTATTCTGAAAACAAAATCCAAAGGTTCATCTTCAGTTTTCAAATACGTAGTTATAACATTATTCACTTCACCTAGAGGGAAAAGATTCCATCAGTAAATAACAATTCCCGATTGGAATCTCAGTAATCAAACAATTGCGGTGGTATTATGAGAAAAAACGGTTTACTTTTCGCGGGAAAACAAGAGTATTTGCATTTTTCTAGGGGAGAGAATTACGCAGTAAAATTGTGGAGTGAAGGGTAGAAGCCCATGTGACCAATCTCTTGACAATTGCTTGGATTTATTATCAAGAGGAACTAATTAAGACCAACAGCTAATTATAAATTGTGAGAAGGGGTGGCTGTATTGTTCGAAACGAAGTAATTAAATTCATGGCGGATGATGATTATCATAATTTCCCGCACTCTATTACGGACCACTTCACCTGGTTCGAATCACTGGCCATCTCTTTCTCTCTATCTCTCTCTCATTTCTATTTTTATTCTCTCTCTCTTCCTCTCCACTTTCAATTCACACTCCCTCATCTTCCAACAAAACGCTTCGTTTCCAATGGTAATGTCTCATTAATAGCAATACAATTCAAATTCGGTACGTTAAAAAGTACTGATCACTACATAATATTATTCTCTGGAACATTTTTGAATTGAATGCTATTATTGTAACCTGATTTCCAATATCATCCATACCTGAAGTGCTGCATCAAAATGTGATTAACATAGGAATTGGAGATCGATTCCTGAGTTTGACGAATATTTTTGAATAGTTTTCATCGAAGACGTGGATAGTTGATCAAAAATCGCGCAACTCAAATAATTAAAAATGTAGTAATTGGATTGCAAAATTTCAGATCACCCTATATTCACTGGCGGCTCGTGCCCATGAAACAGGTGAAGTGCTGTACAGTAAAAGACACGGGCGTTTCACCTGTTTCGTGGGTACGAGCCGCCAGTACCTATATTATAATTTTAATCGTATTTCAATTATTTTGCTATACTTATTGAATTCTGATTATTCAACAGTCTGAGATTCAGCAGATTACTCCTTTGTTCTTGATAATATATTCCAAAATCATATTCTGAATATACTCCAGGCGATAAGCAATATTATTGCTATTTAAATATAATTATTTCTTGATTTTACTATTACAAAATAATGTTCTGAATGAGCAGGCAATAATGTCCAGGCAATGAGCAATATCAAAGCTACTTGAATTGAATATACGAGTAATTTGTTTTGGTAATATGTTCCAGAATCATATTCTGAATATAATCAAGGCAATTAGCAATACCATAGCTACTTACATGTCATTTGTTGCTGATAGAATGTTTCAAAATCATTTTTTAAATAGACTCCACGCAATGAGCAATTTCATAGCTACTTGAATATAATTTGTTTTTGATAATGTATTCAGAATATACTCTGGGCAATGAGCAATATCATAGCTACTTGAATGTCATTTGTTTTTAATAATATGTTCTAAAATCATAATATTCTGAGTAGACTCCAGGCAATGAGCAATATCATAGCTACTCGAATAGTTTCCGTCAGAAACGAAAATTATCATTTTAACGAACACAACTAAGTTCTTGGAAATATATTACTAGGAAAATATAGCTCCAAGCGATTTTCCAGCTTGGTAGAACCTGGTTGTTCATAAAAAAAATGGTGTTTATGGTGTTCCAGCACTATTGCACACATTATAACAAAAGCAAGCTAAAATCCCAAAAGCTGGTTGAAAGCTTTCAAAGGCGTGTTGCGGCGGAACAAAGCCAGCCGGCCATCCTTCGATTAATTTCTGCCTGACCTGACGAACGAATTGATAAGGATGTTAACAGGTGGCGCAGTGACGGAGGATGGTGGTACTAATGGAGAGGCGTTGCTTTTGCTGGATGTCCGTCCGTGCGCCAATCGCCTTACCCCTCACGCTAATCTCCCTGTGTTGAAGGGCACACCTCAGCCATGCATGGCCATTAATTGCTCGATATCTGTGTATCCCTCACTGCCTAAGAGGAAGATAGAGAAAGATTGAATGAGACACAGAGGAAGAGGGAGTGAAAAGTGAAGAGTGAAAGAGGATGGATAGAGATAAGGAATAAAGAGAAGGGTTGGAGAGAAAAATGAATATAGAGAGTGATGAAACTAAATGAGTGATAGCGAATAGAGGAGAAATGGAATAAGACTAAGACAAATAATTCCTCTTCAATGATGAAATGAGAGAAGATAAAGCCCTATTTAAGTTGCAGAAACGGCGAAGTTTCAACGGAAAAACGTCCATTCTTAAGGAAGGATGATGCACAAAATGTACAATAATCCGATTTAAATTCGGCCGTTGCAAGATCAAAGTGAATAGATCGAATTGAATGAAAACTATTGAAGGCTGCATTATCATAAGGTTTTGATCTATTCTGTAAATTTCGAGTCTATCTTGTAGGGAAGTGTGTGAAAATTGCGTTACAAAATTTTTACTTTCCGGACAGACAAAGCCCAAAGCAAGTAGGCTATATGAAAACGTTGTTAAAATAACTAATAAAAACTTGATAGTAGCAATAATAAAACTATAAGACTCATTTTTTCATGAGAATTTAGAGAAATATATAAATCAAGAAAGAGGAAGAGCAAGAAATCCAGATGAAGATAAAAGTGTGACTAGAGTGTGTAGCAAGTGTGAGGTGTGTGACTTGTGTGGCTGGGGTGTGACTAGAGCGAGAAAATAAGACAGTAGAGAATCCTAGTAGACAGCTCCACATTACATTACGTAAATAGGTACCATGTTCGACCATTCTATGTATAACATTTGATGTCTAGTTTCTCCCCTACGAAATTCAGCCCACAAAGCCTTAGCGAAACAACCCCCTCCCGCATGTAACACAAATGCGCCCACCTGTATGTCCAGTCCACGTATGGTCGCAAAGTTCGGTCTTCATACTGGTCCCAAACGATAACACTGAGGTCCAGTCTAGTGAAGATGTATTCAATGCTAATCTATTAGCACCGTACAGTGCCGACTTACAAAGGCTTCATAGTGTTGAGGCTGTGGAGGAGACTTGGGAGGAAACGAGTGAGATAGTGCGAGAGAGAGTGAGAAGAAGCGGTAGAGCGTGGGAGAAGAGGTAGAGAGAGATAGAGTTTATAGATAGTGTGTGGGAGAAGAGAGAAAGTGGGAGTGTGATTATGAATCAAGAGAGGAAGGGATCTTAGAAGAGAGTGAGTAAACGTAGAGTAAGGAGACTAAGGTAGGGTGAGAGACAGTGAGGGTGCGAGAGTGTAGCAAATGATGCGAAACAAGTTAGTACTGGTGTATTCTGGGAGTAGAGGGTGTGATACCTTCGGTGACAAAATATCAATTAGCGTCTGGTCTCGAGACGGGTCGCCGCCAATACCAATTTGAGCTTATTATGTTTCTGTCATGTAAAGTCTTCCTTCAGCAAACACCCTCACAAAGTGCCTGCTGCAAAGTTAAGTCCTTTCGCAGGTATCGTCGTTGAATGCAACTCTTGGAAATTGATGTCTCAAGAGGTTGAATATTATGGACTAAATTGAGACTACCTCATTAGATCGAATACCACCACTTCTAAAATAATAATGATGATTTCTGGGTAACTTATTTCGCTTGACTCGTCAGTCTTTATTGAGCGTCTGACCATCATAGAATCATGTAACCTACAAATGTACAATGTAGTCTTGTATAATTGAGTGTGATTTCCAATAATTTCTTTATTAGTACTGTATTTCTTCATTTCAACGTATTTCGTAGGCATTTCAACGTATTTAG
Source organism: Sogatella furcifera (assembly GCA_017141385.1). NCBI lineage: Eukaryota > Metazoa > Arthropoda > Insecta > Hemiptera > Delphacidae > Sogatella > Sogatella furcifera. The sequence continues at coordinate 8,880,799 of CM029549.1, forward strand.
TACTGTATTTCTCCATTTCAACGTATTTCGTAGGCATTTCAACGTATTTTGTACGTATTTCAATTTATTTTGTAAATATTTCACCGTATTTCGTACGTATACATTGAGAATGAAATCGAGGGCGAGTCAAAGGGCGTGTATACTGTTTATGTCCACGAGAGTTCTATATGAGATGAAGGGCAATGGATTTAATTGAAAAGCGTGTTGTTCAATTTGTTAATGCAAAATGGAATGATAAGAGATACATTGAATGACTGCTAATTTAACTAATTGTTCATTTGAAACAAAATACTGAATTGCTTCTTCTAGGCTGAAAACCACCAAATAGAGGCTATTCTCATTTCAAAATTTTCAGCAGAATAGTTACTGGTATTGGGAATTCCTGTTGATGGTAGAATACAGTTGATGAATATTTCAATTTTGTCTGTGGCTGAAAGGGTATCTGATTCTATCAAATACTGTAAGGGTACTGTGATTTTGATTTTTGTATATCAGTGAGTCTATTATGTCTATTTTTGTCTATTTATTGGTTGAAAAATATTGAATTTTAAATAATTTGATCTCTATTCTTTCAGGCGAATAATCTGGTTGTTTGCTTGGAGCAAACATTCATGATGGCCAGTCAGGATTGAGCTGTGACAGCTTCAGTTTATCACCACTAGAGTACATCACTTGCGGAGGTCATGGACTACTATTGGCGGTGTTGGGTGTTCTGGCATCTTTGCGCTATTTGGAATTACGGTGAGTGAATCATTCGATATTAATCTATTGATGGTGTCAAAAGACAGATTAATTGATGTATTGAACATCATTTAGATAAAAATATATATATATTCGTGTAACCTGGCTGGCTCAGGTCTCATGTCAGAGTTTTCAGGTCGCTCCTGATCAATTTCAGGGCCTCTGACATGACTTAACTACTGTTTTTAGGCAGCCGGGACCGACGGCTTAACGGGAAAGTGGCCAGACAAAAAATCTGAAAGTATTTTTAGATATACTTTCTATGTTCTAGTTACTTTAACTAATACTTACCTTAAGTAGCTACCTTGAAAAGATATACTTCACTTCGAGAATCAAATCACAAATTATGAACTCACTTTATGAACATGAATATAATTATTATATCAACATCCATGATTCAAATAATTATGTTTTTCAGTTGTCATAATAGTTCTCAAAAGTAGTAGTATTACTCTACTCAAATCAGCCATTGAAATCCTAGCCAATCAGAGAAAAAGTGACTGTAAGCTATCTGACCCCTTCCAATCAAGCCCAGCCCCCAACTGGCCACGCCTCCAACCAATAACAAGCCAGCAAAACAGTACGTATTCAATCACTCCGTTACACGCTTACCGATGTCCACCATTTTGTGTGCCGTATAGTATTCAGGAACTTTCAATCACAAACTATGTTGTTCCTATTTATCCATGATAATGTGTGATTGCTAGTTCTAGCTCACTTCAATACTGAGTTACTCACTTAAATAGATTATTAATATTATGATTAATGATAAAAGAGAAATCAGATGAACTCACTCTGCTTGATTGTAGAGATTTCAGGAGCATAAGGAAGAACACGCTTAGCATTTACGGAAATTATCTTCCTAGACTATAAAATAAAATGTTATAAACTTATAATATTGATAATTAAGATAGCCTATAAAGTCTCAGTCTATAGCTATAGCCTTGTAGATCTACAGTATATAAGACTATAGATATAGACTAAAAGTCCAATATGGATCGATTACTTTTCTCTTAGTATGTTGATAGTTTGAAAAATAATACTATCAAGATAGTATGAAGAAATTGAATCGTGAGATCAAGTTTAAATATCATTCGTTTTAATATTTCTTTTATCTCGGGGCTACTTTATCACTGTTTTCTATTTTAAATTAAATAAAAAAGTTTACAATTATTTGAGAATTCTCATTAATTTTATTATTATTCTGCTCCCACCTATCATTTGACAATAAGTTTGCCATAAATTCAACAATATTTTTTTGGTTTGTCGTGTTGCTTATAGTTTCATTGAGAAATATGAATACCACTTTTCATCTTCCCTCCAACAGCAGGAGGGCGGGAAAACAATCTGAATAGCCGACTCTACAAAGAATGCACTTTTTGCTCGCAGCGTGAGACGCGCCCATACAAAAGCGGCTAGCATGTGTGATTGATGATGGGAAGATTTCTTTTTCGACTCTGGTTTGGCTTCTGTAAGACAGGGGTTAACATGTCGTACTTCTATCCCAGACAAGTGTTGAGAATTATGGCGTTTTGTTCAATAGTAATTCTGATAAAATGTACACTTGCTGAAAATGTTGGTAGATTACTTGGTGAAAATAACTCTAGTGGATGCTATTGTGATGTTATTACTCTGGTAGATGTTATTGTTATAGTCTGTCCAAGCAAAGTAAACATTCTGATAAAATAGGAAAATGACTCGTTCAATATTGGTTCAAAAATTGTAGCCTACATTTGGTTTCAAATTAATGTAAAAACATTCTCCTCTACAATTTGAACCAATATAGACTGAACTGGAGTCATTTTTATATATTGCCAGAATATCTTCTTTGTTTAGACAGACTATACTCTTGTAGTCTAGTAGACCCTATTGTTACCTTCTCAAGAATATAGGAACATACTGTAGCCTATATTGATACCGGTGCTTACCATTCTCAGTTCATTGATCACTAACCATTGTTGAAAGAAGCCATGTCATTGTTTTGTGTTTCAATACATATTTTCACTCTCAATGTGTATTAGATACAATATTACAGGCTATGTGTACAATTCGGCTATGGTGTAGTGAATTTGTGAAGTGATTTAGTTTTAGTGTTAATGGTGTTTTGAAATTGAAAAAAATTGTTTTAAAATGACTATTTTAAAATAACTATAACCCACATGGTTTTCCATGTTTTCATGAGGTTATAATATTGCAAAGTGGAACAACCCTTTGGGTCTCCCCACCAATGAAAGCATACGCTAAATAAATAAATATTACAGGCTAATTAATTTACTATAATTGAAACAAACTATAGTCGCCGCAATCTAAGTTGACGAAAACCCCCTTCACCCGAGAAATAGCTACGTTGTCATTTCGCGTGAAATTGAAACTTCTCCTAACGCAAACACATTCAACTGAATGTTAAAAGTGACAGCGTAGCTTCGGAAAAATCACGCGGTGTTGTGAAACTCACTATTTTTATGATAAACCAGCTGTTCGTAGCTCAAATATCCAAGACGATTAACTTCAATAACTCCAATCTTTAACATACAAAGATTCATGTATATACCGCTCTCCTCACTTTGAAACTCTTGAGAGGCCAAATTACGATCATCCGACTATTTTCGACATTTTTTTTGTCTCGCTTTCATCATCCACTTATCTTTCAAACAAAAAAGTTTCTAGATCATCGAAAATTTCATGTTTTCTGTTCGAGTAGACTCGACATTGACAAACATATTCATTAATTGAAACATAATTATTGGTCAGATATAGAAAATTGAAAAAACCATTGAAAAGCTCAAATTCTCCTTGTCATTTTTATACAAAAAACTTTATTTCCATTACAATCCATGATTGTGAGAGAAGTGATATACAAAAGAAAGTAATATTTTCGCGATTTTTAATTTTTTTCAAAAAAATCAAATTTCCTTTGAATCCTTCTACCCAGGAACTTTTTTGATACTACTGGCATATCAAGGATAAAATTCTACGTCTAGATATGGGGTTTAATCGCGAATTTGAAAATGTTTTCACAAAATCTAGCAACGCAGCTTTTTCCCGGGTGAAGAGAAAAACAGTCAACTTAGATTGCCCGGACTATAACTTTTGAGCAGCGATGTTCAGGTCCTCATGATTAGATAGCCTTTTCAAATTTTGCTTTCATGAGCAAGTAGACAACAATACTCATGATATCTTAATACTATTATACTATCTTGTATATAAATATTATCTTGATATATTAGAATTATTTTATTGATTTATCAGTATACTATAACTAAGGCTCTATAAGTATGTCTTCATAGAGCACTACCTAAACTACTAGTGCTAGTACGTATTCCCAAATTTATATTGAACCTCGTTACAGTGTAGCTAAAGAATAAAACTATGAAGTATTTCCTCCTTTCTCTCAGTTCCAGTAAGTCATCGATTTTTAATATAATACTCAGCTCTTTCTAGAGGGGTAGTTTTCCGAACGCCAATAGAGTCACAGCGACAAGTGACTCTGCACTTGAGCAACTCTTGTAAAAAAGTAATCAGCAAAGTTGATAATTTTTACGTCTCTGCATTGCGAAACTTTTTCCAACTTTTCCGATACTGGCCAACCACCCTCCTACCCTTACCAAACCCTTCCCTCATATTTATGAACTTATTCAGGCAGTAATTCATCCCTCATTCTATTAAGCGGCCTCCCCCGTCTTGGTTTATAGCAGAGCATTATTCCAAAAGAGATGGATCTTTGTTATTCTGTTCAACTCCAAAACACTATACGATGATGAATCTTCTTTTCCAGAAAAATCTATGATTCCCTCAGCAATGGAGTAGACAGTCTTATTGATCTCACACAATTCAATCGAGTACAAGTACACTATCAAGTACAAGAACAAAAGAAAAACATTCAAGGATCCAAATATTCAAAGATCCTACCATATCAACCATAAAACCAATAATCATTGAAAGTTCAAAATGAAATAATAGAAATGTGAAGAGAGACTATCGTTAAGTTTCCTCTCACATATTCACATTTCTTTGCATTATTAATGAGACTTGTTAATGCATTATATAAAATTCTTCTCCCACTAAAGACATTCAGCACAACGTTCTCTTAATTTATGCTAATTGTCATTGGCTAGCATTATTCCATGATTGTTCGATTGACACAGGTGTCTCCAACGTATTTTGAATGCAAATTCGTGTACTTTATTTATCTTGGGTGGCGATGAAGAGCAAATGCAGAGTACTGTAGTTGATTATAGCATTGTCATTAGTGTGAAATTTGAGTGTAAACTACATAATTATCTTGATATTGGATTAGATTTCTCCACTATCGAATAGTGTATATAGCAATAGTGTATATACACTATTATAATAAATGAGGCAAAGTTCATTGGAATCCGTTAATGTTTAGTTCGATCACTGCCAACTATCTTCTTTCTGGTGGTTGTATGACACCTATTATACTCCTTGAGGAAGCGAAGAAGAAAAAAGACTGAAGATCTCTTCAAATGAAACATGAATATCCACTTTGAATTCAAAGTATGTTTATTAAAATACAACATTCAATGTTCAACAAACTGCTTGTTATAAAATTTTTATTACTAGAAAAAATCATTCATTTTATATTTTATTTATTATCTATTCATTCATCCATTAGTGAATACTTCCAGTTTACATGTTTTCGGTTTCATTGTGACTCTTAAGTTGATGCAGAAACATGAATAAAAAGCAAAAAGAAAGGCTGCCGATTTTATAAAGTGAAATTCATACTGATAGTTTTTTTTGAGTAGTTGAGAAGGTGATATTGTGGTAGTTATCCTTATTGAATGAAAAGACAAGATGTGCAAAACCACTGATTCCCATCAGTGATTTTAAATCAGTGGTTTAACAAGATCTTTTCAAGGTCTTGTTATTAAATTTTTATTACAAGATTGAAACATTCATGATTTATTTATACATTCTCTATAAGATACCTTCAGATTATTGTTGTTACAACAGCCACTGGGATGATGCAAAATGCAGATTTTTAAGTTTGCTTACACACTCTGGAACACTTCAACTTACACAAGATCTATTTTGGAAGAAGTTGAATGTTGTCAAGAACACATGAAAAGAATAAAAAAAACAGTCTCATCAAACTCTCACATTAGTCACGTCCTCAAGTGAACAACAATTGAATCTTTGGCTGTCTGAATAGAACACATAGCCTACCCAGGCAGTGACATGGGCACACTTTCAAAGAAATAATTTAGTTTCTGATGTAAAAGGCGGGGAGAGGGTTGAACTTGGGCCAATACTCTCTACTGAGAGCCAGTATATTGGAAGCAAGTTTTGTCATTGGTTTAGTGTTTTCATGGCGAAGTTTCGAATAGAGTTGGAAGGTCACGTATTTTGGACGGATTTGCGACTGATTCAGCTTTTTTTGATGGTGCGGAGGTGGGGAAAGAGTCTTAGAGAGGTGGGGGTAGAGTGGTTGTTCTTTCTTATCGCATAACAAGCGCGAAACAAACAAGACAGGTTGTTTGGCTGCAAACTGAATATCGATTCAAACAGGGAAACTTTCAACACTTATTGCGGAGTTGGCCTTCTTTCGGTGCCAGAATCTAACCTGCTAATTGAACTATACGGAATGAATTATTACTGAAACACCACGCAAAACTTAAATTTCCCCAAAAAATGAACCTGGTATTACCAAGGTTAGTCTACTTACTAAAATGAAGTTAATATCAGGTTTTTGTTGAATCTCAGTTGCACACGAAATGAATGATTACTGAAGCACTTCGCAAAGCTTAATTTTCCTAAATACTGGAATGAGCCTGATTCTTTGGTTACTTTTCAGAATAAAGTTTCTTCCAGGCTCTTGTTGAATCTCAGTTGAACTAGAATAAAAGAATCATTACTGAGACCACTCAAAAAATATATTTCCCAAATAAAATGAACTTGGTTCTTGACTAGGTTACTTATAAATGAAGTTTCTATCAGGTTCCTGCTGAATCTCAGTTGAACTACACGGAATAAATCATTACTGAGACACCATCAATAATTATAATTATTTGGTAATATAAGAAGTTTTGGGCAATGGTCTGTTTCTTATTTCCACTGAAAATTGATAATTTTGTTCTGAAATGAATATGAATATGAATATTACTGCAACATTACGCAAAAAATAGTTTCCCAAGAAATTAAATTTGCTGTTACTCTCAAAATTAAATTCCTGTCAGGTTATTAACAAGGAACACGTCTTGAACTGTAGACATTGTTTTCAGTCAGTGTCAGTAATGATCACAATAGTTTATTATATATCCTTTTATTCCTTACATATTAATTTACAGTTTTTCTCAAGTTATTAAAGAGAATTTTCTTGAGCATACATCTCTACGTTTGCAATACATACATGAGCTCAGTGCCGGACTGGCCAGGAAGGCTAGCCGGCGATCGCCGACAGCCCTTGGCTCTAGGGACCCAGAGGGGCCCAAGATACCCTCAGCACAAAAATTGAAAATTTAATCGGCTGCAATGAAACGAACAATTTTGTATTAAATTCAAATTTAATCAAATCAAATTTTTATTGCTCACATCACATCATAAAATCAAATCATTTTACAAAACTTTTATAACAAATTACAATTCAATATTCAATAGTATAATGAGCTATCAATAATCAATAATTGAGAATTAAATTTGAATAATCACTACTAAATAACATACTTTTTCAGTTGAGCTATATAACATGTTTTATAACTTTTTGATTGAAATTACCTATTTTAAATTGATGTAACAATATACTGTTCACAAAGTGCTTCGTGAAGCCAATTCAAAAATTTTAATTTCAAATTTAATAAGAAGTAAATCATTTTCTAATAAATACTATGATGATTCGACAGATTTTACCAGACTTTCAAGGCCGTTGATTATACTTGGGGCCCCTTATCACAAGAGAGCCTAAAAGGGCCCCTTAAATGCTGAGAACCTTTTTTATAATATAATCTTCTGTGAGGTCCTCGAGTCTAGTGCTCAGAAACTGAGGCCAAAAATTCTCCAGATCTCATTCTGAATCTGCCTATTGGGCTGTGAATATTGAATTGACTAGTTACTAATAAAGAACTTGAAGTGTGTAGACTATAATACCATTGTGTAGAAGACCATTCTTCTAAATGGCTTCATAGTAATTTCATAGATTTTTTAAACAAAATTTAATATTCTTCAATTTTCTATTGTTTTATTTAATGATTCGATTTGCCTCAACACCCTCAACACTCTAAATTCAAAAAATGTTGACAGTGTCATTCCTGAACTGGCTCAACCAGTAGCAGACAGGTATTCTGGAGTCGGCCACCTGTTGAATGTTGAAAACTACTGCAGGGGGCGTGGCTGGAGACCAAAATCGTTTCTGCTTCCCCCTCCATTTTCTAGTGAATGAAGATTTCTGGGGGTGTAGCCTATGTCTCAACCAATAGCAGACAAGCATCCTCGAGTTTGCCACCCGTTGAATGTCAAAAACTATTGCAGGGGGCGTGGCCATAGACAATAGTATATTTTACACCACTAGTTTTGAAAACTTCGTTTTGTGACGTCAAGAATTCGGAGCTTTACATCTGTTGAAAATGGTGGAAAATTCCTCCCCCCCCCATCCACTCTTTAGGGGGACCCTTGAGCGAGTATAGCTGACGGTTCATATCTTAGCCGGTACTGCATGAGCTAATATGCAGAGCATGTAGAGCTAACATGAACATTCAATATACTACTATAACTACTATACTTTTTTCAATACAGTATTTTATAATATTAAAAATTTATTCTTTGTAGTAACGATTAAGCTCACTTTCCTATTCTATTTCCATGATTTGTATAGTTTCGATATAATGCTCAGTATGCAATGGGTATATAATAATTTTATTTCTCGTAAAAAAGAAACATTACAATTTTTAATGAAATTATATAACAATATCAAGACCTAGTACACGATTTGTATCATTAAATCAATGAAGAATACAGAGCATCCAACGAGTTCCACGTCAACAATAAGTCAGTATTTTATTCATTAAATAATATCCTCAGATCTCAAGATTGGCTTATTATGATATCTGCCACATTCAAGCCTCTTCTAACTATTACAGTTCCAATGAAAGTTGGGATCGAGATAGTGAAGGGCCTGTTTTCTCTTTCCCTATTTATGTTTAACTCATGATTGTGTGTTTGTCTCCATGAATAAATAAATAACAGAAATATGTCATAAGAATTTACCTACTCTACAAAAAGTGAAGTATACAACAGTGTGGCGTAAATAAGGCTCGAAGAGGCTTTTGTTATGATATGTTAATATAAGTATTTAATAACATCTCACATGCGAGATGGAAGAGATTACAATTTCATGTATGAGTTTGAAATTCCGAAATTGTCAGAGTTCAGCTTGAGGCAGATCAGATTACTGAGAAGATTATTTTGCGATGCTCCACTTAGACGTTGAAGCCGAGCAATATTTCTTATAAGTTGGATCGTGGTGCACTTCAAGTTCAAAATGAAATTCAAACCAGAGCAATGGCGGGAAAGAGGCGAGTTGCTGTGAACCAATACCATCCAGTCAATCGATAAATGCTGCTCTTCCACAAATAACTTGCTTGGCGGTACTACCGGATCTGCTCGAGATTTCCAGTTTGATAATATGGAGATCTTATTCCAAGTACTTGAGTTGATGAGAGCAAAGCTATTTTCTGGATAGTTATAGTTTCAACTTCAATTATTAGTTTTATAACTACTTGTATTGAGTTATTTTAATGAGATCAAATATGATCCTCAAGAGTAATTAATCTAGCTAACCAATTTGAAATATCGTTGAATATCTATTGTTGAGATCTATTGTATTTTAAATTTAAAATTTTGTAGTCCCCAAGAAATCTTTCTCAAACTGAAATTGGTTTATCAAATAATATAATTTTTCAAATCATATAAGTATGAACAAATTTAGTCTGAAATACCTGTAAGTGTCTCTAAAAGTTTGAAGAAAAGAATTAGTTATTTACAAGAAGAATTAATTATTTACAAGATGAATTACTTATCTACAAGAAGAATCAGTTTTTTACAAGAAGAATTAGTTATTTACAAGAAATTAGTTTTTTACAAGAAGAATTAGTTATTTACAAGAAATTAGTTATTTACAAGAAGAATTAGTTATTTACAAGAAGAATTATTTTTTTACAAGAAGAACTAGTTTTTTACAGGAAGAAATAGTAATTTACAAGAAATTAGTTATTTACAAGAAGAATTAGTTATTTACAAGAAGAATTAGTTTTTCACAAGAAGAATTAGTTTTTTACAAGAAGAATTAGTTATTTACAAGAAGAAATAGCTTTTACAAGAAGAATTAGTTATTTACAAGAAATTAGTTATTTACAAGAAGAAATAGCTTTTACAAGAAGAATTAGTTATTTACAAGAAATTAGTTATTTACAAGAAGAATTAGTTTTTTACAAGAAGAATTAGTTATTCACAAGAAGAAATAGTTTTTTACAAGAATTAGTTATTTACAAGAAATTAGTTATTTACAAGAAGAATTAGTTTTTTACAAGAAGAATTAGTTATTTACAAGAAGAAATAGTTTTTTACAAGAAGAATTAGTTATTTACAAGAAATTAGTTATTTACATGAAGAATTAGTTATTTACAAGAAGAATTAGTTTTTTACAAGAAGAATTAGTTTTTTACAAGAAGAATTAGTTTTTTACAAGAAGAATTAGTTATTTACAAGAAGAAATAGTTTTTTACAAGAAGAATTAGTTATATACAAGAAATTAGTTATTTACAAGAAGAATTAGTTATTTACAAGAATAATTAGTTATTTACAAGATGAATTAGTTATTTACAAGAAGAATTAGTTTCATACAAGAACAGTTATTACTGTTTTGTAATTTCCAATTGAATCATCAAAATTATAGTATTCTAGTAATTTATTAGATTATAATCCTCACTTTCATAGCACATCAGTTATTCAATTCCTTCCATTTCTTTGTTCTTTCACTTAGTCTCCACTATCATATGATTACAGTTTTGACGCCTTGTGGGATCGGACTCTATTCTTCTATATTCTGTTCAATTTTATTTCAATCACAACTAATGTGAAAATCTTCCAAACTTATTAATACTCTAATGTAGCCTACTGTATCCAATAACCAACTATCAAAATCAATAACCAATCCAATAAACCCATCCTGTATCCAATAACCAATAATAGATAAGGAAAAGTCGTGGATTTGAAAGAAACTTCTATAGACTAGTAGTTTTCAATTTTTGAGAAAGTGACTTGTTGACAATCTAGATTCTAGATGCTTCGTGGAAAATCTCTCTGTAAAATTCTTGTTGAAGATCAAGTGAAAAGTGCTTCGGTAAAACGGATGCTCTGACTGAATTTGTAAGTAAATCAATGAGTTTCCAGACAATCCAGTAAGCAGAATGAGAATGCAAAAGATAAAGTCAGAAGAAAGTGATGACTTGTCAGTAAAGTTATCCGAGTATTCCAGACTTTCCGCTGGAAACATGATTTAGCTGACTAGAGCTCTCTTATTCTTTACGAACATCAATTCAACCTTAAATTCAGCAGATTGTCAATTCGGGTGATAAGATAGTGAACCAAGATGCTACAGATTTTCAAATAGATTCACATTTTTTCAATAGATTAATTTAATTGAGTAGCACTGAATACGAGAAGTCGGAGATTTCAAAGTATCAGAAACTCAGAATATCAATAACAGAGATCGTTTGAGATCGCTACAAGGGAATAAATCTTTTCCGAAGGGATTGAAGTGCTTTCTAAGACCGTTCTACGAAAAGCTTTCACAGAAAACCATTTACCGAATTCATGAGAATATCCAGGAAAAAAATTAGAATCTTCAGCTTAACACTCACAATTTATTTATTGTACACGGAAATACGGTGATATGGTTGATACCATAAATATTTGAGAACTTTACATTAGGACTATCATATGATGAAAGTTATTTAAAAACATCACTGCCTCCCCCTTTCTATTCTTGAGAAATACCACATCTCATCTTATACAATCACAATATATTCATTATAAAATCCAATTCCAGAGAATTTTTTGAAAACTGATTCAGATTTTAATTTGGAATTTGAAACATTCAGTAATAGCCTACATTTAAGTTCTTTTTATTAAAAGTACAATCTGTTTTTTCAAGTCTATTATCAGTCAAATTTGTTCAGAATCAAATAATAGTCATTATTATTACAATGCGAAACATTATTTGCGTGCTGAAAAAGACACATTCTGATGAAAGCAGTGTGGTGTCCATTGTGAATAGGAACAATTGCCGCGAGAGTATGACGGGTATGCTGTATTTGATGTAACTTTCGACTTGGCGTAAAACCTATGGGGAGTACAATGTATTTCGAGTGTAAAGTTACATCAAATAGAGAATATGTGGGTCGCGCGAAAATCTGACCCGCCTTATCTGAGTGTATTCAGTGGCAAAATATTAAGCGTAATTCGAATCGACTTTACCCCTTCCGATGCGCGCCCCAACAACTCTATCTTGTATACAGTTACACGCTCAGCTCTCCAATGCTTTGAAATTCAGAATAGAAGCATCACGTGCTCTCGTTTATGAGCTCTCATACCCTCTTGTGAAGCTCGGCTGTATCGATATCATTTTCGACCAAAATAGTGTTGCTCTCGAAATATTTGTCATATTCATTTGAGACAAATATACAAATGCATGATTATCATACGTATCTTTGACTGTACAGCCTTCTCCTTTTTCGTGGGCACGAGCCGCCAGTGGTATGACAATATTAAAAATATAAACCATTTGGAGATAGGAACGCTAAGGGTATTGATTGAGTGACTCTGACCTATGATCACTGGAGTTGAAATAGTCGAATGGAGAATGGAACATCAGAATACCCTTTGCCCCTTGCCAATAGATGTTGCCATCTCGTCAGGTGTATTATGTAATTAAGTGTAAATTAACTTCTATTCTTAATCAGTTGAATTGGCAACGTTGCATGAAATCTCAAAAAACTATTTTCAACTTTAGTACTCTATTACCAATAGTTCGATAGTTAACCGGTCAGTTGCTTGAAAATATTATTGAATTCAACTGCCTTAATACGAGTATAACCTCTGAGTCATTGACAGTGGTTATTGAGAATGATGACATCCAACCCCCATTACACACTCTACGATCATGTATCTGCAAAACAATTATGTTTGCCAAGATTTGTTCAATCTAGTAGTGGTTTCAAAGAAGGCAAAAAACAATACGGCGAACTTAGTATTATACGTATTACAACGGGAGTTAAGAAAATAGAACCAATAAACAAATAGGACTTATAAACTAATAGAACCAATAATATTAATAATTAATATATAATAGACATTATAATAAATATATATAAAATAATATTAATAGAACCAATAATAATATATAATTTGATTGTGATATTGTAATGACGTCATTTCATAATGGTGAAAATTCATTTGCATTTTCAAACAACTGGCTGATGTTGTTCGAAGGATGGAGATTGAGGATAATATATTATTTTGATAATAGAATTAGGCCTATTTGATAATTATTATTTTTGTAAATAAGATTAGTAGACTATAGTCTGTGAACTAATTGTTGTCTGTGAAATAGTATTATAAATTAGTATGATCAGTCTAACGATATGTTTTGGCTAGTTGTTCGTGTTACCCTCCCTAATGTGCACGTCGATACTAATTGTTGTTATTTTCATGTGACACCAATAATTATTTGTCGTTTAGGAAGTTGCGCCAGTTAGCCGGAAGTTGTTCGTTTGAGGAGCAGTTGGCCCACTAAACTCTCTGAAGCTGTTACAGTCTGTCCAAGCAAAGAAGACCTTCTAGCAAGATGAGAACATGACTCTAGCTCGGTCAATATTGGTTTGAAAAATATTGATTTGGTCTCAACTTGTAGAAAACATTCTGTTTCATAAATTGAGACCAACTTTATAATTTTTTAATCAATATTGACCGAGCTGGAGTCATTTTCTCATCTTGCTAGAAGGTCGTCTTTGTTTGGATAGACTATAGCGCCAACTCACAGGTGTTTGGAAAGGTGTTATAGTGCAACGATTTGCTCCGATACAGCAGATGCCAACAAAACTGTCGGTTGGCAAATAACCCTTATTACAGCTCGGCTCCTTCCGGACAGTCGGCGAGCGGTTTGTGAAAGCTTATCGAGCTCAAGAGAACCCCAGTAAAACCTTCCTGCTATCGTGGGCCGCTTTCACACTTTATTGACAGAGTTGACAATTAATAATCACATTCGCCATCCGCCACTTTTGATGGTGTCTGCTATATACCTTCCTATGAATAGACCCCCGCTCACTGCAGAATTGAGAGGAGTCTAATGTTGCAATCATAGCCATGGTCGATTTCTCAGCTACTCCTTTAACTGTGTGTGTTTATGCCCTTATCTCTCTGGGAAACATCCAGCAGAATTCTGTACCTCTCTCTCCTTCGGATGAAGACTATTTACACGATACATCAACATTATAATGTGTAGCAGATCAGCGGTATCAAACTCATCAACCACCGTTCAGACGTTTTATTGCCACATTTATTGAAATACATATTTTGTAACTTTTGATGTCATCTTTGCAATGGGCTATTGCCAAATTTATCGAAATACATTACCTGCAGCCTGGAATGTCATCTTTTTTATTGTAGTAAAATAAATATAACCTATTGCATTAATAGTGAATATCAATGGCTCATTGTTTCATACATTTACTTCCCAATGCGTAAGTTATAATTGAAGATTATTGGTGTAGATGCACTCAATGAAGATGAGTATCATATCATAATCAAACTATGGTAACCATATATTGAGTATGATTAATGTTGAAGTCTATGTTGTATATTATGTGTCTTAAATAGTCAATATTAGAGCTAATATTCGATAAATCTTCCCACGTTCCATTAATTGTGTTTTTTTTCTCATTGGATAAGTTTAACAAAAAATAATAATCCTTGATACTTCAATTTTTCTATGATTTTAGGCTAGTTTAGACTCTATCAATGTATTTGATAGAGATCAAATTGTGTATTTTATAAGATATTTGATAAATGAGTTATTGAGGAATAAATAAAATTAATTGAGAAGAATAAAAATATATAAATATGCAGGGGAATGAGAGAATTTAGAAACCTAGGTAGCATAATTTTCCAGTCTTCAATCATTTATGAATCTAGGTAGTGTAATTTCTCATTATTAAACAGTTTTTCCGACGCAAACATCGGTCTCCTCATTTTTTACATTTATCTCCAGAATGATTCTGTCCCTGGTGACATCATTGTCCATGAGAACGCCCTGATTTTTCATCTTCACAAAGCAGAAAAACTCGTATTTTCGCATCAATGTCGAATGAGAGCACTCCCTGACGCCGCTCAGAACATGAAATTTTAAAATGTCATTGCCTCCGGTATACGATTTGCAGATCAAAATAAAATTCATCTCTGGCGGCTCGACTAGTGATAGAGCAGACGTCATGAATTATTTGATGACATGTTCCATTAGGATGACGAGTGGCACAACCTCGAAGTACGTATCATGATTAAAGAGAATTTGTTCGTGTGGCCGACTAAAATCCTCATACATACCTCAGAATAAGAAAATTACTTAAAATAAAGATTTCATCGAAGTTCAAATCTCATAGAGGCTTAATTAAGAAAATGAACTATCATGAGAATAGTCTTTCAAATATTTACTCACAGATAGAAGTTTTAAAATGTTGTTTGTAGATTTTAGATTGTATATGTAAGTAGATTATTGTGCATTATAATGTTTATAAGTTAATAGGCTTTAGAGTTTTTTTTAGATTTCATCAATTGATCATTCAAGATTTTGAATTCCATATTACTATTTATTTTTGTAGTTCCAATAAGTGATAAAGATTTGAAACTGGGTGAAAAGATTTAAACATTATTAAAACTGGGACAATATTTTTTTACCCTATTATCATCTCATAATTGAATTTTAACAAAGTGCACACGAGAGTCCCTTGACAATTTTATAGAAAACTGTTAAGTGGAGTAAGCTTCAAATTCTAGATTGGAATCACAATGGTACCTAACCTATAGTACTGCTGTACGTATAGTCAAAGAGGATCTTCGTATTTAGAAAGAGATCTATTACTCTATGGTATCGTATACAAAGATAATGATGAATCACTCTTTTAAAAAATATTATCAATTCCATTCAATGACGGATAGCTTCCACAATATCAACCTTTATTCTACAAATTCTGTAAATGTTATTCTGTCATTGATCTGTTGAAAAAGTTGAGAGTTTGATTCCCATCCATTTAAATATCCAGGATCAACTTTATCCCTTTAGAGAGTATGCATGTCATTTTGTCACAAGTTTCTATGAAATACTAAACATATTAATGAGCTGTTAGCTTTTTTCCAGTTAAATATCAGATTATTCTGTTACATTTCATTAATGCAATTATTCAATGTACCATAATAATAAGATTACGCAAACTTACATGAATGCATACAATGGTATAGCCTATGTTTGAAAAATCAATTGATCACGGTATTAGAATTATATCACACAATCGATCACCAGAAATGCAATGGAATAAGTGAGGGCTGTACATTTGTTTGGATTAGCTCAAAAATAACTGCACAGCATACTGTAGTAATCCCGGTCCCATTCTTTCCAAAATACTGTATCATGATAGCTAGGGGGATGCTCGCAATAAAAACAAAACAAAAACGTTAATAAGATTACAAAACCTCATCCCTGAATCCTCTACCAAATGGTACGCTTGTTTTTTCACCCTTTTTGTGATACATATGATTTATGATCATTTTCTAGGTTCGCATATTCATGTATTCAGTCGTATGGCGAGAACTGAAATATTCTATGCTCAAATATCTGTTTCATGTGTGATATTATTCTAGCGAATAATGATACTGTGAAAATGGAAACCGCTGAAAAAAATGGAAATTACAATTTACTTATTCATTTGCCATAAGCCATTGTATTTTTGGAAATGTTAGGAAACAGAATCAACTACAATAATTTTCCACATTATGTATTTTCCGATTGATTGAATAACAGTAGTTTTCAGAGCGGAGTTTTGATTATGTTTTTCACAGAGGAAAATGAAATTAAATTAATTTCTTCATTATTCAGTGGCTAACAAGCTAACTTCATACATTATTGTGGCGAGGGATAAAAAATTTATCATATAGTAATCCATCAAAGCGTTTTCGCTGCATTTGATTAGGTTGAACATTTTTACTGAATATTTTGACGAAAAATAAGATACGATGTAGAATAATTTGTTAACCAAACTACGTTCAAATTATTACAGAGCCTATTCATCCAATCTCTAATCTAATCCAAGTTATCAGTGGCTTGAGTAAAATTTATTGCATGATTGAATATTGGAAATAATTTTTAATTAGGGGAAAAATAGGACTAAAAGTTTTCTCAAATTCGAAAATTTTCAGTTGGATGTGTTGATAGATTGGAAAAACTATTAGAAAACTAGGAAAGCGCAATATCCAATTGAAAAAATATAATCAAATAGCATGTAAATTGAATAAGAATACTTTTTGAGAATCCCGTCAAACTAGCGTGTTACACCAGTCTTGAAAAATCAACTCTACAAAATGACTTCAGTACCTTCAATAAATTGGATGAGGGAAGGGTGGGGCTTCCTCCACATCACCCGCATTGCATGACTATCATACACAATAATATTTTATAACTTTTTGAGATATAACAAATATGAGGTTAAGTATAGAGGACCGTTGAGTCCTAACTTCGCCTTCGTAAAAGTCAATTAATAATTAATAATGTATATAAAATATCATAAACTCAAGATTGATCAGGCATACTATCAGTTAATCGAATAGATGAATATTAATAATAATTTTATTGTGAGTATATAATTCTTGAAGATTTGTGAACTCTATCATTGTTCCTGTAAGGAGTTTATGAATCAAAGTAGAGACCCATGGGTAATTCAGATTGATGCTAACTTCTAGAATAATGCGATAAAGTCGATATTATTCCATAACACCGGTATCGATGTACCTGTTCTATAGCTGAACTTTGATAACTTCGAAGAACAATGTTTCTTAATTCTCAATCAATGGAATTAGGCTGCCGTATTTGGAGCGTTCCCTCTACAAAGGCGTTCTAATACCCTTACTGTTCAAACTTCTGATATTGCTACAACATCAAATAGTTGCACGAACAGGTTGCGGATCACATTTCTGGGAAATATATTAAGCTCAATATGATTCCAAATGACTTTCAGATGAGGGAAGCATAATTATATAATTATTCAATAATGAATGGGATCTGACTCGTGATTGCGGTATTCTCAATGTCGCAGTCGAAATATAGACTACATATTTTTACAACGAGGGGTGATGCATGATATTAATCAAAATGGTAAGCAGTATATAATATTTAATTGAAATGCATATTATTATCATGACACTGTCTGTTTTTTCTCTGTACAAAAACAAATTAATTCATCCCTCTGCATTTCCATTTGAGATAATGTAGTGTGAATAATATTATTCTTTAAGTTTAGTTTCACTCACTGTCATAGACTGTATTTTCTTTCAAGATTTAAAGGATTTAAGGAGCATTGTAGAATTTCAATTTTTATAAATTTTCGGGGTCAATATTTCTTAGTTCGCACTCATCTCTCACTAAATATATTTATTTAAATATACCAACGGTTACATCAATTTTCAAATTATTCACAATAATGTGAAAAAAGATTGGCCCAATAAATAAATATATTGTCTGTAATACATGATAAAAAATCGCTTTTTTTGCTTATCCTGTCCAAGGGTTACATCAATTTTTCAAACTATTCACAATAATGTGAAAAAAGATTGGCCCAATAAATAAATGTATAGTCTGCAATAAATAATAAAAAATCGTTTTATTTTTACTTATTCTGTCCAGTAGATATACAAATCACTATCAGTTCACATTATCAAACCAATCCCATTAATCCTACAGTTGCTACAAGTGATTCTATGCGGTTGATGAGTGAATACACACGTTATACGAGATAATAGCCGAGAGCCTTGAAGGAGTGTGGAGGCCTCTCACATACATTAGGCAGAACATACGGTCCAATTTGCAATAATGTAACAACTAGTGTGAGTTATTGATCACCTTGCCGCAGTCTCATGCTAATGAAACAACGCGCACTCATTGCGGTGAACGAAGGAAGGGCGTATACACCGAATCGGTATAGTCTGTCCAAGCAAAGAAGACATTCTGACAAGATGGCAAAATTACTCCAGCTCAATAAAAATTGTTTCAAAAATTATTAATTTGGTCTCAATTCATACAGCAGAATGTATTCTACAATTTGAGACCAAATTTATAACGTTTGAACCAATATTGACCGAGCTGGAGTCATTTTCCCATCCTGCCAGAATGTCTTCTTCGCTTGGACAGACTATAGAATTGTATGCCCCCCGAGTACAGTTAATTAAGTTGAAATCGACTCTTACGTTTGAGATGAATAACCCTATACGCAACAATGCATGCGTTTGCCTCTCGAAATCTGAGGCTGAACCGGCAAATATCTTCTGTAATGATATATGTGCATACAATAGAAGGTTAAACCTCCCCTCCCCCCACCCAGTTTAACCCTGTCAACAGTCGTTCTGTATTAGCATTCATCTCGTTCAATTCTTCCCCATTATTATTCTTATACGATGTAATAAATTTATTCCACGCTACGCCCAATGCGATGTAACATATTCTTACCAGAACTCCTCCACTTTCGTTCAGAATTTCTCCATTATTGCTGACAAATTGTACTCAATGCTACTTCAAATTGAATGGAGTTTTTCGTAATTTTTCCAGTTTCTATTATTGCTGACAAATAACACACAATTCAACCTCCTACTGAATGGAGGTTTTCTCAGTTCCATACCTTGTCAAGAGAACTACTAATAATGTCTTGTCAAAGAATTGCTATTTTAATCTATTTGATGTAACTTTCAACGTGTTCGAGAATAGGGAATACAATGTATTCCAAGTCAGAAGTTACATGAATTAGAGTTTGGTTATTATACAGGCTGTTTCGGGTATGTGTGTTGAGTTACATTTAATCATTTTACGCCAATTGAAATCAACATGAATGAAATTCCGCTTCAAATATTGGGTAAGGGTGATTGTAATTAATAATAATTCCAATAACTGATCATTTATGATATTCAATTTATCCATTTATAGACCTGATTACTAGAGAGTCCTGATAGAGATTTCAAGAGAATTTCTTTGTTTTATTTAAATTAATCCACGAATATATGAAATAAACTAATAGATCTAAACATTTTATTGAAATTTCTCCTATGATATTAATTTAGTATATTAACCAAGTTCTAAAGCGTCATATTAACTAGAATGTTCCGATCATCCAAAATTGAATTCCATCGATATCTCTGAAATAGGGGGTAAATACGTAGGGGGTATAAGGACGTAAATACGTTGACTACTTTACATCAACATCCAATAACTTTTCAATAATCATTTAAATACTTCTTCTCATACTCAACATTCGAGAGCCAAGACTTCTTATTTCATCTTCATGAAATTAATGTTACTTGGAAAAAATTAAAAGGCAACACAACTTCATAATAATCGAAACAGTTATGATACTTCTGTAAGCACTTTTTAGAAAATATTCTGAACTCCTTTCTGTTACTCCAGATTTGAAGATCAGTGGGACCTACAATGAAAAAATCGTTATTCTAATTAATGTAACCGGAAAATATTACTAAAGTTTTGTGCTGAATTCAATAATGCCACGATATATTTATGCGCATCACGTTGAAGATCATAATACTCGCATGTAGTATGCGTAAACAGCATGAAGTTCAGGCGCGGTTTTTCCTACGTAAATTCAACAACAACAGTTCGAAAACAATAAGGTTTATTATTCCGGCGCGTCTCTCCTTCATCGGAGATGGAGGGGGAGGTTTGTTGGTGGTGAGGGGGTGGTTCAGACTTGAATCTGCAGTACTTCAGCATAAACGCGAAATTATAATTCTCCTGGTAAAGCATTATCCACAAATCGTGTCTTGGTTTCGGCTTTTCCAGATATTTATGCATGCGAGACGACGTGATATAGTCACGACTACGTTGGGGCTCTAGGCGAGTGAGAGAGGAAGAGGAAGTTATACATTGGATTGAGGTGAGAGAGAGAGGGTGCGAGAGTGTGTGAGAGAGGGAGGACGAGTGAGAAACATTGGTTGGGAGCGAGAGTAGGTGAAAGCAAGGGACCAAGGAACAGATTAGGGAAGAAAGACTCTTACATCTTACATACTGCACAAGACGTGCCTGTAAACTAAATTCACGTTAACTTGATGTGAACGTGTATTAGGCATTCGTTGCAAGCGATGCTGTGTAACAATCTACATAAAACTAGTGATAAATAAAAAAGTAGTTATGGAAAAATGAGAGCTGAGCAAGATTTTTTTAAAGAGCTGGCTGGACTTCCAAGGTGGTTCAGTGATGCTTAAATAACTTTGGATGAGAGATTCTGCCAGTTACATTATTTTGAACGAACATCATTTAAAATACATTGTGAAATTTATTCTTCTGGTGAGATTCAAGCTTGTTAGTCCTTTTAGATGAAATGAATCGAATAAGTGACTCAATGAGTATCTACATGCGTTTTAGAACCGATTGAACGTTTGATAACCCTCGTCAATTAAAAAAAAAACATAAAATAATTATCACTGCAGTTTGTTTCTGGTTCTTTTCTGCTATTGGTAGGGGAATAGAAACGCCTCTCCAATGTTTCATCCAGAGGAAAAAGGTGGATTAGAGCTCTTGTCTCTGGCTACTAACCCTGAGGGAAATCTGTCATTCAACAGGTTGCCGACTTGTGAGTACTTGTCTGCTATTGGTTGAACCATAAGCCACGCTTCTTAGTTTAAGTTCAACTATCTCTCTAAGTTTTATTCACCAAAAGAGCCTAGAAGAGAGAAAATTTGATTTTTTTCTGGTCATGCTCTCTGAATCAATTTCTGACATTCAACAGATCGACTTGAGGATTTTTTTCTGTTATTGGTTTAGCCATGGGAAGAGGTCATGCCTCTTGATTGTTCCACTATCCAGAAAAGGTTGGGGAAAGTAAAATAGAATGTTATTCTTCAGTAATGTTCTATTGACTGTTGATAGTGCTTACTGCACATTGTTTGTAAAAATTTTCGTTAAATAATTTAAAATTTTACCATTTTATAATAAATATTTTTCTCGTTTACAGGTGAGCCTTAATATGTATTCTACTTGGTGTTCTAAGGTATTTTTTACAATAATTATTCCAATGATAAGTTATATAATAGAATATCAATAGATCCTTTCTATATTCAGGCACATAGTAACTGAGTAATTGTAACATACTTAACATGTATTTTTTAAAGAGGAACAATATAATGAATCCACTATGCTGAATATTATAATACATTATAAAACTAAATCACGCCAGTGATTCTCTGAAGATCAAGGACGCAATTGGAACGGCAATAAAAGATAATGGGAGTAGTTTCCCTTATAAGCGTCGATGTATCAACAAGAAATATTTCCAAACACAAAATCAAAAATTCATATAGAGGTATATTATGTCAACCTACTAATAATTTCATTTCACCGTGAAAATATTTGAAAATATTCGGAAGATATGATGAAAATATTGTTCAGTTCATTTTCCGATATTTTCCCAGGCTGACAATTGTTACGAAAATAAACAGTTCTTTTTGAATTGATGGAGAAGCACCTGGAGGGTGTTTTTATTTGAACGAATATTCAAAACCATTTTCAAATTTATTTTCTCTACATCTCCCAGTTATGTCTGCAAAATAGAACCAGCGAATGAAATTGTATGATACAAAATTTGACAAAAGCATATTTAATCATGTAAATGTGAGAATATGGATAAACTCTAGCAATAATTACAAATATTTATTCAAACAAATTTACCTAAACGATACTCATGTTCAAATACAAATTACGTTTTTCATGAGATCACTCATGAGATTTTTATTGATACTGAAGATTTTTAAATCCTATTTCATCTCTAAAGTTATTTTTAAAGTATCGTCCAATCAATCTTTGATTTGATAACTTAAATATCCTAATTTTTTGAAAAAGCTATCTCTCATTCACAATATATTTTCGTATATCAATTATATTATTATTAAATTATTATTAAATTAATGTTCATAGTTTCTACATCTAATCATGTAGTACTTTCTACTTTCCAATCATGTATTCTCATGAATTTGTTAACAGACTCCATTCTCGAATGGAATCAAAACAAGAAGTAGACAACTCAAAATAAGTATAGTACAGTCTAGTTCTTTAGAATAACTGGCAACGTATGAGAAAACTCTATTTTTAAATTGCAATTCTCGTCGGCCAATGGACTGTTCTTCTTTTTTTAGAAAGGATTCGACCTTGACCAAGTTCTTCAATTTATTTTTTTTTCAAATCATTCTATAAATAGAATTATAAAAAGTCTATTGAACGTAAAATTACAAATTGGAAAAATTATTCTCAAATATAATTTTAATTCATAAGTGGATAATGATTACTTTTGCTCTGTAAATTGTAAGTTATGAATCTACATTTCTTTCCATTTTTAATTTCCCCTCAGAACTCATTGGAAAAAACATCAGAATCGTTAAAGATTCTCAAATAGCCGCTCATTTCAAAATACAATACAAACTTGCCTGTTCTGTGCTCACTGTAAAATTTTATTCCTTCTGATATAAATATTTTGAACTGTTACGTATTGCGCAGTACACTATTTTTCGTATATTTCTCCATTTTGTCAAATAGTCAATGTTTTGAATATACAGTGTTTTAATTAATATGATACAATATAAACCTTCTTGGTTATTAGTATCTCAATCCTATATTACCACACAATGTTAGATTTTCTCCAATGAGGAATATTTCGCATCAAATGTTAGAAGATCACATCCTAGAAAATATACTGTTTCTAAAATCTCTCATTTTACTAAATTAGCATGGCAACCTTTCAGCATGAAAATAATAAAGTTTGAATTTATCTTTTAGAAACTTTGGCTTAATAATTTCGACAGTAACATGGTGTGACGTCATTGGCTTGGCAAGTGTTACGCTCTTAAAACAGTCTGCTGCCGTGTGATGGCCTATTTTGCCTTGCTGAAAATAGAAGAAACGCTGCAAATGCAATAAAACTAATATGATACCGCACAATAACACTATAGCCTATAGCTACAAAATAACTATTATCAGGATAGTATCACTCCATCAATGTTGTACTGTTTGATAGTCTAGTATAATACCAGTTCTATTCAGTTTTATTCTCCCTGGGTATCTGTGAATTGTTCCTGAATATCATCACTGAGCTTATGTTGTGTGAAAATGGTAAGATGGCTGTGTATTATTTGTAAAATTCTGCAATAATGATTGTGGTGTCTGAAACGCTTGAATACGATCTTAATACAATAGTTTGAACACAAGGAGTCCTGACAGTAAACTCATTTGTAAATTATAATAGTGCAATCGAAGGTGTTATAATACATACAATAGGATGTTTTCGTTTAGTTTTTCGAGTCTTCGCCGCTGTTGAGGACTGGGTAGGTTTCTGTAAAGTTTCTTCGAAGAAAATTTACCGAAAAGTATAAAACATTATAAAAATATGAATGCCAGCACAATAACTTATTTAATGATATTAAAAACTTCTGAAATATTCGTGTTTTGCAAAAAATGAAGAAGTTGAAAACAAAAAAATGAATGGACAGGCAATACTGTATTTATGACAGCTAGGCTATCTCATTCATAATTAAATGATATCATTGAATGATAGGGTGATCATAAATTCATCTTGTTCACGTTGAATTTTGTTTAAAAGTAGGAGAAAAGAAGAAGAAGTGGAAGAAGAAGAAGAAGAAGAAGAAGAAGAAGAAGAAGAAGAAGAAGAAGAAGAAGAAGAAGAAGAAGAAGAAGAAGAAGAAGAAGAACATCCTTGAATGATGGGGTGATCATAAATTCAACAATTTCATGTTGAGTTTTGTTAAAAATAACTGAAAATATTATATTATATTCAATCAGAAAAAAAAACAAATCAATAAACAATGTTAAATTCTTAAATAATAAATATTGCATGTTTAATTAACGCCCATTTAATAACACATTGAATTAAAAGAATTTGTCATTAAACCAGTAACCATCATGAATACCAGTTTCAATATACTCTGTTGATTCATGAAAAGTGATGTTTATTATCCTGCGATGTTCATTTACAATAACGCGATGTCATTACTATCTTACCATCAGAACAGTTAAATTCCATCCCGTTTGGCAAGTGGTGAATGGATGCGAATAATTCAAAATCAATATTGCGAACATCACAAAATCAATTTTTGAACAATAGAAAATCATTTGCCGGCACAAAAAGCCAACATTGTGGTCGTACTGTCCAAATACAATGCACGCATAAAACACGGCATTGTTTGCACTGATTTTATTTGCCACATGAGCGGAGTGGGATGACTCTCAATGCATTTGTGTGTACGGTACACTGTCTAATAGTACAAAGCGTCAATATTCTGCAGTTTTCATTCAGCTGGCAAACTAGTGGTTTCGTTCACAAGTGATTGGGTGGATTGTGGGGAGAGTGGTGTGTGGAGTGTGGTGGAGGGGTAAGATTACTTTATTCAAATAGATATCAGAATACAGCTAGATTCTACATCTTTATTGCACTATAAATGAGTAGAACAATTTTTTCAATAAAGTTCACGAAATAGAAACATCTGATAAAAAAATTAAAAGTAAACGGTGATTAGGAGTACAAGTTATCTGGGGATCAGGAGTGAGGGGATATGGGAGGAGTATAGGAGGAGTAAGGATGGCAAGCAGCAAGGAGCAGAGAGTATAGAATAATGAGAGTAGGCCCAATTTATATAAAATATAATTTTTATATTCTATTCTCTCTGGTAAGGAGGAGAGGAACGACTAGGTTGACAAGATGAAAGAATGAATAGGCACGGTGAAGAAAACTTATAAGAAATTATTCAAAGGAGGGGAAAACAGGAATATAAAAACGCGAATAAGATAAAAAGAGAAGAAGGAGCAGAAATGAGTAGAGAAGAAATTGAACAAAAGAAAAAAAGAAAAAATTGAAGAAGAAGGAAAGAGAGTGAAGCGAGATGAGTGAAAGGAAGAAGTATTGGGAGACGTATGGACGTATG
Source organism: Sogatella furcifera (assembly GCA_017141385.1). Taxonomy (NCBI): domain Eukaryota; kingdom Metazoa; phylum Arthropoda; class Insecta; order Hemiptera; family Delphacidae; genus Sogatella; species Sogatella furcifera. The sequence continues at coordinate 8,906,803 of CM029549.1, forward strand.
ATGAATGGGTAAGAATAGGACAGAAGAAGAAGAAGAAAAAGTAGAAGAAGAAGAAGAGGAAGAAGACGCAAGAGTAGAAGAACAAAAAGAAGAAGAAGAAAAAAGAAGAAGATGAATGAGCGAAACGAGGGAAAATAGAAAATAGAGAATGGAAGAATAATTTTACCATGAAGGAGAAGGAAGAGGAATAGAAGGAAAAGAAGGAATGTACAAGAAGTTGATGGAGAGTGAGGAAGATAAGAGCAAGATGTAGAATGAAAGAAGAGTATTGGGAAGAAGAGATTTGAAGAAGAAGGGAGAAACACAGAGGAAGCCGTAGAAAAGCGATTGGTGTGGCTTGGCTGTGGTCCGAGTTTTGGCCAGTTTAGAGCGTTTGGAGCGAGCTAGAATGACAACTGCAGCAAGATAAGACTCATTTCGTATCACTCTATCATTAATCTTACTTCAATCCATTGCATTCATTTTCAAAATATTATTGGTCTATTGATTTGAGTTCTTTTAGTAACCGGTGAATTCAGATCCTACATACTTGTAATGAGATGAATAAGACGGCTTTTTATTGTGACTATTTATGGAAAAGTTAGGTGAAAAAAATAGAATCAGGTGGATTGAGAGATGAGAGATAGTAAAAGTTATCATATACTGCCCTATACTCCACCTATAAAATTTTCGTTTTCAAACAGTTGGAGTTCTGCAAATTTACAATATCAGTGACATTATAGTGACTCAGATAGAACTAGTGTTTGATTCCAAAACTGTGGATTGAATAAGACCGCTGTGAATCCATTATTCCTAATTTGAGTTTCAAATCGATTATGGATGAGAAGCGAAGAGAGTAGATTGCACTGACGTGCCCACGAAACAGGTGAAGTGTTGTACAGTGAAAGATACGGGCACTTCACCTATTTCGTGGGCACGAGCCGCCAGCAGAAGATTGGCTGATTGTTAAACAATTTCTAGGGTCAACAAGAAGAAACTTAAAATTCACTATTCACTTATCCCGTTGAGAACATGACGTTGAGTTAATGAGCTTTATCTGAACCATGAGTGATTCATTACTCATTAAGTCTCAAGGCTTTGGAACTTTTTTCAAAATTATTTTGAGTTTGGAAAGTAGCGGACTAATCTTGCATGTATATTTGAGTGCCTAGTGCAAGAGCAAAGTTGATCAAGGTGTTTAATATTCCAGTTTTTAAATCTCGACCCAGGTTGAGGTGAAATGAGAATCTTTGAGCTGACAGTGTGATGGCAAGGTCTCTTCATGAGAGATAAATTAGACATTTCTTCCGCGGCCATAAATTAGAAAGAACCTAACGAATCAGTAGTCAAGAAGTGTCCAGTAATGGTGGATCTTCCCTTCCACTTTGCCTCCAAGTCGTGATCTGAAATTTAAGAGGGAGATCCGCATTAAAAGTTTCTTTCTTTGAGAAGAGCTGAGGAAAGTGTGCGTTATCTTTAGACTTCTCACTCATCAGTCTTCTTTCGGAATTTAGACTAGTTTGCTGGAGAGAACCTACTAATAATTGAGCGACCCCGAGTGAGTTCCAGGTCGTAACGATTATGACTTTTCAACGAGAAATGGAGAATGGCGTCATTAAGATTCGAAGAGGCGAGATTGACTGTGATCGGCCTGGAACTACCAACTAACCTTTGGTGAAATAATTGCGACATTAGAAACTGAGCGTAGGTGTGGGTGGTTATAGTTGTAAGAACTTTGCTTCTATGTCAGTAATATTGTTGATTAGATGGTAGACGGGAATGGGACAAAGGAAAGAAGGAAAAAAGGCGATGGAAGAGTGGATAAGGCGATGGATAAGGAGGACGGAGGGAGAGTGAATGAGGAAACATTGGAGATTGAGTAGTCAGAGGACTATTTTATTCAAGATAATTGTTGAATTAAATGTACGATAATAAACTTGTAGGTGGAAGTTTGAAAATGAAAAAATAGAAATGAGATATATAATGAATGATAAATGATAAATAATGAGATAATATGTAATAGAATGATAATTAGGAATAATATGAGAATGAATAGGGAATTCTACGTCATTTAAAGTACTTAAAAAATTCGGCACTCAATTTTCAAGACAATTGAAGTACCGTATGACAGGTAGAAGTCTAGATTTAAGAAAAGAAGAAGAAGACATGAGGAAGGGAAGAAAAAGTAAAGAGGAAATTTAGAAGAGTATTAACCGTTGGGAAGGATGCGTCATGGAGAAAAGCATCAGTGCAAAGCAAATTCAAAAGGAATAAGGATGTGTAGAACAAGCCTGTAAAAGCTGACAGACATAAGAGGAGAAAATTCATTCCAGTAACAGAAGAGTTGGTGTTATCGAAGAAAAAACAGACTGGATGATGAATTACAGAAGACGTAGAGTTGTTATAATAATAAGAAATATTAGGTAGGCAGGAATAATGGAGAATGGGTAAAAAAAGAAGGGTAAAGAAAGAAGGAAATAGAGCAAAGTAAGCTACGTCACGAAGAACGACAAGGAAAGGTGAGCAATAGTGCTATAGTCGCCCACAGATCATTGGAATGACCAAGGTCAACCAAGTCTTTCACCACCCTTCCTTGGTTCTCCGTCCGATGTTGCCGCTTCATACTCAGAGGTAGCTATAAAATAAGGGAGAGAGTGAGTGTTTGAGAGAGAAGGAGTGATGTTTTGTTTGAATGAGGAGGATATTGTGCTTTCTTGAATTGTTTTGTAGGAGAAGGAAACAATCATTCTAGGCCAGTGGTCACCAAATGGCGGACCGCGGTCCGGATCCGGACCGCCAGCTAGTTTTGTGCGGACCGCGATGTCATACCAATCACAAAAAAACTTAGAATAAACCCCAAAACAAAAAAATCAATAAGAAACCCTTTAAAGTTTGAATAAAATTGAATTATCAAAAAATAACCAGAACAATAAATGAACACCAGCAGTGTAACCAAATTAGAAAGGAGATAGTTCTTCCAATGTAAGCGACATCTAGCCTAACTCTCAATAAATAGTTGGCAATTGATTCAATATTGTTGCATTATTTTATCAAACCTATGCCTAGTAAAACAATTAGTTTAATTCATCTTGGTATATCAGTCATAAGTAAACATTCTCCATAGGTACTTAGTAAAGAATAAACAATTAAGTAATTTCAATTGCTAAATCCGATTGAAATAATGGCTTTTATTTTAATTTTAATATATTGATGGCATAATGTCAAACTTCAATAGGCTATATTTGAAAAACATTAATATCAAAATACATACATAGTAATAAATAATCCCAAACATTTGAATAATAATCGAAATTAATGTAGTTGAACTATTAATTATTTTAAAAAAAATCCGGGAGAGCAGGCCCCCCCACCCCAGTGGTTTCCCTTGAATGGACCGCGGAAGCTCGCCAAGACTTCGAAACGGACCTTCATGAAACTTAATTGGTGACCACTTTTCTAGGCTATCCGAATGAGGGTGGACAACAGTGGCAACAGGGCTCACCATTGCCAGTGACCTTGGTCATTCCAATGATCTGTGGGCGACTATAGAAGAAGAATGTAAGGAATAGAATGAGGAGGATAAATACGATTGAACGGTCAAGAAGGTCATAATTTGAGCTTTCATATGACAATGATAATACAGTATGAGGGGAAGTACCGTCATACTGAATATACTATACTGTTACCAGTGAGAATAGAATAGACCTATTAGAATAGAATTACAATAGAATAGTTTTGTTATCGTATATCATAGTAGTTTGTTTTTGTTATATTATTTATAGAATAGTAGAATAGAACTATTAGAATAGAACAGTTCTGTTGATAGTATATGAAATAACTATCAGAATGAAATAGTTGTATTACATTAGAATGGAATATTCTCACTGTATCCTACACAATGACTGCATACTAACAGTGTTAGCATGCTAGAATAAGACTGCATGCACTACAATGGTACTCCTAGCCTAGATTGAGGATGACAGGCAACAATGACCGTATCAGATCGGGTTGAAAGTAGTACTGTAGTTAAAACCATGATCCAATATTTATCCTTTGTTGTAGTATAGTCTTTCCAAGCAAAGAAGACATTCTGGAAAAATGGAAAAATTACTTCAACTCGGACAATAGTGTTCCAAAAACTATGAATTTAGTATTAAATTGTAGATTAGAATGTTTACTACAATTTTAGAACAAATTTATAATTTTTTAACTAATATTGACGGAGTTGGACTCATTACCCCATCTTGCCAGAATGTCTTCTTTGTTTGTACAGAGTATAGTAATGTAGAGCAGCCTGATATTCAGCATGTCGTGAATAGCGCCCCCCATACTTTCGACATTTAAACTCCACAACTCTGACTCCTTTGACTGCTTGCTCCTCTTTTCAAAACTCTTGCTCTCCAAGTTCGCGACGAAACGTGTTTTGCATTTTTGCAGCCGTCACGCAACACCGATCCTCCCCTTGTGCTAGCGACAGCGAAAACTCTCCTTATCAGCCGTCACATTCAACCGCCACAAATCCATCCGCAGTCGAGGATAACTCACGTTAAATTTAACTTACGTTTAAATTCAACCGAGGATGTCTCCTTAACTCGGCCGCGCCTGGACCTTGGACCGATCGATTCGACGAATAACTTTAAAGCGAGAATTTCTATCCGATTAGCCAATCCTTTCCACGTTTTTCCACCTCCCCTCCTCTCCTTTCCCTTCTCTTTCCACCTCATTATCTATTCCTCTTCACAACTCAGTTAGACTCGCTCTCCCCTTAATTCAATTAGGACAGGATGAACGCCATTCTAGAACTGTATTGAACAACACCGGTGAGACCGGCGATAATTACACTACTCAGTCTATCTCCACAATCCCTTAGTAGAGTCTGTCCAAGCAAAGAAGACATTCTGGCAAGATGGGAAAATCATTCCGAATCAGTCAATATTGGTTCAAAATTTATAAATTTCATTCCAAATTGTAGATCAGAATGTTTACTACAATTTGAGTCTAAATTCAAACATTTTTAACCAATATTAACCGAGCTGGAGTAATTTCCCCATCTTGCCAGAATGTCTTTTTTGCTTGCACAGTTCATACTTTTTCGTTTCCCATTTCCTTATCTCCACTTTTTAGCACTCACTAGCTGTGATCAACAAGCACTCCTCTCATTTAAATCATGCACTACTTTCAAGCGGGAAGGCTTTTACAACACTATATGCATTACCTACTCAAGATAAGTGGTTTACTATTACTTCTGTAATAGGGGTAACTGGAAATAGCCTACGTACAGAAGTTCTACAACTCAGCACTTGAACTAGGAGTATTTTTAGTACATCTAATTTCAATCAACTGTACTCATCAATATGTAATTTTCTTTTAACAATACGCAGGAACGATCCTAGAAATCGTTTTGTGGGGGTTTATAGGCCTACATACAACCTTGGTACATCTATACACTCTATAAATCGTATTCAGTTTGTCCCTTCATAAATATCATTCTCAGAGTATTAAAGTACAATAAAATTATTACTAGAGCCCATTCAATGAAAATCAAAGTTTTGTTGAATGCAAGGAAAAAATAAACTAATAAAAAGTTATGTATTGCTTTGAACTTCTCTTCTCCCAGTATTTTAAGATCGATTTCAACTTTATTTGGAATGATCTTAGTGGATAGAGTGGGATATCTGATTGATTACTTTCACCAGTTATTCTCCATCCATAAGTTTCACAAAAGTTCACAGCATTATTTATTCATAGAACATTGAAACAACATACGTGGTCTTGTAGATTTACCCTTGAAGCATAGCAAATGTTAAACCTTTAACGAAGCAAACAGAAACCCTCCCTTTCACTTGCGTCTTCTAGGAAGCGGATGCAACCCACATCAAAATAGGAAAAAACGTTCATTGGGAAACGAGTGGTGGGGGTAATTGGGAGAAAGTGCACACACACACACTAGTGGAAAAGTCAATATTATGGTGCAAGTAATCAGTCTCAGAAAGAGGGACAAGATGTGTCTGTTATCGGCTGTAGGCTGCGCTGCGTGGGAAGATCAGGTCTCGCCACTGTGACTAAACACAGTAATCAATCAAGCGCAGCTTTCCATCGATTTTAGTGCTGCGACCAGCTCTTGAATCCACATCGATTCAACCAAATCAAGAAATGAGAGAATCAATGAAGGCCTACATGCACTCATGTCCATTTAAACTGAGAGTAAGTCCCGAAAGTAAGACTCGGAAACGATCCCTAGAAATCGTAGATAATTCCTAGAATCGTTTTTATATAATTTAATCTTAACTCAGTTCAATTTTATGTTTTACCATTCATTTGAAGCATGTGCTCCACTACTAAGTCATGATGAAAATTTGGGATAGGACAGACTTCTTCTCTTCCTTGAGGGTTCTTGATCGGTTAACTAAATTTGAGGGAAACTATTGTTCTAAAGCCAATCCTAGGTGAACCTATGCTTCACTCGTCTAATATTAGCCATAAGACCGATTTCACAGAACCCTCAACTAATAATGTAAGATACGAGAACGATTTCCTAGAGCTCTGAGTCCGATTTCAAGGAATGGAATTTACAAATTCTGTATTATCTCTTAGTTCTCTCAAGTGTTCCTAGATTAATGAGGATTCCAGTGCAAATCGCACCCATTTTTCATGGCGCTCTGAATTCCTAAAAGCACTTTGGCAATTTGAATGAAAATTAGGGTTACTTAAGCCATTTGTTACAGGTCGTTGGGTCTGGCTGTAAATACTGACTTATCCCTCATTAAATAGCAAGGGTTGTAACCATTTGGAAGTGAAAATCAGAAATTCTGGGAAAATATTTTTCTGGCTAGTGATTTCGAATTCAATAGTTGTTCATGCAACCTTCAGATATAAATTTTGTTCCATTATTATAATAAATATGAATAATAAATTATCGAAATAAATCGCAACTTGTGCCTTGTCTCATAATCTCAAAAAACATAGATTTCAACAAGGAGTGCCTTGATATAAGTGTAACGGAAAAAATGTTCTGTTATTAAATTGTGATCCATCTCTGAATCTAAAAAAATTTTCAAATTTACTCAGAATTTGATAAAAATCCGAACAGATTCAATTATAGAGGATCAATGTAGTTTTATTTAAAAAAACCTTTTTGCTTGAATGAGAAAACTGGGACTTCCACAACCCAAAGTTTACTAACCTATCTAGATACCATTGTTGACTGTTTTACCATTATTAATCTCTTGTGAATTAGCCTGATATAAACACTTGGACGAACATCGACTTGACTTAAAGTTTTTCAACATAAATAAATATCTTCCTGAACACATGGATATAGACCAACTGAAGTTGATTAAAATACAATGGTGCAATCCTTTTGATTATTGGGCGATAAAGAACACATGCACTATAATGTAAGTAAAACCACTCCTGTACAAATATACATTATGATCTTAAATCGTGGTAAAAAACTTTTATGAGTTTTGATGAAAGTAATAATTGATTTCCAGTTTAGTAGTCATTGATAAGTGGTCCTTCCACAACCTCTTCTTTATAGTTATGATATCATTTTATTACCTTAAAACTCGTCTTATTCAACTCAAATTGAGTATAAAGTAACCTACCCTTCGAGGTTAGTATTTTGTTCGAACATATAATTCCATGATCTTAAAATGTTGGGAGATCACTCCACACGGCACTTGTCTGCTCGTAATGCGCTAGTCGATTTTTGAAAGCGGCCATTTGCATTTAGAGCAAGCTTAATTCCTGTGAAAGGTTGGATCTCGGAGGAGAAGCGTTGCTAGCCGGAATCCTGTACAAGACAATGTATAGTCTGTACAAGCTAAGAAGACATTCTGGCAAGATGGGAAAATGACTTCAGTTCGGTCAATATCGATTTAAAAATAATAAATTTAGTCCCAAATTGTAGATAACATTCTGCTCTACAGTTTCAGACCAAACTTATAATTTTTGAATCAATATTGACCAAGCTGGAGTTATTTTCCCATCTTGCCAGAATGTCTTCTTTGCTTTGACACACTATAGCAGTCGACTTCATATACATGAGGTGGACGAAAAATGGTAATCAGATTAGCCGCTGTATATTGGGGTAGGAGGAGCATGAAGGAGTAAAAAGGATGGACGAAGAGACAAGGAAAAGGATGAAGAAGGAGAGACAAAGGAGTGGAAAACAGTGGCGCAGGTGAAGCAACCACCCGGCAATTACCGAGGCCAAACCCTCTCCATACTCAAGAGGCGGACGAAAATTATATTGCTTTGAAAGCAAAGCTCTTAAACAGAATAAACATTTTGCAATTTGATTTTGCTAGCTGAATCACCGCCATTAATATTACCGGAACGTTGGATGCAAAATTCATTTTCAATTTATCATTATGTTTGAGGTAACAAACATAAAGAAAATTATTATGTTCGGGTGCAAACATAAAGAAAAAGCCATTGTCAATGAAGATGAAGATGTGACTGGAGAAGTCAGTAGTATTAGTTCATGTGGATGAATATGTGACCAATGTAAAAAATGTAACTTATTCATTAATTCATATGCTCACTTCCATTTCTTCAGTTGTTTTCGATTGCTGAAGTTTATTCATGATTTTACGTACATTCGGGAGTGGAAAGTTGTGATTTTGAAATTGTGAATTTAACATATTAATCTTTTTTTAAGATAATTAGAACTTTATAGTAAAATCATTCACGTTTTTCGCACGACAAGTGTTCCGTGCTGGTATTGCACATTGTCAAGGTTGTGCTTAGGCACTACTGAGCTTCAAGATTCTGAAATCTGGATCTAAGATTCTAAATTTTTACTTGATTATATTTCTCAAATCTTTCTCATTTTGTGTGTGTTTTGCTTCCATCTGTGTTTCAAAGTATTGTATATTATATTTTCAAAATAATGCATCTTGTGATAGCATCCTTCCTGTTGAGGAAAACGTTATCTTTATTGTGCTGAAATTTCAACTTTCATATCAATATTCATGCGGTTTGCAATGTTTGTGAACTGCAATAATTATTTCAAAATAGAGGTACTGAAGTGGAAAATATGAAAAATATCCATCTCTTCGTTTTCAAAACATACATCATCAAATATATAGAACGTCACTAGCACCTGAACATTAATCAAACCTCAGGCTAGCCTACAATAAAAACAAAGAAAAAAGAGTATGAGCTGCTCCAGGGCTGGAATATGTTTAAATTTCCCTTCTTGGTTATTTTCCCACTTCAATCACAATATTGAAGCAGCGTTGAATGTATAATTTACAACATGAATTTCTATCTCTATGCTTTTTCATAAGTATTCAACGTACGAGAATATCATAGCAGCATGTAAGAAAAAGTTACGAACGAGGAAAAATTACCAATTTACCTCGACGAACGGTTTCCACGAACTCGTGGAACGAAAGAGCAATGTTGTTTTATTGGAATCAATGCGATATCCTGGCATTCCTGGTTTCCTGCTCTTATATCATATTATCAATTCTTAATAACTGCATTTGAATTTATCGTGAGATGCATGAGGATTCTGAAGGAGGAAAATCACAATATAAATATCACTTTGATAGGAATATTAATGAAGATTAGCGTGAAATTGTACAACAAAGTGAACTGGGATTCAATGCTTCATAAAAGAAGCTCAACGATTGTAGGATTCAAACCAGATTCCCTTTGAATGTTGAAATTATTTCGTTTCCACATTCAATCAGAATTCAAAATTTGTAATTTATTTATTCGTGAATTAATTCATTACATACTATCAATGACATGTTGAATGATACGTCAATTTCTCATTATTGAGTTTGGATTACTTTCTTCCAGGTTTAAATTCTAGCGTAGATATACTATTCTATATTTTGTATAGTTAGTCTATGATTCTAGTTATGAACAATTCAATTTGGACTTGCTCCATCTCATAAAATTCTTCAAAAATCTTGTCCGAAGCCTAATCAACTTGTTAAACTTTTGGTACCTATCTGGTACCGCATCATACCATTGAAACATAATAATTGGTACCTTATTGATACCTTACTTGATATCATCTATATAATTTACAGATACCCTGTATCCGTCTAGATTATACAGTCTGCGCGCCTTTAACCATGTTCAATTAAGAAATTGGCACAAAAGTACATGATTAACCTTTGAATAGTAATTGACATGCGATGCTACCCTCAATTCAATAATCGCCTGGGTGGATAGTCCATCTATTAATATCCTGCCTAATACAGTATCTGTTGTTATAAGCCCCAATAGACATTGTTAATGCAGTTATGAGAAGAGCCGGCAGGAGTAATCAGTGATATTGTTAATATTAGATCATTGCCCCGCAAATAGTAATAGCTTGCTTATTGGTGGTTACTGTGTTGGTTTGTAGTTACGTATGGTCGCTCGCATTCCACTCACATGATTGAAAAACCGGCCTCTCCTATGAGGATTGATGAATTATTCGACTTTTGATTGTTCCAGTAGTTAATTTCCTTAACCTTCAATTACTTATGGATGGTGATGATTTGATCAGAGATTGTATAGTAGATGTGGTTGTTGAAATAATAACATTATTAAGGGTGCTGTGATTTGTTATTTTATCTCTTTTGACCATAAACACCATAATAAGAAGTATGTTAGAATCACCTTCTCATCCCACATTTCTAATAAACATTTATTAAAAATAAATAACAACAAGTTTTGTTTTGATAATACAACTTGAAGATCAAATCCACCTTTACTCAATCACCCAAGTTTCACTAAGATAATTCTCGTACTCTGTAAGAATGCTACCTGGTACATTGAAGAACTGATTATTGTAGATTGTCGGAGTGTAGTTGAATTTCGACAATGCTAAGTCCAAATGCTTTTAATACATGGGTTATCAATGATTATTTTGAACTAATAATTTATTTGAGATTTGCAGGAAGTTATCAAATGAATCAATATTAATCAATATTCGTTTCATCATTTAGGATTTCATCAATTCAAGCGAACGGAATAAACTGTCAATTTTATAGAAATTAGAATATAATCATTGAGGCGAAAATGTCTCTTCTCCCTAATTTTTACAAATATATAATTTTATGTTTCATCAACTGTATCTCTATCAAGCTTTCCAGAAAATAGAGATAGTAGTAAATTCATCAACTATTTCGTGGTTTTTTCTGCTTTCCCATAAATCTATGAATTCTTATAAAGCTATAAGAAGTAATTAGAAGATTCCCATACGTAACATTCCTTACTTGCACTCTTTCCTATGGTCCCATCTTCTTCCCATTCACCACTAATGTTATGCTGAATATTATTCCAGCCAACAGAACAACGTCGTTTATTTTCTTATGTCCTTCTTTTGCAATTAGGAATACACTTAAATCATATAAATGGCCGGAATGCTTCTCCGGAAACGGTAACCTATTGTTGATGATAATTACCATAGGGTACCAGGACGTGGGATTGTTGAAAAAAATTAACCCAGCAATAAATCACAGGAAATTTAATTCTTACGCATATTCGGGAGATTCATTATGTAGCACCAAGTCCTTTATATCCTTTTCCGTGATTGGATATGTTCATCTCACAGGCTAAAATACCACAAACAAGGTTCAAAGCACTAATAGCCTGAGGTTTAAAGTTTGTTTGCTGAAAATGCTTTATTTATTGAAACCAAAATTAAGAATGACCTCTACCTCTGGAGTAATAATTTCCTCTATGTTCACTTCCAATACATATATTGCATCTCATTTGATCATTTGTGATAGAGAATTTAAGCACAGTATCACTGACGGCTCGTGCCCACGAAATAGGTGAAGTGCTATACAGTGAAAGATACTATCACTTCACCTATTTCGTTGGTACGAGCCGTCAGTGCACAGTATCCGTGTTCACGAATACGCTTTTTGTTGAAGTGCATTGTTTATTTGGCAAAGTCTTGTTTGTGTTGACCTAGTTCAAACATTGATTTATTCTTTGGTAGAAATTTATACATTCTCATTCCTACTCAATCCAGATCCACATAGAGAAATAGCCTCCTTTAAAGTTTGCAGAGAGTATTCTATTCTAGCTGATCGTTTAAAGGTATTCAAATAGGATGTTAAATTAGATTTTGGGGAGGAATGATATGAGCTTAGTCTGCTTCCTCTCTACCAAGTCATTTGATAATCATTTTGTTTGCATGAACAAACGAACAAATGAACAAATAAAAAAGGATTAAGTGAACAAATGAACAAATAAACAAATGAATTGCTTATTAGGTCTAGCTCTAGATGGAATGGATTAGCTATTTTGGTGTGAGAAATCAGTGTTATTCCATCAGTGATTTCTGAAATTAATGCTCAATCTGAAGGTTTGGGAGGCTGTTGTATTACTTATTACACTTCTGGCACCAAACCAATCAATTTATTTTGTCTCCTCTTAGTCGGAGAACACAAGAGGGAGGCAGAGTTATTACAGTGGATTCCATTGCAATGAATGAACGTTTCCAGTTGCTGGCAGGCAGCGAGGCATTGTTTGCAAGTTTGGAGACACTGAGAAGAGAGAGGCCTTTGTGTTCATGTTTTGTGAACTATGCCAGTCAACTAAATGTTCTGCCAGACTGATCGGATTCCTTATCTCAGGCTAAATAATTGAAATGATACATCCCTTGTAAAAGCTTCAAATTGATGCTAGAGAGTACTAATGAGTCTCTAATTATAATAAGTAATATTGTACTGATTCATATTTGAAAATGACTATAAATAGTCGAAACATGTAATGCATTCAAAAAATAATTGAAAAAGGGTACTTTAATAATCATTGAGAATAAAAAAACAGTGATAAACGTAGCTCTGAAATGAAGGAAACAGTAATATTGTACTTATTACTATGTCGATCAACAAAGTCGTGAACATTTCGAGGCCTATGTGGATCAACTTGTTAGCTGGAAATCAATAACTTATCCTTAGTAGTTTCTAATCAGATAAATGAATATGTTTATAACATTGATAAGTGGCGTTTACATTATAAGTAACATTGATTATGGTTCCTGTGGCGTTTAAAAATCGAATTGCTCCATATAACCATAGAGGTCAAGTATCCTTTCCTCCAACTATCCTTCCTCTTTAATATGAATCCATATTCAGTGTTTTTGACACAAATTAAAAATCAAGTTGACAATTTAAATGTCCGGCAACTCGTAGCATGCATACCTCATTATTCAGGCTGGAATGCTTCAAATAAGGCATTCACTATTCAATTCCTAATTTCAGGTTTAATTAAAGTGCTTCCCAAGTTCAGGAAGCACTGATAGCACAGCTAAACATGAATAAACTTCACCAATAGAATAGTAAAATATTTGAAAAATTATGAAACAAGAATATAAACAGAATAACTCTATTTATTCAATATTACTCCAAATCATTCAATTTTGAAAGGTTTCAGCTCCGAATTTTAGGTCTGATATCTTCAATATACTTCTTACTCGATTAGTTCAATTATTGTAATCATAATCATCAATTTGGAAAAGTAGAGTATTTAATTTATTTATAGCTTATTTGAGTTTCGGTGAGGTTCAAATACGAGACATTTTCCCATTTGCTGATTTCATAGCACGTCCATTTGATGTACTAGTGCATCCGGAACAATAGTTGTCCCAACAAACCTTCGAAAAATTACATCGGAAGTGTGCCCGTCATTAATCTATGCATTGGACTAATGCTTCCGGCATTTTCTGCCACTCGACAAAATTATAATTCAACTTCCGGTTCAATAAATGGCCTACATCTTCATTTCCATATGTGGGTGAGCGTGAAAACTTGACATCCTAATATGTGGCTCTGTGACAAGGGGGATGGACTGCTGTCACAATAGGCTCCTTCTGAACCATGAAGGCTCAATTATTCTATTAAATAGTTTGCATTATTTATTCTATAGTAATTGCTTGTTAATTCTATAGTATTACTTGATAGTATAAGTAGTGAGTTAGTTATTAGTTATTGAAGTTTCGTGTTTGAATCTACTAATATTGCTAGATTTTATTGAGATTGGCTATCGTTGGCGAAGATAGTCAGTCGTTTCCCTTCTCTGGAGAAATAAACTGAGTGATTTACTAAATGTTATTCAGAGGTGTTCTGTGCCGCCAATTGGTTGCGGAGACTGGCGTATAGTTGAGAGGATCCAAGTGCTAACCACACGTTACCTCTATCCTGGTTGATGATTATTTGCTTGCTGTATGGTCTGTCCGGCCGGGAGGGGCGGCTTCGGCTTGGTCAGTGTTGGTTCGGGGACTATAAGTTCTGTTTGAGAATCTATGGCTTTTGGGCTGGTATTGGCTGGGCTTGAGTCGTTTTCCTGTCTTGCTGTCTTGTCTTGTCTTTCCTTTCCTGTCTTCTTTGCTTGGACGGACTGCATAGTAGAGTGAGTATGAAACTGGCAACCAGCTGGTGGGCCTAGGCTCTTCGTGGGCTGTTGAGCCATTGAGAAAAATTAATTGCTAAACAAGTAATTACTCAACAAGAAAAACCTTAATTATGTTGATTGGAAAAACGGAGATGAAGGTTAACAGATCATTGTTCAACTGAAACTTTCGAGAGAAAAACCTGAAAGTTCAGCTATCTCTCGTTCTATCTCATGATTTATCTCAATGATATATTTTTTCAACCCTCAGAGATTTTATTTCGATAAATCAAGTGGATTTATTAAATGATCTCCAAATTTAGGCATCTGAATAACGCAATGGAGCAACAATTTTTCGTGAGGAGAAGTTTTAAAAACATATTTTGTATTTTGCTAGAAGGCTCTGCCAGGCTGATTAAGCACTGATATGAACGTTATCATTGAATGAAATCCATCATCATATTATAAATGAATTTTTAAACACTATTCAATTATAATAATCCCATTTATCCATGCATTCCTTCATTCATCCGAGGAAATACAATAAACTTATTGTATCTCATTAATACAATGTAGTAGTTTCTCTCCTACTTTTTCATCAGAGAGACTGCCTCTCATCAGTTTTGAGACTAATGTTGCATTATCTGTTTGTTCCTCATGCTCAGTTACTGGAGTAGGCCATTCAGCACGTGCAGATTCATTCCTCACCAGATGATGTCTGCAATTGAAGAACGTCGCTCATATTTAGACTGATGCTTTGCATTGTTTTCGCGCACAATGGATTTTCAAGCGCAGGGAATGAGCACAGCTCTCAGTCATTTGCACTTGCTACAAATACTACTTGAAACACGGCTAATGCTTGCGCAAGCTGAGAAGACACGCTGTCACAATACATATAGCATTGTGACTGCGTTTCTTCTCAGCTCGCGCAAACTGTACAATAGATTCATCTCGGAAATCAACTCCAGATTATCAGTTCGTCTATTTCTGCTATGGAAACGATAGATCAAGAAATCTTGCACTAGAATGTACGTGGCAAACATTGTTTTGTTATAAATTGAGGTCTTCCAACTGGTTTCCTTCATATAAGTTGATCTGTTCAATATTGTTTATTATGGGTCATTAATATCTGAAGAGCAATCCTGGAGTAGAATCATTGCTGTGGCATCATTTCCGCATACTAGTAGTAAGTTCATAAATGGGGAGAAAAAATTAAAATTTTCGTTTGATTTTACACTGATTTTGAACTTCAAATGATTGAGAAACAACAAAATGAAAGTAACATTGATGGATAGTTATTTTCAATCTGTTGTTATTGAATGTGATCAAACTGAACATGAAAGTTGTAAAGGATATTTTTTATTGAAATCTCCAAATTGAGGAATTGAATAAAAACACAGAATGTATTTTGTAATGGAAAGAATATAAAAGAATTCTTGAAATTGAAATCGTGTGCTTCAGAAACAACTGATTATTGGTCCTAGTTGAATCCTTGGTAGAACACATTCTCTTTTTTGCATTGATAACAAACACAATAATTTTCAATGAAAATGTCCATAACTGCCAGTAATCTAATATTTATACAAGCTTTGAATTACTATCCTATCACAAACTTGATTGATTCATTCATTAACACCGACACAAATATAGATACAGTAATAAGATTTAGGAGAAGCACTATACCATATAAAAAGATAACTCTTGATATTAGATGAAAGATGGCTCTTTATATAAGATGATATTTATGTTGAAAAATTCATTCAAAGTTCAATCTCAATAAACGAGTTGATGATTTTTTTTTAATTTTAACAGCTTTTTTGAAGAATTCTGTACATTTCCGTAGAAAGACAAAGTTTGAAAACGCCACTAGATAATCATGTTTTCATCATAATATTGATTTTAGAATGATGTACCACACTCACTAATATAATCTAGTGATAGCTATATGAACGATTTTTATAAAGTCGATTAGGGAGAGGAGATCAAGCACACGTTAAATATTTGATGGAGGAATCACTTTGCCGAAATAACCGATCTGTCACACAGTAACTCAATTGAGCTCAATCTTGCAAAATGCATAACTGATACTTTCGTTTCAAGTCGCAATTCTCCCGCTGGAGAGATTTTCCACCGTGACTTTTGTATGATATTGAAAAGAACTTTTCCGGGTTCCAAAGTGCCGATTCAGATTCATGAGTAATCTTGGCGAGGGAGGGGGAAGGGCAAGATGAAAGACGATATGACAAAAATCTTTTCACGATTCATTCAGAATGACGTTAGACGTCGATTGAAAATTAAGTTTGAAGAAAGACGAGATTCTTTATAGAATTTCTTATGAATAACAGGAAAAATGTGATGGATCCTGTACAAGTGATACTTCAAAGGTTTCTGATGAATGTAATATGGTTGTGAGGTTTTGAGCCTACTTCTTTAATGTTTGATGTATTGATGAACTCCAAAATAAGAGGGTTGGATAGCAAATATTCAGAACATAAGCACTCTTTACATGAATTTCTTTATAAACGAATATAAAGGAATATTCAATCAATCAATATTTAATAGATTATTGATTGATTTGATTACAATGATACAATGAAAGAAATGAAAACGAAGGCGTTCGCCCAAAATTATTATGTTTTGAGTTGGAAATTACAAGAGACTAGACCTTGATTGAGTTGAACAAGGAGTAGAAAGAGAAGAAGAAGTGTTATAGTCAGTGTCCAGTCATGTTGTTGTTGCCAGTGTCCAGTCCAGTGTTATGTTGTGTCCAGTCATAGCCTGGACCACAGAGACCATAGTTTATACTGAGACTGATCATGCAGTCAGCTATAGCCTAGATTAGAAAAGGGGTAAATGCAGAATTCGCCATTCCGATTCTCAATAATAGCGCCAAATTAGAATTCATAATTGAATAAATGAGCAGTCAAACATGTGATAATGCACACAATATGATCCACAAAACCATTCATATTGTGTCATTAACAGTTCAGGAATTGAAAATAGCGGATGCTGCGTCTAACTTGTCCCTATATTCAAGCCTTGCCAATTCCTTAATCCTCATTGGATTCCAAATCGAACAATTCTAATTGAAATGACGAAACTAATTGAACAGCTATTACATTCAACATTCGAGATACATGATTCTATTCTTCTATCGTATTCTCCTACACTCAATATATTATTTTTCGCCCACTCATCTTATTCTAGAGACTCTAAAGTCAAATTGACTTTAAGTCCAATTTTTCAATTGGAATGAAAACCATATACAATCGCTGAATGTACAGACTTTCGGCAAGATTGAACCACTCATATTGAATGGAACTGGAACTCAGTCTTCAAATAAAATTTAAAATTTGAAAAATTGTAACTTCCGATTAATCATTTCTAAGCCTAAATGTGGAGTTTTCTGTACAGATTAGAGCAGGATTCAAGGATTGAACATCCAAATACCGCTGCTTTCACACGTTGAAAACAATGACCAAGTATGTTTGAATAGGACTTGCGATCTGAACACCATCCATTAAAATGGATTATAATGTCCATACTAATGGATTCTTCGTAATCTGCATTACATGCCTGTGTGACCCAGACGCATTTATGAATGCGGAAGCGGTGCTTGCCATCAGTTGAAATTTGTTCGAAATTATAGCCGTGCTTCCCAGTAATCCCACATTTCCATTAAAACTATTAGGTCCAACTTTGACTACATACAGAGTTATTTACATGCTACAGTCGGATTGTTTTACATTTTAGCAGAGTTACGAAAAGCATCTTTAAATTCCTTCATCCAAATCTCTAAGCAACTCAGCCATTACGGGGTAAAAGGTACATTCACTCTCACAAAGTCTCCGGTTCCTCACTCACCCCATGAACTCCTTCCCTTTCTCACTCTCGCTCCCCCTCTCACATTCTCTCTCTCTCCTGCTCACTCACTCTCTCTCAATCTTTGTCACTGTCTCTCTCTTTCTCCCTTTCTCTCATTCTTCCTCATTCACTTTCTCTCTCTCTCTCTCGCTCTTACTCACTCGCTCTCTCTCTTTATCTTTCTCTTTACCCTCCTCAATCTTTTACTACATTGTGACTCGCTACTCCCCCATTCATGCTCTCGTGGACACGTTAGTTTACACGCTCTAATCCCTATCAAGTCTGTCCAAGGAAAGAAGACATTTGAACAAGATAGGAAATGACTCTAGCTCGGTCAATATTGGTTCAAAAATTACTGATTTTTCTCAAATTGTAGGAAACATTCTGATCTACAATTTGTGATCAAATTTATAATTTTTGAACAAATATTAACCGAGCTATAGTCATTTTCCCATCTTGCCAGTATATCTTCTTTGCCTGGACAGACTTTACGAATATATTCTATGTACGAATTTGGCAAAACTCCGACTTGCTTGGAATAACTGACATACTCTATTAAAGATAGAGCTTAGTGTGACTTGAAAGTGCACCCTTGGATTCATGCATTCACACACATTCTGTTCGCCAGACTTTCCAAAGACTAGAATGGAGACTTGGAGAGCGTTAATTGTTACGGTGCACACTTGAAATTAGGGGACAAAAGTGTTCAAGAGGACTGATTCTGTTGTTCTAGATAACATACACGTCCAGAATAATAGCGCAAGGGGATGTTTCAAGAAGAAGACATGCCTCTCCATCATTGATGAGACTAATTATTTTGTAATTCAACAAAAATTAATTATGCAATTTATTATCATTATAAGATACAGCTTATCTATCATATATTGGGTGAATAGAATGCAATTTGATTAAATTTATGTAAATAGAATTTTTTTCGATAGGTATTGCATGTCAATTATCTAAATTCAAATGGAACGGTGTAGTTTGAATCTATATGAATTCTGATTTCTTGATGAAGAAATTCTTCCATTTAAAGTACAACGCTCTGGATTGAGTAAGATCAAATTAGGTAATTATTTATTCAATGTAGTTCTCAAAAACTGCTCGAATTCTGAACTGGAACAGTGAAGTTATTGTATATTAATTGAAATAGAATGATAAACTTCATTCAATGTCTATCAATATTGAAATAAGTTAATCCTATAAACAAAGTTGGAACTTGAAAAATCTGTATAAAAATTAGCTTATTTGAAAAAGGATGACCAGGATTATCATGTATTTATCGATACTTGACCTTAACACTAGAGAGACAGGGGATTTATTAGTTGAGAGAGTGAGAGAAAAGAGCTGAGAGCAGAGACTTGAGAGTATGTGAGAGGATTTAATCGAACGAGAAAGACTGGTAATGAGAGTGTCTATCACGCTGTGCCATCCCTCAACTGTTACATCATTGTCTCTCTCTTCCTTGACCCCTCTCACTCAGCGTTTATTGTTTTTGGGCGAGCGCAGACTTGTTTGGCTTCAAAATTTGCAATCTCTCACTTTCTCTTGTCATATTCAAGCCGGCGCGTGCGGGTGCGCGCGTTTTAAGCGACCGTTCCTGAACGCTTTGTCACTGGCTTCGACCCCGCTTCTGCCCCGAGTCTTTGGTGCGCGTAAAAGAGCTGCAATATTAGCCTAGGCTACGTCCAACGTATACCGAAAAGTTCATTTCAAGCCACAGAACTGACTCAATTCCACCTCGAACCCCAAACCAAGTTGCGAGTATTACTGCAATCATAACTCATAATAACGCGTTGGCTAGGTAGTAAACATTGCATACGGGACAAAATTTATGGTTATTGTAAATTTCACATCCCCTGAATAACTTGGATGTGATCTAATGAACCCACCGTTTCAAGAAAACTTCAAAGACTCAAACACTAGTTTTTTAAAGAATAGAAATAGAACTTGTCAATTCTTCAATCATTTTCTGTCTACAATTCTGTTTGAAAGGCTCTTGATGAGTTCATTTTATTTCTTCATAATCCCCTACATTTCAAATTTTCATAGTCTGATATACATCCATAACATGATGTGTAAAGTGAGAAAAAATTCGAATTCAAATTAAATCAGATTGAAATATTTACACTTTCATAAATATTTTCTGTACACCAGAGAAATATTATATTGAAAAAATATTTGTTCTACTCTATATGATATACAGTGGAAAAAAATAAAATACTCGAACAAAAACAATGCTGACCAAGCTCTAAGCTTTCACAATTACAAAAATACACGGTAATGGGTCGAATCAATCACTTGAAATAAAGATAGGCTACTATTCTCTGAAATCGAATTGAAAAATCTTGAGGAGAAAAAGTTTTGGACTCAATAATTCGACTGTGTTTCCATTCTGAGTAAATTGCATTCTCTCAATTGAATGAAATAGTTGAAAAACTCTTTTTGAAATACATTTAGGTAAGCGATGTGAATGAATCGTTTCACAGCCTACGAAAGCCACCCGGCAATCTCACGCATGTGAGAGGTGGAAAAAAGAGAAAGATAGTTTGTGAGAGAAAGAGGAATAGGAATAGGAAGAGAAAGAGAATTCAGATTCAGTTTCAATTACTTTAGAGAGAGAGTGAGTGAGAGAAAAGATGAATAGGTAGAGACAGATAGAGACCGTGAAAGGTAGTGTGATAGAGAGGGAGAGAAGTGAGGGTCACAAACGTCATCAATCTTGACTAATATCAACAGATCATGTGTCATAATATGTCGCCGCTGTGTTTTGTAATTTGGAACCATTTTGTGAAGCAAAAGCCCTTCATCCAAGAGTCACTCCACCCAACCATATTATTCTCTTCCCAACCATGCTTTCTCTCTAATTCCTGAAATCAATTTCTCTCTTTTACCCTCTGAACTCTATAATTTTATTAGACTTTATTTCATTATATATGAACATTTATCTGACATTTCTCTCTCTAACAATTTTCAATAATTGCTCCTTCTCTCACATTCAAAATGCATCAAATATTATTCTATTATAGATTACACCGTATTACACGATAATACTTCTATTGCCATAGTTAACTCTTTTTATACTTAGGCCTATGCTTTGATATTTTATATTATTCTTGTTACAATTCTGTCTCTGTTATCTTCTTTTCTATAACTGTTTCTTACTTCCTTATTTCTTGTCTTATTCCGTCTGTATTCTTCCTTCTTCATCTACTTTCTCTTCTCTCTCCTTTTTCCCGTTCTTCTACCTGTTCTCCACTCTACTCAAGTATTTCTTCTGAATCTTTTTTATAATATATTTTTCTCTCATTATCACGCTTATTCCCTCTCCCTGTTCATTTTCTGTCCTCTCTAATTGGTTCTCTCTCTTTCCCTCACTATTCTTTCTTGTCTACTTATTACTCCTTTCTCTCTCCTCTCTTCTTTATTTTCTTTCTCTCTTCTCCCTTCTTCATAGTTAACAATGTGATATTCCCTCCCTCACTTTCATCTCCTATTTTCTTCACCCTCCCTTCCATTCAATTTTTTCCTCTCCTCTTGTACATCACCGTTCTCTTTCTTCTTTTTTTTTTCTAAGAAGGAGAAGAGAAAACCCTTCCTTCTCTTTTTCTGTCCTCTCGTATATCACCTTCATATTTCTCCACTTCTCACTCTCCCATCTCCCTCTTCTAACTCTCTTAATCCCAGATCACGCTCCCCCACCACCATAAAACATCACACCATCCCTCTCCATCCCACTATCATTGTTGCGGAAACGTTAGGCCAGCAAATTTCACCTGTCAAAGGGCATTTCAGCCGACAACTGCCGGGCAGCAAACAAAACGAATCCGGCTCAGTTATTCTGTGTGCAATCCTCGACTCCTCGTCGCCGATAATCTCGACGTGAAATGATAATCATGCCACGTCACAAGTCAACCGGATTCGAGAAACGTGAATCTCGAAATATTATTCGAGAGTCTCAAATATAATTTTCGAGATTCGAGCGGCGGCAGCAGCATTCAAAGCAACATGTCGCCAATTTCACGCTGTGCTTGCAGCGGGTTTGCGCTGTCCAGATTAGCTTTTAGCCGCACTTTGCCTAACACAACATTGTCATCTTTGAGATGCTGCTCACCAACAACCAACGACAATGCCAGGTTTTATTTTCACTCGAGATGCCAGGTTTTCACTCCTTGTTCTCTCCGTTGGGGTTTGTTTGCGGTAAGAATATTAATATGACTTTCCTCTGTTGTTCTCTTCAATTCTCTCTCATTCATTCTAGAATGTGTGAAGCTAGCACTAGCGGCTTGTGCTCACGAAACTGTTACGGGCACTTCACCTGTTCCGTGGGTACGAGCCGCCAGCGGAAGCTAGTACTATTTACTTCTAGTAAAGATTTCTAGTGAAGAAGCTTGTACTTCTTTGAATTTTTCCATGGTCACTGTTCATTCTAGTTTGATTTTTGTTCAATCAATCATTGTAAAAGATACTCTTAATCGCATCTCAAGATTAAAACTCTATTGCGGGTGATACTGAATGAAATCCTTATTACATTATCTTGGTTACCATGTTCGTGAGAATGTCTATACTTCAATAAATTCATTTTCATTTATAGAATAAGTGTAATGTTCAATTTAATGAAAAAAATCCTCATTCCTAACTATGAAGTGTTGAAGACTATTAACTTTGGAAGTGGCATTCTTTTTGCCTTGAATCTAACCTTTGAGGTGAACTATTACTCACATTGGAGTATGAGCTAATACTGTATATGTTTATGAATGAGTTCAGAAGGAGCTTTACCTCCATTCATACAATTATTCTTGCTGTCTAATGTAAGTGCATAAGGTCTTTGTATTGGAGTAATAAGATGAGAAATAAAACCATTCAAACATTATATTAAATTATTCATATCACTTTTCTCTTGCAAAGTTCACTGTATATACTCATCTATAGTTCATCTATGAATTTCTCATAACAGCGTAAAGATTTCTCTGCTCTCATTGATTCCCCTTTACTTTCTCACTATAGAAGAGACGAGACGACAGCGTAGAATATTAGGTATAATAGACGAGAAGCAATGGAACTGGCAGTTGGGAAACTCTAGTTGTTTATTTCAGCTCTTTGAGGACAGTCTGAAAGCGATCTACGAGAACGAGATAGTTCAGCTGAGGTCGTTTTAGACTCGATTTGATCTGACAGACCGTTCACCGACTGTCCTAACAGAGCTGAGGTCTATCAACAGCCATTCGTCAACCGCCAATTTTTTTGGTATCTGCTATAGTCTGTCCAAGAAAAGAAGAAATTTTGGCAAAAAGCAAAAATTACTCCAGCTCGGTCAATATTGGTTCAAAAAGTATAAATTAGGTCTTAAATTGTAGATCTAAATGTTTCCTACAATTTGAAACCAAATTCATACTTTTTGAAGCAATATTGACCGAGCTGGAGTAATTTTCCCATGTTGCCAGAATGTCTTCTTTGCTTGGACAGACTATATTTGCTTTTGGAGCGTGCTACAAGGTCGCGTCTGGATGATGATGATATCGAACTCAATTGGAGTCGGAAAGAGCAGCCGTACGTGATTTCTCGCCACCTACTCGCCTCCAAATCATAGCTGCTAAGAAACAGGAAGGCCCCATCATCAGATCCCTTTACAGCATCTCTGCGTCTTGCCGGATACACGTTTTCCTTGGAAATCAACTGAAAATCGACTCCCGACCGAACTGGGAAAGAATCCTCTGATGCACCAATTGGTGGGGATGATTTTGTTTGGAGATGGAACGAACCACTTTGACCGACCCAAATACAGTGAAAAAACGGATTGCCAAGTACGTCAACAAAAAATAAATGGTGTAACGTAAAATTTCAAAATTCAACTAGTCTATACTCTTTTTAATGTGAGATCTGAAAATTGTTTTCTCACTTTGTTTTATACGAGCTCAGAAGTTGGATATTGGATCAACTTATTTCTCATCTACATTGGCCATAATAATTACAGTAGCGTCGATAATTCGGGCGTCGAAAATCCGGACCGTCGATAGTACGGATTCGTCTCCAGCAAGAAATAAAAATATTTGTACCGTCTGCCCTTGCACTAAGTTCTTTACTAGAAAGTGGGTGATTAGATTAGATTAGATTTCTTTATTCATATAGACAATAACAATACATTCACGCTTCAATTCTAGATTGCCTAAATATAGTACGTAATAACATAAAGGAGTATGTGACTTCTATTATACAGAAATGAATATACAGTAGCTATTACTTCTATATAAACGTCACGAGCTGAAAACATAGTAACATTATTCAACAAACACGGATACACATGAACGCGAAATTATAGAAATTTTATTAAAATATATTTAATTGGCAATCTTTTAAATTACGATTGAATAATTGTCTAGATGAAAAGGCGAAGTTTGGACTTGAATATGTCCATTCTTGGGAAAGGACAACAAAGATGTCCTTTCCATTAACACTTGGCCTTAACACATGAGTGATGAGAGAATACATTCTGTAGTGTTTAGCGAAGCAAAGGAAATTATTTTCTATTTTTCCCTAATAGAAAATGTACTATTTTTAAACAGTTTTTTCTCAAATATAGCCTGCTGGCTTTTTTTGTAAGGTAATTTCGATCATCCGGATTGGCTTCAACCCCAATTAATCCGGATTATCGACGTTCTACTGTATGATAAGAGGTTGGCGCCTTTTAAGTAATATTATTCAAAACATGTGAATAATACATGAAGTGAATAATGGTCTCATCAGACGTGAAATTAAATTGTTTGGAAGCCGACAAAGGCTTCAAGTTCATTTATGAAATAAGAATTCAATCAGTAATTAGCTCTCATCTAAAATACGGTATTTCATCCACTTATAAAGGAAATACTATAATAAAACATTGAAGTATATGTCAGTTTTCTTTTCATTCAATTCTTAGATGATCTCATGTTCTTGAAATACGAAGTACAGTAGAAGGTCGATAATAATTCAGACGTCAAAAATCCGGACCATCAATAATCCGGATTTGTCTCAAGAAATAGAAATATTTGTACCGTCTACCCGGAGTTAAAATTAAAAAAAATCTGTGGATCGACTACATCTTGTCTTTACATGCATAACTACCACAATATCACCTTCACTCAACCACTCAAAAATATTGTTTTAGTTCAGAGGGTTCTTTTTTCGGCTTCCAAACAATTTAATTTCACGTCTGATGAGACCATTATTCACTTCATATATTATTCACATGTTTGGACGCAATACAAGCTTTGTGATTATGTCAATCTACATCTTATCTATCATGCAACTAGTATATTGTATCAAGGAGTAGTTGAACACAATATAATAAAAATGTTATAAATCAATCAAACACTATTTTCAAAAACTCGACCCATATCTCATTCATCAGACAAGTATTGTCTTGAGACTGATTGTAAGGGTATTATTTTGTATCTTGGAATAAATTTCTTCCCATGCTTAAGCGTGAGAAGGTTGGAGAGCCGACTGTGTTCCACCTTATCTGTCTCAGTTTGCTTTGTGGCATTCAGACACGGCGCCTTGAATATTATTTTAAAGGTCTGTGAACAATGTCTCTTTAGGAGCGGGGTCGCCTATTTGCATGGGACTTAATGAGGGAAGGCACAAGAATCGATCATCAGGTGGTGACATCAAGATGTAGGTCAAAAGAGCTGATAGTTCTGAAAAAAACCGATACATAGAGATTCTGTATGCGAAGACTTTATGATAAGAGTAAGTATAGACCAAGAGAAATACACAGACTGTTTTGTTATTGACATAATCATTGGTATTGGTCTCATGATAAAGAAAAGTGTAATCAACTATTATAATTATGAAGATTATTTAAAATGAATACTACATAAGTGATAAATACGCCAACCACTACACCAACCGCCTACTGGTCTATATGATAAGTGAAGAATGAAATTCAATGTATTAATTAATGTGAAATTCAAATTCACAAAAATGATAGTCGTTATTATTAAATTAATCTTCATTGTTTATAAAATATCAAACATTTCCAGGTTCATGAATTAGCACTGCTGAAGCGGAAAGGATCCTTCTTTCTCCCGAATTATGCTTGATTATGTATTGTATCAATAATTATTGAAGTATATGTGTATCTATCACTCATATAGTAATTGTATTACAAAGTGGCATGTATGTATTCGTATACCCATGGGATGAATGAAATAAATAATGGCATACTAATAGTAGTATTTGTAGTGATATGAGTCAGACTCAGTAGAAATGGCAAGGACTATGTATACTGATACATAACCATCTATCAATTCTCAGACCTTTAATGTACCTATCGATTGTATGAAAAATGGCGGACGTAATTGCCTCTACCCAATTTCATGATTTCATAAAGGTTGGTTATGTTGACAAAAAAATCATATGTTTTATTATAAATAATTTTTGGAACATTTCATAAGCAGGCCTACCGAATGTTTACTGTTGTCACGATTGCTAATTCTCACGATTCGTCTTGTTTTATGTTAAAAAATATGGCATATTTTATTGTGAATTTGATAATTATTACAATGGGTCAGTTCGTGTTGTGTTTATGATTGTGTATATCCAAGTATGGTAATTCAATTCATATTTCTATTTTCACGTTTCCTGAAAAACAAACTCTCAATGAGAGGGTTTCATTAAAATTTTGAAGTGAAAGACAGTTCGATAGTTTGTATTAACTATTTGAAGACCGTTTTATTATCAAGAAAGACGTTTTTCTGTCATAGACGACAACTGAATTTGGAGTGCTATTGAGAAAAAATTGAGTGCCAAGGGAAGTGATGCATTTCCTTCAGACTCCAACAAACTAGCTATTTCAACAAACTAGGCTTCTATGTGCTTTTGTAAAAGTGAAAGACAATAATTAATGAAATTAGTGATCTGCCTTGTGTACCAAAATATCTGTGTTCAAAATATAGTTAGCTTCAAAATATCAAATGATTAAGTTACAAACAGTGCTTAATTTGTGACTATAGCCTATACACGTAGAAAATACAACGCACAGACTAATTATATTTTTTCTCAAAGTTTAGATTTGAGATATAAAGCAATAGTAAAAGTAATACAGTTAAAAGCTTAAATAACACCTAAAACAAGTTTTGGAGGAGTTAAAATTACATTTTTGGATAGATACTGAGTATGAAGACAATAAGATGTTCCAAATCAGCAAGCCAAAGGAAAAAAACTGAAAATATTGGGGGAAGTCTAGAGACGCAAAGAAGTTGAAATGAGCAGCAAGTGAAGTAGCTAAACATGTTGGAAAAACTGATTGGAATCTCTGAGTGTCTTGAATTTCTATTTTTCACATAGAATAATAAATCAGATTCTAGTTTGAAGTTCATCATATTGTAATGATTATTATTTTTGTATTGGATATTTATTATATTGTAATATCATAATGATTAACTATAAAAATATGCTATTTCTGTCTTATTACTTCTAAAGAACAACTTCTAAAGCTGAACTATTGCTATTACGCTTGGCTAGGCCCATATTGCCGCCATCTTGTTTTGTACATTAAGGTCTGAGAATTGATAGATGGTTATGACTGATATATATAATTCTTCTTTTCTTTTAGAGCTACTGTATTTTTTTGAAACTTTAAAAATAATTACAATCAGATTTATAATAATAAATAATAATAAGATTATTAATAATAATGATAATAATTAATAATTACAATCAGATTACAATAAGATTAATTCCCTTTAAAAAATATTTTTTTATTTCACTTGAAAATGGCAAATTTGTCGAAACATGTTGTGTGAAATAAAAAAAATATTTATAAAAGTGTATTTGAGGGCCGGTTTCTCCAAATACGTTTAACTGAAATTTCAGTTTAAACTACCAGTTGTCAGTGTATGGTCACTTTTATTAACTTGTGTTTCAATTGAGCTAGCTGATGGTACTTTAATCCAAAAATTAGATACACTTTTTTGGAGAAACCGGCCCTGATTGTAATTTGATGTTTCATACTGATATATGTATAAACCTATAGATAGATTAGAGATCCATACATATAGATATAGTGTGCACAGACCATCTATAACGAAACATATAAACAGATATAGTATTTATTTGTGCTTGCAGCGTCACTGATTACCACCTGTTCTTTGCGACTATCGTATGACACCTGGTGCAGCGGCGGTTTAGGGGGCGTTTGGGGGTGGTTGTGTTCACCAGAGGGGGAGTGAGACTGACTCAATTTTGTCCAGTTTACTTATTAAACCATGCATTCACACTGAGAGGGGCAGGACCAATCACTGAGTGTTTGTTGGCTCCATCTTAGTTCAGAGCTTCCTCATTGGTTAAATTATCCAATTCCCTTGTTGAGAATTTGATTTTGAATTGATCAACACACGTGTTTTGAGTGTATATTCAGGCTTTGAAAATTACTGTTTTTGTTGTCTTGTATGTTTATTCTTGCTTAAATTTCAGGTATATTAAACATGCGATTTATTCCTTTTTTGTTCAAATACAATAGTCTATTTTAAAGTATTTATTGTGGGAATTTTCTAGCAAAAGCAGACAGTTCAATTCATTTAATGACTTGAATTTCATTCATCATTCAGAGGTACGTCTTCAAAAGAGTGCATGTACCACTCTTGTATTTTGTATTATCACATTTTCAATATTGCTCATATTCAATAGCTTAATATTGCTCATGGTTATAGCTTAATATCTATCTTGTATTTCTCTTTCCAGGTAAGGCTTTACTCGTATCCTGCAAGAATGCTGCATATCGTACGGTATGATATATAGATTACTATTTTTTTCCTTATTCTCAAATGGGAGTACAGTACAACCCATTTTCTATTCTCACATTTAAGTGCAGAAGAATATCTCTCCACAGTGGTCATTCATATTGGATAAAGCAGTGTACTGTTTAGAAGAAACACTTCATAGTCTATCATTTAGCTTCTCTGTAGCAGCAGGCAATTTTCTAGCTGATCTAGTACTGATGAAAATTATTCATCACTATGATATAATATATAAATTTATAGAAGTTATATTTGAAGAAGTAACCATGAAAATAAGAAATAAACCATCACTCTCCTATGAGATGATGTTGATCCAATCTCATTTAGATGGCGTTCATTAGTGGTGGAACTACAGGTGTAGCGTCACCAACAGCTGTCTCAAAACGATGTCTCTCATCTCAATTGAGAACAGACTCAACAAAGCTCCTCGGCTAGAAACCGAGTGACAGAGATAATGAGTAATATGTCTTCACAGACTCCTCATCATGGTTTGTTGAATGCTTCCTGCTTTATTGTTGATTTGCGGAAGGTTATTCCAGTGTATTGATCGTCTTGGTTCTTCTAACGTGGTGAGAGGGTGTGCAAATGATGATTTAGTTAGGGTAAACATGTGAATGCAACTTTTGGAGTTGTAGCTTCTGAAAGATATTTCCCCAAAATAGGGTATTAAGAATGAAGAGTTGGTTCTATATTTTTTTTAGATCTATACAGATCACTTTAGGTAACTATCAGATTAGATCTATTATTTCTGAAAGTCCTTAGTATTTACAAAATTCAAATAATTGGCGGCTCGTGCCAACGAAACAGGTGAATTGCTGTACAGTAAAAAATACGGGCACTTCATCTGTTTCGTGGGTACCAGCAGGGCCGGATTTAGGTTCTGTGGGCCCCTAGGCTCAGCTTGTGGTGTGGGCCCCGATGGGGGGATTTGGGGGGTGTGCCCTCTCGGCTAAGCGGGGGGTCCGGGGGCCCTCCCCTGGGAAATTTTTTGAAAATTTACTTTAAAATTGTGTTTTAGAAGGCCTTTCTATGGTCTATTGAATGAGAAAATCTCTATTTTTTAAGCATAAAATATTGGTAATGATAGCCTATATAAGATCAATTCAATACCGTTACTGAGTTTAAGATTTGAAAACATTATCTGGGGATATTTTTATTTAATAAAATACCAGTCGAATTGAAGATATGTCCTTCTCATACAATGTTTTGTAAAAGAGCCAAAAGATGTTTATTTACTGTGAGCGATACTTGGCCTCTTAGAATTTTAATGAGGTAGAGTAGTGTAAGAATTTGATGCTTCTTAGCATATATTTGATATTTTTCTAAATAAATCGTTTAAATATTTCCTTGGTTCTAAATCTCATAGTTTATGCCTAATTGTTTTTTTTTTTCAATAAATCCTTGTAATATGTTGTTGGAATCGATTACTTATAATTTAACGTGCAGGAGCTAGAGTCACGACTTTTATCATGAGTGATTGAAAATTTGTCTTTTATTTTTGTATAATTTTATTGCGATGCGCTGCAGGCAGTTTTCTAACTTTGTAAATTGTATAGACTAGATTCACAATTTGTATCCTTATTTTTTGAAACTTTTGTTGAACACTGGCCACATTTACTGGACATAGTGGCCAGTTAATTTCCTAGTTAATTTTAGTAATCGAAAATATATCATTTTCACGATGGGAATAAAAATTCATTATTCATTGAAAAAAAAAACAATTACAAATTCAAGAAAGATTCATGAGTTATTGAAAACTCATTCATTATGAGATTGGGATAAAATTTGAAATTATATAACTCATTCTTTCAATGCTACAGTCTTTACTAGCAAATCTTCACTTGCCTTCTTTGAAAAATAATTGACCACTAGGGAGAAATTTTTTCCAGAAAAATACTCTGAAACTTTATTTTTTAAAGAGTTTTAAGCCTTATTATTAGTTTCATTATTTGTAAACTTACTGTATTAATTTCTCACTTATTAAGTACGGTATGCTGTATAATAAGTGATTGTAAATAATTGTAAGCTCAAATCCGCATGTAAGCTTAAAGCAATAAAATTCATCTGAATTCAATTCTTTAACCAGCAGGCAGGTGAACAGCAAATCGCAGTTTTATCACCAAAGACAGTGATTTTGTTCAAGAGGGGTTTAAATAGCTTTAACTTGTATTAAGATACATTCCATTCAACAAAAACAAATTATATAACACAGTTTGGTCATTTATTGATATTAGTTTGCTCGAATGCCAAGTTCTAAAAAATATTTTTTCTTTTCAATATTTTCGTGGTGCGGGCCCCTAGGCTCCAGCCTAGTTGGCCTACCCTTAAATCCGGTACCAGCAACCAGTGCGATCAAATCAAATTCAAAGTTAAGCGGAATAAGTAACTATGTTACATTGCACAAATTTTAAAGAAACAGCTTTTGTGGGATTCTGACGTTTTCGTTTTGTAAAAGGATCCCAGTGAAAAAATTGTAAATGAGCTCGCATGCTTTTGATAGCTTTTTGAAAAAAGCTGCTTTAGTAATCTAGGATAGCTCTTTTAAACATTAACCAATCAATACGAACAATAGTTTACAATAAAAATAGTTAACGTTCTAAAAGCTTGTAATGAAAATCCAAGAACACTGTTCCAGTGATTGAATAATGACTAAGACTAATACTCATTTGCACTCATTCATCTTGAAAGAATCCATATTGATTTGAAATAACAGTTTCGAAGTTCTCTAAACATCACAGTTCATTCCTACCCGACCTTATTTCCGTATTATACGAGTCCATTGCAAAGAAGCTGTTGAACGATCCTACAATATAGGACGATTCTATTAAAAGACTGCAAAGAATGCCATTCATAGTTTCTCACAGTCTAACTAAACTGTCAAGTTGTTGAGACTCGATACGGCCCGAGTAAGAAATAAATCTTTCGCTGGCAGCATAAACAAGTTGTGCCAAACGATGAAAATTCGGCATGACGTGGCCTAATATTCTACTGGGAATTTTTACATCAGCAGCTCTGCAGCAGCAATGCGAATGCCATTTTCACGCGCACGCGCACACACACGTACACCACCTGAAATCGCATGCCACCCTCTCGTAAACCTCCCTTTCTGCGAGTGTTTTCTTTTCAGGGCCTCGATAAATTTTCAAATTGACGGTTACCGAGAAAGAATTTCCGATGAGAATTTACGACAACGGCGGCCATGTTTAGCTGCAGGCAGCCGAAGTCTAAATTTTGTTTGATAACAAACTGTTGTTAGCTTTGCAGTGGATGGCTAAATGACCATGGGATCTTTGCCAATTCTGGCGGGGCCTCAGGCGTTACTAAGTGTTCAACTCTGAACAAACTACCGTTTACCGTTTTGTGACTGTGCACAATTTGCCCCTTTATCGATTATATATGGTGGGCAAGAAGGCATCTAGGTGAGAGGCATTCTCCAAATAGTAGCCAATAATGCAGAATAGTTAGATTATCTAACGACACGGATTCCACTACCCAATGGAGATTAGGCCTACTACCTAAGCTTAATTATTAGCTTGATTCGATTATGTACACCAAACATTACTTGGATAGGAAATGATTAAATATTGTAAATATTAATCCTCCAAAACTGTATCCCACTCTAATTTTATAATTAAAATTTTGACACATAAATTGGTCCATCCATCATTTCTCATGAATACTTTATGAGAAAACATGAAATAGAGTGTAGCGGACTCTTGATAATTATACGAGTTTCAAGCTGAATGATGCTTAGTGAAATTTGGATTGATATAATATCCAATTCATTATATTGTAAATATTCGCCCTCAAAAGATTTACTTTCATTTTTCAAATAAAAACTACGACTTATAGGACTGGTTTATCCATAATTCTTCCTTGAATCCTTCGTGAGAGGGAATTGATAAGAGGAGTGTTATGAACTTTTGATGATTATACGAGTTTCAAGCTCACTGATGTTTCAAGTAGGCCTATTTTTGAAATGAGTTCATGTTTGAATGTCTAAAGTATTCGAATTACTTTTGAAGTAGGATCGAAGTACATAAGTAGGAATATAACAGGAGCTCAATTTTATTCACGTATTTGCCATCATTCAAAAGGCTGTAGATCATTTTTATTTGATAAGAGCAAATCTTATTCGAAGATTAAGCTGTA
This sequence comes from Sogatella furcifera, assembly GCA_017141385.1. Lineage (NCBI taxonomy): Eukaryota > Metazoa > Arthropoda > Insecta > Hemiptera > Delphacidae > Sogatella > Sogatella furcifera. The sequence continues at coordinate 8,939,931 of CM029549.1, forward strand.
ATAAAATAATTTGAAGAAACAAAACAATAATAAGCTCTTCTCTATGATCGTTATAATTCATCGCTACCAATAGATCCAAATTTAGTTTTCAAAATAAAACTATTTCGGAACATCTTGTTTGGATATGAGTTGCACAGGGACTGATGCCAAATCTGACCAGTGAGTTCAATGGATGTTCACATTGCCAAAAAGGCGATGCAGAACAAGATTGCTTTTTTGGGACTTGAAATGTATCCAAAGTTCTGGAAAGATTGATGATTGAATTGATGAAATCTTCTCAGTAAAAAAACTCAAAATTCAATCTCAAAGTTTGTTGAGATTTTGTTGCGGTTTGGAGATGATTGATAAATGTACTAAAGTGATGATTAGTACAGTAAGCATGGCGATTCCTGAGTAATGATAATCATTTCAACTCAATTGAAAAGTAATTCACTCAAAGACCATTGAATTTCAAATCCATCATTCATCACTTCATTCAATCAGAGATACATTCACATTATCCAATTTAAGAAAAAATTAAAATTATTTGGGAGATGAAAAATATGCGTTGCCCTTACTATTCAACTCCCGAATTCTGGTAAAATTCTATGTATTCCGATTAAGATCCCATCACAATTTTTTTAAATAATAGAATATTTTCAAATAAGTCTCTCTTGGTTTTATTCATAGATCTATTACATCATTCTATGATAATATTCAAAATTCAAAAAGATGATATTTTCAAATCAATGTGCAAAAAACTATAAATCATTACCAACTTACTTACATAAATTTCAAGCACAGAGTGTATAAAATCCCTCACTCACTGTATTCGGCAGCAGCTCACGTACATTAATTAATACGTACAATAATAATAATTATGATGCAGCCTTCAAGATTGAGCGAGCTTGGAGGGCTGACGGCTTAATGAAGGCATTTAAAGCGTCTAGCAAAGCGTTTAGCATTTCGAACGAAAACAGCTCATTGAGAATTCCAGTGTCGAAATATTAACATGGCGCTAGCCTCATTCATCCCCGTGCCAATCTCAGACTCAGCTATCCTCACTTTATGCTGATGATGGTTTGGTTATCGTCTGTTCAAGCAAACAAGACATTCTCTGAAGATGAGAGAATGACTCCAGCTCGATCAATATTGGTTCAAAAATTATAAATTTGGTCTCAAACTGAAGATTAGAATTTTTCCTACAATTTGAGACAAATTTTTCAATTTTTGAGCCAATATTGACCGAAATGAAGTAATTTTCCCATCTTGCCAGAATGTCTTCCAGACTATATAATGATGGTGGCCTGTGGTATAACAGTAACACGCAACCCCAACAGCAATGTTTTCTTACGATAACATCTTCTGAGTGTTGGTTATGCTAATCAACTTCTGCACCTATCTTCCATTATTCATCAGCATTTGCGACCTAATAATGACTGTTATAATAGCGGCAGTGATTTTTACGCCAAGATAGACGGATTTTATCAATGGCGTAATTTACTTGTAACGAGGCTTCTGATATGCTGCCTGAAATTCCACCTTCGTCTTGCCAGTTGTGCAAAAGTAACGAGTTCATTTAATGTTCAACGAAAGTTGCAAATTATACAAATTTCCATTTAATAATGGGAATTAGTATAATTCAGTATTTTCATATTGGAAAATGGTTATTGATCGTTCACCTTTAGACGTTAAACCTGTAATCAGTATTATGATTATATGTATTCATTTATTGACATAATAACACGAATAATAAAATATGAAGTAGGATGAAATGTATTTATCTATGTATCTATAATAAAGCAGAATTATAATTCGAGAAGATAGTTATTTGCTATTTTCTAAGAAAGCTATTTTGACACTGGCGGCTGGAAACAGGTAAAGTGCTGTACAGTAGAAGATACGGGTACTTCACCTGTTTCGTGGGTATGAGCCGCCAGTGTATATTGATTATTTCAATTTGAATTAGAATAGAGATAAACAGTTCTACGTTTATAGGTGTTTTATAGCAAGGGAAGTAGCTACCGAACACCCCTAGTCGAATTGTCTCTCAAAAAATAAAATGTTTCAACGTTTCAACCTATTGATCCTGCACATTGAAGTATAGTATATATTTTTATCATGATTTGGCTTTTTCTTTTCGAAGTAACATTTTCCTTTTCATTTACAAATCCTTTTTAAAACATTGAAATATTTATCGTACTTTATATAATACATCTCTTTCTCCATTCTTTATGATGTAATCCACTCTCACTTTTGCAATCATTAATTCTCTTCCTTTATAAACTTTTGTAACTCTCACTTATTTTCCTTCACTATAAAATCTGGCGGGGATGAGGGGATTCTGGCGGGCTGGGAGGTGTATTCGGCTTGGTTAGTGTTGGTTCGTCGACTGTGGGCTCTGTCAAGACCTACTAATAGATGTATTAGTAGGTATTGGCTCTGTTCGAGAATTTATGGCTTTTGGGCTTCAGTCATAACTGAGTTTAATTCATTATACCTAGCTGTTTTCAATTCAAATTATAACAATAACACGGTATTTATTGTCCCGGGGTGTCTTCTTTGCTTGGTAAAAAAAAAAATAAAAACTGGCAATCATATGACTTATTCGATGTACAATGTAATAGAATGATTTTCTTCTTTAAATAATTTTATCACTTCTTGAGCATTTGTGATCTCTCATAACTCTGCAATTTGACTCCAAATGGAAGTATCGAATTTCACAGTAAACTTTCTCCGTGTAACAAATCCGCTTGAACTTATAAATCAATCACAGGGGAAACACGGGATAAAGCGGCGTGGAAAATCTCATCAATTTTCAACTACAGATGTGGGCGTCTCCATCAAAGAGCAGTTTTTCATTGTGTAACAGCCATTTTTTCTTGGGGAAAAAACACCTTTGTGGAGTGAACCCGGCTAAACGGCTGCAACCCCAGTGTCAAGACATTCCTTTGTTCCACGTTATTGTCCTTTTCTAATGAGTGCCAGTAAGGAGGCGACGAAAGCAAGATATGAAAAGCTGTAAATGTCAGATCTCGCTCTGTTTGTCGTGAGAAAGTGAGGTGTGTTTCCAAAAGATTTCATGAATCTTCGTTTGTTCTGTTGAGCTCAGAATAGGTTATTGAGAGCTGTTGGTTGGCTTATGCTAGGTTTTATCACAGGGAAGATACAAAAATGCACTTAAAATAATTTACTAATGTAATTTAAATTCTCTTTGGTTTCGCCAAGGTCAGTCAAATATTTCACGATCCTAGTACCACGATCCTGGTTTTACGATCCTAGTTTCAAGATCCTAGTTCTCGATCCCAGTTTCACGATCCTAGTTTCACGATCCTGGTTCCACGATCCTACTTTCACAATCCTAGTTGCACGATCCTGAAGTATCAACAACTGAATGATCACGATCATATATTATCAGATATTGTTTGATGTGCATTGTTCAATTGCAATCTTCAAAATATATACATAGATCTTCATGAAAATGAAAATCTCTTGAAATATTATTGAGGATGAGCTGCAATTCCGACGAGTTGCTAAACGTTTAATTTCAGTGTGGATCAGTGCATTTATAACATCGACAGATTATCAGATTTAATTTGAACAACGTTAGTGGAACCTAGAATAAGTGGTTCAATGAACGATATTATTATTAACATAATGAAAGAACTATTCACTGTCTCAACAGTGGATTTGAGACAACGTCTTAGTTCTTTCATTATGGAAAAATTCCACTACATTGAGAGCTGTTGGTTGGCTAATGCTGGGTTTTATCACAGGGAAGATACAAAAATGCACTTAAAATAATTCACTAATGTAATTATTCACATTGTGTTAGTGTCATAATTATTTTACATTGTGTAGAAAATTAAACCAAGACTAATATTGACCCAATTTGATATTTTGAAAATATATTATTCTTATTAATAGGCGTACCCAGTTTCTATCTATAAATATCAAATATAGCGGTCATAATTATAAAATTAGTGAAATCAATTTGTTTCACTTTGCAAATCATCGCAGCCAGTTGTCGGCAATACTTCTTTGCAGGAGTCTGGATGCAATGATAAAAGATAACACATTTGGCAGCGCACCAACCGAACAGTCTTCTGCACAGTATAGTTCGCGCAGATTCAGAAGACACGCACTGGCAATGTTAAATCTATTGTGATAACATGTCTTCTCAGCTTGCGCGATCAGACTCCTTCCTCCCTTCGATTACATAGCAGCTCACTGCCTTGCCATTATTCACTTCTCTATATGCAATTCATCATACAATATTCGTCTTGCATATTTCTGTACTGAGCTGATCGAGATCGCTTTCATTGTTCCAATCATGTTCGAATATTCTACTTTGCCCTTCAAAGGAAACTTACAAGGGAACTGGAATGCAGTGGCGGAGAGATTTTATTCCTAAAAGCCCTATTAAAGAGCGATTTTCGAGGAAAACTAGAGAAATAAATCATTGAAAAACAGCAATAGAAATCTCAGTTTCGTGAGATTTATGCTTGAAAATTTAGATATCTCGAAACAGTTATTTCTTTTTATTCAACCACAACCTTCTATAATTCTATGATAAAAAATAGAGAAATGATAGATGGTTATGATTCAACTCACATCCGTAAACTGGTAATTGATGATGATATTGAATATTGAATGGTTCATAATAGATGCCAACTTCATTAGTTTCTAATCTTATTAATTCCGGTTTCCATATTTCTAAAGATGTTAATCTTTCTTAATTAACTTTCATTGTCCTTTATAGATACATACTGGTAGGCCTACGTCAACCAACATTCTCATTTCAAGTTATAATTTATTCTTAGTCAGAGATTACATTCTCCTCACTCCAACAGTCTCTACATTCTCAATGGATAATAATAATTGTTACTGACAGTTACATAAGGATTTGGTCATTCCAATTATTTCAATTAATAATTCTTCTAATTTCACAAAATTTGAACTCCTAAATGTTAATGAAACAATATTTTTCAAAGTATATTATTGGTAGTACACTTTCATCAATAATTTACTAACAGATTCCTTCAAAACTTTGATATTCATCCTTAACAGAAGTATACATTGAGTGGATAAGTAGGATTAGAGAGCTTACCCACTCATACAGAAGGTACAAGAGAGAAATTGGAAAAATATCGTTGAATACAATGAATAGGAAAGGCGATACGGTATTTTCCAGCTGCTAGGGCTTACAGCTTCCTTATTCTTCTTGGTGCATCAGGTGCAGTGGGAATTCCCTTCGCTGGGGTGTTTCCATCCTGAAAGGGGAAACTACCCTTGGGGGGGGGGGTTGTTGTTGGGGAGGAGGGCACCTTATCCTCAAGTTCAAGGCTTGAGGATGGATTGGTGTTGGTTTTCCTTCAACTGAACTCATGCAATGGAAACAAGATTTAAAATGAGAAGGAGTTCGGCTGTTTTTCATTGCTGGTGGTATTGTGGGTTGTGAAGTAAACCTGTGTGGGTCGGCGAATAGAGACTAGAATTCAATTATCACATTACTGAATCAATACACTTGAAAATTTAAAACAGTATAATTAGACACATGATGAAAAATCTTGAAGTTTAGGGAACATATTCTTGTAATGTCGTTTTGAGAAAATAGAAATTGATTGGTTGATTGAAGAGTCTGAAATAATTGAACATAATATTAATAAATAAAATTTAAGAATCTAAATTCAAAAAACGAATTCAATAAAAAATATTATCTATATTTTGAATTCAAAACCAATTTTTTTTCTCTAGCTTGTAAGGTTATGTTGCTTCCCATGATGTTCCAATGAGGCTGCCTAATTATACTGGCTCATCTCTTGTATTATTACCATTTTAGTACTTTTTTATAATTTTTGTATGAAATGGATTGAATTTACAATGGTATATGCTGATGTACCCCACATGTTGAATGTTAATATTAGCATGGACTCAAGGTTATTACAGACTATTAGGATTATATACAGACAAGGATTATATGGACTATTAGAGTCTGGACTTATCTGCGCGTGGTTATTTTTAAAAAGTGGGAAAAAAGCTCCAAGTTAATTTCCAAGATGTCATATCCCGTAAATGACAGGGGCTGAGAACGAAATTAGAATGACTCAAATAAGAGCAAAATGATGGTGTATTATTTTATCGTATTGATTTTCGATTAGAGGGAAACTAGTTCTAAGTTTGTTCGCCAATTTCCAAGATTTTCTATCTCAATATCGGTGAGAGCTCGAAACGAAATTAAATCGGCTCAAATCAGCTAAAAACGATTGTTACGAGAAATTTTAAAGATATATCAGTAGAGAGCCAACTTTGTTAGTAATATTCTTGTCTTACCAGTGATCGTAGACATTTTCATGTAGCTTCTTCAACTTTTTCAATTGGTTGTATCGCTCGTCCACATTTGACCAAACTTCGCAGAGTTGTTAGCCTTTCAACAATGGTCAAACCCGTTCAAACGCTGGCGAAAAGTAACACATCGGGGCGTGACATTCGATTCACATCGCGTGTTTATCTATGTAGATTGGGCCGACTCGTCACCTGCGCTCACTGTCTTCAGAGAGTTTAACACAACAGAGAGGGACATCGGCAAGCCTTTGTTGTGACAAAGCATCAAGAGGTTGCTACAACGTGTAATAAAGGTTGCGCAAGAAGTTAGGGGACGTAGTGACTGGGGTCAAGTTCATCATGAGAGAAAGAGAGAGAGAGGGAGTGAGCGTGAAAGAGGAAATGTCATTGTTGACATTTGACGGAAAAGTGACCCATTACTTTCCCTTCCCCCAACCAACCCTCTGTGACCCTCTTGACCTCATCGCTCGTTTCCATTTGTTCTAATTGGAAAGATCTGAGCATCCCTTTTCCCTATTGTTTTCTTTTTCTTTCATTTTTCTTCCTAGTTTTTTTAAAGCCCGAAAAATCTGTACGCCCAGTAATTGCTGTTCTCGTTACAACGGACTACATCAGCTTCCACTGATTGATTCAGTTAGGCGGATTTCTACTTACGAGATTTTAAAACTGAATCCCGCCAACGGTCTCATGGTAAATATGCATGAAACACTAATGAATACTGTGCTGTGTTATAATCCAAGGTTCTGGACTAAATATGGTAGGAATGAATTATTTATTTCGAGACATTCATTCATTAAAACTGGAAATCGGTTTCTGCTGGTGGATCGCAGCCCTCCTAAAATTGTAAGTAAATCTCATCATAATTATCATTATTTCTCTCATCATTGTCATTATCTCTCTCATCATTATCATTATTTCTCTCATAATTATCATTATTTCTCTCATCATTATCATTATTTCTCTCATCATTGTCATTATTTCTCACATAATTATCATTATTTCTCTCATCATTATCATTATTTCTCTCATCATTATCATTATTTCTCTCATCATTATCATTATTTCTCTTATCATTATCATTACCATTCCCAAGCATAAGTCTAGAGTGGATATCACCATAGGATAAGCCTATTATACAGCTCTACTTCATTTACTGTATCACTTATTCCAATATCACCACAGCAGGAAATAGCCTAATCAATTTGATGTTGAACCTTGACTTTCATTGAGAATACTACTTTACTTTTTATCGAGAGTAAGAATTCTATTTCAAATGATTTTAATCAAATAAAAGTATAAAAGATGGAAGATTTGATTGTAGAATATTGGATTATCTGAGGTAAAATGTCTTGACAAGAGATTGAAATAATATTTTGAATTGTCCAAATGACGTCATTTCACAATGTTCAACTCAATTATCGTATAATTCGCCGTTAAATTTTTTAATTTAGAAATACTGCCTTGTATGACACGATTATTAACGCTGACTAATGCACAGCCTGTATTATTTTAAAGGATTGAATTGTTCTCAGAAAATCCACTCCATCAGATTCTCATCAATCAATCACTCATCATTTATTCAAATTACATTTTGGTGAGTGTAAAAGGCTAATGCCCTTAAACACACAATTCTCATCAAGGAATTTTTGTGAGATAGTCCTACCCAAGGTCTTCTATAGACCTTGGTCCTACCTATAGAGACTGTATAATTCAAAGTCTCTGTAGTCTTACCTTTAGCCTTCTAAAAAAAAGTCTACCATTCACAATGTGCGTTGAAGTAAATAAATTTTATTTAGAACGAATGAGACGATGAGAGATAAAAATTCAGTTGGAAAGTTGAAACATCTGTACTGGAATATTTAATGGTATAATATGTTAAGACTCCCGGTGTGTTGAAACTGAAGGGAGCTCTTCAATTAGTGGTAATGTTTCTCTACTATTGTAGCTTCTCGCCGAACAAAAATTCACCAGAAAGTATGCAAGATGAGATTACATTATTGATGCTTTATTTGTGTGGCGGTGCTGTGAAAACATTCCATATAAACAAACATGACTCGCCGCAGCATTCTGGTGTGTATTATATACATAAATACAGTGTATTATATACATTGTACAGCGTATTATATACATATATATACAGTTTATCATATACTGGTGTGTTTGCAGTAGTCAACCTACACGCCCTATATGAGATATGCATATTATATTATGCGACAAGGCTTCATCAACTGGGTGGCAATACCTGTTCCTCTGAAATTTCATTTTTACAAGAATTTCACTTCATGCGACAACCTTCAAGAGCAGTGAGAATAAATTCACTGACATTTTTCAACCTAGCATGAAATGTGATCAAAATATCTTATCTTGAATAACTTACTTTCTCTCCCATGAAAATGTGAAGCTGTACAGTAGCTGATAAAATTGAAGATAAGCGTGTAGTGTAACATAATACAATTGAATGATTTTAACCCAAAGTCTGAACAAATGAAAATGAAATTTACTTTCCTTTTGTACAACTGATTTAGATTCTCTGGCGGCTCGTACCCACGAAACATGTGAAGTGCTTGTATCTTTTACTGTACAGCACTTCACTTGTTTCGTGGGCACGAGCTGCCAGTGAATTAGAATGATTCAAAATCAATGTAATCTGAATAGCAATAGCATAATAACATTGTTTACAAGTTGAGTTCCTTTTCGAGCTGAGCTTACATTCTTGTAGTAGTTATTATGGTTTTACATGATAATTTCAATAAACGTATGTTTACAATAAACACATTAATCAATCGTCATGCGTGAAATCTATCCATTTATTCATGTAGGTGTGAAACAATGTATGTTCGTTTGATAACATCATAACATTTGAAGCTCATCAAATGAATACTCACATTTCTTATCACTTCCACACTCTATTTGTGGTAAAGGACCATTTATGGTTTGGTAGGTACACAGGTCACACCTGCAAGCCGATAAAAAGCATGGTACTGCACCGAACTACAATCAAAGTGTAGAAAAAAGACAGACATGGACAAAATCTGTGGGTTTGTATCCCATTATGGAACACATCTACAATGTTGATAATAAACTCATTCGAGAATTTCAGGTTTATGAGACTAAGAATTTGAAACTTTTTGAGTAGTTGTGAAGGTAATAAGGTGGTAGTTATCCATATTAAATGAAAAGACAAGACGTTGTCAAACCACTGATTTATTAAAAAATCGAGATACCGGTTTCGATTCCTTCTGGAGTTTACCAGAGATTGATAATGGTGTAACAACCGAAACCGGTATCTCGATTTTTTAATAAATCAGTGGTTTGACAACGTCTTGTCCTTTCATTTGAGCATTTGAAAGCTTCAAGCCTGAATTTTTTCATAACTACACTGAATTTTGATCATTGTTGTAAATATCATGAGAAATATTTTCATAGTTTAAGTTAAAAAATCTAGTTAACCGCAAAATAAGATAGCTGGAATAGATTCAATTCTATATGGAATTGAAAGTTTTAGTGTAGCTTATGAAACCTTGAACTCGGAACCATTTAAAATTTATTATTTTAATGAATACCAAATTCCAGCAAGTAACTAGTTCATCCCCAATCAACAAGAATGATCCGAGTTAATTTCCCAGCAGTGCATGAGGTGTCTTTCAAACTGAGCGTGGCATTAAATAGTACATGTCGCAAATAGGACTGAGTAATTTTGATGAATGAATGAATTGCGATTGTAGTCCGCGGCAAAATGAATAACTAATGTAATTAATTAGCTGAGGATTGATTTAATCTTCTCTTCATCTCTTCCGTGTGTGTGTGAGTGAGCGCGCGGTATTATGATTCCATACACGAGCGATTGCAATTCCTCATGTTTCATTGCACTGATCCATTGTTTCAATGCTTGCCCATTCTGCCAACACTATGTATTAGGTGGCTCCGAGCCAACGCCATTTTGAAATAATTTCAACTCACAAATGGCCAGTTCTCGAGCGTCACTCTGAATGGTACACGTTACCCAAATCCTTTTGAACGAGGGATAAAATTGTTATAATCTCATACAAAAAAAAATATTATTCCTCCAAATTAGAGTGGAGAGTTTTCATTTTTTTAATATCTATCTATTTGATTAAAAATAATAGAATATTACACAAAAGAAGAAACTAGATGCTTGCCATAAACTTCTCCAATTCAATTGAGAAATGTCCAAAGCTTAAAATAAGAAAGAAGATTATGAAAGAAATCATAAGTGAGAATGCAGGCACAATAGAAATATTGATTGGGGTTTTGTGAGAAACAGAGTGGCGTATGAAGAGATTATCTATTCACTATACTGTATTTGAAGTTGATTTATATCTGTCTGAATTATTTGGTTAGTCCATGCTTATAGTAATAATGGATGATTATAGTCATATCTGCCATCTATAAAGGAAGTCTATTGATAGAGTGAAAGGAACAAAATAATAGAGTAAAAACTATAATTAATATCAGTAAAGGAGCTACATTAGTGAAGGAGCTAGGGTTCAATAGTATAGAAAACGATTTCTAGTAAGCTTCTTTCATCATTAGGTAAATTAATGAATTCCTTGCCTCATCTTTGAAAGAAGAATTTGGAAAGCCAACTTTTCGCCTATAACTTCCAACCCTTTCCCCGGTCTCAATGGATGATCTAGCACGCAAAAGGCCCCTATCTCCGCAGCCACTGAATTAAAAATTGATTGCCTAAGTTCCCCAGTTACATGTCCAACACGCTCTCTAAAATTCATTGTCTTTAAAAAACCGCCGCAGTTCGTAATGGTAGGCAATTGGATGGATTATCCTCTTACCAACCTAAAAGCTTTCCCTTAGGTGCATGGTATATTTTATAGTTACAGAAAACGAAGTAAGCTCTCCACTCGACTACTAATAAATATTTCATTGCAGCGCCGTGTCCTAGGAGAGTTGCGTATAGTTTGCCCAAGCAAAGAAGACATTCTGGTAAGATGAGAAAAATGCTCCAGCTCGGTCAATATAATTTTAAAAATTATAAATTTCATGTCAAATTGTAGGAAACATTCTGATCTATAGTTTGAGACCCAATTTATAATATCCAAGCAGATATTGATCAAGCTAGAGTCATTTTCTCTTCGTGCCAGAATGTCTTCTTTGCTCGGACAGTCTATACCACATAGTAAGTGAGCTAGGGAGCAAGAGGTCGTCGCTCTCTTGAAACAACTACTACGGATTCATGATTGAAATTGCTCATTTCTATCAATTCTCTTCTTTTCTATAAGCTTTCTCTTGCTCGTCGCTAATAACACCCTTCCTTCATTTCCTAATGTTCCTGTTATCACTTCTCATGTCAAACAGACCAATAAATAATATATAATAATGATTCCACTTGTCTAGAATCTCTTTATCACTTCACTCGAATGAAGACAACTTAAGCACCAATAGTTCTGTCATCAGTTGATTTGATTCCATGATCACTTCTCTCATCTTTTTTTGACTTGTTGTTATTGTTCTTCTGTTTTATATCTTATTAGTTTGATTCCATATCTAGAGAAATTGTTTTTAATTCGAGAACGTTTCCATTTCATTATAACTTCTCTCAAGCCTATCCACTATCTAGTCTTCACTTGTTGGTATTGTTCTTCTGTTTTTTATATGTGGTTAGTTTGATATCATAACTCGAAATTGTTATGAATTCGGACACTGTCAACTTTCTAGGAAATTCTTAAAATAGCAAATAAATTACATTAACACTCTAAAATGACTATTTTTTAAAATTACGAGTTCAGCAGCTTATAAAAGTTTACATTGTCTAGAAATTGTTCCTGGAAACCCAGCAGATCAACTGGTATTATAATAATAATTATAATTAATTTGAAAATTGTTCAAATTCCCTTATAAAATGGTATTCCACAATTAAACCTTCAATTTAGTTTTATTGTAGGCCGAAACAATGGAACTAGTTTTGGAATAAGCGATTCAATCTATTCTGAAATTGAAAAAGTTCATTGTGATTCTGTTCGAAGCAAAGATAATTGAACTCACATCTTATTCTATTCTCTCTGGTCCGAATGTATCAAATTGATAAACTAAATGGAATCTCTGTTGATTTCCTCTCAGAAATCCAAACTCCATTTAATTACTCTGATGAACAGTGGAACAAACGAAATACATCTTAATTATTTGTAATGCGAGTCCCGAATTACAGAAGGCTCACAATGGAAGAAATGGCAGCTGCTTCTGTTGTCGCTATTATGAGAATTGCCTGTTGCGTTGCTCGAGAGAAAAGTGAGTTCTTTTCTGAATAGAGCGGAGGAAAGTGGCGAGATGAATTTTCATTCCGTCAATTGTCTCTGAATTAGGAAAGGAAGAATGTAGACTGTGTTGAAAAGTCGACGGGAGAGACTAGGTGGGAACTGTTCCGGGGTTATTGGGTTGGGGGATGTTTTGGGAATGGAAGCGAGAGCAATAAAGAGAGAGATGAAGAGAGTGAGAAAGAGTGAAAGCGAGAGTGTCGGAATGTCGATAAACCTGACCAAGGCGGGAAGATCGGCAGCTTAACCTAATAACAGTAACCGGGATAGACTGAAAGTAATCACTGTTGGTTCATCTTTAATCCGGGAATAAAAACTTCGCAATTTCCCCCAGTGGCGCCCGAGGGACCCCGGACGAAGAATTAGAAAGGAAAAACGAAACAAAATCCGGCCGTCCGGGTGCGGGAGACAACAAAAAACCTGCACATAAAAAAGCAACTTCAAAAGATTCAAATTAATTACGCCGTGAAAAGAGGAAACCAGGTCCCATTAAAAGTTGTAAGTGTTACTTTGCGGCGCTACATCTCCACACTCAGCTCAGCTGTCTCTGTTTGCGTCCGCAGCGACCCTAATCTCCTCCCGTAAATATTTTTCTCGGACTGGATAGTCTGTCCAAGCAAAAAAGCCATCTTGACAAGAAGATAAAATGACTCAAGCTCGGTCAATATTGGTTCAAAAATTATCAATTTGATCTCAAATTGTGGGAAACAATTAGATCTACCATTAAGACCACATTTATAATTCTTAAACAAATATTTTCCGAGCTGGGGTCATTTTCCAATCTTGCCAGAGGGTCTTGTTTGCTTGTACAGACTATACCTACGCGGTATAACTTGCTTAGCCATACACACATTCGGTACACTATTCAACGTAACTTCCAACTCGAACCAAATCGTCATCCCTATCTCAATACAAGTTACACCTAGTCGAAAGTTACATCAAGTAGATTATAGTTGTCTTCACTTTAGCTGCAGCGTGAAACCACACATTCATAAACAAAATGAAGTATTATGAGAGCGCAACAAAGAAATTTCAACATTAGCGTGTATGATTGTATAGTTCTTGCCTCGTGTGCGGGCTAAGTTTCTGACAGTATTGCTGTAGACTTTCCACAAAGTCAGAAGGAACCAGGCAGAAGTTCTTCGTAGTTTTGAGGAAAGGTATGCCTTCATTATTGTTTTCAAGAGTATATAGGAAACCATGCTTCACAGTATCAATAAATTCAATTTATTATTCAATACAACACATGCTGTAATAGATAAATAAAGCACGTTGAAGGAAAAAACTGGAATTGATTACTTAGTAATTCAATGACACTTGGCCCAATTAATCATACTTCTCAAGTTTCCCTTAAAATCACTATTTGAGTGGCTCAGACTTCAATTTGAAGTTATAAATATACTAATCGAATATTAGAATATATAAATATATAGGAGATGAAATACTCTGATAAGTTACTTGTGTACCCGTTTTCTGTTTCTTCACATGTTATCGGAACTAAAACTTGAAGGTTTTTCTGTGTAACTCGAAAAACTATCACAGACTAATTTTCCTATTTGTGTTTAATCGCCACATCATTTCACTCGATCTCATTCCGCCTTCCTAGGTTCCAATCTTAATAGAAAAAATCAATATTACAGAATATTGAATATTGCAAAATTCAAGCAAAATATAACAATTATTGTATCTATTGCAAACTTCTATTAGAACAAAATCTCCTTCTTCAATGTTCATATAGTAATCAGTGGACAACAATTACTTATATTCAATATTATCTATTGAGATTCTTAGACAAAAAATATTCATTTATTCCCCAAGAACCAAATCGATACACAAAACAAGTCAAATGTTGTGTTCACAGAATTTCTAATCCAATTCATTTTTCTTTGAGAACAAAATTGCAGTGTATAGTATGCAACGCAATATAGATTGTATAGTATGCAACGCAATGTATAGACTGTATATAATAGAGATTACTTTGTTATTGCAATTGACAGAACCATTGTGATTGTATTGTTCCACAATACAACGGTCTATCTCCTGAACCCGAATGCTCTTCTCCATCTCGCAGCCTTGGACTAATCGGATTACTCCGATGTTCAAGCTAATCGAAAAATGGAAAAGTAATTGTTCTCCATGATACCGCTGCTCCAAATCCTCTCACGTTCAAGATTAGTGCGCCATTCGCTTCGACCATTCTACCTGTGTAGTTCTCAAAACAGTTTTCATGCATTTTGCATTTCAAAAGTTTCTAGAAATAGGAAAATATCGATGACTTTATGGAAAAAGCTGACTGTTTGACAAAGATATACAGTCATAATACAAGTTATCAATCAACCGTTGTGAGGGTTTGAAGAAAGCGATGTTATTTATTTGAAAAGGGAGATCAAGGAAATGAATGATATGAATAACATCTTTTTGCAGTGAGTACAACTTCATTTGTGCTTGAGACTTCACCTCATCAAATAAGAAATAATTAATTGTAAATCAAGACATGAAATGCTTTCCTTAGACTGAAAGCTGAAATACATGAACATGAGATGAGATTCATGACGTTAGCCTACACTTAAATACTAGAGTGGACATAAAGCATAAATGTAACGTGAATGAATGAACCATCTTTAATAATTGACTAAATATAACCTCTTAATCCTGAAGTGCTTGATGTAGACTGTAGAAGGTTTGATATTACTGTAATATTATAAGGGATAGGGCCGTTTTGGAAAATACCAGTTGTTTATTTCTCAATTGTGATTGTGTTGAATGGGTTGAATAACCTTCATCAATCATAATCATAATCTTCGTTTATTCAATAATCATATACAAAGGTGAGCTAATACTGAAAACTGCTCCTGAGAATTTTCCAAAATTGGAGAAAAAGATTTGAAAGCATATGAAGTGTATTAAATCTCATTTGTAGTAAGCATAAGTATATTCGTTCATATTATTTTAATTGGTTGTGGATTTTTCGCTCGAATGTCTACAACCGTTAACATGTACCCTGACTTGTTAATTTGGGAAAATGGTCTCAAATTAGGCGTTAGAGTCCGAAAGCTACCATTGATTGAGCCACAAATGCAATCGAATTAATGTTTGAGTGCCGTCCGACTTTTCCTAACTTATCTACTCTACTATCTTCTTCTTCTTTCCCTCCTCTCCCATGAACTCTCTCTTTATTCCTTTCATTCTCTCTTCCTCTCTTTCCTTCTCTCTCTCATTCTTTCTTACTCTCTTTCTATTTCTCTTCCTCTTCCTAATCTTTTTCTTTTCCCCTTTTTGAATTTTGATTTTTCTAATTTTACTCTATTTGATATAAATCTTTTTCCACCTCTTCTTCTATCTCCTACACTTTCTCCTCCTTATTTTACTTCTCATTCCTCCTTTACTTCATGATATATTCTGTTTTCGTTTTTTCTGTGTACTTTCTCTCAATTTATCCTTTTGATCACTCTTCACTCAATTCTTTTCCTTTCTTATTCCATCGTCTTTTGTCCTTCCCCTCCTCCCATCTCTCCTATGATTGTTTTACCTTCTTTTTCAGTCACCTCTACTTCCTCTCTTTCTCATAACCTCCATTATATCCTCTTTCCTCAGGTTTCTCCCATCTTCTCTTCACTCTCTCCTTTCTCCTCTACTTTATTTTATCCTCTCTCTGAATGTTTCCTCCATTCTTACTCCTCCTCCCGACCTTCTACAACTTACAACTCCTCCTCCTCCTCCTCCTCCTCCTCCTCCTCCTCCTCCTCTTCTTCCTCCTACTCCTCCTCCTCCTCCTCCTCCTCCTCCTCCTTCTCCTGTTTGCTCCTATTACTTCTTCCATTCTTCCTTGTCAACTTATTCCTGGTCATCTTCTTCCACAATCTCCTAGAATTCTCCACCTCTAATCCTTCCTTTCCAATCATACTATTCATGGTTTCTCCTTCTTATTTCTTTTACTACTTTCGCCCTTCCTTTCTTTTCTCCGTTTTCTTCCATCATTTTCTTTCTTCTTTTTCCTTCCCATACATTTCCTCCCCCCCCCTTACACAAACCTAGAGAGTGATCGAATAATCGATGCCAAGTGCTGGCTAAAAGCGTAATGAATAAGTTGTGAGGACTAATCTTGTTTTCAATGTGAAACTCAAGAGCAAGTCCGGTCCGGCACTTTGGTTCCATTTATTTGAGCGAGCCTCCCAGATCTTTCTGACAGGAAGAGAGAGAGAGAGAAAAGAGAGAGTAACAGAGAGAGAAAGAGTTGGATGGAGAAAGAGCGATAGATTGTGAGAGATATCAAGAACGATTCGATTAAATTAGATCATTCTTCTCCTTATTCAAGTAGATTACAACATTAACCGACTTACACTCTAGTTAACGATAACCTAAAATAATATTAGCAATGCTATATGATTGAATAAACAATGTGTAGAGTGCATGTAATTTATAAATTTCATTTGTTTGTTTGTCAAAGCCTCAACTGCCCATGAATGGGCCTAGGCCTACCAGCTGGTTGCCAGTTTCATATTCACTCCACTATACAGTCCGTCCAAGCAAAGACACCCCGGCGAGACGGGAAAACGAATCCAGCTTGGCCAATACCGGCCCAAAACCCGTAAATTCTCAAGCAAAGCCCACAGTCCCCGAATCAACACTGACCGAACCGAAGAATATGAAATAGTAATTACTATATCATATCACTATTACATAGGTATAGGAATAAGTATGCTAGCTGAAACATGATTTTAAAGTAGCCTACTCACATTAAATGCTAGAGTTTGGTTCAATAATGAGATAAGAAGAGAGAGAAAAATTGATGAAGAGAGGGGAGGGTGGAGAAAGAGAGAGGTAGATTGAGGAAGAGACAGGAAAAGAGAGAAAGATAGAGAAAGAGCGATATATTTGATATTCCATTCAAAAATCTTACTCTGCCAGGTCCTGAGAGAGTGTATTGTATAAGGGAGAGAAATAGAGAGAGAACGCAGCTACTTGTTACGTTTCTTTCGAGGAAACTATTAGGCTTACAGAGCAAAGTGAATTCTCGCACTGTCGTCATCATATCAGTTAGAAAGCCCGAACGAGGTCCGGATCAATTGGGCTCATCCCGACGGTGTTGTTCTGACTTTCCCAAGTACACTAGCGCGCTCTTCCATTGTCAACCGGCAACAGGTTCTTGAAGAGAAGGCCATCTATGCTTTTTCTTTGCACTCATTGATCGGTCTCATTTTCACGGACTTATTTCTTCAAAACAGGAAAATTAAAAAAAGGACAGTTTTGGGTGTAAGCCTAATCCTGCTGGTGATATTTTGTGCATTGAAGTGAATAAATGAATTAATGAGATGTTCTCTATTGTGTTATGGTGATTTTATCTACGATTTCGACAACGATAATCTATTTTTACATTCATCCAAACTTCTCCTGTCCCTTTCCATCCATTGGGCGTCACAACCTTCAGTCCGCTAGCACTGCCTGGTCAGGGTTCGAGACCCAGTAGGCATGGCTGTTTTTCACCTCACCAATCACCTTCAAACTCATCATCCATTACCCACGCACAAGCTAAAATACTTATATGGGCATCATCCGCAATAAAAAAGCAATAATATTCTTGCATCAATTTTTGTCACGATCAATCATCTTCCCCTGCAATCTAGCTCACTTCTTACATGTGAAGTTTTTTTTAAATCCACCTTATTTGCATTTTTACGAAATGAGCTATCATTGTGAAGAAGATCTGAATCACAAAACTACGTTTTCAAGGCCTCTATCTCAATATGGAATACATCCAAGTATATTATTCATACAGGATTAATAGCAGGACTATAAATGTCCTATGTTCTCGTCACACTTCTTCGATCCTCCCAGAATTGTACCACATTTTTGTGTCATGAAGCTTCCACAAACCTGCCTGTTGATCATTATTAGTGTATAGCATTATTGTAGCCTACAAACATGCCACATTTCATCCGTTTATTGTGTGATGTACTATTTAGGTCCACGTTCTAATGAGAATTGCCACCTCAGTTAAAGTCTGTCCAAGCAGAGAAGACATTCTGGCAAGATGGGGAAATGACTCCAGCTCAGTCAATATTGAGTTGAAAAATATGAATCAGGTCTCAAATTGTAGATCAGAATTTCTTCTACGATCTGAGATTATATTGAAAATTTCTGAACCAATATTGATCGATCTAAAGTCATTTTCCCATTTTTTCAGAATCTCTTCTTTGCTTGGACAGACTATCGCAGCCCAGCTTCACATTCTCCCTATACTACCAACTCCCAACATTCAAATGAAGTTGTCAATTAGATTAGAACATTGAATTGACGTGGATTCCACTACACTGCAAAACGTGTCAGTGTCAATCAAGTAGTTGAAGCTGCGGTTTCCGTTGCAACGAAACCGAACTCATTCCACTGCTTCAATGGGAACCGCACCATCACACATTATAGACTACCGAATGGCTCATACCATAGGCATATGTACTATCGTGGGTACTAGTCATCAAATATATTTAGACCATCCTATGTTTCAGGCCATAGACAACATGCTGATTAAGGATAGCCAAAGTAAGCTACGGGATTGAATGTTCCAGCTTTTAATATCATGTTGTGAACGAATTAGAACTGGACGGCCAGTTGTAATTAAATGCCAAAATCGGACAGTAGTATCACTTATATCATGTAAAACTCTGTTAAGGACCGTGTCACATATACACCATATACTCATTCGATGGAGGGTTTTGTCTGGGCATCAAACTAATGTAGACTGGGCGAACTGAGTGCTATACTGGATTGAAAATTACAAACTACTATCGTACTAAGTTTTAAACGGTAATATTTACACGAATAATGTGCTCAAAACTAACTTACTTAGTTCGATTTATATTTTAAACGTTTCTTTCTTGTTTGTGATATTGAAATGATATCTTAATAAAGGAAGAGATTTAAAAAGAAGTTCTTTGTAAATCTATAAATAATGGTTCTTTTGTTCCGACTTTTAGTTATACTGTATTATTTTGTTAGGGCCAGGAATTGAGTTATTTCGCCAGAATATCAATTTGTATGGTTAATTCAATAACCAATATTCACATATTAGACAAGAACCCAATCTATTAGGACTATGGTGTATATTATAATTTGACTTGAATGTGTTGCAAGAGTGAGTGATAAGTTCGTTATAAGCCAAAACTTGGATAAATTCAACATATTTCATTTTAATAATTTTAGCTAGCTCTGGCCACATCCATACTACTACTACTACTACTGGATATAGTGGCCAATTAATTACCTATAGGCCATGTATTAAAAGTGTGAACATTTTATCCTCTGTTGCTTCTCACGGAAATAAAAATTTATAATTCATTTAAAATGTCAGTTGCGATTCCAAATTAATACTTTGAATAATTCCAATCAACCAACTCATGTCCGCCCAGATGCTAATGACGAAAACTGTACTTTTGTGCATCCTGTGAGGTTGAACAATCAAATATCGCTCACATGATATGAACTGCAAACACGATTTATGTTTTTTCTCAAATATCGATCAGGATTGAGTCCACAAGAAGCTCTCGCAAATAAAAACGCGAAAAACCATGGATGGTATTTGTTCCCAGGTGTGTGATTACACTTGGAACGCGAAGTTTAATTGCTTAGTGTAAACACTGAAAATAGAATGCAAACAGAATTTTTGTTTGATCAGTAGTAAATCGAAAAAAAGGTGAATGAAATGTCGGATTTTCTGTGATATAGAGGAGCGTTCAGTGACACTTTTCAATTTGCTAGTGATGGACAGTGATTTCCCTCTTTCCTATCCCTGCACAACGTTTACCTATTCTTGTCGTTTCGGAATATTTTGATTTTCTTGAAGCCTCTTCCATTCCAAAAGCGTTATTCATCGTAGTGTTACTCTGATAGGTAATCTTCAATATTTTATTGATTGTTCTCTCTGTCAGAATCTCCCAGAATATCCGTCAATAAAATGAATAAGATTACTTATTGGTTCAAAGAATTGAAAAATGGCTTATGGGCCCTTCTTCCGGAAACCGCTTCTATTATTTGGGAAGAAACTTATGTAATTATGATTATAGGTTTAGTTAATTACAACATGGTATGTTTACCGTACCATTTTTATGATCTGCTACGCTGGGAAATGCGCCACAATTTGAATTAAGATGACGCCTTCTCTCAGCTAATATATGGTATCCAAAACTAACAGAAACCTATCAACTCCAAAGATCCAACTAACAAGAAAACCTCCACCAACAGGAAGAAAAATCCTATCAAAAACTTGTTATATAATCTTCAACATTTGTAGAGCATCTATACTATTGTAAAGCAACTTTAACTATTGTAGAGCAAATATCTGGAGCATATTATTGTAGAGCATGTTTTCTGGAGAAACTTAGTTGGGGAGTCCGATCTCACAAGATGTCAAACTATCTATAGAAACTGAAACTTCAATAACCTTTTTACCAACATTTTATTCATAGATTGCGCTTGCCATGAACTTGGATCAGGTCGTCATCAAATATCCGGGGCGAATTGCACCAGACTTGTAAAACGTGTATCGCTGGCTGGCAGCTAAGCTTCAGTCGACGGTAATTCCAGGAGTGTAGCGATTGGGCGGGCGGGCGTTCGGCAGCGTTGCTTGCGGTAGCGACAAAACAAATGACGAGCCACAAATCTGGATAACGAGGTGTCTGCCGAACTTGGTTGGCGGTAGAAAACTGAAAATTGGATTCATCCTGGAAATTGCAGCGAATCGATCTTCGGATCAATTCCGAATCGACAACGGAAAGAGGAGAATAATCCTCGAAACACGGGCTCAACATCTTCGAAAAGAGACGATCACGAAAAGATTAAAGATGGCGTAAAAGCGGCAGCGTTTTTTCCTTAGCAGGATGTCTCCTGGGACCTTACACACAGACACACTCACACCAAACACCATCAGCTTCTCTCCAAAGATTCATGTTTCTCTCCTTTTTCCCATCTTCCTTTGCTATTTCGTTACATTACTGAATTTCATCGATCCGTCAGCTACCAATTCAATTTCGTTCGCGAGCTATTTATTGTTTATTTAGAACACTTTTGATTCTCATCGACTCTCGCTGTTTTACGTATCGAAAAAATACTTATTACAAATAAATTATTATTAGTGGTACCTGGTATTTCAATGGAAAATCGATCAATAACTAATAAGCTTTCTGGCCTGAAATTTTCAAATAAAATGATAGATCTCCAAATATCTTATTCAGCTGGATAGCTAATGAGCTGAGGGTTTTCTACTAACAACTGAATTACCTCACCTGGATCAGGAATGACTTTGATAAGTGCACAATGAATAGTTTTAACTACAAGTAAGTACTAAAAGTAAGTTATCAGATCGAAATAATTGGTAGTTATGATTCTATGATCACGAATTTGAAACTTATGTCAGTGAATATGTGTTTCTTCATATTCACTGCACTTATGTGTTGGAATCATTTATTTCACCGACAGTAGAAATCAAGTTTGAACTCGACTCTTGCAAATAACCAAATGATTGGTAATTTGAATGATATAATATGATACTCTTTCCATTACTTGGCATTATATTTCTGGCATATTTTCAGATGAAATCTACTGTTTGTGCAATTGTGTGGACTTATGTGACTCATTATTCCTCCGGCAGGAGAAATCAAGTTTGGACTCGACTCTCACAAATCATTTGAATGAAGTAAAACATGATACTCTTTTCATTACGCGGCAGTCATACTCCTGTATTCTGTCAATTTGTTACTAATGATTAAAGCGTCAGCCACCAACCATCAACACTCATAAATCACGTTGTTAGCATAACTTGCAGTTGGCTTGAAGCCTTCCTGAACATGACAGAACAATGCCTGCGCTCTACTTGTTCCATTATCATGGAAAGAAACAGCTACAGTCATTGAGAGCGGGGACAGCAATTGTTTGATATGACAGGCATAATATTGTTGGAAACAATGCATCTTGATGACATGGATGTCCCCAGCAATACATTGTCCGTGTTTCAGTATTCATGAGTTGTAAACCATCTCCTCTAGTGATAAAAAACTAGTCTTTCGTTATTAGCTCAACGCTCACTCGTTGGAAAAGCAGTAAATCACAAGCAGGAACAGGTTATTCCCAAGTATGTCAGCGAGCACTCTATTCAATCATTCTCGATTTGATACATGGCAGTGCAGAGGGAAAGCAGAGTGTTAGACTCATCATTTGTTATTCGATAATTTCCATTTAAATGAGATACCGGTGCTAACTCGATTATTGTACCTCGAACTGTAAGACTCTGTGACATTCTAGTTCTATTCTCTGACCTTAGACCTTCGTCAATGTAAAGACTCCTATGACAGTTGGTTTTGGTTCCCGATTACTATTTTCTGCGATATTTTCTTCATGTATGTAACATCCAAGAATTTATTCTTCATGAACATGCAGAATTTATTCTGAAGTAGATCCTACTTCATTCTTCATGTAATATCCAAGAAATTCTTTGATGAATTTAAAAAGTTAAACAATTATGACAGTTCTCTGTCTTATTTCAGTGAGGCTACGGATTTGACTAATTTAATTTATTTCTGATATCTATTAGACTGATATAATTGTGGAAATAGAGTACAACTCAACTTTCCCAGTAGCCTATAATAACGCAATGGTATTTTCATGATGGTTTTCCATATCTAGTGCAATGAAGTCAAAAATAAAATATATAATTGTGGTTAAATGATATGAAGCTGATGATAGAATTCAAATACTTACGATTGCTGCAAACGATTTGCTATTTGAATGATCTATGAAAATGGGTGACTCCCATTGGCTCCATAAGCCACTCCCACAATGGGCAGAGCGTTCACGATAGAGCAAACCTTACTTTGAAATACTTCAAACAAATTGAATAAAAATGATGTTTATACACTGTCAGCTATTACTGTGGCGTTTATGTGTCTTGCCTACTGGTCTAGAATAGCCTAAATAAATTCGAATATATCGCTTGCTCTTATACTTCGAATATATGTATCTTGCTCAATACTTTAGTTTTCGTTCACAAGAGATTGGTACATCCGAAAGCGGAATCTTTCAAAATTCGTATTGATAAATTATGGCTGTGATAACTTCAAGTTTTTTATTCAATAATTTTATTGAATTTCCTCCCAGATTGAACTTTTATCTCAAAACTACTAAAATTATTAATATTTTCTTTCGTTTATTGCAGGTAAGAGGCTGTCTTCCTTGTTTCTCTCTCTACTGCTGTTCTGAAAAGGTTTGATGCCAATCATTACTTATAATTGTGTTGTTAGAGATTGTTCACCAAAACTCATATCATGAATTTTTTAAACATTAGATTAATTAATTTCTCTCGAAGCATTATCTACTAGGTACGATGATTATTGATAATGGTTTTGAGTGAACTAATATAAGTATTATTAGTTTATTACTCTCAATGGGGGAAATATTTTATAACAAGTCGTGTCACTTGATACTATTCATAGTGCGTGCGGCATCATTCCAAGTGTACTCACTTGTAAGGAATAATTCTGAAAAAGACTTCTGGAAATTTAGGGAACACCATCCACCGATAGCCCGGAATTGAAAAAAGAATAAGCGTCAGGTTTCAGTTGTGTCAGTCAATTTATTGCCAGAAGTATGATAAGGAGAGGAGTGGGGGGGGGGCTTGCGGAAATAGAATTTGCGTCCAGAACAGGGTTAGGGTTTATCGCATAAAGCCCTTTAAGCTCATCTGGTCGAAGGAATCTGCCCCGAGAGAGGACTCTAGAAGGGTAAAAAGTAATTGCTTCCATATTACACTTCAATAAAACTCTACAAATAATCTTACTAGAGACGCCGGGAAGATTTTGCGATAATGGCTCTCCTATACCCTTTCGTTGGAAAGAATTACGTATGCAAGTAATGTCCACGTATAAGCCGTTAGTTAGTCTGGCTTGAGACTGAATTTATTGAATTGGGAACAAGCAGGCTCTGTCCAACAGCCGGACTGAGGAAATTATAAAATGATTCATAACCTACAAAATATTCTGTCTCCAAAGCCGACCGGCTCACTCTCAGGGGACTCTCAGGGGGCCGTTCTCTAGTCAAAATGAATTTCAATTATCTGTTCGTGTAGATGAACTTATTTATCAAGTTTCTGGAGATGGGGAGGATTTCAGCAATGCCTTCCTTGTTTATTTTATCAATTTGGAACTTTCTCTCACAATATTCCGCCTCTTATTCACTTTCAAAAACCGAGGAGTAATATTATTTACATTGGAAGGTGTTGAACTTTTATCCATCATTCGATACTCTTTGAATGAATAGTGCTTCAAGACTGAACAATAGGATTACCTAATGAAATTCGGAATTGATCATTTTCATAGGTTATTTCACATGTTCTAATAGTGAATTTAAACATATATTTTTCGAAATATATTGGGGAAGAAGATTGTTTGGATATGTGACTGTGTTTTCACCTAGAAGTATATATTTTGGATACGATTTGTGTTAATAATTGATTATGCCTATAACTTCCAAAAGCTATCCAATATATTATGTTCCATTTCAGTATTTCGATTAATATTATTACTGAGAAAAAGTAGTAATAAGATTCAAATTTCAGGACCTATGGAATCAGGAATTGATTCCAGTTAGGATTGATTGATTCAAGACTAAAGGCATGTGTTTCACTGTTGAAATCCATTCCATGATTGGAAACAATCCTCTTTAAGAGTCCCCTAATATAAATGAATCGATTTCTCTCACAAAACGGTTGTGGATAGTTTCGAAACAACTATTGCAAATATTTTTCCTCCAGTTGGACAAATAGGATTCCAGTTCCAATTCCGATTCAGACAAGACGTCTTCTTGGAAAAGTTGCAGAAAAACTTTCACTGATTGTTTCAACGGTCTGACATCAGTGACAAACTTTTGTAAAAATAATAAAAGTTTGTGGAGCTGTCTCGATGGCGCTGGATGTTTGAGATTACTTCTTGTAAGGATGGAATCATGATCAGTCATAATCGTAACTAACACTTCAACCGTAGAACAAACATTTGAAACTTCTCACGACTGAATGTTAATTATTGTCTGTCAAGATGAGTGAATTCCGAATTTGAGAAATTTCTATTTTGATTCTATTATTATTTAAAAGTTTGAAAGAATAATAATACTGCAAATGAGTTCTATCATAGCCACACTTAATAAGAAAGGGATATGGTTCAATCTAGCTAGGCTGTCCTAGCAAAGAAGACATTCAGGCAAGATGGGAAAACGACTTCAGCTAAGATTTATTAGTCAATAAGCAATATTAATTCAAAAATTATAAATTTCTTCTCAAATATTGTAGATAATTGAGACAATTTGAGACCAATGTAGGAAACATACTGATCTACAATTTCAGACCAAATTGATAATTTTCGAGCCAATATTGACCGAGCTGGAGCATAGCTTCCTCTAATAGAAGGAAGCTATGGTTGGAGTCATTCCACCATCTTGCCAGAATGTCTTCTTTGCTTGGACAGACTCTAGTGCTAAGTAATAGATAACTAACTCTTGAATCAGAATCTAGAAGGCCTATATTATTTATCAAAGATTCATGCTCACCAAATCATCCTTTTGCTATCAGCTAATAATCAATTATAATTATTATAAGCTGATGATTCGATTACCAGTCAGGTAGGATATTCAGCAGGATTCCGATTATTCCACCAGGAAAACGTCCTCAGCCTACAATATTGATTATGCATGATCTCGTGGAAATAAGCTGATAAGGTTGGAAATTTTTATTTCATTTTCTCGGAAATCATTTGTCCTACATTGCCTCAATTTTTTCAATGAGAGAATAATTGAAAACGAATACAAGTAATTCTTCATGAACTGATAGGTTGTTGTTGGGATAGGAGTTGATAACTCATTGGTTCAATCTATTAATTATTCTTAAACTGTACTGAAACGTTGAGGAATTCTAGTAATTTAAATTCCAGTTCTATTATGATAATACGAACATAATTCACATGAATTATGATTCTTATGCTTTATGTACGTGATTCATAGGATAAAATGTATAACCCTTATTTTCTCAACCCTTTCTACAGTGTAACATCGATTTTACAAACCCCGATTCTACGAAATCCCCGATTTAACTAATTTTTCTCAATTCCCTTTGAAACGTACATAACACTCAATGTAAATGTAACCCCGGTCTTAAGTAGGTTTTCGGCCTAAAAAACCCGGTAGTGAGAATTTTCCAAGCTCAAAACTAAAGGTTAGAGGCCCTATACAACGAATATTCAAAGTCAAGAACCCCTATTTTGCGTATGTAGCCCTTTATAACGTATTTCTCATGCTACAGACCCCGGTTTTATGTATTTTATAAATCCGTACTCTACTGAAGTTTAAATAGACAAGCCTGTTTGAACATGAAAAGTTTTGTTTTACAACAGGAGAAGTCACGTCTACACCTTGAATGACCTTATTGACCTTATTCTGACTCTTTCTATGCCTCTCACCCTCCCCCTTAGCATGAGCATTCGGTATTCACTCACATTTCTAAGTCAGTTAGTTTATTAAGCTTACAGTACGCGAACGGTTTACATTAGGGAACCCCTATATTACGAATATTTACAGCTTTCAACCCAGATATTACGAAACCCGTTTTTAAAAATACACCGATACAACGAATTTTTTTTCCGGGTCCCTTGAGCTACGATGAACCGGGGTTCGGCTGTATTAGATTGAACCTTGTATCTATGCACTGTGTAAGATGAATTTTGCAATCAGAATAATATGATAATAAGTGTGGTATTATCGTCGCAAATGATAATAACTATTATGAAAATTCATAGGAAATTAGAGCGTCTACAACCCTAGGCATAACACTGGATTAAATGCATTAGTGATTTGTTGACTGAATGCTTGCATGTATCAAGTAGTAATTGTGCAGCTGAAACATATGCTGCGCCATGCTCGCTATTGACTGTGACGTGGTCTCGCATATTCATTGCTTATAATCATCATTATTCCATTGGACAATAAATCAATGCAATCACCCATTACAACATTGAAATCATAGCCCAGCCAAACAGCACAGTCTGCCTGCCCTATGGCAGAGATGGAGAGTTCAGCTAATTCTATCAGTTCAGTGTCAGTTTATTTGATTAATGGTCGAATCTCTCAAATTCGAACTGTCAAAAACTTCAAGGGTCGGTAGGTAACAGTTGCACAAATGGACACTCGTCAGCGAAGAGCGAAAATCAAGTGACATAGGCCTCAGATATCTATAAATCTACAACAGTGCTCTATGAACAACTAACCCTCCTATTACTCTTATAACAACCAGCTCTTGTAGTCTACTAATATGTAATCAGGATTATAACGTATTATTCAATAAATATTATGATAATATTTTTCTGTAATTCGATTCAGTTTCTCCATTGATTCCAACAGTACAAAACTAATGGGGAAAATTTATCACCCTGGAGTTCCGAATAATTGGAAAAATTCAATCAATCTAGAAAAATTGGTTTACAATGCCTGATATTTTTCATTCTTATTATATGTTGAAGGAGATGAAATGGAGATTATATAAATCACTAGCCGGCAGGCTCGCTTCGCTCGCCTTCTCCGCCTAGCCAGGGGGCTCCGCCCCCTGGACCCCCGACAGTATCAGCAGTGTCAGTGAGTCAAACAGGCTCGCTTCGCTCGCCTGCATAACCTCTGTCAGTGTAAGCTGAGACAAACAGGCTCGCTTCGCTCGCCTGCAAATTCCGTTCAGAAGGGATTCAAAACCTATTGAACACAGCATTTCTAGACCTTATTTGGACCTGTTTATCAAATCTCAACATTTTCTACCTATTTATCTCGAAAAATCCAAGAAAAGCTCAGAAAATTCCGAAAAATAGTAAAACGCTGATATTGAGCGTAACCTTGGGAAGTATATCGGACATAGTATGAAACTTGATTCAATATCTTCCAAATTAGTTCATCCATATAATCTCGGTGAACCATTGAATTTACAGTAAGACGTGGTCGTATGAAGGCGGAAGATATGCAACCCACAATACATCTACAATTTAAAAAATACTAATAAGTGGCGTGATCTTGAACGGAATTCAAAAATATTTTAACTCAAAATTTCTAGACCTAATCTGAACCTGCCTACCAAATATCAACATTTTCTACCGATTGGTTCTCGAAAAATTTGAGAAAACGCTGAAAAACTATAGAAAAACTTCAATATTTTGCGTATCCTTGGGAAGTCTTTAAAATCCGTTCTTAGCGCGCGTCTAAACGTCGAACTGAACATGCCTGCCAAATTTGAACGCATTCGGTTCAGTGGATTTTTAGTTCTGGTGATGAATGAATGAATGAATCAGTCAGTCAGTCAGTCAGTGCCATTTCGCTTTTATAGATATAGATAATTTTGATGTTTTACAGTATATCCTACGTATTGTTTTACGTACCGAAAAATATAACTCATTTTCCTTGTGTTTACAACAGAGTTTTTGTTAAAATGGTGCTCATCTCCTAACTTTTAAATTTCACATGAGATTAGATTAGATATGGATGAAGAAATATCTTCGTTTTTCAATGTAAAAGATTATTTACATTTAGTTATTTTAATTTCGTTATTCATTTATTCATTATTTATCAAATCTATAGCATTATATTTGTCATAGATAGCAATAGTAATATTGGAAATTACTTAATAATAATTCTTTTGATGTTAAACTAATCTTATTGCTGATAAATAACAATTACTTGGATCTCTCGATATTGTCAAGATGCAGTAGATGTATCTTCCTTCCTCCCTCATCTCTCGCAATCAACAATCTGAAGCCAACTCGGATATCTTATTTCGGAGACCGGTAACTGCACACAGACAAGGGTCAACCTGTTACTCTGCGAGAGAATCGATAAGCAGCTGATAACAATTTAACCTTTCACCACTAGCCGCCGCTTCTGCCGCTCTCTGGTAGTCTGTCCAAGCAAAGAAAACATTCTGACAAGATGGTAAAATTACTCCGGCTCTGTCAATATTGGTTCTAAAATTATGAATTTTGTCTTAAATTGTAGAGCAAAATGTTTTCTACAATTTGAGGCTAAACTTATAATTTTTGAACCAGTTTTGACCGAGTTGGAGTAATTTTCCCATCTTACCAGAATGTCTTCTTTGCTTGGACAGACTGTAGTTCGGCTTCAGCCGTGATAAACTTTCCGACGTAGCTAGTCTGGAGGCTTCGCCCATTCGGCCTGTCGACCCTCGTGAATTTATTGCAGCCCGCCTCTGTCCAACGAAGAATAACTGCCTGGTTCCTTCTAAATTCCCCCTTTCCTCCACCCTACAACCCCTACACCCCTAACCTAAATTCCCAATCAGCACCCCTCCCCCCAACCGCCGACACAC
This sequence comes from Sogatella furcifera, assembly GCA_017141385.1. Taxonomy (NCBI): domain Eukaryota; kingdom Metazoa; phylum Arthropoda; class Insecta; order Hemiptera; family Delphacidae; genus Sogatella; species Sogatella furcifera. Next base: position 8,969,928 of record CM029549.1, read on the forward strand.
TTATCAATCCGTCTCGGAATTAAACCATCTTTCTATAGGTCGCGCCCAGGACAGACAGCGCCCTCGAAGCCTTATGATTTATTAGAATTACATAAAGATTGTACCGATTGCAAGCTGATGGATGTCTTATTACCTTCTTTCAAACAAATTAATTACAACCTAGGTTTATTGATCTGAAGGGATTGATAATCTAAATTATTTCACTCATCAATGTTTTTCATTATTATCGTATTGTTCTCAGGCTCATATTTACTGATAGGCTAACTAGATTTATTAAGAACCCTCTCTTGAGAGATTGGCTTGTCAATGGCAAAAATTTTTTTAGAATAAATTTGCTTCTTTATAACTTTTCAGTAAAAAGTATGGTATTTCTTTAATAAATTGGATTGATTAGAAATTTGAAGCTTTTCAAACATGATATGAATATTCCTGTCCAGTGTCATTTTCTCCTACTAATACTATAACAATTGTACCTACTAAAATAGTTTAGTAATACTAAAATATAGTATTCAAATTCAAATTAAAATTTCATTTATTGTCGAAACATTGATACAATGCCTAACAAAGTCAAAATTAATTAAATAAAGCAATACAAGCAATAATTAATACATGCAGGTTACATTAATTGTCCAACAATAATTCATTCCTGTTGTAAAGACATTTATCAATAAGGTAAATTTTAATATTTTTCTTGAAACATTCAAGATTGTCAATCTTTAGACTATTTGGCAAATATAGCATAAACTGTCAAAATTTTATACTTTTTAATACAATTGTACTTTGTTTACAATGGGTTTGATTAGATACGCCAGCAATTACCCTAACTGCTCGCTTCTGCATAATGAAAACTTTTTTAACATGAGTATCACTACCCAAAGCAAGAATGCCATATGATAGATGCCTGTGCACATGTGCAAAATGTACTATAGTTAGAACAAAAGAGTTTAAAATGAATTCTAGACACTTTAGCAAAAATTCCTGAGAGGTATTACACATTCCTCCTGAAACACTCAGTATATAGTTAATCACTTTAGTTACTATACTAAACTATTTTAGTAAAACTAAAACTAGAATAGTTTTCTACTAAAATATTAAACATTTTGCAACACTATGTAATTGAATCTATTTTGATCACTTCCTATTAATACAACTCTTATTCAAACTATCATTATTATAGCACTGTCGACTCGTACCCACGAAACACTGTACGGCACTTCACCTTTTTCGTGGGCACGAGCCGCCAGTGTATTATAGTCCTATTAACGATCATTATATAGTCTTATTCGAAAGGCTCATGATAGTTTAATGTATGCATCCACGTATGAGGATAATCAGAGTCAGTTATGCGTCAACCACAGAAGTCAGTGGAAGAGGAAGTTGATTCAATTTATGAGGCGATTGGCTTTGGAGTGTAATATGGTACATTGTGCGAACCACTCACTGAACTTACTGCGTAGATGATCGAGGATTAATAGTGGAGTGACAGTTTAGTAACATGAGCAGGAGCAGTTAGGGATGGGAAAGGTTACATACCGTGTAAGGGTTATGAATGAGCGGTTTGACAGATCATGTGAAGATGAATGAGGGAGAAAGAATGAGTAAGAGAGAAAGGGATAAAGTTGGGAGATAAGAAGAAAATGCGAAAGTGGAAGAAAAAGAGATAAAGGGAGGGAATAGACAAGAAGAGAGAGGGAGAGAAAGGGAGTGAGAAACAGAAAGAGTACTAGAGAAAGCTGGTATTCTGGAAGAAGAACACTACAAAAACGATAATACTAGATAGAGCATAATATCGTAGTAGAGGGAGAAAAATACTTGAAAACAGGAATGAATACTAAGGGAACAAAATAAATGAAGGAGAAAAATACTAGGCGAAGAAGAGAACTGAAGGAGGAGAACACTAGAGAGAGAAGAAAACTGAAGGAGACGAATTCTAGAGGAATTAGAGAACTGACGGAGAATAATAGAGGATAGGCTACTACAAAAAAAAATTAGAGATAAAGACTGGAGTAGGAGAAAAAATACTATGAAAACGAAAAACTAGACAAATAATACTTTTCAATGCTCTCTAATATTCTCTTTTCTTTAGAATTCGCCTTCTTCAGACTCCATTATTCTATCTCTCCACTTACTTCTCTCCTTCTAGTATTCCTCTTTCCTTAGTATTTATTCTTCGCAACCACCAGAATCCTATTTCTCTAATATTTATCGATTCCCTTTTCTCTTTCTATTTTCCTTCTTTCCCTAGCATTCAGTCTCTTTCACCTTCCTTTCCATCTTCTAGTATTCTTCTTAACCTAATATTCATTTTCCCCACCCACCAGTATTCTTCTTTTTCTAATATTACTTCCTCGAACTCACTTTCATTCATTTTCTCTCCATCACTCTCTCTCTCTCTCTCTCCCTCTCTGAAAAAGAAAAAGACAGGGAGTGACAGAGTAAGAGAGAGTGAGAAAGAGACAGCGGTTGGCTAGCGCTTGCTATTCGATTATGGCGGCAATTTGCATTTGTACGGGCAAAACCCGACGGACAACTTGCGATGGCCAATTAATACTTATAAACAGAAGGGTGACAAATATTATTATTAATCGGAATCGGATTAGGAGCACTGTGTCACGGGGATTGCCAATTAATTCACCGGCTAAGCTCTGTCCGGTAATCACCAGGTAAAGTGATTAGTGACGTGTCACCGCGCGAGCCGCGTGCCTCATTTGTTAGCCGGGGTCCTTCGAGGCTCTCCCCTTGCACCCTTGCTTTTCGTACTCTATTCGGCTCGTTTTCATCCTCTCTTTATTCGCCGTTCGTGTTCCTCCATTACATCAGTGCGTAATTCAAAGCCGCGGTTACGGTGACCTTTCACAGTTGGCCGTCAATTTTGTGAACCAGTAACAGGATGTTCAACCCCTGATTCACTAACTTTATACTGAAGTCTGTATTCTGGTTTGATCATTGGAAAACACTATATCGTGTTGGTTATATAGGCTACTTGGTTGATTATTAGAACTGACTTTACAAAGTATATGTACGTAGGTCTGTTTATATCTGGTTAATCAAAGCCTGGTATTGTGTATGGAACATGTTGTATTCTATCATAACCATCTATCAATTCTCAGACCTTAATGTAAAAAGCAGGATGGCGGTAATATGGGCCTAGCCAAGCGTAATAGCAATAGTTCAAGTTGCTATTCTTTAGAAGTAATAAGACAGAAATAGCATATTTTTTATTGTTAATCATTATGATATTACAATATAATCAATAGCCAATACAAAAATAATAATTATTACAATATAATGAACTTTAAACTAGAATCTGATTTATTATTCTATGTGAAAAATAGAAATTCAAGACACTCAAATTCCAATCAGTTTTTCCAACATGTTTGTAGCCTACTTCACTAGCTGCTCATTTCAACTTTCTTCCGTCTCTGAACCTTTCCCCCAATATTTTCAGTTTTTTTCCTTTAGCTTGCAAGTTTGAGACATCTTATTGTCTTCTTCACACTTCAGTATCCATCCATAAAATGTAAATTCAACTTCTGAAAACTTGTTTTTAGAGTGTTATTTAAGCTTTTAGTTGTGTATTTTTACCATTGCTTTACATATCTCAGATTTAAACTTTAAGAAAAAATATAATTAGTCCGGCGTTGCAGGCCTATCGTATTGTAGGCTATAGTCACAAATTGAGCACTGTAACCTAATCATTCGATATTTTGAAGCTAACTGGTACACAAGGCAGATCACTGATTCCATTAATTATTGTCTTTCACTTTTACAAAAAGCACATAGGAGCCTAGTTTGTTGGAATTGAAGGAAATGCATCACTTCTCTTGGCACTCCAATGTTTTTCTCGTAGCACTCCAATTAGTTAATCGTCTATGACAAGAAAAACGTCTTGTCTATGACAAGAAAAACGTTATCACGAAAAACGTGATAATAAAACGGTCTTCAAAATGATTAATACAAACTATCGTTAGCTGACCAACGCTATCGAGCTGGAGTGAATGGAGTTACATTCAAGTCTATAACACATGTTCATTACTGTCAAAAAATTGTGAGAGGTGATCAATTTTGAATTTATTTTTTACAAGGAGGTTCCTTGATTATTTACAATAACATATTTATGTAATTCAACAGTTCGGCTGCAGCTTCAGAGCAAAGCTCGGTACCAGATATTAATCTAATAATAATGATTATGGTATGCTAGACCCAAGGTTATTATAAGACAATATTATCTTATAATAACTTTGTGCTAGACTTACATAGCAGATGCCGTCGAAAGTACCGACTAGCGAATGTCTGATGAATGCTCAGCGCTACAGTGACTATATAAGATCTTACAATATAAGATAATATTATAAGACTATATTATAGTCACTGTACTCAGCGCTATCAAGACAGTTTGAAAGTGTCTACCGCAGACGGTTAGCCGGTTAGTTTCACAATATACATGTTTCATGTTCTAAGTTCCAATTTCATAAAATATTAAATAATAAATAGCTGATACTAAAAAAAGCATTGAATAAGGTAGTATGTAATTATTCAAGTCACCAACTTAGTTCAGTCAATTAATGTTTTTAGAACTTTGAAGTTTAAATGGGTTATTGAATCTCAATATCACCTTTCACCGCAATACTTTCATCAAGTTGCGTGAATTAAAGCTTGAAGTCCTTCTTTGCAAAGAGTGGAATCCAACCAATTTTCATCTGCTTAAAGAATAAGATGATGAATTAGATAAAGATGAAATCAATACTTGAGCTGAGAGATATTTCCATTCCAAAAAGTACGGCTACAGATTCGTTCGACACTATTGATTCAAACTATAACTGGTTACCATATCCTATTATATTAAGCGAGTAATTTCTGTATGTATGTATGTATGTATGTATGTATGTATGTATGTATGTATGTTTATATGTATGTTTGTGGAACAACGGATCTAGAAAACGGCTCTAACGATTCCTCGAAATTTGAAATGTAATATAACCGTGATGGAAAAATAAGATTCCACCAGGTCTCATGTCCGGGAAAACTCTCTGGCAGGATTAAAAAAGAATTGAATATTCCTTATTCAGGCATAATCCCAAGCACTGCGTATAATGGCTGTTATCGTTAGCTGACCAAAACTATCCAGCTGGAGTAAATGGAGTTACATCCAAGTCTATAACACATGTTCAAGCCAAAAAATTGTGAGACGTGATCATATCAATTTCGAATGTATTTTTTACAAGGTGGTTGATGATTTTTTACAAGGAGGTTCATGATTTTTCACAATAACATATTTATTAAATTCAGCAGTTCAGCCACAGCTTTAGAGCGAAGCTCGGTATCAGATATTTCTATTATATTAAGCGAGTCATTTCTGTATATCCTATTATATTAAGCGAGTAATTTCTGTATGTTTGTATGTATGTGGAACCACGGATCTAGAAAACGGCTCTAACGATTTCCTCGAAATTTGAAATGCAATATAACCGTGATGGAAAAATAAGATTGCACCAGGTCTCATGTCTGGGAAAACTCTCTGGCAGGATCAATAAAAGAATTAAATATTCCTTATTCAGGCATAATCCCAAGTACTACGTATAATGGCTGTTATCGATAGCTGACCAAAACTATCCAGCTGGAGTAAATGGAGTTACATTCAAGTCTATAACACATGTTCATACCAAAAAATTGTGAGAGGTGATCATATCAAATTTGATTTTGTTTTACAATAACATATTTAGCCTATGTAATTCAACAGTTCGGCCGTAGCTTCAGAGCGAAGCTCGGTACCAGATATTGGTTATCAAACATTTAAAAACTCTGTAGAGGCTGGTTTGAACTTTATACCTGATTTTGACATGCTACTTAAAGGTTCACGGATTGATTAAAACAATAACCACCCAAATTATGCCAGAATTAATGTGAGTTATGTGAGTTATATCCTGCACTCCAACAATTAACTATGTCCTCTGGGTGTTGTTGGATGTTTGTTGGGGGGGGGGGGGTCAGGCAACCCTGAACATAGTCTTCATCAAGTGATTGAATAGCCGTAGTTCAATTAGCAGCATCACTCTTGACAGGCGGCGTCCATCCGTCCGTCCGTCTGTCCATCCTAACATCCGGGTAGTTTGACGGATTATATATATACGTCTGTGTGCATCGATCGATTCAATCACCTGCAAATCGTCGACAGGCTTGCCTCGGATTACTATTGGCAAACTCGCGCTTTTCCTGGCAAAGACGCATGGCAATATCATGTGTATTGTTCTCCATAATGCAGCACCTGTACACGTTGTCTTAAGGGATTATCACTTGACTGAATCAGTATTGATCCTGAACATTCATAGCTAATTTTATTGTTTTAGGAAAATAATAGAATAGGTGAAATACAACTCTACTTCAAGTTTATTTTATTTTAAGATTCATTCCAAAACCTATTGCTCGGGAAACTTTTATAATGTACTTTGAATAATACAATAGCATTATTATTAATACTATTTTTATCAATACAAATTTCTATGTTAATGATCAACAGTATTTCACTGATTTCGCTCATATTTTGTACTCATGGACTTATTCGTGCTCAACTGCAAACTGTAACATGTTGACTTAAATTATTGTTTCCAAGCAAATAATGCTATTCTATACAAACATTTCACTTTCCTTGCCAATCATTCGCTCGTGTTATTGCTCGGGAACTTTCATACAAATTTACAAGTTATCAACAATTTTTCACTGATCTTCTCATTTTCCAAGTCATATTCATGTTCAATTGCAAACTATCACATTATAAATTCATTATAATTTCAATTATTCATTCAAAGCAAATACCAAATACTAGGAAAAATACTAGAGAGAACCGATGATTCCCAACTCCAACTAAGTAGTAATTCAATAAATGAATGAAAAATAAGTTATATACGGTACTGCAAAATGTTAACTTGAGTTGTCACTGATTCGTTCTTGCTTCTGATGAGAGAAGTACTCAAGTAGATTAGAAATCTGTATGTTTTGATGATGAAAAAAATTATTATTCCACCTGGGGTTCACCCAAGAACCTCACCATACAACTAACTTGTTCTTTATTTTTCACTTATAAGCATTCACGAATAAATTATGAACTCTTGTAGTGATTTATGCATCTTGAAACATGGAAAATAACTCATTGAGAGTCGATTCTCGTTTGTTTACATAAGTTGAATCATCTCATAATTGAATGTAGACTTATGGAAATCGTTCTGAAAGACGATTCAATTATAGAGCCAAAGTTTGCCAACGAGTGTTTGATGATGAATGTGACTGCGCAAGACGTTAGAGTGGGGAAGAAGTCAGATTGGGGAAATAGTCAGAGTTGGTTGTAATCGGGTATTTATTTGGAACGGACATTCTATGGGAGAGTGTATTCTGCTCGCGAACTCGGGAGTTGGGATGTTTAGAAGTCAGCGAGGAAGGAGAATGAGATGAAGAAAAAGAAGAAGAAGAAGAAGAAGAAGAAGAGGAAGAAGAAGAAGAAGAAGAGGAGGAGTAGGAGGAAGAGGCTTTCAAACTTTGTTACCAACTCCGGTGAGAGCAAGTTGCCTACGCCAATGAACATAGGGCAAGAAAACCGTTCAAAAAGTCTCTCTTCTACAGTAATTTTCCTAGAAAATAAAGGCTTGGGAATCAGATGGAGTTATCTCGAACTGCCAGATCGATCTTCGTTCGCGATACTTTTTTCAAGTGATCGGATGGGTGAAACGAAAACTAACAACATGACTCCAACCTCCTTGTTACAGTCTTAACTTTTTCGTGAATATTCACTTCACATGGAAGTAGGAAACGTTGTAAGACAAAACTAGTTCACTAGAAAGTACTCATTGTTGTGATCTTGTACAATTGAACATTTTTCTAGGACATGCAAATTGAATATAGTTATTAGTTAAGTAAAGTTTTCAGCAATACTGTTCTGTAATATAGTTACTGTATTAGTAAAATAAAGTTTTCTGAAATTCGGCAATACATTTCATAAAAAGTTCATAAAAAGAAATACAATACATTCTGAAAAGTTCGGCAATACATTAGAAGCGTCCGCCAGTCCACCAGTGGTTTTGTGTTCTTTTTGATCTGCGTTATTATTTTATTCTCCTTCTAGTCTGCATTGTTATATCAAAATTTCAGATTCACCTTTGAATTTAAGCTACGTTCAAAACTGTGATTTAACAAAAATTAAAATAAAATAAAAATTTTAATAAAATTAATTATAAAAGTAAAACTGTGAGCTTTACAAAGATTAAATACAAAAGTTTCATGAACAAGTGGGAATAGTGTTATGAAAGAAGATAGATTTTAAATACAGGGTGTTTCAGGAGGAATGTGCAATACTTCTCAGAATGATTCCTTACACCAGGAAGACAAAAAAGTTCCATGGGACTTAAACGCTTTGTTACCGAGATAAAAATGGCGGAAAATTGAGATTTTTCAAAACTTATTAATTTTTCCAATTTTTGAGAGGCTTCACTCAGCGTCTAAAATAATTAATTCCTATGTGAAATTCAATGGAACCAGTTTCAAGTTTGTAACTTCAACGGTTATTGAAATAATTGGAAAAATATGCTAAAAAACCGCCATTTTTCAACAATAAGGGTTATAACTAAATAAGGAATTCAAAATTTGTACTTTTTATAATTGAAAGTTGAAGAGAGTTAGATTCTGAAGAAAAAGTTGAATGGCGGCGATTGTGCAAATATTACCTTAATCCCAGAAATAGCGATTGAAAATCGAAAAATTGACAAAACATAGCACAAGTGATAAATTTGTGTATAGTAGCGATTTTGAGAGATTTACACAAGCGCCGCCATTCAACTTTTTCTTCAGAATCCGAATCTCTTTAACTCCTATTAATATTAACTCCCCTTATTGTTGAAAAATGGCGGTTTGATAGCATATTTTTCCAATTATCTTAATAACCGTTGAAGTTACAAACTTGAAACTGGTTCATTGAATTCCTCAGCTAATTTAACATGGAAATTGATTATTTTGGACCCTAAGTGAAGCCTCTAAAAAATTAGAAAAATTAATAAGTTTTAAGAATTTCAATTTTCCGCCATTGTTATCTCGGTAACAAAGCGTTTTTGGGGGTTGGTCCCATGTAACTTTTTGTCTACTTGGTGTAAGGAATCATCCTTAGAAATATTGCACATTCCTCCTGAAACACCCTGTATAATGAGAAAAATATTCAAGCGGTTCTATGTGATTCTTTTTTCTCACAGGATATCAACAGCTTCAAGGAATTGAATACGAAGGAAGTTTATCCAGAGCACTACCAACACCATCAGACCATAGGCTGAGGCCGCACTGCCGGTGGGAAGAGCCTGGCTGGTGGAGGGTAGTTGGTAAATCTATAGAACATACACACGATCCACAGTAATACATCGTATGAATGGTATGACGTCATTCTGTTTTTTGAGGTTATGTTGTCCATATTTAAGAATTTCAAGATGGCGGCTGAACACATACCATTCATAAGATGCATTACTGTGGATGGTGTGTATGTTCTATAGATTTACCAACTACCCTCCACCCTCCAGGCTCTACCCACTGGCAGTGCGGCCTCAGCCATAGAGCTCAAAGATCAGATTATGAAATGTAAATTTTGAGTGAAAGAAAAATTGGTACCTAATGACTTCATACTGAGGTAACTATCGGGCAGAGACTTTTTATTGAACACTAGGGATCTCTATTTCAGTTTTATATACAGAGTACTATTAAATAAAAGTTGTAACATTGAGGATAGAATTATATAAGGAGGTCAATTCAATTCAAATTGACAAAACTCTTCACGTGGTGATTTGTAATTTTCTCCTCTCACAAGTTATCAACAACTTAACAACTTATGGGAATCAAATATGAAATAAATTCAAATAGAGCTCCACCAGCACTATCAGAGTATGATGCAATTTAAATTGAGGTTTGAAGAAAAATGGGTAATGACTTTCTTGAATAATGTCTTACTGAAATGTCTTCATACTAAACTAACTATCGGTGAGAGACTTTTCATTGAACATTAGGGATTCCAGTTTTACTGTATTCTATTATTTTTGCTCTCTCTACTACAGCTGATTCGTTTACAAAGTACCTAGATCAATAAACCCTTCCTTACCTTCCTTACTTCGTTCCTAAACCCTAGATCCTTTAAAGCAGTAAAAAGTCACATCCGTTTCCTATTTTGCAATTAATAGAAGTAGGTGGAGTCTTCTCATACTTCTATTGGTATTAATCTGAAATCTGTGTTTCAAGCTTTTATAACTGCTTACCTCGCCCTCTACATGTCTTTCAGTCACATAAATAGAATATCGGATTGAAAAGTTTTCCAATGCATACGAGAGCTCAGAACTTTTCACTCGCTTATTCAATTATTATGAATTGTACGTGAGTTATATTTCGTACTATGATGTGTGAGAGTAGAATAATGTGTGAGTCATCATTCTACAGAGTTAATAATAACCTACAGAGCTTGAGTCGTATGTGAGTTTGTAAATAATTTACAAGCACTCTCCTTGTTCCATATTTATCCATATTTGATTTGACCTAACTTATTATAATCATGTCATATCCAACTCAAACTAGACAGACCTAATATCCTGAATGACATTAGAGATGCCTTATAATGTATGGCTTAATATGCTTGATAAATCATTTTCACTTCTGTTTTGTAACGTAGGCAGTGGTGGGAAGAAGAAACTCTAAATTAAATTATTTGATCCTTGTATAGATTTATACCTGACCTTATATTATTTCAGATGGGCAAAAAGAAGATATCAAAACTTAAAATATTTATAGGTTAATATAATAAATTCTGAAATCATCAAAATTACACACCCGACATAATACAAGGGGATCGTGAAAGTAAGAGAATTCAAAATTAAACCACCACGAAAGAAAAGGATCTCATCTTTAGAATTGTGACAGAGGTGATTATAAATTAATAACGAAAAGTTATAGTAGCGACATCCCTTGGTTTATTTCTAAAAACCAGAATAAATAAAATCAAAAGATTATAGTAATTGGCTACCGGAAATACAAATTACATTATTTTCAGAAATATGGTTACAATCGGTTACTTAAATTCTTAAATATGTTAGTATACATAAATACCTGGTGTGATGAGGGCCCCCCCATAAACTTTCACACTATGTATCACTATTGCCTTTCAATTGCACTTCACTTGGTTGATAAAATATTGGTTTCGATGGAAATTTGAATCTGATCCTTCTGAGGTTTTTCTTTGTAATCCTGATGTGCAGAAGTCCGGGTTTCCTTGGGGTTTTTAACGAGATACCCTCGGTCCATCTGCGAAGTCCATGCTACAGTATTGGTTTACTGGTTAATTTCAGCGAGGTGGATACATCCAGGTTGATACATCGACCGCTGATACAGCGGATTTGGAGATTGGTAAAATTTGAGAGAAGAATCCAATAACTTGGTAAATTTACATATCAAAGAAAAATTAAAATAAAAAAAAAAATCAGGATGAAGCTACTATGTAAAAGAATGAGAATTTAATTAATGTGACTACATCCTGTACTTCAAAGAACTTTCAACAAATCTTATTGAAGAAAGAAAATGTCAATCTGAACTGGTTGGGAGCTGGATTCGAAGTGAATTGAAATTAATAGAGGAGCGAAAGGTACAAGGCTATCCCCACTCCTAAGCAACTGTCGATCAAGCAGAATTTTGTTCAAGGAAGAGAGCGACCGAGCAACATACAAAGTAATGAAAAAGGAGGAAAAATATAGAGAGAAATCTACTAAAAGAATAAGCTTGTAATTGCAAGAACAATGATAAAGTTGTTTTTCGAGTAATTCGAAAACAATTTTATCAAGTAATGGAAAATTTATTAAACGTTTTTGGTTGAAAAACAAGATAAAATAATCATGATATTTCATACCGTTACAGTTTACTGTTGAAAAATTACAAAATTTCTCAAGGACTATTTTTCTATGGAAAGGTTTTTCAATTTAGCTCCATCGGAAGATGTCATGTCATTGAACTTCAGTTTATGAATAAGCTTCTGTCAGTTTAGATTGTTCAACTTTAGTTAAATGTTGTTGTCTTTCCAGACGTGAATAAAATAACTTTTTGGACTGACACTCAATTCAACTTGATTTTTCGCTAAAATTCAAATAACAACAATAATTTAATGTATCTACTTGAATTAATTCTTCTCAAAATATCACAACTCTTTCAACAATATTTTTCTATCAAGATTGTTGAAAAACTCCAGCTCTTCTGGAGTTCGATTCAAACAAATCTGAAACCAGTCTTTGAAAATTACCTTCTTTTTTCAACTAATCACCGCTGAAATAATTTCTTATTTGCCATCAACTACACTGAATTCACAACCATGAAAGAAATCCAAGGATGATCAATTACAAAGTTCCAATGTAGTTTCAATTTTTGGACTGTGTGGTATAAATTAATAGAGGAGCGGTTAAGGGCATGAGTCTGATGCACTCACCAAATTGTAATTCGAATAAATGATGATGATGATAATAATGAATCAAACTACAACCATAGTCTGTCCAAGCGAAGAAGACATTCTGGGGAAATGACTGCAGCTCGGGTATTATTGGTTCAAACATTAGAAATTTGGGCTCAAATTGTAGGAAACATTCTAATATTCAATTTGAGACCAAATATATAATTTTTGAATCAATATTAATAGTAATAATTACATCTTGCCAGAATGTCTTCTTTGCTTGGACACACTATATCACTACTATTGTTTCAACTAACGTACTTCTGTGTTCAACAACTATAATTTTCAAATTTGAAACTTAGATGCGATAAATATTAATCTCTGGAAATTTGTAGATGAAAAACCTTAATGCGATATTTTAGCGATTGACGTACGACACAATGGCAGAAGCTTGTTCGCAGTTCGAGCACTACTAGTTGAAGGCATGGATATATATTTATGGAGGAGAAAAGCATTGGAAAAAGTCTAGAAGCGATGCTGAGCTCTCTTTTCTCTTATTCACTCGCTGGCGTTCTCAACTCAAACTTGGCTCACCGAAGTTTGGTAACAAAGTTTAAAAGGTCTTCAGCTCTTCCTCGTCCCTTATCCTCTTCAGTCAATCCTCCTTCCACTTTTCTTCTTATCGTGTTCCCCTCTTTGTTCGCTTCGCCACTCCTCAAATTCCTATTTATCTTGAACTGACTTTCTGAAGGACACGGCCTCTTTCTCCTCTTCTCACTCCGTTTATTTCAAACAAAAGAACATACAAAAACAAGGAAAATTGCCTGATTTGAATAAATACTCGATTATGCCTTTCCTTCCATTCTCATCCTTGCTCGGTTTCTTATTTTGGAAAGTCATTATAAGCTGAAGTAATCCCTTTCCGTGGCAATGAGATCGTCGAAAAATTCCCATCTCCTCCCCCACTCCCCCTTTCACGCCTTCACTTTCCCTTTCTTCTCTCTTTCTTCGAAATTGGTATGTAAGTTCAAAACTTTGAACGTATTACTTAACAAGGCATTCCGTTTTCGAAGTTTATTTAGATTTGATACAATTGATGAGAGAGTAGGCTATTCACCCTAAATCTTGAACGGTTTTGTTATTTTATAATGAAACTCGATTGTATAGATTTTGGTAGGCCTATTATTGAAGATTATGCCAATGATATTGTAGAGATTATGTAAAGCGTCTTCGGCATTCTATTAAAAATATCGAGATTCCATGATGATAATGAGATAATTCAATCACTATTATTGTAATACTGATTATCCTTGATAACTCCATAGATATCTTCTGATCTTCATGTTCATCCTAGAAACTTATAAAACCGTTATAAAATCAATTGTTTTCACAATAATTGAAAGGAAGTTTTTTACCGTTCAGTGTTCATATTTAAATTCATAATCTCATTGAACCGAATTGAATTAACAAATGAAACTCACAAATGGAATGGATCAAGCCAAACTAAAGAATATGTTGAGGTTACAAAAAATACTATCTGGTATTATTATTCGTAGATGGTAATTCATTAGAATACTTTGGAATTTACACAGTAACACCGCTAACCCTGATATGTTTAAGGTACCAGCTATGACATTTAGCCAATTGAACGAAATGTAATGTTGACATGATTTCTTTGTAGTCGTTCATACAATCTTTCAACCACTGTCAGCTTTGAACATAATTCATCAACTAAGCAAACTACTATAGCATAGCAGCTAATGAACAAATTAGTATTACGTTCATCAGTGAAGGGTTCGCAATGCTACCTGATGAGTTCTTTGTCATTCTGCTCAGATTTTGATTAAATTAAATAACCAAGTTCTCCAGCCCTACATGTTTGTTTTGATACTAGAGCACCTTCATGAATCCTCTTTCAAAGCACACAACAGCTCGTTCGTCCCTCACCACACAACTATAGTCTGTCCAAGCATAGAAGACATTCTGCAAAGATGGGGAAATGACTCCACCTCAGTCAATATTGGTTTAAAAAACCATGAATTTGGTCAGATCAGAATCTCTCCTACAATTTGAGATAAAATTTATAATTTTTGAGCCAATATTGGCCGAGATGAAGTAATTTTCCCACCTTCCCAGAATGTCTTTTTTGCTTGGACAGACTATATACTAAATAGCTATGAGTTAATTAATTCTTATCCCAGATCTTTTCAATTCACCCGCGACTGTTCATGTTATTCCCGCCAGCTAACTCATGTCATAAAACATTGAATAGCGAGTGGGTAGGTAGGCCTGGGGCGGTGGGATTTTTCGTCATTACTTTTCCAATTAAATGACAAATCCCTCAAACGTGGACTCATTCAAACATGACTTGTATGAGATATTGATTAACGGGAAAATATATTAATTAAAATCTGAAACATGGTTAGCTGGATTTGAACCACATATCCTGCACGCTATTGGTACCATTATGAAAGTAATATGTTTTTTTTTTTTAAATACATTCAGTTAAATGGGATACAGAATTCAGTTTTAATCAACGTTTTATACTTTTTCTAGTAATAGAAGTTTAAGCTGGTCAAAGAAAAATAATGGTAGCCAATTTCTTCTGGTCCCAGTGAGCCACTAATTTCCCAAATTATTGAAAAATGTTTCTCTGTTCTCTATTTGAAGATCAAGTTGTCTCAACACATCCCTCAATTATCTTTTAAAGGTGAATGGTTATCTTTCAATCCAATAATGTATTTTGTTCATGTTATCTGTTGATGAAAAGCGGGGTAAAAAGTTCTTATCTGAGCTCAAGGCGATCAACACTCCTTTTCTGTCTCCTGTGTGGAAAGCATTGGTACATCTGTGTTCAACCATTGGAAAGATCAGTGCCGGACTGGCTAGGATATGGGCCGTCAGATATACTCGCTCAAAGGAAATTTTTCTCACCATTCTCATCAGATGTGAAGCTCCCAATTCGTGACGTCACAGAGACGTTTTAAAATAAGTGGTGTAATATACTATTGTCTCTGGCCACGCCCCCTGCAGTGGTTTTGAACATTCAACAGGTGGCCGACTCAAGGAGACTGGTCTGCTATTGGTTGAGCCATAGACCACACCCCCAGAAAGCTTAATTCACTATAAAATGGAAGGGAAAGGAGAACCGTTTTATGTCTCTAGCCACGCCCCCTGCAGTAGTTTTAGACATTCAACAGGTAGCCAACTCAAGAATACTTGTATGCTATTGGTTCAGCCATAGGCCACGCCTCCAGAAAGCTTTATTCACTAGAAAATGGAAGGGGAAGCAAAAACGATTTTTGTCTCTGGCCACGCCCCCTGTAGTAGTTTTCGAAATTCAACAGGTGGCCGACTCGAGAATACTTGTCTGCTATTGGTTGAGTCATAAGCCACGCCCGCAGAAAGTGTCATTCACTGAAAAATGGAGGGGGAAGCAGAAACGATTTTTGAATGTAGAGTGTTGAGGGTGTTGATAAATCGAATTGTTGAATAAAACAATAAAAAATCTAGAATATTTAAGAAGAATAATATTTTTTTTTTTTAAAAAAGCTATGGTATCACTATTTAGCCATGTGGAAGGATCTCAGTATTATATTCTACTCACTTCAAGTCCTTTAATAGTAACTAGCCAATTCAATATTCACAGCCCAATAGGCAGATTCAGAATGAGATCTGGAGAATGTTTGGCCTCAGTTTCTGAGCACTAGACTCGAGGACCTCACAGAAGATTATAATATAAAAAAGGTTCTCAGCATTTAAGGGGCTCTCTTGAGCTATCTTTTGATGAGGGGCCCTCAAGTCTAATCAACGGCCTTGGAAGTCTGGAAGAATCTGACGAATTATCATAGTATTTATTAGAAAATGATTTACTCCTTATAAAATTAAAAATTCAATACAAAATTGTTCGTTTCTTTGCAGCCGATTAAATTTTTAATTTTTGTGCTGAGGGTTTCTTGGGCCCCTCTGGGCCCCTCGGGCCAAAGGCCGTCAGCGATCGCCGACTAGCCGACCTGGCCAGGTTGACACTGGGAAAGATGATTTTCTTTGGAAACGGGTTCTTTTCTTTCGTAATGGCGTGAGAAACTTTGAATTACATCATGAGAGACTGTAGAACTCATTTTCATCTAATAATTCATATTAGCTCAAGAAACACTTCGATGAATTTGTTTGAACAGTGATTGTATCGTGCCTGATTCTTACACGCAAACTACAGATCAGAGTATAATTACAATCTCAAACATAGGCTCAAAATATTAAGGATTCAATCATGAGACGTCTTTTTTGTTAAGTTGAATAACCGAATTGATTCTTATAATAGCCTCCATCATGTAGGCTTCATTGTAATCCGAAACAAATTATTTATTACGAATTATTTATTTATTGCATGGATTGATTCGGATAGTAAAAACCAAATCTATTGATCTGAAAAATCTGATAATCCTCTGAAGCAATCCCTATTCTATATGTAAATTCTTCACAAACTTCGATTTGTAGAATAATTTATTATTCCAAATGTTGAAATTAGTTGGGTTTGTAAGTGAGGTTTCTCCTTCTCAAGAGCTTCAAACATCCTTTTTGGAACTACTATAGATTAATCACGAATATTGTTCAATTATTGAAAAGATTAAAAACAATTGTTTTCAAAACAAAATATTTGAGTTGTACAATTTTGATATGATTTGAAACTAAAAACATCTATCGGTGAAAATTGAAACTCTCAAAGAATAAGGAGGTTATCAAACTTCAACATCATAGTTACATTATTGAATAACTTTGATAATTGAACGTGCTTTTCCATGAGGATCACTTCGATCGCTTTAATTTAGTTGAAACTATTCTAATGGTTTAAATCATAACACGGATTCATTGTTATTGTTATATAATACTTTCTCGATGGTGTTTAGCTTTTAACAATGACTCTCACTTTTCAAATTGAAATTGAATTATTTTACCCCTCCAGACACTATTGGGAGAAAGTTAACCAGTACACTTCGTAAAAATATCCTTGTAATCAGTGTAACAGTGGATAGTGATTACTGATACAAGCACTAAATCCCTAATCTTTTCCCTTGCGTATTCGATCATCTAAAAAGCACTGTTGTCCTGATATGATACTAGTGGTTTTATGAGATAGTTTACGGATTTTCATACACTGGCTGCTGTAATGGAGTATTATAAAGGTATGGAGCCATGGAGGTATGGAGTATGGCATACACACAGATAAGGAAGGGTCGTAAAAACGTCCATGTCATTGTAGAGAATCAAGTTGAAAAACTGATATGCACTGAATAAAATTTTATAGCGTAGATTGATCCGTGCCCAGGTTTTGCAAGGGACTTGATCGATGGTTTCATTCAGAAAAGCTGATAGGTGGGGATATTTTCATCAACCAAAATATATGAATATATATTTCTTGCGCCTTATAGTCTGTTATAGTCTGTTCTTATTGAAGTCTAGAATCCAGTCTATTGAGTATCACGAGAAAAAAATAATGTCGACACTAGTCATACATCATTTAGTAATTTAGTATTAAATGTATTTTCGTAATCGAATGTTTCGATATGATTATAAGTTGACTTGAATTTCTCCAATAACACATCAATTACCATATCAGAAACTTATTTAGAAAGTAATCTGGTATGTGATTGTATATTTTATATGAACTTTACAATTGTAATGTACAGTGTAGAACTGTTACTGTTCTGTAACAATTGACCTATATCCAAAGTTTTTTATTCAAAGTAGGAATAATCAGTGCGATGAACCAATTTTGAGATGCTCAACATGGAAGATCACATCCAACAAAATTAATTATTTCGTAAAAACTTCTTCTCCATCATACTAGATAGAGAATCTAGTAGCCTAGTAAATATAAATTGTAAAAAAATCACTAATAAAATGTTCAATCGTAGTACTGAACTCTTGAAATTGGATCCTCTTCCTTTATAAGTCCTCGTGAAAAGAAGTTGGGATCCTATTTCACACCGTCTCTCAATTTATTCCCTATCTACGAGTATATCTCTCTCAATTTATTCATTTTCTTAACATACATTATTACTAGAATTTCTTCCGAATTCTCTAATTATGAAGTTCTACTAAGATTCTCTCACAATATCTTTTCTACTGTAAACTATTTGCCAATCAGTATCTTGATTCCTCAATTAATTTTCTCTGAATTTTTTCCAATTGCTTTATATTCGCATTTTCTTTTGCCTTCACTAATTTCACACTCTTTCAAACACTAACAATCTCTCTCCCACGTTGCTCATTGCAGAACACTTTTCTACCCATTTTCCCAAATCTCTCTTGACCATCTATTCTCTCATTATATTTTCCTCTCTTTATTTCAACTACCTACCCTATTTGTGTCTCTCTTTTCCTCTTGAAACCTTCTATTACAAAGCAGACTCTAGTTAAGTCGTCGAGTGGGTGTAGTCAGTCCAAGCAACAAAGACATTCTGGCAAGATGGGAAAATGACCCCAGCTCAGTCAATATTGAATCAAAAATTATCAATTTGACCCCAAATTGTAGAGCAGAATGTTTTCTACAATTTGAGACAAAATTTATCATTTTTTAATTAATATTGACCGAGCTGGAGTAAGTTTCCCATCTTGCCAGAATGTCTTCTACGCTTAGACAGGCTATACAGTGGGTGCATTCGCTTGGAAGATTCTGGACCAAGACATAATGCTATTTGGATGCCTGCAAAGCTTCTGATTATTTCTAAAAGCTTTCAAAACAGTATTATTGAACAGCTTTCAATTTAGTATGCGCTCCACTCAAGTGTTGCCTCGACAACTGGGCAAGCATTGTTTTATGGCTTTTTAAACACTAGCGCGCGCTCTTGTAGTATTTAATATAATATTTACCACTTTATCAAGCTCATCAGAATGGGAGCAAAGTAAGTTTACACCCAATTCCATTCTGTGGAACCCTGCAGAACATAGTATAAGAGCATGATTTTGAAAGCTCACAATCGTTTCTTGTCCGATGTAAATTTTTGATGAGCTTTTCTCAGAATAGCTATGACGGAATGTTTTGACAAAAAGCTGAATTGGTAATAAGAGGCTCGAAAGATATACACTTTGCAAGTGGAAAGAAACTTCTCTCATATTCCTAACATAAAACACTGTATGAATTTCAAATAGAATTATTAAAAATTGTAGCTTACATGAATGTAGTTCAAGTTCAAGCATAATCATACTCTCTTGAACTGCTCATCTATTTATGCTCAGTTGATGTCTTAAAAGTGGAATCATTGGACAATCGTCTATAAAAACTACACGATAAAATTATTCGAGGCTCTTACAGAGACTACAATATGATATTGCAGTGTCTAAATAATGCAGTGATCAATTTTGGTTAGTCACAACATGATCAAGTGAATCCACAGCAATAAGATTAGATTAATCATCAGCAGCAATTAGTTCTTTTGCATATATATTATGGAAATATTCGATTGCAACGACTGATAAAGTTCTGCTCCTTATAAATTTCTTGATTTTTGAGAAAATCCGTGACGAAAAATATTGAGGAATGTAATCAGCAGCATGTATCAGCAAGTATAGGTTCTCTGTTAAAAAAAAGTAAATAAATAAAAATAGGAGGATAGGAGATCACAAAATCAAGGGTTGTAATGACCTGTAGCGCTGAGGAGAAAGTAAGTGAGAAGAGATCACAAAAAAGTTTGTAAAAATACTTATACTAAATTTTTGGAGATACCCATACTCCTATATCATTCTTGAGAAATTCACTTGCAACTCAAGAAAATCCGCTAGGAAAAAGTGAGAAATGCAATATTATTAGCTAGTTTATAGTAGTTTGTCAGCTCAAAAACTCGACTGTCACATACTAGGGAGAATTTGAATCGTTATTACTATTATGTTCATTACTCAGTCTCTTGCTTTTGAAATATGTGCGGTATCTACTCACTTTTTACTGTACGGTAGTTGTAGATCTTTGATGCTAGCACAGAGCAGATAGAAGACAAAATCGAGCTGAATAACTGGGTCCATAAAATATAGTCTGTCCAAGCAGAGAAGACACTCTGGTATGATGAGAAAATGACTCTCGCTCGCTCAATATTTGTTTAAAAATTATTGATCTGGTCTCAAATTGTAGGAGACATTCTGATCTACAATTTGGGACCAGATAAATATTTTCCGAACAAATATTAATCGAGCTGGAGTCATTTTCTCATACTACCAGAGGGTCTTCTTTGCTTGGACAGACTATAGAAGCGTATCGCTTGCCATAGTAAAGAACAACGGCTTGTTTACAATAGGATGAATTTTTAACTTCTCTTTGCAGTTCGATACTACTAGCAGTGCCATAAAAACAAAGTTTACGGCTCGTTGGAAATTTAGTGATCCATTCATAACTGAAATGATGCTTTCACTCAGATACGATCATGAAATGCTGGTTGTGGCCCGCTAGTGTCACTATAGTACCGATATTTTCCTTCTTTACAAGTGTGTCTATTCATAATTTGCTCCATTCGTGTCGAACTTTTAAATCATAATTCATAGAGAAGATTTCAAAATGGTTCAAATAAAATGAAATTGGCGATGAATATTGCTGAATTATACACTTATAATTCACTGTATGTCCGTGCGTTATGATATAGTTGAGAGTTATTGTCACCAACTACTTCTACTATAAGTTCCAGATTTAGTGTAATTATTGATAGGATGGGCACAAAGTAGCAATATAGAAGGTCTCTAACAAAATGGTAGTTCTGAGGAATGTAGATAGTTGGGGCGTCTACTATAACACGATTTACGTGAACTGAGCTGGTCTGTGATTGGTTGATCACTGAACGCCTACTTTTAACAGTGGGAGTAGCTGAAAAAGGCCGCTATAACTGAAACAAACATGGCATCTTTCAAGCTCTGAGGCTGAGGCCGCACTGCCGGTGGGTAGAACCTGGAGGGTGGAGGGTAGTTGGCAAATCTATAGAACATACACACCATCCACAGTAATACATCGTATGAATGTTTTGATGTCATTCTGTTTTTTGAGGTTATGTTGTCCATATTTAAGAATTTCAAGATGGCGGCTGAACACATCCCTGAAAGCACAAACAGCTGGGGTCCAGCTGGTTTCCAGCTTGAATGTTCCATTCAACAAGCTGGATTCAAGCTTGGAACTTACAGTCTGAAAGCTGTAATACAGCTTGATCACTGAACGCCTACTTTTCAACAATGGGAGGAGCTGAAAATGGCCGCTATAACTGAAACAAACATGGCGGCTATTCAAGCTCTGAAGTAGCTCTTGCTTTACTTTGGAGCTTACTCCTAAATCTATAGAAATACACACCATCAAAATCTTACATCGTATGAATGGCACTGACTGATTCTGATTCCTTCATTGTCCATATTTCATTTCAAGAACTGAAACATCTACTGAACCGAATGCGTTCAAATTTGGCAGGCATGTTCAGTTGGACGTTTAGACGCGCGCTAAGAACGGATTTTAGGAACTTGTAATGGCAATTGGTCTCTCGGTGAGGGTGATCTATCGATGAACGTCATGTCAAGTCACGAACACTGTGGACTGCACTTGGATGGGTGACCGGTTCTAGCCAAGTACACATTGGCGAGGTGGAACTACCCGTAAGGGTCTCCCCACCAATAAAAGCCAAAAGAATATTTTATATTTTATTGGGAACTTTTCAAGGATACGCCAAATATTTAAGTTTTTTTAGTTTTTCGGCGTTTTCTCAATTTTTTCGATAGCCAATTGAAAATTTGACTCACTGACACTGCTGATACTGTCGGGGGTCCAGGGGGCGAAGCCCCCTGGCTAGACGGAGAAGGCGAGCGAAGCGAGCTGCCGGCTAGTAAATCAATATTTTCAAACCAGCGATTCTTGTTTCAATTACATGTTGATTATGTTGAAATCTCGAAAATGTTTTATATGCTTGTATTGGATTATGTGTCATAATTACAAACTAGATTTAATAATTTTTCTTCAGAACGTTTTTCTTCAGATAAAATGTTGTTATATCATTCTGTGCCTGTATAGCACTCTGATTAAAATCAGTATAAGCCGCATAAAACAAAGATCTTGAATAAAATATTGAATTATCTACTCCAACCTTGAACTTAGTCTCGCAATGTAAATTATTATCGCATTAGTTGGAACAGGAACTTGTGTACAGCTTGCGCCAAAATAAAGGCGGTTGAGAATGTCAGTTATACTTAGCTCTGTTAGGACAGTCTAAAGCTGTCTTTGGGAGCAAATTAGTATAGCTGGTGTTGCTGTCGTTTCAATGTGCACTCACAGACAGCTCTCCGACTGTCCTGACAGAGGTAAGTATAAATAACAGGCATGATTACCAACCGCCATGGTTTTTAAAGCCAGCTACACTCGCTCTGCGAATCTTGAAGCAATAAATGTTGAGACGAAATTAAATGTTTACTCACAATAAGTCGGTTATGAGCGGGAAAACCTTTGTACGCAAAAGTTTGCCGACTCTCCGTCACTAGAGTGACATCTTTTTCCCGGTGTTATTTTGTCTTTCTCTCACTCACCACCCTCTCACTCCCACTCTAACTCTTCCTCACTCTCTCTTTCTTTGTCTCCCTAACTTCCTTTCTGTTTTTCTCCCTTTCTCTCTCTCTCTCTCAGTTTTCTTTCTCGCCTTCCTGTTGTTTCTCAAACGCTTTTGTTGTTACTGCGCGTCTGAGGTTTGAGATATTTCAGGAGTTGTGAGTGAATTGCGAGGAAGGGGAGGTGAGGAAGTAAGTCTGAAGCGCCAAAGTCATAGAATCAGTGCAAACAGACTCAATCTCCATCTCTGTTCTCCGCTAGGTTCTCGTTTACTTAATGAAGTTGAACAGGGTCCGGGTCGCTGGTGTGAAAACACCCTTTGCTCAAATTCCACAACTTCATGTCGACTATACGAATAAATATACACAGAGTAGAAATTGAACGACCCCACTTTTGTTTTGTCTTGCTCTGTTATAAATAATACTCATATAATTTTATCTCGAAACTTTCCATATATGTTCTGTGTGCGTACATTAATTGCTGTACATATTTGTGTACGTGTCTCTGCATATATATTCGCTGGTATGAATGGATGCCGGTCTACATCTACAGCAAACTTGATTAGAGTGTATTCTTAGTGATTTACACCTCGTAAGTTTACAGAAGTTGAGGTTTCTATTGTTACCCCATTTGCAATATATTTTAGAGAATGATCTATTGTTGAAAACAAGCACTATTATTCATTGATAACTTTTCGTTATTTCAACATTTTCCTGAACAAGTGAAAAATATTATGAAGTCACAATCCATGATTGGATATTGTTAGAATCAATCATGGAATAGAATTAATCAATTATGGGGGGGGGGAATGTATAAATCTTGTTTTGTGAAAACATCCGACTTACAAAGAGATTGCACAAAAAATCTTTTAGTCCCCGCCATATAAATTGATTAACCAATGGTAATGAGAAGGCCGATGGTGAGATTATCACCACTTATCGTTATGATCTGGCTTATCCGAAACAAGCCTTTTCAGTGGTCAAAAACCCTTAACATCAACTAGCATCGAACTGGAAATCTGTGTAGTAGGCTATCAGACAGGCAGCTCATCACCAACTCCTTGACCCACTCCAAATTGTTCCATATCACCTCCTCCATGACGTGCCACTCCAGATTGTACCATATCACCTATTCCATGACGAGCCCCTCCGAATTGTACCATATTGCCCGTACCATTCCACATAGTAAGCATTCAATAATCTGGAATAATAGGTTGTAGACATCATTCAGTGATCATTGAAATGAGTAAACTGTTACATATAGTTAAGCATTGAATGAGTAACTAGTCCACATATGAACAGAACATGAACACGCATAATATTGAGCTGAACTCCCTTTCTAATTGATGAGTATAGTCTGTCCATGCAAAGAAGACATTCTGGCAAGATGGAAAATTGACTCCAGCTCAGTCAAAATTGGCTCAAAAATGTTGATTTGATCTCAAATTGTAGGAAAAATTCTAATCTACAATTTGAGACCCAATTTATAATTTTTGAAACAATATTGATCGAGCTGGAGTCATTTCCACATCTTGCCAGAATGTCTTCCTTGTTTGTTAGTATCATTCATCATGCTGAGATCCAAGTTGGAGTATGATGAGAGATGGCCAGTGGTCCAGGCAAACAGTAGAGGCATTTCAGGTGTCATCATGAATAATTAGAGCGCGCATGCCCCAATGCATATCATGAGCACGTTGAGAGCACTTGGAGTCGGTGGAGGGGTGCTCAACAGTTTGGTTTTGATTCTAGGTGGCCCCTCTTCCATGAATACCTATCAAATTTCAGAGCTTACCATTTGAAACGTTCCAAGAATGAAATGAGAACTATTTATTATAAAATACAGTACCTATGTGAGAATATTAAGTTGATGATATCTCGGTTCAATGTTAAATTATTAGCCAGCATTGTGAAGGAATCTGAAACGTTTGTGTTAGAGATCAACATTATGGATTCTCAAACATAGAATTGAATATTTGAATGATCGAGTTGCTTCACGACCCGCCGATTAAAGTCAAGCTCAATTTATTCTGGAATCCTTTGAAAAGAGAACACTAATTTTTTTAAACTGACAAGACTATTTTGAAACATGTTGATTTCTTCAGATGATATAGTCTAATGTTTCTATAGTCACTGAAGAGTGATATCAAAGTTCTATGATAACATGAAATGTATTAATTTTAGACTAAAGTCCTCTTGTTGCCAGTTAACCAATGAAGAACTAATACTATCCATCCAGAAGAAAACACACTATAAATTTCATAGCAAGAAATAAATTATAACACTAAACTGCAATGGTAATCATGATCCTAAAAACATACTTCTAATACCATTTTTTTTATTAGAAGGGCGTTCTCATACCCATGAATTGTACAGAAATAACAATAGAACCGTTCCGATACAATTTTAATCAGTATTAATTTTTAGGGGATGAATCATATATTCTGTACTACAATACAGAATTTGTCCACGCGGAAGTATATTGGGAGGTTGTTGTCATGAAACAATCCTGAAAAATTGAGCTCGAATGTGACGTCTTCCCTCGTTGGAGGTTTTGGAAACAGAACGAGACAAACAGAATGATTGAGAAGAGGAGAAAGAATTTGGAAGCGAGTCGTGTCACAATGTTAGTGGGGTTGAGAGGGGGGAGCGTAGATCTGCCATCTGTCAGCATAGAGAGGGAAGTTAATCTTCGGATAAGAGGCAGCCTCACGAAAAGTCAACAGATAGGTGAGTGGGAGTGGTGAAGGGCAAGGGAGGGTGAAGGGGAAGTGAGATCAATGGAATGAACGAGTGAAGAAAACAAAGTGCGGCTGTGTGATTCGCCTAACCTGCTTTGATCACTTGGAGGGTGCTCTTCTGCTTTTCTAGTACTTCTATACTATTCCTCATCCTTCTCATCTACTTTCTCACTGTTTTTCCCACTCCTCTCCTTCTCATCCTACCAATCAATTCTCTTTGAAAGCACCTATGTGGACGAATATTTTCAATTTATATAATCAATATTTCCAATGTACTTGGTGAAAGAATAAATACATTTATATATCAAACTTATATTTATTCTATTCTTTTTTCATACTTCTTCTTTGTCCTCTTTCTCTATTTTATCTAAGTTTTTCTTTTCCTTCTGCTTCGTTTCCCAATTATCTTTCCATTATCTCTTTATTTTTTTGGCTCCTTCTTCTTCTTCTTCGTCCTCCTTTTCCACTTGTTTCTCTTCTTCTTACTCTGTACTACTACTTATCTTCATTATTTTCCTCTTCCTTCTCTCATTCAACTCTTCCTCTGTTGTCTTCTTCTCCATCATGATCCTTTTTCTATTCCATATTCTTTCCTATACTTCATTTCCTCTCCTTTTCGCTCTTTCTATTTTCTCCACTACTCACTGCTCCTTTTTTTCCTCTAGCTTCTCCTTATTTCTTTATTCTTTTCTTCGTATTTTCCCTTTTTTCAAAATATTTTTTGATTTGATTTTTCTTTTTCTTGTCTTCAATTTCCCTATATTACTCTTTTTCTCCTCTTTCTCCTTCCTTTCTACTTCTTTTTCTTCCTCTTCACCACAATCGGCGGTCGTGTGTCATTCGAGAGCTGAACAAATAGAGGGGCGCGTGACTGATATCGCTACTGCGCCCGTGCATGGAAACGAAATGAAAGTGAGATAAAGAGGTATTAAATAGAGAGAAAAATAGGAGAAAGAGTGAGTGGGCGTGAGGAGAGTAAGGAGAGAAAAAAGGGTGAGGATGAGAGTGTGTAGATATAATAGATATCTATTTCATGATATGTATAATATAATTCCTAGGATCCTCATTGGCTAGTCAATGTCTCTAGCATTTGATGTTTCATGCAGTTGAATCATTCTTCTCGTAATTTCGTGTTAGTCAAGTTTGTAATAGTGAATTCAATGGCTTCATCATTGAATGAATCTACATGAGTTATCACATTCAAATATACTGTATCTACAAATGAAATAGTTCGAGACTGATGGAAATAACTCATTGTGGTAGTGTCCTTATTAGAAGTAACTTTATTCAATTATTTTAATTTTCTGCAAAGAAGATGTACTTGAATTATTATTATTATTATTACTTTCAACAAGTTCCACTCAGAGTTAATAATATGACATTATTATTATATGTCATCAAATCATTCTTTTCTTTATTCTTTCTTTACAATTGCGACTTGGTTTCCAAGTATTTTAAGCAAAGGATGAATGAGTGATGATGAATGATGTTTAAGATGTGTTTAAGATTTGTTTTCATGACAAATAATTCCTGGTAGAATGTCCAGAGATCTCAGTTCCGTGTCAAAAGTCTGACAACCAACAATGTAATTTACAAAAAAGGTTCTCAGAATATGTTTTTGTTGTATCTATTGTTTCAACAGTTTCTATCAGTAACATTAAGTTGTCACACAATATAATATTATAATATTCAATACATTTCTCCTGAATAATCTGATACTGTATGAACACTTATTCTCGTATAACATAAAAGCCTGAAACATGCATTGCTGGTACCAGTTTCGTGGCTCAGAGAACATTGAATGTAGCTTACTGATAAACAATGATAAATAAACTATGGAGAACAGAACACGTCATTAGCAATGCATTGTTAGATTAAACGATGTACAAATTAATCGAATTAGAGTGTGTGACGTTACAACATAGTGGCCTGTAACATGCATTATGGGAGTTGTACGCTCATCTTGTTAATCAGGCGACCAGCTTGTTATGATTGGGTTTAGACTTCAATAATAACAAGCAGTAGGCGCGCTCAAATTACGTGATAGTTGTTATAATCTTCTGTTTAACAGGATGGGACATTGTCGCCTATATTGGGTTGTTTTGGAGGGGGGGTTGTCTATTTTGTGGGGGGAATTTGTGGCCCGAAACAGGCTGGCAAACTTGAGAGATGGCTCGCGTGCGTGCGTGCGTAAGAGGCCGTGTTTACGTTGCCGTAAATTGTACCGTCAAATTGATTTATCACTGAAACGGGGGAGCTAAATCCTTAAACGCGAATACCACTGTCGGCTCTCATTCTGTATAGGGGTATACATCAAAACGCACGCACACACGCCTAACGCGCTGTGTTTAACTGAGTGTGAACACATAGTATCCGGTATCATTAGACGGGGCACCTGGCGATTTGGGACCCAGGGGGCGATCTGGAAGGGGTGAGGGCGGCGAAGGGAATTTGTAGTAGTGAATTGTGGATAAGGGGGGGAGATAGAAAGAGAGAGGAGGATTTCCCTAATGCGAGCATAGGTGCCGCCAGCTTTACTTCGAAGGAAAGGGTTTGGTCTTCAGGGGGGTGTTTAGAGGGGGGTTTGTGTGCATTCTAAGTATGCGGGAAAGGAATGGCCACAGCCAAGAAATGAATAGCTCACCGCCTGTTGATACGAGCTGTGATAAGGCTGTGGAAATGTTTGGTGCAAGGAGAATTATTGTATTTTTGGTAAGTTGTTTTTTGAGGCGTGTGGAACTTGCTGAATGTATAACTTTTTTAAATTCACAAGTCACTTTTGATATCATAGAACTGTTCCATAAGAAAATCAAATCGAAAAGACTTCATCAATTTAGAATTATCAATTTGTATGTTTCTATTTCATGAAACGGTATATTTTTTATTTGAATATAATTCAATGTAACTGAAACTCCACAATGATAATTATTATGATAATTTTTATTGACTTTTTCCTTTTTCAGGTAAGCTGATACATCTTCAAAGAAGAAGTCCTGCCATAAATAAATGGGTAATACTATATAAATTATTATCTCCTTGTTTTCTCATTGTTCTTAGCGATTCAGCCACGGAATCATTTACACCATGATGTAGGCTAGAATCGAATGTAATTTTATCATGCTAATAGGTTATTAAGGATGTCTATTATAATTATGATTACCAAGCATAAGAAACTTCTTCTTCTTTATCTCTGCCCCGGTATGCCTTGCAGCGTCGTAACAATAAACTATAATGTTTCTTGAGAACACGACGTGTTTGTTTAAAAAAAAAAATAGTCCAGACAAGAAATCCATATTTTGAAATAGAATATGGAATACAATTCCCTCTAACATTCGAGGATCACTCTGTGCACTATATTCTCTCAGTAATAAGGCTCCATCTTGAAATGTTTCAAAATATAGCTTTCTCATTACTTTCGTGAATAATTTCTCCACCCCACTATGTGAGTTAAACAGATCATAATGGCAGAAATTCTGCTAAATTAAAAGATTTTCTACAAATATTAACATGAATAATTAACAGATAATTAACTAATTTTAATGTTTAGGTCGAGTAATTATCTTTTTATATTATTGTATAAGAAATATGGAGCCGATTTCAATCAATGAGGCATTCTGTATGTTGATATACAAAGTCTAATGTTCAATGTAAATGGGTGCATGATACTCTTGCTAACATTGAAGAATAATATTGCCTTTGGATAAATGTCATCAAAGGTTTCAATTTCAACTGTGTTCATTAGTGTTTTCAAAATGTTGAATCAGTTTTACCTCGTATTGATTTAGCACAAGCATTCATTAGCCAAGAATTCCACGAAACAAATTCACATGAATGCCCAGTAGTGACAGAATTCATGTGATTTCTTGAAATTTTCCTCATCATTAGTGACAAATGCATTAACGTAATGAAAACGAGGAACTTTAGAGACCATAGAGGTTTTCCATTCCTCATTATTTAGAATCTTGTTCCTTTATTGAGGTGATACACCATGATCTAAGCTATTTTTTATTTCTCCATTTCTGCTGGCCTGAAAGGAATCATGCTTCTGGAAGGAACCCGTTTGTCGATTTTTTTTGCATTTACATTTTTATGAATTGAAAATCCAGGTACCGGTTCATTTTCTGATATCTCATTAAAAGCAACAGTATGGTAGCCTCATGGAATAACACTTCTCTTCTTCCTTGTCTCTCCCCCGCGTATACCAAATATTACAATGCTACTCACTTGTAATCTCAATATATTGTAAGCTCAATATTCATATTGTTTAAAATTTGAAAGCACAATAAGGTTCCTAAGGGAACTGTGATTTTCAATTTTTATTTCCAATATAGTTTCTCATTATACAGAATCATTAGTAGTAGGCCTATATATGAATATATAAAAGTAGAAGTGAGGAGCTTATAGAAGAAAGAAGATGTTCAAAGGTTGTGCATGTTGTCTTGGTGTGACCACAATATTACTAGTATGGTACCATTAGTACCTACACAACAGTTGTCCAAGTGATATCAGAGCAACTCGAAACTCCGTCTGTCGTGGCAGGAAGGTGTTCAAGCATCACACTTTGATAACAGTACCAACGCACGCACACATTAGCGCAAGCGTACGCACACAGCTTCATTATTACACTAGGCCGACTCAAATTGCTGCTTAATGGCGACGAGACTCCGAGCATCGCACGCCAGGTGCAAACAGCGGGTCCACCGGACCCCCTCCCCCACCCAAGGGTCCCACAGACCCCCCTAGAAAGCAGATGTCCAACAGGAGTGGAGAGCACATGCCGGGTCCCGCACCCACATTGCACCCGTGCCTTTCACGTAATAAAATTAGTGTCGTCAGCTGCATGTCTTGTCATGAGCAAAGTAGCTAATTGATCTTCAATCATTTCATGATATTGCTTGTACCATGCTATGTACAATGTACTGTTTATCTCATTTATTTGAAAACAATTGAATTGAGGTTAAAAACACAGACATTATGACCTTGTATTAACATTCATATTCTGGTGTTCAACAACCAGACCTCTTCATAGCAAAATTAATTTGTAACAAGTTATCACTTGGATAATAAATTAGATTAGATATGCATGACCGTATATTTCCACTCACTGTGTAGAAATAACCAATATTGCATTTTATTACGAATATTCTTATGTATGATCATTTTTTTTGCAACCTTTTGCATTTTTGATCTGCGCAAGTTTCATGTATTTTATTGATTGCTCTGTTTTATACAGAGATGAAGATCATTGTTATTCAAGATTTTAAAATTGAGAATAAGAGCCTTCTTTGGAACATTAGAAAATATTCATTGTTCCATAACTGGAGAAAGTTTCATATTCTTTCTTTTTACCATGTTACGTGTTTATTGTTCAAGCTTTTTGTTTCAATACTGTTATTGTACAGGGGTGGGGAAATATTAGGTATTCAGCAATGTATTGAGTGAATTGGCAGATAGCAAGTGAGTTTTCTGTTTCTTGAAACTTCCTTGAAATACCGGTGAGTATTTAAAATGCAGTTTTTTAGTTTAATGAGGTCATTCTTTGGAAGAGTTCATGATAACAGACGAGAATTAACGAAATTTAAACAATTTAATGTTGGTGGTTATTATTTGATTCATGAATTTACTATCGATTAGTGTGATCTTTGAGATGGATTTTTGAAAGAGATATTAATTAACAATTTGTCAAGATTTAAACACGTTCTAGGTATTTTACATCGCTGATCGTAGACTTGAAAGTCATAAAATAAAGCATTTTTCACGCACAGTTAAGAGCAAAACGGGCACAGATTAATAACTTGGGTTCGTGTAGTTTGCGTAAGCGAAATTACGCTTTTGTTGAAATTGCACTTCGCCATACGGCTCTATGAAGCATCAAAAGTTTTAAAATATTGTTTCCGGTTTTTAATGATGCAATTTTATATTCTTGCATCGAGTCAGTTCACCTTGGGAAAAACATGAAACCCATTAGTTTTTCAAAGGCTTTCAACATGTTGTTTTACTAAGCAAAGTTTAAACTCGAAAATAATAAACGTTCTTATTATTTTTGTACATCAGTGCAAGAGAATGCAGCGCATAATTTATTGGCTTAACGTCAAAAAGTTGAATTGAATTAACTATCAAGCAAATAGAAGGCAATGATGCACTTCAATTGTTTTCAACAATGTAATTCAATTAAATACAAAACATCCCAACCAGAATTTTCAAATGATTCATCTGAAAAAGAATTATCCCAATGCTTCCTATTGGCTTCTCATTGCTTTTAATAATGGGCAAATAATTCCATCAACTCGAAAAAGTAGTGATGCTGCAGTTAACCATAGTTGACAAAACAGTAAACAGTCGAACTTCCAAGAGCACTGATAACTCTTCATAGGTCTTCATTTTAAAATTCTACTCAATCGAAGTCATTTTCTTATTTAGGTTTCTAGATTGAACTCTAAATAAATTTACCTAGGAAACCTCTCCATTGAACCAAATATTATCACAGTATCGTACATCATCCTAGGATAGGCTCTTTCTACATTTCGAATTACCAAGAACACAGAAACAGTAAAATCCTAAGCTTGATAATGTCTCCTGAATTGCAGAAAATAATCTGGATGCAACACAGCTGAATCAATAACAGTAAATAACATCAAAATGACTCACACAAGAATCACTCTGGAGATTTAGTTCAGAACTATTTTGGTAAAATGATTGAGCAATAGTGTCGTGTGAATAAGGGGAACGTGGAATATTGCTGCGTAACGAAATATCATATTAGGGGATTAACTAGCCACACCCAGCTCTATCCTGTTCATCAACCAGATTAGTTGGATTTAACTGAATGATATCAAATTTGAAGCAGTGTATTATTATCTTATTTCACACTAGTGGGTTCGTTTTTTTTTTCTTTTTAATTTTTGAAGAGAATTCGGAACATTGAAAACTTTTGGAATATTCATCTTTGTTCTTTCTGCAACTCAGAAGTGAACTCTCATCAAAACTTAAAATAGTTTAGATTGAAAATGTTTCTTTGGAGTGGAAAATTGCATCATAATATATTATAAACTTGTATTGGAGTGTGGTATAAAATTATAGAGGACCAGTTTTGGGCACTAGCTTGTTGCACTCGCCCATGATTATAATTGAATAAATAATGATGATTTGATGATCAAATACGTTACTCAACGGACATAATATCATGTCTACACTTCTACTCTGTTATGCATTATTGGAGACAATAAACAATCAAGCTTTTTTAATTAAGATGAGGAAGATATCAGTAAAAATGAGTAATTTAATAAATCAGTGGTTCAGTTCATCTCAAGGTAATTAGAAAAGAATTCTATTCTAATTACCTTGGTTCATCTAATTATTTCAACATCTTTTTTATTCATTTAATATGGATAACAACCACAATATCACCTTCAGAATCACTCAAAAATATTCCTAATCAATCCACATCAATCTGCATTAATCCACAACCACTCATCATATAATTCATTGTTCATCATTAATTTGATGTTATACGATCTGTATCGAGCTACATATTTTGTAAATGATTTCATGAAAGGGAATGAAAAAATACAAATTATGTCCTATGTTTAGCAAAGGAGAACTCAATTATGAAATATTTTTTATCGTTGGAATAAAATTTTAATATAAGAGTGTCTCTCCTGCAACTTAAATAAAGCACAATTTAATAAAAGAACACAAGCTCACCTGAACTTTATTACTTCACCGTTAGCTTACAAGTTGTCTCCCGTAGATAATAAGGAAAAACCTTTGTACAGACAGTATCATCCAGTTATTGGAATTTCCTATGAGAGACAACTTGGTCTTCTAGATTGCATTCATCAATCTTTTATCCAGAAGACTTCAAGGAAGATTAATTCCGGAATGAATTTTTTCTCTTCACTCGAGAAAAAATGTCCACATTGCTTTGAGAAGCTACCACTAGATTCATTAAATTTTCTTCTCAGAACAATATCACGAAATAAATTATTTTCTTCACAAGATGTAGCTTCAATTGACAATCCAATGCTAATTACTGAAAAAATCTAATTTATCTTATTCTCCAGTATAAATGATTATTCTTTCTGAACTTGTTATTTGTAATAATGAAACTCATAGAGTCGCTTCTTCTTGCTATTGGATAAGATACGAAAAAGTATTAATAACATTATTAGAAACTATCTGTGATAAGAACCGTAGGAATTTACTTTATAGTCATTGAATCGTGTTTTATAAGTTGAGTAAAAAAATGTGAAATGTTGCTCTCCAACAATGAAAAA
This sequence comes from Sogatella furcifera, assembly GCA_017141385.1. Lineage (NCBI taxonomy): Eukaryota > Metazoa > Arthropoda > Insecta > Hemiptera > Delphacidae > Sogatella > Sogatella furcifera. Next base: position 9,003,938 of record CM029549.1, read on the forward strand.
TTTCCAAATGCAATGATTCTTTTTTAAACAATAATTCAATCTTTAAATTTCAAATCAAACCTATTCAAGGAAAAACGCAAATTACAAAAACTTTTAAACTAGATTGTTTTCAGTTATGAAGTGAGTTTATACACAGTACTACTACTCGATAGATCATTCATTTTGCTAAGAATACAACTTGGAATGATAACGTGATTGAATACCTTCAAAAAATGATTGAGTTTCAATCCGTGGAAATTATAATATGGGTTGGGATCCATTTGGTTCGAATTTCAACTCGAAATTGGTGCTTAACACTGGCGGCTCGTACCCACGAAACAGGTGAAGTGCCCGTATCTTTTACTGTACAGCACTTCACCTATTTCGTGGGCACGAGCCGCCAGTGGTGCTCAACTGTTTATTTAAACTATCAATCAATCATACTAAGCGTTTCATTAATCTATCATGTTCGAAATCGTAACGTATCATGATCACAGTCAACTCATGTTATTATCGTTATTGAAGATCTCATATGAATGAAATCTTCCTTCCCCTCGATTCCGAAGAGTGTATCCATGAATAATTAGAATCATGGAAACTACTCAAATTATGGTTTTCCAATATTTATTATACTATATTTTATTATCTATATTATATTTACTATATTTTTTTTATCCGTGTTTCGGATGGACACGTTAAGCCGTCGTTCCCTCTGCCTAAAAACAGACGTTAAGTCATGTCAGAGGCCCTGAAATTGATCAGGAGCGACCTGAAAACTCTGACACCAGACCTGAGCCAGCCATGTTACACGAATATTATTATTATTATTATTACTATATTTTATACTCATATGAATGAAATTTCCTTTCCCATTATTTCCTAACAGTCGATCCATTAATAATTAAGTCATGAGCGCTATTCAAATTATGGTTCATTCAATATTTCTATTACTAGGCTATATTTACCGAAAATATTCCTGTTTCCGATATCTCAACAATTTGAGAGCCCTATTCTTGTGAGAAATATTTGCGGCCCGGAAGAGCTTGGGAGCACTCAGCCTGGCTAATGCCCAATTTCTCGGATGGCATCGAGAGTGGTCTGTAGAGTTTAATATTATTTTGCGCGTAAGAAGCAACCCAGAAGCTGTTAGAATGCCTTTTTGCCTCGAAAAAAACTCCCCGAACAGTAAGTGCAGTGCAGTTTTCAGGCGGAATACATTGATGCAGCAATATGAGCGAACGTATGCTAAGCTGAAGTAGCTATTACAAAACGAGCAGAAATCCCTAAAGAGCGAAACCTACTGCTGCCTACATCAGGAGAAACAAAGGCTGAGTTGTATAGTCTTTCTAACAAAGAAGACATTCTGGCAAGATGGGAAAATTACTCCAGTTCTGTCAATATTGGTTCAATGATTATAAATTTTGTCTCAAATTGTAGAAAACACTCTGCTTTACAATTTGAGATCAAATTGATAATTTTTAAATGAAAATTGACCAAGATAGAGTCATTTTCCCATCTTGCCAGAATGTCTTCTTTGCTTGGACAGACTATATCACTCGAGACGTTGCCTCCTGCACATCCACAACACAAAATTCGCCTCGCCCAGTCCATTGCTTCTTCTCCAGAGATTCGAACCCAATTTTCTCAATTGGTAGTTAGTTATTCGAGGCCATAAGCTTAAGCTCTACCCTATCTTTTCTCACGATGTAGCATTTTTCTGAGTTATCACCACTGTTCTCCCGAGGAGACCAGCCAACATTCTCAATAAGTAAGAGCGTTATCATGTCGTGTAAACAATCAACCCAGTAGGATCACTTTTATGAATATTTTCTGTCCTGTATTCCCAAATCCCCTTCCTACGACTTAGTAACGACTTCTCCATTGTAAGAATGATGTTGCAAACTGGTAGATGTTTTCCCCAGCTCATTAGCAGATTACACGCTCAAGTTTCAATTCAAATTGTCTATTCTTTTTTTCCAAGGGTGATGCTAAGATGGGCTTCTAGGCCTGTGCGTGGGTAATGAGAGGGATTATGATTAGAGATGATGACAATTTTTTAGGCAGTTGTAGTTATCCATTAATTCAGTTCAGTTATTCATTAAATAGTTTAGTCACCGTATTCATTAACTAAAGCATTATTTTTCAGTTTTGATTTTGAATAGCTTTGTGTTGTCAGTGCTCAAACAGAATTAAATGGATAAATACTGAAATAACAGTTCTACAGCAATGCTATAATAACATTACTAGAATAGAATAAATCCACAATCTATAGTGATATGATTGAGTTTATTTCGAATATACTGCAGAATTACTATAGATAGGTTATTCTCAATTGTTGATCATTGACATATTATTTCTTATAATATTTGAATAGCTGTCTTTGGTCACATTGTATTTCAATAACTCCATTTTGAAAATGATTCTAACTTAATGAAAATTCCTAATTGTAACAATTTCATCCAGCTTTTTTGAAGATTGCAAGTACAGATTTTGAAGAGAATTGCCTATTTTTCAATTGAAACATACTAATTTTGAATCAATAAACATACTTATATATATTTCGCTATTGTTGAATGAATCTATCTCATTCTCAATCAATTAATTTATTTTAAAAAATTACACTACTTATCAGCCTACACAATTTTTTATCTAAAAAATTATACTATAACACAATTATTAGAATAAATAAACAATATAGATTGCCAATTTGATGATATTATAAATCACCCAATCACCGGCGGCTCGTGCCCACGAAATAGGTGAAGTGCTGTACAGAAAAATATAATGGAACTTCACCTGTTTCGTGGGTACGAGCCGACCCAATAACGGGTAGGTGTACCATTAAACCGTATTGATAGCGCATTAACTCCAGTAAGATTTTTTTACTAACCGCCCATTCCCATTCAATATATAGACCACCTGCGTCCAATTAGCGTAGAAAGATAGATTACATGATGCCTATCACAGAATTAGGCAGCACTATTGGTGATCGATGCTTACAAATAATGTTATGAAGGGCTATAGTATATGTTGTAGTAAGATTGGAGCACATCCAATCAGTTCTACAGCTCCCAATAATTTCAATCAGTGCCTGCTTCTCATTAGACTTTACTCGAAGTAACTTCTGACACGGATTACACTGTAATCCCTGTATCATACGTGGTTTGCTGAGTCGGAAGTTACATCAAATAGATTATACACGGACGCACGTTGATTGAACGTGATGGTTTATAACCAATCGGCCATGAACAGTGTGTGTAGACCAAGTGTGTTTATTGTTACATCGTTAAACTATGTGGTCCTGCACTATAAAACGGTGCACCATTGTTTAATAATGTTCCTCCCAGTGTAAAACGCTGCGAAACTGGCTGATTTAGAACTTGGGATGGCCACATAAAATATGTGCGAACGAACTAACCAGTACAAGTACGCTGTAAGTTGATGAAATTATAGTCTGACGTGTACCGAATACATAAAATAAATGTTCTATTCGGAGAAATATAATGAACTAGCCGGCAGGCTCGCTTCGCTCGCTTTCTCCGCCTAACCTGGACCCCCAACAGTATAGGCAGTGTAAGTGAGTCAAACAGGCTCGCTTCGCTCGCCTGCAAATTCCGTTCAGAAGGGATTCGAAATTTATTGAGCACAGCATTTCTACACCTAATCTGGACCTGTTTACCTAATTGCAACATTTTCTGCCAATTTGTTCTGGAGAAATCTAAGAAAAACTCCGAAAATTCAGAAAAATAGTAAAACGCTAATATTAAGCGTAACCTTGGGAAGTATATCGGACATAGTTTGAATCTTGATTCAATATATTCCAAATTAATTCATCTTCAATCTCGCTGAACCATTCAATTTACAGTTAGGATTGGTAGTATCAAGGCGGAAGATATGCAACCCGCAACACATCTACAATTTTGAAAACCTGATTACTGGCGTAATCTTGATCGGATTGCAAAAATATTTCGACACAAAATTTCTAGACCTCATTTGAACCTGCCCACCAAATATCAACATTTTCTTCTACCGATTGGTTCTCGAAAAAATTGAGAAAACGCCGAAAACCTTTAGAAAAACTAAAATATTTGGAGTATCCTTGAAAAGTTCATAAAATCCGTTCTTAGCGCGGGTCTAAACGTCCAACTGAACATGCCTTCCAAATTTGAACGCATTCGCTTCAGTGGATTTTTAGTTCTGGTGATGAATGGATCAGTCAGTCAGTCAGTGCCATTTCACTTACAAAGATATAGATTGTTTGATTAGAATTTTATTATAATATTTTGATAGCACTATTGAAGACTGTACGATTGTTTCACTGTATTGTTTAATAATAATATTTCTTTGAGGTATAAAATTCAATTCAATCCTAGGTAATAATGAGAATATACTGTATGAATTTACCGAAGAGTTTATTCACATCTCAATATTAGGAGAGGACTCTTGAGATATACTTGTCAAACATGTTACACAAAACAAATTAATGTTGCAGAAAAAAATTGTCTTTCAAAATAATTTGTAAGAAAAGTGATGAATACTATTAAAAGAATAGTATTTTTCTTTTAATAGTCTTCATCCCTCAGATACACAATCTGTTCACATACAGTGGTTCGAATGATCCGAAATTTATAAACTGAACTGATGCATTTCACGAACACATGCGCATATACGAGTACATACACATCAGTGTTTGTGAGATACATGTTCAGTTCAACCTACAAGATGAATCTTTGGTTTTAAACGTTGAATCAATCAAGAAACATGTTTCCTCAAGTTTTAACTCAATTAAATACGTACCCATACTAGCCATCTTGAATTAATCAGAATACTTTGATTAATATCATAATGGAATGTATCAGTTCCTAGATTCAACACTATAATATAATCCTACTCACAAATTTACTCTTTTTATATTTTCTTCCAATGACATTGAGGAACGTAAAACATTTCACTGAAAACTTTATCAATTTCTAAACTGGTTTTCAGATGAGATAGGAACTCCATACATTCAAGTGGAAAGGGAGTTGATACTTTAAATGAAACTCTGAGTGAAACCTTGAATTTTGTGATGAAACGAGTCGGTAGAAAGATAATAATGTGCTCTACTTCCCATCTTACCCGTATGCGTGGCTGTTTCGGTATTGTAATCCTTCAGGATTGAAGTGGATTGTTCGTCTCGTATATCCCCCAGATCCACCACTTTTAATAAATTTTAATCGGTAGATTGCTCCCGAGCAGCGAGCAGGTTTTCGTGTATTTTTGTTACGGTATCAACTGATAACAAACACTTGATAACGCTATCTCTCATGTTCTAGTTACATTAAAAGTTTTCCCATGACGATGATCAATATTTACATTCGAATTATATGTATGGTAGGAAAAGTGGAGTTTTCGAATTTAGCCAAAACTCTTAACTTTCCACGAATCCCTCTGGGAAAATTAAAATTATCGCTCATCTTCATCAATCACAATTTTCAATTGAGCATCCCGAAAAACACTCATGTACAATTTATTTATGACACATGATACCGTGTCACTCAATTTTCCACCAAATCAATTTCGGTTATTAAAATCGACCTGTATTTATAATCATGAAACCATATATACTCCTTTCTATCTACGTAATTATTCACAGGAACATACTTGCTTCATATATACGTGGGTTTAACAATATGTAGCAGTCTTTTATTGCATATTTTGATTTCCGAACATGCAGGGAAAAATGTTATTCACTTTTGGTCTCCGCGAAAATGAGAATTTCATGGCTAATTGAATTTTTATTGGTTCACGTGCGTTTCACAGTTTTTGAAAAGGTGGTAACATAAATATCTCTGTGTTTATTTTAGGAGCCAGAAATGTCTTTGTTTTGGGGGACATTGATTGCAAACAAGTTGCATTGGATATATCTCATTGTTTTTAGTAGCAGAATGAAAGAAAAATTTGTATAGCTCATCAAAATAAGAATAATTGAAATGTTTCAGCATTGTCAGGAAAAAATAACTTTTTTAGAGTTTCAAATAGTATACAGCCGAAAGGTAGTGTAATTTTTCAGAAATATTGTAGAATATTATTCAAGTCTTGGTCAATGTTAATAAATTATGTTTACTCTCATAATTCATTCAAACACTGTTTTCATAATATGATGACAAATCTATGAAAACAGTATTCAATTTCATAGACATTTTTCTCGTTATTTGAGTGGATCCTCATTGCCCTAGGTCAGGAGAAAGTTCCTGTCAGAGATGACAGACATTAAAAATGTACTTTCGTCAACTTCTAATTATTTTGGCGCCTGCATTTCTGTCTGCAGTGTAACGCTAGTTGCATACAGTTAAGTAAATGAAGGCGCTGTGATTCTATTCCATCAGCTAAACGCAGTCCAATCAAGAGAGCCAATAACTTGGTTGAAGATGGGTTTGAATCGGTTAGGGCCGGCTGTTTGTAAATTCGTTAACTTTTGACGCCGTGATTAGTCTGGATAACGACATCTTGTAGCAACGGCAAACTAACTCATCTCAAATAGAGAATAGAAACATATAAATTATTAAAAAAGCTGGAATTTAAATAGTTTCATTTACAAAACTTGATGACACATCATTTACATTAAATTTTATTGCCTAAAAATATTACTAACCTTTAAATTCATGAATCAAGTTGAGATTTATCATCATTGAGGCAATGATATAAATGAGGTTATGGAAAATTTCAATGGCGGTTTTTTCAAATTTAACAGGTCAGCAGCTGTTTAATTAGAATTGAATACTAATTTCACAGTACTAAACTAATCGGAACAGAATTGAGGCGTTAAAAATTTTTTCTACAACTGCGCGTAAAACAAGATTTTACATACTGAATTCTCATCGTAAAATAGCCCATTTCCGAGGAGAATCTACTTTTTCGCTCGCTAACCATCTGCGCATGCGCAGTTGAATTACTTTACGCTCGCTAAGCAACTGCGCATGAGCAGGAGATGTACTTTACGCTTGCTAATCAGCTGTGTTGTGATAAGCTTCAGTCAGTGAAACAAAAAAGATTCAAAAATTCATGTAGCTAAATTTCCGCCCGCTTCTGTAATAGTTGAATGGCCGAGGTGGTTAAAGCGGCGTTCATTACCTTGTGATGCGATGTTAGCAGGTTCAAATCTGATTCCTGACTAATTTTTTTGGAGTTCATAAAATTGTTTTTTCTTTCGTATAATTAAAACATATAATGATAATTGAAAATTAATTATAATTTTCAAGTTTAACTGGATGGATTCATTTTATTATTCCAATTATCACCAGAGAAATTTAATAACAGTTTACAGTAGGCTATTTGACAAATCAAATTAGTTCAACAGGTTATTATAATGTGCAGTTGTAGAAAAAATTTTGTATGTAATTCGCGTGTAAAGCTTCTTTATCGCTCTTGCAAAATTATCACGCTCCGCTATCGCGTCGCGCAATAACTGTTTTGCGCGAGCCATAAAGTCGAGCTTTACGCTCTTAATACATAAATAGCTATTATAAACTACTATAACATAACCATCAGCTGATGATTAAATTTTCAATATCTGAAAACAATATCAGCTGAAGGTATTCGATTTTTGTGGTACTACCAACCTGACAACAATTAAGTTGTATCAGCATGCAATCTCCAGATCATGTTTTTGTTTTAATAAATAAATAATTTATAAATAATGAGATAATTATTGATTCTAATATCTATTTTGAATAAGTACATTCAAATATTTTGCTACTACTAACACGTTTCAATACTTTATTCGTTTGAACGTTTTTCCACTTTGACACGGTGAAATAACGACGATTAAACTAACAGAACGTATGTGCAACCGGCCCTTAGACTTGCATTATTATTTAACAGATACAATAAAATATATTCTTTGATAATAATTATAAAAACAGTTTGTAAGAACAGTAGATTAAAGTTTGCTAAGTAAAGTTACTTGAAGTAAATAATATTTTTTTTCTAAATTTAAAAGGGTATTTGATTTTAGTTCATTTATCTATTAAAGTTTGCTAGTATACAATTTTTTTATAAAGAAATATAGGCTACTCTTTTTCAATTCAGGTTTTGCCTACCCTTGAATCCGGCACTGGACTCAATGTAATTTTATTAGATAGCGGGTCATTTATAATAATTTTCTCAACCATTAATCTTCAAAATTGTCTTAGTGAGCATACAAGTAACTATGGGCGTTTCCTATATTAGAATAGTGGTCACCAAACGGCGGACCACGGTCCGGATCCGGACTGCCAGCTTGTTTTGTGCGGACCGCGATGCCATACCGATTTCAACAAAAAAACTTGAAATAAATCGCAAAACAAAACGTTCATAAGAAACCCTCTAGTCTGAATAATATTGAATTATTAAAAACAAACACATCATACAACTCTCAATAAAAATTTAGCTATTTATTTAATATTGTTGCATTATTTCATCCAATTATTCTATACCTAGTTAAGCGTTTCAATTTATCTTCAAGGACTAAATTCGAGAATAGTTTTGACAATTTAATAAGTAAACATTCTTCATATAAATAGAATAAACAATAGAGTAATTTTAATTGCCAAATTCAATTGAAATAAAGGCCTTCATTTCCATTTTGATATAGGCCTATATGGCATGATATCAAACTTCAATTTATTTGAAGAACATAAAAAACAAAATACATACAGAGTAATAACCATCCCAAATATTTGAATAATTATTAAAATTAATGTAGTAAAACTATCAATTTTTTCAAACAAATTTGGGGGAGTAAACCCCCCCCCCGTCCTATTGGTTTCCCCTGAATGGACCGCAGAAGCTCGGCAAGACTTTGAAACGGACCTTTATGAAACTTAATTGGTGACCACTGCATTAGAACACTATTCGAAATCTAGGAATCAGTTGTTGCTACTATTCTTGCGTTTGAGTGAAACGATCACATTTCCAATCCAAATAATTAATGAAATAGAAGAGCTTCAGAATGTAACTCCGGAAAAATTCAATGGACTATTCTTCAAAGTAAATGGAGCAAATTCTAAGTATAACCTAAGTAAGACATTGAAGATGCGAAAATATCGCCAGCTCTATCAATATTTTCTAAGAAATTATGAATTTGGTTTCAAATTGTAGAACAAAATATTTTCTACAATTTAATACCAAATGTATAATTTTTTTAACTAATATTGACCGAGCTGGAGTAATTTTCCCATCTTGACAGAATGTCTTCTTTGCTTGGACAGACTATACTAACAATACTATATAACTCATGACTGATACATACAATAATGCGATATGGTATGGATCCGTAATAATCCATCAACAGAAAACCAATAATAGAAATTAACAAAGTATTCTCACATTTAACCATGGGTCAGTAACTGAAAAATCTCTTTAACTGAAAAAGATTTGAAACACTTGGAGCTACTTTCTCGTTCGCTTTTGTGGAAATCCACATTATATTTGAAAAAAACTAACCATTAACAGGCAGAATGTCTAAAATATAATATATCTATATTTTTACTATCGATAGAATAATATTAAGAAGCTAATTATTATTTTTTTCAACATTTCCACGAATTTTCTAAAACGTCTGTTCCATTATTTCGAGACACAGAACGACCAGTATAATGCTCGCAGAGACGTGAATGGCTGTAATCTATTGTGAATCGAATAAACGCCATTTTGAATCATTGAATCGTATTTGCGATTCAGTATAGGTGAATACAATACTTTGCAGCTCAGTACAGCGTGAATGCAAATCGCCATCACATTAGACAATGTTATGCTGGTGCATATTTGGTGGTGAGCAACTCCAACACAATAACAAGTTAGTGGCTGATGGCTGAATTACTCAGCTGGTTTCCAGGCCATACTGAATGAGGATTACCAACTGAGCTATTTACTTGTATGCCAGTGTAATGAAAGCAACAATCAATCAGATTGTTGATTATGTTCACCTATACTACTGAAGATTTAAAATGTACTATTCATTGTTTAGAAAAGTTTGTTCAATAGAAGATAAGTTTGTTTAACAGGTTTTAAGGAGATAGAAATACGTTATGCAATGATGAATTATGAAAAGGATTCTTATCAAAATACGTGAATTCTTATTGATATACGTGTATATTTACAGTAATGTTAGCCCTGTAGGACAAACTAAATATTTATCCGTGCGCCTATTATTAAATACTTGAGGAAGCTGTTTTGGGTTAACACGTGTCTTTGTTTATTGATTTTTTGTTATATTTTGCACTGGCAGCTCGTGCCCACTAAACAGGTGAAATGCTATACAGATTCGCCTGTTACGTGGGTACGAGCCGCCAGTGATATTTTGTGGATAAATGATTAATGAAGTTTCCGAACATAAAGATGAAAATTTAGTTATAGCTAGCGAAGAGTAATGAGTAGCGAAATGTGATCATACTTTGAAGTGAGCGCTGCTGCTATTGGTAGTTGACTGACCAATCAGGGTGAACGATTACTATTAGGCCTAGCCTAGACTTGACTCTTTTTTCAGCGGAGCTGTCATCATCAATGGCACTTCATTCAATAGTTAACTCGAAGCTTACAAAGGACTTGTTAATAGAAGTTCTAATTGATCTATTATTATCCTTTTCTTTATCATCCAGTCTTTATCCAAAGTATCTAATTTGCAAGCTTTTCTCAAATAAGATGATTCTAGCAACTATTAAGTTCTCATCAATATTCTCTATTATATTCTAATTATTCCAATACTAATAATTGATATTCTAATTTTTAATTATATTCTAATTATTCTATTATCTCTTTTATATTCTAATTATCTCCTATATTCACAAGCTCTTAAAAGTAGTCTTAAAAAAACAAAAAGATTCTACTGTTCCAATATGAAAGAATTTCAGAGCAACGTTTATCCATGACACCCATAACTCCTCCTATGTTGAAAACTACTTCCTCCCATCTGACCAGCATAAGATATTATTTGAAATCGGGTTGAAACAAGGGTATCAGGAGAGTGATTTAGAGGATATGCATGACACTGGAACAAAAGGACGCTCACATCGGCACTAGCATAAACATAGGCTAGTGACATAAATATAGGCTATAGCAACATAGCTAGTAACATAAAGATAGGATAGTTACTTGCAAATAGGATATAGTAGTATAGGCTAGTGACAGAGTCCTGTCCACTACTGCCAGTAGCATTCCTTCTTCTATTGTGAATTATAAAACGGGGCAAGTTTATGTTGCGTGTTGTATGGTAGTAGGCATGCCAAACCGGATCATTATGCCCTGTTTATAATGCATAGGTTGGCTGCTGTAAGGGCAAACGCTAGCCACTCATTTCACTGGCGGCTTGTGCCCACGAAACAGGTGAAGTGCTGTACAGTAAAACATACGGGCACTTCACCTGTATAGTGTGATCGAGCCGCCAGTGACATTCGGTTAGGTTGTGTATTTTCAAGTGCAGTCACTTCTCACTCCTCATCACCCACCCCACCCATCACCCACGTCAAAACACTGATCTCTAGCCATACGTGCATTTTCGCGATAAATTGCGTACACGCACTAGCTGCTCCCTCGCTTCATTGAATTAGGTCTGTGGGTGAACTTACAATACTCTTGTTCTTTTTTTCTATTTGTAGTCTTTCTATCTTTTGCTTACATTCGGTTTTTGAGTCTAAGTGGTTTTCCCACTCCATGACTCCAAAAGACAAAGTGTTACTATCAGTATTATACTATTGTATTAATAATATTTCTCAATTCTCCCTTAATTTGCGGATTTTTCTTGGAACCATGAAAATACGTAACGGAATGAACCTCTGGCGGCTCATGCCCACGCAACAGGTGAAGTGCTGTACCGTGATAGATACGGGCACTTCATCTGTTTCGTGGGTACGAGCCGCCAGTGTTGTATTCAAGTTTACTGAATTTTCCAATCACCTTCAAAGAAAGTTACTGAAAACTTATTTCAAAGTGTACTCGTACTATTTTATTTTTCTTTTCTTGAAAAGAGAGAAGTCTCCATAATCATGTTCAACTTTCAATAAATTCCAGTACGCTAATGCATAAAAAAGTGACTGTTTTCAATTATGTGAACACTGATGGCAGTTTACACAGGAGACACGTCCCAGGCTGAAAGATGGATCCACAGAAACGTCAAGCTGCAAACCCAGCCAACGTAAATGGGATTATCACTTAGTATGGTAACTAATTGAAGTGTACTCAGGAGACCAAATCGTTGCAAGCAGCCGGCTCAATAATACATGAGTCGTGTTAACATTAGGATCTAGTCAGTCATATCACACACGCTGAACACTGCACCAATCCATAATCCATAATTTATTGGCAACTGGCATCAAGCGACTACCACTCACTTAGCAATTCGCTACATTCTAAATCCTTATATCCATTAATATTATTCGATCACTGCCGTACAAAGATAGACTACTGGAATACTGACCCAGTATCCAGGAGAATGGAATATTATGTTGATTTGTGAGCTCATTGTTGTTTGTTCTCCGGAATAGTACATTATTCTGGAACTGGAATAATACAATAGTATTCCGCAATAAGTTCGTTTCAGTGACTTTTCTTTTAAATCATATTGGAAGAAATCAGAAACCTCAATGTAGGACTAGAATGAAGTAGATTCTAGGATTATTTTTATATTAGTGAGAAAATAGTTGGTTCTATTGGGCCTCATTGTTTTAGGTTATGTTTGAAAGAATCCATAGATCTTCATTCATGGGCCTCTCAAGTTCAACTGGAAATTTCTGTCACATTTAGAAGTATTCGTTTTAGAGAAGGTTTATATTTCGTTATGATTATTGAATTCATTCCAATCAAACCCATACCGATATCGTTCATTGGATTGAAACTGTAAGAATATTCAAATTCTTCTAATATTGTTAAATATGGGTTCAACTATTATATGACCCATTTTTTATTTCTTTAAATTCTGCAACAATGTCATTGACACTGTTCCCGAATATTAGAAACGGATACGATGTAATAAGATCATAAGAATCACTTAACAGGATAATTCTTCATGATTCTTTAAACAATTCTGTAAAATTTTGATTATATAAAAATATTTAAGCCATATGTGACAGTATTGCTCGATTGAACAGTATATTCTTTTGGTTCTTGATGAGGAAGAAGTTATGCAATGTTAGTCTGTCCAAGCAAAGAAGCCCTCTGGCAAGATGGAAAAATGACTCTAACTCGGTTAATTTGGTTCAAAAATGATCTATTTGATCTCAAATTGTAGGAATCAATTTGATCTACTATTAAGACATTTAAGATTCTTGAACAAATATTTACCAAGCTGGAGTCATTTTTCCATCTTGCCAGAGGGTCTTCTTAGCTTGGACACACTATAGCAATGGAGTTAGAAAAGTCTTCCGTTCTTCCAAACTCCATGGTTACCATTCTACCACCCTTACTCCATGGTTACATGACTGTATTGTATTACTTCTCCCTAGCCTAACCTATTCTATCCCAAGGTCTTTCTTCCTATGCCCACGCATGTAACTGTGCCCGTCTGCACGTCACCTGAATCAGCCGAGCGACAGCTCATCACAGCCATGTGATATCAAGGCAGCAATAATTGCAAGTAATTGGCAATATGTTCCTTGCTAGCACACAATTACTCAATAATTGGAGACCAACATCATAAGACAACCCCGCCAGTGGCAGGAATCGGTCGGTCAGTTTGTGTAATCAACAATGATTATAGATAATAATCACAGTGGTGGTTGTGAGAGGGGGTGTGTTATTTGGTCGGTGAAACGGTGCAATCAGGATCATGTTGTATTTGGGCGGGCTTCGATTACAGACGTTCGGTCAAACATTCGTTCCGTCTCACTTGCCCACTAAATTGCACTTGTCAAATTTTCTCTCGACTCTCCACTGGCGGCTCGTACCCACGGAACAGGTGAAGTGCCCGTATATTTTACTATACAGCACTTCACCTGTTTCGTGGACACGAGCCGCCCGTGCGACTCTCTCTTCTCAATGTCCTTCACCCTCCTCCCCCTTGCCTCATTGCTAAAAATTACTTATTTCGTCATTTTACTAAATGATTAATTTATTTCAAATAAAACTGATTGATTGATGGATTTGTGTTATTCTATATGCATTTCATCATACTATGTTCAATTATCGATCTCCAACTCCCATAATCTGCTATTATACCCAAATGTTCCGTAATAAATAAAAAATGAAGTGAATAATTCAATCTATCTAGGTTATTCGGTAGCTACGAGGGATCTAGCACATATGAAAGAGATAAATGTAAAAGTATATCTATCTAAAGTATAACTACTATCATAATAGAAGTACAGTTACACATACTTCGCATGTGGTACATATCGATATAATATAGTGTTTCCTTTTAATCTCAGGGCTACTTTTATCACTGTTTTTTATTTTAAATTATTATCAAATTACCCTTTTTGAATTATTAAAAAAAATATTCAAAAAGGGGACTTTGATAATTATTTAAAATAAGAAAACAGCTATATAATATAGTAACTAGAATAGACCTCGTATTCTAGTATCCGTGGGAAAAACATGAGGCTGTGGGTAATAATGTGCTCATAGATAATTTATATTCAATTCTATGATATTATAATTATATTAATATAATTAGTTTATGTAAATGAGATCGAGATATCAGGCTAATCCAAGTGAGAATAGCCCCCTTCAACATATTAAAGGAAGCTATGAAGTAAGTCAATCAAATCGGATATAAAATATTATTTTATTAATCATTACTCCCATAGCCATATCATTGCTAGACTTTAAGTAGCCTAATCCAATGTAATCTGATTTTCCGGTTCACCCACACTCTCTAACCCTCCCAATCCCTCTTTTTTTGTGTGGTTTTGGGGGGTATGTTGTACCTAGATGTTGGTGCTCTCCCATAGGTGGCCAGCAGGCAGCAGTGTTGAGTCCGCTCCGGGCATTGTGCGTTGATTACTGCAACAGGCATTCGCACTAGCCGCCAATTACTGGGCCTTCTACCCCCAAATGGAAAACCCCTGTTACGCCAGTATTAGCTCTATAATTTTTTAAACTCAACTATACACATGAGTGCAATTCACACACCGGGCAAGGATGCCTATGATGGATTGTTGTTGTTATTATTAATAATTTCTCATGCTAGCATACACCTTGTACCTGTTCAAGAATGCATATAGTCCGTCGTAACAAAGAAGACATTCTGGCAAGATGGGAAAATGACTCCAGTTCGGTCAGTATTGGTTCAAAAATTATAAATCTTCTCTCAAACTGTAGATCAGATTTTTTTCTACAATTTGAGACCAAATTTATAATTTTACAGTCAATATTGACCAAGGTGGAGTTATTTTCCCATCTTGCCAGAATGTCTTCTTTGCTTGAACAGTCTATATCAACTTCCGAACCTCAACATCAGCGCTAATGCCAAAACCTTGTTAAACATCTTCAGCGTAATTAATTTCAGGGATTTATGCTTTATTCCCGCAAAAAACTCGTTGTCACCTGCTGACAACTCTTTTTACCAGGAAAATGTGGAGAATAATAGCCACTTCAAAGCCTCAGCCCAGTGTGAAGCTTTCCCATATTTAAAAATTAATTTCTTGTATATTAGGTTGACAGGATCCTTTTATTTAAATCTTGTCATCCTCATTAAGAGGTATACATCAATTTCTATCTTCCCTTGCGTGACTATTTATATCGCATTGAAAATTACAATTTTATTATTGGTTTTTGCATTGGAGGATTTACTATAAAAACATAGGAAAAGCATAGCCTAGCTTAAAAAGCAATGTAAGTTGAACTATTTTTTTCTTTATGCATGCTCTAGAATACTCTAGTTCTAGAATGCTCTATAATGCTCTATAGAACGCATCAAAGTTGTGCAATGGAAACTGAACTAGCTTACAGAATTAAACTTCGTGAGCTGCGCTGATATTCAACTCTCGAATAATGTTCCTATAATCTTGAATAATGCATGGCCTAATGGCCTAGTGCATGCATATGTTTGATTTTAACCCGACTATATTCTTCCTGAGCCCATAGTTTCAAAAAGCTTTGTTTTAAAATTCGGATTTAACATTTACGAAAATATGTTGACATGGGAGATACGATCGTATTCGTTCATTCGTGTTTTTCGATTGTATTATTGTAATTCATATATTTTAGTATTGTATAGCCTATAGTATTTTTGTGCATTGTTGGTAACATTGTGTGCCAGTAAAAGCAAGTATTTCAATGCATTTGTAAGCAATAACTTATACTCGCCGTGGACTGTAATGATATCAAGTTGATACAAGTCAGCAGAGAAAAAACGTAGGTAACAACTTTAAGTAACGCGTTCCGTACAGATGGAGGGGAGAAAGTATTTTGGACGTTAGTGAAGCGTAGAACAATAGTCTGTCCTAGCAAAGAAGACATTCTGACATGATGAGAAATTGACTCTAGCGAAGTTAATATTGGTTCAAAAATCATAAATTTGGTTTCAAATTGTAGCGTAGAATGTTTCCTACAATTTGAGACCAAATTTGTAATTTTTGAACCAATATTGTCCGATCTGGAGTCATTTTACAATCTTGCCAGAATGCTTGGACAGACTATAACAGACGTCAGTATCTAAAGCCTTGTGGCGCAGCCTGATTCCTTAGTAGCGAACTCCGTCTTCCAGTATATTTACTAGAGAAATAATACGGGCTTAAAGTTTAGCCGTAAGGAGAGCCTTGGGACCGGCAAATTTTCCTGTTTATTGCTGTTCCCAAACAGTGGCAAAGTAAAGTATGTAACTGCTAGGGGAGTGGTAAGGCGTGTTTGAGGCCATGTGTATCTGGGTAACTTCTTTTACGATTACTTTCCAGTTCGGCTATTGATAAAGTCGGTGGCATTGTCCTTGCAGAAACTGCTGAACACAGCCATTACTTCGAATGAGATCATTTGGGAACAGATTCATGGAAATCGGAAAAGCGCTTCTATGCAAAACACTCTTAGAGATCAAATTTTTCTTGGGGTGGTTTTTTTAGGGATGCAGTAGACGTGATCACCTTTCTTCAATATTTTCAAAAATTAATCCACTTCTCCACTATTTCATTCAGGACGTTTTTCTTCTTCTGAAATTTATTATTTCGATGGAAACTCAATACATCGTTTGTTAATAACACGTTAATTACGTAAAAAACTCCAAACAAGTATAACGCTCATTTATACCATGAATTTGAAAATTTTCACTCGATCAGGAGTAGGCGTTCTGCAATCAGCTTACCTACATTACAAACTTTTTTATGTAACTTCCGACTTGGAATACATTGTATTTCCTATCTTATAAGTGTTAAATCAAGTTGGGAATTACATGGAATGGAGTATAATGATAATAGACTATTAATTTTCGAATCAAAGACTAATTAGGCTCTTTAGCGCACAATAATTCTCAGTTTGATTCCACTTCATCAGACGTCCCTCAAAACCTGTTCAATATTTTTGTTTTCATGGATAAATGCTATTAATTAGGCTCACAAATGCTACTTACTTTTCAAGAAGCACAATCGCTGAGCGAAGCCTTACTGTTCAGGCTCCTGAGCTCGAAATTAGTGAAGTTAATCCAATTTTATAGCTTCTTTATGTTATGATAGTTTCATCGAGTAATTTATGTAGTAGTTTCATTATAGTAGTTTCATTTATATAACTGTAAACTATCCTCGAGTGTGCAAAATACAGCTATAACGATAGGCCTATTGAAAAAAACACATTGATTCCACAGCTCTGCACCAACAGGAATGAGTTGAAAAATAACATTATTCAAGATGAGTTGGAACCTAAATTTGACACAACTTCAGTTAAAATTTATTTCTGCTTTTAAGAGTCGGCGATAGTAGTCGGCCATTTGCCGAACAGTAGAATTATGTGCCATAAGAACAATGTAATTTTTTATCAAACTCTTGAAGCAGATAGCGCCGTCATTCATGGACAGAAATATTGATGTTCTATTTGTCATTTGAAAGAGAATTAAATTCTCCATGAGCTCTACATTTCATTATTTTCTGTTAATAACATTATTTCAAAAGAGTTTTTGATTTAGTATAATGTATTCAATTTTAATTCTCTAAATAGTTTCAAAATTTGTCGAATTTTTCTTTTGGTATAAAATTTAGTGTTTTAGGAATGGTTTATGACATAAACTTTTTTGTTTGGTTTGTTTGTATAAATTTAAGAGGAACAGTTTCGGGCTATGAAGCCTGTTGTACTCTTTGATGTGGAATCTATCTATATCTATAAAAGCGAAATGGCACTGACTGACTGATTCATTCATTCATTCATTCATTCATTCATTCATTCATTCATTCATTCATTCATCACCAGAATTAAAAATCCACTGAACCGAATGCGTTCAAATTTGGAAGACATGTTCAGTTGGACGTTTAGACGCGCGCTAAGAACGGATTTTGAAAACTTCTCAAGGGTACGAAAAATATCTGAGATTTTCTATAGTTTTTCAGCGTTTTCTTATTTTTTCGAGTACCAATCGGTAGAAAATGTTGATATTTGGTGGGCAGGTTCAGATAAGGTCTAGGAATGTTGTGTTGAAATATTTTTGAAATCCGTTCAAGATTACGCCAATAATCAGTTTTTCAAAATTGTAGATGTATTGCGGGTTGTATATCTTCCGTCTTGATACGATCAATCCTTACTGTAAATTCAATGGTTCAGCGAGATTATAGATGAACTAATTTGGAAGATATTGAATCAAGTTTCAAACTATGTCCGATGTACTTTCCAAGGTTACGCTCGATATTAGCGTTTTACTATTATTCGAAATTTTCGGAGTTTTTCTTAGATTCTTCGAGAACCAGCAATTGACAAAAAATGTTGAAATTTGATAAACAGGTCCAGATTAGGTCTAGAAATACTGTGTTCAATGAATTTCGAATCCCTTCTGAACGGAGTTTGCAGGCGAGCGAAGCGAACCTGGTTTTCTCAGCTTACACTGACAGAGGTTATGCAGTTTGACTCACTGAAACTGCTGATAATGTCGGGGGTCCAGGCAGAGAAGGCGAGCGAAGCGAGTCTGCCGGCTAGTAACTAAATAAAGTTGAATAAAGGTGAATAATCAAAAAGTGAAAACTAAAGCGCCTGAAGAATTGAATTCTCTTTACAATGACTTATAGAGTATGAATTTCTTTCTATAAACAACGGCACTATTTCTTCAAAGAGATTGATAAAAATTGGATTATTTTTCTTATGGAACATGATTCTACTGTTCGGCAAATGGCCGACTAGAACTGCCTAGTCTCAAGGAAAACTTTCCAAACTACAAGTATTATCAATTTATGAAGCATAAATTGATAATACTTGTTAATAATTGATAAATAAATTCACAAATCCTTCCAAACCTATTGACAAAAGTGTCAGTCGATTGTAGGCCAGTCTCGATATGAGCAGTCGATGACCACTGGAGTAACATACAGAAGCAATGCAAAATTCAAAGTATATCTGCCATCAATCAGTGAAGGTCGAATTGTAATCTGTCGATCAGTGCTACGCATATCTATTGTCCAGATCCTTTGTCCTGGGCAATAATTGCTGGTCAATTATTGATGCGGTGTTTACAGCGTTAACCCTTTGTCAACAGTGTAATCCGTTTCCTTTGTCAAAGATTGATTGTTGCGTGGCTGAAAGCACCTTGTTTGAATGCACCTACTTAGCCCCAAGCGGCACGGAAGCCGTAAAGTGTTCAAGCTGAATTTGACATCATTAATAACTGTATCAACAATAATCTGTATCTTTCTATTGTTGATTACTTAGTGATGAATCAATGATTGAATGGACTGTTTTTGAATATCATGTTGTTTTCTTGTGGTTTGAATAGAATCTATTTTCAGCCTATGCTCGACACGTAAAACATCACCTGTTACTAATACATTTATTTATAAAATAAATAATTATAATTCATCTATTATACAATTATTTAATTCATTCTCTTTCGAGCACCTTCTCTCTCTGTTGCTTAGGATTTGGATATCAGATGGATACTAGAACTAGTAGGAGAAAACTCGATAATAGAAAAACAATGCAATGTCTTGCTTTTCAGTTAAATAGTTATTTTTATCACAGTTTTTTTTTTGTTAATATTTTTGTTTAATATTTTTTAATGGTAGCTTACTCTCATAATTTCATTATGAAAGTTTCTTTATTATCATTTTTCCCCTTTCTCCTCCTACTATTGCGATTTAGTCTCATAAGCGGCGAATGAGCGATTCATTACCAACTTATAACTTTCTTAATTTTTTCCATATGTTATTATTTGTTTACATCGATATCCATTTCTTGTATAAATTATCAACAGTTATTCATCAGGTAGCCTAGTTAGTTGCAAGTTGACTATTTTTGAGAATTTATACGGATAAATATTACTTATGATACATTAATGTCACTAGCATACCATCTATTAAAGTTATTACGCGCTCCTATAACTAACCATCACTGTAGCCTATACTATAACCAGTGAATATAGAAATCTGCTATAACTATACGATTTGTCCCGTGTAATATGTGAGCCAATTTGCTTTGAGAGATAAATCTGAAACATTGTACGGTAACTTAATTATATGTAATCTCTTGTCTCAGATACTAGCATCAGAGACAATGTATTATTAATACATTGTCTCTGCTAGCATTGAGCATTTCCAAAAATAGATTATTACATCAAATTATATGAAAATTAGATGAGGTTACCGTCGTTACCGATGACATTTGGGACTGAACTCCAATTTCAACAAATTTTGCGGCATGGACTATATGAGTAGATTCATTCAATCCAAAATAACCCTGCTAAGTTACACACAGAGGGTAACCGTTGCGTAATGTATGATTTAATATCAAAACTGACTGATTTATCAAAGTACAGAGTCGCTTCTCCACTACTACATTCGTGTTCCTCGTGACACATTAGATGCTCGCGGCCAGAAAATGAATAAATTCACCTCTTCATCATTATCAATATTCAGATTACGTAACTTCACTGATCTTAAATAGTTATGAATTCATTTACAAAGTTCAAACATCGTTTGGTCCTCTAGAAAAGTGTGACCTGATGAAAATTGGTAAGGGAATAATTAGATGGAAATGTCATGGAGAAATGTAACTGATTACGCTTTTTAAATGATATTATGACTTGCACTGTAGACAGAAATAATTTCTGAGCTTTCACAATTTTAGGCAAAAGAGATTTCTAATCTCTTTGCCTCTGTTCTCTGATTTATTTACTATATCAAGATTCTGATACTGTTGAATATTCAATGGGGAAATATTCCAGTCTCTATCAAAGAGTAATAGTTTTTCTTCAGTTTTGATAACAATAATTTTAAAAAAGTTAAAAAGACGAAATGGACCGTATAGAAATTTCAGATTATAGTTTGTGAATCATCAGTGGAAATATATTATCATATTTTGTTTTAGATAACATGAATAATTTACAGATTTTTTGTTGGAAATCCATCCAATGTACAGTATTTACAAATTCAGTGAAGCTATGTGGCAACAAAATTCATTAATTCAATTTGATTTGATACAAGTTACCTAGAATTCCATAAAGTCGAAAATTGGTTGAGCTACCAACACAGCATTCACTTCTTCGTTAGGTAAATCAATTCTTCCTTAGTATTATCAATATTTTTTCCTTAGTATAGTAGTATGTTTCAATATAGATGGAAGAATTATTAGATATTGCAGTATACCATCTCCGGGATAATTATGAATAATTATTAAAAATAGAACATTGATCAATATTTGCAGTTGCAGAAATCCTTTGTCTATTTAAAAGATTCATATACAGATTCTGTGTCTAAGAATCTTGGTCTATTTATACAGCAATATATGGAGATTCTATTTAATAATTATTCATATTTTAATTTATAGTAGCAGTATAATTCAACAAAGTATTACTTATTGAAAACCTATCCGGTTTCAGTCTCCAACATTCGATCAAAATAATGAATTATTTAATAAATAAGATTACCTTTTGTCATAGCCTTTAGAATGTTCTAGAGCCTACACAGTGACAAAATTTTAAATTAAAATTTCTTATTCATTCCTATTAATTTTGATCATTTAAATCTTATTCAGGCTACCTACTCTCATATCCAATTCTATTTTCACCTACAACAACACATTTCTGTTATGATGATGACAAGATCAGGTAGGCAGTGAACGAGGAATGGCGGCTAGGTGTGCAAGGCCAGATCTGGAATGATTACTAGGATGCTTGTATTGTAATTTCTAATAAGTTATATGATTATATTCTAATGGAAGTGAATAAACAAATCTCGATTATGAACTATTGTGTTCTTCATTACAACAAACATTACAATTTCCTCTCAAATAGCGTTATTTATTCTTTATTTTGTCCAACAACCGTACTATCCATTCTAGTGTTATTGCTAAGTAATTACTGGTCTGCTTAATTCAAGCATTACACGAACTCATAAATTTTGTGCTATCTTGCCAATAAACGTCGGAACGGTGCATTAATTCCGCATCGGTATACCGGCTAGTGACAAATTAGTACACGGTTCCAATTTTCAACTATAGAGCTCCAATGAGTTTTTCCAACTATTTGCAATCGGTATTGGATCTTCTTTTGCGAATCTATTGATTATTTTACTGTCAGCAGTCCCAGATGATCAAATAGAGGATTTGATTAATGTTTCCATGGAAATGGACCAGAATAGAAGTATCTTGTACAATATGATTAATTCCTGGAATTGAATTCATTGAACATGGACATGTCTTTTGTATAATGATACACACTTGCTTGGATATTCAGTTTATGAAGTGTATACTGATACAATAACAGTGTATACTGTATAATGATGTAATACGATAATGCGATCTATGATGACCTCAACCATTCCTGGATAATACTTCCATCTCCTTGACAAATGCAACTCCACTGAAAATTGAAACATATATAAATCCCATATTCATATAGAACGGTCAAATCTATCGATTATATTATTTTATTTTCACAATTAATTGTATAGATTAAAATATTCAAGTAACTTTTCAAAATGTTTCACTATTAGACAAAATGTGATATGATTTTATGAATGTGATGATTCAATCTACTCTCTATACATTCAATGAATAGAGCTTGCTTGAACTATCAGACTCATGATAGCAAATGGAAATATTGCCCTATAATTGTGATCCACAAACTCTATTCGATTATCCCTATGGAAGTTTCTGACTTTGGGCGAGTTATTTTCTATAATCGAAATTGATGTTCCAAATTATGACCGATTATAATTATTCTGATACTCTGTAGTACAGAGACTGTAGAATATCTTTATTTGATCACTACACCCAGTAGTATTTGTTCATTCTATTCATATTCTCATCATTTCCAGTAGTTTTATTTATTTATTTTATTATTCTGCTATTACTTTGTTACAGGTGAGTTTCAATTCTGGATTGAATGAGGGATCCAAACAAGGTGAGATTCACCAACATTTACAAATTGATAAGGCATTTTGATTACCGAACTCTGAGAAAAAAAACTACTGCTTAATTCAATGTTTGTTCCAAAAAAGTTCCATGGGACCAACCCCCAAAAACGCTTCGTTACCGAGATAACAATGGCGGAAAATTGAGATTTTTCAAAATATATATTAATTTTTATAATTTTTTAGAGACTCTAGTGAGGTTTTAAAATAATCAATTCCAATGTAAAATTAGCTGCGGAATTCAATGAAACCAGTTCCAAGTTTGTAACTTTAACGGTTATTGAGATAATTGAAAAAATATGCTAAAAACGCCATTTTTCAACAATAAGGGTTATAACTGGATAGGGAATCATAAATTTGTATTTTTTATAAATGGAAGATGAAGAGAGCGGGATTCTGAAGAAAAAGTTGAATGGTGGCGATTTTCGGAAATAACGATCAAAAATCGCAAAATTGACAAAAGTGATGAATTTGTGTTTAGTAGCGATTTTGCGATTTTTGATCGCTATTTCTGAGATTTGGGTAAGATTTACACAATCGCCACCATTTAACTTTTTCTTTAGAATCCGGCTCTCTTCAACTTCCATTAATAAAAAATACAATTTAATGATTCCTTATCCAGTTATAACCCTTATTGTTGAAAAATGGAGTTTTTTAGCATATTTTTCCAATTATCTCAATAACCGTTGAAGTTACAGACCTGGAACCGGTTTTATTGAATTCCTCAGCTAATTTTACATAGGAATTGATTATTTTAGAACCTCACTAAAGCCTCTAAAAAATTAGAAAAATTAATATATTTTGAAAAATATCAATTTTCCGCCATTGTTATCTCAGTAACAAAGCGTTTTGGAGGGATGGTCCCATCGAACTTTTTTGTCTACTTGGTGTAAGGAATCAGCCTGAGAAGTATTGCACATTCCTCCTGAAACACCCTGTACATAATTACATTGAAAATTGTAATGTTTCTCTATACTGTTATATAATTTCAGTGAAAATTGTAATGTTTCTTATTTACGAGAAATAAAATTATTATTATTATGAGTCCCTGGTGACTGATACTGCTAATCAGTGTAAAATGATGAGGGTTTCAAAATTCCGTGCGTCAAATTCGGAAAAAGTAGGCAATAATGGAAAGCGTACGGGAGCAGCTGGCAAGCAGTGAATGAAGTCAGACGGCAATTGAGCAGTGGTGAGCCCCAGGGGTGTAGTGTGCGCAAGCTCAGAAGAGCCGCCATCGCAATACATTTCACACTGTAACGGCGTGTCTTCTCATCTCAAGCGAACTGTACTAACTGAAGATTCCTCTGCAGTCACGAATAAGATACACCACGCTCCACTGGCGGCTCGTACCCACGAAACAGGTGAAGTGCCCGTATCTTTTACTGTACAGCACTTCACCTGTTTCGTGGGCACGAGCCGCCAGTGCCGCACTCCTTATTTCTTGCACAAGCATTTCGTTCCATGCTACATAAAATGCTGCATATAAACACCCTGCCACAACCATCACAGTTGTCGATATGTTTTTTGAGAACAACTGTACTCAATTTTTCTTGCAATTCGTATCTTGGAAATAAAAATGAAAATTGCGCAGTAGGAAATTGGCTTCTAGAAGAAGAAGAAGAAGAAGAAGAAGAAGAAGAAGAAGAAGAAGAAGAAGAAGAAGAAGAAGAAGAAGAAGAAGAAGAAGAAGAAGAAGAAGAAGAAGAAGAAGAAGAAGAAGAAGAAGAAGAAGAAGAAGAAGAAGAAGAAGAAGGAGGAGGAGGAAAACGAGGAGGAGGAGGAGGAGGAGGAGGAGGAGGGAGAGTAGGAGAAAGAGATGAGGGAGAAGGTGGTTGGATTCATTTGCACATGTGGATCTTTATGTGGAACAACTTGTTTGTTTGTTCATGAGGGTGAAGCCCACATAAGCTCATAGGCTTGTGCGTGGGTAATGAAATGGATGATTGATGACGACTACTTTTTAGGTAGTCGGGACCGACGGCTTATCGTCTCCTCCGAAAGACGAAGTGGTCGTATCTATGTGATTGTGCTGTGGTCAAAAATTGTTCTCCGCTTGGGATTCGAACCAGGGTCCACCTGGTTATCAGACCGGCGCTTTATCACTCCTCCAACGGGCCACCCAAAGAGTTGTATATATATTTTTTTTTATTGTAGAGTTGTATATTTTTTAATAGGCTACAGTCATGCTTCAAACTTGCAAGATATCTTCATCATTCCGTCCACTTCAAGCAAAATTATTATCAAGAAAATAATATTCATTATATGAAAAGTAGTCTGCAAAGTAGTAATATTTTAATCCATCAGGACTTACAAATTTGAACATTGTCAATTTATTGGGAAAATATTAATCGAAAATGATTCTGATAAAATCTATTCATTTTCTCTGATCAAATCGTAATGTTTCATAATATTAAAAAAGCATGTATTCACGGACTGAGTAATTATCCATCCCAGAAAAATACATGAATGTACATTTGAACTCTCAAGAATGAAACTAATCATAGAATATAGCTGGAGGCTCACCAGTAAAATTAGATTTGACATGGAAGTTCATTATGCTGTTACTTTATAACCATTCAGAACTGTTCCTAACAAAATTGACAACAGAAATAAGCATAATCACTAATAATCTGAATATTGAAATATTTCATTTAATACAAATGTGAAACTCAGTTATTGCATCAGAATCTGAATTTGCCACGATTTATTAAATACTAAATGAGAATCACAATTTCAAAAATTTTGTAAACGGCAATCATCTGAATAATCCATCAAAGATTGATTCTCTCAACTGTTACGAACAATGAATTAGTTAGAACTGGAGACAACCAGTCAACCACTGATGAAGACAGTCCAGTATGATTGAAGAGAAACAAGTAGCACTAAGTGGGACAAATCTCGTTATCCTAAACGAGATGAAGATGCGACAAACAAACTGAGCAACAGCATAGTACCAAGTAATAGAATGCTCTTATTTTAAAGTTCTGACAGGAAAGGGAACAAAAGCTGAGCTTTTTCGTATTTTCCTCCTTATCACCCTTCTCCTGCTGCTTATGCAGTTGCTTCTCTATCTTTTTTCTTTCGATTCTCCAACGTACTCTTTATTCTCTCTTCTTCCTCTTCTGTTTCTTATTCCTCTTAATTTTCCTTTCTCCTTATCATTTTCATTTTTCCTCCTCATTTTTCTTCTTCTTCTTCTTTTTCGTCTTCTTCTTAATTCCTGTTTCTCCTTTTCCTTCTTGTTTTTCTTCTTCTTCTACATATTTTTTCTTCCACTTCTGTTTTTTAACCTCTCATTTTTCTTTTTCGCCTCTCTTTCTGTTCTTCCTCTTCTGGTTTTTATCCTTCTCGAAATCATTATTTTTTCCCTTTCTTTATTTTTTCCCCTTTTCTACCGCTTCTGTTATTTATTCTTTCATCATTTCCATTTTCATGATCTTATCCATTTCCTTCTTCTTTTTCTTCTTTCGCTTCTGTTTTTCATTATTTTCTCCTTTTCTTCTTCTTCATTCTTCTTTTTCTTTCTCCTTCTTCTATTTCATCTCCTTCTTCTCCTTCGAAAACGTTCAACCCTAGAGCAACAGCATGACTTCATCATTCATCTCATCCTTCACTCACACAACATACTTGTACTCGTACATACATTCATATCACCACCAGCAGTAATTTTAACATCCATCATACACCCAATTATCAATCACTAATCACTAATTACTCTTAGTTATTAATTTTGCGTATAAGTGAGCTTTATTCATTCATTCATTTCATTCTTATTATTATTTTTTTTATTGTTATTATTCATCACAATATTATCTATTCATTTATTTACTTCATCGATCATTTTTCAATTACTTAGATCTAGTTTTGAATTGCAGCTGGACATTTTTTATATTTCTCTAGTAATAGTACGAATTTCACAGGCCAAGTGTAAATGGAAAGGATATACTTATCCTTTCCCAAGAATGGACATTTTTATGACCAAACTTCGCCTTTTCATTTAGATATTTTAATGCACAACAAGTTAGATTGCAAGCAAGAAGCATATTATTTGAGTAATTCTCCTATGATTTTTGTATTCATATGTAACCTCTATCTTTGAATAGATTATAGAATTATAAAATAACCTGTAAAAATTGTAGTGTAAAATGTTGGAATTAGTGTGTAACTTGTAAAAACGATAGATTTAATAACAACTCTTGTAATCTAGAAAGTAATCATAACTATTTTGTTGCTATCTAAATGAATAAAGAAATCTAATCTAATCTAATCTTCTCCTTCACCACTCCTTCTCCTCCTCCTTCACCACTCTCATCCTCCTCATTCTTCACCACTCCTCCTACTCCTCCTCCTCCGCCTCCTCCTCCTCACACTTCTCCACCTCCTCCTCCTTCTCCTATTTCTTCTCCTCCTTCTCCTCCATCTCTTCCTTTTCCTCCTTCTTATGCCTCCTACTCCTTATTCCTCCTCTTCCTCCTTATTCTTTTCCTCTATCTTCTTCCTCATTTCCCTTTTTTTCTCCTTCCCCTCGTCCATTATCATTCTCTTTCTCTAGAACCCCCCCCCCTTCCCCTGTCCCGCACTAGATCTTCCCATTTGTAAAGTCCACGCCGTCTTTCTATTGTCTTCTAAGACGATAATGCTGTTCGAGTTGATGAAGAGTTTTATCCCTTCCTGTCAACTACTCCACCGTGAACTATTCGCTGTTCCATTTCTATTGCAACAGTTATGTACAAGAAAGTGCTACGGTTAAGGAGCGAGCAGTGGCTCATCGCTGTTCTGTTTCCAGTTCTGCAAGTGAATCCACTTTAAACAAGCAACTGTATGCAGTCGGTTAGCCAGCTCACTCCCAGTGGGCAAAATAATTACTGTGTGTCAAAATCACGCCGCTCTGTCTAACTCGGTTTACTCTGATTCAACTATATTGCACGAGTTAGTGATATTCATTCTCCAGACAATGTTTGTACAACTGCTACCCCATCTTCTTGAGATAGACATAGAAATTTCAGGTGGATTCCTAAGTATAATATTGAATGTTCTTATTGTTAATGAGTGATAACATTGGAGTGCATCCAAAATTCTCCTAATATTTATCCAGGGTATAAGACTAATGAGCCTTTGTATGAGCTTAAGCTTAAAACGAATTAATTTATTAATTTATAATATATTATATCCAGGGCCAGAAATTATTTCGCGAAGTGCGTTGAAACCACATAACCTTCTTTTGTACCAATCATACACAAAATTTACGAAGCATAGCACAATAGCACAGGCTCAGCCTATTTTTCTATCCCAGTTAATTATAATGAAATTGATGGATCGTGACGAACTATAGCTCATCGTTTTCAGCTCATCAAGGCGGTTAAAATTCAAATATAATTTATTTAATTTGAGCGAAATTGAAGAATTTTACTACCTTGAGTACTTTGAGTTATTTCTCATATACCAAGAAAAAGGCTACTAATTGTGTTCAAATGCGTCTATCTTGAAAACCATTGTTGGGAAAAGGTCGCATTCGAGTTTAAATTGTTGAACATAATCTCCTCTGTCACTTCATGTGTGAAAATCATGAGTTTAGGCAACTGAGGTTAGTTTTATCCTCAAAATCCGAGGATATTTGTGGTAGTAGAGAATTCAATTTCCTACACTTTTAGCCTAAAGATGCATTCATAACTTGAATTAATCCAGATATACAATCAAATTTCAGAGATAGTGGTGGTAAGCAATAGTGAAAAAAGTGATTCCTCCTTCTCGGATGGAATGGAATATGGAATGTTGAAAGCCCTAACACAAAAAATATACAAGACAGGATGTCCTTCTTGGTGTAAAATTGTAGAGATCAAAATTATCCCCAGAGGGATTTTGAATTACACCTTTCTAACTCATCAGACGGAAGTTATGAGCAATAAAATCCTAAATAAGGTAAAATTTTCATTTTTCTCAAAAAATACCACTCTTCTGAAACCTCATTCCTCGGTCCTTGTTTGAGATAGAAGGTTGGATTTGATACCAATCTATTGGAAATTTTATTAGCTAAAAAAAGTATAGGAATGATATTTTCTGTCAGACGCTTCGTTTTGGCGTAAATTGCGAAAAACTGAAAACAGAACGTAAATTTGGTGGTTTTCCGGTCACCCTGTATTATGCACACCTCGGAATCCGTCGCAAACTCATAGTTAACTTATTTAGGATGCCCAAATTCGATCAAGACGATTTCCAGCCTTACCTTTTTTTTTTGGAGGCACAGCCTTTTTTTGATCTAATTTGCCTGGACTATAATAGCTCATGTGGGCATTATTCTGAGAAAAAGAAAAAGAATGAAAAGAAATTATTAAAACAGTAAAAATGGAATAGAGTGGATCTATTCCTACTGCTGTGTTGTGCGTATCACATAAGCAGCGCCGTTCGTATAGTTGTAAGGCTTTACATCCATTCTGATCCCTCAATCATTTGCCAATCAGCTCTGACTTATTTCTCTCAATAGAGTTTGACAGGAGAATTACTCATTTTACAATTTTCCATAATATTCGTATGATGGATGACATTCTCATGTAATAGAAATATATTTATCTGGATGAGACAACTGCTAACGCCATAATAACTAATGTTATAATAGTAACATACTAAAAAATACCGAAAATAAGCATATCAAGAGATTTTTGCAACATGATTTGTATTGAATACGTTAATACAAGTAAGGCAAAATACTTTAAAATTCGATTATATAGCTCTAGATTACTTCTTTTGTTGAAAAAATAATTTTTTCCATGAAATTGAGATCGGAACAAGCTTTCAACAAATCGAGAAAGTTTCACACTGCCTTATAATAAAGACCATGCATATTATTCCTGTAAGTGTACGAATATTGGTGAGGCTCGCAACCCGGGGTATTGAGACAAAAGCGGGCAATTCTATAACTGGAATACAAAGTTTAAATCCAATCAAACCAGCCAGAACACATTAATCTTGTAGATAGGGAGGAAGCGTTGACACGAAAAATAAGCGCGAGAACCAGCCGGCTTATAAGCCGCTTATAACAGTCTTATAACAGGCTTAATTGTCACAGCTGGTAGCCTTTCACAGCAGAAATTCTGCGGACAACTAAATCACAGTTGAGACTCAGGTGGAGAAATGTCAGCATTTGAATTATGGCAGCTCTGCATCTAGATGCTTCCTCATTCGGTTACTCGCTTCAGCGCGCTCCTTGCTTACAGTACCCTTGCCTGAATTGAACTCACTTTCAACACCCAAAAACTAATAATCTTTATTTCATCAGTCAGTACCTTATCAAAAATAATTATACATGTCTGATATAATATTGAAGAGCTTTGAACGTTGCTGTTAATTATGACTAAATTTTGACTATTGATTACCTGTCAATGACTGTATTTTCAAGCCTTTTCCCCTCTCTCTATCTCTTGCTATCACTCTTCATCATGAACTGATACGTTTATCAAAGTTCACTATATTCCAATATTGATAAATATTTAAAATAAATAACATGGAACAAAATGTTCTATAGGCATATACAATCATGTTCTATGTATATTTCTTGACTCAAGAGTTTAGGAACCTCATTTTCTCGAAAAAGTCCCTGATCATAAAATTACAATTACAATTATTAGAATCTTAATGGAATGAAAGACCTCAATTAGTTTAGATTTCTAATAAAGGTTTTATTTATGTGAATGAGTTTGTTATTTCATAGTTTTTTATAGTCACAGTTGTACAGCTGATTTTATTAATATATCACTAATGATTCCACATCAAGCATGCTATCCATGTGACGAAAAAATTTGGGAAAGTTTCCCATAGTTTTTCCAGTTTCATTTTTTTCCCACTAACCAATTTTCCTAAATATACTTCTGATTTTGTATAAACAATTTCTCATATTGTTTCCCATTCCAAGCCTGATGTAATCAGAAATCAGATCTGAAAACATAATACAATAGAAATGGAATATTATCGAATGGATGACAACACGGTTTCAAATTTCATCAATTGTGTACCAACAACACTCAAATAATATTGTAGGGAGAAACTTGAAAGTTGTCAGAATGATGAAGGTACAGATAAGTTAAGAAGAGTAAGAAAAAATGGAGGTTTTCCAAGAAAACCACCAAAAACCTCAGGGATGAATATGGAATTGTAAGTTTATAATTTTATCGTGAACTTCCCCAACTGAAAACTGTCTACTGGACCAGACTTCAAAAGCTACTACAACAAAGCTCAATATTGACAATAATTAAGTTGGCCATTGAATAGCTTCTACCCTAATTGTCATCAGCGATGAATTATAAACATAATGGGCTCATAGCCACATGTTACCGCGTTTTGTTGCACACTAGCTCAACATATTATCCAGTTCTAGTCTGCGCTATAGTTGGTTGATTGACTCCATGTAGCAAGCTTTGCTGTCAAGTTAAGTAATTGACACCAATGTAGAAGCAAATTATGTATTACCTGCCAATTGATCATTGGTTGAAGTAATCAATACTGGAGACGTGTTTAGCGATGATTGGTGAGAATTGCATAAGTGCATAAAAGGAATCCACGGTAAGTGATTGAATATAGTTTAGCTTTGTGTTAAAATCTCTTTTATTCTTTAAACCTTACATAGCTCAAATAACCATCACTTTTCACTACTGATTTAAAGTTATTGATGAGCGAGAAAAATTAATAGTGGAATCATATCGAGTAAAACAATAATTATTATTTATCAATGAGCGGAGGCAGAAAGCAGAACTTCTCCTTAAAATTAATTGCAGGAATTTTAAATTAGGAAGTTCTGTTCTTGCATTGTATTTTTTGTTTGGTTGTATAATTTTTGAACTTTTAGAATTAATTATCTTGTTCTTAGTATACTAACAAAATGTAATTGCAAGTCATTTTGGTTTTTTACTGATATTTGTTTGTGGAAATAAATTTGAAAAAAAATCATTTGGAAATGCGAGTATATTAATCGTGATAAGAAATCTTTCAAAAATACCATCCAATCAACTTCTTCCCATCACAATTTCTCTTATGAGATTGGATACTTAGAATACTATTCATTCTTTAAAAATGATAATATGTTTATAAATCGTGAATTTGTATCATTCGTGTATTTCTTTGCAATCGTAATTAGAAACTGTTGAATGCCATATATATTTTATATTTTTGTGATTAATACTTAGGCCTATCATTTTCTTTCCCAAGATCATGAATATGTTTGGAATTTTATCTTCTACATGTATGCTTATCATGTAATTTTATCTTCTAATGTATTCTTTCTCCCAATCTCTCAATCACTGTGTAAAAAGTGTTTTGTTGAATAATTGAAACTTTGGAGCTGATTTTTCAGTCCCAATTATTTCATTGTTATATATTACTTGTTAGATAATTACCAAAAAAATGATAATATGTTTATAAATCTTGAATTTTTATTATTAACCCCTCATTGGTGTAGACACTTGGCAAAAATTGAGGAAATGGTTACATAACAGCTAAGATGCATGATACGGGCGACATGAATCCCTTGAATATAAAAGCCTAGGTGGAACAAGAAAAAGCTCCTCTGCACCCTTTTCTGCAAGAAAAATCTGCACTCAAAAGCTACTAGATGTAATCATTACTGATAATGTCTTATGAACTCAGCTTATTAAAGTCTGAGACAAGCTGGGGATGGAGTCGTATTGATTTTTCCTCCAATTTTCCCAAATAATTATTTATGCATGGATCAAGAAAACTGCTACCCTTGGCATATTAATTAAGAAATATTCCAATCATCACAGGTTACTGGTGGAGAGGAAATTGATATTAGCATCGTGGTCTTCTGCGATGCTGAAACATTTGCATTTTAATTATATTCTCAGCTTGTTTTCAATATTAATTGGAATAGTTCAAGATTGGGAAGTTTCGAAAGTGCATAAAAATTCCACTATCCGATTTTATTGTATGATCTTTAGGAACAAAAATGAATCTATGAACGAATTATATATTTCTTTGTGTCATCTTGGCTTTAATTTGTTAACTACTCTGTACTTTAGTCTGTTTTTCTCATTCTCTTCTTGTTTTTAATCTACTTCACAAAAAAAAATCATCTGCAGCAAGTTTTCGCAAAATAAGTGCTTCGACCTTTACTCTGGTCTTTAGTTTATACTGTTATCTGGAAAATTATAATAATAATAATTTTATGTGGGTTATTTATTGATAATATTATTATGAAGTGTCATAAGGTATTCAAATAACACTCCCCCATCGTATTACTAGTGTACAATAAAAATATTATCAGGAGCACGAAGCTACAGAAAATCATCCAATCAATGCGAAAATTCTTATTGGCAATTGCACGAAAATCGATCAATTTTAATTGCCATTTACCTCGCCATACAACAAAACTAATGCATGGAAATCCCTATTGAGCTCTGGCATAAATGCGTTCGTCCTATGCTAATTTTTATTTACCGGCTCTCCTGCAAACGGCTATGAAAATTAAGGAATTTCTAGAATATTCAATACTACAATAACACATGTGATACTTGAATCGAAATATTTAGAATAAGATAGATTAATTTTATGAGGATAATAATAACAATCACACATTTGGAGATGAACAAACTCATTATATAGTAAGTTAACAATAGTCTCTCACGATGGATACTATAAGAGTGCCTAACTTCAAATCGATTTCAAGTGCTACTATTGAAAGCTTCCTGCGTTCCAATGTGGAAGCCATGTCAATTTTCTTCGCTGTCTGACATTAAATTATGCAATCCATTATGAATGGATTTCCATTTCAATGAATGGAATTACTGGCAGAGCCATCAATATAGTTCTATCGGAATTGAGGACATGAAATGGGATTTACTATCCACTTCGCTAAACAAACGGAACTCGACAGACAGTGAATTCCATTACAATATGAATTTATAAACAAAGGCCTACTGGAAGTCATCCTTTATTCCAAAGTACGATTTTCATGTAGTCTCAAAATGGAAAAACGTCATAATTTTTTTGTCTCTGACTCCCAAAAGCTTTTCATGTAGTCTCAAAATGGAAAAACGTCGTAATTTTTTTGTCTCTGACTCCCAAAAGTTCATGATGCGACATATGTTTAACAAAATTGACTGAGATTAACAGCTATGGAATTATTATTGAATTTAAAGTTCATTTTTTAATACAAGTGGAGATTAGTAAGGTGGCCCTAGAAAAATACTCTACTAGAAGAGTTCCTCACTATTTCAAGCCCTATTTGCAAACTCTTTATAATTAAGAATATAATTAGAAATTCAGTTTGTTTGATGGTTGGTTGGTTGTACAAACATTAAATCAATTTCAATCCCTATATGCAAACTCTTTATAATAGCCTGAGAAATTCAGTTTGTTTCATGGCTGGTTGCAGGAACATGAAATCATTAAGCAGCCGTTGAACGATGCCTATATGACTATCAACCAATAGATGAGTCTTGGATTGATACGATGACGTGATTTTGCGGTGTTTAGAATGATGAATTGACAATACTCAATAGCCGCGCAAATGACAGTTACTAGAATTTTGAAGCTCAAGCTCCATATGTCATTGTAATAGTGTGAAAATTGAAATATATTATTGTAGTTTTTTTGTGTGTTCTATATGTCTTTTTCAGGTTATTGAACTGTTTAGAAATATTATTAAGAAAAATAGTGCAATTTTCGTGTTATTTTGAGTATCTGTTTCGATTTAGGGCCCTGTCACACTACGCTACTTCAGACGCGCGGCGGGTCATATTACATTTTTTTACCTCGCGTTTCGACGCGTTTTGATGCGCGTTTTTTAGTGGCGCCACGAAGGGGGGATATAACCTTGGATTCTACATTGTATTGGTTCGCGCACGCTGAGAAGAGACTCCGGCTCAATGCACCACTATTGTAGCGGCGTATCTTCTCAGCGTGCGCTATCGACAGTATAATTAATAGACTTTTAATTAATAAATTTAGACTAGATAATCAATGAATCGACCCTACAGCGCGTCCCACAAAAACGCGTGGCGTAGTGTGACAGGGGTACGCGCCACTCGTATTTGATACTATAGGAAAAAATAAGAATGAGCCTAACGCGCTGTTACGAACGCGCGTCTTAAGTGGCGTAGTGTGACATGGCTCTAAATGTTGAAAAGCTATACTGTACTCGGAATTGCACGGACATTGAACTCCTGAGAATTTTGTTGGTTCGAATGAAAATTTTGCTCGTGGAGCCGGCCGGGTGCCGATGAAAGTTAAAAGGGGAAATTTCCATTGGAAAAAGAGGAGTCTTAGTTCAGACACGGTAGCGATTGGCATCGGAAATGTAGTGGTGAACAGGCCTCGGTTCTCTGAATGGGATTTCCCATTCGGAGGGTCAAAATTGTCAGATTTTTTATATTTGAATTCGCCATTATTCAATTTAAAGAGTTAATATTTAGAGAGTAAAAATCGTGGTTCAGTTTCATTTCAAGTAGAGGATTGAAGTTCATGTGATTATTTGTGTGGGTGTGTATCTTGTGTGTTTAAAAATTATTATGGTGAGGTTTTTTATGTAATTTTCTAGCTCAAATTTATTCAGTAGTAATATTTTCAACCGAGGCCTTAAACTAGTTCCCAATTGAAAAAAATGAAACAGTTATTATTAAAACTTGATAAAACCTTAATAGTTTATATGTTTTGACAGAATTTTGATGTACCGTAACTTGATGTAGTAGTATTATTTTTAAATTTAAAGGAAACGTTCAATAAAACCTGCAGTATAGAATATCACACAAAATATTTGTTTTTCATGCAAGTTCCTGACTTGTAGTTGTACGAGTTTTCACTTCGTTCCAATATTCCATAGAGAAATTCACAAAATTGTTAATCTCCTTTTGCTTCTAATAATAAGCTATATTGTGAGATGAATAGAACAAGGTAACCTGATAATGTCACAGTTTATTCTCGTAAATTTTCAACTTTCAAAGGCAACACAACAATTGAAATATGGGTTTGGAAACAACACGTAACCTTGCTCCGTACGCTGTTGGGGAGAATTCCATAATATTGTCAAGTACATCTAATTTGTGCTGGGAATGAACTCGTGCCGAATTATTCGGAAACAGTTTGTCTCTCTCCCTCCTTATCTCCACCCTTCTCCCTCCTTATATCCTCCTTCTTCCTCCTTATCCATCCTTATTTCCTTCCTTCTCCTTCTCGCTCCTTCCTACACCTTTGCTCCTTCTCTCATCTTCCTCCTATGTGCACGATTTAGTTTTGGCATTGTATTCATTCATAATCTCATCACGTGCAAAGTTAACCCATTATGCATTTGTAGTTGAGGCTGAGCGTTGCCAAATCTGTTACTATACTGCCGCTTTATGCCTTGACGTTACCACCCTGCTGCGGTATTCTATCAATTCACCCTCCTATACATCTTCAGCTTCCTCTCGATTTCTCTGCCTCACTCTTAATCACTCTTTCTCTCTCTATCTTTCTTCCTAGTAACAATTATAAATGACATTCCTAATTCTAGTCTTGTTCTGCTTTATTTGTTATATTCGATTATTTCTAAAACTGAACTTTAAAACTTGGGGCTGTTTAAAATAATTGAAAAATAAATAAAAATCAAACACCCTTTAGAAAACTTCATAAAATTATTGAAACACAGACATGTTTCGGCACATTAGGCCATTATTTTTCGATTATTTTTGTTTGATCTAATTTTATTGATTTAAAAATATATTGTTCAGATTATTAATGCCGGTGTGTTAGGAACAAGCTTGTTTAACCTCCACGGAAAAGGTAGAGGGAACATAGTTTTTCAAGAGAATCTTTGTTTGCAGGCTAACAGAGCTTCGAACTCGAATTACTATTAAAATGACATAAATCAATTATTAATGAGACTGAAGCCGTGAATTGTGAAAGTTTTGTACAATTACCTGTTTCGTTTCCCTTGATACTCATGTAATGAGAAAGACGACCAAACACAAGGTCAAAACCTAAGTAACTATACAATTCAAGTTGAAGAGATTTCTATTGATTGTTTTTGAAATATTTTTCACATCAGTTTTAATTTAAACTGTAAAATGAATGGATATGCAAAACCATTATCTAGAAAAGATTGGATAATGAATATTATTTTTCACTATTTTTGAAAGTTATACTTTGTACAAATTATTGCTTCCCTCTCCCATAACAATACGAACCATAAAAATATTTCAAGGAAGAGTAACAACAGGTTTAGCCTAATAATGTACAAGTCTTTCTCACAATTTTAATTCTATTAAAGTAGACGAAGATCAGACTTATTCATATTATTCTCAGTCAGTGTGAAAAGCAAAAAACCTACATCCAACTATCACAAATATTTATTCACTAGCCGGCAGGCTCGCTTCGCTCGCCTTCTCCGCCTAGCCAGGGGGCTCCACCCCTGGACCCCCGACAGTATAGGCAGTGTACGTGAGTCAAAAAGGCTCGCTTCGCTCGCCTGCAAAACCTCTGTCAGTGACAGCTGAGACAAACAGGCTCGCTTCGCTCGCCTGCAAATTCCGTTCAGAAGGGATTCGGAATTTATTTCAGCATTTCGCACCTGATCTGGACCTGTTCACCTAATTTCAATATTTTCTGCCAATTTGTTCTAGAAAAATCTAAGAAAAACTCCGAAAATTCAAAAAAATAGTAAAACGCTGATATTAAGCGTAACCTTGGGAAGTATATCGGAAGTATATATAGTTTGAAACTTGATTCAATGATTCAAACTTGATCTTCCTCAAGATCAAGATTAGTTCATCTAAAATCCCGCTGAACCATTGAATTTACATTTAGGATTGGTCGTATCAAGGCGGAAGATATGCAACCCGCAACACATCTACAATTTTGAAAACCTGATTACTGGCGTAATCTTGGAAGGATTGCAAAAATATTTCAACACAACATTTCTAGACCTTATCTGAACCTGCCCATCAAATATCAACATTTTCTACCGATTGGTTCTCGAAAATATGAAGAAAACGTTGAAAAACTATAGAAAAACTAAAATATTTGGCGTATCCTTGAAAATTTTTTAAAATCCGTTCTTAGCGCGCGTCTAAACGTCCAACTTAACATGCCTGCCAAATTTGAACGCATTCGATTCAGTGGATTTTTAGTTCTTGTGATGAATGAATGAATCAGTCAGTGCCATTTCGCTTTTTTATATAGAGATTTCATTGAAAAAATAATATTAATAATTGATTCTTCTTTTCCTGTTGCAAATACACCTTCATCTTCATCCGTCCTTCTCCTGCATACTTGAATAGATGTGAATTCCGTATCCGGATGAGCGAATAGTAATACTGTATGGATTTCTCTACTAGGCTCACATCCTATTCGCAGAATATCACTGCAATGTTTGGCATCCAGCAAGTACTGTTTTGTCTACTATTAATTTGAACATGATGAACATGTGTAACATTAATTTGGCAAGCAGATTAACATGATGCATTCCAACATTCACGGAAGCATTTTAGATGCATTTGCACTATAGTTAGGTAGTATATTTATATAGTTAGTTAGGCAGCCTATTGATCAAATATTACAAAATCATAGCATGATAATTATAATGATATGAATGCTATGATGATTATTATCATCTACATTATTACTTACAAGCAAATACAACATGTCACCAATCTGTGTTATTCATCAGATTATTATTATCATACAGGCAAACTGAGAAGAAACGCTGTCACAACACTCTTCATATTGTGATGCATCTCTTCTCAGCTTCCGAAAACTATACATGCGGAATTTCATGTATAATAAACTGCAATCTACACTATGATAGCTTATGACATCATTGGTAAATATGTAACAACACTGTAATGTTGATTTTGTTCATCATTTGAAAATTTCTAACAATACCAGGTCGACATAGAAATAGTATACACAAACACGACATAGTAGACTACCATGTAGATGTTGCTCGAATAAGAAGAAGTTTTCTAATATTGATTTCTAGATCTTGTTTCCCGCATTAGTAATATAAACACTGCCAAATGCAGCGAAAATGATATTTTGAAGTATCTTCACTAATACAAAGAATACAAGAGCTTCTCCGTCCAAATGGAATTTCCATCAGTTGCATTCCGTTGCAAAATAGTAACGATTTTATTGCTGTTTCCTCTTTTCCTAGTCG
The DNA here is from genome assembly GCA_017141385.1 of Sogatella furcifera. Classification (NCBI taxonomy): domain Eukaryota; kingdom Metazoa; phylum Arthropoda; class Insecta; order Hemiptera; family Delphacidae; genus Sogatella; species Sogatella furcifera. The sequence continues at coordinate 9,043,541 of CM029549.1, forward strand.
ATGCAAATGAATCACAATACAAACAAATTGCTGCCACTCATGTTTAGTGGGAACGTTTTGAATCATTCCTAATACCTCAAAATGAAATGGTCTGAACAAATATGGAAATAATTTAACTGATCATATGATAATATTTTGTTGAACAAAGTTTCCTTTGACTACAGCACACGCGTTATTGGATTATTTCATTATTGCTATTTTTATCGATTCGTAATCAATTCTCATTCTGCATCCGCAACTTATTATTTCCATCCGACTTCCGATTCACTGAGCTTGCTTGATTGAATGTTTTCAATATCCGTTCCTAACAATACCCTGAAGATATTTCAATTATTTTGGTTTGAAATCATGTATCACATTAGAAATTCTGCAGAACAAAATTATGGATGATTTTGAGTGTTATTAGAAAATACATATTGTATGATAGATTATTATTTATATTTGGTAAGATAAATACAGGATTCAATAACTCACTGATATCAATTTGAAATTTCGTTATGCAATAGTTCTACGACAGTATTTATCTACAGTATTTATCTAATTTACGACAGTATTTGTCTACCAATAGTAGCTCATACCATTCAATTCAATATTGAATATTCAATTTCAATTTATTAATTCACACACACACAAGATACATCAATGTAAAGTAAAAATTAATCACATCAATAAAACAAAACATTACAATATGAAATAAATAAATTAAATATAAGAACACAGTACAGTATTAGAAGGCAATGCAAACAAGTTATGTTGTGAAGAAGGGGTATAGAATCAAAAGTTCTTCCAACTATGGCTATCCATGTCATAGGAAGTCTTTCGATCCTTGGAATTTTTGATCCAAGCAATAATATCATGTTTTACTTTTTTTGTTATCTTGGCACAGCTAATATATTGTTCTGGAATTTTATTTATAATTTTTGTGCTTGAATATATGAGTTGTCTTCTAATAGTTTCAATGTTACATTAGTTCTTTACACATGGTTTCTAGAGATTCGAATTATATATTTGTGTGATCATTGTTCTGTGAATGGTTAATCTATTATTTCATCTTCTATTCAATGACGTTTATTTCATAGTCCACAATTAAAATAAAATAGATCCAAATTCACTCGCCTCCAAATTTATGATTGAAAATATAGTTGTATAGTTATAACACTCCAACATTAATACAAAATAATCAATAAGATTGATACTTTTTTATATCTTTCTAATTCTCAAATCCATAATCAGTGCTAATCAGTAATAAATTGTGTAATAATTATTGCACTATCCACGTACTCTCCTTAATAAGTTTTCTCCTCAAAAATAATTAAATTAATCTTTTTACACCTAAATTGGTTTGTTTTGCATAGAGTACAGGGTTGAAGAGAACAAACATGAGGAGCAAATTGATTTGATTTAGGAGTATTACGTAGGCTCTTGCGAAAGTGGACACTGCTACGAGTTGCTAGGTAACCAAGCCAGAGATGGTTATCAGACCGGGGATTATGCCTCAGATACAGCGGACGCTAGCCAGCTATTTAATCCAGCCTGGGAAAGAACACTAGCATGCAGAAATAATTCCACCTTCCCAGTTATTGTTGGAAAGTCGAATTAAATTAGCTTCTATTCAACTCCTACACGCCTTTCCCATTTTTACTGTCTCAAGTCTCATTTCACAGCAAATAAAGTTTGAAATAATATTTTTGTTCCGATTCATTTTTTCGAATTGATGCATGATTAGAGACTCTAATAATAAATGTTCAACTGGAACTAGAGCATATTTCATTAATTAGTAGGTTAAATTGGAAAATTCTGATATTTTATTCATTGATATTCATGACAAAGAGGAAACCTTTCCAGCAGTCTAAGAAACTTAATACCTTTGGTGAACCTTGTTTATAGCCAAATTTATTGATAATAGCTCTTAAATAACCTTGGTTCAAAGACATGAGCTTTTTTACTTGATCTCATTCTGACAATTAAAATCGAGTTTTCCTTAGCCTACAATAATTTGCAGTCCAAGAACTCTCAAATTCCCAATATAAACTCCCACTCTGTCTGCTGAGAATACATTGCTGATAGAGAACAATAAGCAATCATCCACTCTACATCACAACATTAATGCTTTATTATTATAATACCAGCTCACACAAATATTATAATAGGAGGTTCATATGCCCTGACGAAAATTCGAGGCCGTAGCTGGCTGGGAACAGAGGCTACAGTAATTAATTTCAAACTGAACTGTGCAAGCAAATGTAAACTGCGTCATACATGAAATTACTGAGAGTGGCCAGTGTTTACACTCTCGCGTTTTGGAGGTTCCGTCTCGACCCGTTACAGTCTGTCCAAACAAAAAAGACATTCTGGCAAGATGGAAAATTACTCCAGCTCTGTTGGTATTGGTTCAAGAATAATAAAATTTGTTTCAAATTGTGGAGCAGAATGTTTCCTACAATTTAAGACCAAATTTATAATTTTTGAACCAATGTTGACCGAGCTGGATTAATGTTTCCTTCTTGTCAGAATGTCTTCTTTGCTTGGACAGACCATACAAGGCATACAAGAGCTCTAGATGCATTGAAGCGGCCATTACCGACTCGAAAATAACCTCTTCCGGAAAGTTCAGAGTGGAAAGTATTTGCTCAATAATTATGAGAGGTTCTTTTTCAAACTTTGAGAAGGATTTGAATTATAATTTTGGCAATAAGAATAATTTTATACGTATTTCAGAAGAAGGGTGTTATTAAAACCCATTTTGGAATGTTTCATTATTGCAGAAGACTTCGTGATTCCTTGGAAGAATGGAGGGATTGTTGTTGAATAGACAGAATGACAAGTTCCATGATATGTTCTTACATTATAAGTTTTAAAAATTATCAAGTGCTTTTCTGATGAAAAACCCGAATTTACCAGATATTGAAAACTATTTAACTTATAATGACTGGAAATTATTTCTTATCATCCAAATAGATTATCGAGTGGACATGAATTTTTAATTTCACACGGATATACTCTCTTTTATACCCTCACAAGTAAATTTTTTAAATCATCATTAATTCTTTGATTTTTTAACCTCGAAGGTTTACATCACTTCTATATTTACATCAACTGGAAGGTAAACTGGAAGAATGCATACACAATTTGAAAATTATTAAGATATTTTTAATAGGGCTTGTTCACTAGATAGAGAATAGAGAGTATTTTGTTTTTATCTAGTTGAGCTTAACACATAGCAAGTGAATTATCATCCAATTGGACTAATCTTGCATATTCTCCATGCATATTACCAGAATAGAGAGAATAGAGAATATTCTGCGTAGAATAGAATAGTATAGTAGAATATATCGTATGGAATATTCGCGTAGAATAGAGAATAGAGAGTATTTTGTTTCTATCTAGTTGAGCTTAAAACACATAGCAAGTGAATTATCATCCTATTTGACGAATCTTGTATATTCTCCATGCATATTACCAGAATTTTACAGTCATTCCATCTGGAAACTGGCAAGAATTTCCCTGGAATGAAAAATTCTTTATTTTGAGTCTAGGAAAGTTTAGATGTAGCCGAGGTGTAAGGACAAGAGTTCGTCATCTCAGGTATGAAAGAGTGGGGGAGAGGAGGGTAATTTAGGAAAACGACGCGTAGGGTAACAAGTATTGTAAGTACATGCTGCAAGCGCCTTATGCTAATGGATTACCATGTTTACGACTTTTGCCATGAAGGTTCACGGGGTTGCCATTCCATTCGTCTTGCAATTTGTGCTATGCTCACTCACCTATAGTCTGTCCATGCAAAGAAGACTCTTTGGCAAGATGGGAAAATGACTCAAGCTCGGTCAATTTTGGTTTAAAAATAACCAATTTGATGTCAAATTGTAGATCAAATTTTTCCTACAATTTTAGATCAAATTTATGATTTTTGAACCAATATTGACCGAGCTGGAGTTATTTTCCCATTTTGCCAAAGGGTCTTTGTTTGGACAGACTGTAGCATCTTGCGCTTCCTTTCCAGAAGTGGAGATCCAATCTTCAGTGCATTTCTCCCCCTTTCACCTCCCTTCCAGTTCCCCACGCTCTCTCTGGTGCAATCGAGAACGTTCCTCGATTTTATGTTCCATCCGTGGAAAGAGGTAAATATCGCACTGGCAGTCGAACGGGGATCATGTGTCATATGATTTCATCACCCTCAAGCTTTCCACTTTACTCAAGCAATGACGAGTTTTCAATGTTGAGCTTTAATCCTTTGATGCATATGGTGCTTGTGAGAACTCTTCTGAGAATTTAATGCACTATCATGAAGTTTGTTGTTTTATGAGATCGGTTAATGAAAGTTAATGACTGATATTAATTAACTTCAATGAAAATCACAGTACCCTTGTAGTATTTATTTTATTCTAACAAAAAATAATAAAAGGGAACTTTATTTTTATCAACTTCCGATAATGGAGCGAAAAAGAAGACGTCCTGAGACAAAACTGTTCTGTATAACCTGGTATAACTGTTCGGTAGTAGTATAACCTGGTATTTATATGAGTTACATTCCCAAGATACACTTACGAAGTTCTTCAATACAAGTAGTAGGCTAGTATTCAACCAGGTGTATCCTGATGTTAAGCAACAAAAACTTAATATTTATTCCGTTTCCTATGGTTATCATGATTGTAATTTTCATTCAAGCTGTTCATATAATGATTATAAGTGGAGAGAATGCACCAGTGTAAGATTATTTTTGAAGTAAGTTGGAATCAGTTAAATTTTGTTGAGAAGTATCAGCTCAATGCTATTATACGATAGGTGGGTAAACAATAGACATATCACTCAGAGAGAGTGAAGGAGAACATTTTTGTTTGAGCTGCACATTACGAAAAATGAACTTTTTTCGGAGACACAAAGCCTCAGATTCCCTAACACGGCCTTGAAAAACCAAGCTCTCATAACAGTCACCCATAATATCAATAACATAAAAAATCTGATGGACGCACAAAAACATATCCGGGAAGGCCATTCCAAATGGGCGTTAAGGAAGTGTTATGGTGTCAGATAGAAAGAATAGGTGGGGAATTTTCACGAAATTGTGATCCAGCCAGTGGATGGACCAAAGGTGGTCGAAATTGTCTCCGAGATAAGTGCGTCCATATGGCGAATATGACTGGTTTCATTTCAGAGGCAGACAGAAATAGAGAGTCGGTATGAGAAGAGAAGGGAAAAAGAGAGAGAGAGTAGAATGGGATTTATGGAAATAGTGGGATGTTGGAAGTGATTCTTGAGAGAGTGAAAGAGAAAGAAGAAAAGAGAGTGTAATTGAGGTTTATAGAAAGAGTGGGAGGTAGGGGATGATGCTTAAGAGAAAGTTTGAGAAAGAGGGAGAGAGAGAGATTAAGAGTGGAATAATAATAATGATTTCAGAGTAAGAAGAAAAAGAATGACTCCAGGGAAGTGAGAAAAGGAACGTTAGGAGTAGAGTAATTTTAGAAAGTGAAGGGAAAATAGTTAATCTAGAAAGACAGTGAGAAAGAGAGGTTGTAAGAGACAATGGAGGTAGATAATAATTCCAGAATGATGATAAGTGAAAAGATAATGTATGATTCCAGAAACGAATAGTGTAAAGAAAAAGTGTTCCCAGAGAGAATGAATGATTAGGAGATAGTATACAGAATGCGAGTTAGAACATGAACGTAGTAAAATTTTAGAAAAAGATAGATAGATAAATGCCATTATTTACACTTCGTGAATATTTTAAAAACGTTTTGTGGGCGAAGTTGAGGCATGCAAGCCCCTTCTTCCACTTAACCCACAGAGAGGTAGTGGGTAGGAGAAAAATAGATTCAGAGAGAAAAGAGAGTGAATGAGAAAAATAAAAGAAACATTTAGAGAAACAATTGATAAATGCTAAATTATTACTATACATTATCTAAATTATTATTATTAATATACAGGCTGAGAGGGTAAACGAGAGTAATTAAAACGGGAGTAAAGGAAAATCATGATTCTAGAGTAGAAAGAAGAAGGATAATTTGAGAGTGAGAAGGAGAAGAACGATTTTAGAGTGATAATGAGAAGAGTGATTCCAGAGTGAGAAAGAGATGAATGATTCCAGAGTGAAAGAGAGAAGAATTATTTCAGAGTGAAAGAGAGAAGAATTATTTCAGAGTGAGAATGAGAAGAATGATTCCAGAGTGAAAGATAGAAGAATGATTTTAAAGTGAGAATGAGAAGAATGATCGAGAGAGAAGGATAAGAATGATTCAGAGCGAGAAGAAGGAAAATGATTTCAAAGAGAGAGTACACACGGACTTTCTGGTGCCGGTCGCTCATCAATCAAACACCTCGACCGGATATTAAAAATTGTATGAAACGTCAAAACGGTACCCAGATCCCATCCGTTGGCACCGCGCAATCTCCAGCTCTTCAGAAATTTTAATAATACAACGTATCCATTTTATTCGAGTGAGTTCCATTCCTATTCTATTCAGATCCATGGACCGTCGGCGCGTCGCAGATGACATCTATCAATACTGCCTATCACTTGGCTCTTTGTATTACTACCTCTTGCCAAACAATACAAATCACTCGTGTTCCCACGTGAAGTATGCGACACATGACGGCTGACAAGGATTTCGGCTTTGTTTCTCAAATTCCATTGCAGTTTCAAAAATTGGGATTTGTTTGTTTCGCAATTCGTTTGAATCTCAGTGTTACGAATAGAGTTGAAGGATTTTTTGCAAGACTGTTACTCAAGCAGAGGAACTCATGTGAGCTCTAGAAGAGATTATAATTATGAGATAAATTTTGCAATTTATGCTCCAAAACGTGTAAGTGGCACAAGGAAAATAACTTGGTGTGAGCTCCAGTCCAATCCACAATTTTTCGTCAGACCAACTTCGATGACGTGGCTCACCAAATCTTCCATATCCATAGTCAGCATTTTTAATTGGATATGACGTGTATGGATATTATCCGATATTAGAATAGAATTTCAAGTTCATTAATAAAGATGATTTTATTTTAAGATGAGTTTTCTAATGTATCAGATTTTTAAATTATATTCTAATTTACATTGTCATCAAAATGCTGATGGTATTGCGTAGAAGTAGATTGATAGACGGAACTTCAAAAATAGGAATTGTTTAGTCGATGAAGATTATGATCAAAATTAACGATTTTTAACCTGAAAAGGAAAATACAGATTTTGGTGCATATCCACTTCTACAATGTTTGAGAATAACGTTATTCATATATTTTCGGATGGAGCATCCCGTACAGAAATGAAAAATATACTCTCTTCTTCATATAAGAAATGGCAAACTGACTTGATAACCAAGTGAAATCCGCAGTTTTACTCGGGGTAAAAAAGCTTTCCACCTTTCGTGGAAGCTACTGCCGGAATTCTCTCCTTACTTTATCTTTTTGTTGTAAGCTTGTGCTGGTTCCTTTTTCTTATTTTGAAAAATAGATAGGTGAGTGGCAATGACGACGTGAACGAAATGGCAGACAAAGTTTTATCAGTTTTCAAAGTGAAGACAGAAGGGCGGCTGCCGGGTGCTGTCGCAGTGCCGTTGGCTAAAGCACACAATCGCCCTTTACTTCTCAGGGACCATTCGATAGGGATCCGACCGGGGATATGAGCCTGTGATAGAGTACATAATTTAGTGTCCCACCTTTCTTTCCCTCTATGTTCTTCTTGTTTTTCTTTCAACGTTATCCTGTGTCGTCTATCTGCCGATCTACGTTTGCAGATGCCAGCCTCACAAAAGCGACTTCGCTATTTTATATCAAACACGACGAGCGCTCTGTCTCACTCGCAACTTCATAAACTATTCGTAAAAATGCCAGATTTCCAAAAAGAACAGCAAATACACGGCCTTCCACGCCGCGCTCAATTATTAAACGTCGACTGTGCCATTTCTTTGCTCTTACCGATAAATCTTGACTACAACTAGCTTTCTGCTGTCTATCCTGCTTACCGCTGAATAAAACAGACGAAATTCTAGTCCTGCCTCTACAATGTCTTATGTCTGCATCACGTTGCTTTTTACGTTTCAACTACGTAAGGTATAGCCTGTGCAAGCAAAGAACACATTCTGGCAAGATGGGAAAATCACTCCAGCTTGGTGAATATTGATTAAAAAATTATTAACTTAGTCTCAAATTGTATAAAACATTCTAATCTACAATCTGAGACCAAATTATATATTTTTCAACAAATATTGACCGAACTGGAGTAATTTTCCCATCTTGCAAGAATTTCTTTTCTGCTTGCACAGACTATAAGATATTCTGGGCTACTCTTTGTAGTGTTCTCATAGATTCTGTCGTAAGATTTTATTCTGGTACTTGTGGAAGTTAGCCTACATACTGACGACCTCTATGCGGCTTCACTGCAGTCCAGACATATTCTTATAAGCTTGTGTCGGGTTTGATTGTTGCAGAGCTGAGCCTCAGCTTCTTCAGTTATCACATTTTATCACTAGATGTCACCGAGAATTCTCCGTACATCTATTTTTATAATCGAATTAATAGCGAGTTCGGTATACAGAATTTATAGTTATAAGTAAGTTTTATAATAGTTTCAGATTATCAATCTCAGTAATTGTTAGAATAACTTAGTTTTTTTATTGTTGCTGGGCTGAAGAAGAAGCCATTGAGTTTTCACACTAGACACTTTTAAGAATTTTCCTTTACATTTATTTTTATAATCAAGCATCGAACACAGTAACAAGAATCTATAAATATATTTAAGTTGTTCATTGTTTCTGTGCTAAATTTATAAGCCATACTACAATTTCAGATTTCCACATAGTGAGATCGGAAGAATAATCAAGAAAAAAATACAATTATTATGAGTTTGCTCCAATCATTTCAAATACTTTGGTTACTATGTCTATCCTGGCCTGACTAGTTTTTGAATGTGCCACACTTACCAAATATACAAGGAAAAATTAATACAACAAAAGAATTTCAGTCATAAATAATTTGGAAAATCAAAAAGCAATGAAAGTATAATCTAGTATAATTTTTTTATTTTGTACTACCGAGAATTGTCTAATCAATTTGTCTAAAGATAAACAAGAGTGAATATCACTCCTGAAAATTACCAAACTGATCCATCCACGCGCTTCAGTGTTATCTCAAGACTTGGATTATCGAAATCCATTAAAACTTCCTTCGGCTGTGATATCGTTGATGCCAAAACTGAATTGTTGCTTTTTATGTTGCTCGGAAGTACGCGGAGTTTGTTCTTGTCTTTCAAAGTGTGTTTTGAGGGAGAGAGTCAAGGGGGGTTTGGGGGTGTTTTTGTCATGGGCCGGCACCGGGTCGACACCCTTGTATTGTTTCCAAGAAAGATATTCACCCCCCTACTTGCCTCCCAACAATTTCAGACAGCTGACAAAAACAAGAAATTTATTTAGAGGGAAACTCGCTGAGTTTGAGAATGTTTACTTCTGACGCTTTGAACTTTCAAAATCTTCAAGCAAACATCTAAGAAATATCAAGATGAATTGTGAATTAGATTTGTATTCTGACACAATCCTAATCTCATAAAAGTTCTAACTGCTTGATTGCTGTTGCTCATCTATTCACAAAAATACTAAGGACCTACAAAAATCATTCAAAAAATGGCCCAAAACGGTGTACATAAAACAGTTTGAGTGTGACAGAACTGATCGAAACTTGAAAATGGTAAAAATATTTGAACAATAGTGCTGACATTTCTCCAAATATTCAGATCAATATCCTCTTCATAGAAGTGTAAGTGGAGTTCATCGTAGAGGATATTTTATAACCTTTTCCAGAGAATTATGAAGTTAAAAAATCAGATTTCGAATTATTGAAACTTTTCTGAATCTTTAAAAATGATTGAACTATATGAAACCGATGATAAAAAATCTGACTGATCGCATGGAAATGTGACTCATTTGTCACCGCTCCAGCAGCTTCCATCTCTTGATTCCACATTGAAGCGAAACCACTCCATTTATAATATTTATTATTGTTTACGATCTGGGATTTCGCACTCTACTGGGGCTAGCTTGCACATCTCCTGCTGCATGTCGTGAGCAAATAATTAAAAAACATGACTACCCGTGTTTCTCTCCGAAATATTTTCGCTTAATATTTAAAAAGTGGACAGAGAGAGGGTGAGAGAGAAAGAGATGCGAAACCTCATTTTTATTTTGACACCGCCATGATCCCAGGAGATTATTGTTTTGCTGCTATTGTTCGCGCAAGCTGAAGAGACACGCTTTCATAATGTGAAATTATTGTGACGGCGTGTCTTCTCAGCTTGCGCGAACTGTATAATACCCAGCTGGCTGTTCTGTTCCTCGCTAGATCGTCGTCCGTATTCTCCCAGAAATTATTCAGGAAGTTGAAAAACTGCGAATTATTGTTCATGTTTGAGAAGCTAGCATAAAAATAGTACCAGTAGCATATACTGTACTATTTCTTCCATGCTACTTCTCTGTGAATATCTGCTGAGACCATTTTCATCTTCTAACTTGTACTATTCATTAAAGGAAAACTACTACTGATCATCTTCTGTCTTCACTGATAGCCTATTACAATAATCATTTCCTGACTATACGCATTATTATAATCTACTCTTATCTTAATCTAATCGGATTCTAGTATAATTTATGTCTACTATGTCTACTACAGGATATATCGAATTAATTTTTAACTATCTAGTGTAAAAAGATGTAAACGAAAGAGTCATCAATTTCTGAAGGTCTTGCTTTACTAAGTGACTGTGCTACTTAACTTTGTAAGGATTCGTGAAGTTTTTCATATTAATACTATTTTTACACTTTTAAAAACTCTTCATATAAGCTATATGTAGATATTTTTTCTTAGGGCTACTGTATTTATCAAAACTTTCAATCAATTATAAGTAATTCAAGAAAGTTATAAGTAATTCAAGGTACTGCAGGGTACAATTCTACACTACAGGGTACAATACTACAATATACAGGGTATAGGGGTTCAATACTACAGGGTACATTCAAGGTACAATTCAATCTACTGCGATTGTACTGTGTTAATGCTGGGAATTGAGAAATACATTCTAGAGTTCTTTATGTTGGTGATAGAATATTTCCACCTCGGAAAAGCTTATTGATGATAAGTATATGAAATATTGATTGCACTGGAGAAGCCACAGTTTAACAGAATGATAGTACTTATCGTAATGGAGCATTCGTTTCTGTGTCTCTTGGGAATGATGATGGTTTTAGATGGTGTATTTTTAACGCCAACTGAAAAAGAATACCAAAATATGCGGTGTGGTTTTTGTGGATTTGAATTATTTTAAGATGTTGTGATCCCTCGAGAGTGATAAATTCTCAAGAGAGTTGAATCGAAAACCTGTTGTAGAGAAAAACAGGTAAAATTTTTCAAGTACTGTATCACATCTCATGCTATTATGTATCAAGGGAAACATCTAGAAAAAAAATGAATAGCCTACGGATGGAATAAATACGATACTTTTTGGAAAAAATGAGAGCGACAATATTTTTTTTCATTCATCAATTATTATGGAACGGTTAGATATTAAGTTGGTATTATTACATAATCAATAGTAACAATGAAATAATGTTTATAAACATAATAAATTACATTATAAACTCAGATATTGCGATAATTATTTGTAGTTAAGAATGTTGTACAACCACAAATTTATATTTATTGAGGTTTTTAAGTTCGTCTATAGATATTGCGACGCTTTCGCTTTGTGAGGTCGGACTTGCCGGTATAATTATCGAAGTAAAGTACAAGGTTTGGTTGTTCTCCATAGTTGATCATAACTGTTGGGGAAAGGAAGAGGTATGCGAGGTGATTGGTGAATGCTTGACTCATTAAAATGAACGCCTACTATTGGCCGAGACAAGCCTTTCAGGTGGTGGAGGATTCGATGACGTTTGTACTATGGGAGTGTCTTGTCTCAGCCAATAGCTTGCTCACAATGTTGCTCATTACTTTCGTTTGAGTTAGCCTATTTGTTTCACTTTCCGGAGATTGATAATGTTATATTTGATATTCTAAGAAATATTATTGAACGGATTCTGCAGCAAAATATTTCTGTTTCTCTTTATAAGTAACTAATTGATTAGGAAAGTTGTTTTCATACGTTCTTATCGATTTTTATCAGACAAAAATGTTAAAAAGACGGGTAGTTATTAAAAATTGATACAGTCCAATCTGGTATCAGAATAATGATACATTCGAATCTTATTCTCAAACAGAGAGAGGAACAGTACATGCTATGCCTAGTTTTTCCTCCCAATTTAAGTATTTTGTATAAAATAATAAAATGTATGAGTAAAAATCTTATTTTTTTTGTAAAAATATCCTTCATTCTCCCAAGCTAGAATAAAAACTCCGAGGAAATCCAATTTTCAAATGAGAAAATCGAACTAAAATTCTTCGCATAGTAGGCTTATTGAGCTCCTAGACAAATGAATGCTACATCCTTTTTAATTACCCTTGCAAGCTTTCTTGTCAATGCTTCATGGCCCTATTAAGCCCCAAAGATTAGTTGGTAATACTTCTGACTCGCGCGCAGTTCAATCGGCTAATTCCTGATAATTCTTTAAGCTCATGCAAATTTGGCATGTAGGCTGCAGCAATTCATATCACAAACTGGGGGACCGTGAACCGGGATTTTGTCCGTTTCTAGACAAAGCTCACCCTTTGTGCTGAATACGCCATGTGAATTCATGCACTGTAACATGGCCCCGAAGTTTGTTAGATATTTACTTTGCGTATCACACACTTTGGAAATCCTCTTATGAATCAAAGGTCCGGGGAATGCAGCCATGTAAAGTGATTATTGAAACCGAAACTTCAAAAGTTATAATGCGAATCAATGACAGTGAAGGTCATCAGGTACCCGTTAAATGATGTGATGACAGTATGGAATAGAGAAAATATTGAGAGATTGCGAAATCTCTACAACTATATTATACAAAAGTATTATGACACAGTCAACAACTCAACATAACCATTCAATGCAGAAATTGATCAGCTTCGTCATCATAGTGACTCATTGTATGTTGGTCTAATAATAAATGTTTCAAATTAGAAAAAAGTATCTGAACCTGAACGAAAGGTTTGTAATGTTGATGAACTATAACCAACATAGTTCTTCTCTTTTTTTCTCATATAAAGGGAATGTCACTTATTTTTCCTTTAATTAATTTTATATCAATAACCCTTCAATATTTTATCACTTCTTTCTAAAAAAAAACATTTTTCACTCACGTTCAAATCAATACAATTATCCTTAATAGGTCTATATATCCCAAATTGAACAATACAAATATCTTCCTAGAAGAAACCATTATCGCCATCGATTATAATTGGTTCATAAGATACGTTCCCACTCTACATTTCAGACTCACACCATTGACTTCCGGATTATCTGGGAAACGGTAACCTTTGAAAGCCGCAATTACATCAAGTAGATTATAGGGGACCGGTAAAGGGTTGCCAGCATCTCGCCAAGTGCGAGGGAATAATGCAGTAGCAGTGCTGAGCATAGTGGAAAGTGAATGTAGGTATAGTCTGTCCAAGCAAAGAAGACATTCTGACAAGATGTGAAAATGACTCCAGCTTGATCAATACTGGTTTAATAATGATGTATTTAGCCTTAAATTTTAGAGCAGTATGTTTTCTACAATTTAAGATCAAATTTATAATTATTGAACAAATATTGACCGAGCTCTAGTGATTTTCCCATCTTGCCAGAATGTCTCCTTTCTTTGGGCAGACTATAGTTGTAATCTTCATGCACCTTATGCTAATGGATTGGTCTGTTTATGGATGGAAAGGTTAAGGTGCATTCATGTTTCGGACCTGCACCATGAGAATAGCAACACACCATAATCCTGTTTAGCTATTTAGCTGTTCAGCTATTCCACGACTAGAGAAGCTACCTTCTTCCGATTCCTAATAATTGCGCAGTATGATCTTTCCACAGTTTTACTACACACTAAATTCAAACGATTGAGCAGAATTCTCGCGCGTGTGTCTAAAGCTAATAAGCGAACACTTTTCTGGCCGCAGATGGTGCTAAAAATTCCGTTTTCAGTTTTATTTATACCGTGGTTGGGGGATTCCACTATTAATACTGAGAGTAAGGAAATACTGTATGTCTGGAAATACTGTTACTGTTGAAAGGATAGATTAGTCCACAACTTTACAACACCACGAAATAGAGAATGTTGTTCACCTAATATTGAAAATTCGTGACCCCTTTTATATTTTGATAGCTGATAGAAGTAAGTGAGTATTCAAACTAAAAACTTGCAAATTGGGAATCTGGAACATACAATTCTATTCCATGAATCCCATCTTTAGAATACTTGTTCAGGAGGCTCACTTGCTTCATTACAAAAGTTCGATTGGATTTATAAAGTTTTGGACATTACAGTGGTTTTTTGAACCAAATTACAGTGCTAAAGACATTGCTCTTGTAGAAGAACTTAGAATCTGAAATAAGTATCAAATGGATCAGTTTAATAATAATCAACTATTATCTGTTAATAGTTTAACTGAAATAGTTATACAGAAATAGTTTCCTCTATCAAAAGACGGAAACTGGAGTATATCATGAGTAATGAAACAAAGTACAAGTTGTAAAAATGTATATTACAAGGAAAAGTGCTTGGCAGGAGAGGTGTTGGTAGGAGGCAAATATCCTGGCTGAAGAATTTGAGAAAATAGTTTTCAATATATCAACCCCTGAACTCTCCAAAGCAACTGTAAATGAGATTATCATTGCCAGAATGATTGCCAGAATTTCAGTTAAACTATCCCTTAATTCATTAACGGATAGGCACAAGAAGAAGAAGAATCAGTTAATAAAGTATTAGGGGTTTCTAGGCCTGTACACTTATACAGTTATTGTTCATTATTATATTGTATTTTAGGTAAGAGAAAACAAATGTTGTCAGATCCACAAAGTTCATTTAAAATACCATACTTAAGTTTCAATGCTCAGGGCATCTTCATCAGTGGAGAACTGAGGCTTTGAAAAGCCTCATTTTATGGATAAGTTCCACAACATCTCTGATAAAGTGTTCATTTTATTATATACGGTTCAATTAATGCAATATTGCTACATTCTAATTCCCTGCTTCAAAAAATGGTTTTATAAAATTTTCAAAGATCTTTTCCAAATAATAAATACAGGTATTTCACTTCCATTGTGAAAATTTCTCCTATAGGCTTATAAAGAACAATGCATTCAGTTATAGATTACTCCCATTATTGATTCAAAAATGAAGCACATACGAGGCACCTCACTGATCTGTTGTCTCTCCGACATTTTTCATCTTTCTCTGTTGCTACTCGTACATTATTCATCAATCAACTATATTGAAAAATACACATCATTCCCTTTCTGTTTTCAAAAAAAAATTTCAACGGTATTCATTCTAGCTTAACAACTATATAGATAGATACTAGAGGCTAGATAGGCTTACTATATAACACTGGCGGCTCATGCCCAGCGATAATAGAATATCTATATTCTATTCTCTCTGCTCATGCCCACGAAACAGGTGAAGGTGCTGTACAGTAAAAGATACGGGCACTTCACTTGTTCCGTGGGTACGAGCCGCCAGTGCTACATAAAAGCATAGCTTGAGGGAAGACATTTTTTGTCATTGATCGAGGGGGATTCAATAAATAGCCTTACAATTCTATCCTGACTAATCCCAATTAGAGAAATATTCCATGCATGGATTATACAGAGTATTATTCCAGTACTGGAGTGTTGATTCACACAACAAATTCTCTACGTCCATAATATTACCTATGTAGCAAATTCTCTTGTAGAAAATCATTTCTATTGTAAAATCCCCTACCATCTATATTTTCCATGGACTTAATCCAATAAACTTCTCTTCAATTGTGGGCAATACACTGAACATCACAAACTGAACGTCACATTAGTAAAAAATTCTCAGTGTATATTTCTAGTGTAAGTGTAAGTCCAATCCAATTCAATTGAAAATATTATTTTATAGGCTATTTGACAGATTTTGATCCTTAGGCTCCTTCAAATTAACCTAACAGCACTAACAATAGGACATGCACGACAATATCAATTGTTGTACATGAAGCATCTGAGTCCCAAGTGGGTGAGTCCATTGTCTGGGAAGATCCAAAACAATATGCAATATTAATATCGTTTCTCTGGTATTGACTCATTCCTCATTGAATTGGTAGATCAATTTGTCTTATAATCAATTCAATATCAATGAATTGTTTATTACGAGTGGTACATCAATGTGTCTGATACTATCAATATAATTGAGAGTAAGAGAGGGCCGGATGCGCCCTAACTTCACCCTGTAGGTTGAAATTGATGGCATGTGATTCAATAATATTTTATTCTATACCATCCTATTATCAGTCCTATCAGGAAATTATTTCAATAATTCATTCAGAGGAGATGAATTCATAATTATTGATATTATCGATAGAGTATGGATATTATGAGAGTTATAGAATGGATTTTTGCATCTATAGAATGGTGACTGATTCACATTGAACGGTTTATTTGATCATTCGAAGAATGTAACACTTTTATTAACCCGATTCAGAGAACAAGAACTGTTCATGTATGAAAGAAACACATTTTTCCATGATACATGGATGTATTTGATACATTTTTCCATGTATTTAAATTTTTTCTTTTTTATTTCATCTTTGATTAAGAGCTCTCAAGAGAATAAAGATACTAAAGTTTCAGTTCAATGCAATTCTGACAACTCCTTATTCAATTTGAATTACCCCTGGACAACCCATCATCCAATTCTACTACGTATTCATTAGAATCTGACATTTTTCACCTTTTTGATAACTGTGACAGTTGCATTTCAATCACCTATGAGCAATAGATTGAATAAAAGATTTCCATGATTCGTTTTCTTCTATAGAAGGTGTTTCCAAAACATAGAAAACGATCACCGGATCACTTATGAGCAATCACTGAAATAAATATGTGTATTTGTGTTTCCGAAAACGATCCTAATTGATAGGTCACGTCATTTCTGCTAGCACGACATCCTCAAAGAGAGGAAGAGAGGCCTAAGCGTCCTCTAGAGGGTGTCCTAATGCACTAATAGGAGCAGTGAAGCCTAAGCGTCTACGACTTCGTTTATCCTGCTCAACAAAGTGTGACTGATTAGTCATTTGGTGTTTCTGGTAGGAGCTTTGGCGTGTAACACACTCCTTGACCAGTGGCAATACAATATGATGGTGAAATAAATTGAATATTTTTCCTCCCCAAATGCAGGAAGTCGAGCTAGGGGTTTGTTAAAAGGGGGCGGAGTGATGATCACACCAGGTAGGTATGTCCAAGCAAAGAATACATATTGACAAGATGGTAAAATGACTCTAGCTCGATCAATATTGGTTCAAAATTTATAAGTTTGATCTCGAATTATAGGAAACATTCGTGTCTAAAATTTGAGATCAAATTTGAAGTTTTTGAACCAATATTGACTGAGCTGGAGAAATTTTCCCATCCTACAAAAATGTCTTCTTTTCTTGGACAGACTGGTTATTCGAGAGGGGAACATGACGTTTTTTCAGGTTGGGGTAGGGTTGATTGAGGGATGGAAGTTTTTCAAGAGACAGAGGGAGAGAGAGAGAGAGAGTAAGAAAGGGAAAAATGAGAGAGACTGAGAATGAATGAGAAAGGAAAGAGGAAAGAAAACTGAGGAAGTGTGCGACACGAACCAAACACAATCTGACCTGTCGAGTTATGAGTCATCAGATGGAATAAAACGGGGATGGTAGACAGTATCCAGGTGAAACAAGTTGGAGCGTTTCGGTTCGAGTTTTCTCCCCACTATTCGAGGACGACTCGTCGTGACTCAACCCCTAGCTTTCTCTTTTTTCTTCTCTTTCTCATTTTCGCCTGATTCTCCATCTATTTTCCTCTCCTTCACACATAATCTTTCTCTCTTGTTCTTTCTCTTGCGTGTGACAGCAGATTTGAGAAGTATTTTTCTCTATAATTGGCTGAGATGATACTCTAGACACTATGAAATATAAGTAGGATTTTACACTAATGAAACTAAAAGAACTAAACTAATATTAAAGTATTGACTGCAGTGTAGTGAGAAAAGTGAAAAAAGTGACTAATAAAGTCTTTGCAGGAAAAATGGGTCACTCCTTCTCATTCTATTCCATAGTGAATGCTTTCCTCAGTATAACAAAACTCTTTTTAAATTAAAGTAAGAGTTTTAGAATAAATACTTCATAAAGATGCTCTCAATGAATAACTCCATTAGGTAGAAACGTCTCTTATTACCAATACTTATTAAAAACTTGATATTTACATCCTATTTAATATATTTCTGATATCCTTATCAATTAATTCAGCAGTTTAAACTTAGGAATTTTTCAAGTGTTCACATTAAACCTTCTACATTCTAGCTACAAATAGGCTTCTCCTTGATCTCTAATGCCTTCTTATTTCTCCAAGGACTGATGTAGTCCTTCCTTGGCAAATCTTGGCACAGTGACACGTAGCGTCGTAAATTTAATCGCTTAACTGCGACAATTTCACACGCTTCTGCCCATCTGCGCTACGTTTTTAATTAAGTTCAAATTTAGTGCATCGCGAGAATGCACAAAGTTTTTCTCCTCAACATAATGGGCCGTCGTCTTGAAACATTGCATCGTTTGCTCGTGATTAATGCACTACTCACTAATGCTAAGAATAATATATCCATCCAGTCAAGAGGAGATCGAGTTTAGTCATTTGGGGAAGTAGTGGTTGTTTGGGTTTTTTGTTTATTTATGGAATGAAATTTAATATTCTAAAAAACAAAATCAAATCAATTCATCTATTTCTCATCATATTTTATATTATATCACACGAAAAAAATCATAAAAACGAGGGTAGTGTTTTGGAAAAATTTGGGGTAACTCTTCGAAAATGTTGAGGGTTTCCCTATGGTTCCAGCCCAAACCGAATGCAACCCAGTAACCCCCTAGAATCCACCAAAACTGCATCATAAAAATCTTTAATGTCAATGATGATACGTGATCCTGCAGCTGAATAGTATTTTATTCATATTCCTTGAACAACAAAGTATCAATGTACAAAATGGTTGGGTCTTCAAACATCAAAAAGTATTTATAACAGGAGTAGAAGTTGAATTATTTATAATTTCTTAAATTGAAACCCAATTGAAGCATGAATTCATCTTTGAAATCCTTATAAACACTCATATTTGAATGCTAATTCAAGTTCATATTTCTCATTATTTCAGCCTACAATCTACAATCAATCTCAAATTCCGTGTTTTCATCTTGAATGAGTAGAATAATTAGTGATTCTTCAATTGGATGATGATAGAGTGATCTATGAGTAGAATGATTCAAGTAACTATCATAATAGTTCATTAAGTTATGTCGAATGTTGATTTCTGATGAATATCAGACTGATTGGAAATCAGTCCAAACTTGTCAAGCAGATTCAATTCATTCTATTCCATAGTAAATGAACTCATAACTTTCAGACATGAACATCATGAAATATCATGGAAGTCAATTAAGAAATAAAAACTAGAGTTGTTCGTGGAACATCTCTTTCACATTACGGCCAATTTTTCCGCGTACTTGCAACATTAGGTGGAACTTTTAAAAGTCGTGATTTGGTGGCAGCAGAATGTTCGTGGAATAGTGTAGTAAAAGGTGGGTGAAGAGGAATTAATTTGAAATACTAACTGAAATCCCGAGTCTAGTAAGATGTTGCTGTCATAAAAGAGATACTCGTCGTCGCCTGCTAGCTGCCTTGTACTTGTGCACTCTCTTTTATGACATTATTCGCTGTCACTGCGTCTCTATCGCACTGTTAATGCTTTCCACGTGTTTTTCACTTGAGAAAAATGGGCTTATGCACACCGCCATTGTGGTTCTGCTTGCTACTCTACATGTATTCGCTTGAAATATATGCACAACTACACTGAAATACACTCCAAATGTGTTCTAGACATGAGCTCTTCAAAGGCATGGATTCAAATGTCCTCAAAATTCAAATAAAATGATGAGTTGCTCGAATCATTACACCATATTATATCGAAATGGTACTTCCAACATCGAGCTTCATTACTAACAGTTCAGCTTTCAGCCTTTCCCATTACAAAACTGATGTGAGTCATTCTGTATTTCACATGATAAGTACTTTCTTACTACTACAAAATATCACACAGTATTAGTTGTAGGCCTTTATTTTATACTACTCTTAATTAATAGATGGCGGCTCGGAGAAATTCCTTTTCATGTGAATTCAAACTATATTTCACCCGGTAAAATATCATTATTTATTATCAATAAATATCACCCGGTAAATGATTAGATAACATTGTTAACAGTGAACTCAATCAAAATGCATGATTTTTTTTAAGTGAAAAGTGTTTTTCAAAGTTGAAATTGTAATGTAAACGTTCATCATCCATCATCATTCATTCACTATGTAGCCTAAACATCATCATCCACTTATCACCTTTGCTTAAAATATACTTGATATGAGTCGCAATTGTAACAACAAATAATAATAATTCATTTAACTTGAATTGAAATCTTATGGGGTTCGTGATAATTTACAAGAGTAAATATGAATGCACATCATCCGTTACAATCCAAATAATTATTATATAAATTAAGATTAAGAAAGAAAAATAAATTGTCAATTTTTGAAGTTGAATTGTAACGTTTCGTGAGTTCATTCAAGTGTGATTACAAGAAGACGTTTTTTGAGAAAATAGTTTTGGAGAATAAAATTTTTATCAATTTATTATTTTCTCCAATCAGCGTTCATGATCTAATTTATTTGTATTCTTTCATACTTGGAAAATAGCTTTATTGAGGAATCTTTATAGCTGGAAATCCGACTAACCTGGAAAAGATGGATGAGTTTTTATCAATTTATTATTTTATAAATATAATAATAATAAGATTATATAAGATATAAATATTATAATTATAATAAGATTACAATCAAAACTTACAATATTCACTTCTAACAATCCTACAATATCAAGCATATGAGAACTATAACTATCAATACCACACATTTTTTATGAATAATGGAGTATTCGAGAGTATTTTTATACATAATATCTCCAAATATCAATAAATTGATTCAATTTCATCCAAAGCTGGGTTCAGAGTTAAACTGGAATTTGTTTCACTCTCGTAGTTATTTGTACAGTACTTTGTTGGTGACCTGAAGTGTTGAAAGCTTATACTGGCGATTACTGCAGTGAAACGACATAATAAAAGTTTTTAGAGTGGCCTATATGGGTGCGGTCATAGCAGCTGCTCGGATTACACAAGCGGAACAAGCGGTTCATACGATCTGAAACATAATATTATGTTGCTAATTAAAATCTAGATTCTTATCAAATTATTTACTGCTAGTTTCACCAGGTTTATCACCATTAATATAATGGGAGACCATTGTGACCGGAACACCACACATGGGTCCCCTATGAAGTTGTCATTTGGGAAGGGGAAGGTTTTGTACTTTTAATTCATAAATTATACAATTTTCAAATCAATATCATCAATAGCCAACAGTGATATCTTCAACACAAGAATAACACAATAATCGATATTAAATTTAGTTGGTTTTTCTCCTATTGAATGAGTTATGGTGATTAGAATAATAAAACCATTGGCGGTTCGTGCTCACGAAACAGGTGAAGTGCTGTACCCCTGTTCGTAGGCACGATCCGCCTTAGAAAACGTTATACGGTAGCTCATGCTTTCCTTTTAAAGGTCTAACTGGATATCGCGTTACAATATTATCCTATGCTGGATTTCAAAGCAGAAAAAATCAATAGTATTTTAGCTATAAACAAATCAGTGATTTCAACATTAACACGGACACAGAGCTGTGTTTTCGCCATAAGTACTATGAAACTCACAGTTTTCATATAGTGTATTGAATTTATTCTAAATTTACAATACATACAATTTCAGCTTACTAGAAATGAAGTTTATTATCTGGCCCAACTTCCAGTATCTTCCAAACGTTTGATGCTGCATGGTAGAAAATTAGAATGCATACAAGGAGCGTTAGGCCAAAGCAATTTCGATCAATCATAAGAACTATTCGCAGGTCTAGATGAATTTCGTTCACTGAAACCTTTGTGAATTAAGAGTAATTTGTAGAAATTAGAACAATATTATTCTACATAGTTCTAGATCAAATTTCCTCAATGGAACTGTTTCTGCCGAACGCGCATGCAATCCAAACGACGGTGACACCTGCAACTAAGCTGTTTGAAATTTATAACAGACTACAGAAGCCTGTGGCAGCTCATTTTTCTCCGGGAAGATTTCGAGGACGTGATGAAGAGGAAAAGAAGGATATTCATGGCCTGAAGGGATCGCACAATAAAAGCTTTGGGATCGACTGAGGCAATTTCCTTTATTGAAAATTGTTATTCATCAGAGAGCTCTTCAGGTAGTTTCGTATTCACTTGCGGAAATTCATAACCACCTGTTACTTTGCCTTGACAGAGTGAATGAGCTTTCAAAATGTATTGTGGCAAGCTGGCTCCCTAATCGATTTACTTTACCAGTCAACAATTAATGGAGCCCCATTCTAGAAGAGATATTACTCTGTTTACTTTATGGTTTTCGCACATTGTTCGCCAAATTTAAGTACATTCTTTATTCCAAGTATATTAACTATAGTCCTATTCTATTGTCACATGGAAAAAAGAAAACCAAAATTTTTCTGTATAGGTATCTGTTTGAGTTCTATATTAAGCTATGTGGTTTTTGGATTACAAATCTTCAAACTGAGATTAGCCGAACATGTACACTGAAGAGCCTGGCAAGCCGTCACTGGCATGAATTTTCGCAAATCACTCAAATTATGGTTTTTTAAGCACGATTGTATTTTTCTATTAAAGAAAACATAGAATCAGCACTCTTTCAATAAATTTGGGCGAAATTCACGATTAAAGCTCGTGAAGGCTATTTTTGTACTTACAAGCTTATTCAGTCATATTTCCAAAATGAACTGATTTTCATTAGAACTAGATTTTCATTCGAAATTTGAAACTGGTAAATAACAAAATTTGGAATAAAATTAGAGTAGAAATTCGAATTCAGTGATACAAATTACAGTAATGAACAAACATTCATTAAAGTGATGAATTTCGCAGAAAAAACCTATTCAGAACCAATATCAGAACTTCCAATACGTTGTTGAGCAAACAAACGACATAAAAATCATTGAAGATCCATTTCACTATCGAATGTTTGCAAATGAGTTGAATATTTTATCACAATGCAGAGTTTGTTTTTTGTCAAAACTCTTTGTTGTCAAATAAAGCAAAAACTGCATTTATTTGTTGCTCATCACAGAGACTCGCTGCGAGCGAACGAACGGGGAAAGATATCAATCATTTATTCCGTGAAATAAATGACCTGGCTTTACAATACTGAAATTTCAGCCGGCTAATAACAGAACGTGCTGACGGACAGCTCTGGAAATGTTCATCTCTCTCGATATTAATGATTGTATTAGAATCCAGCACACATTTCAATCAAACTCATTATTTCGAAGGCTCGTGTTTGATCGAATATTGCACTGATCATGGCATCAGCCGCATCACAATACTTTCCCTATAATGTCATCGATCTCGGCTGTTATAATGAAATGTGTCTCTTTGTTCAGTTTTCCACCGAGCACGTCGATTCCAATTAATTCTGTCCTGTGCTGTGGAAATGAACGAGCGCTTGCTGACTGTCAGCTGGCCACTGGTAATCAGCTGATTGCTGTTCGATCACAATCAAATCCGAACAACTTGGACAAGCAACACACTTCTTTCACGTTTTAATTCACTTTGACTCGTCCTTTGTTGATCGTTTGCTGACGGTTGATTCTTTGGTTTTTTATTCCTTCATTGAATCGACGATCCCTTTACTTCACAATGAGTAAACTTCTTCGACTAGAGTGAATCTCGGATCTATCGTCAAAAATCTTCTCTTAAATTGTTGAGAGGTAATAGTAAAGCAGTAATTCTCACTTGAAAAAAGTTTAGATTTGTGAACCAGTAGTAAGTTATGCTGAGAACATCATTGTATGGAAGAATGAACTCATTTTCTGTCAGATTTAGTTTAACTGAGGAGTCTAGCCTATAATAGCAGAAAAAATGGCTTTTCTATGTTTGTATTGGAATTAACTAGAATAGTTCAAGGCAAATTTTATATAAATATCATGGTGTAATACCAGCCTGGAAAACAAATAAACAATTGAAAAGGAGGTAAATAAGAGTTTATGAGTGCTTAAAGATGATACATGAAAGAGGCTAAATAATGAGAAAAAAATCGAAAAAATAAGTTTTGCTGTTTTGTTTTATATCCACTTCACATCCATTCAAATTAAACAATGAAAATATAAATTGCTAGTCCATTCTATATTCCAACTTATATCTATGAAGAATTTTTTAATGTTTTAAACGTGATCTCAAAACAACAGTTAAATATTGTCCATTCCCACTTGTTTGATTACAAAAACAAATGGAATATTGTCCATTAGTCTATTGTCAATATTTCAATTGTTTCGAAGGGAAAACAATGTCATGTTTTATTTCGTTTTCCAATTATTCTCATTTTTATTGATTTCATTCGTTGTATTAATTTCTGAGTTCATATTCATCAAAGTTTTTCCTTCTATACAAAATATTAATAAATTTGCTGAATTCAAACGATGTAGGCTACACAAACAATATTACCGAGTTTAAAAGGTGAATTTACAACTTTCTGATGACGATCAATGTTGTTGGATGATAGTTAGCAATCGAATAACAGATAAGAAAAGTTATTGGAATTCAAGTCGCACCAGCGTCAGTCTGCATGCATGTAGGGGCCCCAACTTTTTAAAACGAAGTTAAAGGGATAGAAACGTGTCTCAATGGTAAAGATGAAGTCCTACTACGGAAATTGGATAAAGATCCAACTTTCTTTTGTCGAGAACACAAGTTTCCCTGAATAAAACATGACCTGACAAAACACAAATTTTTCCATAGTTGCAGAAGTGGAGTGTAGGACTCTTGTTTCAACTAAGTTTTGCCTGAGAGCTTGTATAAGTATGGCGATACACGGCGATAAATACGGGATTCACCTTTTCAAAGCGCTCAACTTCTCACCCATAATAGCACATAATAATTACCCAAAATAACACATTATTGTTTTCAACGTATGGCTTTTAATAGCGGAGAGACCCTAATAGTACATCAGAATCAGCACAGAAAAACTACTAAAATTCATATTGTAGGTCATAGTAATAATGATTAAGTTAGTTGATGATGATCTCATTAAATCACAATTTAAGTTTATAATTTATGAACTATTATTATGATTTATTCTGTTATACACTATTCTGATGATATTATAGAAATTAATTTACTTCAATTTGGGGTAGGCTTTGCTAAGAGTTATGAGGATGAGTTATGCAAAGTTATGAGAATCCAAAATCCTTCCATCTCTCATAACCTGTAAACTATAAATAAACAAGAATTGATCCTAGATAAATTCTGTGAGTTAAATACTCAAATTAATTTTATAAAATGGATAAATGTTACGGTAATCAAGCCTCTTGGTTGTACAAATTTGAGCTAAATTCATTACTCAATCGATTCTTTAGAGACAGATCCGTTAATTAATTCATCAATAGCAATATTTATCATGATGTTTCTCTGAAAATAACTCAAAATACTCCTCAAACGCTCTATTAAATGCGATTCACTTCGAAAATTCTCTACCTGCAAACTCGAAGAAACAGTTTATGCTAAGTAGGTTGAACTCCGAATAGAACGAGCTCTAATCATAATTCAGCCCTATTCCGTCCGATAATTCATAAATATTTCATCGTTCCACTTTGTAGTGGCGGCATACTTATTTAGATGATGATATTCATATTTTATGCGATATAAAAGGTGTATAACCTGAGTTTTCAGCCGGTGGCAATTTGTTTGTGGACTGCTTCAACATCTGAATTTTCGCATTATTATTATTCAGTTTCTCCAATGGAAATTTGTTCGAGGACTGCTCCAACAGTTATTGGATTCTATAGGGTTATTGTTGGGGTGGCGAGTCGTTTAACTTATGAATAGAAGGGTTGTATGAGTAGGAAATGAAAAGATGTTGCGGGCTGTCACCGTATGACGGCTAGGAATCCATCTGTGTGAGGATAAAAGATTGCATCTGTTAGGTGCCTTTCAAGACCTCAATCTTTCAGAAAACACGTTGCTACAAGTTTACATGTTTGAGGAGAAGGGAGGACACCTCATGTACACGGCACACACAAGGCCTGAGTGATGTATGTTTGAAATTAGCATAGTTGGCAGTTCTTTAAGCCTTTCTATACACACAGCGGACATCTTATTGTTGGTCTTATCACTGCTGGTCCCTTCCTTACATGCTACATCCTTCCATCACTACCTTTCCTTTTCCTTAACATACTTCTCTTTCCTTTCCTTTTACACCATATTCTTCCCTCTTCTTAACACCCTTTCATCTATTTTTCTTTCCTCTCCTCACCTACATCTTTTCATCACTCCCTTATATTTTCCTCTACACCCTTTTATTATCCTCTACAACCTTTTCTTTACTTTCCATCAATATTCTTCTCTCTTTTTTCAACCCTACTCTTTCATTTTCCTTCCTCTATCATCCTACATTCTTTCATCACTTCCTCTTCTTTTCCTTCACATCCTTCTCTTTCCTTCCCTTTCACACCATTTTCTCCCTTTTTCTTAACACCCTTTTGTTTCTCTTTCTTTCCTCTTCCCATCTTTCTATCACAAACTTGCATTCCCCTTCAAATATTTTCCTTATCTTTTACAACCATTTTTATTTTCCTGGACATCCTTTTCTCTCCTTTTCCGCCCTTTTCTTCCTCTCACCTTCCTCTCCCACCTACATTTTTTCATCACTTCCTTTCTTTTTCTTCTACATCTTTTTCTCTCCTTTCCCTTCACATCCTCTCATTCCCCTCTACATCCTGTCCTCTCATTCCCTTTTAAATAATTTTCCTCCTCTTTCCTACCTCTCCCTACCCACATCCTTCCATCACCTTCCCTTTTCCACCCTTTCCTTCCCCTCCTCATCCTTCCTCACACACGTAACCTCGCGTGTTCAGACGTCAAATATTGCCTTACGAAAATTCAAATTAGACTTCCAGTGAACTTGATCTTGTCACATTGTTTTCTGCGGCGTAATTAGCAGAAGTGATGGCAACGCCTTTAGCATGGAATGACACGCTGTTGCCAGGCCTTGTCTTGTATGCGGTGTCTTGTATAATCTGCCCAAGAAAAGAAGACCCTCTGGCAAGATGGGAAAATTACTCAAACTTGGTCAATATTGGTTCAAAAATTATCAATTTAATCTTAAGTTGTAGGAAACAATTAGAACTACTATTAAGACCACATATATAATTGTTGAACAAATATTGACCAAGCTTGAGTCATTTTCTCATTTTGCCAGAGGGTCTTCTTTGCTTGGACAGTCTATAACTAGCCTCGTGAAGCTTAAATGGAAATATTAACAGACGTTCGTTTTGTTTGAGTTTTTACTTGATATAAATTACAAACACCTATGGAAACTTCGAAATTCTTGTTACGTTGTAGTTTGTCATTGATAAAGAGGATCGTGGCTGGAGATAGAAAAACTTTACTTTCTAGAATAATATAAATCGACTCAAAAATTGTTTAACTGAAAAATTGAGTTTTTGAACCTAGGGGTTTTTGGAAAAGAGCTCTTCAATCACGAATGTTATGCGAGTATTTATTATGCTTCAAAAGTTGGTATTATAAATCAAATTTATTTATTTATTTTGACACTTGAGCAATACAATTTATCAAAAGAAACAAGTTTTATAACAAAATGAAAGTATACATCATAAAAAAAGTTTATCAATAATGTTTCATAAACAGAAATTCGAAAAGCTAAAAAATGTCAAAATAAAAAAATACTATTTGCTAAATTATAAAATTTGCTCGCAAGTAGGAGTATACATAAAAAAATAGGTTTATTCATGTAGAAAGATAATGATGATAAGGGCAGAGATACTGTGAATTTAAAATTTTCACTTATCGTACTTCTATAATATAGATTATTTTCTTTTTCAGGTAAGCTTCACAATCCCATGTCTGTCAGCTATCCAGGTTATACGGTAAATTAAAATTCAATAAAATATTATCAATGTTAGAATATCAACAATAAGAACAATAGTTGAGATTGAAATTAGAAAATAGTTTTCAGTTGAGAGTGAAATTAGAACAACATAGTTGAGAGTGAGATTAGAACAATAATTCTAAATAGGATCCATAAACAAAAATTAAAGTCGATCAATCAACCACAGAGTTCCCATGGAAAAATGTAGAATATTATAATACTGAATTAGTTGGCAACCCACCTATTTATATCAATTCATTACTAATTATTATCAATTTCTTATAATTTATATGAGCTGAGCCCCTTGATATAGTATTTACCATTTATTAGATATCTTCGATATTTGAAGTCTGCAATCTTATGTTCTCGAATTTTTATCTGTCTACTATTTACAGCAAATAGCCTTGATGAAAGATTAATAATTATTGGTCTTAAGCAGTTTTCATGAAAATCTATTTAACTCTCCTGAAAGTTTTTGAGGCATAGATCAAAGGACCTATGTAGACCTATCTTCTACTATTATTTAAAAAAAAAACAATTTACCAATTAACACAAATAAATCAATTATTAAAATCTATTGTGATGCAAATTACTCGCTTAACCATTCATTCAAGTTTGAAAATAAAGCTGAAACGTAGGCCATACTTTTCGAGAATTATTGCAATAACTCATCGCAAGCGGCCAGCTAATAGAGTGGTGGCTGTAACTTGCGGGAACTAATCCACCTATTTATGTGGGTAATTCTTCTTTGAAATTGTACGCGATTTCCTTTTTACTTGCGTAGAGTGTATCAAGGCGGAACCGTATATTAAATGAGGTGAGAAATTCGGTTATATATCTCCTCCCATAAAGGTTATTGGGTAACTACCTCTCTCATACCTGCAATGGTAAACTCTGTCCAAGCAAAGAAGACATTCTGGGAAGATGGGAAAATTACTCCAGCTCGGTCAATATTTATTAAAAAGACATAAATCCAATTTTAAATTGTAGAGCAGAATGTTTTCTACAATTTGAGACCAAATTTATGATTTTTGAATCAATATTGACCGAGCTGGAGTCATTTCCCCATCTTTCTAGAATGTCTTCTTTGCTTGTAAAGTCTACCATCTCTGCTGCTTTGAGCGTCCGTGAAATCTTTTCTTCTCTCTTTTACGAAAGGGATTTCATCTAGAAATACGAAGATGATCTGTAATATTCTCTTTGTCGTTTTCTTTATCTTCTCAAGTACTGTTCTTCTTCTCCCTCCCGTCCTTTTACAATCCTTTCATCCTTCCAACCATTCCCACTCTCTACTCTTCTCCATTATATTCTTTCCCCACCCTCTCATAATCGTCTTCACTAACCTACTCCAACTCTTTTTAGCTCCCACTCAATTTAGCGATTCGCTTCATTATCTGACTTTCTTCGTTTTCCATTTCATATTTCCCATGCTTCAATTCTTCCAATCGCTTCTCTCTACATTCCTTCTTCCAGTATATTCTTCATTATTCATCATTCTTATCTTTCATACACTTTTTTCCCCTCTCTTCAAAAAATATCAAATGTTTTCTTCATAATTTTTTCTCACTTTTTCACTTTCAATACTTGAATTTCTTCTAACCATTAAACTCATCCCTGCATCCTTAATCCCTCTTCATCTGAATTATCTCTTGCTCTTTATTTCATTCTTTCCCCTACTCCTCCTTCTCCATTCCTTTTGTCTCTTGCTCTTTATATTATTCTTTCTCTCTTTTCGTTATCCTCTCCTATCTTCTCAACGTGTAGCAAGCATCTTCTTCCCCATTATTACAATTTTTTCTCTTGTCATACTCGAATTATTCAAACCTTCTAAACTATCTCTATTCATTTTTGTCTCTCTCTCTCGCACACTCCATTTCTATTTCTCTCTTTATTCACAGACTCTCTCTTCGAAATTTTGTTCTTTCTCATTTTTTTCACTTTTTATTCTCGAATTCTCGAGCAATCGGATCTCTTCCGGACTAAAGGAGTGTGCCGCAACGTCGAGTAGACTATTCCCACCCACTTTTCTTCATCCTTCTTCTTCATATTTCATTCTTCCTTCTTCCTTCTTTCTCTTCCTCATCTTCTTCTCCTTCTTGTTCTCCCATCATTTCATTGCGGATCCTGACTTTGCAAAATTTTCACGGCAATCTATGCGGACGTTGCAGCATTGATCCATCGAGTTCTGTAACAAGTTTCGAAGTTTTACGAGATATTTCACTTCCCAACCAATTTGAATCGACAAAAGTAGGGAGCTTATTCGTGGATATCTGACTGCACGTGTCTTACATTGACGAATGCGATGAGTTCAACATGGATAAGCCCCACATCAGATCAGATTGGTGAGGTTGGTTGACTGATAAAGAATTGGTTTTTTCATCTTCATTTTCAACAACTCAAACCTGAAGAAAGATAACTCAACCCCCTGTTTCACACACCACGATTTTCGGACGTCCGGTTTTTTGCCGTCACTATTAATTTAAAAAGATTGGATGAACCTAGACAACAAATAATAAATAAATATTTCATTAAATTCAACAAATAATATAATATGTTGTCTAGCTTCATTCAATCTTATTAAATTTATAGTGACGGCAATCACTAAAATATGTGTTTATTATCATAATATGATTTGTGCAAAAACACATCATGTGTTTGCCAAGATGTGTTCAATCTTGTGGGATTTATAAGGACGGGGAAAACCCGGACGTCCAGAAATTGTGATGTGTGAGACGGGAATAAGTGTGAAGATAATTTTTTATTCTAGCTTTTGATTTTGATTTTTGTGGAAATAGGTAATAAGACCTTTCAAACGTAACTTGAAATCAGTATGAACTTGAAAGCTAATAGAACAAATTCAATATAAAATAAGATAGAATAAAATAAAATAAATAAGAGCAACTAGTCAATTCTCAAGTTTTTGTTCGTAGCTTTGAAGATGGAAAATTTGAGAATCTACACTCCACACAAATTTTATTGCCATTCTTTCAACTTACAGCTTTATTCTCATTCAATATTAGCTCTGATATTCTAACAAATATGTTATCCATACACTCAAAGTCAGTACTTATATACAAGTACACTCATACAAGTCATTTTGATTCAGTATAGTCAGTACTATTTCCTGTTCCAAAAGTTTTGTTTCTGTTCCCTTCAATTTCATCACCTGTTTCTTTTTACCTTCAATTTTACCTTTTTCACTGCCGATTTATTAGTTGCTTTTCATGATAAAATAAGCAATGTTATTGGTAGCAAGTAATAATGCTACATAATCATACCTTGAGGCTGTTACGTCTGGAGGTAACTCAATATTTCTATACCAATTAATTTATCGAGAACGAAAATGATGATAATGAAGGAAAGAAATAATAGAACAATTAAGAAGCTGGATCGTTTCTAACTAAACGAACATGAGGGTGCCGCCGCTATATTCGCAGTTAATTAGTGGAGGATTATTCGTCGCTATAATGAGTTGAGCTCATTAAGCTTATTTTATTAGCTTGTGAACTTGCCTTCGACGATTGAAGCCTAAGGCCTAGCTACAAGACTGCTCTTTTAGCATCGTTTCAGTTACCTTTTGGCGTGTCTATCTTTGAACCACCACCCTCCTTCAAACCCTCAACCTTCCCCCACATCGTTTTCAATCCCCCATCACCCACTAATTGAGAACGCTTATCTTGCTATTCACCTCACTACCACGCGTAAAATGAGAAGACACGCCGTCACAATACAATTCACATTGTAAAGGCGGGTCTTCTCAGCTTGTCTAAACTATACCTGTTCTTTCTCAGTCACTATTCGGTTCTGACGTGCAAAAGGCACACATCATGTGTTGGTTATGTGGAATAAATCTCATGTGATTCATGTGTTGGCCGCCACCCGTCGTTCAAAAGAATAGAGACAAGAGTAGCCTATGAGTCATTATTAAAATAGCCATGGTATGAATAATAACAAGCATCATTAACGCATACCAGAAACTGGCTTAAATCTTGATTATTTATGACGGTCTTTCATTAACGAACTTCCGAAACTGAGGCCCATATGCACCATCTTCGTTCAGTTCAACTAAACGCAGTTTAAACTTTGCTTTGAACGAATTGTTCACAGTTCAAACCTTGTTTAATGTAAGTTAAAATCACGTTTGTTTGAACGGATATGTTGCATTTGGGCTAAGTCACCCAGAATACGATCAAATTAACTGGGCAATTTTTCTACAAAAAGATTGGATCTTACAAATTGGATTGATAGTAGATTGAACTTTTTCTGATAAACGCAAAATAATTATGTTTTTGGATCTTTTTTGCGAGTTTGCCCATTGATAAATCACAAATAACTCGAATGTTAATCTAAATTAATAAATTATCTCTGGCAATGGGAATTATTGACCGAACGTAAGTGAGGTCTAGATTCAAGACGACATTAGGATTCTCTTTATGTTTGTTTGTTTCTTAAAATTGCGCGTCGATGTATGTAAGGACGTAAGTTTTCTTGAAATGTTGCATTTTAAGGATAAATATCTGGTAACGAGCTTCGCTCTGGAGCTGCGGCCGAACTGCTTAATTACATAAACGTGATATTGTGAAAAATGAATTCAAAATTGATCACCTCTCACAATTTGAATGTAGACTCACATGTGTTGTAGACTTGAATGTAAATCCATTTACTCCCGCTAGATAGCGTTGGTCAGCTAACGATAACAGCCGTTATACGCAGTACTTTATACTATTCCTGAAGGAATATTAAATTCTTTTATTAATCCTGCCAGAGAGTTTTCCCGGACAGCATGAGACCTGGTGCAATCTTATTTTTCTATCACGGTTATGTTACATTTCAAGTTTCGAGGAAATCGTTAGAGCCGTTTTCTAGATCCGTGGTTCCACATACATACATACAGAAATTACTCGCTTAATATAATAGGATATGAAAGGAAAAGGAATTACCTCCATACTAAAATATTACTATATACATTTCTGAACATAGGAGAATTCACACTATAGAATTATTCATGCTTAACCAGCAGGCGGATTTTATTATTAATTGCATGAAATGACGCATGCGATTGATGAAACTCAATATAACTAAGTATTCCCTTTATGAATAATGCCCCATCCATGGGTGACTTCGTGAGGTCTACTGTTCACAGAACTACTAGTTAGAAAATATCAAGGCAGACATATAGGATCCAATCTCATCAATTTCCTGGAAAATAATTTGTTATTAAATCTCTTCAATCATCAGGATTAAGTTGATTGGAGCTTCATCAATATTATAACAGTTGTTGCAGTAAAATATAGAAATTATGACAGTTATGACAAGTTAATTTCATATTCTCTTTGGGACTGTTATGATGAAATGTAAAATACGACTGTAGGCTCGATTTCATGGAACTCATTTGCTGAATTCATGTTGCTGTCAATTGATTAATCAGGCTGCATTGAGAATCAGAAATCCCTGATATAGACATTAGCCCATTGAGTAAATCTAAATGTGGTGTACCATGTGACAGCGACATTTACCTTCCATTATGACTGAAATAGAGCACCAACAATACTATTTCAAATTATTTGTTGTGATTGGGGAAAATTCTATGAGAATGTTTACTGAGAGATTGTGTAGTGGTTTCCATGTAGCAATCAATTTTCTAATTTGTTTGAAATATTTTATGCATGATCACAATTCCTTGAATAATATTCACGCTAAACGAGGTAGCCAAAGCTTAATCATGAGATTGAAATAGTTGATCCTGGTTGGTGCAGCACAACTCATTTGTGTGGTTGAAAATGTTTCTGCTTGATAAACATAGATCAGATGAGATGGTTTAGATGTAAATCGAACAATTCCATCTCTGTAGAAGCTATTTTATGAAGAAAATTGTCCTAATTTCACTTAATCTCACAATCATATAGTGTTGTAGATTAATTTAGTTTAAAATTAATGGATAAAATGTTTCTTGTAATCCAATTACGAGTTCCGATCTAAACAAATTTGTATTCAGCACTAGTCTATGGTCTCTGTATACTGTCATGATACAATACAAGGGAACATTTATACTTACTCTGTGATTTCAATAGCTAATGTTTTACTTTGAGGATTTTTAAATGAGCTTATTTTCTGCTGATAGAACTCATATACTTTATTCTTGAATGAAAACATCCACTTCCAATATGAAATGTACGAGGTCTATCCAACGTATTCCAACACATGGACTAGTCTGCTCAGTGCTCAACGACTGAAAATATTTGTGTAAGGCCTTCTGTCAAGCCGCTGTAATGAATTAATGAACAAGACGTATGTGGTTGACAGGGTAGGAGGATTACGTATTCATTTATTTTAGTGGGGTGGAGGTCTGCTAGACATACATTCATACCGCCCAGAAATAGAAACCAGAATGGCAGTAACGCTCCACAGTACATTTGAGAGAATTAAAAAGTCCTAGTTCTTGTTGCAGGAGCAGGATAGGCAATAAGGCAAGCATGTTCAGTTACTATAGACTGTGCAACCGAAGAAGACATTCTGGCAAGATGGGGAAATGGCTCCAGCTCGATCAATATTGGTTCAAAAATTACAAATTTAGTTTTAAATTCTAGGAATACATTTTGCTCTACAATTTGAAATCAAATTCATAATTTTTAAATCAATATTGACCGAGGTGGAGTCATTTTCCTATCATGCCAGAATGTCTTCTCTATTTAGACAGACTATAGTACAGAATTTGAAAATGTAGTACAGTTCAGACTAAGTTGAATCTCACTTGGCCTCTGGTCTCCTATCAGAATAAAACCACATCATACTTAAACCAACCCCCACCCCTAACGTCATTGTCCTATTCACTCCCCCTCATCCCACAATTATTCCAGTCGAGAAATAACATTTCATTTGCAAACTTGGGACATATTTCTTCTATTCAACTTTGTTCCGGATCATTTTTCTTGCTTCGCCACTGAGAGGAGATTAGAAACAGGCGGCTTGATTTATCGCCCTATTTAAATACTGAGATGACATAATAGCTTCAGTTGGTGATACACAGGCTGTGAGAGGAGAAGAGGAGATAGGGCGAGACTGAGCTGTTGTTATTATACCAGTGAAGAGGAAGTACTAGTCTCTTTGTAGGAAGTAACTCTCTCTATATTCACTGATTACACGAAAAGGTAGTATATCTCAGTGACTCTGTTATAATTGCAGTTTCGATCAAGTACTGATTACTTTACTACGATTTTTAATGAGTGAATAAATAGTTGAAGTGTATCATCCACTACAAAGGAATAGTTGTAGAAAACCTGGGAACGTACTATTAGTATCTTACAATATTAGTATCTTAGTACTATAACAATCAGTGCTTCAATAGTTTCGATTATGATTAGATGATAAAAGATTGAAACTTGTCTGGATTTTCTGTTGACAATCTTTGATCTTTGATCTAGACATGATAGAGTTTTTGACCTTCTCATTTGGTTGGAAAGACTAACATTGACTTTTTTAATGAGTTCATCTTGAGCTACTAAGTTTCTCTTCTCTGCAGTAGATTAATTAATATTTGTTGGGAAATGGATGGGTTTTTGCTCCTCCGTCATGTTCTGCTTGAATTGTCTCTCAATATCAATATCAATCATTGGTATCTCAATAATCGACTAGACTAGTATGACTCTGCCATGAAAAAGTCCTCTTATAATAATAAATTGATTATTGATATTGTGTGTTTTGAACTTGTCTTTATCAGATGTATGAACTTGAAAACAGTATTTACACTGGAAAAGTTCTTTTCAAAGTACTTTAGAGCTGAGAATTCACTATGAAGGGAAGTAGATAATAGACTCACGTTAAGTGATTATTGATAAGTCAGGATGAATATTTTTATTTCAAATAAATCAACTTTAATTATCTATCAATACAATAAACAATAATATTATCGAGGGATAACCAGAACATGTACTCGTATGGCACCCAAGAGCAGAAAATTTTGCCTCCAAACTGAGTGAATGAATATGTGAACAAAGCCAATAACAAAAATGCAGAGGAATTCGCAGAGCTACGCTGTTTTCGATTATTGAATTCACGAAAAAACATCGAGTCTATTTGCAGGTTCTTTATTTTCCATCAAAATGAAGTAAGGCAGGTCCAAAGGCTGGACGCATACAAAGAGCTTTGGAAGAAGAGTAGAGTTTCTGCTTTCCTTTAGCATAAGCCTTGACAAAACCAAATAGACCTTCATTTTCCATTCTACTTGGATTCTGCTTTCTCGTAGGCCAAGATTTGAGGACTAATGTATCACGAGTCAGAAACAGTTGCTTTCTCTGTAGATTAAGATTTGGAACAACTTAAAATTCGTTAGAAGTTTTTGTACGTTAAATATAAATATAAATACAGTAGATATTGTGACCTAATGAAATACAAATGGAAGGCATTATTTAAGTTTCTTGATAGTTTAATCTTATTCATTCTATTTACTATCTGAAACTATTTATAATTAAGTTTGAGAAGACTGAGAAGGAGAAGATCAAGAAGCAGGTGAAGGATGAGAAGGAGAAAGAAATGAGAAGGACGGATAAGAAATATTATAAAAACAAGGTGAAGAAGAAGATAAAGATGTAGAAGTCGGAAGGACCGAAAATTGCAAAATGCAGTTTTAGAACAAGTAGAAAAATAAGAAGAAGAAGGAAACAGAAGGAGTAGAAATGGTATGACCGACGGCTTATTGTGATTGGGAGTAGGAGAAGAAGAATAAGAAGAAGAAGAAGAAGAAGAAGAAGAAGAAGAAGAAGAAGAAGAAGAAGAAGAAGAAGAAGAAGAAGAAGAAGAAGAAGAAGAAGAAGAAGAAGAAGAAGAAGAAGAAGAAGAAGAAGAAGAAGAAGAAGAAGAAGAAGAAGGAGGTGGTGGAGGAGGAGGAGGAGGAGGAGGACCGACGGCTTAATATAGGAATAACAAGAGAAGGCAAAATTAGAAAATGACGGATAAAAAAGAAGAAATGTAAATTCCGACGACAGCAGATTCAGTATAATATAGGAGAGAATACATTCTATCAAGTTTTAATAGAATTTTATTCATTTCATCTACTATCAAGAACTCTTCAGAAAATCCTGAGAATTATTTGGAACTAGTATTGTGTTTGGTAGTGAATTATTTCTAAAAATTATTCTAATCTGTTCAAAAGTATTCATAATATCAACAACAACTGTACTTACTGATTCATCAAATAATTGAATGATATAACGAGAAAATTTATGCCACAGGTATAGTCTGTCCAAGCAAAGAAGACCCTCTGGCAAGATGGGAAAAAGACTCCAGCTTGGTCAATATTTGTTCAAGAATTATAAACGTGGTCTTAATGGTAGATAAAATTCTTTCCCACAATTTGAGATCAAATTGATAATTTTTAAACCAAAATTTACCAAGCTCAAGTCATTTTCCCATCTTGCCAGAGGATCTTCTTTGCTTGGACAGACTGTACATAACATACCGACTCGGAATACTTTCTTGAAACTCCATCGACAGAGACTCTTGGAATCGACACAAAGATTTATAACGGGAGTAAGGAAATCGTTGAGAAGAGTTTTTATGAGAATAATTGCGGTGATACTGTACCTGTTACGGAATCGATTGGGGAGAAGGAGTGGACGATAAATCTGTGAAAGAACGGTGAGAGATTAGGCTGAATTAGAATGAGTGAGTAGAAACAAACCCTAGTATAGTATGTCCAAGCAGAGAAGACATTCTGGCAAGATGGGAAATATGTCTCCAGCTCAATCAATATTGATCAAAAAATTATAAAGTTGGTCTTAAATTGTAGATCAGAATGTTTCCTAAAATTTTAGACAATGTTTATAGTTTTTGAACCAATATTGACCAAGCTGGAGTCAATTTCCCATCTTGCCAGAATGTCTTCTTTGCTTGGACAGACTACGATAAACTTGGCGTTGATATGTAAATCTGCGAGAATGAATGTGCATACGCCACCACGGCCAAGAATGGATGCGGAGATCTTTAAGAAAGACATATTACAGTGGAAAAAAGAAAGGAGAAAATAAAGGAAGGGAGAAAAAGGTAAAAGAAAAGAAAATTCAAATGAAAGGAACAAGAAAACCAGCCGTAGCAAAGCCGACATGCCAGCCAGGGAAGATATTTCTTCAGCTTGCCTACGGCATGAATTGATTCACCCAACTTTTCTACAGCTCTACCTGTTATTTCTGTCCAGCCTTGAAAGTTGGGGAAACTTCTCACTAGGTCGAGCTGTATAATAATAGAGGACCTATTTGGGTCATCAATATCTGAAGTCGAAACAGTTGTGGTGTAGTATATGGAATTCAACTTAATTGTGTGAAGGATCATGAAATAAAGTTTATTTTACTCCATTCTCGGTAGCCATCCATCTTATTCATACATTATTTTACATCTGGAATCCTCAATAAGGATTCTTAATTCGTAAATTCGCTAGATTTTTGTATACATACAAATTTTCAGTAAAAATCTCCATCACAAAATAAAAATAATGTTCATGATAATTTCTCAAAATTGCATGTTGCGAAGTAGGTGAAAACATTGAATGTCATAACAATCACGACGTAATCAATCAGAGCAATATTATTATTCTAAGGATCTATAAATTACTCCTGTAAAGTATCTCCTGAACTACAGTTCATAATTTATAGTACTTATAGTTCATAGTCATTAGAGTATCTTAGAGTATTCTATATTGAACTCTTTTTCAAGAAGTCATATTTCCAGGGTGAAATATTTTTCTGTTCTAGCTCTTGTATATTTTAATAGAACCGTAATTTTTATCTCTTATTTATTATAACTTGATTGATGTGATCATACTCATTGAATGAAAGGTTACATTAGGGAATTGTCAGAGAGGGAAATATTGCTATATTCATACTCATTTAATAAAATTTGAATAGTGAAATGAAAGCGAATGGAGGGGAAAGATGGATTCTTTAAGTTGAAATAGTATGCCAAAATCTCCAACTGACTAATGGATAAATAGATATAAATCTCATTTCCACTTCATGAAAACTGTGGGTGTTGAGGGAATTTTATAAAGTGTATCAGATCGAAACATCATTTGCACAGTGAAACTCGTCTTAATCAGCCATGTAGTCGTGTTGATTTACTGTTTACAGAACTTGAAACGTTTTCACAACTTGAAACACAACGAATCCGTTTTTGGTTAACCAGCAGCGGCTTCCACCGCATTCCAATTTAGCCCTTTGCCTTCACCCTATATTTGTATAGGCTTTGCAAAGCCTTCCGACCCTTTAAAACCACTCTTTAATCAAGGTATGGATACTTTCAAGTGCTTATCAGATTCACATCTCCAACCACCCAATCTCTTTATTCGACATCCATCAAGTCACTTACTTTGTTTTGGCTTTTAAATCTATTATTATCTTATTGATAATAATCTCCTCAATCTCCATCCTGATTGGAAACAGATTATCATTGATCCAAATTTATCTACATTTCTGTATAAAATTAATATAGAATGTATCATCATTTCAGGCCGATATCAGACTTTAATAGTTCTGTCATATGAAATGAGATTACATTTTAGTAATTCATAGCAACAGTAAACGTCTAAAACCGGCCCAATCAACGAAACGGAAATAGTTTTCAGCCTGTCGAATTCCTTCATATCACATTCAGTTGAGATTAGTTCAAATTCTCAATGGACTGAGACGAAGATTTTACTACAGTATTCTTCATTTTTTCAACCTGTTAAACGTTTCAATAAGAATTTTCTAGGAGGCTATTGTGATATCTTTTTCTCAAATAAACTTCTGAAATACTATAATCAAATATCAAAAAGTAATCTGATTAATACATTACGAAACTAGTGTTTAGAATATTTAGTACTCGTACTTTGTATGAAATATTTCAAGTTTCCACATTCTAAAAGGCAATAATGATAAGATAAATACTCAATCGTAATCATAATAATACAAAATTATTAATCGTAACTCATTTAAATTTGTAGAGAAAGAACCTGAAAATAACAATACTTGTTGTAGTGATGAGATAGACTTTCCAGTTTTGAATAGTACATCGGAGGCTATCTGTCGGAGGAAAGAGTAAACTAGTAAGCTGGTACTGTCTCTACTGCTCGATTTCCATTGGCCAGCCTGGGTTGAAAATGGAAGTGGAAGTGGGAGGTCTTGTCCAATCACAGAGATGAAGCTCTGGTACTATATTTTGTACTCGACTCCCATTGGTCAGCTTCTGCCGGGGTTGAAAGTGGAAGTGGGAGGTCTTGTCCAATCCATTCATTGCATTAGGTTTCACAATGGAGGCTGTACAATCATAGTGTGAACATTGGATGTTAAACTTTCAATTGGTCTGCCATACTTTTTTGAAGACTCAAGATTTACATTGAAAAAATATGTGAAACATTGTTATAGTCCGCGCAATCTAAGTTGACGAAAATCCCCTCCTCCCGAGAAATAGCTGCGTTGTCAGATTGTGTAAAATTGGAAAATCCCATATTAAAGCCCATATCGAGACGTACCCTTATATGAGTGTAGTATAAAAAAAGTTCCTGGGTAGAAGGATTCAAAGGAAATTTGATTTTTTTGGAAAAATTTTAAAATCGCGAAAATATTACTTTCTTTTGTATATTATTTCTCTCGCAATCATGGGTTGTAGTGAGAATAAGGTTTTTTATATCAAAATGACAAGCAGAATTCGAGCTTTCTAATGGTTACTGAATTTTCTATGTCCGACCAATAATTATGTTTCAATTAATGAATATGTTTGTCAATGTCGAGTTTACTCGAACAGAAAACATGAAATTTTCGATGATCTAGAAACGTTTTTGTTTGAGAAGATAAGTGGGTGGTGAAAGCGAGAAAGTTGTTGAAAAAAAATTGAAATTATTTTTCCAAATGTCGAAAATAGTCAGAAGATCATAATTTGGCCTCTCAAGAGTTTCAAAGTAAGGAGAGCGGTATATGCATGAATCATTGTATGTTAAAGATTGGAGTTATTGAAGCTAATCGACTTGGATATTCGAGCTGCGAACAGCTGGTTTATCATAAAAAAAGTAAGTTTCGTAACACCGCGTGATTTTTTTCTAGGTGGAGGGGGTTTTCGTCAACTTAGATTGCGCCGACTATAATATGTTGAAGTGAAATATCAGCCTATGCCACTTATAGTTCATTATTATTTATCAATAGTTTGAATGTAGGGATAATGTTATCCCTATGTAGCATGTGTTATAGTATAGATTCTCTGATAGATTATAGTGATTTTACATAATATTATGCTCATTTGCGGAGTTTAAGGGTCCTGGAGTGCACCCGACCACCAAAAATAAGAACATTATACCTTTTAAGGTATTCAAAACCAAACTTACCCAAGACTACCAACCAAGGCAGCCTCCCTTCCCCCAAGAGTTGGCGGTAAACTCCGCTCCTTGCTTGTACTAGCGAATTTTCATCAGGGTGAAAATGCATTAGCCACTCATAAACTGCGGAAAACAGATTTGCAATAATGAAAAACTTATGAGTAGTGCATGGGTAATAAAGTTTCATATCATTTTGCCTCAGCCGCAATCATAAGTGCAGCGCTTGCAGCCGTCTGAAGTGGCGCATGACTAAGCATGTACATGTAGAGGCAGGTTGGCAAACAAGCAGGCCGGATTTTATGTACTTTGCATCGACAGAGACACTGCTAGAGTAGCCAGTAGTGTGTTGCCAATACTTGTCTGCTTATTTCCCTGGAAATGTCACAAGCCTCATAAAAAAGCTGGAGGAAGATTTATGTTGAGTTTCATTGCCTGGCCGGGAAGAGTTTTTACGACGAACCTACTTGTGTACGTTGCAGCTTACTTGTGAACGTTGCTCTCGCACGCACACACACGCTATCATAGTGACACAGTAGTGTAGCCTACTCTTACCTCTTACATTATGATTTTCTTAACTATCGCCAGAGTACACTACAGAGTACACACTGGAGTACTCTATTTTTCCACATCCAGAGAAGAAAGTTGAAAGCTAAGGGTGGGCGACAAGCTGTAATAAAATTTACCGCCGGAATTCTATTACAATTCAGCAACAATGGTGCTTCGACATGATTACATCACATAAAAGAAGGCTTGGAGGGCTTGACATATCAGGCTCTAGAGGAAATAATTCGAATGCTCGAAGTAGCGAATGCAGTACACATGGAGTACTCTTATACAACTTTTGCACTGATTTTACAACGTGGGATCAAGTGAAGAGACAGTAAATTGTACTTCTTTGAATGGGAATAACTTGGTTATTTTCATGTGAATCGAATGAAACATTGTAATCTAGTGTAGGAACAAACTTTTTCGAATATGATCATTAGAATAGGATTTCTTAATTAATGATTATGACTTTTCAATTAACTTCAATTTGTATTTCTTTTTTATTACTTACCTAATATTAAGTTAGCTATTTTAATTGTTTACAACATTATTACCGCCTGTAGATGTGGACTCTTTCCCCGCTCATGAATCAGTAGTCCATGCGGGGAAATAACTATTCCATATATATTGTCATTTATTATGTACCATGTTTTGCTTATTTGGAATAAAGAAATTAAATTGAATTGACTTCGAATTCTCAAATAAGGTTCTTTTGAAACCTTAGGCTCAAAGTTGGAAGTTGAGGTAAGGTGGAAATGTTCATACATGCAAGATATGCAAAGATTGGAATAGTTTACATATTGCATTCGAAACATGCGAAACATGGGCTATTATATTATCTGGGAAAGTTGATCCTTGCATATTGTACAATACGATTCATCCGTTCACAACCAAGAAATGTATACTTTTTGCAACTATCATTTTCGAAAAATAATCTTCTCATACTTTTTATTTATTTTTTATTTTTCCTATTGAAAATGTTAAACATTATTCAAATTCTACTGTGAAGCAAAATGAAATTTGAACAGATTGCAAAACTCAGTTAACAATAGGCGACTCTCCAATTTTGACATTTATCAAATAAGCAGCGCTCGGCTTATCAGTATGTTCTGTCAATAAGCTGTCACCACTACCCTAAATCCCAGACATTATATGACAACTCACTCCGATTTAACTTTCAGTCGGACATATACACTATATAGCGCTTCACAAATAGGATGAATGATTTTATAATATCATGTCGGGTAAATTTGTATTCATTTTATGGAGTTTTGATCACAGATTATTACACAATTGATGAAACAGAATCAACTGTCTAAAATATCATATTTGAAGAGCAGAAGATACTCTAAACAGAGACTGTAGTAGCATCTCTAACATGGAACAAATCTGTTAAATGTCAAATAATTATGTAATCCTACCCCTTTGTATTCATAGAAAACGGTTGGCTATTTTAAAGGATCGATACCTGACATTAGGTTCAGATTGTGTATTGTATTCGTTATCAACGCATATTATTCTACCACTCATTCAATATAACTTTTCATAATTCTTGCAGCAGTTCCTAATAATTAACAACAGAAGCTTTATCTTTTATGCTCTGCTTGAAGCCCTTTATGAGTTTTAGCTTGTGTTAACTCCTGTGTAAAGTGCGTGGTAGGATGTCAATGAGAGATAAAAAAAATTGCAGCTCCAAGAACGTATTTGATATGAATATAAAGCAATAATTAATAATTTGATAGTAACTATGTTATATTTTGTAGAATAACATTCGTGAATTTTCATTCATGGTTCTTTATATAAAAAATAGATTACCTCTGAGTGTTGATAATGAGTTTCAATATGGGTAATCTCCTGCATAAATTCATTTTTCACATCAGTCATAATCTGTACATGTTATCATCTCAAAATTATCAGTATAATATTCTAAGAATTTTATTTTCTTGTAATTACTTTACTTTACTTATAGCCTACTTTCAATTACAAAACTTATTTTTAGAAGTTTTGGACATGA
This sequence comes from Sogatella furcifera, assembly GCA_017141385.1. NCBI lineage: Eukaryota > Metazoa > Arthropoda > Insecta > Hemiptera > Delphacidae > Sogatella > Sogatella furcifera. The sequence continues at coordinate 9,087,649 of CM029549.1, forward strand.
ACAATCTACAAAGACTGAACTCAGAATTCTATCATCACGTGAGAATTAAAACAAATAACACAAAATCGTTTGAAAGGATTTCACTTATCTCATGGAATACTCCAGCAAATTTTTCAGTCATCTTTGTGGTCTACAAAGAGCACTAAACCAAAGTATGATGTCTAGGAGATTATCTGGGAACCTGTTCGTTATCATCAGCTTTGTAGCTTTCTTTTGAGCCTCAAATAAATTGATGTGAAGTTGGTGAATAATGCATAGAGAAGCTGCAGATCTAATGGCGATCTGAAATTTTCAGCGTGACAGACGAAGAAGGAAATCTTCCAGAAAGAGATGACTGCGTGGATATGGAATTTTCAAGGAGTTTGGGGAAAAAGGATATCTTTTAGAAAGAGAAGATTGCAAAGATATGAGGTTTCCAGTGTGTCTGACGAAGAAGATCTTCTACTTCTAGAGAGAGACGATTGCCTAGATGTGGAATTTTCAACGGGTTTGAGAAAGAAGTATATATTCTAGAAAGAGAAGATCACCTAGATGTGGAAACTGCCGTGAGTCTGACGGAGCAGAAGATCTTTTAGAATGAGAAGGCGAATAGTTCTTCCTTCTTGCAAGGAAGCGTACTCATTTTAACAAGCTATTCTTCCAGCACTGCATCTACAAGCGGCTTTGAGGCACAGACCTCCCTTACAGTCAAAAATGTATGCTAGCCACAAAAACGAGCATCATCTACAATAGGCGAGTTCAATTTGGGGCTCGCTTGCTTACAGCCCACTTAGTCGCGCATCTCTCTCTCATCCTCTCGAATAGACGAGTAATCTTTCAAGAAATCTTCCTATTAGTGTACACAAGTAAGAGAAAAATATCGGAATAGATCGAGGTCGCCTATACTCTTGTAATAAGTATGATTTTATAAACAAGTTTAGCTAGGGTTACCTCAAGAGTAAAGAGATATTATATGAACGTCTCTATAAATAAATGTATAAATTATATAAATCTCTATAAATTATATAAATGTCTCAATGTCAGATAAAAAAATAGTTAACAATAAGAAAGGTACGACAACCCTGAAAATTAATATTCCATTTAAAGTTTCTCAATAGCCATTCTACATACTCCTCGGGTATGTCCTATAAAATTATAACCTCTATGTAATGATGATATCAAAAATAATAGGCTGTGCAGCTACATGGACTACGGAATAGGGTGATTTATTGTTTGTAATTGATACTGTTGATCGTAAATGTAATATAATATCTAGAAAATATTTTATGAAAGCACTATAGTCGGTGTCTCTAGATATTTAGTACTCTATGAAATCACCGATGTGATTTTAATTGAGCGATTTCACATGGTACTAATTATTATTCCTACATATTTTTCAAATACATCTCTCTTTTAAGATTGTACACCCTGATCGAAGAGAGAAGACAGTTCAGAACCAATTCAAAACTCCTTATCACCGGCCAACGACCTGCAGAAATAAATTGAAAAGTTTTCAAACTCGAACATCTCACTAGCTTACAACTTTGGACGCGGTAATAGTATGTAACATCTTGTAAGACGAGAACGGAGTCAATGCGATTATAATTGATATTCAGGACTCGTTGGGAGTTTGCAAGACTTCAGCAGTTTTCTCCTTCTGCTAGTAGAGCGACTCATTCCTCAACTTTATAGCTGTACGCGACAATTTCAGAGTTTTTGTCTTCTTTGTCAACTGAAGGATCAGCTCAGGCCGACTACAGTCTGTCCAAGCAAAGAAGACATTCTGGCAAGATAGGAAAATTACTCCAACTCTGTCAATATTGGTTCTAGAATTATAAATTTGGTCTCAAATTGTAGATTAGAATGTTTCCTACAGGTTGAGACCAAATTTATTACTTTAGGACGAATATTGACCGACCTGGAGTCATTTTCCCATCTTGTCAGAATGTCTTCTTCGCTCGAACAGACTACTGGTGATTCGAGGCCGTGACTTCGACACGTACAATCCGTAATGAAGCTATTCAAGTTCCAATAGTGTCTCTCTTGAGAATTTGACGGTATAATCTCCAACAGTTCCGCATTGTCTGTTATGGGGCATCATTATGACAGGCAGAAGTGAAGTGAGAGGATTTTGAATCATAGGTCAGGGGTCTATTTTATTAAGAAGCCTATTTTATATCTAGAAGCCTACCGACTGAGAGTGAATCTAAGTGCACTAGACTCACATTATAATTTTTTTTTTTTTTTAATTTATTTGTTGTCTTCTATATTGATGTCTTCCACTCATATTCCATTACTCCTTCTTGAATTTCTCTGGTTCAAATTTTCATGGAATTTTCATTGAATTTCCCTACTTCAACTACATTTTCATGGATATTTTGTGTTTCCGGCTTTATAGAATCAGAAGAACTTCACCAAAATTTCAATCACTACGTATTAAATCAAGATCTATCAATTTTCCATCATGAAAAATTGTGGTTATGTTGTGGAGCTTCTTCGGAACCCCTCACAAAAAAGTCTTAAGCTAATAAGGCTATGGATATTTTTATTGGATTTCCCTGGTTCAACAACATTTCCATGTATATTCTTATTGATTTTTTCTAGTTGAATCACATTCTAATTGATAATTGCATCGATTTTCTCCAGTTCAACCACATTTTCATGGATATTATCATTTAATTTTTCAGGTTCAACAGAACTTTTATTGATATTTCTACTCTCATCGTCATTTTTATTGAATCTCTCGGTTCACCATTATTTTCTATGGAGAAATGAGTATCTTTCCAAACCCAGTTGAAATCATAAAATCAACCACATGGATGCACCACATTATTTCAGTCGACAGAGGCCGTGGCGTAGTGTAACAATGGCTGATGGCTGAATTTTTTCGCCAGCGTAAAACAGCACAGTACCGAGATGAAGCTTTCATAACAAGTTTCAGCATGCAGAGTTGAAAGATGGAAATTACTGCCTGTTGTGGAGTTCAGCTCCAGAATACAGCCTGGCGCATGAATAAAAAAACTCTGTTCCCTTTCCACACCAGCCATCAGCACTGAATCATTCGGTATTCATAAAGTCTCGCTCAACTAGGGGGAAACTAGCTGCTGCTGATGCTGATGCTGGCCTTACCTACTTGCTACAGCTCTAAAATATGTATGTGGAAATATAGTTTAAAAAATCTAAAGCCTCCGTACACTGAGTGAAACGAGTAAATCAATGGAATAATATTGTAGGTTCATTTCATTTTATTGTATTTATTCCAAAAGACATTGCAATATTGGTACCGCTAAGCCTAAAGGTTTTTCAGCAGGTGCCTCATTAAATAATAGAATACAAATGGATTAATGGATATGTTAATAGAATTGAACTTGGGAATATTGTTATGAGTCTTCGCTGCTCGATAAAGCAGACTTTCAATGTCAGGGTAGATCATTGAATCAAATCGTGAATACAAATAGATATTGAATCGACTAATAGTTAAATATTTTTCAGAATATTTCAATACTATTCAAATTGTACGAATTTCTTAACTAGTGAAAAGTATTAAATATTTAATATAATATTATATTATATTAATATAAGTATTAATATTTAATTTCTTAACAAATTAAGAAAAGTTTTATTTTTCACTGACAATGGATATCTAAAGGTCTCATGATCAAGATATTTTGTTCAATATTATCAATATTTATTAGAACATTTTTCAAACATGGATCGATTTATAAAAACTGATTATTTCTAACTGCAATATCTATTATCAAATGAATATTGAAGGAAAAAGACAGTATAAATCGTTGATAAGCCTATTCTATCACCAAGCCTGGGAAATCGTTTTGGAAGAAAACTAATTCATGTATTATTTATATGAAAATTACTTTTCTGAGTTGAATATTAGTGGACAAATTCTACTTCACGATTGTCTAGATTGGGGAATTCCAATAGAAAACATTATTACTTGTTGTGCAGCATTAAATATTAACGTTTTCCTCGTTGTTATCTTGGGTAATTTTTTATTCAATTAATGCTTTTATGAAGATAAATTTAGTCGAATCGCAATTGGGAATGTAATGCTCTGATTCATTTCATAATTCGAATTCAAGAGTATTGTCATTTCTCCTATGTTTTCAATAGAGTTTATTCTTCAGCGAAATTTGGGAACAGATAGCTCACTTTCCATTCAACTTCAGCCAATTAGGTATGAAGACTGAAGAGGTTGGTAGAGATGCCTTCTTTTCTGAGCCTTAAAAATGAGCAGATTTCGACTTAGAATTTCAAGAGCCCGCATACACATTGTACTCTCAAAAAATGAATTGAGGTACAGTACTGTCATGTTAATAAAAAGATCGGATTTCATGGATAAAAACCAACTCTCAACGTTTCAAGCTACCTCAGGCCACTTCTTTTAATCACAACTGAAATTATCTAACTTTTAGAAAACCGCATTATCCTGACTTCATATTGGTTTATTTTGTAAATTGACATTCGCTATTGCTTGAAGAAATTTTATTATCCAACTCAAGCAAAATTTCTATCAAATTTCGGAGACTTCAAAATGTATTTGTTTGAAAATGATATCTTCACAAATTCTGAGTCGTGTGTGAAGGAAGACTAATTGTTCTCAAGTAGATTGAACTTTACTTCTCTGAGTAGTAAATTGAAATTCTAGAGATTCAAAAGATGAATTTGTTCAACCAGATCTTCACACATTTTGTTTAGGCCTATGTGTTTAGAGATAAAGGCTAGTTCAAGTAGGTTTTCCTGCTATGATTTTGCTGCTAAAAATAAACTCTTGACTTAATAAAGCAAGACATTAGTAATAAATTATAGTAATAATACAGTAGTAGTAGTAGTATAACATAAAAATTTTGAAAAGTGGATCTTGTAGAGTTGTAGGCCCATAATAATGCCAATAATATTATTATGTTTGTCCAGGGAAAATGGTATGCATGAATATTCATCTAACTTTGCATTTTGTTATTTATTCGAGCACAAGTTCATTTCAAAACCAGAAACAAATTTATTTACCATTTGCAAAATAATACAATTGAATAATGCATACAATTATTGGGTTGTTACAACATTCATTCCATTTATTTATTATGCACCCAGTTGTATTGAAAGAGTTTTGAAAATATAACAGTGAGAAAAATAAGTTTGAAAACTTATTTATGAAGGAAACATGGATTTTCTTACAGTTGACGCGTCATGATTGCACTTTTCAAGGTCACGCGATGTTCTAGTTGAAGAGAATGACGGCTGCGTGACTAAGCCACACTCAGTTACTTGGAGACCAACGAAGTTGAGTCAATTTTTCTGTACTACGCACAGTGAAGTATTTAATCTTCGAGAAGGGCTGCTCTTTTCTATCTGAGAGAATATTCTCTTCATTCATTCTCTCACTTCGAGGACGCAGTAACTACTTCTCGAGGACTTTCAACTATTTCTAGTCTTATTACTCTCATACTGATTGGTTAAAGAAGAAAATTGCTGCTATACAATAAATAAATTTGAATCACTGGCGGCTCGTGACCACGAAACAGGTGAAGTAATGTACTAATGTACAGTAAAAGATACGGGCACTTCATCTGTTTCGTGAGTAAGAGCCGCCAATGATTTTAATTATTCAAATAAATGTATACGAGGTACTAGTCTTGTAAAACAGAGTTTGGGGGGACATACCTTCAAAATGGCATCTGTTATATGCTGCCAGCAGTCAAAATGAAAATAGTCTCACTCTTACCATCCGTCTTTCATCATAATCTCACCAGCGGTAAAATAGTAGGTTCACAGAAGTGATTTGACACTAAAATTCTCAGATCTGCGCATGCGCAGTCACACTCTCAGTTCAAGTGGTCAACTTGAAGGAAAGTCTTTTTTCGACAAGACTATACCACAAACTGTGAAAAACAATTCAATATTGTTTATTATTTTTTGGAAAATTATGTCTTTTTCAATGATTCACCAGCAATAAAATCAAATGACTACGTTATTCGGTATGTGTAACGCTAAATATGGTTTGCCAGCTTCAACTCTTAATATGAATGGAAAAATAATAACATTTTGTGACACAATAATCGGATTACTTTGTCACATCAAGTGAAATGAACACAAAGCGAAAAAAACAGTTGGACGTTTTGTGAGGATACTCTCGAGTGGGAAAAGTTTAGAAGTGTATCGACAATATGATTGGTTGTCCGAGTCCAGTGTGTAACAAGCTCTAACAAGTGCTAGGGGGGAGGGGTGGGGGGCAGAGCGACAGTTTGACAGCTAAAGGATAGGATAGGTTACCGGCGAGGCGAACGTAATGAGGATCAACTGCCCTTCTGTGACGTCACAGATTGCCTGGTCAACAAATTATTCGACTTCCTCAACGAGTGATACAGTTTGGAAAACTGTTGTTGAATCATTTCTGGTTCAACTTTGTCGATAGAGAACACCAAGAACCCCTCTTTATTTTTATTTTATTTTTTTCAAATGAAATGATAGTATTAATTTTTGTGATTAACTTGATTCAGAATCTACTGAACAAATAGTTCCAAAGCCTACACTCTAATGAAAAAAAATCTGCTCAATTAAAACCGTATACGATAGATTAAATTTCAATTAAAAACAATCTACCGGGAACAACCACTTCATTCCTATTGAACTGTAAAGCTAAGATGGGGTTTCAGAATATTTGACTCGCCACTTCTAAGTACTGAAGATAAGGCCTAGATAATTATCTTGCTTTAAAAAATAAGGAAAGTTCAGCCTCCAGAAATTTTCTTGAATCTCCAACTATTTATCTCAAATTAAATCCTACTTTGTTCAAACTCACTATTAAACTTGTCTATATATTGAACTAAACCTGGCATTTCTCCCTATGTTGATCGATGTTTCATGTATAAAATAATTTTGTAATATTAATTGATGAATAAAATGGAAAATCAAATACCTTTTTTTAAAAAAACTTGAGAATTATTATTTTTTACAGACATTTTTCGGGTCTAAGCCCATTCTTAATGTGAATCCTATTGAATAGCCCTAAGTTTAAAGTTTAATTTTGTAATATTAATTATGTGTACCAAATGATAAAATTTCCATAATCATACAATACATGTGTATTGTGTATATTACATAAATCCTATTTACTGTAGAGAATTAAAAATGGCCATGAACTGTTAAAGATACCTAATACATAGATAGACTCCAGTTATAGCTATAGAGTCGATTGTTAAGAAATTTGTATTAGTATTCGAAAGGACAATTCTTAGGATACAACTCACATCAGAACTTATAAACTTATTTACAAAGCAAATAATCAGGCTTTTCTCATAATACAGGAATTCTGTACGTTTTAAAACAGTATTTAACCCACTGGCGGCTCGTGCCCACGAAACAGGTGAAGTGCTGTACAGTAAAAGATACGGGCACTTCACCTGTTTCTTTGGTACGAGCCGTCAGTGATTTAACCACATATATATATTGGCGAGGTGGAACCCACCTATATAGGTTAAGAGTCGCCCCACTAGTAAAGTCCATAATCATATTTCTATTTTGAAACATGTTTGCAAAATTAGAAGATAATAAGGTAAGATGAGGTAATAACATAATAACTCCCTCCTCCCTATTCCTAAGCAAAATAAAGCAGCCTTACTTGTTTACCATATTAAGATAGGCTACTGTGTCTTGCTGACATTTATCCAACGATTTTGGAGTGTGAAAATGATAATAATCAAGTTGTGATCTCATCGAGAAATTCACACAAACTGTCTCGGTTTTAGGGATAGGGAGAAGGGCAATATTAGTGTGTTAGGGAGGCAGAGAATATCACAGAAATAAGCACGAGCTATGCAAACTTCAATAAAGCTCGATCCATTCATAGCCTGAAGTTATTCTAGCGTTTAGTTATTGCTGGCAAAATGAGGGAGAGTGAGAGGGAGTGATTGAGGGAGAGAGAAAGAGTGAGTGAGAGTGCCTTGCGTGTCCGAACGCCAGCTTCCCGTTTACAAACTTCCAATAAAGTAAATTATCACCGTTTAATACACATCGATACAATATCAGGTTGTCAATAAATTACAGTTTACCGCAGCAACTTTGAATGATAATGAAATTGTGTGCTCTCAATACATGGTGATTGTGCGAATTGTCATCAATGGCCTCAGAGCATTATCCTGCATTGAATCGCAATACGAACCAACCGATTTTATTTGACAAGCACTCTGCAATCGAAATGGATATTGTTGATTGTGTGAATCTTTTGTGATTCAATAAGTGTCATACAGTTCTAATAGTATTATAATATGATCCGACTAGAACCATGCAATCCTTGTTACAATGTGTTGTTCTGTTTTGCAATGGTTAAATTTGTTTTCAAGGATTGGAGTAATTGCTTGTAGGATTTTTCTATACAGATACTCTTCCTCGAAACTACCCAACCTGGGAACTGAAATATCACTGATAATAATTTTTTTATTGAGAAGAACATAATAATCTTTTCTTATATAAGTCTACTAGAACTCAATGGCGATTGCCAGGGGCCCCCAAACTGGAAGAATAAAAAAGTAATAAGAAGTATTTTGTTATTTATGTTTTCATTCCCACGACAAACCCACGACTTATATTTTACAATAGCGGTTGCTTCAAATATATAATTTCTATTTATTCAAAACAATATTAGATGTGAGAGTTCTTTTGCTAGCCACATCGGCAAGAAAATCAAGATAGGTATGTTCTTTGTAAACTAACGCAGAAGACGAACGCAGACGTACCAATCAAGTGCGGTACCAAAAGAGAAAGAATTTAGCTAACATGGGTCATATGATCAAAATGGAACATTGTACCGTACCGCAGCTTCATCATCATCTAGAGACTTGATAATAATGCTTTGTGCTCATATTTAATTTATGGTGTTACATGGAAGTTTAGAATGAAAATACTGTGATATTAATTAACAAAACATTTTTCAGTGAGTTATCGGTGGTTCAATATTCAGTTGTAGATTGATCCACTTTTTATTCGTTTGTCTGAAAAACCTATTGCATAGGCCTATAAGAATGGAAATGATAAATTCTTCACTGACAAAGTACCTATATTAAAAGTTAAAATGTTGCATTTTACTGAAAATACAGGTTTTGACAACTAAATCACAAGCAAGTTCAAGATTGCAGCCATTTTCACTGCCCTCCCCAACTCTCTTGATATAAACATTCGCAATAGTTCCGAATTCAGCCAGTAAATGGCAGTAGCAATTGGGTGACTTGCTTCAACTTCCATTGAGCACGCCTCCAAGATACGCCTACTCTCTGATTGGAGGACGATATCAGTTCAAAAAGTTCCGAAACTCAACCAGTAGATGGCAGCAGTGGTATTTCAGATTTGAAGCCTCGGTTGGTTTGCCCAATCAGTAGAGCATTATTAAACTAGATATTATTCACTCTCAGTTTTATAGAAAAATTGCACATAGGCCTACATTCCTACATATAGTAGGCCTAACATAATTCCAGTGTATAAAAAATAGATGTGTGTTCCAATTTCACCTGGAGAAAATCCTGGATACGTGACCCAATTTTCAATTGAAAAGTTCATTTGAATTTATACCATTTGCTGAATAAGAAGGGTCCTCATTACATTCTTAACGGAATATTTATCTTGAATATACTATACACTCCACTATTAAGAGTAATATCATTTACTTTCTTCTTCTGAGGATGAAGCCCACGCGAGCTCATAGGCTTGTGCGTGGGTAATGGATGGATGAAAAATCATAATATAAATGGGGTGTCATGAGGGGTGCAGGGCGCCCCAATATCATGCCTAGTCGACCCAAAAGCAAGGCCTATACAAGAACGAATGAAGATTATAATTCAAGCATACTTTACAATATCGGCAGCTCGTGCGCACGAAACAGGTAAAGTTCCCCGTATCTTTTACTGTACAGCACTTCACCTGTTTTGGGCGCACACCATTGTCCAACAATTCCATTTTATCCCAATGGGCAAAAATATAATATTTACTGTAGTAATGAAATATTTTTTTGTATATTTTCTATTTATTAATCGTGATTTGAATTTTTTAAATTTGAATATAAAGCCTAATTAATAGTTCTTCAATAATAATAATTAGTTGTCCATTTTTTATAATAATTCCAGAATGCTGAATAATTCCAAATATGAATAGAAAATTAAAAAAGCAGTATCTAACAGAATCAATTTGCAGGTACGACTTCAACGTTTGAACGAATCAATGACGAATAGCGTCCCATTTTATGAGCGATGTACATCAGTAACAGAGCCTGATGGACGCCAACCTAATTTTTCCATTTAAATCTATTCTGCCATTCTCGTCACGCGTTAGATAGGGAAAATTGGTTGGTAGGGGTAGAGAGATTGATAGGGAAAATTGAGCCATCAATATGTTTGAGTTTCAGCCGGGGAAAAATTGACCGTGAAATTCTTATTCCACAACGCCGCCTCCAATATTCCATCCAATAACTCAGGGCCAGATATTTATTGTCTCGATCAGGCTGTATTAAACGGTCTATAATTCATGCTATTGTAATATATAAGCATGAGCATCGTCATGAGAGATATGTGAAGCATGTATCACTCTGTCCAACTATATTACTTCAAAGGCTGTCCTGGTATACCCATCGCTATTTTAAAACGTATTTCACTGGAATCAATCATCCTACCTTGCTAGCGTTTTTCCGCATTACATTGAATTCAACAGCATAGAATATTTGGCGATTTTTCTACTGCTCTAACAGAATAAGGTCTTCATTTGTGCTGATGGAAATCAAATTTGATCAACTAATAATAAGAAGTTCTCAGCCGATTAGGATGTATAAATAAGAAAGAAAATTTGTTATAAAATTATTATGCAATCTATATGAAATTCAGTACACAACCTTGATTTGGAGTTGCTAGTAAAACAACATTTTTTAAAAACCTATAATTTAAAATTCAGTTAATAATAATATTTCAACAAAGCTCCTAACAGGTTTCATTAGTTCATGATACTTGGTTTATTGAAAACAGTTTTATTAGTGAAAATTGAGTTTCATGATACTTGTGAATATCATAATATATTATGTTGTTAGGTACTGAATTATGATGCACCCCTACAATATTAAACCAGATTGAACAATAGAAAAGGCAAATTATCAATTTTAAAACAATTGTGAAGTTGAACTCAATTTTAAAATCACATCCCAAATAAACTAATTCAAGAAATTCCAGTCCCAAAGGTAGTATATTTTTGAATACACACAACCTGAACTTCTTCTAGATTTGTATTATTCAACTCATTTTCATATTATGATAAGGAAACTCCAGATATTGTCAAATTCCCTCACTTAATTTATTATAAAAGAACAAGGTTTCAAATTTATACAAATACATCTTTCATTTCTACTCACTTTTATAATAAATAAGTGAACCTTGATAATATCTAAGTTTTCTCTCATTATGGAGAGATTTCATGTCAATTTACCATTGACTTGCCTAATTTCTCATATGTATTTGGATAGGCATTTTAACTCAGAATTTTCTAAGGTCAAGACAAACTGGATAAAGTACTCATGAAAAACTCAATCGAATCCAAACCAATTGTTCAATTTTCTTTTTTTTTATTTCGCAGGCGTAACGAACTTAGCTTGAAGCTGACTACCTGGGTTACACATACTAGAGAAGCACACGGTGCGTGGAAACAACTCATTGCTGGAATGTGTTCGACCTGGAGGGTGAAGCCAGCTCTACTCAGTCAGTCAGTGGTACAAGGATTTGACACGAGTTCTTCCGCTACATATCCCAAAAGATTATCCATCAACGCAGACGTTTCTGCTGCCTGGCGTCAAAGTGGATGTGAGTAGTTGATGAATACGTGAAATACCATACTAAAGGTAGCATTCCTAAGGGTCCACATCCACGGATCGTACTGACAGTTCGATCGTTTTCAGCTGATCGGCCTGCCGTTTACAGCTATTTTGGACTGCCGGTTTTCCTCATTCCACTGACAGTTCTTGACTGTCATAGTCTAAACTACTGATATAGTGGATGTAGACCTCTAAGTGAATTACGGCTTACTATTGGAGTAAGTAAGTACTAATAGATGTGTATTTAAACCTTTCATCAGGACTTTCAGTATTGGAAGTACCCCAGAAAGTAATATGAAGTACCTCTCCCATATGCGGACAAGCTCCTTCAGCTTTGCATATGTCTATTATTTTTCAGTCTTTTAACCTTTGTCTTTTTTTATAGAAAAGTGTTCATCAATTTTCATTTAACTGAGAATAAATATTTTATTTATTTATATTTATTCAGTACCGTACATCTTGAAGAATACTAAAGAAATCGGAAATAAGTTTGATATTTTTAGTTGATGTGAATGCTGAATAACTTTTCATTACAATTTTGTTGCATCAAATTTCTTTTTACCTCTAGGATTAAATTTTCATTGATTAAACCAATTTCGTACATAATATTATTGGTGGATAATGTCCACAACTCTGTAAATAATTGTTTTCTTGATTCTTCAAGAAAATGAAGAATCAAGAATACAATCTTGATCATTTTGTTGTTTGTGTTTCCTAATGATATAATTGTATTTGATTCCTAATGTTTTTTATTATTTCATTTTTCAATTTTCATCTAATAAGTACAATTTTCATCTATAGTAGTAAATTTTCTATAAGTAGAATATAGAATATAAATAGAAAGATAACAATTCTATACAGTTATTGTTATCTTGATTCTCCAATTTCCTGAAGATCTTTCTTCTTATTTTGCATCTTCTATCCATTGAATTCAAATTTTGAAAATGGGAGGAGACAATACTTGTGGTTTTACCTGTTTGTCGCCACAAATAAGTATCTAAATCAATGAATAAATTATGACAGACTTTACAATCAATAATACTCATCAGTGAGAATTTCAGCAAGCTACATTAAAATCAAATACCAAGAGAGCATCAGGAGACTTTCAAGTCCTTGTCAAACACTTCGCCTCGAACTGACGTCACGGAGCAAAATGTCTATTTATCCCATAAGGAATTTGCCAAGCACATATGCGCATGTATGGGGCTCGAAAAGCTTCAAACGAACCAGGATTATCAAACGTCTAGGTATAAATGTCACAAAGAACAAAGGCGAGTAATTTTCTCAAAAGTCATCTAATAGCATTTCAAAGAGAGTGAGTTCCTTTTCTGTCGAGAGGCTTCCATCATATAAAGTACTTCCTAGTTTCAAGTTTGGTTCAAAGTCGTGACGCATGCATGATATGTGTTAGGCTGAACGCGCACTGCTACGACTCAGACCAGACCAAGACTCAGACCAGACTAACTTGCAGCCAGAGAAACACGGAATTATACGTGATCAAATGGAGATCACATGAAGTAACGCGCACTAGTCAGACCAAGTCCAGACCAAGCGCAAGACCAGAGCTGTATACTTTCAATGTTAAAGGTACACTAGCGCGGCCACCATTCCAAATTTGGAACCAAATCACTACGGCCAGAGAAAACATTGGAAGATAGGAGAATTGCGTTTCAGGCCAGACCACAAATTTTTTTCTGGTCTGGCAAGACCAAACATCAGACCAGCTGGTGTACATTCGTTTTCAAATTTGTGTTGCTTTTCACAAAACGGAATAGTCATCTTTTGTATCATTTTATCTTTTTCTCATTTCTCCTCAAAAATGTCTTTGAAATACCTTAATTGCTGAACGGCTAATTTATGAAATCAAGAGAGATTAGAGACAGAGAGAAAAAATAGAAGACCGCATTAAAATGTATGAAAATTATAGAATTAGAGGAAAAGTGAAAAAAAAACTTCTTTCAGATAAGAGAAAAATAGATGAGAAAGTGGACGAAATTCCATTTTATTCATCTATCCATTGATAATTCAATACAAATTTTAATAATATTATTATTATTAATATAACTAGGATAGAAAAAATAGGCGAAGTCTGTACTATTTCTTGATATCTATAAATTCATTATGTATATCGACTTCTATTCCAGAGCCCGGACTAGGACTCCTGAAAGGGCGCTGCCTTCCTACTTATGAAAGGGCGCATCCTTGAGGGGTTGAGTCTCAGCCCAACAAATTAGAGGGGTGAGAGTCGCCTGGACAAAAATTAAATTTTGACCTCGAATGTTTTGTTGACGGTGAACTTTATTGATGTTTGAGGAAAGCTTGATAATGGAATTTATGACATTTTCCATTGATTGAAGAAAGTTATCGAACATCTGTCAATCAATTTTTCATCATACAGGAATTAATTATGAAAAGCCTTTCTGGCTTCTTGGACAATAGAGAAAAAAGGCAAGTGGAAGAGTAGGAGCAATTTTTGTTGATGTGATTCAGCATGTTTACGTTCAAAAATGGTGAAAAGCGGAATTTTGATTGTAATAAAGGGGGAGAAATAAGAAGAATGTGGATTGAACCATGTAGTACTCAGGCCTGTATACTCTTTGTAGTATGACCTCTTTTGGGAGATTGGCTGTTGTGTTAGTAAAGACAGTCAAGTTGCTTCCCGTCTCCAGGAGTGAAATAGTAATTATTGCTTGCATTACACTCTGGAACTGATCAACTGCATGTTATTCAGAGAGTTGTTCTGCTCCTCATGGATTGTGTAAGCCTAGCTTATGGTTGAAGGATGCACCGTGCTGATCAGCACGTTACCTTTATCCTAGTTGATGATTATTCGCTTGCTGTATGGTCTGTTTGGGCAGGAGATGGTATTCTTTCAGGTGGGGGATGTCTTTCGGCTTGGTCGGTGTTGGTTGGGGGCCTGTAGATTCTGTTCACGAATTTATGGCTTTTGAGCGAGTATTGGCTGGGCTGGAGTCGTTCCCGTCTTGCTGGGGTGTCTTCTTTGCTTCGACGGACTGTATAGTGGAGTGAATATGAAACTGGTAACTGGCAGCTGACGTAAGGCCTAGGCCCTTCTTGCCAGGATGTTGAGACATTGACAAACAAACTGTAGTATACCACTGCTTTCATTTTTCAAAAATCTCCAAACAACTCATCATATCAATTGTCATTGTTTCTATTAGTTTATTATGAAGCTTACTGGTTGATATTACCTATTTTCAAAATTCGAAATTGAACTTCAATACATTGAGCTGAATACTCTAAATTTTTGATAGGTTTTAAAAATAATTTTACTACGAAAATTTTCAAGTTTCAATTCATTATCAAATTACTTCACTTTTTGTCATAACAATCACTTTTTATAGTAATTTGGGAAAATTCAAATGAGAAAGTAAGATCATTGAAGTCTATAGATTCTCAATACCTAATTAATGACTTCATCACAAAGTAATATGAAATGTCTAATTGATGAAATTAATTATCATTAGAATAATATTGGTGATGCTATCGTCACACGAGGGCACCAAGGGGTGTACAATTGGAAGAGATTTTGCACCGGGTCCTGGCTGCTGTTGGCCAGTCTGAATTTCCTGTTTTATTCGATCACGTTAATTCTATGCATGAGTTCCATTTGTTCTTACTTTCAGTATTCATTCTACAAGATCTATTGTTCTTTCTAAGAAAAGGACAGGTGAAATCAGATTGAACACTTAATAGACGAGTACAAAAGAGAAAATGTTAATAAATTATAGAAATTCTCTACAATACTGACACCAATTTATAGGGTTCACATATCAATTCACAAAATGTTTCTTTTCAAATCCTTTTGGAAAAATACGCCTCAATCAATTTTCAAAAGTTTGAGATGCATCGCGGATTGCATATTTTGGTCCTCTAGTCAATTATCTATTTCATCTTAATTAGACCTATTTTTATCAATTATCTGAATTTATCTATTTACAATTCGCGATATGGTACTCATTCATGGTATTGTTCGGTTGGACTTTAAAAACACTCTCAGAACAGCTTTTGAAATTTTCATGAGTTACTCACGTAATATTTAGGCATGAGTTTCTCATAGTTTTTTCCTTTTGTTTTTCAAGAGAACCAATTGGAAAATGTAAAAATTTATTAGACAGGTTCCGATTGAATTTTAGAATTGTATGTTGAAAATTTTTTGAAATCAAAATATGTGTTTTGCTTTTTCATATTCAATTTAACTACACTGTGAGTGATATAAATCACCACACTGTACTTTTTCAAATGTAATAAAGTTTATTCCAATAAGCTTTAACACATTATTTTTTCTTTAATACAGTCCAATTACATGTCCAATTGGTCCAAATTTTTGCCTTATCTGGAATTGATCCCGGTCTCAATTAGTTTATATAATCGGCGTTCCGACTGTATAATGAAGATGCGAGTTAAAATTAAAACAATTTTTTTGCCATACTTTTGTAACGGTAGCGTCTCCGAAATTCAGATACCGGTGTAGTATGTACAAAGTGTTCACCGTGCGGGAAAACGTACACTGCGTCATCACTCCACCGCGTAGTTATAACAGTGGTCAATCTCTAGAATTGCATTATTCAAATTACCCAGGAATGATTAGATACAAATTTAAAAACGAAGTTGGCGCTATCTCCTTGTGCTAATGATGGAACTGCTTGAACAACACAATGAATTTTAATCATATGTTTTCTATCATGGTCTTGGTCTGGTCTGAAGTCTGGTCTGAGCTTTGGTCTGACTGCATCAGACCAGTGGTCTGGTCTGGGTTCGAGTCTTGGTCTGGTCTGAGTCGTACCAGTGGCGTTAAAGTACTTATATTTACCACGACATTTATCAATGTTGTGCGAACTTTTGTACTGCAATCAGTGTATCAGTAATGATTTATTTAAAGTTTGTAACAATACATTTGATGATAAAACGGTTATTACTGTATATTCTACTACCAAGTTGGAAATTTAAACTTGAAAATCACTTTTCAAATGGAAATTGGTTTTTACTCACATTGCAGTCATAACTCAAGTTTCGACCTGTTATATGGTCATATTCAGTTGGGTCTGAATTTTTATATAAATCTAAATTTGAAGTGGAATAAAGAATACACAACACCATACCAAATTCAATTATACTGAATCCAATAATTAAATCTTTAAAGGCAAGTTAAAAATAAAAACCAGAAATATTTTAACGTACGGTATGAACTACGAGAAGAATATTTGCCAAGAAAAAATGTGTATTCAACAATGAAATATTCAAGCTGTTTTAACACTTAATAAGCACAAATTTCTATCATTTTAATGTGCTCTGTTACCATTTTAAAAACAGTAAGTTATAGTTTTTTATTCGCCAATCTATTCATTTCATACTTTTCCTACATTATTCATTTCTAAGAAGATGATATTCTAATGAGCCTGTGTAATAGAAAAAGTAATGAGAAGCCCAATGAATCTAACGAACGAGTTTTAGACCAATATTCTTGCTCGGGAACATATTATTTATTTATTAATCTAATTACAAACATACAGAGTGAAAGAAAGAACAGGCATAGTCTTTGGTATTTCCAACACAATTTTAATTAAAATATAGTCCAAATTTTCAGATTAAGACCAATTTTCTGTTCCTGCCAAAGTTTTTTCACTACAAGAAATGATCCAGGTATAATATACGAGTACCGTAATTAAAAATCAATTTTGATTTTTGATATTAACAAAAAAATTTTTTTTTATTCTTGATATTATTTTGATATCAAGCCAATAAAATGAACCGATATCATGAACATACTCATTAATATAATAAAATTATTTTAAAAAATCCTTCGAACTCCAACCTTCCAATCAGATTTTCCCCTAATCTAAACTAATAATTCTATGTGATTAAATAGCGACAATAACAATAAATAGATTGAATTAAAAAGTTCAAGTTCAGAAGATTATTCTGAATCTATTTTTTAGAGTTTTTTTTTAGTTTTTAAAGAAAATGTCACCCCTGACCTAGATTATTCTGGATGATTGTTTTTGTCGATTTGAAGTGACTGGGTCACCCTATCGCTACCGGTGACGGAAGAAAAAGCATCGGTTACAATTCCAATCACCTAATTGAACTTCCTTGTTCAGCGATCCTGATACTGAGAATACCCCAGCACACTGTAGAACATTACAGAGATTAAACAGAATGAGACTATACTCTACTTGATGTAACTTTAAACCCAGGGTAACACACATCAGATGGGGAATACAATGTATTCTTAGTCGGACGTTACATCAAATCGATTAAAGTACGAGCTGTTTTTTGTTTCATTGATCTTATGAGTGGTTGAAGTTGATGGGATAGAACAAACGAAGTATTAGATTGGATTCAACATTTTACTTCATTTTATTTAGGTTGTACTAGATATCCTCTTAAATTGTAGATTATGATTCAATAGGCCTAAGCAAGTTTGAAATTTTAATATACATCAATGGATAGGTAATATACAAAAAATAATCATTTTTATTGAACATAATGTTTTAGATAAGTGTATTTTCAATGTCAAAAGAATGTAACCTAAAATCATAAACAATTGCATTGTGTCATGTGTAGGCTATCTACATGAAACTTTGATACTGTTAAGTTGAACATCGTAGGTAAGTATGCACATTCTTGAAGTAGAATAATGTAAGGATGGAGTGAAGGATATAGGAAGAGGCAAAGGAAGGAACAGGAAGATAATCAAAGAGAATTATTTTGTCAAATCTTTGAAATTCAAAATTTAATTTGAAAAACGACTGAGAGCATTCCAAAATGAATTGAAAATTTAGAAGCATAAAATACGATCCATTGAGATATCTATTCGAAAATAAAATATTCTTTTGCATCCCATATTATGGTTGATGAGAATCAAAGGATGGATACATTTTTATAAGAATCTCCTAACAAATTGAATGAATATGAAGTATGAATTTGAAATATGAATATTAATATAAAATATGAATATGAATTAAATTTTCTATTTCTGTAGCAGAAGTATGAAATCAAAATTTAGAATTTAAACCACCATCAGCAACAGGATGATATTTATTCTCAAAATTAACCAACTGCATAAAAACAAAAATAAAGTTATTAAATAGGTTACTATCTGATCAATTGCATTTCCGCATTCAGTCCATTACAATTTCCTCAGCTTTCTCTCTAGATGTCTTCCCGGTTCCACTTTTTTCAAGAAAGACGAAACGCGATAGCGCGTGGGGCTCGACTCAGAAGTCAATGTTCCTCTCCTTTTTTTTCTTTTATCTCTTTTTATTTCTCAGTTGTTTTTCCTCATTCTTGCCGAGTTCATGACGGCAAAAATAACAGTCCCCTCTCCCGAGATGAGCTGAACTTCAAAATGCGTCAAGCGTAGAAACTATGAGCGTGAACTGGTTGCTTTAGAACGAAGATGGTGCAGAAGCTAACGGAACCGAAAGGTGGTATCACTTTGTAGAATAAGCACCAAATTATTATTATCTTGCCAGACTTCAAACAGAAATATAGTACAGTACTGTACCTACTAAAGTACCGTATTCAAATTATTTTTTTCTGGTTGAAGATGATGCTCTCATACACACTAGAGGAAACCCCAGAGGAAAATGGCAGATACCGCATCTTCCGGGTTTAGCTAGCAATTGAACAAATATAAATATAGAAACATGATACACTATACCATATTCACTATAATTTTACACGAAAAAAATCTTTTTTACGTGTTTGTGTGTGTAAGTATGGGATGGCTAAGGTAGGCCAAATATAGACAAACCATATAACCAATCAACGACGTAACATAGACACGTCATAGCATTGGCAATGCGTCTGTAATTTTTTTGTGGGGACTGTGTCTTATCGTTGCTATCGTTACTCACGGTAACAGTAGCCGCCCTCTGTGGGTTTGTTTACTTTTTCTCAAGTCTTTGTGAATTAGGTATAGTGTAACATATTTTCATTTGAACTAGGTACTAAAATAATGCGTGGATCAAATACATCTCCCATTAAAATCTTACTTTGTATTCAATCGAATGAATATGATTATTGATTTGACTTATAAAACTCCAATAATTGATGTTAATTTCAGAGGCGGCATTCAAATGAGAGTCAAGTTCTGTTGACGGATCTAACATTGGCATCCACTGGCCGTTATCGTTGTGAGGTGTCTGCTGAGGCTCCATCTTTCCAAACGGTTTCAGAGCATGGCGATATGGTCACTGTAGGTGAGTATTCCTAACTCAATAATTATGATGTATAAGTTACATAATATGGCTATTTCTTGATCTTGAAAAAATAAAACTACAGTAAAAATAAAACTACAGTGAAAATAAATACATATCTTGTAGAATGAATATTGAAACATTTTAAACTTGAAAACGTTACTCCACCTTAAATTAAACATTAAAAAATATAATATAGGCTACTATTCAATTGAATTAATTAGAATGGGACTTAGCGACATTATTGTGAATTAAATATTTGTGATTGGAAACATTTGGTAAAAGGCAGAAATATAAAAGAGGGAAAATACGATTTTAAATCACTTCTATAAGTATTATAATGTGAATAAAAATTGAATTCTCATGTTTATCCCAAGCGGGGATTTGATGAAAAGCACAGGAGCTAAATGGGGATTTAGCTCCTCTGTGGTGAAAGGGACAGCCGCTGCCATCTAGCAGCGGAATTAAGAACTAAGAGTCAACAGAGCTCATCGACAATAAATTTATATACGGTAGTCGAATCGCTGCGCTTTGAAAAAATAACAAAATTTATTAAAGTTATCATAAAATCAACAACTTAGGCATCGGAATACGGATCGCAAAATATAGTTTCTTTTTAATAATAATATTTATTTACACTGGGAGAAAATTGAAACATCTATCATAAGTTTAAAAGTTTGTATTCCTCCATTCGGTACCGTATTGAGAAAAATAAGCCTATCATTAAACAAAGCAAAAATGATTGATATACTCTATTATGAATTATTTAGAGTTGCTAGTTAATAGAAAGATTCTATATCAGTGCTATTCTAAGTGGATGGAGCTAAAAATCGTTTGAGCAAAGTTTCAAGAACTTGGGATGGAGTTAAAAAATTAGAGTTGCGAATTACTTATAATAAGTAACTTATGAGTAAGTAACTTGTAAGTGTTAATTCAGGAAAGTTGCGACTTAACTGGTGAGAACAAAATAATTTGAAAAATTTTGACCTTGTTCTTAATGATTTAGCTTGTAAGTGACTTATACCTATACTAGGGAATATAGGTCGGCCCTCCCACCTTTTGAAATAAGGGACATTGCAATAAGTCTGACTTAAATAGGGTGAATATTCAGAAGTAAGTTACCTACTGAATATTTCTACAGCATACTACTTGTACAATATGAGTGTTTTTCAAGATTAAAATATATTGCCGGCTCGAAACATTACTACAACATGGCTTTATGGATCTCAAAAAACATTGTTGAAACTCATACCAAGCTCTTGTTAAGTACTGTTGAATAAAATTTTCAAATTAATTTATGATTACCCCAAAACATCTATAAGCCAACCCACATTATAGTTACAATGAAGTATTGTTGGAGAAGAAATACGAGTTGAAGATGAAGAGCGAGAGAGAGCGAAAAATGAGAAGAAAGGGTCTCACCCCAACTTTTTCTTCAGACTTTGCAAATTCATAAAGCTATTCATAGCTTGTCACCTCAAACTAGTACAAGGTTTTTTATTATCTCATATTCCTCTGTTGTAGAATTTTCAGAACTTTTTCAACTTAAAAATGTGAATTTTCCATCCCATTTCTCCACTGAGCGAGCAGAGAACGCTCCAAGTTTTCTTTTTGAGAGCACGGTTCCTATTACTAAGTTGGATGAATCTATGGCTTACTTCAAAACTTCTCTAGAGCTTCATAATAACCAGTCTGAATACGGACTTATCAAAGCACTCGACATACATTCATACTTCACAGCTTATAGGCTATTTGTTAACACCTCAAAAAAAGATCATTATAAAAACGAAAACTGCATTTTACAATCTAGTTTTTCCTAATAGTAAAGATTGGCAAGTAATAAGAGATTTTAGTACCGGTAATGCAGAAATGCGGATATTGGAATCAAGTGGCTAGTAAAACTAGGTACCGTACTTATTTGGCAAGATTATGTGGCATGGTTCATTTCTGCAAAGTCAACTTCTTCAATACGCTTATATTTTTCGTTTTTGTTCTAGTTGAATGTATTACCACTATTTAGCATTACTCAGTATTTGTATCCATTACAAATAATGGATTGATGATTATTATTTGCACTAATTGGATAATATAGGGTTATAATTGAAAAGGAATAGGCTACAGAATGACTATGATATTGCAAGGAAATAATTTTACTAAATAACAAGCTCAAACAATTAGGTTACTTTAAGAGCTCATGGTATCTAATATTAAGCCACATTATTAAGTAATACTGTAATTATATTTTTATGTAAGACAGAATTTTCAATAAAAATATTTACTAGAGCTCTGAAGAATTTTAATGTTCAATAATTATCATAAATATTCTTGAAATTTATTTTCTTGTTACAGAATGTGTTACGCTCACCAACAACATTCTTCCCCAACATATTATGAAATATTGATGCTCAATTATTCATCAATTTTGTCATACATATCATGTAGCCAACAATTTTTTATTCAATTTTGTCTGAAAATATTTTTTTACATTTCCAGCCCTTCCAAACGAGGGCCCAGTGATAACTGGAGGTCGGCCTCGTTATCAAGTGGGAGACAAAGTCAAAGTCAATTGCACCTCGGGACTATCTAAGCCGCCTGCTCATTTAACATGGTTCATCAATGGAGAACAGGTATAAAAGGAATCCAAAGGGGAAAAATTATCAATTTTTCCAAACAAATTCAATTTATCCTAAAGATAATAATAATTATTATATCTTCCTTTGAGAAACTGTTAATTCTCGTAGATTACTGGTTTCCTCTATTTCAGGGCTAATTTTATCACTGTTTTTTTATTTTAAATAATTATCAAAGTAGGTACCCTTTTTCAATTTTTTTTAACAGTTGAAGATTACTCTATTGATATTTCTGTGACACATAAATGAAATTGTAATTGATCAGTTTAATCAAATTCAATGAATTCGATTTGGAAAAGTAGCAAAGTTCTAACAAGAATATCAAGAATCGGAAGAAGGTTACCGTATTCCAATTTGAGGGAACTAGAAAAGTGGTTGCCCAAAGTCAGGCAGTTATTGAGCAACCTTCCATGTAACAACTTTGATAAAGGAGTATTCACTGTGAATTTTGGAAGTTTTATCAAAAGTAGCCTACATCTGCAAGGAAGTAGATGAAGTTTTGTAAAATTGTAACAGCTTAAGAGCTAAAAAATCTATAGATGAATGGAAATGAAGAAATATCTCAATCAAGTGAGATATACCTACGGTATCTAAAACAAAGTATCAAATTATTAGGTAATTCACTGAGTAAGAAAATAATCTATAGGTTTTACATAATTTATCAACTTATTTGAATTTCTCTTACTAGATTTATGCATTAAGTTGGAAAACTTATTATTATAAATGAATCTTTGTTTTATATCATAAACAATAAATAAGAAATTGCTACAATAAAAAATTAGAAAATTATACAAACTGATATATAAAATATTAAACATAACAGCATACATAATTAGGGCTTCTATTGTATATTCACGCAATGAATAAGCACAGTACCCTTTGAAATTATTCAATTCACTATGACTTTAAAGTCGAAACTAGTCGTTAACAAAAATAAAATCATTTTATAGGGTACCATACCGTAACCTACTGTGATTATTTATTTCGTTGGTATCAGTATATCACACATATCAGTTGATGATGATAAATGTCTTTATTTTTTCACTTTGTACATTTTTTTCAAGTTCGTTAATCTGTTCCGTTGTTTAGGTGAACAGCTCATTTTTGAGGGGCCCATTCAAGAGCTACCCTGAAGAAGAGGGTCTGGAGAGAGCAATTCTAGGCCTGGAATTCCAGGTGGAGCCCAAACACTTCAAGAATGGCGACCTGAAGCTGAAATGCCTGGCTACCATTGCAACAATATATTGGAACTCGAATGAGGAGAGTGTAGAGGGCGAGAAACCTCAAAGGGCTCCTGTGCTGGAGGTCAAGGACACCGGACATAACTCAAGGGCTGACAGGGTGCAGGGTCAGAGTCAAGGTAAGCACGGTAATATAGTCAGTTCATTGAATCTATTTTACTAGTTCGTTCTGGTTCTGTGTTATATGGTATGTAGTTAACTTATATAAGTTATATGGAATATAGTCTGTCCAAGCAAAGTAGACATTCTGGCAAGATGGGAGAATGACTCCAGCTCGTTCAATATATTGGTACACAAATTATCAATTTGGTTTCAAGTTGTAGAAAACGTCTGCTCTACAATATGAAACCTGATTTATAATTTTTTAACCTTATCTGAACTGAATTTTTCTTCAAAATTGGGATCGAGATAGTAAAGGGCCTGAGCCTGTTTTCTCTTTCCTCATCATATAATTATTATGATTGTGTGTTTGTATCTCTGAATAAATTAATAAATAAATATTGACCGAGCTGGAGTCATTTTCCCATCTTGCCAGAATGTCTTCTTTTCTATGGACAGACTACAGCCAATCACCTACGGTAATTCCACAACAGCAGTTTCCTTGTATAGTCTGCCCAAGCAAAGAAGACATTCTGACTAGATGGGAGAATGACTTCTGCTTGATCAATTTTAATTCGAAAATTATTAATTTGCTCTCAAATTATAGATAAGAATGGTTCCTACAATTTGAGACCAAATTTATAATTTTTCAACCAATATTAACGGATCTGGAGTCATTTTCTCATCTTGTCAGAATGTCATCTTTACTTGGACAGACTATATAGTGCAGTGCACAGATCACTTATTGTGAATCTGAATTTTAATCAACTACCTATCATGAATTTTGGATTCATCCTTGTTTTGAATGATCAATTCAAATTCATATACAGTAAATATAAGCTAGTGGAGTGGAGGTAAAGTGATCAGAAAAAATGTTAGAGGATTTTATTTTAATATCTATAGTAAACAGAAAATAATAGGCAAACAAGGTGATGAAAATGAATAATATGTTCAGCTCTCATTGAACTTGATTGAATCCAAAATTTTCAAGTTTCTACTTCTTATATAATTATGAAAACGAACAGTTTGTTGAACTCTTATTGAACATCATTTAATACAACATTTTCAAGTTTCTAGTTATGTCAAATGTTATTTAACCCTTCCTGGTTCTGGGCTTTTCGTTGTAAATTAGCAAGGTTTTTCAATTTTCCATTTCTAAACTGCTGGTTTTCCATCTCAAAAAAGTGATTGTCAGGGGTCTATTATAGAACCATAACACTAATAACTCATGCAACTTATTAAAAATTCTCAACTTATTTTCTCAACTCATCATGAGCTTAATATGTGGACCTCATTTTTCTCAAAAATATTTTGTGACAGTCAGAGTTTGTTGTAACGTTTGGATATAAAATATGTATTTTCCAGTCAAGTTGCCTTGATTGCTACCCTACATTTTAAAATTCTATAAATTAGTCTACTTTTCATTCTATAATATTATGGATTTGCAAATTAATTTTGTCTTCTTATGGAATTCATCGATAAGACTAATAATAGTTACTAACAAAACACTCTCAACTGAAATTACCTTGAAATCGACAGAAATGAACAAATAAACATTTTTAAGCAATAGGTACCTATCTATTAGACTATCACAAATAAAAAGCATTCCTTATATATTACATTACCAAGTATATTATGATATGCATTACCAAGAAGACTTGAGCATGATACAATAATTATATTTACTCTGACTTTCGAATCGAAATAAGTTCACAAAATCTCTTTTGTGGTTGTTTAATTTCTGTGAATCAATATAATAAAACTGTTCTGTATGTCTTACAGCATCAACTGGTTCTGGTTCAAGAATGGTTGCAGATGGTTTACTCATGGTTGTTCCTGTTATAATGGCAGTTCGTGCGGTTGCAGCAATGAGGTAGCAGCTCTCATCAGAAATATGCCACGCAAAAGGCTATGATTGAATGCAAGTGATAGTTGTAAGGAACTAGGAGCAATTCTTGTAAGAAAAAAGTTCAACCTGGAGAGAGTTGCATACAAGTGAAGTGTATCAATACGATTTATTCGGAAAATGTTGAAACTTTCTACTTATAACTTAATATATCAACATTTTCATTATTATATATGTGCTTCTGAAGACTTTACCAAAGAGATTTATTAATTTTGTTGAAAAAGTGATGTTAATGAATGTCTGAACAGTGAAAACCTCTAATTTAATAAAATGCATGTTTCCTGTGAACTATGAATCTGTGGTCTACTGATGGTGTATTCTATATCATTCGTCTTTCAAAAAATTTATTGAATCTTCTAATATGTAGAATATTCTATAACACAACTATCATAAGTAAATAATAGGGTTACCATAAGACATGCTTTTCAACCAAAAATTTTTACAATTTTATTTATCATTTAGATGTTTTATTGCAATTTTTTGTATGATGATTCTCATCTCGAGCTATTATCAAATCTATAGATGAATTTTATTTACCTATTTGCTTAGACGACAAATTCATTCGGGGAATGAAAATTTTGTTCTAGTAATAAAACTATCTAGCAAGCTATCAATCTTCCCTTAAGTGTGAAATGACATATTGTTTAAATTCATCTTACAATCTATTTCATTTATTTTTATCAATTTTTATTTATTACTACACCCAGGGAATACAGCATATAGGTTTTAGTACAGAGTATGTTTACTCAGAGTATTAGTATGCAGTTTCTTTATAGGTTACCGGTATTTCTTTAGTAGGCTACCTATTTCGAATCTCCAGAACACATCATATCAATAAAAATGCAAGAAAAGAAGACCCTCTGGCAAGATGGGAAAATGACTCCAGCTTGGTCAATATTTGATCAATAATTATAAATGTCTCAATAGTAGATCAAATTGTTTCCTACAATTTGAGATCAAATTGGTCATTTTTGAACCAATATTGACCGAGCTGGAATCATTTTCCCATCTTGCCAGAGGGTCTTCTTTGCCTGGACAGACTATACAGCTGGTGCCTGAAATTAAGGCGGTTGGTGAATGACTATTATTAATTCTCAGCTCTGTCAGGACAGTCAGCGAGCTATCAGCGATAGAACATCGAATCAAGAGTGTCCCCAGCAATACTAATCCACTATCAAAGACAGCTTCAGACTGTCCTGACAGAGCTGAGCATTAATAACAGTCATTCACCAATGGCATTGAATTTTTGGAATCAATAAAATTGGGTGATAAGTGATCAAGTAAACAGAAATTTCAAGTCTACGGATTCATTATTGTTTCAAGTAATATTGGTTCAATAATCTTCAAAAAATGCACAAGTTACTGCTTGTTAATTCATAATTGGATGTTACCTGTATATCTATTACCAATTGATAATATTCGAAGTAGAAATTCTATTAATGTGGAAATTAATGGTGGAGATAGTACATATCTCCTGTATTGTAAATGACTTTGTTGATACAATAAGATATTTGCGTTAAAAATATGGTACCGTACCATATTGAAAAAAATCAGTGTACATATCATGAAGCTATTTCTTTTATAATGTAAATAATTAATATGGTAATGTAAATTTCAATTTTCTAAAAAAATGCATATTGCGCTTTCAGTTACTTTTCTTCTTATAAAGAATTGTGTAAACTGTGTAGAACACAATATTGTATAAAAAGCACATACATAAATTATTATTTTAGACGAATATAGTTATTATCCATGATGAATAGATTTTACAACCTGAGTCATTCCATTTGTAAATTATTTGTCAAAATAGCTGTAATATACTTAAGCCTAGTCAGTAGATTATTTTAAATGACTGTTAATTAAATATAGTACCGGTATATTTAGATGATTTTGAGTTTAAGTGTATTATTAAGTTGGCATGTTCAATAGGCCTATTGTTACAAAGAGAAAGAGATATTTGCATTCAATAGAATGAGTGGAGTTCGCTTTCAAAATTAAGAATGTTGCAATAAAAAAAGATTTATTCTGGTTGAATTGGTGAGTAAATAGTAGAAACATTATTTTCAATAACTGCTGATTGTTGTTATTGAGTAAAATAATTCAATTTAGTATGACCTTTATGTCTTCTATTCCAGAATAATTTTATTTGAGTTCCGGCTTCAGAACTGCATTTTTGTAACTAAGTTAGATTTATTACAAACGTCAAGGTAGTGAGTAAAACATAATACTATTGCAGGCCTAAGTATTTTTTTTCAATTTAAAGCTAGTGATTGAATCGTCTCCAGTTCATGGAAGAGACGAGTTTGTTTCAAGGACTTCCGATCATGATAGTAGCATTTCAACTGAAACTATCAATTTGTCGATAAAAAAGCTTACAACTACTGCCTCTGTTAATTTCTCAAATTATTTGTATCAATGCATTTACAGTAGGCTACTGTATTCTGCTTAGAATTCTTCTACTTGTGAAATTGTATATTCTATAATTATTCTGTTTAATCGATTTAAAAGATTCTATTGTTTTAACTAATTTTGATACATTACGATTGATTTGATTATGTGTTATATAAATAAAGAGTTTCATTTTCTCATCAAGTAAAAATATGTATTCTACACAATGCTCCATCGCTCCATGATTCAGAGACTTCATGATTATACCCAGGGACGGATTTACAAATTTTTCTAGGAGGGGGGGGGGTCAAGCTTTACTTTATACGCCACCCCGGGGCAAGCTTTACTTTTGCGTCACTCCGGGGCAAGTTTTACTTCTTGCGTCCCCTTTTCCCCAAATAAGACATTCGATAATGAATAAATACATCTACAGAAGCAGGTTGGAATAAAACTAGAGTTGAATTAAAAAACAATATTTCAATCATATATAATTGCCATTGAACATTTTTATACCTTGCAAACATACAGAGTATTTCTGAAAAACAGAACGACCTTTAAACTTCGTGAGGTGTTATCTTCAATCGGAATAAATAATAAAGTTCCAGTGAACATGATATCAAAAATTATTTGTTACTAATAAAAATTTCACATTTTTCTTCAAAATTTTAATTCTCATGAAAATTATCTGAGAAATTCAATGGAACAACTTAGAAGCTTTCAACTTCGATTATTATTATTATTATTATTGAAATAATGGTACAAATAAGCTAAAATTTTTAAACTTTGGGAGGGATAGACACATAGACATAGTATTTTGAATCATGTAATATTGTAGAAAATTTGGTTTTGAGAAAAATTGTTCAGTAATTTTTCCTTATAAAATTTACTTGAACCTCACAAAGCAGCATTTAAAGGCGACAGAACAGCAATCTTTCCAACGACCCTTTTCACTTTCAATCCTTATTTGTTATGTTCGGATGCGTTGTAGGCCACGGCCACATGTGCAGCTAACTGCTACCAATTCTGCAGCACTGTGAACATGCCCTTGACTTGTAAAAATTTCAATGAAAATCATGTCATAATTTTGTGCCAATTCTATACTATTCTGCGCCACCAGAAAAACTTTTTGTACTCCTCCCGTCGGGGTAAGAATGAACTAGCCCCTCAACTTGACCAAATTTGGATAAAATTTTAAGCATTATTCAGTGCCAATTTTGTACCATATTGTACGGTGAAAATAATTTTGTACCCCTTTCATGTTTCAGGACAGAAGTGATTAAAAAGAGGTGGCTGTACACCGGCCTGAGCCAAATGCAATTTATTTTGAGGGTGCCGAATAGCACGGAATTGATACAAAATTATGGCATGATTTTATTAAAATTTGGACAGGTCAGGGGCATGTTAACACTTTACAGTGCTGCCAGAACAGTCAAGGGCATATTCACAGAGCTGCCACAATTTGAAGCAGTTATAGCTGCACATGTGGCCGAGGCCTAAAACTAGAAGTTTTAAGCCTAGTCTTGGTCGAAAATTCAAAAATCCTTCCCAAGTGCATTCTATCTAGTTGAAGATGAGCCCATGCCTCAGTAGAGAACGACAACAGCTGAAACGGTTCGCTCTTGAAACCGCATTCAGACTGTCGAGACAGACCATGCATTCAACTACCACTTTCGTTGTCGTCTGCTACAGGACACGATATTCAAAATCGACACTTCAGGGAAATGAAATAATTAAAACAATTTTACAATAATTATAATATATTCATTAATATTTCGCATATTCATTTATTTACATATAGACACACATATACGTTCCCAACTGAAACATTAATTCATTACAAAAGACATATTAAAAAACTTATAAGTACATAACTCACAGCTTTAATCCATTGGCGGTCTTAAATGAAAGTAAGGGAATTAGATTACCATATAAGTTCAAATCAGATGAAATCAACATTATTTACAATTTTCCATTTATTAAATACAACGGGTATTGAAAACTAAATGATATCAGTTAATTGAGAATTATTTCTTGAATCAAATATGTAAATACTTTATTCTCAACGCCAATCTTTCATTGATCATTCAAGTTTAAAATAATAGTATGATTACAATTAATTAAAAATAAATGGAGAAAACCTTTATTCCATCCTTTCAAGACTATAGAATAGACTATTATAAAAAGACAAACATTTCAAAGAAACTAATAAAAGGACTTTTACCAAAATGAAAAAGTCCAAGAATGGGAAAATAAAGAAAATTTTGGAAAGGGTATCTGATTAATGCTAATCAGGAGAAAACTGGCAATGGAGTGGATGTGAAAAGAAACTGATATTATATTTTTCAAATGAGATGCATAGATATTCTTCTGAGAACGAGATAAGCCGTCAATCCCGGCTGCCTGAGGAGTAGTCGTTAAAAAACAGTACAATATTTTTATCTTCACCCTTTCATTATTCAGAGAAAAGATCCACTGTGCACCACTTGGTAAAAACATAAATAAATGACATTCCTTCATGAGGAAGAAAAGAAACTCATTCAGAAAGATTCCAACTAAGAACAGAACATAGAACGATAGAACACACTAGGGAAGAATGATAATTATTCATTACAAATCAAATAAGAGAGGCCAAGATTAGGAGAAGAAATAACTATTGTTTCTAACTGTATTTAATTATTGTAATCAAACTGAGAAATTGAACAAAAAACTGTAGGATGAAGATCGATTTCTACATATTAGTTCTCATTCCAACTTCAGTCAATGCTTCTAGTTCGGTCGAGTGTCAATAAAACCTTTCTGAATTTGTGATTAATTACAGGGCATTGAATGAAACAGAATTAATACGTGGGAATTGAATTTCAAGCACAGACTGATAATGATATCGAGTAAGCAGATAAGAAAAGTACCATCAAAGATTCTTACAAGTTCAACAAAGATAAATTATAAAATAAGAAAATATATTATCTGAAATGGAAAACATTGAACAGCTGTGTTTGATGAGTGTTGTTGAAATGGAAGAGTTAAAGAAATGGTAGCTCATAAAATTTTGAACTATTTAAAAGATAATCAAGGGGAATAAATAGCTAAAATAAGTGAATTATTTCTGTCAATAACATTGGAATTTGAGTGACAGGAAAATCAAGAGACAAACATTCTTACAAGAACAACATCAATTCTAAAATAGTCTTTTGAAACATAGCTTAGATCAATATTATATACAAAACTCTTGTATTAGGTACTGGTCTTCACTAGTGAGCCACTCGTATTTTTACAACGGAAAGTAACAGTTATTTTAAACTTTCAGATCGATAATGCTTATTTCCATATTAAACAATAACATTTCAAAAATATTTTCTAATATTGCAATATTCAGAGTTGGAAGTTGATCTAAATCGTTGCTCCAGTAGTACACTGCTTTAAGTTCTATCAACATAATTGCACATACATAGAATATAAGCTAGAGTTTGCGCCATGGAATGATATGTACCGTACTGTAGTAGCAGAAGCCAACGTCTCATTCGCTTACTCTTTATTTACAAGGAGGCAGAGTTTTGATTAGTTCACAAATTTCTACAAATTCAACAATTTAATAGGGATAAATGTTTGATTCTGGTATGGATCATATTTAAAACAAGGAACTACACAGAAAATCATTGGAATTGGATGGAGTAGATGAGTGTGAATGTTCCCAAAGAAATCATTTCAAATTATTAGAATATCAATACTATCACCTATCTCTTTGAAGCAGCACCAATTATCATGGATTTTATTGAATATGAAAAACTAATTGTATTTTTAATTGAGTATCTAGAAATATGAAATAATCAAATCTTGCCTCACTTCATCATATAAGTCCTGACAGATCATTTTAATACCTTCCCATTTTATAATACACATTAGTCTTCTCAGTTATTACATTATAAATATAAGAGGCTAAAATACTGCGTATGTATTTGAAGACACCTAGGTTTAAAATATCATGATCATGATAAAAGATACTATGAGATGGATTATGCATACTGAAATAATATTAAATTGTTTATTAAGTACTGTCACTTATTCATAAATGCATTTTCACAATTTATCGAAACATCGATATTAAAATAGAACGGATGAATTGTGTCGCATATAATAAAACTATCACAAATAATAGGTTACAGAAACCTACTACACAGTTCATTAAAATAATATTGATTTTAAACCTTATTCAACATTTGAAATGAGCCTACTAAATTGCTTAACTAATAGCCTACAATAAGGAGTTTGAAGACAATAAATAAGTACATGAGAGCCTATCCCCAGTCAGAACGACAGTTATTTTTAAGAAATAAATTGGTATCAACTACTTATCACTGGTGACTCGAGCCCACGAAATAGGTGAAATGCTGTACAGTAAAAGATATGGGCACTTCACCTGTTTTGTTTGAACAAGCCGCCAGTGCTACTTATACATTTTACTTCTCACAAAGCTATGATGGAATAGTAAGAAGGACTAATTATTAAATATTTTACATGATTAATTCTTCTATCTCGATTAAGGTTTTTTTAATAATTTAACAATGAGTCTTTAAGCACTTAAATTGAGGCTGAAAGTTCAAGTATTGAATCAAGATACTTTAAATGAAGTAAGTATAAAAAATTAATGAATAATGTTTAGAATCAGCTACTCCGAAGCTTTGATGTGAATTAATTTCAAATAAATATATCTCATAAAAAAAGAAATTGATTCATCTTATACAGATGCAGAAAATTCAGATGAATCAGTTCAAATCGAATGAAGATTATAAAATCTGGACTAATTTTGGATTAGAATGATATTTGTGGAGTTATAATTAATATCTATTCAGAATTCTAGAATATTCAATGAATTGTCAAGATCATAATCAGAATTGTATTTTTTTTCAAAATAAATACAAAGTTGCAATTCGAACTGTTTTGGACGAATGCATGTTTTTTACTATGTGATTGTTCAAAATTCAAATGGATGAATATAATAATGAAATATGTGGCCAGACTCTTTGAATAAATCAATTTTGGTTTATCTACATTAGAGACTAGTTTGCCTCGAGAGAAATAAATTTGTTTTAGAGCTACTTTGCCTCTAAATGTCTATTATCTATGAGGCTATTCTTTGTAAATGTGTTACGTTTACTTGTAAAAATATAATATTAGAATTTAATTATGTTTTTATGTAACATAAATTATACTTTTTGAAAATGCGATTAGTTGCGAGCATTGGATATTAAATTGATAGTTCTAGGAAACACGGATAAATTATGAGAAAAACTCAAACAATCTCGTATGGCATCAAAACAATGATGATAATAATCTAGATGGAAATCTTTCTATAGATGTAAATGAATGCTATTCAAGACTTGAAAAATAAAATTATTTCAGAGCACAGATAGATCAGTCAATAAAGTAAGTACAACAGTTATAATCTATCACAATAGTTAACTCACTAAACGACAGAAAGACATTGAATTGGTGTATTTTACCTATTTTTGTTTTCATGTTTCCAATCGTTTAATGTGTTTTGATCAAAATAATGGAAATATTTAGCTAGTGATGCTGATGCGTTGGTTACATTGAGTAAATCTAAGCAACATTATGATGAATGATGTGAAAATTCAAGAAAGAATATCACTTACTGGATTATTTTATATTATTTTTTGTTATTTTACTAATGCAATAAGAAACTTATTGTAACAAGTCATTTTAATAATTAACTTGATCTATCGTCAAAATGAGTGTATCTCCACTGTTATGACTAATTTTTTAAGCTAGATTTTAGTAAGATTTAAATATATGCTAATTGCTTTTCAGACAAGAATAGCAAGCACAAGCATTTAATTTTGCTATCCACTTCTTCATTACCAACATTGGTCTCTTAAACCTTACTGCGTTAAAAAAACTTGCTCTATTCATTCACTAAATTAAATTTATAATACATTCAACATTTCCAACCTGACTTAGCTCATGCATTTATGTTTGAAACCAATATTAATCATAATCATAAACAATATTATTTTTTTACAACAAATAAATTGATTTTCTTGGCAATTTTTTTATTTGACTTCATACTAGTTTTTAATTTGAACTTAGTTTTTCAACTTCCTTAGTGATTTAAATGTCACCTAACCAATATTATAATAATATCAAGATGTTTGAACTACCAAGTAAAAAATCGACTTGGTACTACAAATTTGACAAGAGAACGTTGGAGAGGACATAAAAATTAGAAGGATAATTTAATGTTCAGATTTATAAGAGGGAGATTAAGCTTTATAATTAATTTAATATCTTAAAACCTGCCAATTCGGATGGTAATAAAAGTTGAGGTGAGGATGGTAATAAAAGGTAATAAAAAGTTGAAATTGATCAACTTATTGCAATGATAAGTGTAAAATTCAGCAGAAACATAATAATTGAAAAAACATTTAGCCTTATTAAAAAAAATTAAAAGGGACTTTATAAACAAACATAATTATAATATGTTCAAATAAAAAATTTGAACACATATACCTGATAGCATTGTTGATGAATTAGTAACGAGTTTCTTCATAATGTGGGTTTCAGCCTGATGGTGAAAATGAAGAATGTTTAGTAATTTGATTAATAGAACAACATGAGTGAAAAATAACTTACAATTAATAATACAGTTGATAGGTTAGTAACGAAATTTGTGTATTAATTTCTGAATACATGTGAATCGAAATTATAAATTTTTAGTAATTCTTTTACTAATTGGAAGCTATTTTAAGATAGGTTTTGGTTTGTACGGAACGTAACGACCGTCGGTTCAGCTGTAGCCAATCACAGGTCTTGTCTTGTCATTTAGTTTTAATAACATAGAGTTTTAGTAACACGACTTCGACCGACGGTCGTTACGTTTCGCACAAAACCAAAACCTACCTTTAGGGTGAATAGCAGGGTAGTTTATAGTAGGATAGTAAATTGCAATTGGAACTTTCCTCATAATATAGTGAAGAAGAAAAATTATAGTAGGAGGATCAATCTCCTACTCATCAATCGCCTTCTGAACTCCTACTTAATCAATCGCCTCCTGAATTTATGATTGTATAAGAGGTTCCAAACATAAACGCCTTTCAGCCAACAACAACAACAAATGGTTTTCCGCTAAACGTTAGCTTACTTATGCACTAGTTAACAAGGAGACCTAGAAAGGGGGTGGGGAGGGAAGGGGGCCTAATCTCACATTTGCACTTCGAACGCTTTGACAGCGGATGCGGGAGGGGGAGGGGGAGCGGCGTTGACCGGCGACGTGCCGGAAGCGAGGAAGGGGTTGGTGGAGCGCGGGGTGGGTGCCGGACCGTGTCCGTTGGTCCGCTGTTGTCCGGGGTGGTCCTGTCCGGTGCGAGATGCAATAGCGGCCCACTCGGCGTCGAACGGGTCCGGTCCTGTGCCTGTGCCTCCGTTGGCGTTGTGGTGCGAGTAGTAGGACTCGGCCGAGCCCAGTGAGTGCGCGCGCAAGTGCGCCAGGCCGGGGGTGCGTCGGGGTGGTGTCGGCGAGGCGCCTAGTGTAACAGCAGATACCTAGAGACAAAAATAAATTGTTAGATAAGGGAAAAATGTTGTTGCTGACAGTTTTCTAAGAAAACAAATAATAGATTGAAATTTGAAAAACTTTTATGAACAAACACAAAATAAAGAGGAAATATCCAAAGAGCACAGCCTCATAAATCATCATAATTATAACCAAGTCTGAAATGTTCTGCTTTGATTTGAGAATTTATTGTGTTTTAGTAGTTCTTATGCAATAACCTGCTATTTGTTTGTCTGTATAAATTTTAAGAACAGTTTGGGCTTGATAGCCTGTTGTACTCTTATGCCTGTACATAAGGATCAATGAAAATAATGATAATTATAATGTTCAAATTTAAGAAGATAATAGACAGTGCCTAGAAGACACCACATCAACGTTGTTGGAGTGACTTCATTCAGCACGATGAATAATTATTTATAGGGATCAAAAATTGGTTTGACGAGTGGTCTAGGGCGTTACAACATTATTTAGTCTGCTTGCACTGCCTGGTAATGGGTTCGAACATAGCTTCCTTTAATAGATGATGAAGGAGGCTATGATTCGAATCGCAGCAGAGGCAAGAACATTTGATAATCTCATCAATCCCCTTCGCACTCAATGCATTACCCACAACCAGAAATGCTTTATGATCATCCACAATGATAAAAAACCATAGAAGAATGATAGAACACCATAAAAGAATTATAGAACACCAAATTACAATAGTTTTCGCTTGATTTTCGGCATGGTCAATGATGAGCTAACCTTACTTTGCAACCTCAAGTTGCAAATATTTTGTGTCAAAGAGCTTGCGTATTAATTTTGGAAGAAAGCCAACATGTGAAGAGGCTTCAAGTTGAATAATGAATATAAGCGTGTTTTATAGTTTCAATCAAACTATAAAGTGAGTAGCTTTGAAGACTAACCTTCCCCAACCACTGTTCGGGCCTGGGCAGATCCCTGACTGCAGGCAGGGGTGATGCAGGGGGCTGCTGCCTGTGCAAGGGAGGGGTGGCGGGGGGTGTGGGCTGCACATTGGCC
Organism: Sogatella furcifera; assembly: GCA_017141385.1. Classification (NCBI taxonomy): domain Eukaryota; kingdom Metazoa; phylum Arthropoda; class Insecta; order Hemiptera; family Delphacidae; genus Sogatella; species Sogatella furcifera. The sequence goes on from CM029549.1 coordinate 9,124,558, forward strand.
CACGACGCCACCACGGCCGGCGAGCCTGACCTGTTGTTGCTGTTGTTATTGTTGTTGATGTTGTTGTACTTCATCGAGTCGATCTTCGCCAGAAACGAGTCTGTGTGCGCTGATTCCGAAGAGCTGAGCGATGTGTTTGCGCTTGTTTCTGCAAAAAAATCAAGAGATTATTATAAAAATTAGTACTAAAATGGTAATTTAGATTCTACAAATAAGATAAAAAAATGTTATCAATAAATGGAAATTGAAATCACAGTAATCTTTCCAGTAGTGTTCAAATAAAAAAACTGCAAATGGTATAGTCTGTCCAAGCAAAGAAGAGCCTCTGGCAAGATGGTAAAATGACTCCAGCTTGGTCAATATTTGTTCAAGAATTAGAAAAGTGGTTTTAATAGTAGATCAAACTGTTTCCTACAATTTGAGATCGAATTGATGATTTTTAAACCGATATTGACCGAGCTTGAGCCACTTCCCCATCTTGCCAGAGGCTCTTCTTTGCTTGGACAGAATATACTATGGTCTCAATTTTTATTTATCAACATACAATACATTGATAGTAGCCCTAGACAAAAAGGAAACATCAGAGATAATTATGTTTGGTGAAAACGTAACAAGTTAAATCACAACACAATTCTATAGAAGAGCTTCATACAAATGTAGACCAAAACACAATTCAGAGCCGGAAATCTCTATCCGAAATTTATTTACAGGCTATCTTTATCTTAGGCTACAAATTACCATAATTTCATAATAAACACCAGACTCCCCTCCACACACAGGCTTTAGCCTTCGTGGTGGAGAAGCATAATATTTCTCTTCTTCAAATTTTTTTTTTTTTTTGTTAAAATACTGTATTTTGATTTGTTCATACTGTCTAATATCTACTTCAGTTGTCAGTGACTAAGTTAAGTTCAAATCTTTACAAATCTGTGATGTATATTCTATTGTTTGTTTTTTATTCATGCAATAAAGTAATTAAATTTGAAATAGTACTGAAGTCCTAGTGAATGAAACAATTCAACATATTATTCTCTGACAGTAAGAAGCCCACGTGAGCGTTTCAAATATACTAAAAGTTGTGTGAATCAGGAATAGGACACACACGAGACAAGTGTAGTATAGTCAATTATGCAATAATTATGAATATAAGATTCTTTTGAATCTTCCTAGTTTGTAAGACTTCCAAATTCTCATTAAAGAAATCCATGTTACATTTTCTGCTCTAGTCCCATTTGTTAGTGGATAAACAAGCAAGAATATATTTCTAGAAAATTAAAATAATACATAATAGGCCTACATTACTTTTCAACAAAATCTTATACGAGGTAGTTACCTGAACTTAGAGACGGAAATAGTTGCTTAGGAAGTAGGTTGTTCCCGGTATTCAACTGAAAAATAAAAGTTTTATGTTAGGAAGGAAAAAACAAAAATTAGATGATGAAATAGATTTGAAAACAGCTTTTAAAAATTATTTTACTTCTATAATTCATCTGAAATTTATTATAATTTGAGAGTGGATGGAATTACAGTGACTATATAAGTCTTATATAGTCACTGTAGATAAAATAGGCTACAACGGGGATTAAATGGTATGGAAAGAAGATTGATTGGACAAGAACTATTAGTTTGGATGGAGGTACTTAGTTTACTTGGAATGGATGAAGATAATTATACTAAACTTATACTAAAAATTGAACTTATTTGATGGTCGTTTTCAGTTTCTACTGTGAAAATCATGTTCTTGTGTATTTCATTTAGGTAATTGTAGAATCAATCGAACTGTCTGTTATACCCCAGAGGCAAACAATGTCGTTCTCATAATTGAACCAATATTCTATGTTGTGTTTGAAGAGGGGTTCTTCATAGATTTCATGTTCTAAGTTGTCCATGAAACTCTCAGCTAGAAGTGGCGACAATGATGATTTTTTTGCGGTGATGCCCACATAAGCATTTTAGCTTGTGCGTGGGTAATGGGTGTTAAATGCGAAGGTCATTAATGAGGTGAAAAACAGCCATGCCACTCAGATTCGAACCCAGACCTGGTAGTGCTAATGGACTGAAGGTTGTGATGCCCTACCCCACTGCGCCAACCAGGCCGGCAATTTATTTATTAATAATTTATCAATTTAAAATAAATTTATTGGTTAATATTGCACTTCAGCATGGATGAAATCGAAAATGCTGATTATATATTCAGTTACCCAACTGAACTTTAGTTGAAATAATCTACCATTAAAGATAGCGACAGCTTACAATCAAATTAAGTACATGAAGTACATTTGAAGTTCACCAAGGACTTAATGTTTTAGTGAAACTTCTAAGCCCGAAACAGCGACTTAAGGTAGGCTTTCATTACTACAAAACACGGGCACATATCGGGCACAAGATGCAATAGAAACACGTAGTTGTATGGAGCGACGCAAATAAAATATCAGCTGATCAGTGTGCGTAGCTTTATACAACCATTGACTATGGATATAAAGATATATGGACTAATATCCATAGTCAATGATACAACTCTGTGTATTTTATTGCATCTAGTGCCCGACGTATATACGTGTTTTGTAGTAACGGTAACTCAACTAAACAGAAAATAATCTCCATCAATTCTAGATTATATATTAGTTCATTTCAAGAATAATGGAGAAATTAGAATAAGAATTTGCAAAACTTTTTATGTGAAACTTACCTGGGAAGTTTTGGAAAGTAGCAAATCGTCATTATTGGATAGCAATGAAAGACCCTGCGAAAGCTGCTGGCACATCATACTGACAGGATCAGTCTTATCGTGCTGGGGCGATGTTTCTGGGATGGGACTCACTGCAAAACAAACAAATTACTGTATTAACTACAGAAATAATTAAATATGCAATTGAAAAATGTTTATACAGAAATCTAAGAAACGTTATGAGAGCAAGTAAGGCCTATAGTAATATACAATCAAAATTCCATTAAACATGCTTTGAAAACCTCTCTAATTGTGTAAACTCTCTAATTTCTCTTTGGAACTCTCTAGTTGTGGATTAAGTGGAAGAGGAGGCTTGGATGTCTCAACTTTGCCCACAAAACTTTTGTGAAACTTTGCAAATTGAAAAATAAAGTCATTTATTTATCTATTCATCCAACTGGCAGCATGTTGTCTATATGGTATGGATATGATGATTTGAAAAATACATAAGCCATAAACATAAACAATAATTATGATGTTAATACAAGACAAAACAAATAAGGATTTTTATATAGAGTTATAGCATAATATTATATTTTATATTATATTTATAGTATTTAGTATATTATATTTATAGGAAGCTATTAGTGTACTCAAATTTATAAAATAGATTTTTTTTAAACTGGAGATTGCAAGCTCGTAATATTTTCAATGACATATTACAAAGAGCGATATCTGAATTTTTACAGTGTGATGCAGCTTATACTGATGAATCTTGAGCCAGTGCCGTTGTAGATCTAGCAATGAATGTTTGAAATAAAATAATGTTGCCTTTTATCCTGTTATACAGGTTGTTTCAGGAGAAATGTACAATACTTCTCAGGCTGATTCCTCACACCACGAAGAGAAAAAAGTTTCATAGGACATACCACCAGAAATATTTTATGGTCGAGAAATATTATGGCCAGAAATATTGTTATCTCGGTAACAAAGCGTTTTTAGCCTAAATCAGGACCAATCTCTGGCCAATGAGTCAAGTTTTGTTCTATATTTATAAGCCACAAATCTCCCCTTTCATATAAATGTCTCATACATTATTATTTCACAATAAAATTGATCGTACTAACCAACTGAACTAACTTACCCTCTAGTTCGTTAGGTAATGATAGAAGACGCCCTCTTTGTGGAGGAGCAAGTGTATTGTTGGCTGTAGAATGTTTGACATGCAAGCAACATCATGCAACAAATATAAAATACACATGCAAAATTAAAATTACATACTTGCTGATTAACTTATAACAGGAACTCAAAAGCAAGCGATTAGAAAAAACAGTGAAAGATAGGTATCATGATTGACAGTTGAAGCGATCGAATTGGGGAGAAAAGAGATGTTCTATTGATTTATCACTAGGATTGAAAAGTGACTGTTTTAAAACAATATACCAGAACAGTTCTGGTTACAAAATTGCGGTTCAATGCAAAAATCTGGCTATACAACTGATAAACCGATTGATATCGGATTAATATCGTATAAGTTAAATAAGAAGTATCCATTATTTGAAAAAAGTAAATTGTTTTAAAGTGGAGAACAAACTTAGAATTATGTCCAAACATTCATGTAAGATGTCCAAATGTAAGATGTAAGATGTCCAAACATTATGTACGCTGCATCTTTTGTAAATTCTATCAATGATAGCTTTGCAGAGCTGGATATCCAGTAAGATTCTGTTTACAATAAGCTAAAACTAGTCAAAAATAATTCATATCTTTCAATATCTTCCTAAAAAATTTGTGATGTACAAAATTTCTCTAAAAAAATTAAATTCCAACTTAAACATCAAATAACTTACACTGTACAACCATGCATGTTGATTGAAGATTGAAGTTGGTGTGGGTGGGGAAAGTTGATTGGAGGGGTCGGTGGAGGGGGATGTTGCAGTGGAAGAATTTAATTTATCCAGCCAGAACTGTTTTACACGTTCATTGAAAACTATGAAGTTTATTCAAATAATAAGAAACAAGCGATTTCATAGAATGAGAAACAATCCATTTCAAATTATTGTGAACTAGATGAATCTATATGGCACTGATTCATTCATTCATTCATTCATCACCAGAACTAAAAATCTACAGAACCGAATGCGTTCAAATTTGGCAGGCATGTTCAGTTGGACGTTTAGACGCGCGCTAAGAACGGATTTTTAAAACTTTTCAGAGATACGCTAAATATTTGAGTTTTACTATAGTTTTTCGGCGTTTTCTCAGTTTTTTCGAGTACCAATTGGTAGAAAATGTTGATATTTGGTGGGCAGGTTCAGATGAGGTCTAGAAATGTTGTGTTAAAATATTTTTGCAATCCGTTCAAGATTATGCCAGTAATAAGGTTTTCAAAATTGTAGATGTATTGCGGGTTGCATATCTTCCGCCTTGATACGACCAATCTTTACTGTAAATTCAATGGTTCAGCGAGATTACAGATGAACTAATTTGGAAGATATTGAATCAAGTTTCAAACTATGTCCAATATACTTCCCAAGGTTACGCTTAATACTATTTTTGGAATTTTCGGAATTTTTCTTGAACAAATTGGCATAAAATGTTGAAATTTGGTAAACAGGTCAGGAAATGTGTTCAATAAATTTCGAACCCCCTTCTGAACGGAATTTGCAGGCGAGCGAAGCTAGCCTGCTTGTCTCAGCTGACACTGGCAGAGGTTTTGCAGGCGAGCGAAGCGAGCCTGTTTGACTCACACTGCCGATACTGGCGGGGGTCCAGGGGGCGGAGCCCCCTGGCTAGGCGGAAAAGGCGAGCGAAGCGAGCCTGCCGGCTAGTATATATATAATAGAGAATAGTGAATAAAGTCATACCTGGTGTTTTCAAATGTATGAGAGCAGGAGGTTGTCTTGAATCAGAGGATCCTTCGAGAGACATTGATCGCGTCCTTTCTAGATTTGATGGAAGATCTCCTAGCCTTAACGACAGTTGTCTTTTGAACGGTGACGATTGGTTCAATTGCTGGAATCCCCTGCAAAATATCAAGTTCATAAAATAAGTAAGGAACATTTTAAATTAAAATAAATCAATAAGATCTCTGAATTTTGTACATAAATTTGATAATTTGATTAGTTGATAAATTTATTCATAATAATTTTATTATTTAAAACATTTCAAGTTTAATTCAAGAGTGGGAGTAGAAGTCGGCCATTTGCCCAACAGCAAAATCATGCCCCATGAAAGCAATGTAAATTTTATCAATCTCTTGAAGCATATAGCGTAGTTACAGATGGACAAAAGAACAGAATTCCACGATCTCTATGTCATTGGAAAGAGAATTCAACTCTCCAGGGTCTGGACTTTTTAATTTTTTTATTTTTGAAGTCCAGTCCCTAGAGAATTGAATTCCCTTTCCAATGACATAAAGAACGTGGAAGTTTTTTCACAAATAGAGGCGCTATTTGCTCCAAGAGATTGATTAAAATTAAATTGTTCTTATGGGACATAATTCTACCGTTCGGCAGTTAACCGTCCACTACCATCCACGCTTTAAAAGACAAAATAACTGTGTTTGGTTGCTATTGCTGCAAAAGTGGAATGAGAATACAAAATACACTTGGGATACAAAGATAACAATCAGTTGATAATAAGGATTTATGAAGAGGTCCTTATAGAGCCCAAATTAATAGTTCTCACCTGTACTACCTCTTATTGAAAACAAACAGGTTTGTTTTTACTGGCCGCCAGTAATATTTTGAACTGGAGTGGAAAGTACCCCTTTGAACAGGTACTTTCCACTCCAAGGTTCTCGGTCAATTCGTTCTTGAAATATTATGAGAAACGATTTACAATTATCCATAATACTATATAATACTACTCATACAAAGTTCACTTCTTTTTTCTACTTTACCATTAATTTTTGAACCTCTTTCCCACAAATTAAATAAAAAAGATTCCCACACAAAAAACTTGAGCACTTAAGTGGCAACCTACGACTAGCCTACGCCAATTAATTGAAACGTTTATATTGAGACAGATTAATTCAATTGGACAAAGACGCATATTAGATGAAACAATAGTTAGCCGATAATTAGAGCATCACAGACTAGATAATTAATCAATAAAACTCGGAACAGTCAAACCACGATGACAAGAATCTGATGGGATCGGAAGGAATATTTTTCAGCCTATGTCACACACTCACACCCGTTAATTGGAATCTTGCTATTTGTATTTAAATATGGGAGAATTGGATATGATACCAAATGTTTGCTAAAAATCATACAAACAAGTCATACTATTAATCCTACCTAGGTATCATGGAGATATTCAAGTAAGAAGGTTCTTTTTATCGAGGTTTTTACCATTGCTACTTGTCTTGAGAATGTTCTTATGGTGAGCCACTGTTTGTTTTGAGAACTATTTGCTATAGAGGTCGCCCGTGTGAGAACTATGTCTAATGAAGGTAGAGAAAATCTTGTAACGGTTTAAAACAAAATATATTTGTTGTCAAGGCTTTATACAGTCTAGTCAGTAGTCGCAGACCAATAGAATACTGGTGAAAGAATTATTACATATTGCAGGTATACCAACTGCTGGATAATTATTAATTTTTTGAACAGTTTCATTCAATGGATCTCGCTTGCTATTTAGTACATTGGTCAATATTTGCAGTTGCAGAAGTCCTTTGTCTATTTATACAGCAATATTATAGATATTCTAATTAATAATTATTAACAATAGAATACTACTAATAATTTTCCCAAATAAATCGATAATTTTTCCCAAATTTCTACCACGTAGAGGTGTTTCTAGCATTATAATTCACGAGTGAAGGTGGTTTGAAAAATTCTACGTGGACCCGATTTTCTTACAAAAGAGGATTCTCTGTAATAATAATTATTATTATTCAATATCCGTCATTGGATGAATATACAAATGAGAAAAATAGTAAATTAACGCTTGGTTGCTCAGACACCGAATTAACATTTTGGATCAAAATATCATAGTTGTTTGCGAAAAAAGTAAATGCTATTATAGGTTATGTTTACTTTATCTTTGGCTCAATACAATATTATATTCCATTTTGTAATAAATCAAATTAGAATAATATTTATATAAACATCTGCATATAATACAAAATTGTATTGTTATATAACAATATTATATATTGGTGGAACTCTTAACTCAATTCAATTTTTTCTAATCAATGTACATTTTCCGATACACGACTCGACGGTTGGCCACAAGATCCAATCACAGCTCTTGTCTTGTCCTAGAGCTGAAGCAACAAGAGCCGTGATTGGCTCCTGCGGCCAGCCGTTGTGTAGCCAAATTTAAACCTAAATAAAATAAAACCAAATTTTTCCTAGGTCGGTTCGAATCGAATACTGTAATTTGTGTGAATAATATATATATATATATCCAGTGAACTATAATCCAGTGTCTGAGCAACGAAGCCTCAATGATTGAAATCAACGAATGAATGAATGAGTTAGCTTTTCACTGTCTTACCTGAAAGAGCCTTGCCGGACGAGCATTGATACGGTGGCGTGTGGCCGCTCGATGGCGTGCGGGTTGTTGACGGGCTTGGGAGGCGGAGGGGTGGGGGGCACCGCGCTGGGGGCTGGCACCGGGGCCACTGTCGCTACTGGAACTTCTGGAACAAAGTGCTCAAAGTAAAACACCAGACAATCTCAACGAAATGATCTGAATATAACAGATTTTCAAACAGAATCAACTGATTTGGAACACTATTTTACATACATTTTATGCTTGAGTATAATACTTAAACTATACTAACATGAATACTGAAACAATGACAACATGGATTGAATTTTCTTTTTTTGTAAACCAATGAAGGAGACTAAGGTAAAAGCACCAGTAGTGGCCATGCTTAAGGATTTGTTTTTAAATGGTTTATGCATACTGTACTTGTGGGTTCATTCTATTAGTTATATCTCCTGTAACTCAATAGATACATAGCCCAGATCCTTCTTGAATTATTCCTTAAAATGGCGAATATATCTCAATTTACAAACAAAAAACTCAATTCTGATTCTAAACTGGTCACTAGGATTCAGTATTGACCAGATACTCATTCTATAGTGGCCACATGATGTTCTATGCTCATTGATAATTTAATTTCTAAAGCTGCTTGTTGCAATCATTTTAGTAAGCTATTTTTACATGCTAGAACATGATTATAACACCATAAGTAATAACAGGTTATACATATATGTAATAGTCTTAGGGAAATATAAATTCAAACAACATCAACTTCTACAACAATATCTATTGGGTGGCCACTAGTAGATTATTTACTGTTTCTTGCTCTACAAGTTTCAGAGCAAAGAAGAGAATATGGCCCATTGAAGTGAGAGTGTAACTACGCATGCGCTGATCTAAAAATTTTAGACTAGAATCACTTTCATTTTTTGAGTAGTTGTGATTTTCAGAGATTGATAATGGTGTAACAACCGAAACCGGTATCTCGATTTTTCAATAAATCAGTGGTTTGACAATGCCTTGTCTTTTCATTTAATAGAATCACTTTTGCAAACATACCGCTGGTGAGATTTGATGAGAGACAGTTGGTAAAAGTGGGCCTATATTCATTTCGACTGCAAGCAGCATTGAAGAATTGAACAGCTACCATTTTGAAGGTACGTCTTCTCTGATCGACTATAATATCGTGATATCATCAATCTATAATATTTGTGTTCTATAAAATGCTTAAAACGAAGAATACCAACCAGAAATAGGTTTTCCGCTTTCTTGAATTTTGTCGTGTAGGCGTTCGGTGATGGACGGCTGACGGAAGCTACCGGTGCGCGTGAACGTCGAATTGGACGAGTCGAAGTTCATGGTCACACTGCACTCCTTGTCTCTCCTCTGCTTTCTCTCTAAACACGCCGCGAACGCGCAACCCACCGCGTGGCTTAATCGTTCACCCTGCAACACAAAATTCAATATGTTTAATAAAGTACACAAGTATGTAAAATTATCAAGATTAAAAATTATGACTATCGCGCTTCAAGAAGGAACAAACTAATTATAAGGATGAATTACAAATAGCATAGTACATGAAAAATTATCAAATTCAACTACCAGCAAAGTAACTTATATCTATGGGTTAGTTCGCCTACAACAGGCGATTCTATTCAATATTTTGAAGAAGATTGAGAACCTACAGGAGACAGCTAAATAAAATAGATATGGAGACCGACCTTGGTTGAGGTTGATGGTATTTAGATGATGTATTCTATTTGAAACAATACCAATCGGCTCATCAGAGCAGTTGAAATTGGCGGATATGAGATTTGAATTGAAAGATTTAGGTGACACTCATCCTGTAATAATAGTTCAGTGGAGAAGATAATCCAAGACAATGAATAAATAAACAAGTGAAATAATAAGGTAAACATGAGAAACAAAAGGTACTCACCGATTCCTTAAGAGCTAAAAAACCATGACACATCCATCTTCTAGTCGTTCCATCTCTACAAATATATGAGAATCCTTTCTCGTGGTTTCGATCCGGAGCACAAAACGATACTTTCTCTATTGTTTGATCTACTATTAAACCCTGAAACAAAAAAAAACAATATAAATTTTAATTCACTTTAAAATTTATTCAAGGCAATGGAGAAATGAATTTGGCCAGGAAACGTTTGGGTCATTTGATTGTAAAAATCTTAGCAAATACTCTAGAAATTGATCGCAAATTATTCTGAATGGAAGATACTGTTCAAATAATCAAGTGGAAAAATCTTGTCCTAGAACTGCATCCAATTGTTTCAGAAATTATCCAGTTATTATGTAACGTGGATGCTGTTGCTGAGACATTTCATAGTGTTGGAGCTTAAAAGATGAATTTTATAAAATATTATAATTTAAAGAGGATGAAATGTAGTTGAAATGCTGCGCTATTATTCCTAGTGTTTAATGTTTTAAGAAGCTTTGTTTTTTAATTGTTCAGACAAAAATGTTAATTTCAAAGAAAATAATATTGTTAAAAAAAGAATCTTGCCATAGGGGCATAGGAGGTAGTTCTTACTCTTCCATCGAGGCTATATTTTTTGACTTCGTTAACAACAAAATTCTCATCCGAGAAATTATAATTATAAATCATTATCTATCATAAAGTCATACAAATCTAATATCATAAAAATTATAATATTATTACAGCACACATGTGATATTATTATTAAATTTTACATTTTTCCAAACCATTGTTTCGAATTAAAAATCCTAAATACATGACTTTTGTGCTTATTTTTATTCAAGTACTTATAGGACGTTTCAATGATGATCGCTGTTATCTCCTGTTTCATTGAACACAAAACAGTTTCCAGATGTCACAAATCATGGATTAGATGTACTGTATTGTAACAAACAGTTACTTCAATAATTGTACACTAGATTTATAGTACAATCAAATTCAACTCGTGCATTTGTCCATCAATATTTCATTGCATCTCTCTGCAATCGCAGTATTTCACTTAGTATTGCATCTCGGTTTTAATCTCATTACCTAATTATGAAGGAAAATTACAGATGAAAGTTGTTTTTATTACTCTAGAGAGTTGAATCTTGTAAACGTACCTTGGTTTCATCTTCTACCACCCTCAACCCATCCCCAGAAACGTAGAGAATCGACTTGACAGGCCTTCGTCTTGAATTCTAGAAAACAGAAAGAAAATTCAAATATTAATCCAACTGATTTTAAGATTATTGTTCTATCAAATTACGAGGAATATGACATTAAACAATAAAATCTCATCATTTCACCAGAAAATAAATGTTGCAGCCAAAGTTGTATGTCCTACTCTGGTGAGAATCAACTTTTGCCAACATTACAGTTTGACAGAATCAAAGATTCAAAGACATTGTGTGCAACGCGACTTTGATATTGGGGCTGTTGTGTTGCGGATAACAAATAGAATATGTTAAATTTATCGATGTATGAACGTGTATGTTTATGTATGTATGGATGCAGATCACCTTTTACAGAATGCTACATTCAGAGATGATACATCATTCAATTCAACCATACATAAAATTGAAATAAATTGTATGATTAATAGATGATGAAGCTTTTTTTTGTAAAATAAGTATGAATAAATTCATTTTTCTTTTACAAATGAACTATAGTCCATTCATGATGGCTTGAGACGAGATAAACAAAAGCTCTGCATGTGTGTGTGTGCGACTGGAGTGGCTTCATTTTAGCCACGACATAAACAAGTCACAGCAATGCGGAAATCCCGAATTTTGTTATAGGCAATTCAGAATAAGTATCTTTAAGTAATCTTTTTTATAGATTCACATTGGGAAATTGCTTGTTTTGGTTGTCTTTTGACTGCATGAACCTAGAATGAACAACCAATTATATAAAGTTTTTGTGCAAATGCTTTGGTTACATTCCCGACAACCAAAATTCGGGATTTCGGCATTGCTGTGACTTGTTTATGTCGTGGCTAAAATGAAGCCACCCCAGTCGCGCGCACACACACATGCAGAGCTTTTGTTTATCTCGTCTCAAGCCATCGTGAATGGACTATAGAGTATAATTACTTGGAAATTAGCTGATCACTTCTTCAAGTGTTTGAATGGAATCAGTGCACAAGAATAAATATGATTGACTAGGAATCATGATGATAATCAGCTATAAAGCTTCTAATTGAAGAGTCTCAATATCAGTAAATGCACTCTCTCAGAACGTCAGACACTTTCATCAAGCTTTCATCACAAACATTGAGAGCATTCAGTCAAAGAGTAATCTCATTGAGTACTGAATATCATCGAACTGGAAAGAATAAAAACAATCCTGAAGCTTTCGGAGCCCATTTGAATGTTTAATTCAATGTTTTTGTTGGAAACAGTAGTGAATCAATATTCAACAGGAAATTATTAATTCATAAATAATTTGAATTAGAAGTTGATCAAAGTTACTCACCCTTAATACTTTCAATGCCTCTTCACACACTTGCATCCCTCTTGACTCGAATACTTCAACACAGCCCAGGTACTACAACAAAAAACGTATTTCATTACAGAAAATCTGGAAGAAAAAGGAAAAAGACACAATGATAATCATATAGAAACACATTTTCAACACAGGTATTGAAGTTGGCATTAGTATTGCACAGTATTGGCATTACTATGAATGTTTATTGAATTTGTAGAGTTGATGATAATATTATGAAATGGAACAAAATCGAAGAATTTCTTCTTGTTTTCGAAAAGATACACAAGATTATACATATTATGTGAACAATGACACAATCTAGTTGAAATTTCTTTTGTAAATTGAAACACTTGAGAGTGTTCATTGAAGCGATGGAAGATTGGTATTTTAAACTAATATGAGTATTAAATCAGAATTACTACCGTTTGAGAAATGAGAAATTACTTGATCACACAGATCACTTCATTACTCATAGATATTCATGTGTATTATTGCTGTGCCTCTGTTTTAAAGCACAGACATCAAACTGGTCAAAGTAAACTGAAAATAGAGATTTTTGAATTTATAAGTTAATTTCTATACAAGACTACTATTTTCATAGTTGATAAAAACACTGTACAGTACTATACCAACTTCTCAAAGTATTTGATTAATTTTTTGTTATTCCAATTTCCAAAGTTTAAACAATTAAAAGTTCAAGTTCATGGGAACTCCGAACTACAGTATTTCAATTCGCATAGATGAATTAAATCATCTAATTGATTAATATACTGGTATGATTGCTAATGTTTCCACAAAATATCAAGGTGTTAATTTTTCTTTGAATTTGTTGTGAGTAAGGAAGTATCAAAGACTATTTTAATTATGGTATTAAGTATGTAGCCTAGTATTATAAGAGTATTCATAGAGCCCTAGCAGTTGGTGTTTGGATATCATTAGAATTTATTTGTACTGCAGTACTGCTAGAATTATTATTCAAATATATTGTTAAGAGTTGTGATTATCGAAAAATACTTTCTATTATAGATTTCTATTAGGAATGAACCTAAACGGGGCCGTTTTCCCGTCGTGCTGGGGTGTCTTCTTGGCTTGGACGGGCTGTATAGTACAGTGAATTTGAAACTGGCAACCAGCTGGTAGGCCTAGGCCCTTCATGGGCTGTTGAGCCAGACATACATACATTAGGAATGATTGATTACGATTATTTTAAGGATTGAATGATTTTCTACCTTGACATGGAAGGAGCAGGTCCCGGCTCGTACGGCCGACTCGTCTGCCTGCCATTGGTGCGGCTTGGAGCTTTCGGGCACATGGTCCTTGCGTCTGCGAAAGCTGTCCCTGAAGCTCCTCCTTAACCTGTCCATCCTTCTAGGGGAGCCCCTCCTCTCCCCCTAAAACAAACAGAAAAAATAAATTGTTAGTAAAATAAAAAAATAAGTTGAAAGAATAATAGAGTATGGAGAATCAAGAGTTGCAGGATAAGATTTGAAAATATTATCTGCAACATCAGAAAATAATAACTCCAGTTGAAAATCATACTTGAGTATCCAGAATTGCAGGAATAGATTTGAATTTGAATTAGAGTGAAAAAATTGGTTACATAATATTATTATAAGGTTTTGTTCAATTAAAATAAAATTTAAAAGAAAACAGAAAATCGCAAACAAGAATATAACTGTAAACTCTGCTCAATAAATACAAACAATACAAACAATACAAACAATACAAACAATATTGCTCAACAATACAAACAGCATTTTTAAATACGTTTCATCATACCACAGTGCGGTACATTATAGATACTATGCACGCTATTGGTTTTATCAAATTGGTCATAATTTGATTAAGAAGGAGAATTAATAAGTTCTGAATATTTGATACATGAGATTAACTGTTCAATTATTCACTAATCACACTGACATCTATTGAAAAAAATTAATAAATCAGCAAATTTTATAAAAAATAATAATAATATTCGTGTAACCTGGCTGGCTCAGGTCTGGTGTCAGAGATTTCAGGTCGCTCCTGATCAATGTCAGGGCCTCTGACATGACTTAACGACTGTTTTTAGGCAGCCGGGACCGACGGCTTAACGTGTCCATCCGAAACACGGAAAAAATTGAAAGTTTAAATTTGAATATATACTACAAAAAGTAATAAACTTAACCCACTGGCGGCTCGTACCCACGAAACAGATGAAGTGCTAACACGAAACAGGTATCTTTCACTGTTTAGCACTTCACCTGTTTCGTGGGCACAAGACGCCAGTGACTCAACCGTGCAATTGATTAATCCATTTAATATTTGAATATTCAAGTGTTTGCAATGGACAAGCATCACCTTATTTTTATAATCGACAATGAATGAATGAAGATGCAATCATCTTACAAACATCAACAACATATTTCATCAACAGACTTCAAGAATTGTTGTTGTGAAATGGAATACTGTAGCAATAACTTTCAAGAGAGTGCAGTACTTGAAACTGACAACTGTAACCAGAGTAACCAAATTACTGCACCTCATGATTATCATGGAATGTAAAGAAAAATAATTTCAATTTTGAAAAACAAAGTGCTGCATGCCTGGAATTGTTGACCTTTACTTCTAATCATGGCCTTATTTCTATCACGCGGATGGACGCATTCAAATTCCGAAAATACTTCACCATTTTCCGGACGCTTTTCGAAGCAGACAGCTCATTGTGCATTCCGAGCAAGAAATTTACTGCTCCCAAGGAATTAATTGGGTAATGTGTTCTGCAGTTGATTAAATTTGAGCAAATTTATCACAGTTTTTCACAAATTGTCAAGTGCTTGACCTATATTTCTAAACAGCCTTCCTAACAATGATAATAATGAATACATTAGATAGGAGATCTATCAAATGAACTTTTGTTACCCTCATATTTCTCATACTACACACTGAGTAGACTTTAAATTGAAAGTTTAAAGAATTCTGATACTTCATCAATATCAAATAATCCTATCTAATATAATAAATATACCATAATAAGCATAGCATATACAATTTCTGGTATATTTTCATGATAATAGTATCTATGACGGCATGCAACAAGGAAAATCTTACTTTAATAACAATAAAAATGATAAATAACCTTGAAGATTGGATAGCTTTCATGTAAAATTCCCAAATACGCCATGGTTCATGCAAATTCAGAAATTTCAGCATTAATGAATCACAGCAAACGTAAATTCGATGATCTATGGGATGTTAATGATTTGGATCACAGTAAAATATTATGTATCTCAATAAATGATGTTGAGAATGAATCCAATAATATGTGTAACATGCGAGTGAATGATGTTGGGAATACATGAGGTAGAAGCTGAGTAACAATTTTGTGTATGTTAACTTATTTTGAAAATGTTAACAAGATTTTGTAAAATAAATAATCAAACAGAAACGATTTAATAAAAATACAGTCTAGGCTATTGTTAGTAATATCATCACTATTACATTGATCATTGAGATAAAATAAATAACTATTGGCATGAATTACCCTGAGGAATCGTTTGAATCTACTGCAGTTGGAATTCGAAAGCAGGTAGAGGTAAAACAGGTAAGTAAACAGTCAGAGCCAGATGACAACACAGAATCAAAGAGATTTTCTTCCTCCTGATAGAATGCGACCTAATACAGCCAAGTCAGCGCTTTTTTTTCTTATTTACCTGTTCTTTTGTCATTTTCGATTGCGAAGTCAGTCGTAAAAGAAGTTCGGACTGAAAGCTCACCGCCATTGAATGGCAAAGTGAATCAGGACAATGCACACTAAATAAGTACCTACGGTTCTGAACTGAAAAGAAATACAGCAGGTAATACCGTAAGATTGCTTACAATCCATTCACCCCTACCCACAGCGTGGCAATACATTACCGATCCACTGCACTGGGTTATTCTCTCCCCTGATAATAAACAAGAGAAGAGGAAAGAATATAATATAGAATAGAAGATGGAAGGAGACGTCTGGAACGTTCCATCAATAATTATAGAGAAGATGGAGTTCAAATTAGGAATAATAATTTGTTTTCAGTGATGTTTCATAATAATTGTTTTGAATTAGCCTATAGCATATTTCATGATAATATTTATGCCAATATGCAGTCATAGTATTTCAAGCAAAGAAGACATTTTGGCAAGATGAAAAAATGACTACAGCTCGGTCAATATTGGTTCAAATTTTAATTTCGTCTTAAATTGTAGGAAACATTCTGATCTACAATTTGAGACCAAATTTATAATTTTTGAACCAATATTGTCCGAGCTGGAGTCATTTTTCCATGTCTTCTTCGCTTGGACAGACTTTAACTAGTAAGGAACAAGAAAAACCTCATTTCTAGTAGGTAAAGATAAAAATGGTAATTTTTAAAATATCATCAATTTTACCCATAAATGCAGCATATTATATCACAAGCATTTCATAGTAACAGCAGAAATCAGCCTTTTATTATATGAGTAGATTTTGAGTAGTTCTCAGCAGGCTTTTTAATCAGTGATATTAAATTAGTACATATTTTCTACAGTTGGAACTATTCTACCCCATTGAAAGTCAAAGTTCAAAAGTAGATCTCACGAAGTATCTAAGCTCTGGATCTGAACTTTATGCAGCAGTGAAAAAGACATTTTCCACAGAACAAGATCTCCGGATTAAATAAAGCCAGAAGTTATCACAAACAAAGAAACCCGCGAAATTGGATTCTAATCCTGCACTCCGACTTCAAAAGAACACTTTGATTTCCGAGAGATGAAAAATTTCAATCTGTGAAACAGTATCCGACTACTTAGGATGGATTCAACACGGAAAAGAGAAATTTGAACGCAATTTCGTGTCAAGACAGGCGGCTACCAAATGAGCAGTAGCAATTTTCCACCAATTACCTCAGCTCTTTATTTTTTCTCTGAGGGGCGGTGGGGGGAAGGATTAAAAGGTTCGTGAGTTGTGGGAGAGAAGAGAAATACGACGACGAAAAGAGAAAAGAGAGGAGCAATAATAAACTTGGAATGAGTGAGAAAAAGTGAGAAGAAATGAATTGAGAATTAGTAAGCGAGAAAAAAAGTGATAAAGAGGAAAAGAGACGAAACAAAAATAATTTTTAGTATGTTAGCGAGAACAGTGCGAATGGAATAGAAATATCCTATTCTCTGAGCAGAGAATATGAAAAAATCTTATTTAGGAAATGTTTCTGCTGATTAAGGGAGAGTGAGCGAGGAAGAAGGCGAAGACGAGAAGAAGAAGAAGAAGAAGAAGAAGAAGAAGATGATGATGATGATGATGATAAAGGGCCAAGGGTTAAAGAAAGCAAGAAAGATAGGGTGAAAGATAAGTAGTGGGAAAAAGAGAGAAAACAAAAATGCACGGTGCCAGAGCGAGAAAAAAGTAAGTAGTAGTTTGTCGCAGTAATTATGCGATATCGTAATTTCAGTCCAGAGCCATGCCACTTGATTTCCAGAAGTGTGTGCACTTGAAAAGCTCAGGAATTCACCTGTTGTAGTCGTAATGGGGACTATTATGGAGCTGAACATCTGGTTATGAGAGGTCCGATTAAAGGAGGAAATCCATGAATAAATTTAATGGGATTCATAAATCGTGAATATTCAGAACTAGACACTGGTTCTACGAGAATGGTAAATTTTTCAAATGACCAAATTTATCAAATAAAATAAAATGATTGCAAGAAATCTCATTTTGTAATCTTTATGGATGCCATGAAAATTCATTACACCCACGATATTTGTACAGTTTAAATTGTGTTTGACTAGCAGGCCAAGCAAACGGTATAGCTATTTATGTATTAAGAGCGTAATGCGCGAATTTATCGCTCGCGCAAAACACGCGTAGTGGAGCGTGATAATTTTGCAAGAAGCAATACGCGCGAATTTCATACAATATTTTTTCTACAACTGCACGAACCTGTTAATCCACAGTTTTTTCAGTCCTCAAGAACTGCAAACTATTAAATTACTCTTGTGTAATTACCGGTACAGGTAGAATCAGACATTGTCGACTTTTTGTTAGGTCATGACTCTACCTGACCTACTTTTGGCGAGGCCATGATCAGCTGATTAGCAAGTGTAAAGTAACTCTACTGCGCATGCGCAGATGGTTATGTAGCGTAATGAAGATTCTCCTCAGAAATGGGCTTCTTTACAAGGTGTATTCGGCTCGTAAAATCTTGTTTTACGCGCAGTTGTAGAAAATAGTACATTACGCCACAAGCCCGGGAAGGAAAAGTTTACAGTATGAGGATAGTTTCCCGGGCGAGGCTTGCCGAGCCTGGGAATAATTCCGAATACTGTAAAAAACTTCCTGGGCGAGTGAGTGTATAATTTTTTCGGTACACTTCAAATAAATTTCATTAATCTAATCTCATAAATGAACAAAACAAATAGGATTAATGAGATCTAAGAACAGCTAGACCGGATAACTTACTATACTAGCTCGGTTGAGCTGAATCTGTAATGAAGCTGAACTGCCAAGTATTGAAAGTTTGCATCACAAGTTTATTGATTTAATCAATTGGATATTACTTAAGAGTGGGTGGTAGTGGACGGCAAACTGCCAAACGGCAAAATCAAGCCCCATAAGAACAATGTAATTTTTATCAATCTCTTGGAGCAGATATTGCCTCTATTTATAGACGGAATTTCACGTTCTTTATGTCATTGGAAAGAGAATTTAATTCTCCAGGGGCGTTACTTTTACTTTTTCGATTTTTAGTTCATTTCAATAATTACAGTTTAATACTTTTTTTAGTTAATTAATTATGCGATAATTATTAAAATAAACTAAAAATAGAAAAAGTGAAAAATGCGCCCCTGAGAGAATTAAATTCTCTTTCAATGACATAAAAGAAGGTGAAATTCTGTCTATAAATAGAGGCAATATCTGCTCAAGTTGATAAAAATTACATTGAGATTCTTATGGGGCTTTATTTACTGCTGCAAGTCCTACCTACCCACTCTTAAAAACTATCAGAATACTCGATTTTCTTAGTCCAGAAACATTTTAAGCTCAGGATAGTTTTTGTACGATCATCGTAAATTGTACAATAGCCATACAAAGTTTCTTGTTTTTGACCAATTTATATGCCAGCGTCACAGAGACGGCCATTGTAGTTGCATTTTCACTCGCTAGATGGCGCTAGCTGTCCCACGCTTGGAAACAAGGTCTATAGAAGAAGGTCGGGACACGGGTGCCATATTGAGTCTTAAAACGGGCGGTAGATTCAAAACTTCAAAGCTAGTCTTATTGAGTCTTAATCACAGCTGTAGTGACTTTGAATGAAAGTGTAATTTTTTTGCGCAGAATTAGCAAATTTCATAAGCAGATGTTTGAGCTTTTAAAGTTTTGAATCTACCGCCCGTTTCAAGACTCAATATGGCACACGTGTCCCGACCAAGGTCTGTAGAAGAAGGTCGGGACACGTGTGCCATATTGAGAGTCTTGAAACAGGCGGTAGATTCAAAACTTTTTTAAAAGCTCAAACGTCTGCTATGAAATTTGCTTATTCTGCCCAAAAAAGTGCACTTTCATTCAAAGTCACTACAGCTGTGATTAAGACTCAATAAGACTAACTTTGAAGTTTTGAGTCTACCGCCCCGTTTTGAGGACTTTCAATATGGCACCCGTGTCCCAGCCTTCTCTGGGACCTTGGTCCCGACCTTCTTCTATAGACCTTGCTTGGAAATGAAATGCTCCTCGCATGGTAAGAGAGCTCTACCGCTCGAGGACAACAGCTGATTGATTACGCATGTAAACGACAACTTTCTAGTCTACATAGGGACCGGTAAAAAGGAGCTTCTTTCCGTGAAGTGTAGCGAAAAGGTATTTACGGTCACACATTAGAGTAGGATCGGTTGACAATAACTAATAAAAAATATAAAATTGAATACAGAACGATATGAACTGATTTCTGTTCATCTAACATAATTTGACATCTAACATAATTCTAAAAATTAAGTAATGTTGAGATGAGAAACTTCAGAAAATTTAAAATTAAACCAAGAGCTGAAAAATCAAAGATATAATATCTTGTAGAAGTTCAAGTCACCAGTAGACAGGCTTGTTGAAGTATTTCCTGTTCCTATTTCTGATGATTATGATTTAATCCTTAATTACGGTTCCATAGTTTTATTACCTTCAGAAGTTGAAATTTGTGTATAATTTAAGTTTCAAGTGTGGACATAACTACTATATTGAATATTTCAACCAAAAAATTGGGAAGTAGAATGTTTTGGACTTTGTGTTTCAATCCTACTGTATTTCAATCTTGTTAATAATAAAATAAGAGATTCCTAGAGTTCTTTAAAAAATACATTTTCAAAAATTAACCTCTCAGTTTAAAAGTTTCCCTTGAAGTCAAGTTTTTCTTATAGCATAGTATAGTATAGTATTTAAATCATGATTGACAAAATATATATAATATGCCTTCAACTTCAAGCAATACAATATATATGTATAGTATAGTATAGTATAGTATAGTATAGTATAGTATAGTATAGTATAGTATAGTATGAAGTATAGTTGTTCTTTCCAAAGTCAAAGTCAAAAGCTAAAGTCAAGTTTCTCGTCACGGAATTATTGCCATAAAGATATTTCAAAATTGCAATAACTAGACAAAATTACATACATGAGTAGTTCACTTAGTGCATGAGTAGTTCTCAATCCTCATACTAGAGTTGGGAAGTTTGGGATCGGGCCAGCACTTAGTTCAGTGGGAGAGTTGCGGTGGAAACACTTCTCTCAGTTGGCTGTTCGCTATCGATTCAGTACCACGGTCAAGGCCGTCTGAATCGCAGCTTGAACTCCTGTCCTTCTTCTTCCTTTTCAAGCATCTCCTCCTCATTCAAAGGACAAGAGTCCCCATACACCTTCAACAGCACCACCACCACTTGGATCTTTATAGAAAAGCATCGTCACATCAATGGCCGCATTTCAAATCAGTACCGAGATGAAAAGAGGTGCTTTCAAGAATGAGGAATCAGTCAACTTGATCTCATGAAGGAAAAATTTTTAGAAGTGAATATCTCGACGCCAATATCCAAGAAGAAAAGTATCCTTTTTCAAGTACAGGATTATGACGTAACTCACTGTATTAACGATGCACTCATAGATTTTTACGCGGTATTTATCTTATAAATTTATTGAAGCTTATTCAAAGCTTCCTGAGCTTCGAGTTATCTCTTTGAGAATCAATGTTATTTATTACAAAATGTGAAATGTACAAATATTCCATTATAAGAGAAAAGAATGTACTTCTATATTTGACAAAAAGTTCCATAACATTGATTTTCTGTAAAATTATGAAGAAGACACTTTCACAATCATCCTTATTCAATTATAAATTGAAGTTTCATGTCTAGAAAGTTCCTCTAAAGCTAGCATCCCCAAGCGGCAGCGGCTGGCTGCGGTTCGAGCTGGCGCGGCTCTAACCATCAAAACTCTATTAAAAAAACAATGTTATAGCCTAAATTTTCACTTTGTTATTAGGGCTGCTAATTTATAATAATCAATAAATAATAATATTCTTATGGCTTTTAATTGTGGGGAGACCCTTACGGGTAGTTCCACCTCGCCAATGTGTACTTGGCTAGAACTGGTCACCCATCCAAGAGCAGTCCGCAGTGTTCGTGACTTAACATCACGTTCACCGATAGATCACTCTCACTGAGAGACCGATTGCCAGTACATAATAAATAATCAAAGTACCATTTTCAAGTGAAATGCACTCATTATTTATTGATTATTATACATTAGTAGCCTTAATAACAAAGTGATCATTTATAATATGGTTATGTGAATATAATATGTGAAAGCACTTCACAGCACATAGATGAGCTCGACTAGAGCCGCGGCAGCTCGAGACGCTCGGACGCTTGTGAATGCTAACTTGAAACTACTCATTCTAGAGATTTCTGAGAAAATATGGGCAGGAATGACGGTGACAAATTTTCAGCTATCGAAAAGTCAGTGGCCTAGAACTATTATTATTCATGGTTCACATGTTGACAGATTATACTGCCCGGGCAACGTTCCAAGAATTCCACACGTCAGGAGAGTACCTATTCAAAGTATGTGCCTACTCAGATTGCATCTACATTACCCTTGAAATTATATACGATGAAAAAGGATTAATGTATTAGTAATGAATAGAGATAATTATTACCAGCTTGCACTGGCGGTTTCGTACCCACAAAACAGGTGAAGTGCCCGTATCTTTTATTGTACAGCACTTCACATTTTCCGTGGGCACGAGCCGTCAGTGCTAGCTTGATGAATTACCGTATTAAAGAAGAATAAATTATTTGGTTGATGGAAGTGAAGCTAGTTAAATCTCACTAGTAGAAACTTGTATTGTCAAGCCAATATGGCAATATCTACTTACTATGTACTTCATCGTTTCAAGAAGGCAAGCATGAAATTTGCATAGGTTTCCACAAATTGTACCCTTCCTAGAAAAATTTTATTTTGGTTTTGAAATAAACTAAAGAAATGAGAGGTTGTTTTTTAAAACGCCCATGAACTTCATATATTCTCAAAAACAAGACGCATTGGATATTACAATCAAGTTAGAATCATTATTCAGTTATGATTACGTGGAAATATCTAAAATAAATTTCTTAAAAAGAAAATAAAAATTGTTTTGTTGATGAAACATTGATATAATTATCGACGTTTTCAATACTGGTTACGATCGATTATTGTTTTTATCATCTGCTATCGATCATTGAGTGTACTACAATAACAGATTATCAAATAATAAAAAATAATAGATTGTTTAATCATTCAGGATCAGGAGTAACTGACATGAATCATTCCAAGTGTTAGGGCAATGCCAAATTATGTTCTAGATCTACCATTATAATTTTCAAATCCAATAGTGCTTACTTGAAAATACATCATATTAGGGCTTACTTGGAAAAACATCATATTGGATTACATAGATGTTACAGATAGACAGATAAAGAGTCATACATGACAGAAACAGAAATCCGCATGAAAGTCGAAGCCACCCAACTAGAAGAACAGAATTATACGATATGACTCTAGAAACGCCCTCTATGAAGTTTTTATGCCACAAAGCAAAGCTGCTAGAAATTGCAGTTATTCATCACTCTGGTTTTGCATGAGAGGAGAGGAGAGAAACATACGTCCCAAGGGACAGGACCTCTCTCTTGTGCAGAAATCAACTCGCAGAGCGAAATGACACACGTCAAAGACCAAAGGCAGAAAACTCAACATTCAGATTGGATTTCCCCACTATTTCCCGAGAATCCCAAATATGAAAGACTATTCAGCTATTTCCCGAATATCCCAAATATGAAAACCCGTTTCTCAGAATGAATTGTTGCGAACAACTGTCAACTGTAAAGCAATATGTAATTCATCTCTGAAGAGACGTTTTCCACTAAAAAACCTACCATGCCGTATGAAATCAAAGAAAAGTTTCCGAGCATTTTTTAAAGCTTTACTATGTTGCCTGTAACCGTAACCATTGAATTTATTCTCAGTTTACCTTTTACAGTTTGAATCAATCTTCATCACGTAACATACACACCTGTGAAAAAAGAAAGAAGATGTTAGAAAAATTTGTTAAAGATATCAAACAACAATACAATATCAATCATAACTGCTAATGAGAGAGTGGGATGGAAGAAAGGATAGCCTATAACATGAATTTCAAAAAATTATTAAAGAGGTTTTCAAAAATGAAAAACGTTTGAATATAATACTGTTCTGCATTGCAATTATTGAAGTAAAACATGGCAACTTCCAGACTCAAATAACTTTAGTTTGTTTAAATGTTGTTGTTGCTGTAAGTGGAATCCATTAGTTTAAAAAGAACTGGTGAATTTGTTTAGATTGAGAAAGTAGTTTAGCACAAATAATGAACTTGGAGCAAACTAACAAATAAATAGTAGCTAGTATAGCTTCAAGTGTGAGTTTTCACCAAGAAGCTTTCGAAAGGTCTTTGCCAGTCTCACCTACCACAGATTGAGCTTTTAATTCAATTTATTTATACATCCATCTAATTTGAAGTTTTGTATACTGAATTATAAATACAACCTAACCTGATATCAAGTGTGTTCGATTTAACTTTTATACTTTTTCAATTTAATCATTCTGGTTCAAAAAAATCCAGAAAAAGAAACGTATTCAGAACCGTATTATGTATTTAAACTCACTAGTATGTAGACCCGCATAAGGTTGGCATGGAACTTGGCAGGTGTATGTTACAACATTTTATTCAATACGTATAGTAGTCACTAGCAAAGATAAGAAATATTAGCAAATAATATTCAATTTCATGAGCAAAGAAAGATACATAAGAAAATCATACTTTCCTAGTGATGGGACAAACTCAATTGTAAAGATTATAAATATGAGCAAACCAATAATTTCCAGTTTAATAAGATAATTTAGATGAAAATTATAATATGAGAATGTAATTGGAAATGAAATGATGAGATATAATCTCAAGATAAGTAGCATTCTGCCTGAAAAAGTTATATAGAACAATATTCTCATTTCATTTCAAGATGTCAACGAATAGTCCAAAAATGAAAATGAAGCAATGGTATAAGGTGGAAGCATAGGTGGAAGCGATAGTAGTGGGAGATCCGGTGAAGCATGAAACCGACGGACCAATCACGTTCAAGTTCTACACTGAGACCACGCCTACAGAAGAACCTCCTCCAAGCTCAGCCAACTCACTCGCTGATTGGCCAACAACAATGCCCAAGTGGACTTCTGATTTTCGCCGATAGGTAGCAGCAGTTACTGGGTGGTATTCCATAAGTCATTTTTAAACGCGTATAGAGGGCAGCAAGCAACAGTGCTCTATTTCTTATTTGAAGGATTATCACAAATTTTACTCATGTTTTTGAAAAAAGATTGTTAGAGTTATGAAATGATTCATGTTGTTTTTTTATTGATGTTTGGCTCAATTTCGAGACTTGAGATGATTGTTCGTTGGAACACCATCGATTATTTGCAATAAATTAATTTAATTTATTCACTCATCCATTTATTAAATATTCAAATATTCACCATACAATCGAAATTGAATGAATATGAATGCGTTCATCAGACGAACAGAAGAAAACCACGTTTTTTAGTGAACTTGATCCAATAATGTTCATCCACAAGTAGATACGTGTGAACATGGATATAATTCACTTTGTGGTTCGAAAATATTATGAGAAGTTATTGGTAAAATTCCAGACTGAACATTGTGGGAAAGTAATTAAAAGCAAAATAACGAATTCCAATTGAGCAAAACGAACTTTAGAGATAGATGAAAATTCAAGGTAATAGGAAGTACTGTATTTTAATCGCTTTATTTCATTGGAAATTACTGCCTCGATAGTTATCGCAGCATGGAATTGAAAGGAAACTTCTAAAGAAATGAAAAAC
Source organism: Sogatella furcifera (assembly GCA_017141385.1). Classification (NCBI taxonomy): domain Eukaryota; kingdom Metazoa; phylum Arthropoda; class Insecta; order Hemiptera; family Delphacidae; genus Sogatella; species Sogatella furcifera. The sequence goes on from CM029549.1 coordinate 9,150,631, forward strand.
CAAGCGACTAAACTAGATAAAAATTTTCGATTAATATACTGGTCTTTGATGTGGATGGTTGAATCAATAGAAACAAAATTGGATTCTAATATACCAGCGAAATGCGAATAAAGTACTTCTCAATGCAACACGTGGAAGAGGAAAAAATAGAGGAACGTCCCTGGAACGATAAAAAACTCATGGAAGTTCGCGTAGAGCGATTTAAAATTAACTCTTTTGCAGAGATTATCGCGTTTTTTCATCAGCTCGATTCAAATTGCAACATTGTCCAGCTTTGCAAATTAACTTCTTTTTCATTGTAGCCGTTTGTCCCATTGTAACTGACAGTGAGTTGTGACATTCTTTTAGCAGTTTCGTTCTGAATTTTGTTCCTTTTGTGAACTAAATGATATGAGCTGATGAGAAAATATATTGTTTGTCAATTTAGGCTATAGAGCTCTATTGATACAGGACTACTATACAAAAATAAATTTGTTTTACGTCATTGATGTGGATAAATTTTCAACACGAACATTGTACAACTTTTGAATTTATACTATTTATATTGAAGCTATTGAAAATTCAAAACAACAAATCTTTCCTCTCTGTGTTCCTGTACCAGAATTTGGGATATTAATTTTTTCAAGGTAGAAGATTTTTAGGTGAGAAATTTCAACAGAATTAATTTTGAATTTCGATGGGACAATAATCAATACTATATAAATAGCTTCAGGTTCAAGGTTTCAAAGTATTTGGGATTCACAATCAGGCATTCAAACATTCCCGACTAAAGAGTTGGGCGTTTGTCAAGTGGAATTCTATGTGGACAATCTCAAAATCTTGATAAGTTGACATTGTGAAAGTATTCATAGATCAATCCCTTTCATTCACACCCTTACAGAACAGAATTTCATGATAAAATTCCTTCATCAACCCTCACAAACATGCCTACCGAGTTTATTCAATTTGAAAAACAATACCTGGCACAATACGCTGCTGTTAGTTGCTGTTGTGAAGGAATTGGGAAGAGCCGATAAACACATATAGTCTGTCCAAACCAAGAAGACATACTGGCAAGATGAAAAAATGACTCCAGATCGGTCAATATTGGGTCGAAAATGATCAATTTAGTCTTGAATTATAGGGAACATTATGCTCCACAATTTGATATTGAATTTATTATTTTCAAACCAATATTGACCGAGCTGGAGTAATTTTCCCATCTACTCAGAATGTATTCTTTGCCTGGACAGACTATAGTAATGTAGCGTTAATAATGCCCTTACGCAACGATCACCCCTCGTGGAGGGCTGATTGTGACGTAATAATTTCACAACACACTCACATATGAACGTGGGAACTTATTGGGGTCACACTTAACGCCCCTTGTCAATGCAACCACCATATATTATACTCTACTCTCAAAGTTTTCTTCTTCCTGTATGTGTTAGCACACTATACTATTTTTTTATAGAGTACGGTAGTACACCACTTTATATCTGAATTCTTCCTCATGCAGGTCTTGAAGTGGATTAAGTACTTAGTTGCAGTTCAAATCGCTTATAGAGGACGTGCTCTAGCTTTACGATTTCGCTCGTTTTCATGAGATTATGAGGAAACCAGAGCTATCTATCTGTATCTACTTCTCAGAATTTACTGTTAGATTTTTCAAAATTACATCCAAACTGTACCCATCCATTGAACTAGTCCACAATCCATTGAACTTACTTCAGTGAATTAGAAATCTTGAATGATAATTTTTATTTCAGTGAGAGTAGACAAACTCCATCAAGATTATTAATGATAATATTTTATTGTAATGATAATAATCTATTCAACATGATATCTTCAACATTGGAAAATTGATGGTTTGAACTGAAAAACCAACCATCCTTGCTTTACGAGCTTTCAAGATTGACTATAAATGATACTCATGAACTTGATACCCACAATCCCTTCTCAAAATCTTCCCTATTATTCTTTTTCATTCTCTCGGTTAAACGAAGTGATATATCGCTCCTTGCCTGGACAACAGCAACATTTCTCTTCTTTTTTCAGAACAGAAGCCCCTATCATCCTCCAAATGACAGAGAATAATGAATCAGGGAAGGTCAAAGAGACGGGGCAGACAAGATGAAAAGTTGGAGACAATTTAATGAGCATTCATCGTTCAGAAATATGAAGACGCTGAGGTTTTTCATGTTACACTCTTCTGGTCTTCTACCAGCATCACATTTAATATTTATTTCATCCAACCTAAAGAAATCTTGATTCAATATTGTTAAGCAGCAACCTAGGGAGCATCTTTCCCGGAGCAACCATAATATTTTCCCGTTGTGTACTTGTAATACTACCAACTTTGGATAGATAAAATATCAGCTTAAAATATGAAATATTATTTGGAAACTGTGCAAATTCAAATTTTTGCCTGTATGGTCTCTAATTGATTACCCATCTCTTCTCAAGAATAAAACCATTTGTAACAATATTGCAAACATGATTGTCGAGATACTTCTTGAGAGATAGTTCTAAAAAAGAAAGAGTTCAAACATAAATTACAGACTAATACCGTATATCCGTACGTATTCATGATGGTGAACATAGTGCAAGCAAACGCAAAATTAAAAATTTAAAACTTTGTTCATATTCTGGTTTGGAAAGGATGATATGATACCAACATAACCTCTTTGTTTATGCAGGAAAATGGGATGGATGCGAGATGAGTTGACAAAATTAATTGGAATGTATTACGTATTCCAAACAAATACATGATATTTGAGTTGTTCCTTGTTTCTTATATGAATTTCTCCATGACTCTCCAATTTCGTACAAATTTTTCAAATTTGAAGTTTTTTCATTGGCAGAAATGACAAATTCACAACAATCTAAGAAATACATAATAAATTAAAATAAATTTGATAAATTGAGAAAATACCACATATTACAAAATAACATGGAATGTCAATTGAATATTTTCATCTCGAGGTACAATACCTGTTTGAGGTGGTAGTATAAAATTTAATTACAAATTTATCGCTAAAAAGTACTGAAAATTGAGCAAAAATTTAATAAATGTAAAAATATTTTTAAACATTACAATATTAACATATAAAGTAGTAGTACCAACACTACTAGGATAATCCCATTTATTTACAACTTTACAATCCCATTTACAACTTTATTCATTATTAGTGAAATTTCAAAAACTATAACCGACAGTAATAGGCGAACCAAAGTATTCTCATAGAACTCAGTGAATGAATCATTCAGGAGTTTATTTCGATGAGGAATATGATTACAAGCACTTTACTCCGGTTAGGCACTTTACACCAGCATTTCAATCAAATCTAATGATACCGTAGACAGGATTGTTCAAGGATATTATTTATTCCGTCAGAGATATTCTTCAGAGACATTGCACTTGGCATTAATAAAACCGGCAAGAACAATGGAAACAAGTTACTGCTTTCATGAATAAGTTCCTTGTTCGTTCACCAAGTTCTCGATTGTATGAGCAAGACTATTTCAGCGATTGTCAATTTATTTAATAGAACTACTGACAGTTAATAATAAGAAAATCTTACTAATTTGATACTACCTCAGTTAATAGAATGTTGAGTAACAGTTCACCATATATTTTGTTTACATTGAAAATCCACTTTTTACTATCTTTGGAAAAATAAAAGACTAGCAAGGGTGAAATAAACAATAAAAATTAAACAAATAAACTAAAATTTGAAATCCCAAAGTTAAAATGGTTCAATATACTTTGTGAATAGAAATTATATTGAAAATAATTATATTTATGTACTACTTGATTTTTGTACAATAATTCATGAGGTAGAGTACGCAACAAAAAATGAGGCACTTTTGTCTGCCCCTAGAACGTTTTAACAGCTGAAATTGTCTACAAAAAGTCAGTCAGTGAAACAGAGAAGTACCAGCTGATTGGAGAATAGAGAAAAGAATATAATCCAGTCAGCTGGTCCCGTACGGTTTTTAGATTATTTGTACACTGTTCAAGCGTACAAGAAACAGACGAAGCCGCCTTGATTTTGTTGTGAACTCTATTCAATTATGCACTGAGGGAGGAAATACTGTATCTATAGAATAGAAATATTAATACTTTCTATTTGACAGTATACTATAATATTATCAAATATGTACAGTAAATATGTAGTGGGTTAAAAAAACTTGAAATTAGAGGACCTTTCAAGAACTAGAGTAGGCTACAACCTAGATTATATTCATATTTTTCCTCCTCTATCCACAAGAATAGCTTTTCCTACAAGCACTCAACTCTACTCAAACTTTATTATCAAACATACTCTGAATTTCATTCTGGGAGGTTGAAAACTCTTTTCTGAATAATCCCTTTCTCAGGGCAAGCCTCTTCAAAACGATACTGTGTTGAAAAGCCTTTTTGAAACACATTTTCCTGAGTTGATATCATGTTAACAAACAGCGTGAAGGTGAATTTGTGAGGGTTTTTCATACTTTTTTGGAGTCTCTTTGTAATGATGTGTTGATGACACAAATTTTATTTCGACAAAGGAGATAGAGATGGTTTTGAAAACAAGGTAACTTCAAAAATTCAAGAGTTGTGAAATTCGATATTCACATAGAGAAAACAACGAATACATTCGATTAATAAATTCATACATTTCAAGACAAAAATCTCTTGACTGAGTAAAGATCACAACATGAAGATTTGTTGGACAGTTGTACAAGTGAAATATAGAAGTAATAGATCTAATTATGTGAATAGGTTCTTAAATAATTTCACATCAATATTTTAAAACTGATGTCATCATGTCAAAAAAGTATATTATATTAACTTGACTTGAAGCAGCCATCTTATGGCAATGACTTATACTATTTACTTTTTTCGACTTCCAATTAGTGGTGAACACCACTTATTGTAAATTCATATCTACTCCGATTCTCAAGATCATTTCTAGAAGTCACTTTCTGAATGGTAATTAACGTTTACCAAAGTTTCGATTTGTTGTGTGGTCGACAGTCAGTTGTTCAGTCTGAAGATGACCAGACAGCAGGTAGAAACTTAAGTCACTGCAATGTGAGTGAAAGTTGATTTCCATTGAAAAAGAGATTTTTATTAAATTAAAATTTAAAAGTGGAAAAAAATGGATACACAACACCATTTCTAGAAGATTCTTGAATGTTTTAACAATAAATTAATCAATATACTACTGAAGATAGATTACACACGAAGATGTATTTTGTAATACTCTGTTTCGATTTTCAGTTCATAATGTATCATGTATACTTTGTTGATGAAGAATTTTATATGAGAATAGATAAATGAGAAGATAAACGCTAGGAAATTAATCAAATCAGAGGAAAATCCTTCTCGGAACACGTATAGGCCTAATACCATGATGATAATCTCGATTAATTATTTAGCCCAATGCTTTTTTTTCCCTACTGATCGATACCACTACTCTGGTTCATTATTCAGTATCCATTCAGTTATCAGGCTCATTTTTGGAGCTCTCTTCACTAATGAACAAACCAATTTCGTAGCCGGATTCAATTAAAGCTGCAATCGATGAATGAGAAGAGAGTTCGATGTTCGATTAAGTATTCTTGGAGGGATGTGCACACTCCCTTGCAGACGGCGGGAGATTGGCTGAGAAGTGCACTTCCTGAATTCATATCACTTGCTTCAGCTGAAGTTTAGGAGGGGTAGGGACGTGAGAGGGTATGGAGAAGAAAATTGAAAGGAAGAGACTAGAGAAAAAGACTGGATGAGAGATGTCCAGAGAGGAATGTAAATAGGTTAGGATGGAAAGCGTGGGAAGAAGAAGATGAGAAAGAGGAGAATAAGAATAGGAGTGGATAAGGAAGGGTAATGGAAATGAGAGGGGTATGGAGAAAAAGAAATTGAAGAGGAAAGGACTGGATGAGAGATCATCTAGAGGAAAGCGAATAGGTTAAGATGGAAGACGTAGGGAAAAAGAAAAGGAAGTAGGGAATTAAGAACAAGAATAGCTTAGTTAAGGAAGCGGAGAAGGGAGGAAATGGAGAATTGGAGAAGTTAGGGAAAATGGGAAAGATAGAAGGTGAACAGTAATAAGGGAAAGATTAGCAGAGGGAAGATGAGAAGAATGAGAAAAGGAAGGAAACTAAGAAATCGATTATGAGGAGAGAAAAGATGAGGAAAGGAGACGGGAAGGAGAAAAGAGGAGACAAAAATAATCATGGTGAAAAATAGGTACAAGATAGAAGGAAAATGGTGGTGAGAGAGAGGAATAAGAAAATGGAAGAGTTGGGTTGGAGGGGTGGGAGAGAAAGGAATAGTAAGAGAAATCGAGAAGACGAAGAGACAGGAGAAAAGAGACAAGGAACCCAAACAAAATGAATAATGAGGAGTGGAATATTAATCTATAGGGAAAAAGGATGAGGAAAACATAGAAAGAAGTATTACATGATAGAATAAAAACTATAGAATAGTGAGGGATGAAGGAGTAGGACAAAATCTTTTAACGGAAAATATCAAAAGGGAAAAGACAAAAGAGAAAAAATAAAAGGTGGAGAATAATGAGAACAAAAAAATATATGACTATAAAGAAATTGAGAAACAAGAAAAATCACGACGGGAGGGAAGAACGAAATAAAATGGTCAACAGTGGAAAAGATGGAAAAGGAAGTGAAATGGAAGAAGAAAAAGATATACAATAAAAGAAGGAACTCATGATTGAAGGAGTAACAACGAAAAAGTAAAAGAAGATACTGAAAAGAGAAGAGAGCAATGGAAGTGAAATGAAAAAAGGAACTGATGAGTGAGAGATGATTGTAGGAGAAACAAATAAAGAAGAATTCGACTGAGTCGTTGTATTTCAGATGAAGGAAACCATGAGAACAAGTGAGAGACGGTTGGCGAGAGAGCACTTCCCTTATCACGTGCAGGTCACGTGATGTGCGTTCAAAGTTGAAGCGTCGTCGTCGCTCTTTGAAGGGACGCCGTCAACGCATTGTGCTCTGTACGGACGACGCCGCTACTGCGAGCTACGGCCTATTTGTCCATTATGCAGATGTTATATCGATATCATTGGTCAAAAACGGCTTGCATGAACTGAGGTCTAATTGCAAAATTGTTCCCAGGAATCACGCGTGTCAAAAACTGATGTTCGTTTTTGCAACACCACCGCTAATGGAATAATGTATTATTGAAAAGAGGAAAATGAGAATTGAAAATAATAGGAATGAATTATGTATTGAGTTGACAAAACAATTTGTGCTCTAGTGCTCAAAACTGTATTTGTTCAAAAACTGTAACTCTGTATGATCTCAAAATCTGAACATGAAAGAAAGGTCTACTTGGTCTCAAACTGTAAGGAAAAATTTGAATCACCCCCAGAGGGATTATGAGTTACACAATTGAAATTAATACGTCAAAATATTTAAGCGAAAGAAAAACTGAAAATACCTCTTTTTTTAAAAATTTTAACTTGGTTTCTAATAAAGAGCTTGAATTCTATTGAAAATTTTACTTACTAAAACATGTATAATTATGTTTTGTCCGACGCTTCGTTTCGACGGTGATTTCAATAGAAACGGAGTTGAAATTTGACCGATTTCTATTTGAAGACCACTATCAAGATAATAATCATTATCCTTGGCTAAAAGCATATTTTTCGATAACAATATAAGATTATAAGATGATAACAACATCAAAATTAATAACACCAAGAAAAGTGAGTGAGTCGATCCAAGATCCTTCATCAAGGTAATTACAATCATCTCTGCTTTAGAAGCATAAGCATAAATTATTCTGTGTTTTTCGTATCAACCCTTCAAAATTCAAAATTTTCCAATTATTATCACTTTTGGATCATTTCTTTGAGTGAGAAACCTTCGACCGAAAAGAAAATTTGGACTTATAACCTCAAATTTTGGACTATATTTAAATGAAAATTGTGTTTTGAAATACCAATACTATGCCTGTTCTTTCTTACCAATGTGTTTTTGCCAATAGATTAATAAATAAATAAATAAATTTTGAGGAATAAGATCATCACAGTGATTACAATACTCGAAACGTGACCTCAGTATGTAACCCATGACCTTTCCAAGCGGGTTGCATAATTCAGCCCCTCATAAAATATGCTGATCTCACACGTATACACGCTTGGATAAGTAAATAGCTCAACCGACGGCGGGGGAAAGAAGAAAAGAGGATCAAATACCGCTCTAAGCAGCTTAGGAACTTCACAACACAGGATACTCCACCCCACGCTCGTATACGCCACTTGTGATGCACAACGATATGAAAACAACGAGATATCGATCACGGAAGGTCGATCATCAAAGTGCACTTGAACTGCACACGTTTGTGATCCGACAATAACGAGATATCGATCACATAAGGTCGATGTTGATAGTTTGATACTTTCAACCCATTTACCCACACCATATAATACATACCATAATATACCATATAATATACCATAATACGTTCTCTTGAATGACAACGTTTTATTTTTATTCACAGTGATATAAAACGAAAACAGCGAGATATCGATCACGTAAGGTCGATGTTGATAGTTCGATCCTTCCAACACTTACCATACGCACTTGTGAATAACAGTGATATCATACGAAAACAAACGATATATCGATCACGAGAGTTCGACAATGATAGCTCGATACCTTCAACACGTACATAATACCTACTCAAAATGTGAATGACAATAATGCACACATTGCACATTAGAAAAAAAACAACAACGGGCTATTATATCGATAAGGGAAGATACGAACGTTGATTCTTTCAACACATATCATACGCACAGTGAAGTGCCTAGTGATATATGCCTACTCAAGTTCTCAGGATGGACAATGATATGGTACAAAAATAACAAGATATCGATCGAGATGGAACGAGTTTGGGATGGAATCAGAGAGTATAGGATAAGACCATTTAGTTCTATTCACTCTAGATGAGATGGTGCTAGATAGATAACGGGAACATGGGATGATAAAGGGTGCGCGAATCATCAACATTATGATTCGTTGTAGAATAGATAAGAATTGAGCGTTATGAATGGATGTGCGGATCATCAACTTTATGATTCGGTGCACGACAGATAAGAAATGGGCGGTGTGAAGTTAACTGATAGTCTGTCCAAGCAAAGAAGACATTCTGGCAAGATGGGGAAATGACTCCAGCTCGGTTAATGTTGATTAAGAATTTATAAATTTGATCTCAAATTGTAGGAGACTTACTGACCTACAATTTAAGACCAAATTTAGGAATTTTGAACCAATATTGACCGAGCTGGAGTCATTACCCCATCTTGCCAGAATGTCTTCTTTGCTTGGACAGACTATAGCAATAGTATCGAACAATGGTAACGTACAATACTTTTGTAGTGGTCGTGTGACCACCCCATCATTACACAATCGCGCGACGCCTCAATCTAGTGGGCATTGTTCGCCGATATCAACCACCATAGGATGGAACGAGGTCACCAACACCCCTTCCATTATGTCACACACACTCGCAGCTCAGTTTCCCACATATGACAAGAACACTACTGCCACTGTTCGGAAACAGACTCGCCAACTCGTGAACCACACGACTTTTCAGAGCATAAATAACCGCCAAACCTGTTCTACTCGGTCAGTAATAACCCGCGATCAATAATTAAAACTTACCGCCTTCATTCAGACGAATGACCGGGAACAAACCCTTCAAATCAATTATTCAATAGTACACCAACATAGTGGGTGAATGGAGGAGTTTTCATTAATAATTATTTTCAATTGAGCAATGTTGGTGCTAAGTTGGGAATAGGGGTGTCGCCCTGTAATTTAAGAAAAATTCTGGATCTATTTTATTATTCTACTGATGAACGTAAAACTAAAAGTGAATCTAAACTTGGATCTATTGTGAGAAAGTTTCTTTCTACATTGTATTAGAAATTTAGAGATGTTATTTATTCATTTTTAATGAATAAATAAACTTCATCCTGATTCATATTATATTTGAATCTTACATTGTCTTTTTGAAAATAAATTAGAATAATTATTTCATTGAAAAAAAATTGAAGGAACTTTAAAAGCCATAGCCCAAAACTTCTTCTGATCCAATTTGAATAGAAAATGTACAAATTCAGGTTATGTCCTTTTTCAATACTAACTTGAGTAATAAAATTTCCACTTAGAAAAAAACTGCACAGAGAATTTTGAATTTAGAAGTTTTTAAAAACTTTATAAACCTAACATGTTCTCTTGGTCAAATTTTTTTAAAAGATGTTAGATAAATTTAACATTAAAAATACTTTAAATTGGATAAAACTTATGAAATTATATGTATGTTTGAAATAGCATAGCCATGTATTAGCGATTGAGTATTTGATTCTCAGATTGATTGATTGATTGATTGATAATAGAGCGATGCTTCAATGCCTTATATAGACACATCAATTTCTAGATGAAGATATAAAGAAGATTATCATTTTAAAAAAATAAATAACAGAAAGAATACACTTCATATCACTGGATAGAAGATATACTATAGAATCTATCTAATATAGAATCTATTGCTACCTCAATATGAGAATTCCTAAATGAATATAGTCGTAATGTTATGCTATTTCCAGGGAAGTCACAGTCATTTTGAATGAAAATTATTAACAATATTGGGAATAATGACTAGAGTAGGCCTATAGTAACAGTATAACTCAGTAACTTTCAAATTAAGAATCCAGCCTACCCATAAAAGTAATCATAGCAGGCAAATATTAAGTAATTACAATAACGTTACCGCTCCATAATAATCGATTGGAAACAGATCCCAGATCTCAAGGATTTATGCCATAATTTAGTCACGCAACCGGCTCTCATACCTGAAACAGAAGAACAAAAACTCATTAAATCCAATCACAAGTTGCGTCTCAGTATTGCAAAATGAAACAACACAAATTGCTGGCAGGCTAGACAGAACAAAGGGAATATTCTGAATGGATAAGATCTGGATACAAATCTGTCCGAACCTATATAGTAACCAATAATGGAGTTGCTGCTTTACCTCAATGGTATTGAGATACTAAGCTGATTTCTTTTCAACATTAGAAAAAAAATGATGCTGGAATAAACTACAACTGGAGGTTAGTTTAAATGATATAATTTTATTATAGTGAAATGTCAGGAGCTTTTTGTATGGTTTTGTAGTATAAGTATAGGCAATTTTACAACCTTTCCCGCATAAACTCGAGGTTTCAAAATAATAATCATTATACATAATTGATCATGATCCATCATTTGATCGATTAGTGAATAAAACAGGCTCACACCCCAAAATGTTCCTCTAGCAATTCATACCAACAGTGGTAAACAACGATAAAATTATACTACAAATTTAATATATACAAACAATAATATCTTGCACGTTTTTAAAGTTCTGTATTTCTTGGCCAATAAATGTATCTGTAATTATTCAATAGAAACATAGAGATTAAAATAGAATGAATTATATCAAACAAACTAGCTTTGGCCAAATCATTTCAACCTTTGGTCTTTGTGTGGTAGGAAATTCAGTGAAATAATAAAAAAACTCTGTGAAAATTGAGAGAAAGAAAATAAGATCAATCTTCCTAGAAATCAATAAAACTGAAAAGGTTGATGATTCAAATCAATATAAAACTCAAATCACATCGAATTCAATTCCTCATAGATCATAATGAACTTGAAGTTCGGTTTGGCATTGCCAGATTTCTATATTCTGGTCGAAAAAATAAGACATTCTAGGATAGGAAAATAACTCCAGCTAGGTCAATATTTATTCAAAAATTATAGATTTGGTATCAACTAGTAGAAAAGAGTGTGCTCTTCAATTAAGAAGCAAATTTATGAACCAATATTACAGCTGCAGTCAATTTTCCATTTGACAGAATGTCTTCTCTGCTCGATCAGACTATAAAACTAATCCACTACTCAGTTTTTGACCGAAATAAATTTGAAAATAATTGAACTGCGCTCGCATTTTCGAATGCATGAACCGAATAAGTTCGTAACAGTGTGATAGTAACAGTAACAAGTAAAAGGATAACAGGCAACAGTGTCAGACGAACCATGTCAAATGACGAGTCCGGAAATCCGTTTCACTGCACAGTTACCGGCTAAAGTAAACAGGGAGGGGGATGTTGTGGTCAAAGGGAGGGGGTAGTAGTGATAGTACAAAATTCATTGTACAGTATATACTTTGATACAGGTGATAGTCCTGTCACCAACCTGTTACCTTGAACTACTACTGTGTCTGAATAGTTCTGCATTCCCACACAATTATTATTTCAGGCACCAGTGATTACCGAAGATAGGTTACATACCGAATGATGATTGGGTTTTTTTCGAGAGTTATTTTCACATGAATTGAAAATTGAATAATTATTCATTGAGAACATTATAGCGATCCCATAGTAATGAATTCATAAAATTATATTACATAAGCTCCAGGTTAGTGCTCGGGTGATGGAAAGAATGATGATATAATGGGATAAATTGAACTTCACACTCGGGCTATTTCAAAATTAATAGATAAAAGAAAAAGAAAAATCAAATACCTTTTAAACTTTAAAATAGTTATTAGTGTAACTAGTGCCTAAAGTGATAGATTGCTGCATCGACTGAAACAGATTTTTTCAGGAGCCGGAGGCGAGTGAAAAAAGTTTCTTGAGTGCAGCAAGTACACTTCAAGCTCGAGTTACACATTACAATTGTATTTCTACACAGCAGCAGCTGATTATAAATAGAAGCTGAAACATTAATGAATGTATTCGAATGCAGAACTAATCACTGTTCAGGTCTGAACATAAATTATACTATTTGACGTATGAATGGGAGGATTAGTATGTATTGTAAATAAAAATTAAAAATAAAAAATGTAAGAATTAGTATGCTATAAAATAAAAATTAATCACTAAGAATGTATTAGTGACAAATGAACAATCAACAAAATTCTCTGTCTTCCTATTATAATACGATCCTCACACAGGATCTCTTTGTGATAAAGACTTCCTTTCAGAGTTCATAGTTTGAGGAATTAAAATTCCACAGAGTTATTCATTATTAAAAACTACAAATCAATTCATTATTCCCACACAGTACAGGTTCCACTTTCAGCTAGACAGAATGAGACTGCAGGCAAAATTAAGCCTGATACTGAAAATTCAACTTATCAATGCAGACAAACCGGTTGATCCAACCTCAGGAATTTGAAATTGCTGTCACAACAGCTGGCTGCCAAAAGGATGCATTCACAATTCAAGAAGTAAGAGACCAGGTTGGTAGAGAGTGTTCCCATAAGGATGAAATTTCCAGATGATATAGAATTTCATGCTCTTCCTGGACACTGAGTGCTGAAAATATCAATTGCTTGCTATAAATAGCAAAGCTGCAAAACCATATCTGCGAGGTAGCGAAAAGTGAATATAACAAGAAGTACGGTACTCAGTTAATGAAAGTTAGGCTATTGGTAAACTGCATCTGTAAGATGACCCTTACCAAATTTGAAATCAATTATTATCAAATTATTTACATAATATTATTAGTAACAAGAATAGATAATTACTTTATGATCTAACACATATGCAAACGTATAATATAATAGTTATAGAATGCTACAATGATACAGAATAAAACTTGAAAAGATCAATAACTCAATAATTCTATAAATAAAATTTCAAGAAATTAAAATCAATAAGATCTGAACCGATAGAGTTCGATGTATATTTATTTATTTATTTATCCATTTACAGAAAATAATAAACTTATTTGTTAAAACCACAGACTAACGTCCAAAACGTCTTTATACCAAATTTTGATAAATAATAAGTTCGAAACTAGGTTATCTTTATTCGCAGCACTTTCCGAAGAATTTATAGTCGAGGAGAAACACCGTATTATACAAATTTTGAATTTAGAGCAATAGGATGTACCAAATATAGCCCAGGAACTTAAATTTATGTCTAGGGGAATTCTGATCAATTGAATCCACTTGTTCACAATTTCATGATGGAATTCATTAGTCAGAGAAAGTTTTTTAAACTTTCTCGAACTTGAATAACATTTGAATTGAAAAATACTATTCAGTAAAAATAGAACTTTTTGATAGAATATTTGTTTGGGCGTACATCAAGTACTGAAGAAACATACATAATTGTGAATTATCCTTTTGGTTTTAGCATCAGAGAATGCTCAATACGCATGAAGAAATACAGTAAAAAATTCCATACAGTTGGAATGAATTATTCATCTGGGATCATTACGCTCCGGTAATTGTGAAATAATTCTATGTTCGAATTTCAGATGGAAATGTTGTACGGTCATTTTAACGGGAAAGTTGAGCCTGTGTGTAGCGGTAATACCATTACCCAAGGCGGCGTTGTGAACAGCTCTCAAATTTATGGACGCTTCTTTACGTCTTATGGTTGTAATTGAAAGCCTAGAGTTCATTTACAACAATGCGTAGATTTAATGTCTGGTTTGGATTTACGCTATGAGATTATGAACTGCAATGATATTAATGTCTGGTCTAGATCAACGCTATCAAGATTATTAACTACAATTATTACAAATTATATATTTACACTACAAATTATATATAATTTAACAAAATATATTTATACTACAAATTATATATTTGATGGTTCCTTATGAGCTTGAAACTCCATTCGAAATAGTGTCTTCCATCTATCACAGTATCATCATTAGCCAAAAGAACGTATTAATTTGTTCATTGTTGACTTACATTAATCAAGGAATCACAGAGAATAGATTAATTTAACTATATTCTATTCTCTCTGGTTACAACGGCAGTGGAAAGAATGTAATGAATTTGTTTATTAACAGTATCACTAAAGCAGAACAAGGTAGAACCTGGATATAAACTTCTAAATAATAAGTTTGAATATTGACGATTTTGATTATTCACGTTGATTTATCAAAAATAGAAACAATTCGTTTGTCTTCTTCCAAGTTCGTAGCTGAACGTGGTAAAGTGTTTCTTACATGTGACAATATTTATCTCAATAAAATTATAATAATAAGAAGAATATCCACTTCGTTATGATAATGTAGTAAGAGATTCATAAGATTGTCTTATTCTCCTGGAAATGATATGGATATTAAATAAATTTAATAAGAATTATCACCCACAATATTATTATTTACATCAAATTTTCAACTCTATTATGTTTTTCATTGATTACAGGGAAACAGTAGGAAAATGTTCATGACAAATGGAAAATTCCAACAGGTCTTACAATACATCAACAACGCTGGAAAAAATAAAAAAGTCCACTTTTATGGGGTGAAACGCAGCTGTATTCAAACAAAACATTTGCTGGACTTCTCGTGTACTTTCCCAGTGCCAGCGCTTTTGTACGAAACCGTGTCGTTTCAATTCATAATCCTCAATGCAAATAGAGAGCTTTCCATTGGAATTTTGTATAAACAAGCTAAACAAACAAAGAGCACACTGACTCCGTTTGAAATGTGGAATCTTTTCGAAAAAAGTGAGAACAAATCCCGGATTGGAATTCCCAAAGTTCCCAAGCCGATTGTCGAAAATGGATGACTCGAAGATGTCATGCTTGAAGAATGAGAACGAACCATGAATCACTGACAAAGTCGCTTTGGTCCTGACATTCTTACAAGCGAATCATTTTTCAACAGCTACCTCAATGCGCTTCAGATAAATGATAATGGATTTTCTGGTGCAGTATATAATCCACACATGAGAACTGAACTTTAAAACTTGGGGCAGTTTAGAATAATTGAAAAATAAATACAAATCAAAACACCCTTTTAAAAAACTTGATAAAATTATTGAAACACAGACATGTTTCGGCACATTAGGCCATTATCAATGTGGATAAAATGAGTACATGAGTGTGTACAACTGTATGTATGGGAGTGGGAGGAAAGGAAAATGCATAAATACTACATCATCACACCACCTGTGAGCTGTGATGGCTTTTAGAAGGGGTAGAAAATACAATAGTTCAAGCGTCAAGGAGAGGTTGAAATATTATTGGGAAATATTAGTTTGTTACTGGAGTTATAAGTTATTTTCATTGAGCTACTGCTATAAAATTATTGTAACGGTAAATTGGGAATTTCATTTTTGTTAAATTTTCAATATGAATTTCAATGATCAAACAAAAAGAACAACAAAAAATTAATTAAACCAGACCACTTCAAAATTGTTTTTCTTGGGTACCAGAAATGTGAATCTAATCTGAAAGTTTTTATAACTTAATCTGTTACCTTCATCAGTAACAGGCCTTTTGAAATAAGTTAATGCAGTTTTATGTGTATGGTAGAATTTATGATGGTAGAATTCTAGTGAGTTCTATTTAAATAAACAGTGAATTCAAAATACGATTTTCTTCATCGAATTGATATAACAATGAGCACAATAACAAGAGTAATTGAGAGACTTTTCATAATGATGAATTGACAAGAGATGATAACAATGACTCAAATTTTACAAAAGTGAATAACCTCAAAAACATCTATGCAGTTGACGTGCTAATGAGCACGAGTTCCCAGTGAAAGTGTAATAGTTTTGTGGTGGAGTGCCAACTCCTTCAACAAATACTGCACTCTTTCAACTTTTGTTTTAGTGTTGAAGCCAGCACTTTCACGACCAATTTGCAGCGTTCAATGACTTGGCGTTTCTAAATACTCTATTTCGTAATGTGTCCTGCTGTGAGCTTCTAGAATTCAAGTTAGTGCTTGTTGACTAAACTGCATTCACAGCTTTGTTAAATACGGGTCACTGAAATTTTTACGGTGCCAAATATACTTTCACAGCTACTCCGGATTCCAGATAGTAATCAGATAGGTATAGCTGACGATGAAAATTAAGCCGGTTTCGTCTGTTACTTGTGTGCTCCAACAGCTGATGTTATCAATTGAAGATGACATTTAGTTGTCATGATGTTTAAAAAAAAACAATAGATGTTTTACATGAGCTGTTTGTAGCATTAGCGGAGTTTATAGGTGAGGCCTACCTCAAGTACATCAATTATAAGTACACGAGATACAAGAACGCAAAGTACAAGTACACCAAGTAAGGTATACCAGGTGGTAGCATAGAATAATAGAGCTCTAATCTAGGATTCTCTTTGGTGTTAGTAAGGTACAAGTACTTGGTGGGGCCCGTCAGGGAGTCCTGGAGTATTCAATACCTCAAATATATTCTTCTAATTTTTCAACTCCGCCTTTGGTTAGTAGATTACTAGATTACATCAGCTTCGAAACCGCCTTACTTCTGACAGCAGCTATACTAATTAGTTATTTCAGTTTTTTGGGATTAATTTAACTTAATCTTGTAACAACGTATTTCATATTAAAGATTTTCAATTGTTTACAGTTTTCTTCAAATACCTTCAAGTTAGATGTCTTTGGATTCATAAGCTTTCATTCATTCTACTTCGTAAATCATTGTTGGAGGGGGAAATTTTAAAAAAAAGTAAAAATAAAAAAAGAATAATATTCTGGGAAAATCAAAATTCGACATACTTCAAAGGCATTTCTTATTCCTATAATCGAAACAATACCACCTCCTACCTTACTCAATAATGAAAATTAACTAAACACACCTGAACATGCAAGTATCTACCCTACCTCACAAGGGGTGAAAGGCCCTCTCAGTGTGTTGAAATGACTGATCTCTGGATGAGGGTTGAGTTTTCTCTTCTCACGCTCCCCGAAGTAACCTGCTTCGCAATTTTCTCATGATCGACAACAATGGTTTCCCTCGATAGTGCATTTTAATCCCGCCCTAAGCCTATATTATGGACCATTCCTGAAGAAATCCCATAGAAAGAGTACAAATAACAATACTAAATTTTGAAAAAAATATTCTTGAACGTCTATATCCTAAGACAGTTGAAGAGAATAGAAATAAAATTATGATTAACGTTAATAATTAAAATTCCAAATTTCTTTCTTATTCATAACTCTCTTGGACATAGCTTACAGTAGTACAGCGATGGAATTGGAACTCAATTCAAGATCTATTCCAGACATCATATATTCCATTCCAACATTGTTTTGTGCCTCACCTTGTACAAAACTTCTAAATCTCTACTTCAAGTTCCCAACAAAACTATACGATATGCAATTGAAAGATACATTATTATAGAAACAATCAGTGAGAATGGAATAGAACATTTATTTACTTACTTATTTGATTATAATTATACAATAAAAGGAACGAAAATACAGGCATTCGCCCAAAACATCTTCTATTCCAATTCAGTTTCAAATGTCCAAATTTAGGTTGTTTCTTCAAAATATTCAATCACACAATTTCACTCTGAAAACACATTTATGAAAAAATTATCGATTTAAAAACCAGAATGGTAGTTTTGAAAGCCAAATCAACACTTTTAAATTGGAAATATTTCTGAATATTTATCAAAACTTTGAAAATATTCCACATTCTTTCAATTCTCTCTTGAAACAATTGACAAGAAGTTGTGAGCTACTCGAGAACGGATAGGAGTTGAATAGTCTTCTCTGAATAGAAGAGTAGTTGAATTGAATAGAGTTGAAAAGTTGTGTATGGCTAAACTGAATTAAAAGGGAATAAGAATTTGAAAATGCGCAATAAGAAAAACAATAGACTATACCATCATTCCTTGGCTCTTTGTAGATTAAAAACTGGAAAAGAACAGCAGTGTAGAGAAAAAACAGAATTTAAAAGAGCATAAGCAACACAAGAGGAAGAGAAAAGTATTGAGTATGTGAGTAGGAGGAGAGAGAAGGTGGTATGGAGTACACGTTATCTGTCCAAGCAAAGAAGACATTCTGACAAGATGGGAAAATTACTCCAACTCGATTAATATTGATTTAAATACATAAACTTGATCTCAAATTGTAGATCATAATGTTTACTAAAATTTGGGATCAGATATTTTATTTTTGAACCAATATTGACCGAGCTGGAGTAATTTTCCCATCTTGCTCGTATGTCTTCTTTACTTGGGCAGACTGAAGCACATAGCAGAATACAAAACATTCAGAGCAGCCTTGAAAAGGCAGAGTGCAGCTGTCCTGATGTAAAGGGCTCCTCATCTGCTCTTTGGGAGGACAACTGCAGGCAGGCCTCAGGACAGCTGTTCTTCGAGATGGGTGTTTCTCGAGAAGGGAATCGGCCTCCGAGTATAGAAATTTTTGTTCACAGAGTAGGAATTTATATTTTATAGGCTGTGTTCCATAATGAACACAATGGATCTAGCGCCACGGCTTAAAAAGTGCACAGCAGCCGGTGTTCTATCAGAATGCTAGGAAAATGTGTGATAGACGATTCTCGATTTTGCGTTTTTTAAGGAATGCAATTTTATTTTTTTTAATTTTCTACTTTCCACTCACATTCCACTTCATTACCTTCCTTCTCTTCATCTTCCTTCTCTTTATCTTCTTCCTCTTCTTCTATAATTAACCAATTTATCTCTCATTATTAATTCACTACCATATGATCTCTTATTTATTTTCAAAGTTCTCTCCTTCTTTCTTACCTCATTTTTCTCTTTCTTCTAAGTTCTATTTTTCATCTTGTTCTCCATCATCATCTTCTACTTTGACTTCTTCTCAAACTTCTTATTTTCCACCTCCATCTTTCTCTGTTAATTTTCCAACTTCTACTCTTTGTCTTTTTTCTTCTTCCTCTCCTCACCTTCCTCGACTTATTTCTTCGTCATCTTCTTCTTTTTTCCTCTATTTCCATCTGCTTCTTCATCTTTCATTTTGACTCCACGCTCTAACTCATTCATCTTCTCATCCTTCTTCTCCTTTCTCCTCCACCATCATTCTTCCTTTTGTTCTCTTCTACTGCTTCCTTCTCTTTTTCTTCAACTTCTTCATAGTCGTCTACAATTTCTTCTTCTACTTTTTCATCCCCTTAACTTCCTTATCTTCTAGTTGTTCTTCTTTTTATCCTACACCATCTTCTTCTTAGTTTCTCTTCCTTTCCTCCTATTCCTTCATCTTTTCCACTTCTTCATCTCTCTTTTTCAACTTCTAGTTTTCTTCCATCTCCTACTTCTAGTTCTTCTTCATTTTTCCTACTCCATCTTCTTAGCTTCTCTTCCTTTCCTCCTATTCCTTAATCTTTTTCCACTTCTTCATCTCGTTTTTTTCAACTTCTAGTTTTCTTCCATTTTCTACTTCTAGTTTTTCTCAATTTTTCCTCCTTCAATTTCTTATTTTTATCATCTCCTCCTATTCCTTCTTTTTAAATAATTCTTTCTTCTTCTTCTTCTTCTTCTTCTTCTTTTTCTCCTTCCTCCTCCATCTTCTGCTCCTCGTCCTTCTTTTCCTTGAAGAAAAGGAATTGTGCAAAAGAACAGGAAGCACCAGACTCACACACCCACCCACAGAGAGAACAGAGGAACAAGAGAATGATCGTTCCAGCACATAATAGACATCCTTTCCTTTCGCAGTAGCGGCATGGAAAAGAGCATTATTTGCATCCGTTCTAGCTGAATACTTCTTCAGAATATTATATACAAGGAGCGACACCGTTCAACGATTGTAATGGCCTTGACGATTTCATGGGCCATGAAGCGCCATCGGGATTCGCTTGAACGAAGTTTCATGCTTGATTAAGAAGAAGTATCATTGATAAAAAAGTTTTTATCGAAAAAGAAATGGTGAGGTGAGGGTGACGAGGGTAGACTATGGACAAGGTACTTTAATATTGGCAAAGTTTGATTTTTGAAAAATTTGGGGACTCAAGTTGTTGCTAAAGTTGTCAAGTTGTCAAAGTTCTTGTTTAGTGAGATAGACGAGCAAAAATAAAATTAAATAAAGTTCTGAAGGAACTTCATGGGAAGTTAAACTTGTCTAACTGAGGAAATGAAAGAAAATATGCAAGAACAAACTCATTTGGAAACTATGACTGACTATCTGTCTTTCGAATTTCGATAGCCTATACTGAAGATACTTATATGTACTCTCAAGAAACAAGGTGAATGTAACATGGGATGAAATCATGGAATCTAAAACGATATGGCATATAAAAATTTAGTATAAGGTATACTAAATGCTGCAATATGCAAAATTTTGGCATGAGTTTTGACCACATAAGCTGATGTACAGTATTATTGGCTAAATGCCTATATAGGAGTGACTTTGTATCGAATAAATAGAACTTGCTATGAATTCAGTGTATGAGCATCCTATTATATGGAATATTATAAATTGATTACAGGAGAGACTAGAACATGGGATATTTGAAACATTTGGGGAAAATTGAAAGGCATGGAGACAAAAACCTAACTAAAATGTTTAAAAAATTTATTAAGTGTAGTTATTGAGTGTTTTCAAAGGTAAGAGTTTCTCATCTATACTCTCTAGCTAGTTTCGCATGAAACGATTGAAATTTATAGTAAATGACTGATTCAAGTGACATGTTTTTCCTCAAAAGCAGCTTTTCATAAAGAAATTCTGCACATAGCACAACTAAACAAATTCCATCCATGAAAAAGGAACTTCTACATTAGCATCAACAGATTGAGCTCCTGTACCTACCAGAACCTCCGGCCGTATTTTCCGGAATTCATGAATAAATCAACTTATGACATCACAGCTTGCAGAGACTTTGTCTTTTCAGTCACTGACGTCACTATCAACGATGAATAATATAGATGAATCATGTATCCTATGTAAAAGGTACACGAAGTCTGTTTGGTGTTCATTCATTAACCTTTGAAACCTCCGGAATACGAATCGACAGGTGAAAGTTTTTACAATGGGTTGAATTTTTATTAACGATTCCAATCATTTCTCAAACCTCTTTAGCAGACAGCCTGTTGTGCCGGTTTGCAATTTAATTCAGGAATGCTGAACAGTTTATAAGTTTTTATTAGTCCGTCTAAGCAAAGAAGACAGTCTGGCAAGATGAGAAAATGACTCCAGCTCGATCAATATTGGTTCAAAATTTATAAATTTGGTTTCAAATTATAAGAAACATTCTGATCTACAATTTGAGACCAAACTTATCATTTTTGAATGAACATTGGCTGAGCTGAAGTCATTTTTCCATCTTGCCAGAATTTCTTCTTTGCTTGGTCAGACGACAATCGATTAGATTTCACACCACATCTGACTAGATATTGATTCAATGTCTAGCAACCAAAGTAACTTCTCGTTATAAATGGAGTAGTAGCATACATGGGTTAATATTTGTATGCTTTTAGAACAAGAAGCATGCCACAAGTATACCATAATTTTATTAAAGATAATTTTTATGAATTTAAAACCAGTTCCATACAACTTTTAAAATGCTGTTCTACACTTGCACAAACTAGATTTATACGTTTGACATAGTTCGCTGTGCTATCCATGCCTGTAATCTGTAATAGTCTTCAGCTGTTCTACAAGACTTATAAGCTCTTATTTCGCAGTCTCCATGCTTGTAGCTGATTAAAGTGATAATGATGATAATTCAAACACCCACCTAGTGGGAATCTAAATATCTTGAGTACTAATGAGGAATCATGTTTGTCATAATATGTTCAAGAATGGAAGGCATGATTGCATGATAAGAAGAAGCCTCACGCAACAGAAATAGTAGTGGACTATCATGTGTGTCAAGGCGACATAAATATGACACTACTTCTCAGGTAGAGAGCACATGACATAATGATGAATTATACGACATGCACAATGTTGAATGATTAGATAATAAATTTTGACATGAGTGTCATATCGAAGATGCTTCATCATATCTTTCAAGTGTACTTTTAAAACGTCACCTCAAGGAACACACTTTTTCAAAGACTAATTATTGTTACATGAATCCTGAAATTTGCATTGCCTGTGATGTCAAAATAAAATTTTTATCAATTTTCTAATTATTTGTTCAAAACAGGTGATATTGGAAAAAAACATTAATTGCTGATTGTGTGTCTTGAAAAACCAATAATCAAATGACTAGTGTGGAAAATTGGATTGATAAAACTATATTGTTCATATATCATAAAATAAACAAGAAAGAATAATTTGATATTGGATAAAAATTTGACACAATTGTTGAACAATGTTGAATGATTAAAAATTCGTTACAAAATCCACAATTTACTGATCCTGCCACAGAGAAAGACAGCAAGCAAGAAGACACAGGATAGTAGAGTAGAAGAGTAAATAATTTTACCAGAGAAATAAAAACACCCTCGTAAAAGTAAACGTATGATGTGCGCATGCGCAGGAATCGAAAGGTCAGTCGCCTGCCTATATTCAAGGTCAGCTGGCACCTACCAACCAACAGAAGAAGAGGCACACAACGACAAAACTACTCAACAACGACACGATCCTCACTCATCCTGGATGATAGCTGATAAATTGAAGTGCAGTGCATCACTTCACTACACTACTTAGCTAGAAGAAGACGTTAGAATAACTGCATAAAGACTGACGTATCATTTTTTAATGGAATTTGAAAACATTCTTAAAGCATTGGGTATTATTTATTTATTTTTCATCAAAAGTATTGATTATTGTAATTGAAAATTAATGGAGCTCATCAATTGTGACTAAACCATAGAACATTGTAATTTCAAGAATGGACAGAATATATAACTTAAAATGTAGAGTATTGTAATTGAGAATTATCATTGCCTAGTAATAATGAAAGCATAGAATATTAAAATCAGAAGAATAGCTGAAGACATTTATGCTTGATGAAGGCATTGATTGATGGACATTTTAATGAATAATTAAGTTTTTAAAAGCTCTAAAAATGGAACATATTATGTCATTTCTCATGAGAATTGTTGAACATACAGTAATTATTGGATATTGTGAGGAGAGGATATGTTGGAATTATTTCAACCAATATAAAGTACGATTGAAATAGATAGGCCTAAAATATTTTTGTAATACGATCTGGAATGAAGAATTTATAATTAAAAAATGATCAATTCATCAAAAATCTGGGAAAGAAAAGTTACAAAGGTAATTGAATCAATCAAGAAAATGAACTTGATGTTCTAAGCTCGAGTAACTGCTTTCAAGACTGGAAGAATATTAGATATCTACATAGAATCATGCAATAATAATATTAAAATTTAAAAAATTCAAAATCTTTGTTTTTATTCCTTCTAAAATATAACCACAACACAAGTGACTCTTCGCTTCATATTTTCATTTATATACATTATCCACAAAATCTTCATACCCTTAATTCAATCTCGATTCATCTGTATCAATCTTCAACTCAGGAAATAACTACCTCAACATCATTCTTCAAATCTGCATTGCAATTGGTTTTCCATGTGTAATTCTAGTATTAAATGGAATGGGTGTGCCCAGTCATTTCTGGCGTCGTATTGACAAACATCTGGTAAAGAATATAATGCTGCGTTGTAGTTGTAGTGCTGCTAGCAGTCAGTTATCAATGTAAATCAGGATTGCTCAAGCATTACTACACCAACTTTCACATCTATGGTCTGTCTAAGCAAAGAAGACATTCTGACAAGATGAGAAAATGACTCAAGCTCGGACAATATTGGTTCTAAAATTATACATTTGGTCTCAAATTGTAGAGAAGAATGTTTTCTACAATTTGAGACAACATTTATCATTTTTGAACTAATAATGACCGAGCTGGAGTCATTTTCCCATATTGCTAGAATGTCTTCTTTGCTTGAACAGACTATAGCTGTTCCTGAGACAAGTTAAAATATTATAATAGACAACTTCTCCACTGGATCCCTTAGAATTTATTCAAGTCTCATATTACTAATATGGTGGTATTGGTCGGAAGAGTAGTTTTGTAGGAATTTTAATCAGTTTTTATTTCAACTTTCAGGTCAGAAACGCTATAACTAATATGCTTGAAGCTAATATGCTTACTGATTGTGGTATGTAGTGGTTGTAAATAATTTACAATATGCAACCACAAGATTTTGACCGACTTTGAGCTTGTTATAATCAGAGAGTTTGATTTGATCTCAATTATGAGTAGAAATTGAAAAATTATTGAGAAACTAAATACTGGATAATATTTAACTATTTTTTCTATCATTGTTACAGTTGGCTGAAGTGAGTGACCCAGCCAACCTACAACATCAACATACAATATCGAATATGAGCAAATAGTGAATTAAAACTAAACATTTGAGAAAAAAATCAAAGATGTACGAATTGTTAGCTGCTTGATCAATATTAGATCGTGTAGGTTGAAAGAACTTTTTGAGCCATATCTTTTATCCCTGTATGGGAGAGTTGGTAGAAATTACAATAAAAGTTCAACTTGAACAATTCTCCACTGCTCTACTACCTCATGATTGCTAACTACTTCATGATTGTCTAATTATATGAAGTACGTAGTCTCTCCACAAGTACAGTACGGTATTTCAAATGGGAAACAGCACATTAGATAATGCAAATGAAACAAAATAAATTCATAAATGCATTATCAAACAAGCAACCGCACATGCAAACAAGTTAATGATTGAAATGCATGAGGATAGAATAATAAAGAGTGAAACACTCTTCAACAGAAAAAGAGAGAAATATTGACATTGAAACCCACCTTAGTATTCCGTAGACTCGCATGCCTTTTGAAGCTAGTTCCTTGGCGTCTCTCCAAAGGCTCATGGGTGGATGTGGTAGTTCCCATAACTCACACTTTCAAACTATTTTGCACAATCTCAACTTTGTCACCATACACAATATTCACACAAATTCCTTTGGTCGTTGTACAGAAACACTGGCCTAAAAATGAATTTTTCATCAGGATACTGGTGATTCAAACATCGTATGTCAATTGAATGAAAAATATGACACTTTTTTAATTTGAGTTTTTGAGTACTATATAATGTATACTTATAAAGTTTACGAATAAATCATATTCTACTAAAAAATAATAAATTAATAAATAATCACTTTGTTCGTTACAAATGAAATACTAATACCACATCTACATACATAATAATATTCCTATTAGTGGAAATTGTCTATTTATAAAAAATCCAAGAGCTTGAATCTATTATTTAATCAGATTTGATTTTGTGGATCATGGACATTTTTTGGAAACATAATTTAAAACTTCGAGTATAATTATGAGCCGAGTATTTGCTTCGATTAAATGCTTTTTGTTTGCTTCAAATCAATGATATTTGCTTTAATAAGACACTTAGTTATAAAGTAATTAGAGAGTAGGCTAAGTACAAACAAGAATAATAGAATCCTGTTTAATGAATGTATTTATCACCATTCTGTTCATTAATTCTGAATCTAATCGAGATTAAATTGCAATTTTGAGTTGGAACAGCAGAAAGGTCAGAATTGAACTCAGGTAGAAGTGAAATTAAGAATGTGGAGCGTAATGGAATATTAAATTTCAACAATAAATTTTCAAAGCAACTCATACGAACAGAGTAATCTGGATTAAAACTTGGTACGGAACTAATCAAACAAAAAGTCACTCCCTCGGGGACTCTAAATTGTATTTGCACTTCAATAATTGAGACTAATTGGAAAATCGGAATGGGGAAGCGCTCTCCCAATGAACACGGGAAACTCATGGAATTTATCATTGCATTCAGTCTCATGAGTCTATTGATTAATGCTGAGTATGCACATAATTAACAGGTTCGTTTGGAATTTCCAGTGAAGTCTAGTGTTCAAGCATTCCATTTCTGGTATAGTCTGTCCAAGCAAAGAAGACCTTCTGGCAAGATGGGAAAATGACTGAATCTCGGTCAATTTTGGTTCATAAATGATTAATTTGACCTCAAATTGTAGGAAACCACATCTATAATTCTTGAACAAATATTGACCAAGCTAGAGTAATTTTCTCATCTTGCCAGAGGGTCTTCTCTCCTTGGACAGACTATAGTAGGCAAATCAATCAAATTTCCCTATCATCACCTGTATTTAGCCTACTACTGTATTTAGCTGTGGATGACTACTGAGAGCAGTCATTCAAGTGTATATAAAACTTCTATCACTTCCTGCTTCTTTGACGTAATTTTTTACAAGGTCAAGTGAATTACTAGCTCAATCATAGAGTAGTGCGAAAGATGTTCCACGATACGATATGAAATTGGAAGGATATTGCTAGTTTGAAGAATATTGCTATCGCTAGTTTAAAAATGCAAAATAATTCATCTATTATGTTGTTTCGTAGCAAATGAAAGATTCATACTTTACTACGTAGCATGCATAATTAGCATACAAGTAGCATAATTTATTCCTTCTTCAAAGTAATAAATTGTGAATTTATGTGAATAATTCATGACTTCTTAAAATATCATTGCTTATGAATTAATAAAATATTAAATTTGGAGAGAATATTCTAGTGGGTTCTGTTCAATATTCAAACAAAATCTAGTCGAAAAAGTGATTATCAACATCGAAAATTGAACTTTAGATAGCATGTCAATAAATGTCTGTGTTAATTTTGTTTGAGAAGCAAACATCGCTCATGTTTACAATTAATTCCTATTGTACAAAAATTTTCAGGTTTCGTTCTTATCAGATTATTTCATAACATTTCCAATTTACCAATGGTTGAGAGAATCGAACCCCACACCCTCACCAAATATCGGTTTTCTCTGATTTAGTCCTAAATTTAGAAAATCTCAAAGCGCAGGTGACACAAACCTACTGTTCTCCAGTATTTTATTGGATTCACATCAACATACATAGAAAAAAGATATGAGGCGGTATAGACTAAATATGCTAAAAGCCAGTCAGACGCAAGCACGTGGGATTTCATTCCTAGCGTACGAAGGATTTATACAATACCACCGTACTCGCCTAATTTACATTTCTGCCAGATCTCCCGGCACAACCATTTCTTCAGCCTGGAATAGTCTACCGTGTACTTGAACCGTTCTTCTATACAGCCAACGGTCCGTAATGCGGTTTCAAGCCGTACAGCGAACCTTCTCTCAACCCACGTAATTTATTCTATACAGAGAAGAAGATATTATAATAGCCTACGTTGCTACGTATATACTGCTTGTATTTCTGAATAGGATAGATTTTATTGTACATACATCTATATGAATATTATTGTAGGCACGAGTTGCAAGAAAAATGCCAATATCAAGCCAAGGATGAATGCGGGATGTCACGTTTCAGGTGCATGATGGGATCGCGTCGTGACTAACAAACATGGTCGCCGAGAAATCTTTTGAAAATAAAAGTAAGCTTTCAAATAAACAGATAGTGACTTTTGTGACGAAATGGAACAGTGATTTTTGTGATGAAATGTTGTGACAGAGGAAAAAAAATTTAATCGAAGAAATTATGTAATAAGAAATCCATGACCATCGTCTGATTAGAAGGGAGCTTAAATGGTTGGAGCCGCAAAATCATTAAAAAATATTTTCGAAATATTCAATGAGTTTCATTGGTTACGATAAAGGTACAAAAATCTGGCTGGAAATTCGAGGATGTTGGTCTAAACTAAACAATTGTGAACTCAACTTCTAAAGTTGACACGCTGGGAGTCATTTCTAGCTCAGTTGGGAATCTACAGCAGGTGGTGTTTTTTATCCTTGAGAAGGAACTCGATACCCTCCGCAAAGAATGTACATATCCGAAAAACTCCCCAAGTTCCTCGAAAGTGAAAAAATTCACACGCTAAATTTGGCACATGCTAAAAGAATACACCGTTTGCAATCATGAGCTCTAAAGTTGTTTGTCAAATAGTCTATTGCCATTGAATTTGATACATTCAATAAGATAAGAAAAGTCTATCGAATAAGATTAGATACAAGATAAGATAATTATGATTCCATACGATACTGGACGACTCAACTTCAAGATTGTTTGAATAAAATTGAAGAAGAGTAATAATTGAACTTGAACCGTGGACAATCTTTTTTGCAACACGGTATTGATACGTCTAAACATCATCTCATTACTAAAATACAAACTAGTGTAAAAAATTATTCTGTGAATAATTTGAAATCACAATAAATAATTTCCTTGTTCTAACTTTATTTACGAGCGATCATCGCTTGTTTTGAAAAACAATATCAACACATAGCTTGCTCATCGCCCCAGAAAATGGATTTGGCTGATTCAACTAAATATTTACCTAACAATAAATTGGAGAGAATTCTCTCTCGAGCGTTAGTTATCATAATATTTCCTCATCTCACGTGGTACATGAAACATTGTAACATGGTATTGTATGATCATGGTACCATGGTATTGTATAAACATGGTTGGTTTAAACAATACGTATTGGCGTGTACGCGTGGTAAACACATTATTTTGAACAGTGAATGAACCAACGGTTGGAGCATAACTTCAAATGAAACCAAAATAAAGGGTGGGGTGGTTCAATCAATGCTACCCCTTACGACCGTTAACCCCCTTATACAACATTCCCCCCCCCCCACAAGTAATGCCAACTGACCCACTTTAAAGGCAACGTTTTGTTTACAACGCTGGAAACATATACCGATATAATCTATAGTAATACCCTATAGCTTGCATAAGTTGGTTCATCTCTATAGTAATACCCGTGTTTTCGGAGATGTTTGAGATAGGAAGTTTTATGAGATTGGTTCAGACATTGTGTCTCCAGTCTCCATGGAATCTATCTTTATTCCTAAGTTTCAGATTTAGGAGCATTGTTTGTTTTTGTGGAATGAATGAGGTAATTATTTTTGTTTATTAGTTTGATATTCAGAGAATTGATGAAGTTGGGTGAAAATATGGATATCAGTATTTAAGAATAAGGATAGTCATAATTTATGTTTTTATCAATTTAATAAAGTATGAAGAGTGATGCTCTGTTGAAATCTATTTGGAAGTCGAGAATAATATTCATAATTATAGTTTCAGGGTGAATTGAAATCAACTGAAAGTAAGAAAATGAAAAATAAAGTAGATAAAAAAAGAAAAAATGTTATAACGACGTGTTTATTATTTCCAATATTCATTTTGAGAAGCTTCGAGTAGGAAAAGAATTTTCTCAGAGATTGGAGAACGGAATTCATTGAGACTGAATAGAAGAAAAGATCTGGATACTTTGCAAGTCTTTAATTTAAGCCGTAACAAGATAAAATTTGAAAAATATAAAAGTTGATTGGTAAATTTCAACGAGTTCAAAAAATCATCCACTTGAAAAAAGTGGAGGGATTGAATAACTGCTTGAAATTAACATAATTCAGTTCTAAAGTTGAGAGGATTCTGAGCAACAAGATCAAAGAAGAGATTATCAAGTTTCCAAGTTTGTCGAATTAGAAAATAATTCCTGCTCCAACTACAAAGGAAACTTCATGATTAACTTTTCAGCTTTACTAGAATGAAATGAAGAATTACGTAGATAAGTTTTCATTTCGAGCTTATCAAACAAAGGATCTTTCAGATACCTGTACTTATATCAAATAAGGGTAACGTGAGAACGCATATAGCTTCACATACTGCAAGTGTGGAAGTAAGTATCTAGGCTTAAATAATGAAAAACACGATTAAAAAGACTTTCAGCAGCGTGAGAACTGACAAATGAACTATTAGATGCCAAACAATTAGACCTACTGAAGTGAGACAATGCTTGAAAAAAAAGAAGAGTAGCTTTTCCCACGGCAGTGAAATGGATCAATTCAAAAGTAACGTCTACATGATATGATGAACCTAAATGATGAAAATCAAAATAATCACCTTTGTTTAGAAGTTGAAAATTAGGGAGAACTAGAGTAATCGCTCTAATATCCACAGATCTTGCTATGAAAATTTTGTTCAAAGTTTTCAATTTCTAATTTTTATGAAAGAACGAAAGGTGGAGAACATTCAAGGACATTTATTTTATATAAATCATTCAACATCCTGACATTCATCATGTACATTATCGAATAACATAGCTTATGATCACTCTAATCGCTAATTTGAAAGATGTCAAATTCAGAGGACCTTGAAACGTACAAGAAAATTCAAATTCATGTAATTTTTTCGGAAACAGTATAGTACTTAACTTTCATTTTTACATTATGCTAAAAGTAAAGGCTTAAACTTTAGTAAAGTAGCCATTTTATTATAGTGGGCTGCTAGATATAGTTTTAGGAATTGAAAACAATATTTTCTTTCGTCCAGACTGCAATATCATAGCGTTGACTTGGGCCTATCTGATAATATTTTTATTACGGCAAATGAAGTTTCTCAAGATGGAAAAAATTGTTTCATACCCATACGTCTTCTTCACACTTATTTCACCACTTTACAGTTTTTACTTCTGTGAATATGGACTGTTACTATATAACATCCAATAAAACAGATAGAAAACACCCTTTTCGTTTTCTGCAGACACACCAAATAATAATAATTGATGTTCTCAATATTACTTGACCTAGAGATACTCCAGTGGAGTAGTAGGAAGTACTGTATACAGAGACATTAGATTGTTTTATCGTTAACTGGGAGAGATAAGGAAGACATGTGTTCATTGCACATGTCTATCCCAATAGATTTCCTTGACGTTCTTTACTCGAAAGACTATTCACTTTCCGGTTAGTTGAACTGTAAAAATTTATTGTTTCTGGCAAGCGAAATCGATTTCTCTCTTTTAGCCCAACTCCGAAAAAGGAGGGGTTGCATTTAAGGAAAATACGGCAGTATCTGGGAAATCTAGGGTAATATAGTATCAAAAGAGAAACAGTATCAGAGGTAATTTGATGAAGTTTATGTCAGTTTAATTAGTGAATAAAAAGTTATTCCCGTCCGATCATGCACCACTATTGTATTGTTCCAGTGGAATATTTATCCAAAGCCAGTAATTTTCCTGCCTCTTCCTCCTCCTCTACCACTCCCGGATACATGATTATACCCGGAAATTATTTCTTATAAGTTTGACTAATTCATATTATACATTCTAAGTAGTCATCACTTATAATCATCCCTCTTATAACACAACGCAAAAGTCTGAGAGCTAAATATCTTGAGAAATATCTCAAGTATCTAGCTCATGTGGGCATCACCCTCAGAAAAAACATCATTAGCTGATCCAAAATATTAGTACTCAAATACATAAATTATTAGTCCATGATACATAAGAACTGGACTGCTTGGCTGATGACACATCACACACACTCAATCTGCATAGATACGTCATTCTTCCTTGTAACAAAAAACCAATGTTATCAAATCGATGAATCATTCTTCCTATAGTTGATTAGTCTCCTAGTGTAGTAAAACACAAGAGATAATTTAGTTCTATAAGTGAAATTTAATTGAACTGCGATAAATGCGGTTCAAATCTCGCGTTCAAATTTAGCACCTAATAGCTATAGCTTGTCCAAGCAAAGAAGACATCCTGGCAAGATGGGAAAATGACTCCAGCTCGGTAAATATTGTTTCAAAATTTATAAATTGGGTCAAAAATAGTAGAGCAGAATGTTTTCTACAATTGTGCCCAAATTTAGTATTTTTTCATTTATAATTCGACCCATTATTGACCGAGCTGTAGTCATTTCCCCATCTTTCCAGAATGTCTTCTTTACTTGCACAGACTAGAGCTGATCCACTTTCCACTAATTGAATGGATGACGTGTTGCTGCTGATGATTTCAACAATTTACGGAGAGATTGATTATAATTCAACAATTTACACACTGATAGAGAGTGAGAGTGAGAGGGCACTTTGACCGACCGTTTCTCTTGACTAACTACAAAACATCAATCAAAGCATAATTATTGGCATTTAACTGGTGAAAACTGAAAACGGTACCACTAATTGCATTACACACCTGTCTGGTGCAATATTTCAAACGAGTGACATTCTGCACATACTTTCGCATGCAAGTTGCACAGTGGTACCACATTCTATTCATCAAAGCGGTTGATTTGCAAACCAGAGTTGACGATTACTTGATAATAGATGATTACGGGGTTCGATTCTCAGTTTAATCTAGAATTTTCAATTATTCGTAAATTGTTCAATCCATATCAAGAACAGGACCAGTTTGATAGAAAATTTTTAAAAAAAGATTTGAGGTTTTTTTCATGACAGGGATAATTGAATCCACTGTTCTTGCCACAACTTTGTTTAGTATTATTGCATTTGTTATTGGAATACAGCAGTGAGCTCCATTACGATTTGATTAATAATTATTATTATTTAAATTTTTACAGTAACTATGGTGATAACAGATATCCAAATAACAAAGATTTCGAGCACATTCTAATAATAAATGTGTTTTTTATCCATCAAATGGGGTCGGTGTGATCCAATTATTTAGAAAAAACAAAGCTGAAATACATTGCTAAGCCTAAACAATAACAAAAACAAAAAATAACTGTCCAAGGAATAGTAAAACGGTAAGATGATATAATCTAGTTCAACTTCCTGACTTTGCGTTCTTACGTAAACCTACTTACAATTCGAGCACCTCCCAAGTCTAATGCGATTAAATACACCCAAAGAAAACATTCAAGTGATCACTACAAGAATCCTGTAGAAGCTCAATACTTTCATGTTCCCTATAGGTAGTTCACTATAGTTACAATGAGTTCTGTTTCTGTCTATAATTCAGTTACAATCTGTCTACTGGTCTACATCTGCATAATTTTGAAGTAATTGTAAGGTTCTTAGCTAAAGCAAAGAAGATTATTATAATCATTATTCCTGAGTTATATTGAATGGAATGAGGTATTCATAGAGAATCCTTCCTTTATACTTCTTCAAGTCTCTTAATTTTTAGTCTCCTTCGTTGATTTTTTTGAAACATCAATGATCACAGAACACAGGATGATAGATATTTAAGCTTATATTATTGATAAAACGAACAATATTGATTTTAAAATACAGTGGGGAATTTATTTCGAACTTTGAGAAATTCAGTAATCATCCAAGAACATATTTCTACAACCTGGCAAGAAACAATTCAACATAGTAAAAGTGTAGTCGATGAAAACGGGAGATTCCAATTGCAAATTAAAGGAATATTGAGTGTATGCTATTGTGTGAATTCAAATGATTAAGGACTAAGGTAAGAGGTAAATATAAATTATTTAGTTTGAATCTACAGATTTGTTTATAGTCTTGGCATTATGACAAGTAAATTATTTCAATCGTGAGCAGGTATCATGGTAGAACATTTGAAATTCTCTTGACATTACGATATTTGAATCAAACCAGATACCAACCAACTTGACAACGAAGATCATAAAAGAAGCGTGGACGAGAGTTGCATTGCAACACCGAAAATAAAAACACAACTTGAAGCACACGTAGAATCCAATCGGGAACCGGTTTCAAGGAGGATTGTTGATGAAATAGAGAAAACGATTTCACTGTTTGGGGGGGTTCACAGGGTACACAGTAAAAATTTGAAAAACACTGGAAATAATGGTATCCGTGTAATAGAGCACTCGATGATTTGAATTTCGTAACGATGTTTTTTTGGCGGGCGGGCGGCGCGTCTATGCAAAGTTCTCACGGTGAGGGGGACCCTACCCGGGCACCACACGGGGTGAATGGCAGGCTCTTCCGTCGTCTAATAACTCCCCACCCCTCCAGCTAACACGCCACGGCACCGAACTGTACGTACGTCGCTCACCAACTTCACCAACAGACTGAACCGAGCGCGAGCCGAACGCTCAACTTCAAACCAGCAACTGTCGAAGAACAGAGAGCGCCAGGGAAAAAGAGCGAGAGGGTGCGACCACCGATACAATCTGGCAACACCGCTTTCAGCCAACCGCTGTCCGAAGAATACACACACAGTGAAACCTGCAATGGTTATAGAAAAAGGATAAACGAGTGCCGAATGATGAGGGTGACAGTAGGGGGGAAAACCGGTGCTACTGCTGGCAAAAGGCAAAGGTAAAGGTAGAGAGGGGTGGAGGGCAACTCTTGAGAGTGAGTGAGGCAACAACGTCAACAACCCATCGGCATCCATACAAGTCTGCAGCAGTCTGACTGCCCTGCACGCTGCACGCCACTGCAATGACAATTGACAATGAAAATCCAATGAAACCTCCCGCTCACTCAAGTAATTGACATTTTTCTGAAATGGATTCGATTGTTGTCTGGCTAGACCAGATATTGTAAATTTATTGGATTATTTTATAAATTGGGGATGATTGGTATCTGGCTAAATTGAAGATTGTGAATTTATTGGATTATTTTATTAATTGGGAGTAATTGAGTAGCCTGCTGAGGATGAATAGCCTACTATTGATGTGATAAAAGCTAAATATATTACGGTAGCCTACCCTATTTTCAAATTCGAAATTGAGAGAATCATGTCCCTGATTTGGGCAAAGTCTCATACTGACAAGTAATGACACAGTAAGGAAATACTGTATGTATGTTGCATAGCTGGTGCCAACAATTTAGGCGGTTGCCAAATCAAATAACCATCTGTCAGGACAGTCTGCAAGCTTTCTAAGAGAGTACATCGGAGCAACAGCATTCCCTGTGATTCTAATTTGATCTCAAAGACAGTTCCAGACTGTCATAACAGAGCTAAGCATTGATAACAGTCATTCCTTCACCTCAATCATACCAACCGTCCTAATTTTTGGAACATAGCAATAATGGATGCACTTCAGAATGAAATCATTGAATTGAATTTACTTACAGTGGTAAGAAATACTTATTTCAAGATTCTGATAATGTATTGTATTATTGACTGTAAAATACGTAGTTCAGTTGATTGTCATTATGTCACTGTTATCACAGAGGAGCTAAATGAGGATTTAGCTCCTCTGTGCTGTTATGATAGTCCTATGTAGCCACAATGCCCACAATATTATAATCAATCCTAATATCTTATTATAAAAATAGTTTTCTCTGTGTTCTGAATGATAAACAAGTATCGGCCCTACTTATTTCAACGACTGATTTTAACCTGAATTTCATAAGTGCAATATTCCGGAACTTGAAATGGAAATGGATACACCTTTGATCAATCTATGAAAAGTCACTAACCTTTTTGACTATCAAAGACAATAAAATTAATCAATGAAATTTTATAAAAGTAAAAAGCAATATGTAATGGAATGAACAACGTTATGTAACCGACATACAAACAATTTATTCCCGCACAATCTTACCTACAGACTACAGTTGTCGAACAGAAAGTTGTCCGAATAACCACGTTTTTGTATCCAAGTTTGACATGAATCTTCTTGATCATCATACACACCTGAAAAAAAAATTCTACATTAGAAAATCAAGAAATACTTTGAAATTTTTCAGATATATAACTTACTTAGCAAGTGTAATATAGTGGGTATTGAGTTGTAATATCATTGAAATTGTTATTTTTGTGCGTGCAATAGATGCTTTTTTCAGGTTGATGAACTTTTAAATTTAAGTGGAAATTTTGACATGAACTTTGGTTTTCATTGTTGTATTGATTAGTTAAAATGAATTGCTAACTTGCTGCTTAGTTGCCGAAATTAGTGCAATTTTCGTGCATTTTTCAAGTATCAGTTTCAATTCCATGTTGGAAAAGCTACTGTATTTGGGATTTGCACGAACATTGAACTTTTGGCTGTTCCACTTAAAATAGGCTCAGAGCTCGTGCAGGCGGCCGGGTGTCGTTGGAGGGGGCAAATTTTAGTGGAAAAGACAGAGTTCGATTTGAAACACGGAGCTGTAAACATCAAAAATGTAATTGTGTGATTAGGCCTCGGCCCTCTAGATGGGTTGTTGTCCATCTAGAGGGGACAACAGTTGAGTTTCGCGACCCGTTTTTTTTGTTTTAAAATAGTAAATAAAGTTTTCAAGTTTTTGTAAAGTTGATACTTAGTACGGTACATGAAGTTTCAGCTTGAGTAGAGTATGAAAGAGTTTATGTATTGTGTGTTTTAAAAATGATACATGGTGAGTGCCAACTTTTGTTTAATAATCTAGCTTAAATATTATTAGAAGTACCTTGACCGAGGCCTTAACCCTTTAAGTAGCAAGTTAGCAGTATTTCAAGAACTGGAATAGTAAATGGAAGATTAATTGATTTTTTAATATTTGATCAAATTACGTTGTTTTTTTTGAAATTTTAATGTGTAACATGCGTTGAATAATTTTATTTTTACACCAACAGAAATTCAATAAATCCATCATAAATTATTACAAACTACGATTTTCATTCAAGTTCCTTGCTCGTTGGACTAGTTGCTAAAATAGTTTTAAAAATAATATATTAAACTAATCTAGGCATTTGAATGAACAAACCCAACTAAGCTCCCAACCATAGTCAGAAGAGATTTAGGACGGTCAGATACAGAAAATTTAGTCAATATTCAAAAAATAGTTATGTCTCGGCCCACCCATTACAGAAGCAAAACAGAAAATACCTCATTGGTTTCCAGAGTTGCGAAGTAGCGCCGCTACATTTCAAGAGTAGTATGAAGCGTAAATCACGCTACTTTTCACGTTACTTTTGGTAAGTTATACATCAACTCCTACAATGATCGATAAGTCGATGCCACCAGCCCCCCAGTGGGCTAGTGTCCCATAATTATTTATATGATAAATTATCAAAAATAAGCTAGAATATCAATATTTGCCAAATATTCTTTCATCAATTTTACCTCCAAAATGACACACTTTTCAATAATTTAAGAAACAGAAGCTAAAAGGGAAATAGGTTTGTAATTTTCAAGTAAATTTTTTTGTTCTTGATTTGTGAATTGGCATGATATGAAAATGTTGGAATAGAATGATTTTGTAGTTCCATAGGGCTACTTTTATCACTGTTTTTTTATTTTAAATAATTATCAAAGTACCCTTTTTGAATTATTTTTCAATGCAAATTGAATTGTTTTTTATTCTAAATAATTATTATCAAAGTACCCTTTTTGAATTATTTTATTTAATTGAAAAATAATTCAAAAAGGGTACTTTGATAATAATTATTTAAAATAAAAAATTCTACAATACTATGGTCTATATTCACATTTATATTATATAGAGTGTTTCAGAAGTAGTGTCGAGCATTTTAGGGTATTGT
This sequence comes from Sogatella furcifera, assembly GCA_017141385.1. Classification (NCBI taxonomy): domain Eukaryota; kingdom Metazoa; phylum Arthropoda; class Insecta; order Hemiptera; family Delphacidae; genus Sogatella; species Sogatella furcifera. The sequence goes on from CM029549.1 coordinate 9,188,576, forward strand.
TCCTTGGTGGAATACATACCTAAATATCATTTTCAAAATGTCTGAAAGTCCTCAATTACTCACACAGCCACCATTTTTGATTTCTCATTCTCATCTAATCTTTCAATTTTACAATTCTGTAGCGGCCTTGAGAGGGAACTATAGTGGTCGATTACTAAGTAAAATCAACCGAGAAATCGAATAAAACCAGTTAGAAGTTCGTAACTTTGATGGTTATTGAGATAATTAGAAAAATAGGCTGAAAAACTACATTTTAAAACTTCAAAGGGATAGAAATAGGATATTTAATTGTTGACTAGTATTTTCGATTAATTTATATTGTAGGAAATTCAATTCTGAAGGAAAAATGTTCAGCAACATTTTCGACTGAAACGCTCCCAAATCCTTACAAATCAGGATTTAAAGAAGACAAAACAGACAAAAAGAGCAGGTATGAAAATGATATTTAGGTATGTTTTCTACCAAGGAACAATACCCTAGAATGCTCGACACTACTTCGGCAACACTCTGTATAATAAATGAATGTCAATCGATATAGTAAATGTGTAGCCTAAGCATAACGTTTTTTCGTTTTGATGGACATTATTTGCCTAAACCACACGAAAAAACATTCTATCATGACTTTTTGTAAAGTAGCGGAAAAGTAGCGAAAAAGTAGCTAGCTACTTTTTTTGTAGTTGTAGTTGTAGCTAGCTACTTTAAAAAAAGTAGTTGTCGTGTAGTTTAGCTACTTTTTGAATGAAGTAGTTGTAGTTGTAGCTAACTACTTTTAAAAAGTAGTTTACCCAACCTGTTGGTTTCTAATTCTAACCTTTTAAAAAGAAAATTATTATAATAGATTAGGGAAAACGCGCATCAAAACGCAAAATGACACTAAGATTAACAAAAAAATGAAAATATTGATTGCATAGAAATAGTGCAGATAGAATAGAATAGAAAAGAAAAAACGAGAAGAAAAATATAGATAAAAAAACGGGGGAACGAAATCAAACAATAATACAGTAGCTTAATAATAGCTTGATAAGTTATCGCAAACCATTTTCATTCAATTGCATTACCACAACACTCGACTGCTGAAACAATGTCAAGTTTATTTTATGTGGTTACTGAGATTGTTAAAAATAGAAGTCAATTAACACAATAAAAAACTTTCAAATTGTCGATACTAATCAACAGAGGACAATTGAATGTGATTGGTCATTGATCCAATCATAGTTTTTTTCTTGATTAATTAGTCACTAATTTAGTTGTAAAACAAGCATCCGCAAACATTTAACCTTGTTGTTAATCGCTGTTCCGTTTTGTGGTTTACAAATAATTAGCAAAATACCGAAGAAATCCAAGTAAAGTGGTAATGTGATTTGAACTATTGAAACATAGAAAAGGGAAAGAGCCTCATTCTGCAAGACAGATAACACATTTAAGGTATATTTTGAGATAAATGAAAATACAAAAGAAAGAAACTGGTCAAGCTAAACAAGTGAAGTTATATTTTGAGTATCGCTAAGCTACGAGTATATCCCTGAAATTTCAAAAACCGTAGAAGAAAGGGAAATAATTAGCTTTATTCTACTGGACGGATCACTCATTCAAGGTATATTTTGAGTATTGTATTACGCACTAGCAAATCTGTATCCCTGAACTTGCCAAAAATATTGGAACAAGATTTTAAATCGTGTCGTGGGAAAAAGAGAAGTCTTGTTACAGTTTGAGGTTTGAAGTCTTTAAGTTTTGATACAGTTTATAATACGAACACTTCAACTGACGAGCCACCAGTGGAAAAGTATCAAAAAATGATTGAGCGATGTGAGGTATAATTTTTATCAATTCATGATTTATCAAATGATTTATGACTTTCCTGCCACCATTCAAATTATGGAATGTGACTATTGAATACCCTATAGTTGATTTTGATTATGTGGAACCAGTAGGAGTGGCATACTTGAATAGCAACCCAAGGAAGTTTGAAAGTTGAAAATATGGAGAAAGCCGAAAATAATGCAACGTGATAAAACTAAATTATCATAAAATTAATAATGGTGTCATTTTACTAGAAAAAAGATAGAAAATTATGATAAAACTTTATCAAGGAGGAAAGTAAGTTCTATTTAAAATACAGATAATAAACGTAAAATACTATAATTTAGATTTTCTGTCATCCAGTTTGGATCTTTCTCTTGAATATTTTGTAGATTTGAGTTCAACAAGTAAGTAGACTAATCGAAACAGAATCCAAACTCATACCATGACGTTGAGTAATTGAAACATATTTAACTCAACTACTCAACTCAGAAACTGAATAAGCAAATAGCTCCTCAATAAACCCACCCCGCCAAATCCCACACAGCGCAATTATTAATACTCTATGCAAATTTGACTGACACTGTTCATCAACTACATATAGTCTGTCCAAGCAAAGAAGACATTCTGGCTACAAGGGAAAATTACTCCAGCTCGGTCAATATTGGTTCAAAACAATAAACATTTGGTCTCAAATTGTAGGACACATTCTGATCTACAATTTGAGACCAAACTTACGTTTTTTGAAACAATATTGACCGAGTTAGAGTCATTTTCCCATGTTTCCAGAATGTCTTCTTTGCATGGACAGACTATACATACTACAGCGTAATAAAACGATGATAGCAGCATGAAATGATCTCGTCAACCTGGGCTGGATTTGGTATCAGTACGTATTTGGATTGAGGCGACACAGATTTAGTTTTATGGACGGGCATTAACTGATTGGTGATTTGAAAATAAAAGCCTCATCAGCATATCGAAGCATTTATACTTCAATTGATGTAACTCCATTACATGAGGATCACATACAAAATTGGGATGACAATAAGTTACAATAGGGAAATTACACATAATATTGTAGTAGTACGAGTATAAGTGGAGCCACTCTCAATCAGCATACAAATAAGGGAGCGAAACTGGATAACAAAAAGCTATAGAAATGATGATTTGTGTTATGATCAGAGTAGATGATTCCATCAATAACCCTAATCATCCATGGCTACTCCACCTACAGACAATAGGTTTAGTCTGTCCAAGCAAAGAAGACCCTCTGGCAAGATGGGAGAATGACTCGAGCTCGATCAATATTAGTTCAAAAATCATCAATTTGATCTCAAATTGTAGGAAACAATTTGATCTACTATGAGGTCCACATTTATAATTCTTGAACAAATATTGACCAAGCTGGAGTCATTTCCCATCTTGCAAGAGGGTCTTCTCTGCTGCGACAGACTATATGAGATATGAAATAATTTGGGAAATGTAACTTGCTGGTTTATTTGGTTCGTAAAATTAATATTTATTATTTAAGAAGATTTAATTTATGTTAAGTGTACTTATATTCATTTTAGATAGGTTTCTGTGAATTATGTTGGTGAAGTGGGGATGAAGAATGTTGAGAAAAAGGATAGTATTAGAAAATAGAAAATGCAGTACGCTATCTCAATGATTTTCGTATCTTTGATAATTTATAAAATATTAGAATTAGACGGAAGTACTTCATAATTATGTAGATCAAACGGGAGTAGAGGAGATTCATAGCTAGGGTAATGAGAATTTTTATTCATTGATTCGTTTTGTAAACACACCTATAAAAAATAGTTCATAATACTTACTGTATGAACGTATCATGAAACGATTTGTATTATTCTTTTATTTTGTTAGGAGAGACAGTCGGACAGACACACTTGTGACCGAAATTGCCCTAAAAATGATTAACTGGACTAAAAAGTGATTACCTCATCCTACCTTTACACTTTACTAATACCTCCTCTACTTATCAATAATATCAATATCTCTCCAAATGTTCTACAGAAGTTTTACTAGTTAGACTACCCTTTCCTTCACCAATACTCCCTCTCCCTACCCTCCAATAATCATCCCTACCCAACCCATTAGAACAGCTAAGCTCCACGGCCAAGCTCTGACTAATATCGCTGTAGGGCTCTAATGAATGTGACATGCATACTCTCAATAGCCTCACTTCTTGATGCTTGAGGCTTGCAGGATCTCACTTCTAGCTTCTTGGAACGACAAATTAGGAATGCACGCCAGCCGGAAAGCAAAGCCAAGCATTGCAAGTCAACAGGGGTGTGTCTCACTATTTTTCACTCTCTCACACTGATCATCAATGTATTTACTCTCTCATTTACACTGAAACACACCATAGGTATGTAATAATCTCTCTTTTCACTGATACCACAGAGAAGAAGTTTCTTCTCTGTGCTGATACTCACTATGGTCTCCCTCTCTCACTGAGACACACTATGGAGTCTCAAAACAATTTCTCTCTATATCTCTCACTCACTCTCTCTTTCTCTCACTGTTTCACCAGACTAAACACGGTAACTGAAAGCAAACATCTCACTATCTATAGGCACAACGCAGCCAGGCATTCCAGGATTTCAGAGCTCCGGAACTGAGGCAGAGCAAGCAACTTATCTGTCTCCAGAGAAGGGCGAGGATGAACTGTAACTACATAGTTGACTCGTTCATGAAACTATAACCATTGAGTATAACTCAATGCTATAACTAGTTATAGTTCTATGCACTCATCACATCGTATATTACTAAGTGTACTACCTCACATACTCTTGAGTGTATAATACCTCATGCTCATATTACACAGTGTACTATCTTATTTCAAGTAGTTAGTGCAATATTGGTGACTATGTCCTTCAACATATATAGTATATAGTATATAGTATATAGTATATAGTATATTAACAAAGTTCTTGAAAGGTTCGTAGAGTTCATATGTTACAGTTCTTCAAACTGTCTCAATTGGGGATTGAACATTTCCATTGTTTGCACTTACAGTAGTCTGATAAGCTATGAAATGATACAATAGTAAAAACAATTGAAAAGGGTACTGTGATTAACATTTAAAACAATAATAAAGTAGCCCTAAAATAAAGGAAACATTAGTATTCCATAGATCGCCCTCGCACTCAATATCCATCATTCACGGATAAGCTAAAGTGCTTACGTGGGCATCATCCGCAATAAATAGATGAAAAATAAATGAAAATTAAGAAGGATAAATTCTCACTTTCAAGACTTTTGTATAATTGTTTTTTAAACACAATTCCAGAACACAACTGTACCTTCTAGTTGATAAATTGTAATAATGCCTATGAAAAAAAAGCTTTTTCTTTGACCTCCTTTTGTTGTCTTTCTACTCGTTTGTAAGTGCCTCATCCCTCAGGAATGTACAGGAATGTCAAGCGTGCATTGGGGAGTCAAAGGCTTGGGGAATGTCGAAAGTAACCTTCTGATGATGCAGTTTACGATTACGAGTGTGCTCCTTTATGCTCCGTATGCTCCTCCTGATGATATATGGCCACCTTCAGCCATGCTATTTAGAATGCCTTGGTGTACATCCGTTGAATTTGAATGCAAGTACTGTACAGTATGCAAAAATTAGTAAAAAATCATCTATGTTATTTTTTCCGTTCCGATATAACGGGCAACACGATACACAACTTCTACAACTTCATGCATGCAGCAGAAAAAAAATAATTTCAACGTTCAACTGCAATAAGATAGGAAAATCACTTATTTCCATTGCAAGAAAAATATATAGCATGATGAACTTATATAGCACTGTATTATTTTTGTAGGTCTTTTGTGGAATAGAAACAGAGATTTGAGCCAAAATTTAGTTCTTGAGTAGATGAGAAGAGAGAAACTACCAATATGCCTTTTTCCTGAATTGCTTCAAAATTATCTCAAGTGAGTCATTTGTAGGTGAGTCACTCCACATCCTAGTTCAGGCTCCTAGTTAGAAACTTTTACCATTGCTTTTGGTTACTAGGGATATTCAAAGTGACAACATAAGCATCACATGTCACAGATAAAATAGAAGAAGAGATAGAGATTGCTGTCCAAACGGTGCTCGAACGGTTTAGATAACAACTATCGAACCTTTTAGGACAACAGTGATGGATCGACCCAAACAGGAAAACCGTTTACTGCTTTAAATACACACCTTATTATCCCTTTTGCTCCACTTTTTACGTATTTGTTTCACATCAGGATAAAATAATACTGTACTATTATCACACTCAATCACTGATTCACTGTGTCAAAACTACTTCACTTTTATGTTCTAACGTTAAATCAAACAAGACTGAACATTTATACCTCCTGCACATGATTCCATAGAGCTCTCGTGGTATAGAGCTCTTATCTCTGGTGGTACACTTTACTTTTTATTTTAGAGACTAGAGATACTAGAGATGCTTTTTATAGAGAGACTAGGGTACTAGAGACTGTGAGAATCCATGCAGATCTCATTAAAAACAGTAATCCTGGACGTTTCCAGTACTGTAGTAAGTTTTCTAAAGTATGCATTTGAGAGATTCCTTTAAATCCATAATTTCAATAAATATAGTAATTCAAAGGTGTGTAACGAATTGAAAAAAAATGGCCAATCTAACAAAATTATCATATGTGTTATTATAATTTATTTATTAACTATTCACTTTGTAAGATTTTTAAAATATAACGGTTTCAATTTACTAGTAACCAGTAACAATAATTGAATTGATTTTTTTACACGGTAGAAGTATAAAAAATGATTCAATTTAAAGACTCATAGTTTGTCTCCATTGACCCCAAAACTTAATTCATTCATTTATGCGAATTTAAATCGTAGAGATTGGTTGATTAATCGATACAGAAAATCTATTATAGAAATTTTGAAAAAAAAATTTACAGGTTTCAATATTCTACAATGTGATAAGGGATATTATAGACTAAAAATGCATTTATGTGAATCTGAATAGCCTATTGTCAAATTTAATCTCCTAATTAGCATACTAACAATCATGGGAATCACCCACAACCTTGAATTTATCTTGCACACAAGAAAAGAATTGAGAATGGAAGAAAGAACTTTCTTGTGAAGACAGTTGAAGTGATAGAGAAGATAAGAAAATACACATAAAATTGAAGGAATGCATGCAATCATTGAAGTTCTGACTTTTGACAGAATGGTCAAGGATGTGATATTTGAGTATGTTGAAATATTCGAGAAATTTTGATGAAGTTTGCTTTTATTGATGCGAAGGCTCCTTCCCACCTGATGAGATCAAGTTATTAAAGACTAGACACTGGATTAATGAATATCAAATTATCTTTCAATAGTCTTTCGACACGCATCACAGCCATCTATTCTATACAGAAGTTTGCCTTGAGGATCTTTTCAACTTGTTTAGTATGTTGTCAAAAAAGAATATGATTGCAAAACCACACCCATGATTAAATTTGATTGTCCAATGCAATTAAAACATGATACAAATAATTCAAGACAGAATTTTCCCACGATAATATGATTTCCTATACAATACAAAAAACTTGGAGCTGGACGGTAATGTTGTGAATAATTACCGAAGAGATCATAATTATTACATTATTATTGTTAAACATTTGATAACAAAATTATAGACATTTCATTATAACTGTAGGCCTAATTTTGAGGGCGCCTTTTTTAAGAAGCAATCAGTAAAATACTACAGGTTATTCAAGCTTTTATACAAGTTGTATGAATGGATGAATGAATGAAGCTGGCCAGTCAAATTTGACAACTGGTTAAAATCAAAATTCATAATTTTCACTACAAACCTGCCACACTGACAAGAGTTTTTACTCAACCTAGTCTGAATAAATTGACAAGGACATGAGAAAAACACGGTATTATGACAAGTTTTTCTAATGATTAAGTGTATGGGCATGAAACGCAGGAACTGATAAGTTTTTAAAATTATGTGAAAATACTGATTTATACCACCGAAGCCAAGAAAAATATTGACATTCATGCGTGAAATTATGGAAATTATTATTCATATTCATTAACTGCTCAATAAAAATACTTTCCAACTTGAACCATCATTTGGCATAGCTGCTACCAAAAATTACAAAAAAATAAGCTGACTTAGTAGGAGGGTTATGGTTGGATCCAGAGCGTAAAGTATGAAAATAAATGAATAAATAAAGTAAGAATAAATTTAGTTCTAATCTTTCAGGTTGAATCATCTATCAATATCTAAAACATGGATTGGGAAGCCTTTTCTGTAGCACTGTAGATGATAGATATTGTATCCCCAAATGTCATTGTCACTGGTATGATTAGAAATGAAAAAGGTAACACAAAAGACAAAACAACCTGAGGAACAATAGAATGAGATGTGGCGCCTCAAATGTACTTGACATAAAAGCGAGAAGTATTCAGGTGGGTGGTGGTCATAGCAAGGGAATATATCTATATAAGATTTGCTTTTGGTCCATTTGAATTCAGTGACAAAGGAAACAGTTGAAATATGAGCTATAGGGTAGGAAATATATACAGTATATTTGACTGTTGTGTTTTTGTTCTTAATAATAACATGAGTGTTGCTCAATAAACACTATCTATCATCAACTCCCACACATGGATTGTTGATTTAGGAATATCAACAAGATAGCATCAATATTCAACACAGAGTTGAGTTGTAGAAGAGAGAGACGATATTTAAATGATATAGGAGAACTATTAAACAAATATAGTAAAGGCTTGATCTTGCTTTTTCTTTCATATATTATGTTTATCACTGACTTTATTGAAAGTTCATAAGACATCATCATATTTTGAGTAGATTAAAAATTAATACATGCCATTTCTCATATATCTATAATTTTATAATCTATACCATTTGGGAAAACATTTTACGACATGTTTGCTGCTTTAAAAAAAATGACGGGCAAAAATCATTTCAATTTAAAAATTCATCTCGAATATTTAATGATTCAAACAGTGTAATTTGCAAAAGTTTGAGTTAACTTCGCAACTTCATCGACAAAAGTTCTAATTTGGCTGATGGGGAAATATGCAAGAAGAGCCAATATAAGATTTGACAAGCTCTGATTTCAGAGTTTCCCCAACTGTAGACAATGGCACGTTTCAGAAACAAAGAGACGTTCAATCTGGAGTCAGAAGCAATTAGTATTGAACAATGTTAACAGGAGACCTACTAACTACAAGATTACTAACTACAAGAATCTTTCATTGTTATATAAGTTGAGAACTGAATAATCTAGAGAGATAAGTTGATGAGCTAGTTTAGGTGATGAGTTCTATCAGATCGGGATGAGAGTATTGAAATGATAATGAAAATTGATAGGAGAGAAGGAGATTTGAAATTCAATTGTTGGATAATTTTTTATACTTTCTGGCGCCGTCTAAAATGTTTCCAACAATTTCCTTATTGAATGAAACCACAGTGTTATTTTCCCATTAAAATTTGTTGAAAAATGATTGAAAAATACCTCCAAGCCTCAAATTCTTTTTAGAGGAAATTCTTCTTGATAAGAGAAATACATAGCAAATACTAAATCAATAATCCGTTCAATGATATATTACCAGCATCACAAGATATGTAATACTTACTACACTAAGCTACACTCAAGAGTCGTACCAATTATATGAAGAAAATACTCCTTTAATATCATTCATCATCAGCAAAAAAATCATTCATTCTAAACTATGAATAGTTTAATATTATTACTGTATTTTTCCATAATATCATCCATTTTCGTACGTCTGTTCCATAACAAAAAATACTTCTTTCGCTTGAATGTGTGTAATTCATTGAAGAATGTGACAAACGAATCAATACTATTTATATTTGTCTAAAATTGTAAGACCAGAGACGACTGTTTTCTATTTCTAGCCAACACTATTATCGAATACTAGCACTTTTCTACAGAAATACGAGTAGCACTATATTTGCAATTGTATAGCAAATCGAAAGGTCAGGAGTAAATGTTCGGTCAACGCCTAGTAGCACGCAACCCGCTAAGCATGAGAGAACGATTTGTTGTCTGTTGGCAGAATGCAGGAGGCTTTGTTCGGAATTGAATCGATAGAAAGCTACTTGATCTAGATTCCGTCCTCGGCGAGCGATAGAATAGACAATACTCACAGCTTTACACACCCTAGTTTATCTATGAATATTTTTTGTTTGTAATTTGAGAAACCTGATGTAGTTACTGTACTCCTCAAAAATCAATAAGAGATAAATGGAGAAAAAATGCAATTTTTTTATATTTCCTTCAGAAATAATACAATAATACATTATTTTTATTCATGCATAACATGTTTCGACTATTAATACCTATTTGCAGATGCAAATGAATGCATTTGAAAATGGGTAATTATAGTCGAAAAATGTTATGCATGAATAAAAGTAATTGAAATAGGGTTCTGTCATTAACATTTAAAACAGTTATAAAGTAGCCCTAAGATGAGGGAAACATTGATAATACATATACAAAAAAATAATACAATGCATGCATGAGTTTTCAAATGAATTGAAGGTTGAATTTTACATCATATTTATGAGAGAGAATAGATTTTTTGAAAAGTAAAATAGTAAACTATGGGGAACTCATGTGCTACATTAAACATTAGGTAGGAGTAATTTTTGATGGGGGTACAAATAGATTGTGGAAAGTAATCTAGTAGAATGATACAGTAGATGCAAAAAGTAGACCAGACTTATTACCGAATTTAAAATACCTATTAGAATTTGAAAACATCTAGTAGTTGATGTAATCCACTATGATAAGATTTGGAGAACTGTATTTATGAGAGGAGAGATTCATTAATTTATTCCCAATCTAGGAGCTTTGTAAACACTTTTGATACGACTTTCAATAATTTACAAAAATCCAATCAACTGTCTTTCGTATGACCTACACAATATTGTTTGAGCCGATTCAAGAACAATGTTAAAATCATTTTTACGAGTTTACGAGAAAAAATTTGAGGGATGATAATCTCAGTACCGTTCTTATAATAATATTAATGACATACTAATAGGCATTTTAAATTCTTGAATAAGTCTGGTCTATTGCAGAATTCTTCCGCAAACTACGTAATAGATTTTCTTGAAAGCAGAGTTCTCAATGGAAAGTACCGAACTCAATTTGAATCTTATTAGCATATCAATATTCAATATAAATGGAATAAGTTTGGATCAATAATCCAAAGTGCTTCCAATCTGTCCCTAAGCTTTTTCTGCAGCCGGATTTTTCACCGTGAGCGCAAATTTATTGAATTTCCCAGATAGATTTTCCATTCTCCAAGTAACAGACTCATTAAAAAAAATTATTTTAACTGTTTGAAGCGCTTGAGTTTGTTTGAAGTCACAATAATTTCAAAATTCCAATTGTAAAGAGTTGAGATATGAAGGTTCTCTATTAAATTAATGTAATACTTAGGATTGTCGTCATGTGGTCTAAATAGAGACTATGATTGACTATGTTCAATAGAGAAAACATTTTCAAGAGTATTTGTGCACTTCCATTTGTAAATTTCAGTTTAACATGGAATTCAAAGTTCACCACCTTTCTCTTCATATTCCATATTCAACTACTTCATCACGGAGCTTTTAAAAATGATGTGACTTTCCAACATGGATTAATATTTCCATAATATCATACTTGTTAATTTGTTTATTCAGTCAGTTTTCTCCAGTAATAACTGAGATGAGTTAATTTAAAATTTTGAAATTGAGATTGAGTAGTACTATAGTAATATCGATTTTATCTTATTACTATATAGCAGATGATGACTATAGTATTATTTCTAATGAAGTCACGATTGTATGAAACACGGTATGATTTGTAAGCGCAAATTAGTTAGACTGCAAATTAGTAATATACAATCAGCAGTGCATGCAAATTCTATAAAAATTGAGTCCAGTGTGTAACTATTTCCCTAGGTATTTCACTATTCCCTTAACTACTTTTACCAACTCTCACCCAATCAAATCGTGATCTATCAAGTGATTCTGGATAGTTATTAATTTATCAGTCTAAACAAACAATGAAAATTATAAGAGAAGATTTGCACTTGGAAAGATTAGACAGAGATTTATCATGAGGTTGAACAGACATGACAATGGAATAATGATAAGATTACCTTGTTAAAAGGGGAACCAATCTAGTAAAGTGAAGATAGTCTGATGACCGCTATGGAGGCTGCGGGTCAACCCCGCCCTTGGCGAAGAGCTGACAGTGAAACCAGTTCAACCACTTTCTCACTGCTAAATTCTCTCTCACTCTCTCTCTCTCTCTCTCTCTATCTCTCTCTCACACTCTCTCACTCTCTCTTTCTATTTCTCTCATATATTCCTCACTCTACTTTTCAATCTCTTTCTACAAGTTTCCTCACCATACCCTCACCAAGTTATCAACCCAAGATGAGTGTCCGCGCCAAGAAGACAAAATTTATCCCCGAACAGGTTTCGACTACAAACGAATTCCTACATAATTGAAACATCATTAGCAGTCGTTTTCCGAGAGGAATGGTCAAAATCGGTCTCAAATAATTATCGAGTACTTGGAACGTGGGCTAGAAAACAGGTTCAATAGCCTCATCCGGCGAAAAATCAAGATCTGGAGGCGTAACAACGGTGGCTGAAGAATTCTGATCAAAATGAAGTTGGATAAGTTCATTTCCTCAAAAATCTGAAATGATATCCATTATTGTATTTTATCATATTGTAACATTCGAATTCCAATTAGTTTTTCAAGGATTGAATTCATAATGTGAAGAAACGTCTGATAATTTTTTTATGATAGATTAAACTATAAATAGTTGCATATGAATTATCAAGAATTCTGAACAAAAAGGCATTTCAAGAGATTTTATAACAAATGAATTAACAATGTACTTTTGAAGTTAAAAGAACGAAAAAGATTCTGTCGAATAATGATCAGTATGCATGTTTTCAAAGTAGTAGAAACTAGAGGATATTTATTCACTAAAGTATCAACAAGAACGATGTATCATTGAAAGAAAATGGTGCAAACTTCAACTAATTTGGGAGCTGTTTTTTAATTTCGGACAATCTGTTGCAATGCCTCTAAAGAATGCTGTAACATAAGTTACACAGAAATATTGAATTTTTGCACAAATAATAGAGTTTGTGATGAATGAAAATCTTATTTGAACTGCTTTTGGATTGAACCAACCTTAGTGACCAGGCCCAGGCGGGTTTCAATCCTAAAGCAATTTGAATCATGGTATCTATATCTATAAAAGCGAAATGGCACTGACTGACTGACTGACTGATTCATTCATTCATTCATCACCAGAACTAAATATCCATTGAACCGAATGCGTTCAAATTTGGCAGGCATGTTCAGTTGGACGTTTAGACGCGCGCTAAGATAGGATTTTAGAATTTTCAAGGATACGCTAAACATTTAAGTTTTTCTATAGTTTTCGGCGTTCTCTCAATTTTTTCGAGAACCAATCGGTAGAAAATGTTGATATTTGGTAGGTAGGTTCAAGATTATGCCAGTAATCAGGTTTTTCAAAATTGTAGATGTATTGCGGGTTGCATATCTTCCGCCTTGATACGACCAATCCTTATTGTAAATTCAATGGTTCAGCGAGATTATATATAAACTAATTTGGAAAGATATTGAATCAAGTTTCAAACTATGTCCGATATAGTTCCCAAAGTTACGCTCAATATTAGCGTTTTACAATTTTTCGGAATTTTCAGAGTTTTTCTAGGATTTTTCGAGAATAAATTGGTAGAATATGTCGAAATTTGGCGAACAGGTCCAGATTAGGTCTAGAAATGCTGTGTTCAATACGTTTTGAATCCCTTCTGAACTGAATTTGCAGGCGAGCGAAGCGAGCCTGTTTGTCTCAGCTTACACTGACAGAGGTAATGCAGGCGAGCGATGCGAGCCTGTTTGACTCACTGACACTGCTGATACTGTCGAGGGTCAGGGCGGAGTCTCAGGCGGATAATGCGAGCGAAGCAAGCCTGCCGGCTAGTAGGTATAATGAAGAAGTTGAAGATTAGTAAAAGTGAAAAGTGAAAATTGAAAATTACTCCAAGAACAAAGAATCTGATCAATTTTAACATTGCAAGACGTTGAGAGAAGAAAATAAAAATACTACTGAAGACAGATTGAAATTAAATATCATGTATGATTCCAGAACCAGTATCAGTAGAATTCTATCACACTTCAACTTTCTATTGCGCCGTTCGGATAGGCAGCCTGCAAAGCAGGCAGGAGACTGTGGTTGCCTATCCGTTTGCCGTTGCCTATCCTGTGATTTACTATACTGCTTTTTGTTTGATTTCTTTATTGTCGAGACATCCCGAGATGGATCATAATGATTTATTTGATGAAGCTGCTAAAAACTTCGAATGTTATAGATTTTTTGAATGTAAAATGTGGCCATCGTTATTTCGGTAACGAAGCACTTCTTGGTGTATGTCCTATGGAACTTTCTCCATAAGATGGATTCAGCATGAGAAGTATTGCACATTCCTTCTGAAACATCCTACTCAACTATTTCTAAACTTTTTATCACTTCCCATATCAATTTCTTTCATTCCCGATATTAATTTCTTAATAAAAAATTTCAACTCATCCAAAAATTAGAATAGTTTATCCACCTAATAATACTAAAATCGTGAACACAGAAGATGTTTATTGTATCCTACACAATTCATTTGTTAGTGGAACAAATATTGGGTAATGCCGTATAGAGCTCTATTATCTCTGATGGTAAGAATTGTTTGAAAAATTTATTAAGTAAGTATTGTTTGGAATGAACAATTCAACAGATTAACTGCAATGGAATTTTACATAGGAGCCAGAATAATGTTTTATCATGTCGGTTTGGAAACCAAAAATGGAAGACTCTCATAAGAAAGGACTATAATTACCGTAATGATTAATGACCGAGCTAAATTTTGCTGAATACTGAGAGCGGTTCAATGGACTTCACTAAACTGGATTTTACACAGAACTCTGCGTTCTATCACTCCCTATAGTCTGTCCAAGAAAAGAAGACATTCTGGCAAAATGTGAAAATGACTCCAGCTCAGTCAATATTGCTTCAAAAACTAAACATTTGGTCTCAAATTATACACAAACTTCTTCTCTACACTTTGAGACCAAATGTATAATGTTTGAGCCAATATTGACTGAGCTGGAGTCATTTTCCCATCTTGCCAGAATGTCTTCTTTGCTTGGACAGACTATACCAGAAATCGTACCAAGTTGATTTGTCTAATTAATTGAGTCTTTTTCTCTTAATGACTCCAATTAATTAGTAGTCTATCAGGTCGAATACCTCACTATATCCCAAACCAAGAAAGGTTTTTACTTGACAGACGGTTACAAAAACGATTAATCGCCCATTACGGAAGTATCTGAAATGAGAAGGATCAATACGGTTGGGAAAATTATTGCGGGGCAGTGAATAGGACGATTAAGGACGTATTAGTACGGAACTGCAAATACGAAATTATCCTTACAAGTTATCTATTGTAGGAAATAGGTCGATCAATGGGAATATAAGTAGAGGTAGAGCGATCTCAATTGGAAATCATAACATAAATTGACAAACTCTATTCAGATACAATTTGCCGAAATTGATTTAGAATTACAAACATTTCTTATTCCTATTTCATTAATAGTTATATATTCAGGGAAATTCACAGATATTCCGTTTCTTACAACAGTGAGATTTTGAGATGACGGATTTACACTCTATCATTCATCGATTATCATGGCTGATTATCATTGATAGTTTAAGTTAGAGTACAAAGTTATTTCAATTTCCATCATTAGAATTTTTTTTATTATTAGTGGAAATTTATTTTTCATACTTAAATGAAAATGATGTATCTGTGAGATTTTGTGATTTTAAGATGTTTGTGGGAGATTCCTTCTGAATGAATTCTTAAGCCACGTTTACACCAAAGTTGATAACACAATTGTTAATAACTTTTACAAATTGTAGAAAATTATATGTAAATGTTATTAACAATTTTTATCAACACTCCGCATAACCCTCTCACCTCAAATGACATTACATACTATTCAACATAATTTTAATTCAATGTAGTATCATTATGAAATAATATTAAAACAAATATAGGCCTACAATTGAATTGAGTAACGAAATCAAGTGAGCTTCAGATACTTAAGATATGGAAGAAATTATATTGATAATTCATTTCTAATTTAATTGATGATTCGATTGATGAATCGATTCTAATTAAATTTAATTTAGAATCGAACGAAAATCGTCATTAATAACTCAAGTATCCTATCAAATAATCTGCGACCTCCTCATCCACAGCGAATATTGACAACACAATATATAAATGGAGTAAAATTGACGCTACTACAAAAAATACTCATCTCAAAAAACATTAGAATACATAAAAACATGGAATACAAGTTTTAGGAGAACGTTTAACAGTAATGTACCATATGCGCCATGAACTATGATGAGAATTTCATTTGCACAGGAAATGGAGAGAATGTCACTTGACGGAAAGATTAAGCAGGGTAGTATAGTCTGTCCAAGCAAAGAAGACATTCTGGCAAGATGGGAAAATTACTCCAGCTCGGTCAATATTGATTAAAAAATAATCAATTTGGTCTCAAATTGTAGAGCAGAATATTTTCTACAATTCGAGATCAAATTTATAATTTTTAAACCAATATTGATCAGGCTGAAGTCATTTTCCCATCTTGCCAGAATGTCTTCTTTGATTAGACAGACTATAATCTTGAGAGTGCTGAATAATATTCCAGTGTTTGTTGAACGAGGTCGCAAAACGGGATAAAAGCGGGAAAATGTGTTGTGTAAAGACGGCTGAAATAATGAAGAGCAGAGAGAGCATCATAAAAGTTCAGCAACACAGCTGGAAATTATTTCTTTCCACCACGACCTCGCAACATGATCTAGGGATCTACTTGTAATAGAATGCTTAAACTTCTGTTCCCTGAATTGTTCACTTGTTTGATAATAATATAAACCCATTACAGATTCAATTATATGCGCCTCCTACTCGACTAGCAAGTAGGAATCAAATTAATTTCAAGCTCCAGAGGTTAAAAATTGTGAAACTGGAAAATTTGTTCAACAATGAAACCTCACTATTTTTTCAAGGATATAAAAATAATTT